>JAZKJV010010688.1:0-1495550 GCA_037367405.1 Ottelia alismoides
TAAGAATTGAACTTTTATCAAAGTTTATTATGATTTAAAAGTGGTATTGAAATATAAATAAGTTGCATCATGACAAAAGGTAGCATCGAGATGATATGTGTTCTTGACTGGAAGAAAAAAGGAATATGGTTTCGTAACTTTCATTTGTGCTCATCTCCAAACAAACGAAACTTTATTAATATCATTAATATATTGTGTTAATATAATAACACAGGGATGTAGTTATATTATATTAACTAATATATAAAATAATATTAAATATTGTATTCAGATATCTGGATCCATATCCTGATATTGAAGCCATTACTGTATATGGATATTAAATAATATTAATGTATTTTTTATCATATCAAGTCATTCAATTCATAAATAGAACATGTCATATTTATAGTTATGTAAAACATACAAATATTGATAGTTAGATTATTATCTTCATATCATTTATTGAGTTTATATTGTGAGATACGAGTGATTAGGAATGCAAACAAACGGATAAAGATATGAGTATGGGTATTTCCTTATCCTTATCTAGATATGAATACAAATGCGGATGCGTATACAAATATTGAGGGATGAAAAATATTTTTCCATATCTGTAAAAAAAAATGGATATAGAATTAAAATGGATACTGATCACACAGGAATAATATTAGAAATATTATATATATTCGCTTAAATATACATGTATTGAATGGAATACATATGATATAAATATACTAAGTATGCGTATATCAAAAGAATTATACAAAATATGAAGAAAGAAGATATACAATTATGTTATATAAAGTTAAATATAAATGTACAATTATATTTATTTATAAATGGATATACATATATAAATATAGATATTTGTTAATATGAAAGTGATATATGTATTTGTATCTATTTGAAAACAAATGCGGATAGAGATGTCAAAATATGTATGATATGAATAAAGTTGCGGATTAGACATATATATCTGTATCTTTTTTTAGTAATGCTAGGGTGACATCCCAAAGATGGGACTCACCGTAGGAAAATCATATTACTTCGAAAGAAAGAGTACATTATCTGGAGGCGCAGAAATGAGATAGAGAATTACAATGAGCGAATACATTTTTCGAATAAACCTTTGATTTTTGAAAACTACTTCATTCCTTCCGTCTCAAATAGCTCAAAAGACTGCAAAAGGCAAAGTGCAATCATCTATTGAATTGCCTTCTACCTACCTCATCGATCCCCAAAAATCAGCAATACTTACAGTCGAAACCCAAGAAAACCCTACCTCATGCCATAATTGTTCTGATGTTTGGCACCTGAAGAACGTATGATATAAATCTTCAATTTTTTCTCTGCACCTGTCACACTGAGTGTCCACAATGTCGAAATTCCTTCCCCTTCTTGCTTTGTCACACAATCTGCCCCTCTTCAAGCACCAAAGAAAGACCTTAACTCTGCACGGAATCTTACTAGCTCATATAATCTTCCTATCTAACAAAGATCAAAACCCAAGTCCACTGGGGTCCCCTTGAATTCCCTATATGCCTTCGTTGTCGAGAATCTACCACCAGTCCATTCAAAATGATTCGTATCTATACAACTGGTAAATCGTGGGGGGCCATTGTATACAACTCATTAACTATTCTAGTTTATTTATTTTGTTTATAAATCACATTCTATTCTAATAATATATATAAGATTAATTTGGAGACTAGGGCCACGCCCCCTTCTACCCCCTCTCTCTGTCACTGAATAACACCCTTCAAAGTCCTACAATATATTTTTAGCAAACGAGAATCATAAAATAATTATATTCAATTGAGTATCAGGCAAATCCAACTTAAATATAGATCAATAATTGGGTAACATGCATCTCATTTAAAATAGAATTTATTTACCATATTACACCTGTAATCAAAAAAGCATTTTAAAAAATAGATCAAATTTGGTTATAAATTTAGAAAAGAAAGGAATTGAAGTAATAGCTATTCATTCTTAGAATGATTTAGTATATTTGAACATTAATTCTTAGATGAAACAACAAATCCAGTTTCATCATTAAGATAAGCTTGCAAGTTGGAATAAGTAAAATGTAAGAAGCAAAACTGCTAAGAATAACAAACAGGTGTACCGGACAACTGCCCTAAATTTAATTTCTTTTAACGGAGATCAGAAGAGTGGCAAAACAGTTGGAACAAATGGTATCCCGTGGGAGAGAGGACACATTGTGTGAAACAAGCAACGGCATCATGAGGGAGGGGTGATGGCATTGCGAGGGAAGAGTGGTGATGTTGTGCTAGAGGAGAGAGGTATTGAAATGGACAAAGGGGGAAATGGAACTAGGAATGAAATATTGGGATCAAGGTTGAAATGAAAGATGATGGGAACTGATAGGGGAATAGTTCAATAGGGATTATAATTTTACAAGGTTATATTTTATTATTTTGGAGTATAACATTTATCCTCAAAAGAGAAGAGAAGGTGTTAACAAGAGGACTTGTATCCACTATTTATTATAAAAAATGAGATGAATTGCATTGATTATGGTCTATGGGAATGGGTGCACACACACGCGTGTGTATATGTATGTGTGTGTGTGTGTGTATGTATGTATGTATGTGTGTATATATTGACGGATTAATGGATTGGATTAGATCAGATTTTGATGATAATCCGACCCAATCCATATTTTAACGGATAAAAAAATTCCAATCCAATTCGATCTATTAAAATGATAAAATCAATCCAATCCCATCCAATCCAATCCAATAACATCGGATTTGATCGTATTACGGATTTTATCCGATCTGTGTGCACCCTTACTTATAAAGTCAAGTTTGTGAGCTAAGAAGTATGAAATATGGAGCTTGGCTAGTGTTGTCAACAATATCATTGATCGATATTTTCAAGAGTAAATTACAATTTGGATCCCCATTTATAGGTCCGATCCCAGAATGGATCCCGATCTTTAAATTGTAACGATTCAGATCGCAGGACCATTTAGGAAATGGAAATTTTGGGGTTCATGACGAATATACCCTTGTTGGGAAGGGAATGGAGGTTGGCTTCCAACTTTTAAACAAGGGCATACTCATCATTAGCTCCAAAAAGCTCTTTACATTAATGGTCCTTGGACCCGAATCTTTACAATTTAAAGATCGGGACATATTATGAGATCGGACCCAGATGGAGATCCAAATTGTAATTTACTATATTTTCAATGGTCGGTAATCACTGCTAATAGTCTCGTTCCGTCGTAAATGTGTCGAGTAAATACATGTGTTGTCATACAACCATCGAAGAATATGGCCACCGTAAGTACACCCGCCTCTGCAAATATTGTTATTGCTAGTATTTTCAATAGTTTGCTTTGACCAGCACAAAAAGCATGTAAAATGCCAAGGGAGGGTGAAAGCTAAAGAGGAATTATGTTTAAATATTTTCAACCCATTCCCTATGGAGGAGTTATAAAAACTAAAAGAAGTTGAGGGACCTCCCTGTAACAATCTTACGCTTTGGTGATCGAAGGGGTGGCGTTTAGCCACATGTCTCATGGAGGGATTTTCTCCTCAAATGAAGCAGCCGTGTGTAGGTAAGGTGCTCTAATGAGGAGTTTCTTCCTCTGCCGTTGGTTGGTGTTTATTCCAAACTTTTGATACCTGCACCATGGTCGTTGGATGCTTTGACCCGTCAGATTATATCAATTAGTTATAAATGTTCCAGGGTTATCGATGTTTGTGGACGCAAGAGAAAGGAGCTCAACGGAGCCCTAAGGTGAGCTCTTGACACTCCAAGAGGAGCTCCATCATGTATCCAACAACGCTCCAATGTACTTGAAATGAAGGAACGTTAATGCAACACGGAGTTCAAGCCTAAACAGAAGGATAAAATAAGTAAGACCAAAGGCACGTGACTACTTGAACTACGACAAGGATTGGGTTAGGTTGTTCTGAGCATGTATAGAAGATATTCACGTGTCAGGTACATGGAAAACATTCCTTGCAACCTCTCCATGCTGTTAGGATTGACTTACTTGAAGCTTGATACGTGTAGTCCCAGCAACTAGATTTTGTGAGAGCTCCGGTGACCCACTAGGGTAAGGGAATGAGTGTATCCTCTAAAGAATAGGTGGCGTATAGAGATGAAGTCGAGCCCAACACCTTGGTGGTCACTACAGGAAATACAATTTTTCTCGACGTTCGATCTTAACAAATGTCACGATTGATCAAACATAGAGCGACATATTAACAAACTTCGCAAAAGTTTTATTATTATCGACACTTTTAAATAAACGTCACCCATGATTCATATAAGGTGACACTTATTTAGGCAGTGTCGCCTATAATGAAGGTCATTATTCTCAGTAAAATATCCAGCATGCAAACCCGACATTTATATGATTGTCGGGTTTGCACGGTGAAAATATCCCACCATTCGGATTTAGTTCAAGATTTGTCTTGTGAAAAAAATCCCGCCGTTGATGTAGTGCAAGGGTCGGCAGTCCCTTCCTCTTAAGAAAAACCCCCTAAATCCTTTGGTTTCCTTCTCCAAATTTCTGCTTTCCCTTCCTCTCCTAAAGTCACTTTGGGCTCCATTTTGGTGGATGCTTGCAATATACTAGTGGACGACAATGATGTCGTGATGAACGCCGACATCTCTAGGACGAACTTGATGGTAAGGAGGACACTGATTGTTGTGTCTGACATCGTTGCATTTGTATCTGATACATCTCCCCATGCTAGGAAGGTAAGCATTCCCCTTTAAAAACCATTATCTTTTTCGAGTGGTGTACTTTCGAGCATCAAAAAGATTTCTTGTTGGCTAAGTAAAGCCATCACCATTCACCATAACTCTACAGGTATATATCTCCTACAAGTAATGTGATTGTTTTCTTGGCTTATGGTTGGAGATGTCCCCTTCAAATTTAGTCTAACCTTCAAAAATGTGCTAACCGATATATATCCTCAGAGTGTTATGTTATATATTGTTTTTTATTGTTTTTTCCACTGAATCGTTTTTACTGATCACTAGAACAGGTGCTCTGAACTTTTATCATTCATATTACATGTATGTCTTATAGATTTATAATCATCAAACAACTTCCACAAGATTTTCTTGTGTTACTCCATACTGACCAGTAATGGGTCTAAACATGCTATTTTTGTTCTGTATATAAAGATCAATCCATTTATCTATTATTAATGTTAATTGCTTTAAGAATATATCATTTTTATTATTAGTAGACAAATCCTTATTTGTACAATGGATTCAACACCTCAGGTATTGCCACTCTGATTAGTTCACCACCTCTTTACGAGTACCAGTATTGTGGCATTAATCAAACAGAGATACTATGGAATTATATAAGTGTATAAAGATGAAATGGTGGTCAATTAGTGACATGTAAACGTAAATATACAGGGACTCAAGCTAGTTATACACGACTGCCAAGTGGAACACCTTCCTGAGGCTATAAATACACCACATATTATGAGAAACAATATGTTCTGTGTCTGCACACCACTTGATTATTTTTTCCTTTTTTAACAAATGTAATCGGATAGTGGTTTGTTCCATATGGCTCTTCGTTAGTACAAGTAATCAATTTTGTGCCAAGGTTGTTATTTAGTAATGCAATGTCGGGAGGTGAAGACATCCTTTCCTCTCCTTCTTTTCCAATGTCCCTGTTTTCTGGAACCTTCCTCTTGCATGCTTTAATCAACGAGACCTCTTCCCCTTGAATCTTCATCTTCATTGGTCCCTCATTGTTAGAATGCACGAAATCTGAGGTATGAAGGCTCATACACAATCTCTATTTTCAAGCTTTAGGTTTATATGTGAACATGTAAGTGGTTTTGGATTTCCTTCAGGCAAAGAGTTCTCAGATTCTGTTGAGATGGAAGTCCTTCGATGACTATGCATCGGCATTGTCATATATAAATCATTCTTTTCCTACTCAAAAGTCAATAGATCATCACGATTCTCTGCCAAAAGATGTCCCCATCCCCCTCACCCAACAACAATCAATCTCCCTAACACTTTGATCCTTCGATTCTGAGCGGAAAAACAAATCTGACAAGGTAACCCCAGACTAATCTTTCTCCAATCGACTTTTTTACAATTACAACCAATTTTTTATATAGATCATCCTTGAACTTTTTGAAGCAGCTTGATTGTTTGTTGATAGAATGTTTTCATGGCTCCAATAGGAGATTCAAGGTGGGGATCAATAAATTGAACGAGTACGAGTAGCAGAGACTTTTCGTAACATATTGCATTTCAATCACTAATCACTCTCAAGTTTTAAACTTCTGCACGGTGCTGATGATCCAAATAGCGAAGTCTCGAGAAGGAATGTAGATATTTTCTTGTCACTTTGTTGGTTTATACTTTCTTTTATATGTAACATGTATTTGAAATATGTTTGTAATGAAAAAAATTTATTTTGTAATTTTTATACCATAAGTTCCTGTGCATAATTTTTTATCGAATGTGCTTGGGTATCGAAAGTAAAAGTCGCTATTTTCAATTGCACATCAAAAACTAGAGACCTCTCATCATGAGCGAACTTCACAATTTATTGTTCGTTTGTTCAATAAGAGTAGAAAACTCCTTATCCGACGTTCAAACATCACAATTGGCACTAACATTCAAATATTGGTATTGATTGCTCATTCAAACGTGGTTTGAATTCATGTACCTTCTCTCGACGTTCAAATGTCGTCTTTAATAACTGAAGACACGTTTGAATGTCATCTTCTATTATCCAGTCAACGTTTAAATGTCGACAGAAAGTTTTAACGGGTGATTAAACGGTCAGAAAGCTTTAACAGCATGCCGGTGTTGAGGTGAGCACACATTGCAGGACAGAAACCATGGATAGGTGGCAACGATAAATTGCCAGAGAATGGGAAATATGAAGAAATAAATGTAGCAAAAAATAGGCAAAAGAAGGAGAACCTGATGCTTAACAAAAATAAAGCAGGAAAGATGAGTGTTGGACATGCTGAGGAGGCGGACCTATCAAGCTCCGATCTTAGCATTGATCCTTGGCCAAAAAGATAACCTTCCACACTCTGTTAGGAAGGGTATGTGGAAAAAACACGCAAATATTTGAGGACACTCACTCAAAAACTCACAAAGAGAGGGTACTAACAAAAAAACTTAATTCTATTAACGATAGAAATGAGAACAAAAACACACACAACAACGTCCGTACACCACACACTTAAATAACAAGTCGCATTACTCTTCCCACAACTTGTTCACCTATTCCCACTACACAAAAATTTGTTCAACTACTTGAAACGTGACAAACTAACAAATAAGATTTAAAAAAATAATGGAAAATTAAAAATAGCAAGAAAGAGCCTTTTGCATCAATATTTAATACTCCCCCTTGATGCAAAATCTGAAATATCAAGATTGGCTCAAAACTCAATGAACTTGCCGAGAGGCAATGTTTTTGTAAAGCCATCAACAACTTGTTTTGTAGTAGAACAATACTCCATCTTGATAGCTCCTTCATTAATATAATTTATGATTAAATGATGAAGGATTTTGATGTGTTTGGTCCGTCCAAGAAACAACGAATTTTGTGGCATTAAAATGGTCACCTTGTTGTCGCAGAAGACTTTTGTTGCACGGGCTTGAGGTTGCTTCTTGTTCTCCATAATCCTTCACATCCAGATAGCTTGACAAATCGCTAAAGAAGGTGCAATATATTCTGCCTCGGATGATGATAATGTTGTTGTAGCTTGTTTTTTTGAACTTCATGAGATCGCAACTTAACCACAATTTAAAATAGGGATATTTACACATATAACCCTGAGTAATTACGTAATTACCTCGGAAATACTCAATAATAATGAATTATGTCCAGGACCCTGAATAATGCTTAACCTTTACATGGCATAACCCTGTGTCAAGTTCCGTCTTGACTGGCCGTTAACTTTGACGGGAAAAGTGATATGTTGATCATTTTACCCTCTGAAACACATCAAATTTAAAACATGATGCCATTCTTTATATCAAACAAAATCATGCTCCCCTCCCCTACGAAAGCTGGCCCGCTCTCTCACCTCTGCCCCACACCTCCGCCCCATCTCGCGAGGTCCAACACCCCCCCTCCCCGCCGGTGAGCTCCATCCGCGCCTCCGCCCCCAGCTCACAAGGCTCCAGGCAACCCCCCACCCTCCGCGCTGCGCAGCTCCATCGCCTCTGCATGCACCACAACCCCCTCCCCCACGCTGCAAGCTCCATCCCCCCCTTCCCCCACTGTCGCTGGCTCCATCGCCCTCTGAACCCCCCCCCCCCCGCCAGTTCCATCGCCTCCCCCTCCCCCCCCCCCCCCCCCCCCCGCGCGCTGCCAGCTCCATCCCCCCCTCCCCGCTGCCAGCTCCATCACTTCTGCAACCCCCTCCCCCCTGCGTTGCCAGCTCTGTCACCCCCGCCAGCTCCATCACCTCTGCAAGCCCCCCTTCTACCCCACCAGGTCCATCGCCTTTGCAACTCCCCCCCCCCTTCTCCCACCCATTGCGGAGCAAGAAACCAGACCCCCTCTCCCTACCACTCTCTGGCAATCCACAACCCCCCCGCCTCTGCAACAAAGCCCCACCCCGCTTATCAAAAGCCCCACAACCAGCTTGGAAGTCCCTCCCCCCTTCGCGTCGTGCAAGCCACCTCCGCCTAATTTTTTTACTTTTTTTATCCAGCCTTTAAATTGTAGATGGGTTAGATTAACTCACTCATATAGTTTGGTTAATTTACTAAACTAACAGAGAGGTTACGGGTGTAAAACAGAGCCATTATTCGGTGTCCTGGGCGTAATTCGTTATTATAGAGGGTTTTCGGGGTAATTACGGAATTACTTAGGATTATGAGTGTAAATATCCCTTAAAAAAATAACCACTTATGCTCTTTCTTTCAATTGTGCATCAGCCCAATCACTGTCAGTGAAACCAACTAAATAAAAATTAGAGACAAATATGGCCACATCCCTATTTATTGGTTTCACGAATATATCGAAGTATACGCCTTGCTTCTCCGAAATGATGAATGGATGGATCAAGCATAAACCTTGATACCAAGATGATCGGAAACATAATATTTGGTCGAGTGTGCGTTAGATACATCAAGCTACCAAACGGAATAAACACTCATTTTCTTTTACGGATCCATCATTAAAGATTAATTTTTCATTTGCATTCAAAGGCGTCGAAGACTACTTGCAATTCTGCATAAGAATTTTGTAAGCTAATCCAAGGCATATTTTTCTTGAGAGATAAATATACCTTGTCTATTTGCATAACTTGGAGCATGAAAAAATAATGTAGAATTTTCAAATCTGACATTTCAAATTCATTCATCATGCCTGATTTGAACTTGACAATAAACGCTTCAGAGTAACCTGCATATATTATATCGTCAAAATACATGCAGACTATGAGAGTATTCTCACCTTTCATGTTAACATATAAAGTAGGTCATTTCACTGTGGTGAAAATATTTTCGATGTAGATAATATCAAGCCTCCCATACCATGCTCTCGGTGTCTGCTTTTTAGCCCATAAAGTCTTTCTTCAACTTTATACACCTTCTCTTCTTTGTCATCAACAAGAAATCCTTGTAGTTGCTCAATGTAGACATCTTCAGATAATGCACCATTTAAAAACACCGACTTGACATCAAACTGATAAACATTCCACTTCATATGTGCAGATAATGCTAATAGTGTTCTAATCGTTTCAAATCTAGCAATGAGAGAAAAAGTTTCAGAAAAATCAATCTCCTTTTTCTATGCATATCCCTTGACAAAAAGCCTTACTTTGTATTTTTTTGATATGCGTAAACTTATTTCACACAAATAGAGATTTTTCCTTCAGGTAAATCCAGCAACTCCCATGTATCATTCTTTTAGTAGCATGTATTTCTTCTTGCATTGATTTCTCTCATTCTACGTTTGCACATGATTCTTCATATGAAACTGGTTCGACAACTTAAAGTGCAAAGGTAGACTTGTAAATATCTTGTAAAGATCGTACCTTTTGCGGAGGATTATCACCATCGTGTGCCTCATCAACAGAACCATGTAGCCTACCCATGCTTCCAGAAGAGGATCCACCTTCATATGCCTGTCTCATGGGAGTGCTTTTGCAAGAAGAATTTGGCAAGATGAGATCGTCATCAGTCATGCTTTCTTGATCCACGAGTTTTAATGGACTACGGTGTTCAACCCCACACCCAAGAACTTCCTTCATCAAAAATAACATCTATGCGGATAATTATTTTTTTGTAACTAGATTATACAAACGATAAACCTTTGTTTCATCACTATATCTGACAAAGATGCATTTCTCGTTTTTCTCATCCATCTTGGAACGATCAGACGACTCAATCAATGAATATGCAAGATAGTCAAAAAATTTTAGATGACTCACATTAGGCTTGCAATGCGACAATGCTTCAAATGGGGTTATATTATGTGTGGCCTTCCTTGGAGAGATATTTAAAAGATGCATTATAGTGTTTACCGTCTCGGCCCAAAAAACATTCAAGAGATTTTTTTTCATTGAGCATGCTTCTAGCCATTTCAACCATCGTTCGGTTCTTTCGCTCGGCGATGCTATCTTGTTATGGAGTTTTCCTCATTGTCAGTTGCCTGTAAATACCATTTTCCTTACAAAAATCATCAAAAATATTAGAACAAAATTCTCCTCCACGATCTGTTTGTAAATATTTCTATATGTGTCTGTTGTCTTTCTCTACAAAGAACCTGAACTCAACAAATTTTTTAAAAGCCTTTGATTTTTATATAAGAAAGAAGACTCAACTCATACGTGAAAAATCATCTGTGAATAACATTTTGAATTTTCCCTGAATCAAGGGATCAACTCCAAGACACCTAAGGAAGGTGGTCGAAACCCTTTATTCATTTCTCATCTACCTTGTTTTCTCACGGAATCCAATTGATAAAAAGACTGAAAGGACTTTGTTCTGGCTGCTTGCTTGAGTGATGAACTGGACTCCTGAATTCAAGCAAGGCTGAAGACTAGAAGAGATTGGGCCCTCGAGTCCTACTGCAACTAGATATTCGGGGCCTTCACACACTTAAAGTCGTCTCCTTTCAGTCTACAAGACTTACCTGAGAAGAGCCTCAGCCTGCCTCCCTACAATTACTAACCCTATTCGAGGCACATTCAAAGGTGGCATTTTCATCAGGCATATATATCTGCATGCACTAACTCAAGAGGTTTATTGGCTCTCCTCCCACAGGAAACGGTTTACGATGTTGCTTCCCATATATACCCCTTCACAAACATCATTTCCTAGGTAAATTTTAGGCAACCCATACACCATGCCTTTGTTATTCAATAATCACAAGCCACTGAAATTCAAGTGCCCATATCTTAGATGCCAAATCAACGAATCATCTTTCATATTAGTAACTAAGGCACAATCATTGAAGTTCGAAACATCTAATGGGAACTATTTATTTTAGCCATATTAGTAATAATATAGACTTTATCTGAAAAAATACTTCGAAATTCACATTTGCCATGTGAAATAAGACTATATATCCCTTGCTAATTAATTGACCAACACTTAGCAAGCTATGCGCTAAACTAGGTATGTAATAAACATTGGAAATCGATCTTTACATACTTGATTTTGTGTTAACACCACCTGATCCCATGCCTTTGATCTGCACATGTTTATCATCTCCAAGCCGAATTTGCAACTTTACTGACTCATTCAAACTTCTGAAAAATATCTTTGGTCTGTCATATGATTGTTGCACCGATGTCTAGATACCAAACATTAGCAAAATTTTTCGGTAGAGTGACGTGTGCGAGAAACAATTTTCCATCATCCTCCTTCCTTTCAACAATGTCAGCTTGCGCTTTTGCCTTTTCCCAACAATACATCTCCCTGTGCCTAATTATTTACAATAATAACAATGCTTATTCTTATAAGAATTTTGTCCAGATTCTAACCATTGGTTATTGAAATATGATATCCCTCTACCAGGTCCACATCCATGGTATGTGCCTCGACCTTTGTCTTTGCCTTTTCTTTTGTGCTTTGAATCTTAAAGATGCTTCATTACCCTTTTGCCTTGCTGGAAATATCTGCCTTATCTTGAAAAGCTTGCTTGATATTTTTCTCAACGGACCTGCTCAATCTAACTTCATGGTACTAAAAATTGACACATCAACTCATTAATAGAATTCCATATATTTCGACTCTTCGATAGCGGTAACCACATGATCGAACTTTCGAGGTAAACTACACAAGATTTTTTTACTACTTTTTTATCCGCAATATCTTCTCCAAATTTTTTTATTTGGTTCACAGTAGTAGATACACTTGTAAATAAATCTTACATTGTCTCATTATCTTTCATAAGTAAGGTTTTGAATTTTCTACGGAGAGTTTGAAGTTTTATCATAGTTATCTTGTTATCTCCATGGTATGCTTCCTTCAAAATATTCCAAGAATCATTGGACTTCTCTGCTCCTATAATCCGAGGGAAAATACTTTCTGTCACTGCCTGCTACAGAACAAGAAATGCCTTCGCATCCTTCTTTTGCATTTCTTTCAACTCACTTGTTTCTTTCTCCGTTTCTTTCTCCATGGCCTTCAGGGTTTGTTTCTCATCTGGAAATCATTTTCAACTAAATCCCAAAGATCTTGAGATATAAAGGAAGTCTTTATTTTTATACACCAAAATTCATAATTTTCACCATTGAAAATAGGTACCAATACGTGTGATAAATTAATGATATTTTGAAATATCATTACCACCTGACATTGCAAATCAAATGCGAGATAACCTTTTTGAGGAGAGACGTCGTAGCTCTGAAAATGCCTCGAGATAGTCTGTCATATGCCTCGAGATATGCTCGAAATCGAAACCTGCTCTGATACCAAAAATGTTGGAAAAACACACAAATATTTGGGGCACTCACTCAAAACTCATAAAGAGAGGGCACTAACAAAAATCTTAACACTATTAACGATAGAACTGAAATAAAGATAATTTTAACACACACAACAACATTCATACACCACACACTTAAATAACAACTCGGATTCTAAAAATAGAATCCCAACTCCTCACTATGTACAACTCTTCCCACAACATGCTCACCTCTTCCCACTACACACAATTGTAGTCAACTACATGAAACGTGACAAACTAACAAATAATATTTAAAATAAAAATAGTGGAAAATCAAAATAGGAAGAGAGAGTCATTTGCATCAATATTTAATACTCTAGACCATACTCATACCATTGTGCTTCATACGAGCACCTTGGGGTCATCGCCGACTCCTCTTATCACAAGTGTGGCTTTATCAAAGGTGAAGGTGGATGAAGGGTAGTAGAGAAATTATGGCATGCTTAGAGGACTTGGGCATTGATTCTATAATGAACGAGGAGACATGAGGGTAGGTAGATTGAAGTGTGGATAGGCATTGAGGTGGAAGGAAACGTGCAAGAGATTGGTCAAAAGTAGGCCATTTGACCATGGATGCATGTTTTTAAAGGTTGTCTAACGTAGGGGATGAGGGGACACATGGCAACACGAGAATATTAAATGATTCAAATGATAATTCTTAACATGCGATAAAAAAGCTAAACTAGATAGGTTAACATTTTAAAGGTACTTTACATATATAGAATACTTGGTTTTCAAAGTTTTGACATTTTTATTTTATTTTCTAAATTATTGTATACATATATTGTAGTTTAATATAATTACAAATCATATCATACATGTTTGTCTATTTTTGTGCATTTTTAATAATGTAGTGTTAATTACATTGAAAATAGTTAAAGGTATTTACATATCAGATATTACTACAATAAAATTAAGCTATAGTGATATTTTATTTAAAATCTGTCAAAAATTAATCGTCGTTACATATATAACGACGATATTATTGGTCACGAAATGAGTTTTCATACTTAATATTAGTGACGAATAGTATATCTATCACTATATCATTAACAATGGTCCATATAACAACGTTTATCCGTTGCTATTTTTCAAAATATTAACTAATCGTCGCTATTTTTAGTTCAAAATTTAGCGATGATTTACTAGAAGTTCGAAAAATAGCAACGGATAAGCGTCACTATGTAGACCATTTCTAATGATATAACGACAAATATGATATTCGTCGTTAATTTCAAGTACAAAATATCATTTCGCAATGAATCATATCATCATTATATATTTAACAACTGCTAATTTAGTAACAGATTTTGAAAAAGATGCCACTATAGCTTAATTTTGTTGTATTGCATATACTTGTTCACATTTTGTATTTTTTCTATCTCGCATATTTACATGCCTTTTGTATGTTGATGTCGTAGCTAGATGATAAATCATATTTACAAAAATAAAAAGAGTTGAAAAGACACCACGTACATAAAATAATGAACTTTATGTTATTTATTATACTATATACGTGGCTCAAATTCTAACTTTCACGTATGACCTTTCCTTTGAAAGTATTATTTAAAAATATATCTTTTAGTGTGGTTTTCTTTAAGGGCGACTAAAGGTTTATATGAGGAATTATGCTTGAGATACGCGGCTTAGAATCTATGCATATTTAGCATTAGGGTTTGCATTTTATGGCTCATATGCACAATGTACCATTTTCGGTAGATTATTTATTGATTATATTTTTTCTGCTAGATGGAGATGGCTTTATATCAACTAGAATTGACGTAAATTATTCTAGCCCAGTAAAGCTTCTACAAGCTATGCTGAACATGCAAGCTCACAGCGAGCCATTATGTAATAAATGTTATTACAATATCATTCCCTGATCTGAAATGAAGAATAATTAATTTGCATAAAAGGTCCCTTAGTACAATTATGGTTATTTACCATCGTCATCTTAATGATCATACAAAATGTTGATTCAATTGTTGAATCATAGAGGTTGGTGCTTGGATGAATATTTAAAGAGTTAGATTGAGGACTTATCAAGCACCATCAAATAATGATTAAGAGATGATCTCCATCTTGAATTAAGAGATGGAAATCCTTTCTCTTTTGGCTAATATCTGTCTGATCTCTTAATGTAGGTCCTCTGCATAGGAATAGAGATTGGAGGTGTCAGATTAGTTAGGTAAAAGAGTTGTCTTAACGAGATCGAAATAACTAAAGACCTATGTCGTATGCTATCATGATATAGGGCACGCATCCTCTTGACCGAAGACAGATGTGTTATTATATGTCTGAATATGTATATTTGGCAAACCAATAGGTAGATGGCCTAATCAAGTTCTATACACCGATGCACTGGTGTGCATACCGGGGCTTATGAGTAATACCATGTCTCAAAGGGATTACAGGTTCATTTACTGAACCAGAAGATATGAAATCACTTATGAGATATTAGGATCAATTACATGCACAATCATCTTGTTTTGGAGCTTGACTTTTGCTATATGCTTTTTGGAAAATATACGATCAACATCTGGTATGATATATGCTTTTGGAAAGTATATGATCGATACCTACTTCCAATGATCAAATGAGAAACTCAATTATGAAACCCTGAAGGGGACAGTCTAAATGAGATCTAAAACTTCGGGTTTATTCTATGTATTCATGTATGTAGGATGTACAACTATTGAAATATCTAAGGGTGATGTGATCATAAACGATTGTATAACCTTGACGCTTCCATTCCTAGGGAGTGATGAAACGAGTTTGGATTTTAGTGACTCCTCTCAATAGAGAAGTAATTTGATCTTGTTCCAAATATTGGACATTATCTGAATGCGATTCAAATGCAATGAGAAGATTAGATTTACGGTCTTGATTTAATAAAGCATCTATGAGAGGCCCACGAGATCTGGATGTGAGAAGTGATCTCAATATCCAAGTCATTGTATGTAGACACATACAACTGGCATGTCCTCATCTCTAAGTATCTGCGGAGAAAGCGTATTATTCTTGAAAGAGCTCGAGAATAATTCCATTGTTAGATTATATCCAAACATTGAGAAATGGATAATTAATTGTGATTTAATTATCATGAATAATGTGAATTTGATTCTTACTATTTAGATGCATAAGGAATGATGATCCAATATAATTAAATATGATTTAATTATTATAGATTAGAATAATGTGGATAATGCTATCCAAAGTATTTATATATATATATATATATATTGTAGATGTGATTTATAATATATTAGAGAGAGTCTATTTTAATTATATTTATTGATTAATTATTGATGTAAATTGGATTCACATTGGATAACTAACTGAAAATATAATTTACATTTTTATTTTGGATTGTAAATGTGATTCACAAATTCCAATGGCATGATTGTAATATTCACAAGATAATTGTGAATTATTTTTGTGAGGCAATATTGGAGATTTTTATGACATAATGTAATCTCGTGAAATTGGAAAAAGATTGCCAACTACCAACAAAAGGTGATGGACGACCACCAACTCCTAATTGGAATGAGTGGCCGTCCCCTATCATCTCCTTCTCAATTATCCCCAAAGATAATTGTTTTAATATGAAATTAATTTAGATTTATTATTAAATATATATTAAAGTTAATTTAATTAATTGTTGTTTTAATTTCATAATAAAATCATGGCCATTGAAAGAAACACAAATCAATCTCATCTTTGATTTTGTGTTGTCCATGGATTGAGATCCATGGACTCCCAAAATACTATATAAGAAGAGGCACCCTTGCTCTTCAAGTTAAATCAATGATTTCTCTCTCTCTCTCTCTCTCATTCTCACTCCATCCTCTCCCTCTATCTTTAGTGGTTGTTCACTCTAACCCTAGAGAGAAGATCGTCGTTGTCATCGCATCGTTGTTGTGCTGCTGCCCCGACTACTCGTGGATCTCTATCTCATTTGGTACGCCTCGCTCGTGAAGAAGATGCTTGATCTCATGAGACGAGATCATGAGATCCATCGCTTGGATCAACAACTTTGATTGCGAGAAACACATGTTTCATCAACGCGCTCGCTAGCGTCTCC
This sequence comes from Ottelia alismoides, assembly GCA_037367405.1. Classification (NCBI taxonomy): domain Eukaryota; kingdom Viridiplantae; phylum Streptophyta; class Magnoliopsida; order Alismatales; family Hydrocharitaceae; genus Ottelia; species Ottelia alismoides. The sequence continues at coordinate 17,028 of JAZKJV010010688.1, forward strand.
TCCATCGGATCGAACTTGAGATAGGATATCTCTTTAGAGACTTGATCGCAACCACGCTACAAGAGATAAATCTAATACTTGTTTCTGATTTAGATGAAACAATTTGAAAAGTGTTCTTGGATCATATGATTTCATCTTTTAAAATTTCTAATTCCGCTGCTTGGAGCAACTAGTGTGACTAGTCGCTCCTGATCATATACGATGCGATCCTCATGCTTCCATGATATGCTTAAGGATCTTCCCATATCCTTCAAGCTATTCATAGGTGCAAATGTACACACAAGATGTTATTTTTGGCTATTTTTGCCTTGATTCCTTTCATTCCGATCAATCTACTAAGATCATTGGGGATGTAGGTCATAAAGTATATTTACATCTTATATATTTTATTTTTATTAGTCAATATGCACATATATATACATTTATCACTTATTTCCTTAGTTTCTCTTAATTATTCTTTTTTATTTTTACGATAATAAGGGATTCTTATTCATGCATATGATATTCACAAGAACTTGGAATTAGGTTGAATTTACATGCACTAATTAGGTCAAGCATCACTGCATCAAGGAAGGCATTGCCAACATTGAGGACTCATCAAGATTTACACTCGAGGAAGACTATTTATGTAAGGCAAGTGTTAACACTTAATTTTTTTGGCAAGCACGAAGAAAGGGTTGTCTCTAACCATAGTGCCCCATGCAGTTTCCACCACACTTCGGTATCCATCCTTCATCTAGAAATTATAGAATCGTAAGGGCTTGTTCTAAAAAATGTAGGTGACTAAAGAGGTTGACACTTTTAACAAGGGGAGAGTAGCATGGAGGAGGATCCTCTGTTGTTACAGCAGTTGCTGTAACATAAAGGAGCCACTATCGGACGGCCTTCGGAGGGGACTGGGGATAATTGGTGCACATTTCGATGGTGATTCATTTGCTCTCATGTGCTATAGTACATGTTATAACAACAAAGGGATCCGCTCCGAGAGTAGCATATCTTGGAGCATGGGAGAAGTTCGAACCATGCAACGTTGTACATAGCTCGATCTTGCCTTGCAATAATTATTGAGGGGCATACGGAACATTTGGTCCAAAACACATGCGTTCCCCAAGTCTTCAAGCCAATAAGGCTCGGGCAATTAATATAGTTATTGAACTCTTTGAGGGAGTACATAGCTTCTTGGCTCCGCCCCCATTTTTTCTGAGTTCATTTGACAACATTATAGTTTCCTAATGTTGTCCATGAGACATTGACTATTTGGTTGATGCCTTTTAGCTCAACCCAAAACAGTCTCCATTTAGAAGGGAAATTAGATCCATACACAATAGGGAGGTAGATTTCAAGGTCTACTTTATTAGATTAGGAGGCACAAAGAAAACGACCTTTGACCTGCCCAACAAAATTGATGCTCCTGAGGGGAGTACTGAGATGGGAAAGGGATTAATTAAGTAGAAATCGAGTTTGGGAGAGGAGCCGTGTTCTTAGAAGTGCTCGTTCATTACAGGAAAGCTTATCACTTCCCACATTACATCTTTCACATACATGCTCAGATTGATGTCAAATTGGATTCCTTGATATTGTCTTCTCGATTTGGTTACAAATACTGTATGCAAACATTCATATTTTATATTTTACCTCCATTCAAATTGTTATATTAATATTTATCAGCCAACAGTATCCACCATTGCGTTTAAGACTTTACTGTGCATGGTCATTTTGGAGGTATTTCCTTTTTTCCCTAATAAATTTCAGATATAAACTTTACGGATTTCTTGGTGAATTATTTTAAGATTTTTTGCATTTATGCTCCTCTTAAACTCTGCAATATCAGTTATATCCATCTTTTTTGGAATATCAGTCGTGCCCCAACCTGTTGCACTTTTATCACTTGTTCCCTTATGTTAGTTGGTTGTCAATGAGTTGAACTAGACCATAGTTTTTCAAGCCAAGGTGTGGTTAAGAAGGGATAATTGTCTCCTCCTCCACGTAGCCCTACTGCCCCCAAACTCCTCTTCCTCCGCCCAACCAGGTGTGACCTAGAAACTTCTTATAGCAGCTTTAAGACCAATTGTTCAGCCTCATTGTGCTTCCCCATGGCAAGAGGAAATGACCCTGGAGTAGCATCCAGCTCTCCGACCTTCGATGAAGACATCAAACTCATGTAACTTTTATGTCTCTTGTTTTCTTCCTCTTCATCATGCATTACCTCAGCTACCCATCCCCCTTTCTCACCCAATACTTTTGCAGTTTTTCTTCCTATTTGATTCAAACCCAACTCCGATTCCAATTGATCACCTCCACTTACTTCCTCGTTCCTTCATCTTATTTACATACCGTATACCTCCATCCAAACATAGTGGTTAGAGCTTGTCCCATCCAACCATGAACCCAAAGGGAGTCCTGCTCAACCAGGGATGAAGATAGGATTTAATCTTTGGGGGATTAAGACAAATTACATACATAATAAATATAGAATAAAGAATAGTTTTAACTCAATATTATCAAAACATGCATATTTCTACTAACAAATGATAATATTATATCAAAGAAAATATCAAATTAAACAAAACTAAAAGAGGTTGTGTGCATCTGAATATGAAATTATTTAGATCGTACATATTGCGGCTTCAAATTAAATTCATCGATAATTGATTCTATCGAGAACTTATCTGCAATATCTTTCTCATATAATTTAATAAAGAACTTCTCGGAAAACCATAGTTGAAAATGCTCTTGTCGTTGTTGCAGTTTGGATAGGAAGTTTCAGCACAAGTCGAATCAATTTATCAACCAAATATTGTATCTTTTCCTTTCTTGTTTCTACTAATTTTTGACAAAGGTCCACAAAATTTGATATTCTTTTAAGAATATGATGTGCAATGACATATGATTTGTAACATAGAAATTGTTTTTCTAACAACATCAATTGCAGTCTTTAGTCGCAACCGATTTTCTCTGATCAACATGTCGTTCTGTTTTTGAAATATATTTTCAATGTGTTGCAATTTATTACCTAAATTCCTTAACGTTCTTCGAACATATTATGGGTTGATCCCTTTCCTCCAAGTTGATTGTTAAAAGAACAATTTCTTCCCTCACTAATCATCTTTCCATTACGAAATCCATCAATAACAAAGACATTTTTGCTATGCTTGAAATGCGCTTTACCGCATATAAGGGAGATATATATTACGTATTTATCTAAACTAAATATAGCACATCATTATCAATTAAAAATACTAAATATCTATCTATTACAATTTTAAATAAGATAGATGCCATTACTTAATTTAATTGAGTGTATATCATTAGAGTATGATAGTAGGCTACTATGATTAACATTATGACATTAGAAATGTTAATCTGAGTAATAAAATTTATTCATTTATTTGATATAAATGACATGAATTAATAATATTCAATAGTTAATTAAGAATCACGATGTAAGGATACATAAACGTGCATAGTAAAATATTTTTTTATTATAGTCGAAGTTCATGAATCCCTATGATACAATAGTTCTCGATTGATTTTATCCCTAACATTTTTCACAAGGGATGAATGGTATTATTCCCTCCAACTTAGTTATAACAATATGTGAACAATTTTAAACAATACTATCTGTGGTCCATTTAGAATCGCAAATAAGTTGGATAATTTGAAAATGTTGATTCAATGATACGGAATGATTTTTTTAAATTGAAAATATTTGCATTATTGTTCTTTTATGTGATTTTGAACTTTTAAAGTATTTTCGATAATGATAGATTAATGAGAATATAAAGAAAAATCCCATAGTATAAATATTAAGATAGGAATTCTCTTACACTATTTGGAACATGTCATGTTTTAAAATTTGAATTTTATTTGTTTCATACTTTCCTAACCATAAAAACCCGTACTTAAGATTCTGGGATCATGTTATGTTCATAACTACATAAAGTTGATATATATACGTTCTTACGAAATGAAAATGAAAGTTTACCTGTATGAAGTGTATCCCGATTTGTAAGGTCGAGCAGAGCACGAGCGCACCACGCATAACAACAAGAAGTTGACGGAAATGGGAGAGGGGCCAAAGGGCATTGGAGAACACAACTGTGAGTCTGTGATGTCGACAACCTGCACCTGATTCCCGACTAGGTGGGAACTGCAAGTTTGCAATGCAAGCGCCGAAGTGCGATTATGTAGTGATAGTTAGGATTCAACACAATTAAACAAGTAGGGACGGATGGAGTTGCCGACTAATGATGATCAGTTATGCAAAATGAAAATGTGTTGAGGGGCTTAGACTTAATGGGGAAGAGAGGATGAGTATTATAGGTAGTTTAATATAAAGAATGAACGGATACAATGGTCCAATGGTGTTGGAAAATCAAACATTATGCATGCATTAATATAAAAAATCAGTGCATTAAAAATTTAAACCCATGCATTCATTAAAAACATGTACAACTCATGCATGCATTAAAAACTTTATATCATCTCTTATTGTTTTACTTCATAGCTTCATGCAATGCTATTATATAGACCAATTTTTGACTTTTCTTTGCCTCACCAAATATACATAATAAATGCAAATTTAATGGGGTTGAGGGGCTTAGCCCCCACCCGCCCCCCCTCTATCTTCGTCCATGTGCTCAACCTTCTCATTTTGATACCTTTCTTCTTCCCAGTTGCTTCTTGTCTTCTTCTTTCTTAGCTCTGCTACAACACCTCCATTTCCACTTCTTATTCCATGAATTGGCTTCCAAATCCATTCCTCATCGAATAGGACCATGCACCTTCCTTATTCCTTGTCGCACACTCATTGCAGCAGCAGCTTGATGGACCCCTTCTACCATCTCAATCTTAGACTTGATGAGAAACAATCAGCAAATCCCCAACGTTCGAGGAGGAGGTAAAGGAGGTGGGATCATAGGAGGAGATGGTGGAGTTATAGAGTAGAGGAGAGAGAGGTGTTTTTTTGAAAAAGACATATCTACCCTATGTATTATCTCTAATTACCCTTGTGTGTGGATGGATGACACCCTGTTCGTTTGGGGTATAAGGAGGAATGGAATAAGGGGAATAAGCCCCCAACACGCTTTCCCGTGGTACGACTATTCCCCATTATTTTATCTTATTTCACTCTTATTCCTATCTTTATTCCACCTTACCTACCTTTATTTCACCTTATTCTTCTTATTCTTATCCTCCAGCCGAACGGAGAATAGACTCTTATTCCCCGTATTCCCCATCCTTATTCCTGCTTATTCTCCTACCGAACGGGGATTTAAGTAATAGTAATGCAAGAAGCAGAGGTACAAATTGATATCTCAAAACAGAGAGAGGTATAACTGATATTACAAAAATCAAGAAGTAAATAGGGATATAAATGAAAAATGACCCTTTTTTTTTGCACATTCTTTCCTTAAATTGAAGCAAAAAAAGGAGGATAAAATCGACAAGGCCGCACGAATTGGCGGCCATATATTCCACATCCCTCCAATTTCCTCCTTCCCTCTAGTCCCCCCAAAATGGCTCTCACTCTCCTCCGTTGCTCGCTCCCTCCAATTCGAGCTATCTCCTCCCTCGGATCCACCGTCTCCAACCGCCGCCAACCCCTAGCCTTCCCCGCCTGCAGAGCCCGGAACTCCGAGGAAGAGGGAGACACCGACCTCCCTCTTGGAGGCGACACCGTCGAGACCTTAGCGGTGATCGGCGGAATGGTCGCCAACCCTGTGATCGGCGCCTCCCTCTACGCCCTCAACAAGACGGGATGCGGCCTCCCGCCGGGACCCGGCGGCGCGCTGGGGGCGCTGGAGGGCGTGAGCTACCTGGTGTTGGCCGGGATCGTGGGGTGGTCCATCTACACAAAGGCGAGAACCGGCACGGGTCTGCCCAGCGGACCCTTCGGGCTGCTTGGAGCCGTGGAGGGGCTCTCGTACCTCACGGTGGTGGGGATCGTGGTGGTGTTTGGGCTACAGTACTTTGGGAAAGGATACATCCCTGGTCCTCTTCCGGGAGACCAGTGCTTCGGGTGAGACGTGATTGATGTGTATCTGTGCATTTTGTCGAACATTTTGGTTGAGATCGGGGAAAAGTTGAGGAATGGATGTTGCTTGTGAATGTTCAAAACTTAGAGTATGTATGTTCTCGTTTTATCACCCGCTGCTTGCAAATATTAAACCACATGAGTTGTGTAATGTGTGTTTTTAGCAGAAGATCATGAGCTGTGTAATACCTTATCGTAGCAAATATGTGCAGGAATCGGAAGGAGGATAGAGATGTGAACTAAGTAGTGTTAAAATAAGAAAGAAGGGGTTGGACCTTAAATAACGTAAGGTGCTGATTGGATGGTGATGAGTTGACAAAGAAACGAGAGTTGGAATGTGATCTTATATCCATCATCCCCGGTTGGTTGGGCATGCGAATATATGCGGTCGACAAGTTAGGAAAATGGTTATTCTATCGAGTATCATGTGTTATCTTGTTAAGATGTTACCGAGAAAAAGACGTTCTGTCAGTCATCCTCTTACTACTATCCAAAATGGAATGGTTGCTAGAATGATGATGGATCCACGAGGGGGAGAGCTCGACACATGCGGTTGCACAACCAACAGAGAGACACATGAGTATTTCAAATGTTGAAAAGCTTGGGGTGTAGGGAAAATCAAGGGAGTAAGTATTCCATTTAATTGAAGAAATCTGATGCAATTTTAATAATGTTATTATATGTGCTTATCAATCTAGCATGTGTCGAAGACGATCCAAACACGCAATCAATCGCAAACAAGCAAGCACGAAGAACACACGCGATTTATGTAGAGAACCTCCACCTATGTAGCAGGGAAAAACCACGGGTAAAGAAAGGTTCCACTATGAGAGAAAACATGGCTACATGTACATGAACCTTAGGAGGCAGCGGCTCTCTTGGAATGAGACTCTCGGATGACCTATGCCTTAACCCTAAAATATACACATATAGGAGTAATCTGTAAACAAATATTAATAGGATCCAAAAATCCATACCGCAGTGGCTCCGCCCCTGCTCTCTACATCTTTGATGAAGTGGTAGCAGACATCAATGAGCTTTATTCTTTCATGATACATCTGGTCTTTCATTAAATGTATAACACTCTGACTATCACAGTGGATGATGATTGTCTTCTGATCATGACTGAGTTCGTCGAATAATCCTCTCAACCAAATTACTTCATTCTTTCAGTTGCTTCCATGTAGTCGGCCTTTGTGGTAGATAAGGCCACGATGTGTCTGCAATGTTACCTTCCGCAAAATTATATACTGCCAATAGCGAATACACAACATGTCATGGATATTCTCTTATCACAAAGCCAACTACTCCATCCTTACTTCTCCTAAACTCAAGACACAACCCATTAGTACCTTGCATGTATCTCGTATTCCAATTCAACGCAAAAAAATGACCTTTTCCTGGATTTGGCATATATCTACTCACAACTCTGGCTGCTTGGGTGATGTATGGATGCATGCATATCATGGAATACTTGATGCTACCAACAACAACAGTGTAAGGAACTCGTAATATGTACTCGTGCATGTTCTCTGTATGTGGTGACAAATTTACGAACAACTTGAAATGAGAGCCGAGTGATATATTCTCTGATTTGGCATATGACATGCCAAAACGCTCCAAGATTTCTGCAAGTAGCTCTTATGACTCAAACGTAGCTTCTAGGTCTAGCAATCCATGTGTATCTCTATGCCAAGTGTCTTCTTGGTTGCACCATGATCCTTTATCTCGAATTCTCCACCAAATAAGATCTTCAATTTATTCACCTCAGATTTATTTATAGATGCTATCAACATGCCATCAACATAGTTGAAAAATAAAAGAACCATCAAGAAGGTGTCTAAAGTAGACACACATATCATAATTGTTGCTAGTTATACCTTGTAATGAATGTATGGAAGCGTTTGTACCACTATCTCGACAATTGCTTAATCGATAAAGATATTTCTGCAACAAGCACACTCCATCTTCCTCCCCTACACTAGAAATCCTTCAGGTTGACGTATGTATATATGCTCATCAAGGTCGCCATGAAAGAATGATGTCTTCACATCTAGTTGTTCCAACTCCAAGTCATTCATGGCAACAATAGCTAGTAGAATTCATTTGAAGGTGCTCTTTACCATAGATGAGAAGATATCAATGTACTCAATACCTTCCACATGGCTAAAGCCTTTAGCAACTAGTCTTGCCATATATCTCACATCAAGAGATCTAGAGATGCCTTCTTTCTTCTTGTAAATCCGCTTGCATCTGATCAACTTCTATCAACGTGGTAGTGGAACAAGGGTTCGTGTCTAATTTTTATGAAGAGATTCAATTTCCTCATTTATTGTTGGAGACCATTCTGTAGATTATTGTGATGAAACAATCATTACAAAAAATTATAAATACTGCGATCGAATGTAGTTTTATCCTGCCCGCATTATAGTCGTAATGTAGTCGTATTGGGCATATGCAAAGTCGAAGGGTGCATTCTCATCTACGAGGCTATAAAATCGATTATGACCATAATATGATCGTATCGTTCTCATAACATGCGATCACAGTCCCCCATGTTCGTAATAGCCACTGCCACTATAAAAAAACTAACCAAAATGCGATTACATGGGGGACTACATGTAGTCACATTTTCTGATACCAAAACAAAAAATATTGCCTGGTTCATTTTCTCACTTCCCTCGTGATTACCTAAACCTATAAAAGCATATAAAAATGGTGATTATACAAGAATACACTAATTCCATGTAATCTACATTCACAATCAAGCATCACAATTATATATATCTACATTCCTAATCAAGAGTCACAAGTACATCCATATTCACAGTAAAGCATCACAAGAAATTCCACATTCACATATACCAGAAAACAATATATACTTGAATATTTTGATCTTGGAACCATAATGTTAATGATAATAGTAGTGAATACTAAAATATAAGTTAAAATTACTACATGCTATCGAGTTTGAAATCATTCACTTCTTCGATTAATGAAGGATGCTTTTCCCCTTTTCTTTACTTCTTTGGCATTGCCTCTCCCTCTCTACTCTCTTCGCCTCGGCATCCCTCTCAAGGATGACGACTCCATGACAAACCGACCGCTGCATCACAATCGTAGATTACTCCTCATTTCATTGTTATCATCGTCATCAGCACTCCGATCATCTTTCTCACATATAGCAAGGGTCATCAAGTCATTTTTGAGATCTAGCATCTCTACTATATATGCTTTTCTATCTTCTCGTAGATGGTTGAAGATAAATCAAATATAGGATCCTTATGATCACCTTAATAAGAATCATGATTTGTATTGAAACTATATCTATTTAAAACATACTTTGTAATGTCCGGGATTTCATTATGATGAGAAAATATCTCATTTTCTTTGTTGCAAGAAGAAGTGTAACCAACATCTTTGACATTCCCCTAGGAGGCCTCATCTTTGCACAAGTTTGAAATTAGGAAAAGTCATAGGGAAAGTTGACAATAAAATCAATAGAATACAACTTTTATGTCAAAAAAATGAAAAAAAATCAGGGAGATAAAATACGTGTCATTTTTTTGTGTCATTTTCTCTACGTCTCATTTACAGGACTAAAATCTTTTCTCCCATTATTGTATTTTTTTAAATGAAGGTTCGCCCTATGTTTCTTATATAGGATAAAAGTGAACAATCATACGAGCTGAGAATGGTACTATTAGCTATTTATAGTATGTGATCAATTATGATAAATTTTTTCAGGATATAGAATAATGGAGGTAATTATTTGCTAATTAAGGGGAGGATGACAAGCAGAAATTTAGGAGATTTCTCTCTAGCTGGGTTCGGGGAAGGGGGGGGGGTATCGGCCCCCTCCCGCTCCCGTCTCCGTCCATAAATAACTCGGTCAGAGCTTCAGCAACATGGGTTATGCTCCTTGGATTTCTACTTGTTGCTCTTGAGCTCCAAAAATGATGTTGAAAATTGCATAGGATTTGTCCCGACAAGCCCTACATGTTTGTTGAAGAAGTCAAAGCCTTAGATTGCCTCTAGTGGATGACAAACAGGATAGGCGTCATGTGTGCTTCGACCATTTGAACATGAGTGTGCAGATGGCATCATAACTCAGCTTCAAGTACATTCATACCCACATTACTCCCTACACACCTACATGCATACCCATGTTCCACACATGCTTGCAAGCCCAAATACCTCATACATGCTATACTCCATACATACCTAATAGTTACATACTTGGCCAAATTCCTCAAATCGTACTTCGCTATCCACATTTTACCACGGATTACAATATACTTAGCTCATACCCTCGTACACACCCATATGCATTACTCCCTACACACCTACATGCATACCCATGTTCCTCACACACTTGCAAGCCAAAATACCTCTTACATGCAATACTCCATACGTACCCAATACTTACATACCTGGCCAAATTCCTCAAATCGTACTTCGTTGTCCACATTTTACGACAGATTCCAATATACATAGCCTATACCCTCATACACATTCATATGCATACCCATATTCCTCACACACTTGCATACATACCCAAACACATTCATACATTGTACCATACATTGTTACACACCAACTTGCATACCCACATCCCTCACACACTTGAATACATGTCCAAATGCACACATACACCCTTACATTCATGCCTGCATTGCTCCCTACACACACATGCATACACACGTTCTTCAAACACTTGCATGCCCAAATATCTCCTATATGCTTAACTTCATATATATCTAATGCTTACATACCCCGATCAAATTTGTCAAATCATACTTTGCTACCCACATTCTACCATGGATTCATATATACATAACTCATACTCCCATACGTACCCATATGCATACTCATATTTCTCACACTCTTGCATACATGTCAAGCACACCCATACATTTCATCATACACTCTTACACACCTACATGCATACTCACATTCTTCACACACTTGAATACATGCCCAAGAACACCCATACACTCTAACATTCAGACCCACATTGCTCCCTACACTCCTACATGGATACCCATGCTAGTCACACACTTGCATGCCAAAATACCGCCTACAAGCTTAACTCCATACATATCCAATGCTTACAAACCCGACCAAATTATTCAAATCATGTTTTGATACCCACATTCTATCATGGATTCCCATATACATAGCATATACCCTTATACTCACCAATATGCATACCCATATTCCTCATATATGTACAAACATATCCAAACATACACATACATTGCACCATACACTCTTGTACACCAACATGCATATCAATAATCCTCAAACACTTCAATATAAGCCAAACACACCCATACACTTTTACATTCATGCCCACATTGCTCCCTACACAAGTACATGCATACCCATATTCCTCACACACTTGTGTTCCTAAATACCTCCTACATGATATACTCTGTACATTCCCAATGCTTACATACCCAATAGAATTCCTCAAATCATACTTCTCTATCCAATTCTACCATGGATACCCATAAACATAGCCCATACCCTCATATATACCTATATTTTCACCCATATGCCTCACACACTTGCACAAATGCATCCATACATTGCATCATACTCTTACACACCTACATGCATACCCACATTCCTCACACACACTTGAATACATACCCAAACACACCCATACACTCTTACATTCATGCATGCATTGCTCCCTACACACCTACATACATACCCATGTTCCTTAAACATTTGCATGCTCAAATACCTCTTACATCTTAAATCCGTACATATCATTCCTTACATAACAATCCAAATTCCTCAAATCGTATTTCGATACCCACATTCTACCATGGACCCTCATATACATATCCCATACCCTCATACACACCATATGCATACCCATATTCCTCAAATACTTGAACACATGCTCAAACACAACCATACATTGTATCATACACTCCTACACATCTACATGCATACCCGAATTCCTCACAAACTTGAATACATGCCCAAACACACCCATACTATATAACATTCAGGCCCATATTGCTCACTACATGCATACCCATGTTACTCAAACACTTGCATGCCTAAAGTACCTCCTACATGCTTAACTCCATGCATATCCAATGCTTACATAACCAACCAAATTCCTCAAATCGTATTTCACTACCTACATTCTACCATGGATTCCCATACACATAACCCATTCCCTCATACACACCCATATGCATATCCATGTTCCTCACATACTTGCACACATGCCCAAACACACCTACGCATTTCACCAGACACTCTTACACACATACATGCGTGCCCACAATCCTCAAACATTTTAAAACAAGCTCAAAACCACCCATACACTCTTACATTCAAGCTGACATTGCTCCCTACACACCTACATGGACATCCATGTTCCTCATAAACTTGCATGCCCAAATACGTCCGACATGTTTAACTCCATACATACCCAATGCTTGCATATCCGGCGAAATTCCTCAAATCGTACTTCGCTACTCATATTCAATCATGGATTTTCATATACATAGCTCATACCCTCACACACAACTACTTGCATACCCACAATCGTCACACACTTGAATACATGCCTAAACACACCCATACACTCTTACATTCATGCCCACATTGCTTCCACCTACATGTATACCCATGTTTCTCACACATTTGCAATGCCCACATACCTCCTACATGCTTAACTCCATACATATCCAACGGTTACATATGTGGTGAAATTCCTTAAATCGTACTTTACTGCACATATTCTATCATGGATTCTCATATACATAGCATATACCCTCATACATACCATATGCATAAACATATTCCTCACACACTTGCACACATATTCAAACATCCCCCATACATTGCACCATACGCTTTTACACATCTACATGCATACCTACAATCCTCAAAAGCTTCAATACATGCCCAAACACACCCATACAATCTTACATTCATGCCCACATTGCTCCTCATATGCATACATGCATACCCATGCTCCTCACACACTTGCATACCCCAAATACCTCCTACATGATTAACTCCATACATACCCAATGCTTACATACCTGGGCAAATTCCTTAAATTGTACTTTGTTACCTACATTCTACCATGGATTCCCATATACATAGTCTATACGCTTATATACACCAATATGCGTACCTACAATCCTCACACATTTGAATATATACCCAATCAAACCCATACTCTTTCATTTATGCCTATATTTCTCTCTACACACCTACTTGCATACCTATGTTCATCACATACTTGCATGCCCAAATACCTCCTACATGCTTAACTCCATACATACTCAATGCTTCCATACCCGACCCAATTCCTCAAATCGTACTTCGCTACCCACATTCTACGATGGATCCCCATATACATAGCCCATACCCTCATACACACCCATATTCCTCACATACTTGCAGACACGCCCAAACACACCCATACATTGCACCATTCACTCTTACATACCTACATGCATACCCGCATTCCTCAAACATTTTAATGCATGCTCAGAAACACCAATACACTCTTACATTCATGCCTACATTGCTCCATATATATCTACATGCATACCCATATTCCTGACACACTTTCACACATGTCCAAACACACTCATACATAGCACCATACACTCTTACATACCTACATGCATAACCACATTCCTGACACACTTGAATACATGCCTGAACAGAATCATACACTCTTATGTTCATGCCCCAATTACCCCCTACACACCTAAAATACATATCGATATTCCTCAAACACTTGCATACACTCATACACACACATATATTTGAAATCAGGAAACATCACAAGAAAAGTTATTAAATAAAATGAATAGAACACAATTTTAAGATAAAAATGAAAAAAAATCATTGTGTATAATCTTCGCTCAGATAGCAACTTTCAATTAGATAAGTTGTTGTCGCATCCGTCGGTTAAGCAATGTGATGAGTCGCGGACCTACCCTTTTTAAGTTGTCGATTTTGACTATTTCGTTGCAGTCGGGTAAATCCGGATCGATAAAAAATAAGTGCACGGATCGATTAAATCGTCGAAGGAGTTAACGCGCGGTTTTATGTTTGTTTAGTCTAGGCAAGCCCCAGGGTCGACTCAAGGAGGCAAAGGAACAACTCGGGATCAAGTTAGATGAATTAAATCACGGTTTTCCAAGTGAGATTTTTTTGGTATTTTTTTATGCAATAAAAATTCCAAATGCAATGATGCTAATGAACTAGGTTATTAAGAAAATCAACAACTTAGCCAAATTTAATTTTAACGTGAAATTAATCTAAATTGACCAAATTATATTTTTCCAGGAAATCTAATCCAATGATTAATGTAAAATGTATTTTTTTGGATTTTTTGGATTTAAAATGCTCAAATGAAAAATACAAACTTTTTTGGGGTTTTTATACAATATTTCGTGCAAATGATATGCAAAAATTATGAAAAATTTACTAGAAGATAAACATGATGAAATTAAGCTACACTAATATTTTTGGAATTTTCTGACACTTTTTTATTTTTTATGATTTTTTTACTGAAAACAGAGCGACTGTGGGTATATAATTTCTAGTAAATCCAGAAGCTAAATTATCTAGACAACTATCTATCTCAAATAGATATTTTAATAAGGAATCTAGGAGACTTGAAATTTCTCAAAAATATTATTCGTGGAATTAATTAAAAATCTATTACAGAAATCACTCTATAATTTATTTTACGTAAGACAACTCTTAAGTGGACGAAATTTGGACTGTAATTAAAGCACACTTAAATACATCATTCACAACTTTTTCACAATTTTTGGAGAATTAAATGACTACGTGCGAATTTCAGAGATTAAATGGGCAAAATATCACTGATTTTCAATCTCTGAATTTTAATAAATAATCGGATGCTCATAAAAATGTAGATAAATAGCCACGAGATAAAGAATTAGTTGCTTTACAATTGCTATTTTTCATTAAATAAATTGATGGTATTTGACTGTACAAATTAACACTCAAAGTCAGGATTCTTTTTGCAATACAGAAAATGAAATAAACAAATTAAAATGTGCACAACGACACTTCTGTAATTATAAAAAACTTACTGGGGGAACTATGCAATTTTCACAATATTAAATAAAATTTGAACCTTCTTTGTGTGCTAGGGCACACGACACGTGAAGGTAAGGGATGTGGGCGGCGGCGCACGGGGCTGGGGGGCCAGCTGTCACGTGCGAAGGCGGCAGGCGGTGCCGCTCGATGGCACAGGGTGGCTGGCCAGAGGCAGGGCGGGCGCGGAGAACGAGGGTCAGGGTGGCGCGCGCGCATCGTGTGGGCGCGCTGCGGAGGCGTGGGGTCGACAGGAGGGGTGTGACCGCAGAGCTGGTCGCGCGATGTGCTTGGAGCTTGGGCAGCGACCGACGATGAAGTGCAGGGTATAGCGGTTGGCGGCTGGGCGGTGTCGTGTCGCACGTGGGGCGGCGGGCGTAGACGGTCGAGGTTGGCTGCGGTTGGCTGTACGGATGTCGGCGACCGACGGTGAAGGAAGGTCGAGGCGGCCAGCTGCGGCGAGGACAGGGGCAACACCCAGCTTGAAGATCCTGTTTTTTTATTTTTTTATTTTTTTGTAATAACGATGTGATATTGTGAATAAAAAATGGTAGTGATGGTGGTTGAGGTGGTGATGGTATGTTGTGAATGTTTGAGTGATGAACAAGATAAACAAATGTTAGATAAAAAAATGAAATGATAAGGAAATGATAGAAAATACTTACCTGTGTGGTTCGTCGGATTTTGGAGCCACAGTGTGCGGCTTCCGTTGTGGGCTCGAGGAGATGGTGTGTGCTCCGAAACTGAGCGAGTCCGATTGAAATCTCGCGACGCGACATTGGTGATGTCGCGGATCTCGCCTTGAGGTTGTCGTTGCTCGACTCGTCTCCTACATCTGTCACGTGAAGGTTAAAGGAGCTCGACCCCACTTCTCTCAAAAATGGCGGATGATGGAAAATGATGGAGGGGATGAGAATATAAAGAGGAGGGGGAAGTTATAAAAGAGGTGGAGAAGATGGAGGGATGGTGGAGGGAGTGATGACTTGGAGTGGGGAAGAAGAAAGGAAGGAGTAAAAGGGGAAAAAATAATATATAATATAAGTAAAATAAGTAGGCTACTAAAAATAACAATAATTAAAATAATAATAATTAAAATAATAAAATTCGAAAATAATAAAAAATAAATCCGAAAATAAAAAATTGGGGTAACATGTGGCGGCTCCAGGAGTTGCCCCATGTCGCTCATAGAAAATTCAAAAATTAAATATAAAGAAAAAAGAAATAACAAAAGGAATTAAATCAAAAAGTGGTCAACACAAAAGTTGCTCGTCTCGACGAGATCTACAACTTTCGTGAAGGGACGAAAATCAAAGGAAGTGATCTGTATAAAAATTTATTTTTGGGTGGTACCTTATATATATAAAATACCACATTTAAATTTTTTTATCATTTTTCAATAACAGAAAAATCAAAATAAAAATAGAGAAAATATGAGAAGAATATTTACAACTTAATATATTTTTTTGGATTTTTAATAATTTGGAAAATGAAATGGTAAAATACAGGGGCAAAAAGGTCAATATGTACAATAAACAAAAGGGGCCCAAAACCCAAGTTTTGCATATGAGCTCCGATTTTAATGAAATTGGTCTTGTTTCGAAGATCTTTGAATGTATATTACTTTAAAAGTGAGTATACCTAATTCGGAGGTTGTATGAGCGAGATATGCACATTTTAAGGCTCCTAGTTTCAAACTTGGATTGGGGTTTTATTGATCAATTTTTCAAGTTAGTATTTTTTTTGATATTTTTCTTTAATTAGTGTTAGTAATATATACACTATAGAGTTTCTTTTATTAGATTTGGAGTTAATATAAAATATATACAAATAAGTGAAATATGGTGAATATACAGGTGAATATTTACAAGTGAAATGGGCTTCTTATTTATGCAATATGAATGCTAAAATGCAGATGTTATCAATGCATGCATGAATGCTATTTATGTAATATAACTAGAAATATGCAGCTAATTACTCGAGAACAAAGCTCTATTTTCAACTTTTAGAGTCATGAATCATAGATTCATTACCCCCCTATACTTAAACATTGCTCGTCCCCAAGCAAATAAATGAAATGCAAGAGTGAAATGAGATTGGGTTCCATACCAAGGTCAAGAAACAAAAGTTGAAAATGGAGCTTGACTCGACCTTTGGATTAATTGTGTGACCGAACCTTATTGGGATCTGAATTTAAGATCTAACAGACTTCAAGTTCCACAAGTCTTCTATTCAAGACGCCTCAACAGTCAGGTCAGAACAAATCCTCAGACGCAAATTTCTGATGACTATGATTCTTACTTGTACTGTGTAAGTGATAAAATAGCTCTCCACATCAGAAATGGTTCAGAAGCAGCCTCCTCTAACAAGGTAACTCTAATTCCTAGGTCCAGTAACTCTTTCCTCGAGGAGCGGGGTATTCCCTTCTAAGTTCAAGTGCGACTAGCTCAAGAGGAGCGGGAGGAGAAAAGAATGGACGGTGCCAGTGTAGCTACCTATCCGGGGATGCATGACCAGTGTAGCCAAGTCATCCAGCTGCAAACTTCTTGTTAATATACATACTCCGACAGGAATTTTTTTATCTGGCCTATCTATTTTTTTATTTTTTTGGAGTTCTTGCATTTTTCTCTTCTTTTTTTCTTTTGGAACTATATACAAGGTGCAACATGTACATCAGGAGTTTTTCCTCTTGCACCAGTAGACTATCCCTCTTTTGAAGCATTATTGCAACCCACAGCGTCCTGTCCTCAGACGTCAACACTACCAGACTAGGTTGAGATGCACTCTCTAGAGGAGGACGGATGTTTCCACCCGTGTGCTACTCCAAGCTAAAGGATTCTTCCTCCTCACCACCTCATCAATGAAGAGCTACTGCATTGTGCTTGTTCAAGTTAGGTTACTGTCTAAAAGAATCATGCGTGTGCACGAGATATTCTACTTAGACTAATCAAGATGACATGTGAACATAGACTTGCGGACTCAAAGAATTAAGTCACT
Organism: Ottelia alismoides; assembly: GCA_037367405.1. Lineage (NCBI taxonomy): Eukaryota > Viridiplantae > Streptophyta > Magnoliopsida > Alismatales > Hydrocharitaceae > Ottelia > Ottelia alismoides. Next base: position 35,185 of record JAZKJV010010688.1, read on the forward strand.
TGACCTGAGAAATCTTAACTCCAGCTCCTATAAGGTTCCTCTGAAATTAGATGGATTAAGGTCAAATCAAGTCCATCCTCAATATCTACTCATAATGTATAGAAGTCGGTCCGCCCCCTATACTTAGGCTTTGGCGGCCTAAGCATAGAAGAAGATCAAAAAATGGGGCGGACGAGGGCAAGATGGGAAATTGATGAGTATATACAAGGCGGGCATCGGTCCCCCCTATACTTAGGCTCTGGTCAGCTTAAGTATAGGACATGAGTGAGTATGAGAATTGATGTGATCTAGAGGATGTATAATGAATAGACGTGGGTCACTCTCCCCCCTATACTTAGGATCTGGTTATCCTAAAAGTATAGGCACAAAAGGAAATGATATGGAGCTGGGACGAGTGATTCGAATCACTGGGGTGGGAGGGAGAGAAAGTATATACAAGAAAGAGTGAGAATATACATGGATTAAGAAGGTTTGTATCGAACCTTCTTGCGGACGCGAGGAGGTGAATAATATACATATGTGTCACTGTTGGAATCGTCCTCAGATGAATAATAGTGAGGTGTAGGGATCGTCCAACGAGGGTCGACTCACGACTGCTTGCTTAGATAAGGCTTGAGAACAACCGAACTGAGCTCACTCATATAAATTACCTTGTCCGGACCAGATGAGGACTCCTCAGAAAATTCCTTCTCCGGAATGTTAAAGGAAATTTTCTTGGTCGGTTTTCTAGAACCTGAATCATTGAGAGGGAGATGAGAGCAATGCGCCTTGAGAGGTTCGGGGGAACATCTCTAGGAATCAATTCTCGACTTCCTCTCACTAGATAGCCGACTAGAAGAGGGAGCAACCGTGTTTTTATGTGGAGTCAATTTACTCTTGGTTGTTTCCTTTGAAGGTTCGGGACGTGGTGTGGTGCTGATCATGGGTTCCTCATCAGACGAGTCACCATATAGATTGTAATATTCCTGAAGGGTCAGCACATGTCTCGGGAAGGTGCTAGTGGTCTCAGTTGGCTTGGCATTATTGGGCTCTTGTGTCGGATCATCAAAATGGTCAAGACAATCAACAAAGGTCGTGTCCGACTTAATGATAGCTTCTGGTCGTGAGTCCACCTTAGAAGCTATCATGATGGTGGTGCAAGCAGTTGATGAAGTGGAGGTGTAGGGAGTCTCAAAACCAACGATCGTCCGGGCAGTCGGTCTCTCAGGTGTAGCAGAGAGGTGGGACTCATCTACCTCTCGATGGTCACGACTGTCAGTGGATATGCGGGTCACCTTAGAGTAAAGTGCATCAAAGAATGGGTGAGGTCGGAGTGCTCCCAATGCTGAAAATCGATCTTCCGAGTCTCGCAATCTATAGTCTCCTTAGCCAAGGCTAAGAATGGCTTCCCGAGAATAATCGGAGACTGGGTGAACTCTCCTCGGTGCTCAATGTCAATGACTGTGAAGTGTACCTGGAGTAGAGCACCTTGGAAAGTAACGATGACTGAAATATTTCTTCTAGACCATTTGATGGATCGATCAGCTAGCTGAACGATCTCTCTCGATTTTCTGATTGGCCTGAGTTTGAGCTTGTCAAACACAGAGGTCGGGAGGATATTTACCATAGAGTCATCATCGATTCTTGCATGGGTAAAGATAGTGTCTTTGATTTCACATTCCACCCTACGCAACCGCTTCACTCTGCGGCTCTTGGTCTTTCTTCCCATCACCAAGGAGGTGGCCATAGACACTATGTGTCTTTCAGTCCTTGTTCTCTTAGTACCCGACTTCTTGGGCATCAATTTACTCTTTACAAATCTCTTGAGGTCGGGGAAGTGATCTATGGCCTTTATTAAGGGAAATTAAAAATCAATTCTTCATCGAGTGCTTTCCTTATGACAGGATCCAATATTTTTAAGTCTTTTTCACTTTCAGTTTTTATGTGGGTTTTTGGTTTTTCAATTTTTTTGGTATTTTTGGTGGATGAATGATCAGACTCTGGATTGGAGGGTAAGTGGTTTATAGAAGAGGGAGATAGAATGGACTCCAGCTGTACAAACGGTGTGGGTTCCCTGATGCTCGTTCGGTTTTCAACATCAAATCTACTTACTTCCTTTTCCACTTTCATACCCAGGCTGGCAGAAATTGAGTGCAATATATTCATGACATCTCTCAACTCATTACCAAATGATTCATTTCTGTTGATAAGTCTAGAGATGTCATCCTCCACAAAATTCTAATGACAAATTATGGGAGAGTTATGCTCAATTGGAGGATACTGCTGATATATTGGGGTTTCATACTCAACATACCTAGACTCTGGCATGTAATTCTGGGTCGATATGGACCATATAGATGAGAAATATTGGTCGGAGCCTCATATGATGAAACGTGGACTGATAAGTCTAGCTCATTAGTCCAATCTTGCGAATGTAGACTCTCTGAATGAAGGCTGGTTAATGGAAGCTTGATCACTAAAGTCAATCAAGTCTGGGAGATCATGATGTTCAGGCCTCTCCATTCGGGTTGTTTGATCGACCAATTTATGCCCTATGATCAAGTCGGGATGTGTATATGTAAATTGTTGTATGGTCCCTACTTGAGGTGAGATTGAAGTATGTGGGGGCATATAATTTTGCCAATCATCTGTCTCAGCAGTGGCTTGCTCTTCATTCGGTTCTTTGATTCCTGCAAGCTCTCGAGAATAAGGACAGTCAGCCCAAGGTGGAAGTGGATCCAGAGTGTTAGAATATGGAGTAGGTGAGAAATGCGAAGAAGTGGAGAAGTCAGTAGAAGTTCTGGTTTCATCATCGGGTTGAGGTGGAACCGACCACGGGTAAGGGTCTCTCGTGGATGGCAGAGGATACATGAAAGAAGGAGAAGGCAAAGATGAACGGTATATGGTCGAGGAGGAATAAACAGAGGTCACAGGGTATGGGGACCAATATCTCGACATCTTGAGGAGGAAAGGATGTAAGCAGAACGAGGTAAAAATGTGCAATTGCGTAGGATAACACACACGAACAGACACAAAGACAAACGCAAGAGCAAACCCTGAGTTTACACTCAACACTGTGAAGGACCCGAAATCGAGTCCGATTAGTCTGGTTGATTTTAAGTGTGAATTTTCAGACAAGTAGCAAAGGTTACGTAGCCTAGAGGGAAGTCGGCTCAAAGCCGGATGCGTCTTCCCTGTTTAACCTGTCGCTTAAGATACCTGTGCCCTTCCTTTCTTCGCTCCTATCCCAGGTTGATGGATTCAAAGACCATGCCCCTATCTACCTTCAAGTAGGCGAAGGCTGACAAGGCTGGAACTTCGCACCGAAGGTTACTAGCATCTTGTCGCGGAGTACCGCTGGTTCACCCCTGACTACCTGTAAACAGGCGGAGGCTACTTGATACTAGTCGGTGAACCTGAAAATATTCAACTCGTGATATTTGCTAGGATCAGTTGGTACATGATATGGAATGCGGGCATTTGGGCTCTCCCTTAAGGTGTTCATACATACTCAAGTACCTCACTCAGCCTGAAAACAAGGTCGGGGTTTATCTCCCGCAAACAAGGGTTAATTTTAGTTAATTTTTTTGTCCAATTCAATTAGCAGTCCCGATTTTAAAGATTAGTTGTCACTGATATTAATCCACACAAGCAATCACGTCTACCGTCCAGTCCCAATTCCTTTATCCTAGGTTAGAAAACCGAGAGAGAGAGAATCAGAAAAAGCCAATGCAATCGAGAAAATGATGATGAATGCTTGAGTAAGAAGACTTACAGTGCCTCCAACTTTCTACAATGCGGGATGCAGTACTGAATTGAAATTTTTACACTAAATGGAATGCAAGCGATAAAAGCCGCTCCTAAACAGGCAGTTCTATTAGCGAGTGAAGAACATGATGATTTGACTAGATCTGCGGTCTTAGTGCGTCTTTTAAGTGATGTGTGGTCCTAGAAAATTACGAGAACAAGTAAATTCTAGAGTGGCTCGAGAAGCTGCTAGTGCAAGCCTAGTTTAGAAATTCAATCCATACAGCAAACGGGGACACGGTTCCACTATGTTTACACGCGTGAGAACCCAAACAAGAACCGCTGTAAATGCAGACACTCTTTTTTTTAAGTTACAAAAATCTTTTTGACGTCCAACAACCGACTTGATCCACGAATCATAGGCCTCCGATGCACTTTGAGATGCGTCGACTTCAAGAAAGCTGCTCCAAGTCCACCGGGCCCTCGCACAAAAAGACACAAAAATGTTAGAGAGAGATATATATAGAAATTGTCAGAAAATTAATTAAAGAAGAAATGGATAATTACAATGCGGCTCGGGGGTCAGACTACCCGAGTGAAAGGAAAACGTAAATCTAATTTTCTAAAATGATTCTAAGTCGTTTGCCTCCCCGGTAACGACACCATTTGATGAGCCGCGGACCTACCCTTTTTAAGTTGTCGATTTTGACTATTTTGTTGCAGTCAGGTGAATCCGGATCGATCAAAAATAACCGCACGGATCAATTAAATCGTCGAAGGAGTTAACGCGCGGTTTTATGTTTGTTTAGCCTGGTCAAGCCCCGAGGTCGACTCAAGGAGGCAAAGGAACAACTCGAGATCAAGTTAGATGAATTAAATCACGGTTTTCCAAGTGAGATTTTTTTGGTATTTTTTTATGCAATAAAAATGCAAAATGCAATGATGCGAATGAACCAGGTTATTAAGAAAATTAACAACTTAGCCAAATTTTATTTTAATGTGAAATTAATCCAAATTGACCAAATTATATTTTCCTTGTAAACCTAATCCAATGATTAATGCAAAATTTATTTTTTTGGAATTTTTAGATTTAAAATGCACATATGAAAATACAATTTTTTTGGGGTTTTTATGCAATATTTAATGCAAATGATATGCAAAAATTATGAAAAATTTACTGGAAGATAAACATGATGACATGAAACTACATTAATATTTTTGGAATTTTATGACACTTTGTGATTTTTTTATGAATTTTTTACTGAAAACAGAGCGACTGTGGCCATTTAATTTCTAATAAATCCACGAAGTTAAATTATCTAGAGAGCTATTTATCTCAAATAGATATTTTAATAAAGCATCTAGGAGACTTGAAATTTCTCAAAAATATTATTCATGGAATTAATTAAAAATCTATTACAGATAACACTCTATAATTTATTTTACGCACAAGACAACTCCTAATTGAACGAAATTTGGACGTAATTAAAGCACACTTAAATACATCATTCACAATTTTTTCACAATTTTTGGAGAATTAAATGACTACGTGCGAATTTCAGAGATTAAATGGGAAAAATATCACTGATTTTCGATCTCTGAATTTTAATAAATAATTGGATGCTCACAAAATTGTAAATAAATAGCCATGAGATAAAGAATTAGTTGCTTTACAACATGTTATTTTTCATTAAATAAAATGATCCTATTTGACTGTCCAAATTAACGCTCAAAGTCAGGGGTCTTTTTGCAATATAGAAACTGAAGTAAACAAATTAAAATGTGCAGAACGACACTTCTGCAATTATAAAAACATGCTGGGGGGAACTATGCAATTTTCACAATATTAAATAAAATTTGAACCTTCTTTGTGTGCTAGGGTACACGACACATGAAGGCAAGGGATGTGGGCGGCGACGAACGAGGTTGCGGGGGCCTGCGGTCACGCGCGAAGGCAGCAGGCGGCGCCGCTCGATGGTGCAGGGTGGCTGGACAGAGGCGGGGCGGGCGCGGAGAACGAGGGTCAGGGCGGCACGTGCATCGTGGGGGCGCGCTACGGAGGCGCATGGTCAGCAGGAGGGGCGCGACCACGGAGCTGGTCGCGCGATGCGCCTGGAGCTTGGGCGGCGGCCGATGATGAAGTGCAGGGTATCACGATTGGCGACTGGGCGGCGCCGTACCGCACGTGGGGTGGCGTACGTCGACAGTCGAGGGGGGCTACGGCTGGCGGTGCAGATGTAGGTGGCCGGCGGTGAAGGAAGGTCGAGGCGGCCAGCTGCGACGAGGACAGGGGCAGCACCCGGCTTGAAGCTCCTGCTTTTTATTTTTTTTGATTTTTTTTCTAATGAAGATGTGATATTGTGAATAAAAAAATGGTAGTGGTGGTGGTTGAGGTGGTGATGATATGTTGTGAATGTTTGGGTGATGAATAAGATAAACAAATGTTAGATAAAAAATGAAATGACACGGGAATGATAGAAAATACTTACCTGTGTGGTTCGACGAATTTTAGAGCACGGTGTGCGGCCTACGTTGTGGCCTCGAGGAGATGACGGGTGCTCCGAAGCTGATCGAGTCCGATTGGAATCTCACAACGCGACAATGGTGATGTCGCGGATCTCACCTTGAGGTTGTCGTTGCTCGACTCGTCTCCTACAGCTGTCCCCTGAAGGTTAAAGGGGCTCGACCTCACTTCTCTCAAAAACGGCGGATGATGGAAAATGATGGAGGGGATGAGAATATAAAGAGGAGGGGGGAAGTTATAAAAGAGGTGGAGAAGATGGAGGGATGGTGGAGGGAGTGGTGACTTGGAGTGGGGAAGAAGAAAGGGAGGAGTAAAAGGGGAAAAAATAATATATAATATAAGTAAAATAAGTAGGCTACAAAAAATAACAATAATTAAAATAATAATAATTAAAATAATAAAATCCGAAAATAATAAAAAATAAATCCGAAAATAAAAAATTGGGGTGACATGTGGCGGTTCCAGGAGTTGCCCCATGTCGCTCCTAGAAAATTCAAAAATTAAATGTAAAGAAAAAGAAAAAAGAAATAACAAAAGGGATTAAAATAAAAAGTGGTCAACATAAAAGTTGCTCGTCTCGACGAGATCTACAACTTTTGTGAAAGGCCGAAAATCAAAGGAAGTGATCTGTACAAAAATGTGTTTTTGGGTGGTACCTTATATACCGCATTTAATTTTTTTGTCATTTTTCAATGGATCTCTGTCTAATGTGCTTTGGAACAACATATGGACATAAAGAATACCTTTGATATAATAATGAATATAAAGGAGATGTTCGTTGATGTGAACTGCATAGAGCACAATCAAAAGCATGGACTCTGGAAGAGTCTGACCCAACATGTGAAGAAGAGTCAAAGTGTTGACTCATTGAAAAAACCACTTGATCAATGGTCTTCTGAACCTGTAAATGGATCAAACAAAATCTATTGATCGTTGTATCGACCAAGTGAATTTTTGTAGAAAAATATTAAATTTTAGTTAATATTATTTTATTTTATTTATACTACTAAACTTAAGTGTACAACGGTTAAGGACGGGAGTGTCGAACTCAGGGAGGCAAACTATTTTAACTAGGGTTAAACTATAAAAACTAAGGTAAAGGTTTCTTAATTTTTATTTTATTTTAAGTATTTTTCAGGATTTTTTTATTTAATTTTAGAATGATAATTAGTTGGAATTAGTGATTATTTACATGTATTTTATCAAGGATTTTAGCCAAAATGAAAGAATAAAGGCAATGAATCATGGATTCATCACTCATCCTCTCAAGATTCCACACATCTGACATCCAATAAACTATTGTATGCCATCACTGCAAAAGTCTAGGGCACTAAAAAGAGATTGTACAAATTATATAAAAACCTTAGAGAAGAGTAAAGGTTATGCCCTGGCATGTATAAAATCTACTTTCTTCATTGAAACTAATTTTTACGTAGGACTAGAAGGCAGTAGGATCATTGATTATTGTGCTTCTGTTCATGTACGTAATTTGTTGCATCTATTTAAGGAAACTAGGAATCTTGATGAAGGTGAGATAGTCATCTATATGTGATTTAATGCAACTACTATAGCTGTCGCCATCGGAGCATGCAGACTATCATTATCTAGGGAGCGAGTCCTTGTACGTAAAGAATGTCTTTATATTTCAGATGTTAGAAAGAACCTTATATATGTATCTAAGTTAGTTAGAAATGAATATTTGTTCATGTTCTATGAAAAGCTCATCATAAGCTGTTATGACAAATATATTGTAGATGGTATTCTAACTTTTGGCGAAATCTATGAATTATGCATTGATAAACCTGCAATGAATGTAACACCCACTAATAAAAACCTTAAAATAACTAGAGAGGACTAAAATCATTCTAATATGATTTGGCATCAAAGGCTAGGTCAATTATTTGTTATAGGATCAATAGATTGATAAAGGATGGGCCCTTAGATTTTCTGTAGGTCTAAACTTTACCTACATGTGAGCATTGCATGTAAAATGATCAGAGCATCCTTTTGTAATAAGGTTACACAATGTGAGGGTATTCTAGACCTAATACATACTGATGTATGTGGTCCCTTCAATACCGTTACCCGAAATAGATAGTTGAAAAATTCAAAGATTCATGGCTTTGGTTGAGAACCAAATCGATAGGATGATTAACGGATTCGATCTGACCAAGGTGGCGAGTACCACTTAGATGAATTTAAGGAATACCTCAAAGAGAGAAGAGTTTCACTCTTCCTGGAACTCCTCAACTAAATGATGTTACTGAAAGATGCAACAAGACCATCATGGACATGGTCCGTTCAATGATGAGTAAAGCACATTTACCTCTTTGTTTATAGGGATATGCAACAGAGACTACATTATATATCATTAACAATATTACTAGCAAATCGATACCCAAAACCCCTCATGAGATTTGATTTGAAATCGAACCCAGTGTTAGATGCTTGATGATTCGGGGTTGCTTGGTCCATGTGAAGAATGTGGATGCAAGTAAGATGGAATCTCGCACTCGAAAGTGCTACTTCATTGGGTATGTAAAGGACGGTGTTGGATTCCAACTTTACGACCTTGAGACTCAAAAGATTTTCATCTCTAGATATTTAATTTTAAAGGATGACTTCCTTAAGAGTTAAGACAAAAATGAAGTAAAGGAACTCATTGAATCCCCTGAGGATATTGAGCTTCTTAAACTGGAGATTAAATATGTGAATGAAGATGAAACACCCGCATCTCTTTGAAGGAGTTCGAGGGTGGTTGCACCACCTGAAAGGTACAGATTCCATGTGTTAGGTGAACCTTATAATCATCCAACTTCATTTGATGAAGCACTCACAAGTCAAGATATGGATCGATGAATACTAGCAATGAAGTCTGAAATAGACTCCACGTATAGAATTGGTGTATGGACCCCAATGGATCCATCTAGAGGGGTAAAACCCATCGGGTGTAAGTGAATCTTCAAGAGAAACATGGGACCTTATGGGAAGGCATCGACTACGATGAGTCATTCTCTCATGTGGCTATGCTTAAATCCATCAGGGCATTGCTGGATATAGCTGCATATCTTGAATATGACATCTATCAAAATGACATCAAGATGGAATTCATCAATGGCTATCTCGAGGATGATATCTATATGGAGCAGTCTTATGGCTTCATAATTTAGGAAGGAAAATACGCAAGCTGAAGAAATCCATATATAGGCTTAAACAAGCTTTTCGTAGCTGGAACATCATATTTGATGAAATCACAAAGAGTTATGATTTTTTCAGAATCCCGTTGAACCATGTGTGTAAAAGAAGCTTAGTGGGAGCACTATTGTGTTCATCATGCTTTATGCAGATGACATCCTTATCATTTGGAATGATACATAGATGATGACTAGTGTTAAGATTTAGATGTCCCAAATCTTCAAGGTGAAAGATCTTGGAGAAGCCTCTCATATCTTGGGTCTAAAGCTGTTCAGAAATAGAGAAAAGAGGATTCTGGGATTGTCACAACATGGGTACATTAAAGAAGAACTTGGAACATCTCCATATGGAGAATTCCAAGAAAGACTTTCCTCCCTTAAGACATGATATACATCAATTTAAAGGGATGGATCCTCAAAGTATTGAGGATAAGAAAGTCATGGCCATATTCCCTTACACATCAGTTGCAGGAAGCCTAATGTACGCCATGATATGCACAAGTCTAGACATCTGCCATCATATGAGAGTGGTAAGCCGTTACCAATTATGCTATGGAGAACAACATTGTACTGCAGTGAAGAACACCATTAAGTATCTAAGATGGACACAAGATTACATCTTCATTAATGGAGATGGTGTTATCCGATTCTTAGGATACATACGTACGTACGTACGTACCTACGTACATATCTACCTACATACGTACCTACATACATATGTACATACGTACCTACGTACATACGTACATACAGACATATGTACATACAGACATACGTACCTACGTACCTACCTACATACCTACATACATGCATACATACTACATACATGCATACATGTATACATACATATACATATACATACATATATATATATATGAGTTTAGTGGGGCTGCCCCAAGGTGTGTATATATATATATATATATATATATATATATATATATATATATATATATATATAAGTTTAATGGGGCTGCCCTTGGCTGCCCCCGCGTCGTTTTCGGTGTTTTTTTATTTTTTTGAAAACTATCATCATTTATGTTCATCCCTATATCCCTCCTATATGCCATTCGAATTTCGTCAGAAATAGAGACTCCTATGGCCTCCATCGAGACAATCATTTTTTAACGGTAACGGGATTTTTTAAATCGACACCATCTCGATGGAGGTCGTAGGAGTCTCTGTTTCTGAAGAAATACGAATGATATATAGGAGGGATATATGGATGAATATACATGATGATATTTTTCAAAAAAAATAAAAAAATGCCGAAAACGGTGCGGGGGCAGCCAATGTTGGGGCAACCCCATTAAACTCTCTCTCTCTCTCTCTCTATATATATATATATATATACTTCCAATCTGATATAGTTGATCCCAAGTAAACTTCAGGTTTTTGTGTTCTTGTTGAACGGTGGTTCTGTGAGCTGGAGAAGCAAGAAGCAAGACACTATGGTTGATTCAACAACATAAGATAAATACATTGACAAATCATATGCTATAAAGGAAGCCGTATGGTTACGTAAGTTCATCCCAGAACTTGGCATAGTTTACTCTGATACTCACATCCCGCTGCTTTGCGATAACACTGAAGACATAGCTTAGGTCAAGGAACCCCGTAACATCAAAACAACAAATACATGGAAAGGAAATGCCACATAATTCAATAGATTCAAAAGCGTGATGATATCATCATCACTAAGGTAGCGTCTATCGATAATGTTGTCGATCCCCTTACCAAACCTTTATCAAAAAAGGTTTTTGACCAACATGTAATGAGCATGGGTTTAAAGATTGTACCGAAATTATTCTGACGACTAGTAGGAGATTGTTACCCATGTGAGCCCGGAGAGAACTATTCCTGCAATAAATGTTATTGTAATTTTTTTGCATATCAATAAAGGTTATTTATTTGTTTCAATCTTTGTATGAGATTAAATGAATGAATGCACTTATAAGGTCCCAAAATACAATTTGGAATCGAACCCAGTGTTAGATGCTTGAGGATTCGGGGTTGCTTGGTCCATGTGAAGAATGTGGATGCAAGTAAGATGGAATCTCGCACTCGAGAGTGCTACTTCATTGGGTATGTAAAGGACGGTGTTGGATTCCAACTTTTCGACCTTGAGACTCAAAAGATTTTCATCTCTAGATATTTAATTTTAAAGGATGATTTCCTTATGAGTCAAGACAAAAATAAAGTAAAGGAACTCATTGAATCCCCTGAGGATATTGAGCTTCTTAAACTGGAAATTAAATATGTGAATGAAGATGAAACACCCGCATCTCTTTTAAGGAGTTCGAGGGTGGTTGCACCACCTGAAAGGTACAGATTCCATGTGTTAGGTGAAACTTATAATCATCCAACTTCATTTGATGAAGCACTAACAAGTCAAGATATGGATCGATGAATACTAGCAATGAAGTCTGAAATAGACTCCACGTATAGAACTGGTGTATGGACCCCAGTGGATCCATCTAGAGGGGTAAAAGCCATCGGGTGTAAGTGAATCTTCAAGAGAAACATGGGACCTTATGGGAAGGCATCGACTACAATGAGTCATTCTCTCATGTGGCTATGCTTAAATCTATCAGGGCATTGCTGGCTATAGCTGCATATCTTGAATATGACATCTATCAAATTGACATCAAGATGGCATTCATCAATGGCTATCTCGAGGATGATACCTATATGGAGCAGTCTTATGGCTTCATAATTGAGGAAGGAAAATACGCAAGCTGAAGAAATCCATATATATGCTTAAACAAGCTTTTCGTAGCTGGAACATCATATTTGATGAAATCACAAAGAGTTATGATTTTTTCAGAATCCCGTTGAACCATGTGTGTAAAAGAAGCTTAGGGGGAGCACTATTGTGTTCATCATGCTTTATGCAGATGACATCCTTATCATTGGGAATGATACATAGATGATGACTAGTGTTAAGATTTAGATGTCCCAAATCTTCAAGGTGAAAGATCTTGGAGAAGCCTCTCATATCTTGGGTCTAAAGCTATTCAGAAATAGAGAAAAGAGGATTCCGGGATTGTCACAACATGGGTACATTAAAGAAGAACTTGGAACATCTCCATATGGAGAATTCCAAGAAAGACTTTCCTCCCTTAAGACATGATATACATCAATTTAAAGGGATGGCTCCTCAAAGTATTGAGGATAAGAAAGTCATGGCCATATTCCCTTACACATCAGTTGTGGGAAGCCTAATGTACGCCATATGCACAAGGCTAGACATCTGCCATGCAATGAGAGTGGTAAGCCATTACGAATTATGCTACGGAGAACAACGTTGTACTGCAGTGAAGAACACCATTAAGTATTTAAGATGGACACAAGATTACATCTTCATTAATGGAGATGGTGATATCCGATTCTTAGGAAACATACGTACGTACGTACCTACGTACATACCTACCTACATACGTACATACATACATATGTACATACGTACCTACGTACCTACGTACATACGTACATACAGACATATGTACCTACACACATACGTACCTACGTACCTACCTACATACATACATACATACATACTACATACATGTATACATACATATATACATACATGCATACATACACACACAGATATATATATATATATATATATATATATATATATATATATATATATATGGGTAAAATGTGTATGCCCCCTAGGGGGAGCTAACTTAGCTCCCCCCGCCTTTTTTTCACAAATTTTTTTTATTTTTTTTGAAATCTAAAACCGTGTAAATTCATTATTAAATCCCTATATTATGTCATTCAAATTTCATTCGAAACAGAGACTCGTACGACCTCCATCCAAACGGGGTTGATTTAAAAAATCCTGTTACCGTTAAAAAAATGACTGTCTGGATGGAGGCCGTAGGAGTCTCTATTTCACACGAAATTTTTATGATATAATATAGGGATATAGTGATGAATATTCACAGAAAAAATTTTCAAAAAAAATAAAAAATTTTGAAGAAAATAGGGCGAGGGGAGCTAAGTTAGCTCCCCCTAGGGGGCAGCCCCATTTTCTTCTATATATATATATGGGAAAAATGTGTATGCCCCCTAGGGGGAGCTAACTTAGCTCCCCCCACCCTTTTTGGAAATAATTTTTTTATTTTTTTTGAAATCTAAAACCGTGTAAATTCATTATTAAATCCATATATTATGCTATTAAAATTTCGTGCAAAATAGAGACTCCTACGACCTTCATCCAAACGGGGTTGATTTAAAAAATCTTGTTACCGTTAAAAAATGACTGTCTGGATGGAGGTCGTAGGAGTCTCTGTTTCGCACGAAATTTTAATAGCATAATATAGGGATATAGTGATGAATATTCATGGAAGAAATTTTCAAAAAAATAAATAAAAAATGGTGAAAATGGGGCGGGGGGAGCCAAGTTAGCTCCCCCTAGGGGGCAGCCCCATTTATCCCTATATATATATATATATATGAGTTTAATGGGGCTGCCCCAAGGTGTGTGTGTGTGTGTCTATATATATATATATATATATATATATATATATATATATATATATATATATATATATATATATATATATATAAGTTTAATGGGGCTGCCCATGGCTGCCCCCACGTCGTTTTCGGTGTTTTTTTATTTTTTTGAAAAATATCATCATTTATATTCATCCCTATATCCCTCCTATATGCCATTCGAATTTCGTCAGAAACAGAGACTCCTATGGCGTCCATCGAGACTGTCATTTTTTAACGGTAACGGGATTTTTTAAATCGACACCATCTCGATGGAGGTCGTAGGAGTCTCTGTTTCTGAAGAAATACGAATGGTATATAGGAGGGATATAGGGATGAATATACATGGCGATATTTTTCAAAAAAAATATAAAAATGCCAAAAACGGTGCGGGGGCAGCCAATGTTGGGGCAACCCCATTAAACTCTCTCTCTCTCTCTCTCTCTCTCTCTCTATATATATATATATATATATATATATATATATATATATATATAGACTTCCAATCTGATATAGATGATCCCAAGTAAACTTCAGGTTTTTGTGTTCTTGTTGAACGGTGGTTCTGTGAGCTAGAGAAGCAAGAAGCAAGACACTATGGTTGATTCAACAACATAAGATAAATAAATTGACAACTCATATGCTATAAAGGAAGCCGTATGGTTATGTAAGTTCATCTCAGAACTTGGCATAGTTTACTCTGATACTCACATCCCGCTGCTTTGCGATAACACTGAAGACATAGCTTAGGTCAAGGAACCCCGTGACATCAAAACAACAAATACATGGAAAGAAAATGCCACATAATTCAATAGATTCAAAAGCGTGATGATATCATCATCACTAAGGTAGCTTCTATCGATAATGTTGTCGATCCCCTTACCAAACCTTTATCATAAAAGGTTTTTGACCAACATGTAATGAGCATGGGTTTAAAGATTGTACCGAAATGATTCTGACGGCTAGTAGGAGATTGTTACCCATGTGAGCCCGGAGAGAACTATTCCTGCAATAAATGTTATTGTAATTTTTTTGCATATCAATAAAGGTTATTTATTTGTTTCAATCTTTGTATGAGATTAAATGAATGAATGCACTTATAAGGTCCCATAATACAATTAGGATTATGTACGATAGCCATCTTAATAATCATGCAGCTGTTGATTCAATGGTTGAATCATAGAGGCTGGTGTTTGGATTTTTAGACATGCGAGCCCATGGTGAGACATTATGCAATAAATGTTATTGCAAATATCATTCCCTAATCTGAAATGAATAATACCTATTTTGCATAATAGAGTACAATTAAGGTTATGTACCATGACAGTCTTGATGATCATACAACTATTGATTCAATTGTTGAATCATAGAGGCTGGTGCTTGGATGAATATCTAAAGAGTTAGATCGAGGACTCATCAAATGCCGTCAAATGATTATTAAGATATGATCTCCATCCTATGTAGGAGATGGCAATCCTTTCTCTAATGGGATGATATCTAACCAACCTCTTGATACATGTCCTTTGCATATGAATAGAGATTCAGAGGTGTTAGATAAGTTAGGTCAAAGAGTTGACTTAGCAAGATTGAGATAACCAAGTCCTATGTCATATGCTGTCACAATATTGGCACACATCCTCTGACCAGAGACAAATGTATTACTATATGTATGAGTGTGTACATTTGGTAGACCAATAGGTTGATGGCCTAATCAAGGTCTATAGACTGACACATTGGTGTGCATACAAGGAGATACGAGTTATATGATATCTCAAAGGGATCATACAAGTTCATTTACTGAACTAGAAGACATGAGATCACTCATGAGATTTGGTAATCAAATTTCGTGCATGGTCTTCTCATTTTGGAAGATTTATTGAATTTATAGGTTTGATATATGCTTTTGTAAAGTATATGATCAATGTCTAGGTTTTATATATGCTTTTGGAAAGTATATGACCAATAACAAGGTATGATGTATGACTTTTGGAGAGTATATGATTGACACCAACTCCCAATGTAAATCGAGAAACTTGATGATAAAACCCTGAAGAAGACAATCTAAATGAATCTAAAAGTTCGGGTTTATTCTAGGTCTTCCACTATGCAGTATGTACATGTATTAGGAATATCTGAGGGTGATGCGATCAATAAACGATTGCATAACCATGACGCTTCCATTCCGAGGGAGTTATGAAATATGTCTAGATTTTAGTGACTCCTCTCACGAGAAAAGTAATCAAATCTTGGTCCAAATGTTGAACAATGATCAGAATGTGATTCAGATACAACGAGAAGATTAGATTTACAGCTTTGATTTAATCAAACATCAATGGGAGGTTCTCGAAATCTGGATTTAAGATATGATCTGAATATCCAAGTTACTATACATGGAACGCATGATTTCCCTATCCTTATCTCCAAGTATCCACGGAGAAAGTGCATTGTTCTTGAAAGGTTCAAGAATAATTTCCTTTTTGAATTATGTATCTGAGCATTGAGATATTTATAATTAAATGTGATTTAAATATTATGAATAATATGAATTTGATACATATTAGGAGAGTTATCTAATATGATTAAATGTGATTTAATTATCAAAGATGTAAATATTGTGAATGTGATTCATATTTTTCAGACACATGAGAATGATGATCCAAGATAATTAAATGTGATTTAATTATCAAGGATATGAATAATATGGATAATACTATCCATATTGTTTGTATTATAAATGTGATTTCTAATATATTAGAGAGAGATTATTATAAATAGTATCTTCAAATTATTTATTGATGTAAATTGGATTCACATTGGAAATTAATTGGAAATACAATTTACATTTTTATTTTGGGTTGTGAACATGATTCACATTTATTTAGTGGCATGATTGCAATATTCAAAAAATTAATTTGGAATTATTTTTGTGAATTTATTTACAACAAATGTTGTTGTAAATAATTAAGGGATTATGAGATCAATTAATCTCACATAATTGGAAGGGCAACCACCATCCATATGTGGATGGTGGACAACCACCTTGACTTGGTTAAGTGGTCGTCCTCACTATATGGGGAAGGTGAGTTACCACCATCGTTATCCTCTGATTAATTGTTGATTTAACCAAATTAAACTATATTAATATTATATCTATATTTTATTTGATTTAAATTAATTATATTTTTGTTGTATTTTTTACAACAACATCATGAATATTAAATAGAAATTAAAATAAATATTAACCATTGATTTTGTGTTTCACATCGATTGTGATCCATGGACTCCTAAAATACTATAAAAGAAGAGGCAACCCTAGCTATTCTTTAATATATAACAATTTTGCAACTCTAACTCTCTTCCTAATTGCTCATGGTCGTCCCCACTCTATCTCAACAATGTGGCCATCCACTTGTTGACCTAGAGATCCTTGTATCCGTCGCATCGTTGTTATGCGGTCGGATTGACATCTCGTAGATCTCCGTCTTCTTTGGTACGCGCCGCTCATGAAGAAGACGTCAAATGTCATAGAGAGATTGGGAGATTTGTCACTTGGATCATTGATGAGTCTACGATTCTCATTCTTTATTCTTTTATTTTAGCTTTATCTTTTAGCATAAACACCTATAAATATATGTAAATACAATAAATTAACATTGCACAGTTCCTTATTAATACTGCATAATTAACCTTCATTTTTAAAAAAATAAAAGAATAAAGAGAAAATAAAAGAAAGAAGGATGTATTTAGAATAAATATAGAGTGACCCAACCCCCGAGAGAAGGCTAAACCTTCGCCTGATCGACAAGGAATATCAGTAGGGGAGAAAGGGTACATTGTTTATAATAGCTATATAAATAAATATTTATTTTTATTAAATACTATATTATTTTTGAACGCTTATATATGGCCTTAATAATAAAATAAAAATAAAATAAAAATAAGAAAACACAAACAAAAATAAAAATTAAACCTACAATT
Organism: Ottelia alismoides; assembly: GCA_037367405.1. Taxonomy (NCBI): domain Eukaryota; kingdom Viridiplantae; phylum Streptophyta; class Magnoliopsida; order Alismatales; family Hydrocharitaceae; genus Ottelia; species Ottelia alismoides. Next base: position 53,116 of record JAZKJV010010688.1, read on the forward strand.
CATCGTACAAAAGCCACATGTGTGTACATTGTATACATTACCTATTTATTTAACACCTTTATTCAAAATGTAAACATTAAATAAAAATCATTTTATATGCCTCAAAGAATTTTGTAAATAAATAGCATATAAAATAAAATATATTTTTGTAAAAATAATAAAATTAAAATACTTATATATACTATATTGGTATATTAAACCTTTACATAATACATATACTGTATATATTAATTCCTAAATAATCATAGAAAAATAGTTTATAAAATAATAAAAATTTCTTATTTTATTCACTTTTTATTTTAAAATCATTTGCTATTTTTTATTTAATTTTCTTTCATTTATCAGCCTAGAAATTTCTTATTGGACCACGTTAGAATGTTGATTGTCGTCAACCATCTCCCCCAACTGACGTGACCCGACAAATTCTTTGCCAGAGCTTCTTCTCGACATTTTCCTGATCGGATCAGAGCTCCCTTTACATCGATTGTTTCATCTGAAAGATATGGTATTATCCTTAAGCGCATCACGGAAGCGTAATCGTCGTATCAGATACGACGCAGATGACTAGTCGTACTAGTTGTTCTGTGCAGCGGAATTTAAAAAATTTTTCATGCGATGAAACCACATGATCCAAGAACGATTCTTAGATCGTTTCAGGTTGATCGAGTCTCTAAGAAAAGAGACCTCCTGTCTCAAGTCCGATCGTCGGAGAGGTCGCTTGCGAGCACGGGGATGAACCGCGTGATCCTCGCAATCCAACAAGTAAAGCCAAGCACGATTAGCTCCTAATCTCGTCGTACGAGATCGAACGTCTTCTTCGTGAGTGTAGCACTCCAAGAAGACAGAGAACCGAAGAACGTCGAAGCGGTGGCACAGTGGCGAAGGCGACGACGAGTCTCTCCTCTAGGATTTGGTGGATGGCCATCAAGAAGACGGAGAGAGAGAGAGTTGACGTGCGAGAAGAATGAGAGAGAGAGAGAGTTGGCTCCAAAATTGCATCTAACTAGAGAGCATGGTATGCCTCTCTATTTATTGGGTTTCGGGATCCATGGATCTCAATCCATGGGACATATAAAATAATGGATGAGATTGATTTATGTCCAATAAAATAGTCTAGATAGTTGTTGGTAAAAACCAACAGATTATGATTTAATTTAGATCAAAATATATTTAACAAAATCAAATATAAATCAATCCTAAATTACATCAACCAAATAAGGAGAGAATATACATGGAGATTACATCTCCCATGTATATCGAGGTGGACGGCCACCCATTCCAGGTAGGACTTGGTGGCCGTCCACTTTATTCCACATTGGAGACAATCTCATGAGATTTCATGAGATTGCATATCTCCATGGAAATCTCCATTATTATTTCCAATAACTTTTGTTGTGATTTATTCCTCAAAAATAATTCGTAATTAATTTTGAGAATATTGCAATCTTACCATTGGAATTTTGTGAATTATATTCACAACCCAAAACAAAATATAATTTACATTTTCAATTAATTACACAATGTGCATCCAATACACATTAATAATTAATCAACAAATATAAATTATAATTAGCTCTCTCTAATACATTATAAATCACATTTATAATATATTATGAATAATTGGATATTGCTATCCATATTATTCTTATCCACAATAGTTATACATATAATTACATTGGATAATTTCCACACACATCAAGATGATTAAATCACATTTAATCATCAATTCTTCAATGCTTAGATCTATGGAATTATTCTTGAACCCTTTCAAGAATAATGCGATTTCTCCACAGATAATTGAAGATAAGGACAAGGCGATTGTATTGTTCCACGTATAGTGACTTGGATATTAAGATCATATCTCAAATCCAGATCTCATGGACCTCCCACAGATGCTTGATCAAATCAAGACCGTAAACCTAATCTTCTCATTGCATCTGAATCTCATTCAGATCATTGTCCAATACATGGACTAAGATTAGGTCACTTCTCTATTGAGAGAAGTCACTAAAATCCAAACCTATTTCATCTCTCCCTAGGAATGGAAGCGTCATGGTTATACAATCGTTTATGATCACATCACCCTCAAGTATTCCCAATACCCCAATACCTTATGAGTGAGCTCATGTCTCCCGGTTCATAAGTGAACCTGTATGATCCCTTTGAGAGATCGTATTACTCATATGTCCTTACATGCACACCAGCTCGCCGGTGTATAGACCTTGGCTAGGTCATTAACCTACTTGTCTGCCAAATGTACTAACTAAGACATATAGTAATACATCTGTCTCCGGTCAGAGGATGCATGCCTATGCTATGACAATATTCAACATAGGTCTTTGGTTATCTCGATCTCGTTAAGTCAACCCATCGACTCAACTAATCTGACACCTCCGAATCACTATTCCCATGTAGAGGACCTGCATCAAGAGGTCAGTCAGATATCAGTCATATGAGAAAGGATTGCCATCTCCTACTCAGACTGGAGATCATCACTTAACAATTATTTGATGATGCTTGATGAGTCCTCTATCTAACTCCTTAGATATTCATCCAAGCATCAACCTCTATGATTCAATCAATGAATCAACAGTTATATGATCATCAAGTTGGCCATGGTACATAACCCTTATTGTACAGGGATCTTATAGTGCATTCATTCATTCAATTTCAGAAAGGGAGTGAAAATAATCAATAACTTTTATTGATAAATCATTTATTATAATAACATTTATTGTAAGAATGGTTCTCCCGGGGCTCACATTGCTAACAATCTCCCACTGCCCTCAGAAACATTCAGGAACAATCCTTAAACCCATACTCATTACATGCTGGTCGTAAGCCTTCTGTGTTAGAGGTTTGGTAAGAGGATCAGCAACGTTGTCGGCAGAGGCCACCTTGGTGATGATGATGTCACAACACTTTTGAATCTGCCGAATGATGTGATATTTCCTTTCCACATGCTTGCTATTCTGATGCCATCTGGGTTCCTTTTCCTGGGCAATGGCTCTTGTGTTATCACAAAGTAACGAGATGGGACTATCAGAGGAAACTACGCCAAGCTCCAGGATGAACTTACGCAACCACACCGCCTCCTTTGCAGCATCCGATGCGGCAATGTACTCGGCTTCTGTTGTTGAATCTATAGTAGTGTCCTGCTTCTTGCTTCTCTAGCTCACAACACCACCATTCAACAAGAATACAAAACCCGACGTCGACTTTCGATCATCAATATCCGATTGGAAGTCAGAATCTGTATATCCCAAGACTTGGAGATCACCATCACCATAGACCAAGATGTAATCTTGCGTCCGTCTTAGATATTATTTGTTCTTTACTGCATTCCAGTGTCGTTCTCCATAGCAGGATTGGTAACGACTTAGCACTCCCACTGCATGGCAGACATCTGGCCTAGTACACATCATGGCATACATTAAGCTTCCTACAGTTGATGCATAAGGACATCTAGCCATGGCTTTCCTTTCCTCAACAGTTTGAGGAGACATTCCTTTAGACAGGTGGATACCATGTCTTAAGGGTAGGAATCTTTTCTTAGAACTATCCATACGGAATCGTTCAAGAATCTTCTTAATGTATCCATGTTGTGACAATCCCAAAATCCTCTTTTCTCGGTTTCTGAACAATTTCAGGCCTTGATGAATCTCCATTTCATCACCTTTATTCTATCATTTTGGCCTTAAAAACCCCAGCAAATGCATGTAAATAGCATCAATTTGTACATAATAGCATCCATTCTTTATTGTATTTATTGTACATAAAATAAGGCGTTTAATGCCAAAATTATAGAATAAAGGGAAGAAAAGAAAAAGGAATAAAATATTGCAAATATTTTATGACCCTAACCCCAAGACCAAGGCCAGCATGGAATTGGTCGACAAGGAATAAAGTAGGGGGAGATAAGGGCCAATCATACAATAAATATCTCATTTATTTATTCATTCATTTACGCATTGTTGACACCTATTTTTTACATAATTATTTATTCATCAAATAAAGAAACTTTGTACATAAAAGTTGTAGATAATAATGTAAATAAAAATACAAAATTGAGTTTGTATAAAAATAGGACTCAGTGTACATTTTATACACAGAATAAGAAGCCAAATTCTCAACTTCACAGACCCATATCTTGCTAATAAAAACTCCAAATTCCCCAAACTCACCTTTAATTGTATATAGCATTCCATGAACTATTTTATAAAATTGGTTTCATAATTTTTGGAGTCCATATGTGGAAGTTAGGTTTTGGCCCACCTTGTACATAATACCTGATTAAAATATTCCATTTATTCAATATTCATTATTTTTATAAATTTATATTTTTAGTATCTTGTAAATAATGTTTATAATACATGAACATATTGAGATTAAAAGAGAACTAAAAAGGATTTGTAAAATAAAATAAGTCTATGTATCACATAGGCAAAAAACCTATGTTAAGAATGTATATAAATAAAAGGGATTTTTATTCTTTTATTCTTTCATTATTTTATAATTTTATAATAATGTATATATCATATATAACTTGTTAAAAATACAAATCCAAAATAAAAACGAATAAAATTCATTAAATAAATAAAATGTATATAATATATAGGTAAAATACCTATAAGTATACCTACATGTACATGTACCCACTTATTTAAAAATGTAAACAAACTCATAAAAATGAAATAAAAATATATTTATACTCATAAAAATAACTTATAAATTTATAAAATAAAAAAATAATAAAATAACTAAATAAAATAAACAAAATAAAAATAAATATATAAATATACTTATAAATACATTATTTTAATAAAACCTTAATAAAATACTTCAAAAAAATAAATAAAAATTATAAATAAACACTATATTAATTTATAATCAATTTTCATTATATAAGTAAAACCTAATTAATTCATTTAATATGTTAAATAAATCAGTCAATTTCTTGTTGACATGGACCAATCAGGTCCTGGCGTTTGTTGACCGCTCGGTCAACTGTGACCCCAGGCGTCTGACTTGACGCAGACTGTCTTTTCCCCCGATTTTCTCCATTTTTTCCGCTTGATTGGTTGCTCTTTCGACAACCATCTCTTCACGAAAGATATCCTCTGATCATCCTAGAATCCCGCCTAGATCCTGGATCCCTTGTACATAGCTCGTATCGCCGGCTACAGTCCGGTCAATAAGGGTGCCCAGTTCGTTTATAAATAAGGAACCTCCTCCTCCTCCGCAAAATTTGGTCAGCTTTTAGCCAATCCTTTCCTCGTATTCGGTCCCGGCGATGTTCCTTGTGACAGGAGGAGCTCGCCAGCGCCTTGAATCGGTCGGAGAGGCGGAGGTTGCACCCACGTCGGCGCTCCGGCAGCCGCCCTGCTCCCTGGAGTCCCTTCAGGTATAAGAGCTGCGCGTTTATCTTTTTAGGTAGATTTTTATTCCCGCATTTTATTTCGCATTTAGATTAATAGATTAGCGTAATTTAGGTTCTTCGAAGTTCGCCGGAGCTCCGCTCCAGCGACTTCTTCACAGTGCCCTAGCCGTGTTCCGACCACCACTTCGCCTCCATTTCCATACCCCTTCATTTCCCTACGCCCCAGGCACCTCCGTTCAACCGGATCTGGAGATCAGATCTCCTCCTCCGTCCCTCGCCGGAGATCGTCGCCCCGTACCCCCTTTCGCTCCTTTCGACCCAAATAAGGCCCACAGCCCCGTGTTTTTGTGCGTTGAGCTTCCTTGCATGTGTTGGAGGCCAAGGGACCCCGTTGGGGTCGATTTGATTTTGCTGCAGGTACCTGGGACCCGCATCCTTCCTCGGCCTCGCTGGACCACTCCGGTGAGCCTCCGGCTTCCCTGAGCGCTTCAGTCGACAGAGCAGGTGCCCAGGTTGCTTCTTGGAACATCAGATGCTCGAGGGAGCGCCAGACGAGCGAGCAGCACCGGATCGAAGGTCGGGGAAGAGGGAGTTCTTTCCCTGTTCTTCGTGCCTTCGTCTTCACCGTCCGATCGCGGTCCCAGCCCAGATCGGATCAGCACCGTCAGATGGAGCACCACATCAACCGTCAGATCAGCTCGTCTGATCTAATCTCAGCCCTCCATCGGCAAAGCGTCATCGGGAAAGGAGGTGGCGACGCGTGTCAAGTGAAGAACGCTGAACCGTTGGATAACGCGCTATTAGGGGGTAATTTGCACATCTAGCCCCTGTCATTTTTGTATTTAATTTTTAATCTTGTAAAATATATAACACGTTGTAAATAAAATGCAAATTTTGCTGATAGGACCCTGAACTTTTTTGGAATTGCCTTTAGGTCCTTCCGCGCCTCACGTGCAGTCCAACGTGAGGCGCGTGAAATTTTCGCTTTAGCCCTGGTGATTTTTGTATATTGTAAAATAGTTTTAAAAATCAAAATAAATGTTTATTTCAGTAGGTATTTTTGCACCGGTGCCCTTGTCATTTATTTTATTTTCAAAAGTGCCCCTGCCAGGCTGTTTGCTTTTTGTGTCTTTTATCTATTTATTTTAAATACCTATGAGGCATCTAAAAATTCACAAAAATTAGGATTAGTGTTTCATACCCTGTATTTCCACGCCCATATTTTATTTGGCATTTTTTCGCATTTTTCCTAATTATTAAAAAATGAAAACAAAACCCTTTTTGCAATGTTTATATTCGAAAATACAAAAAAATTAGAAAATGTTTTTGAAAAATTCCAAAAATATTATATATAGGATATAGATATATATATATATATATATATTGAGTCCAGAAAATGAAAAACCCTAAAAATAGAAAAATAAAAACATAAAAATTTCAAGAAGCTCCAAAATCCTAAAAAAATATAAAAACCCCTTAAAAACACCAAAAATATGTTTTTCTTATTTTATAATTATGTAAATATTATTATTTATGTATTAAAATTAATTTGGGGAATTTTGGAGTTTATTTCATATTTTTAAAAAAAACTCAAATTATATTCGGCTATGTAATTAGTCCTGTATTAGGGACATTTTTGAAATTAAAAATACATAAAAATTAGCAAAATTCCAGAAAAATAACATAAAAATTAGAAAAATACAAAAAGCCTAAAAAAATATATATTAAGCTTAATATAGTGAGTATATATATATATGTCTACATAACCTTATACTACTTCTCTCTCTCTCTCTCTCTTCTCATATATATATATATATCTCTTTATATATTATATGTATATATATCTGTATTTATATAATTAAAAATAAAAAAAATAAAAACCAAATAAAAAGTATAAAAACAAAAATAAAAAAATACATATAATCCAAAACCCACTAAAACAATAAATGGACATGAACAAAGGATTGAATAATCACACATACACACATACATTCCTTTCGCCTCCCAGTATTCGACCTCTACCTGTACTTACACCTATACACATTTGCATGTAGAGTTATAATAAATTTTAACTCCACATTTTTGGATATTCATTGCATATATTTATTGTGGGTTAATTGTTGATCGATCTGGGGATCTTTAAGAGGTCCATTCAGCGACTGGATGTCTCGCCTTGTGAGGTATCTAGACCCTTGATGTTCACCAGCCATCAGGCCTAAGATGTACGAGGCTTCTCCAAGATCTTTCATCTCAAAAGTATGGGATAGCCAAATCTTCACAGTGGTCATCATCTCTGTATCATTCCCAATGATAAGGATGTCATCTACGTAAAGCACGATGAACACAATAACGCTCCCACTAAGCTTCTTGTACACACAAGGTTCATCAGGATTCTGCACAAAATCACAACTCTTTATGGTTTCGTCAAACCTGATGTTCCAGCTATAAGATGCTTGCTTGAGCCCATAGATGGATTTCTTTAGCTTGCATACTTTGCCATCCTCAGTTATGAAGCCCTGGGGCTGCTCCATGTAGATATCCTCCTCGAGGTATCCATTAAGGAAAGTTGTCTTGACGTCCATCTGCCAGATGTCGTAGTCAATATATGCAGCTATAGCTAGCAGTGTCCTGATGGATTTAAGCATAGCCATAGGAGAGAATGTCTCATCGCAGTCGATGCCTTCTCTCTGTGTGTAGCCCTTGGCTACGAGTTGTGCCTTGAAGTCTCTACTTTCCTATCAGGTCCCCTCTTTCTCTTGAAGATCCATTTACACCCAATGGGTTTTACCCCTTTAGGTGGATCCTCTAGGGTCCATACACCATTCTTATGCATGGAGTCAATTTCTGACTTCATTGCTAACATCCATCTATCCATGTCTTGATCCGCGAGGGCTTCATCAAATGATGTAGGATAAATGTCAGTCTCACATGACACATGGAACCCATACCTTTCAGGTGGTGCAACCAACCTCGAACTCTTTCGAAGAGGCATGTATGTTTCATCTTTATTTATCTCTTCAGTTTCTGGACCAGGAAGCTCAGAATCCTCAGGGGATTCAATGAGTTCCTCTACTTCATTCTTGTCTTGACCTTTAAGGAAATCATTATCCTGAAACTTCACATCTCTAGAAACAAAAACCTTTTGGGTCTCAGGGTCATAAAGCTGGTATCCAATACAATCTTTAACATACTCAACGAAGTAAAACTCACGAGAGCGAGATTCTAGCTTACTTGCGTCCACATTTTTCGCATGGACCTAGCAACCCCAAACCCTCAAGTGATTAACACCAGGTTTGGTTCCATACCAGAGCTCATGAGTCTTATGTACAGATTTGCTAGGAATCTTATTTAGGATACATATTGCAGTCTCTACTGCATATCCCCAGAAAATAAGAGGTAAATGAGCTTTGCTCAACATTGAACAGGCCATGTCCATGATGGTCCTGTTGTGTCTTTCAGCAACACCATTTAGTTGGGGAGTTCCAGGAGGAGTGAGATTGGAAACAATTCCATTCTCCTTAAGGTATTCCATGAATTCATCTCAGAGGTACTCGCCAACTCGATCAGATCTAATTCATTTAATCTTTCTATTGGTTTGGTTCTCAACCAAAGCCTTGAACTCTGAACTTTTCAAAGGTTTCAGATTTATGATATAATATGAAGACAAACCCGTATCGCAAATGGTCATCAATAAAGGTCAAATAATATCGATATCCATTTTGAGTCGCAGTACTGAAGGGACCACATACATCGGTATGTATTAGGTCAATAATACCTTTGCATCTTGTAACCTTGTTACGGAAAGGTGTCCTAGTCATTTTACCCTGAATGCAATGTTAGCAGGTAGGAAAAGGTTGAACCTGTAGAAAATCCAAATGTCCATCCTTTATCAATCTATTGATCCTATCAACAGATAAATGACCAAGCCTTTGATGCCAAATCTCATTTGAGAGATTCCTGTCCTCCCTGGATCTTTTAGGGATTTTATCAGTGGCTGTAACATTTATCAACGCACAGTTCATAGAGTCCACTAGAAGTCAAAATACCATCCGCAATATATTTATCATAACGATTTATGACTAATTTATTACAGAAAAGGAATGAATATCCGCTTCTAACAAGCATAGATACAGATATTAAATTCCTTCTGACTTCGGGTACATAAAGACACTCTTTAAGCAGAAGGACTCTACCACTAGATAAAGATAGTCGACAAGTCCCGATTGTGACTACTGCAACACTTGCATCAGATCCCATATGGATGACTATCTCCCCTTCCTCCAGATTTCTAGTTTCCTGAAACAAATGCAACAAATTGCATACATGAACAGAAGCACCAAAATCTACAACCCAACTTCCTTCTCGTCCAACGAGAAAGCTAGTTTCAATAATGAAAGTAGATTTCATACCTGCTGGGGCTTTACCTTTGTCTGACGACTTCAGGTATTCCGGGCAGTTACGCCTCCAGTTCCCCGACTTTTTGGGGTGGTGACAGACGTCGGATTTCTTCGACGCTATCAGTGTGGATGCACTAGAAGATGAGCCAACGCCTTGACTCTTCTTCTTTCTCTTTTGGGTCGGGCCCTGCCGAGAACCTTGCTTCCGACCGCGCTTCCCTCTGACCTGTGCAACCATTGCACTGCCAGCGAGACCATATTTCTTCATTACGTCTTCTACACACTTTAATGCAACAAGAAGGCCAGCGTTCAACAAGTCCAACTTGTTCATGTGGAATGAAACCACAAGATTATTGAAAAACTTGGGCAAAGACAGCAGAATGAAGTTAGCTTGCATGTTTGCATCTATATTTTCCCCAAGAGTCTCCAGTTCAGACAAGTACCCAAACATTTTGAGTACATGTTCTCGAACCGAAGTTCCTTCCTGCATCTTGCAGCGAATGAGTTCTTTCATAATATTGTAATGCTGGGTGCGGTTAATGTCACCAAACATATCTTTTAGATCCTGGTGGCCTCGACGGTTTTGACGCTTTTTATTTTTATTTTATTATTTTGTGTGAATGAGCCCTAGCTTAGGAATTGCTTGCCGATAGATTCAGGTCCAAACACCCTAAAAATATTTGCATGTACCTATAGTGCGTTTTGGATCTAGTCAAATTCAAACAGTCGGTTCATTTATCTCTTAACCCCTGTGCCGTGAGCGAGCCCCATCAAGCGCTACTCCTGAACTCGAGCGTGTCTAGAAGAGGAGGGGTGAGCCAAGACCGGACTCTTAGGTTGGGGGTAAGTGACCGACTTGTGGTGCTTCACGATAATAGCAATTACTATCCTAGGGCGATTTCTTCGGCTTGCATTTACATATAGCATAGGTTTCAATTCTGTTATGCATCCCGCATGGAGAGAGCTGGGAAGCACTGTAAGTCTTCTTACTTAGCATGCATCATCGATTTCCGACTTGCATGGCTTTTCCAACCTTCTCCCTCTGTTTTTGCCACTTAGGATGCTTAATAAAAATTGGAACCCCGACAGGCACGTGCATTGAAAATACCCTAAAAAGTGATAACCAAAATAAAAACGGGACTGCTAACTCTATTGACCTAATAAATAAAACGTAATGGATTCCTTGTCTTGGGGAGAGCAACCCCCTCATTGTATGCGTTTTAAAGTGCTCACGTACACACTAAGGAGTAGAGCCCAAATCCTATCAAGCCTCCAAAGTGTTTGTACAACTTTGTGGTTCTCACCTAACTCTAAAACCGAAAAGATAAATGACCGTCACCTGACGGTCTTCACCGTGTCGAGTAGGTGAATTGGGGGTTTGCCTTGTGTATTGATTGTGAATTGGAGTCCGTTATGTTTCTCATCCTTTATTAGAGTAATCGGTCCCATCGTGTGAGTCATGCATTTTTCAGCTTTGAGTCTCTCTACCTCTCTTATACATACATCTCCTCATTTGCATTGAGTCGCGATATTGGCGCTTGAGCTCAATCATTCTTCGACAAGTCCTTTGTTTGTCTCTTCTTCACCACTTCCCTCGTATTCTCTGTATCATCCCCATCTTATCCGGTTCGAGGAGAGCCTGCTCTTCAAACCACCATTTTGACGGTGTTCCCACCCTGTGCGGAATACCCAATTTTGTATATGTCTCGATCTTCTCACCCGCCCTCCTCGTCCCCTCTGTTTCACTCTTCTACCACCGTGATATTGGCACGTAGCCTCAATCAGCTTCTCCACACCATTGTGTACCCTTCTTTTTCATCTTCTTTGTGTACCCCGTATCACCTCTCCCTGTTACCCAGAATGCTGTACATATGGATGAGGCCCGCATCGAGGATTATGTATAAAGATTATTTGAGTAAGACGGGCCAATGAGGTTGAGGATGCTGAGATTGTTTTGGTGGATTTGACTGTGGATACATGCATACTAGTGCATTGAGGATTTTTGTGATGCATGATTATTAGGTGTGATTCTTTATTGAGGATTTAGATCTCGCACACCGGATTGGGGATGTGATGTGCTTCGGTGATTTGAGGATGATATCATGATATTTTTACGGATCTATCTATTTTGAGGTTTCGGCCTGTCTTGATTTGGATTTTTGGATGTACTATCTTGATATATGCTTCATGATGACGGTGCTCCAACCCTCATGATATCTCATCTCTTAGATTGACCCATCCTTGATCTCCTGACACTTTGATCCACCCTGGCACTAGTGGATTCCTGATGATATGTTGTGCCAGCTCAGCTTATTGGATTGACTTGAGGGATGTTTGTGATTGACCTGATTATTTTCTCCCTCGCATGATCTTATGCCCTCCTATTGATTGATGGATTCACAATATTTCGAGGACCTGAGACTCTATGCCAGCATTCCCATGACCTTCATTGATCTAGTTCGCATTTGTCCCCGAGGACTATCTGCGGGAAAATGCGGCAATTTCTAGGACTGCGGTTTCATACACTACTTGGGTCGCCATTTTGATGGGACCCGAAACTGAGTCAGCTGATATGCTTGATTGGCCTCCCTCCGTGACTGTGTGCCCGATCTGTCGGCACATGAGGTCAACTGTTAGATTGCTCTCCTTGACGGTCCTTGCAAGGCAGAGCTCCACTTTTCTGATTATTCCATGCTTAGTTCATAACTCTCCGTGGGTTATCTGCGAGAGGCTATGACATATTTCAGTTCTTCTGGTCTCTTCTGCTGGTAGACGACTTGTCGACTACAGAGACCAATATGTGGGTCCGTCTGATGGACCCGGCTCCTTTGAGCCTTTCTCTCTCCTTGACGACCCTCGCAAGGTAGAGACACATTCTGACTATTCCTTGCCTAGATCGCAGTACTCTCTGAGGACTATCTGCGAGAGATTGCGACACTCTCTTTACGCTCGGTTTCCACTGCTGACTGTGTCTCCAATCTGCGGAGCACGGAATCGAGTCGTCTGATCTACTTGATTGCTGGTCCCAGCTTGGGTTGCCTATCCTGTCTACGGATCATGGGACTCACCTGATTACACTCCTTTGAGTCTTCTCGCCTTGACGGTCCTCGCAAGGTTGAGCTCCTGATATATGATCTTTTCATGCCTAGCTGGCAGCACGTTCCCCGAGGGTTGTCTGCGGGACACTGCCACATTCTCTAGACTTTCTGGTCTCTTCTGCTGGTAGCCGATATGTCGCCTACTGAGACCATACCTGGTGATCCGTCTGATGGATCACTGACGCCTTTGCGTCCGCTTGCCTTGAAGACCCTCGCAAGGCTGAGTCTTCTTTTGATTATTCGATGATTAGCATGTACCACTCTCTGAGGGTTATCTGCGAGAGGATACATCATTTTCTTGGTACTCGGTTTCACTTCTGGTGTCTCCTGTCTTGTGGAGCACGAAGCCGAGTCCTCTGAGCTGTGTACTTGGTCCCCTCTCTGATTGTGTATCCGATCTGCGGATCACGGGACCAAGTCTTCTGATTATGGTCTGATTCTTGGCTCCCTTGTGCCGGCTCACCTTGAACACCCTCGCAGGGTTGAGCCATGTCTTGCGGCATTAGGTGTGTCTCCGACGATGTTCCGACCTCATGACCACCGCATGCCATGATATCTCCTATTCTCTATCTTCCATATCTTCTCGAGACTCTGATTGACCGGAGGAATCTGTGCTACTCCTTCTTCTCCCGGTCTTACGGTATCGGCTCTGTTTCCTCATGCTGACCCTATATGCCGATTGACTACTTCATGCTACCGATATCCTTACTTTCGATCCATTTTTACTTCGGTAGCCGACACCCACTTGCCTGCATATCCGGGTGTCCTTTCACCTTCAGACTGCATCCTCGTTCTCACAGGGAGACGATGACGAGAGTACGGTATTCACTTGTCAGATATCGTCCTGTACTTCCCAGTTCTTCACCACTTGTATATATGTGTTGTATATTCTGTTCTTCCGCATGTGACTGTGTGCCCTAGATCTATCGCCATATCTTTGTGGCTATACTTACGACGTACTTTGTCCTAAGTATATGGGGGCACACACCGCGTTGTTCTTTCGCTGTTCAGTTTTGTCACTCCTGTTGTTGCCTATACTTAGGGATATCTCACCCTAAGTATAGGGGGAGTAATGCGTATATTCTCCACGACCTTTTCGTATATCTGTATATATCTCTCTTTTCTTCTTTTCTTCTTTTCCTTTTCTATCTTCTGTATCTAAATAAAAGGTGTTGCCCCTTGTAGACAGTTTTCTATACTTAGGACGTACTTTGTCCTAAGTATAGGGGGGTGCACTCCCGATTTGTTAATTCTTTGAACTGTTTATTCCCACCCATGGCCCTCCCTACCTTGTGTACAGTCTGCTATACTTAGGATTATTTGATCCTAAGTATAGGGGGGACGGTCATTTTCTTATTCATTTATCTCGTTATTCTTTCATTTATTCTTTTAGTCGTCGTAGTATAGACTTTTCTATACTTAGTACGAGTTATGTCTTCTCTTTCTTCTTTCCGATCTATGAGGACATAGCTCAAGCTAAGTATAGGGGGGTCGTATATACTATGTATATACTTCATCCACAACTCGTACTTTCGTATAATTATGATACAATTCATTAATTAATAATACTTCTTATTCCTCAGATTCTTTTTGTATATACTGATTAATAAATCAGGTTAAAAATAGTTTTGCAAAATGATTTGAAAAATGGTGTGAACTGTTTGGAAAACTTTTTGTGAAATATTTTCAACCTTTGTAAAGAGATGTTGATTACAAAAATTCTTTTCTTTGTGTGAAATAAAAGGTTTGAAAACCGATTTGCAAATGATTTTTGAAAATGTTTGTAAAAATATTGTGAAAATGTATATATAGTGTCTGCAAAATCTTTTGCAAAATGGATTTCAAATGTTTGTAAATATTTGCAAAAATTATTTTGTACTATAGTTTTCAAAAGGATTTTCAAATAAATTTGAGGAATAAAAGCATCATAATAATAATAAATAAAATAAATAAACCATAAATAAAATACATTAACTTCTTTATCAAGTGTATATACACCTCAATAAACCACTCTTGTTAAAACCAGTAAATTCTTTAAATCTTGTAAAATCAAGCGGCACGCCCGTGTATATAGTTGTATATATTCTATTCTTTGCGTGCCAAAATTCTGTTATTTGTAAATTCTTTCTTTGTTTTCAAATTCTTTCAAAAATTGCATTATTCTTTGCATATTTGTAAATAGCATTTGCATAACATTCATATTCTTCTATTGAGCTTGATGATTGAACTAGTCCAAGAAAGTCAAGGATTGGAGCTTGGTTGGACCTTACTGCACCTAACTGCACTGGAACCTTATGGGAACTAGGTTTAAGGTACTTTAGGTCTAGTCAGACTTAATTCTTTGAGAAAGCAGGGCGAGGTTCAAGTCACATCAGTGGACTAACTAGAACTTTTCGAAACACACGCATGACTCTTGTCGGCCGTGACCTAACTTGGACACTTGCACCTTTCACTTGGCTTAACTCGGTTGGAGTGGTGAGGGGGTTGGATTTGCCAGTCTGAGACGCACACGGGTGGAAACATTCGTCCTCGTCTAGGGAGGGAAGTGCACCCCAACCTGGTCCAGTTTAATTGAGGTCGAATGACAAGAGAGCGTGGGTTGCAATAAAGCTTCAAAAGAGGGATAGTCTACTGGCTCAAGAGGAAAATTTCTTGTATATATGCTGCACCATGTAGATATGTTGTACAGAAGCACTTGAAAAAAAATGCAAAAAGAACTCCAAAAAAGTGGTGGGTCGGATTGAAAATTTAATAACCCCACCGGAGTGTATATAGTTCAATAAAGCAAAAGCTTATGGTATCCATGTTACATCTCATGAAGCTTGCAGCGGGAGACTTAGCTACACTGGTTGAGCTCCCAAAATTCTATACCTCTTATTCCCCCTCTTCTTGAGCCGGATGCCACTTGAACTTAGAAGGGAATACCCCGCTCCTCGACGGTAGAGGGCTGGATTGGGGAATCATTGGGTTGTCATTCTGGAGAAGCTAGTCTCTTTGTCATTTCAGTTGGGGAGAGCCACCATCACTTACACTGTACAAGTCAGCTCCATAGTCATAAGGGTTTGCGTATGATGTAGGCTGGTTCTGACATGGCTGTTGAGGTGATTTGAACCAAGTTCTGTGACTCTCGAAGGCTGTTGTGTTTTAAATTTGGTTCTCTACCAGGTTCCACACACATTCTCACACCAAGGTCTAACCTGAGCTCCAAACTTTGACTTTGTACAGATAAGTTTAATAATCATGACCAATTCAATTTATTCTTTGAATTCTTTATTTTTGCTTTTTCTTTTCTTCTTATTCTTTATTCTTTTTGTACTTATTGCATAAGTATTTGCTAGGGACTAGCAAGGGCAAGTATAGGGGGGTGATGAATCTCCATTTCATCACCTTTATTCTATCATTTTGGCCTTAAAAACCCCAGCAAATGCATGTAAATACCATCAATTTGTACATAATAGCATCCATTCTTTATTGTATTTATTGTACATAAAATAAGGTGTTTAATGCCAAAATTATAGAATAAAGGGAAGAAAAGAAAAAGGAATAAAATATTGCAAATATTTTATGACCCTAACCCTGAGACCAAGGCCAGCATGGAATTGGTCGACAAGGAATAAAGTAGGGGGATACAAGGGCCAATCATATAATAAATATCTCATTTATTTATTTATTCATTTATGCATTTTTGACACCTATTTTGTACATAATTATTTATTCATCAAATAAAGAAACTTTGTACATAAAAGTTGTAGATAATAATGTAAATAAAAATATAAAATTGAGTTTGTATAAAAATAGGACTCAGTGTACATTTTATACACAGAATAAAAAGCCAAATTCTCAACTTCACAGACCCATATCTTGCTAATAAAAACTCCAAGTTCCTAAAACTCACCTTTAATTGTATATAGCATTCCATGAACTATTTTATAAAATTGGTTTCATAATTTTTGGAATCCATATGTGGATTTTAGGTTTTTGGCCCACCTTGTACATAATACCTGATTAAAATATTCCATTTATTCAATATTCATTATTTTTATAAATTTATATTTTTAGTATCTTATAAATAATATTTATAATACATGAACATATTGAGATTAAAAGAGAACAAAAAAGGATTTGTAAAATAAAATAAGTCTATGTATCACATAGGCAAAATACCTATGTTAAGAATGTATATAAATAAAAGGGATTTTTATTCTTTTATTCTTTCATTATTTTATAATTTTATAATAATGTATATATCATATATAACTTGTTAAAAATACAAATCCAAAATAAAAATGAATAAAATTCATTAAATAAATAAAATGTATATAATATATAGGTAAAATACCTATAAGTATACCTACATGTACATGTACCCACTTATTTAAAAATGTAAACAAACTCATAAAAATGAAATAAAAATATATTTATACTCATAAAAATAAGTTATACATTTATAAAATAAAAATAATAATAAAATAACTAAATAAAATAAACAAAATAAAAATAAATATATAAATATACTTATAAATACATTATTTTAATAAAACCGTAATAAAATACTTCAAAAAAATAAATAAAAATCATAAATAAATACTATATTAATTTATAATCAATTTTATTTTATAAGTAAAACCTAACTAATTCATTTAATACGTTAAATAAATCAGTCAATTTCTTGTTGACATGGACCAATGAGGTCCTGGCGTTTGTTGACCGCTCGGTCAACTGCGCCCCCAGGCATCTAACTTGACGCGGACTGTCTTTTCCCCCGATTTTCGCCATTTTTTCCGCTTGATTGGTTGCTCTTTCGACAACCATCTCTTCACGAAAGATATCCTCTGATCATCCTAGAATCCCGCCGAGATCCTGGATCCCTTGTACATAGCTCGTTTCGCCGGCTACAGTCCGGTCAATAAGGGTGCCCAGTTTGTTTATAAATAAGGAACCTCCTCCTCCTCCGCAAAATTTGGTCAGCTTTTAGCCCATCCTTTCCTCGTATTCGGTCCCGGCGATGTTCCTTGTGACAGGAGGAGCTCGCCAACGCCTTGAATCGGTCGGAGAGGCGGAGGTTGCACCCACGACGGCGCTCCGGCAGCCGCCCTGCTCCCTGGAGTCCCTTCAGGTATAAGAGCTGTGTGTTTATCTTTTTAGGTAGATTTTTATTCCCGCATTTTATTTCCGCATTTTATTTCGCATTTAGATTAATAGATTAGCATAATTTAGGTTCTTCGAAGTTCGCCGGAGCTCCGCTCCGGCGACTTCTTCACAGTGCCCTAGCTGTGTTCCGACAACCACTTCGCCTCCATTTCCATACCCCTTCATTTCCCTATGCCCCAGACACCTCCGTTCAACCAGATCTTTACCAGATATGGAGATCAGATCTCCTCCTCCGCCCCTCGCCGGAGATCGTCGCCCCGTACCCCCTTTCGCTCCTTTCGACCTAAATAAGGCCCATAGCCCCGTGGTTTTGTGCGTTGAGCTTCCTTGCAGGTGTTGGAGGCCAAGGGACCCCCGTTGGGGTCGATTTGATTTTGCTGCAGGTACCTGGGACCCGCATCCTTCATCGACCTCGCTGGACCACTCCGGTGATCCTTCGGCTTCCCTGAGCGCTTCAGTCGACAGAGCAGGGCCCCAGGTTGCTTCTTGGAACATCAGATGCCCGAGGGAGCGCCGGACGAGCGAGCAGCACCGGATCGAAGGTCGGGGAAGAGGGAGTTCTTCCCTGTTCTTCGTGCCTTCGTCTTCACCGTCCGATCGCGGTCCCAGCCCAGATCGGATCAGCACCGTCAGATGGAGCACCGCATCAACCATCAGATCAGCTCGTCTGATCTAATCTCAGCCCTCCATCGGCGAAGCGTCATCGGGCAAGGAGGTGGCGACGCGTGTCAAGTGAAGAACGCTGAACCGTTGGATAGCGCGCTATTGGGGGGTAATTTGCACATCTAGCCCCTGTCATTTTTGTATTTAATTTTTAATCTTGTAAAATATATAGCATGTTGTAAATAAAATGTAAATTTTGCTGATAGGACCCTGAACTTTTTTGGAATTGCATTTAGGTCCTTCCGCGCCTCACGTGCAGTCCCACGTGAGGCGCGTGAAATTTTCACTTTAGCCCTGGCGATTTTTATATATTGTAAAATAGTTTTAAAAATCAAAATAAATGTTTATTTCAGGAGGTATTTTTACACCGGTGCCCTTGTCATTTATTTTATTTGCAAAAATGCCCCTGCCAGGCTGTTTGCTTTTTGTGTCTTTTATCTATTTATTTTAAATACCTATTAGGCTTCTAAAAATTCACAAAAATTAGGATTAGTGTTTCATGCTCTGTATTTCCACGCCCATATTTTATTTGGCATTTTTCGCATTTTTCCTAATTATTAAAAAATGAAAACGAAGCCCTTTTTGCAATGTTTAAATTCGAAAATACAAAAAAATTAGAAAATGTTTTTGAAAAATTCCAAAAATATTATATATAGTATATATATACATATTGAGTCCAGAAAATGAAAAACCGTAAAAATAGAAAAAGAAAAACATAAAAATTTCAAGAGGCTCCAAAATCCTAAAAAATATAAAAACCCCTTAAAAACACCAAAAATATGTTTTTCTTATTTTATAATTATGTATATATTATTATTTATGTATTAAAATTAATTTGGGGAATTTTGGAGTTTATTTCATATTTTTAAAAAAACCCAAATTATATTCGTCTATGTAATTAGTCCTGTATTAGGGACATTTTTGAAACTAAAAATACATAAAAATTATCAAAATTCCAGATAAATAACATAAAAATTAGAAAAATACAAAAAGCCTAAAAATATATATATTAAGCTTAATATAGTGAGTATATATATATATATATATATATATGTCTACATAACCTTATACTACTTCTCTCTCTCTCTCTTCTTATATATATATATATCTCTTTATATATTATATGTATATATATATATATATATCTGTATTTATATAATTAAAAATAAAAAAATATAATCCAAAACCCACTAAAACAATAAATGGACATGAACAAAGGATTGAATAATCACACATACACACATACATTCCTTTCGCCTCCCAGTGTTCGACCTCTACCTGTACTTACACCTATACACATTTGCATGTAGAGTTATAATAAATTTTAACTCCACATTTTTGGATATTCATTGCATATATTTATTGTGGGTTAATTGTTGATCGATCTGGGGATCTTTAAGAGGTCCATTCAGCGACTGGATGTCTCGCCTTGTGAGGTATCTAGACCCTTGATGTTCACCAGCCATCAGGCCTAAGATGTACGAGGCTTCTCCAAGATCTTTCATCTCAAAAGTATGGGATAGCCAAATCTTCACAGTGTTCATCATCTCTGTATCATTCCCAATGATAAGGATGTCATCTACGTAAAGCACGATGAACACAATAACGCTCCCACTAAGCTTCTTGTACACACAAGGTTCATCAGGATTCTGCACAAAATCATAACTCTTTATGGTTTCGTCAAACCTGATGTTCCAGCTATGAGAAGCTTGCTTGAGCCCATAGACGGATTTCTTTAGCTTGCATACTTTGCCATCCTCAGTTATGAAGCCCTGGGGCTGCTCCATGTAGATATCCTCCTCGAGGTATCCATTAAGGAAAGTTGTCTTGACGTCCATCTGCCAGATGTCGTAGTCAATATATGCAACTATAGCTAGCAGTGTCCTGATGGATTTAAGCATAGCCATAGGAGAGAATGTCTCATCGCAGTCGATGCCTTCTCTCTGTGTGTAGCCCTTGGCTACGAGTTGTGCCTTGAAAGTCTCTACTTTCCCAGGTCCCCTCTTTCTCTTGAAGATCCATTTACACCCAATGGGTTTTACCCCTTTAGGTGGATCCTCTAGGGTCCATACACCATTCTTATGCATGGAGTCAATTTCTGACTTCATTGCTAGCATCCATCTATCCGTGTCTTGATCCGCGAGGGCTTCATCAAATGATGTAGGATAAATGTCAGTCTCACTTGACACATGGAACCCATACCTTTCAGGTGGTGCAACCAACCTCGAACTCTTTCGAAGAGGCATGTATGTTTCATCTTTATTTATCTCTTCAGTTTCTGGACCAGGAAGCTCAGAATCCTCAGGGGATTCAATGAGTTCCTCTACTTCATTGTTGTCTTGACCTTTAAGGAAATCATTCTCCTGAAACTTCACATCTCCAGAAACAAAAACCTTTTGGGTCTCAGGGTCATAAAGCTGGTATCCAATACCATCTTTAACATACTCAACGAAGTAAAACTCACGAGAGCGAGATTCTAGCTTACTTGCGTCCACATTTTTCGCATGGACCTAGCAACCCCAAACCCTCAAGTGATTAACACCAGGTTTGGTTCCATACCAGAGCTCATGAGTCTTAGGTACAGATTTGCTAGGAATCTTATTTAGGATACATATTGCAGTCTCTACTGCATATCCCCAGAAACTAAGAGGTAAATGAGCTTTGCTCATCATTGAACGGACCATGTCCATGATGGTCCTGTTGTGTCTTTCAGCAACACCATTTAGTTGGGGAGTTCCAGGAGGAGTGAGATTGGAAACAATTCCATTCTCCTTAAGGTATTCCTTGAATTCATCTCAGAGGTACTCGCCACCTCGATCAGATCTAATTCATTTAATCTTTCTATTGGTTTGGTTCTCAACCAAAGCCTTGAACTCTGAACTTTTCAAAGGTTTCAGATTTATGATATTATATGAAGACAAACCCGTATCGCAAATGGTCATCAATAAAGGTCATATAATATCGATATCCATTTCGAGTCGCAGTACTGAAGGGACCACATACATCGGTATGTATTAGGTAAATAATACCTTTGCATCTTGTAACCTTGTTACGGAAAGGTGTCCTAGTCATTTTACCCTGAATGCAATGTTAACAGGTAGGAAAAGGTTGAACCTGTAGAAAATCCAAATGTCCATCCTTTATCAATCTATTGATCCTATCAACAGATAAATGACCAAGCCTTTGATGCCAAATCTCATTTGAGAGATTCCTGTCCTCCCTTGATCTTTTAGGGATTTTATCAGTGGCTGTAACATTTATCAACGCACAGTTCATGGAGTCCACCAGAAGTCAAAATACCATCCGCAATATATTTATCATAACGATTTATGACTAATTTATTACAGAAAAGGAATGTATATCCGCTTCTAACAAGCATAGATACAGATATTAAATTCCTTCTGACTTCGGGTACATGAAGACACTCTTTAAGCATAAGGACTCTACCACTAGATAAAGATAGTCAACAAGTCCCGATGGCGACTACTGCAACACTTGCATCAGATCCCATATGGATGACTATCTCCCCTTCCTCCAGATTTCTAGTTTCCTGAAATAAATGCAACAAATTGCATACATGAACAAAAGCACCAAAATCTACAACCCAACTTCCTTCTCGTCCAACGAGAAAGCTAGTTTCAATGATGAAAGTAGATTTCATACCTGCTGGGGCTTTACCTTTGTCTGACGACTTCAGGTATTCCGGGCAGTTACGCCTCCAGTTCCACGACTTTTTGGGGTGGTGACAGACGTCGCATTTCTTCGACGCTATCAGTGTGTATGCACTAGAAGATGAGCCAACGCCTTGACTCTTCTTCTTTCTCTTTTGGGTCGGGCCCTTCCGAGAACCTTGCTTCCGACCGCGCTTCCCTCTAACCTGTGCAACCATTGCACTGCCAGCGAGACCATATTTCTTCATTACGTCTTCTACACACTTTAATGCAGCAAGAAGGCCAGCGTTCAACAAGTCCAACTTGTTCATGTGGAATGAAACCGTAAGATTATTGAAAAACTTGGGCAAAGACAGAAGAATGAAGTCAGCTTGCATGTCTGCATCTATATTTTCCCCAAGAGTCTCCAGTTCAGACAAGTACCCAAACATTTTGAGTACATGTTCTCGAACCGAAGTTCCTTCCTGCATCTTGCAGCGAATGAGTTCTTTCATAATATTGTAATGCTGGGTGCGGTTAATGTCACCAAACATATCTTTTAGATCCTGCATTATCTCCTGGCATGTGCTCATCTCCACATGTTGCTTCTGTAGAACATTGGAGAGTGAACCCAGGATATAGCATCTAGCCAAGACATGATCTTCATCATACTTGTCATTGTATGCCTTTTCTTCCTTGGATTTAGGGCTTTCATGCTTGTCTTCGGAGAGCACATAACTTATGCGCTCAGCAGAGAGAACAAGCTCCAAATTACGGATCCAATCCGAGTAATTTGGACCGGTCAACTGATCGACCTCAAGAAGCCTGCTTAGTGGGTTCAAGGACTTCATTTTCTGAAATTAAAAATGCACTATATTAGAACATATAAGCATATATTCAATTTTATGATATTTGATTAAGGTATTTTAAATCAAATTATTCTTGCATTGTCGACTTTGAAAGTTCATTCCATTAATCACTTTCAAAGTAAGAGATATACTTACCGCTATATCTCTAGCAAGAATTGGGATCTCCTCTTTATCTTTGTCACATCCCAATAATATGAGAATCTACGACTCCAATAAAGAGAAGCGTGAACACATTATGCCTTGCAAGTCCAACTTGCATTTCTCAATTCAGTCTTTAACACCCGGGCCCACCACCCCTAAGGCGATGTTGACCCGTTGTTAATTGAACCAACCATCAACAGGAATAGTACTCGCTATGCGCAATCCAGTATCGCCCCAATAATACGAGGATCCGATATTGGCGTCATTATGCATACGGCCTTACTCTTTCGAGAAGCAAAGAGCCCGATCCAGATGCGCTTGCATACAAGAGCTGTCACTTCGGACAGACGTCTCCCACATGCAATCCCTGGTGACGGAACTCTTCGCCTTGACAGGAGACCATGGATGTCACTTATGTGATCCTCCACCTCATATTCAAATTTTAATTAATTATCATGAATCATATTCATATAATTAATTCTTCCAAGGGAAACAACAACTCTTTTCATAATGGAGTGTCTCAATTGGACATAATCAATTTAGTCATATTAAATTAATTATCAATCCAATTTAATCAACAAACTTGATTATTTTACTTGAATATATATATATATATGGTAATATCTCAAAGTACGTAATAATTCGAATTTTAATAATTAGAAAATACACATTGATTTTCTCCGGCATTATCGAGTCCCTACCCGTTGTCATGGCCAATACCGACGAGAGTGGGACGGACCACATACATTGCAACCCGCAACCCCAACGCTCTCCGACTAACACCATATCCACCTCAGGAAAGGATAATGCCAAGTATATTAATTCGTACTTTAGATGATCATCGGTTCTTCAACTGAAATTATACCATATAGTAATAATCAAAACATTTTTATTATAAGGAAATTTGCTACACAAATTTCCAATCCTATTCAAGCATCAAGTATGATGTTTGTGTTTCCAATTATGATCTAGATCAAATCTAACCAATTAATTGGTTGAGGACAAGTCAATTAAGGAAATAATCATCTTACAATATTTATCAAATATTTTCCATAATTATTTCATGAAAGTAGCAATTAATTTTACTAATTGACAATCACATGGTTCTTGATTAGGACTGTAATTTCAGCAGTGACCCCTACTCACTAAAATTAACATATCTCAATCAATTTAAATCCAAATTAGACAAACTCAATTTTCAAAGATTGATAAATTTATTTATGGACAGAATCCAAATGATATTTTACGTATTCCGAGGCGGTCAAAACAGTAATTAACTCATTAATCATGTTAAGATTCGCAGTTCCCGCAACAGTGCATACATGTTCATTAAAACAACCATATCTCGAGCAAACGGAATCCGAATTACATAAACTCAGATCCTATGGTTTCCTTATTTAATGGGGAACAAAATATATTATTTCTTGTTTAAACATTTTAAACATGGACGAATTTATTCACTAAATAGATATGCGAAAATCAAATGCGACAAAAAACATTCGCGACCTTAACGAACCCAAGTCGTCCTCGGTTTGCGGATCGTATCTGAATCCTTCGACCTACGGCTCTGATACCACTTGAAAGATATGGTATTATCCTCAAGCGAATCACGGAAGAGTGATCTTCGTATCAGATACGACGCAGAATGACTAGTCATACTAGTTGTTCTATGCAACAGAATTTAAAAATTTTTCATGCCATGAAACCACATGATCCAAGAACGTTTCTCGGATTGTTTCATCTAGAACCACAATAAGTATAAAGGAATACCTCTTGAAGCGTGGTTGATCGAGTCTCTAAGAAAAGAGACCTCCTGTCTTTCCCGGAGGAAAAGCAACATCCAGTACTGGGGCCGGGAATGCCAGACTTATCAATTTGTCCAGTGGGTGACGGAGGGATCGTACCATTCGAGCCTTTTTTCATGCTTTTCCTGAAGGTCCAACGTGTTACATAGGGGAGCTATTGTATAATTGTTCGGTTTTCCGCTATTTCTGATCCGGTCTACGAATTTATTCTAACCAACGAGTGGGAGAAATGGAAGTTTGGGCTCCTACA
Organism: Ottelia alismoides; assembly: GCA_037367405.1. NCBI lineage: Eukaryota > Viridiplantae > Streptophyta > Magnoliopsida > Alismatales > Hydrocharitaceae > Ottelia > Ottelia alismoides. The sequence goes on from JAZKJV010010688.1 coordinate 78,520, forward strand.
TGACCTGATCAATTCGATCAGGCACTGTGTAGATCCTATTTCAATAGGAACATGATGAGTTGATCCTCCTACACGTCTTGACACGGCCCAGAATCCTACGGGAGGCAGCAGTGGGGAATTTTCCGCAATGGGCGAAAGCCTGACGGAGCAATCTCAAGTCCGATAGTCGGAGAGGTCGCTTGCGAGCGTGAGGATGAACCGCATGATCCTCGCAATCCAACAAGTCGATCCAAGCACGGTTAGCTCCTGATCTCGTCGTACTCCAATAAGACGGAGTGTAGCACTCCAATAAGATGGAGAACCGAAGAATGTCAAAGCGGTGGCGCGATGGCGAAGGCGACGACGAGTCTCTCCTCTAGGGTTTGGTGGACGGCCACCAAGAAGAGGGAGAGAGAGTTGACGTGTGAGAAGAATGAGAGAGAGAGAGAGTTGGCTCCAAAATTGCATCTCCCTAGAGAGCATGGTATCTCTATTTATATGGTTTTGGGATCCATGGATCTCAATCCATGGGACATATAAAAGCAATAGATGAGATTGATTTATGTCCAATCCAATGGTCTAGATAGTTGTTGGTAAAAACCAACAAATTATGATTTAATTTAGATCAAAATATATTTGACGAAATCAAATATCAATCAATCCTAAATTACATCAACCAAATAAGGAGAGAATATACATGGATATTACATCTCCCATGTATATTAAGGTGGACGGCCACCCATTCCAAGTAGGACTTGGTGGCAGTCCACTTTATTCCACATTGGAGGCAATCTCATGAGATTTCATGAGATTGCATATCTCCATGGAAATCTCCATTATTATTTCCAACAACTTTTGTTGTGATTTATTCTTCAAAAATAATTTATAATTAATTTTGAGAATATTGCAATCTTACCATTGGAAATTTATGAATCACATTCACAACCCAAAACAAAATATAATTTACATTTTCAATTAATTACACAATGTGTATCCAATACACATTAATAATTAATCAACAAATATAAATTATAATTAGCTCTCTCTAGTACATTATAAATCACATTTATAATATATTATGAATAATTGGATATTGCTATCCACATTATTCTTATCCACAATAATTAAATCACATTTAATTACATTGGATAATTTCCACACACATCACGATGATTAAATCACATTTATCATCAATTCTTCAATGCTTAGATCTATGGAATTATTCTTGAACCCTTTCAAGAATAATGCGATTTCTCCGCAGATTCTTGGAGATAAGGACATGGCGATTGTATTGTTCCACGTATAGTGACTTGGATATTGAGATCATATCTCAAATCCAGATCTCATGGACCTCCCACAGATGCTTGATCAAATCAAGACCGTAAACCTATTTTTCTCATTGCATCTGAATCTCATTCAGATGAATGTCCAATACATGGACTAACATTAGGTCACTTCTCTATTGAGAGGAGTCACTAAAATCCAAACATGTTTCATCACTCCCTCAGAATGGAAGCGTCATAGTTATACAATCGTTTATGATCACATCACCCTCATGTATTCCCAATACATGTACATCCTGCATACTGGAAGACGTATGATCATTCTGAAGTTAAAGATCACTTTTATACTGTCATCTTCAGGATTTGATCATTGAGTTTCTCAATCTTGGTCACTGGGAATTGGTATAGATCATATGCTTACCAAAGCATATATCTTACCTTCAAATTCATGTCATGCTTCCAAAGCATTACGACCATGCATGGAATTTGATCAGTCCCAATACCTTATGAGTGAGCTCATGTCTCCCGGTTCATAAGTGAACCTGTATGATCCCTTTGAGAGATCGTATTACTCATATGTCCTTACATGCACACCAGCTCGCCGGTGTATAGACCTTGGCTAAGCCATCAACCTACTGGTCTGCCAAATGTACATACTCAGACATATAGCAATACATCTGTCTCCGGTCAGAGGATGCATGCCTATGATGTGACAACATTCAACATAGGTCTTTGGTTATCTCGATCTCGTTAAGTCAACCCATTGACTCAACTAATCTGACACCTCTGAATCACTATTCCTATGTAGAGGACCCGTATCAAGAGGTCGGTTAGATATCAGCCATATGAGAAAGGATTGCCATCTCCTATAAAGACTGGAGATCATCACTTAACAATCATTTGATGATGCTTGACGAGTCCTATATCTAACTCCTTAGATATTCATCCAAGCATAATCCTCTATGATTCAATCAGTGAATCAACAGCTGTATGATCATCAAGTTGGCCATGGTACATAACCCTTATTGTACAGAGGGACCTTATAGTGCAATCATTCATTCAATTTCAGAAAGGGAGTGAAACTAATCAATAACTTTTATTGATAAATCATTTATTACAATAACATTTATTGTAGGAACGGTTCGCCCGGGGCTCACATTGCAAACATCATCCGATTATGCTCCTATGATCTATGATTCTCAAGGATCCCTATGTACAGTCGGATCACCCTAGGATTTGCTAAATCTTTCGATCTTTCTAGACCCTAGCTTTCCCCAAATAATCTCCTCCTCCTCCCAAGCTCAGTGCCTCGTGCCACCATTGCCCTTTGGCCAACTCTAGGATAGTGACAGCTCCTCGGAGGACCCCTTTGGAGCTCTAGTGAGTGCCAGGTTGCACCTGCTCAGCTTGTGGTCTGAGTCCTCTGCTGCGACTTGCCTCCCGACCTTCCGCAACTTGGTTGAGGCCATAACCTCGCCGACCGCCTTGCCAGATGTTTTTGAGCACATCAGCAACTCGATGTACCCCTTATCTCGATTCCATTTCCTTTCTTCACTTCGATATAGCCATTCCACTATGTCGTAACTCTGCCTGCTCCAACCACTAGGTCAGGAACTCCGTCACACAATCCTACCTGCACGTATCGATCCACCGACTCAGTCATAATCTTCTCACGTGTCCTAACCATACTTAGAACAACTCAACGGAGCTGGATTCGGGAGAGACCTCCTTCCTCCATTTCCACCAGAGGTCAAAACATCATCCACCATCGCTTCCCTTGCTTCTTTCGTAAAATAAAATCGGCCGGAGCTTTGCCTCCAAGCTAGGAATTTCCTTGCAGATGCAGGTACGTGTGAGAGCATCATTTGGCCCTTCGACGGACCTAGCTGAGCATCTCCAGGTGGAGATCCACCGTACCGGCCGTCACGTCATCCATCGAAGTTGGCAATTCAACACGTAGAACCATTACAAAGGTGATGGACCTTTGGGAGGTTCAACCTGATCACCCGCTCACCACTCATCTTTGATTGAAGTTCCCCCACTACATGTTCTTCCAAAAATCTTCACGCCCGTCAGATCAGGAGATACTCCCCAAGATTAGATCTACGCCACATGTTCATGGCTTTTTTCAGAGAGTCAGATCAGACTTTGACGTGATCTAACATGCACGCTCACCTGCGAACTGAGCCATCAGATCCGTGTCCCAATGATTATCCAGACCGTATGCTACCGCTGAGCCCTAGGCCTTCAGATTTCATCAGAGCTATGCGTCACTTACAACTACAAGGGCAAACTTCACTTTTTACCCTGTCTTTTGTGTTATTTACGTTCAATCCAATAAATGAAATAAATAGTTAAGAACTTTTGCAGTTATAACCTTGTACTTTATTTATTTGAACTTTGGTCCAGCTAAGTCTGCATTACTTGTACACATACAAATGTTTTGGGATATTTGCCGATCTTACCCTGAACATCTCATTTGTTATGAAATGAATGTTTTATTTTGAGTATTTGTACTTACACCCCTCTTTTCCTAGTCTTACGTGTTGCATGTGTATTTGATGGACTAATTGTATAGAGGCCCCTGTACTTTCTTGACTTGTTATCTGCTAGGCCCTAAGATAAAGGATATTTGCTATTAGGTCCCTGTGGGTTGTCCTTACTACTTGTCTTTGATTTTGGAGCAATAAATATTAAATATACTCCAAAAATTCTATAAAAATTACTTGTAATCTCCGATTGCATGTTCGATTTATTGTAATATTTGCTTGTTGATTTTCTTTTATTTTATATTATTAAAAAATTCAAAAAATCCTTAAAAAATGTCATGTTTGTCTTATAAAAACTATAGAAATTCGAAAAATCACCCAAAAAGTCCATAAAAAAATTCTATAGTTGTATTTTAGTGTCTTTTAGCTCCAAAATTATTTTTTCTTAAAAATACCTTATCTAAACTATAAAAGTATTAAGCACTCAAAAGCTTATAAAAATTATATAAATTGTAGAAAACCCAAAAATAATAATCTCAGTCTCTATTTGTAGATATTTATATAGACATTGACACAAAAATCACCCCTAGGAGCTTTAGGCATTTTAATTATTTTTAACTTGCAAATTACTCCTGATTGTGCACTACTTGTTGTTTTTGTCACTATTTTATTTTTAGAAAATCATAAAAACATTTGAAAAATCTATAAAAATTTTTCGAAAATATTATAAAAGATATAAATTCCAAAAATATTTTTATTACAATTTTTTGAGTATGTTTGTCAACTTAGAAAAATACAAAAAGGATGCTCGTGTGTATTTTTATCAGTTATGCTAGTTTCTCTCTAATTAAAAATTAAAAATTTGAAAAACTAAAAACCACTAAAAAGATTTTTATTCTTGAAATATCTTTACTTAGCTCCTAATTGTGCTCCGTGTGTTTGACCGTAGTCACTATACCAGGTAAATAAAAGTAGTGAAACCGCTTATATTCACTTTTTGATTCTTAGTGTTTTATTTTTCTTTGGAGTGATTTGGGTCACAATGACACCTTAATTTCATACTTAACCTGAGTCGATTCAGTGTGTATTAGAATGGCTCCGTGGCTGGGGAGCACGACTAAGTAGTTTGATTTCATCTAATTTGTTATCTATTTTTTCTTCTATCTCTTATAACCGTTTCTGACCAATCTTCTGTGTTGCTTTTCGTGCGAGGTACTACTTGGAGGACGACCTGATTTGCTTTAGAGGGACTCACACTTGAGGAGGAACAGAGGAGCTCAAGGAGAAATTATATTAGATAGACTTAGTTTAATTTCATTTGAACATATTATTGTAATAACTTAGACATTTGGACTTGTAAGACACTTGCACAATATTCGGGGTCTATTACACCAAGTGCCGGTGCACTCGGAGGCAAGTTTTTCGTTGTTTTTTTTACTTTTATTTTCTATTTGATTCCCGAGGATTTGGCCCCTAGATTTAGGACTTTTATTTGCTTGAGCTCAGTAATTATCAAATGTCCAAACACCCTAATAGACTATCTATTCATTTAGATCATATTTGGACTTAGTCAAATAAAGAAAAAGTTAATTGAGTTGGTTAAGAGACCACCTGCTGCAAGAAGTCACATGTAGTGCTAACAGGACCCGTTGTGGCAGGAACTAAGGGACTTCCAAGACTAGACTCAATAATCTTCTCTGATTAATTAACTACCATCTATTCCTGCTAATAGAGGTCGCTCATCTTAGGAAGATTTCCTCGTGCATCATATAGATTAGTTTTATTTTTATCTTTAAATTTATGAACGGATCACCCTGCATGTAAAGTGTTGGAGTAAGGTACACATTTCTATCTCTGCATGCATCATTGCATTTGATCGTGCATCAGTTTTCCATCTTCGTCCTACAATTTTCTTGGACTTAAATATAAAGGAAATCGGAAAATTTTTTAGACGTTGCATTATTCAGAAAAATACATAAAAAGAGGTAAATAAAATCTGGGACAGCTATGCAAACTTGACCTAAACCAAGCTTCACTCAAAAATCTTGTTTTGGGGAGAGTAACCCCTCCTTATTTAATTTTTCTATTGAGAGATGAGTGGTCCACACACTAGTATAGATCCATGCCAAAGTTTCTTCAGACTACTGGTTCTAAAATGATTAGCTATTCTCTAATGAGGATTTTCCCGGATAGCTGGCAAATGGTTCGGACTTCCTTAACAGATTGGGTGATTTGGGTAGTCGGTATATAGTCTGTATCCACCTATACTGGCCGGAAATAGACGCAACTAGTCATAGGGACTCCGGCTATTCTCCAGGAAGAATCGAGCTCCTAACATCTCGCTAACCCGCTCTAAAAGATTGGATTGTCACCTAATAAAATTTAACAAGATAAATGACCGACCCTTTACGGTCATCATATTGTGTTGAGTATGTGAACTGGGGGTTCGTTTTCTCATCCTTCTTACGTCCCAGATCTAATATTCACAAATCCCCACATCACGATGATGAGAAGGAGGTATCTTAGGCTACCTCTAGCAGCACCGCTTTCCAAAACTCCGGCTCATTCATCTAGGACAGATTCAGAGAGCTCAGACTCACTCTTCGAACCTGAATTCTCCTCCCCCTGTTCCCTCTTAACCATACTTCTTCCACACCTGAGGTACAGACTGAAAGGCCATCACAACTATATATTCATTTGGAATACCTGAGCTACAGTCTTTCGTCTCTGCAAAGATCAGTGATATGGCTAGCAGTGACAAGAAGACTGATGAGCAGCCACGGGCATCCTCTTTGTATTAGATCAGGCTGCCATCAACAACACATTGCTAGCCTCCCCAGAGACCATGCAACAACAGATCCAGAACCAGGGAGTATTCATGGAAAAGGTGAGGCAAAATCTTATGGAGATGGAGACGAGAGGAGCCAGAATGTCCTGCCGGTGGTGGAGAGATACTCAGAGTAGAGGGTGGATATAGACACTATGATGAGCTGTAGGACCTAGCCAGACTAGCCCACCCCATGAGGCAGTTGTACAACCCTGGTGCAACCCTCACACATCTATGGATCCAGTTGCCCTCTATCTTGGGTGATTTTGAGCTTCGTCCCCAGACTATCCAGATATTTCCCAAGTTCCATGGGCTTGCCACCGAAGAGCGCCACCTCCATTTGTAGGAGTTTGAGATGATCTACAACACCGTCCACGATAAATTTGTGGATGAGGACCCTATCAAGCTGATTCCTTCCCATCATCCTTGGTTGACAGAGCATCCTACTAGATGAAGCACTTGGGGAAGGTTATCACTACTTGGGAGCAGCTCCAGACTGAGTATTTGAACAAGTACTGCCCACTCGGTTGGACCAATGCAGCTAGAGCTATGATCAGCAATTTCTACATTATTCCAAATAAACAGTTCCATGAAGCCTGGTATTATTTAGAAAGCTCATTGATAGGTGTCCCCACCGTGAGATTAGCAAGCCCAACCTCATCTAGAGTTTCTTTTGTGGGCTGACACTTGAGCTGCAAGGGCTAGTGAACACCTCATGTGGAGGTTCCTACTTCGCAAAAGATAAAGACCAGGTCTAGGCCATCTATGAGGAGATGACAGAAAACTACACAGTGATATGATAGACCCGTGTCTACACTCAGAGGAAGCCGCTCCCGTAGGCGGTTTCGTAGTAGAGGATTGCACACATTGAGGCCAGTCCTTCTACCTCTTCCACGACAGCAACATTAGAAGAGTCTCCAGCTGCCGATATGGACATCGTTAGACAAAAGTTAGATCAGATAGAAATCATCGAGAAGAAGCAGCGCCAGGGCCTGGGTAAGATCAACAAGATTGATGAGCTGGACCAAACATTGAATGACCTAAAGACCCGATCATGTGTCTCTAGGAGGCACAAACGGCTTCTCAGCCCTGTTCCAGGTCACAGACTGATCTAGGGAGCAACACTTCACATTTTTCTACCTTATACCATTAGGTACACCACATTCAGGTGGAACCCATCCAATAGCTCCAACAACACCAGTAGTACCAGCTACCACCACCCTCTTCAGACACTCAGATGGAGGTATATTATTCAGATCAGCCCTTAGCAGCCCTTCCCCCTCCACAACACAAGCAATATGAGCTGTTGATGGAAGTCAATGGGAACTAGTACTCCTAGTACCAACCACAACTTTGAATCTGTCATGACCAACTTAGCTTCCGATGGTCTACTGAAGGCACTTCATCCCAGCAGCAGCCTCCAGCATAGGCAGGGCAGCCAACCCCAGCATCCCCAGTACTCCCACCACCACCACTACCAGTATGGTCCTAGTCCCTAGTATCAAGGCCAACTGTGGAGGCAACAACATCCTCATCAGCATTACTCCCAGCCTCCTCCTCGCTACCACCAAAGCCAGACTCATTTCCAGTGAGGCAACCCATTCGGTTCTCATCTGCACCAGTATGATAACCCTGCTCTTTATGATCTCACTCACAAGCTGACAGACCAGCATGCTACCTTCCGACGAGAGATGGATGGGTTCCAGTAGGAAATGAGGGAGATAATTAACGGCAAGGCCACCATACCCACTCAGATTGAGCCTAACCCAAACAATCTAAAGAGAAAATCTAAGCAGGTACAGTCTATAGAGACGACCTCTCCTAGTGATATTTTGGACGACACTTATATATATTTGATGCTGATTTTGTGATACTTAGGAGTGCTAGGAAGCCAAGTGACAATGAGTTGTCTAGGCCACATCATGATGCTGAATCTAGGGAGCCAGACAAAGTCAGGAGCGGTGCTGACGCCACTCACCATGATGATGATGACGGTGGTGCTGAAGCCACCAAGGATGTTGATCTAGATGACGGTGCTGAGTCCGTCAAATCTCCAATTGCATGCGGTGGTACTAAAACCAGCCGAATTCTAGTTGATAGGCTCAAGCGCAGTGTTGATACCGTGAGTTCAGATGTTGTCAGTGGTACTGATGCCACCAATAGTCCTATTGTGTTGTCTCCTCCTATACCTGAGGATATTTTTGGAAAAATAAAAAATGGAAAAACTCCAAAAATAAAAAATATGAATAAAGGAAAGGTTTCTTTATCTCCTGTGATTCCATCTGTGGTACTTGATGTTCTATGCATGGACTCTAGTCTTCTGAATGCCCAGGAACATACTCTTGATCCTCGTCTTTTTGAAAAGGGTCCATTTATCCCCTTTCCTCAAGCAATCCGCTTAGGGAAGGACCTTAAATCAGAAAACCCCAAAAAGATATAACAACTAGAGTTCAACGAGCAGATGATAGACAGATTTAAAATATAGCTGACTCTTCGGGAAGCACTTGAGTACATTCCTCTATTATAGAACAACCTTAGAGAGAAGACCACCGTACACAGGAAGAAGAGGAATCACAATGCAGAAATCCTTGTGCTCACCCATGCCACCTGCTTCGCCATCCAGAACTGAATTCCACCAAAGAAACCTGATGCAGGATCTCCTTATGTCAGATGCTATATTCATGAGAAATGGTTCGATCTGATTCTATTAGACAACGGTATATCAATTAACCTCCTCCTGGCTACATTACTTGATCATTTTGAGTTTGGCCTTCTTAAACATAGCAGGACAATCCTTTAGTATACAGATCGATCTGTTAAGAGGCCGAAGGAATGTTAAAGGATGTTGTCATCACAATTCAAGGCATGAAATTCCCCATGAACTTTGTTGTATTGAACATGGATATCCCTGAATATGTGACCGATACCCCATCATTTTAGGACCACCATTCTTGGCCACAGTCAAGGTAATGTCCAATCATGATAGCGGGAATGTATACTTTCGCATCAAAGGGAGAGAGTATACAAATAGAGACGATTGAGGAAATCAGAGCCAGGGATTAAACTTGCTGAGAGTAGATCATTGATTCATAGCAGATGATAGAGTTAGAGCTAGATATCCACCAGGAGTGTGATTTTGTTATTACATACGATGAAGCAGTTTGGACAGATCCAATATCATGAGCTCTTGTCATACCTTCAGACACTGTAGAGTTATATATGTCAGCAAATGAGATCTTAGAGAGTGTACTCATGGCACATGACACTTCAGAGGATGATGGTTGTGAATTGGGTAACGAAGCAGATTATATTTCTTGTGATTCAAATTCAAATCCCTCAAACTCAGATACTGATTTTGATTGTCATGACTTTGATGATTGTTTACCATGTATGATTACCACATAGCCCACAACTAGGACGGAGATCGAGCCAGTACAATTGATAGATACACCAACAGGGTTGTCTTCGTCAGATCTACATATTCAGTGAGAGTTCTCCCACATAGATTTGGTAGCCTTCACGCAGACTTTTCAGAGGCCAGATCTGCCAGTTCCCACTTGTCATGAATTGAAGATATTGTTGTAGAGCATGAAGTATAGATTCCTTGTGGGTGTGCCAGATATGTTCCCAGTCATTATCTCAGCAGATTTGACTGAAGACCAAGAATCTTGTTTGATGGAGGTTTTTGAGTGAAACCGCAAGGTAATCGGATGGAGTAGAGCCGATCTCCAGGGTTACCCTATGCTCTCACCACTTATATCTCAAAGATGACACCAAGCCCTCGTGTGAGTTCTAGCGAAGGCTGAACCTGAACCTTCGAGATGTAGTCATGAAGGAAATATCAAAGTGGCGGAGCGCCGATTTTATCTACCCCATCTCAAACTCCAAATGGGTTAGTCTGTTGCATGTGCTACCCAAGAAGATTGGTATCACCACAGTTGTGAGCGAGTTTGGAGAAGAGATAGCTACATGGGTACCCACTTCTTGGAGGGTCTGTGTGGACTACAAATGATTGAATCAAGCAACCAAGAAGGATCATTTCCCACTACCATTTATTGATCAGATTATCGAGAGGTTACCTGGGAAGAGTCACTACTATTTTATTCACGGGTACTCGGGGTACAACCAAGTGTCCATAGTACCCGAAGATCAGGAGAAAATGGCGTTCACCTGTCTGTTCGGAATGTATGCTTTTAGACGGATGCCCTTTGATCTGTGTAATGCCTGACTACATTCCAAAGGTGCATGCTTTCCATCTTCTTGGACATGGTGGGAAAATGTTTAGAGGTTTTCATGGATGATTTTTCAATCTACGGAGATGGGTTTTATGCTTGTCTGGCCCGCCTATATAGAGTACTTCGGTGTTGTATCAAGGTCAACCTTGTATTATCATGGGAGACGAGTTATTTCATGATGACTCAGGGGAAGATCCTTGGTCAAATCATCTCGAACAGGGCAAGGAGGTCGATCCGACCAGGAGGATATCATCAAGAAGCTCAATCCACCATCCAACTTGCAGTTGCAGTCTTTTTTGGGGCAAGTCAGTTTCTACCGATGGTTCATACAAGATTTCAGTCAAATTTCCTGACCGCTTCCTGATCTTTTGACAAAAGACACCAAGTTCCCTGTAGATGATAAGTGTCTTTCATCATTTGAGACTCTTAAAGGATTATTTGGGCGTGCTCTTTTCCTTCAGCCACCCAATTGATCTCACCCATTCAAGATCACGATGGACTCTTCTGATTTTGCCATAGGGGCCATGTTAGGACAGAGGAGGGATGGAGTACCATTTTCCATTCACTATGCTAGTCAGACTATGGATGCCGCTCATCGGAATTATACTATGATTGAGAAAGAGAAGCTAGCAGCAGTTTTACTCTTCATAAATTCAGATCATATATTCTTGGATCAAAAGTGACTATTTACATAGATCACACCACCATGCGATACCTCATGGTAAAGAAGGATGTCAAAGCCAGATTGACCAGATGGATCCTTCTACTCCAAGAGTTTGATATAGAGATTAAAGATAAACATGGGGTTAAGAATGTGGTGGTGGATCACCTCTCCCGATTAGAGCATCTTGAGGACTCTGAACATACCACACTTATGATAGAGACATTCTAAGATGAGGTGATTCTTGCTATCGCCTCGCTTCCATGGTATGTGACATTGTGAACTATCTTATTGCTAAGAATATTCCACAAGGTTGGCCCAGACAGTGACTTGGGACCTTCCTCCCGAAGGACAAGTCGTACCATTAGGAGGATCCCACCCTTTCCCATGAAGGGGGGGGGGGGGACAACGTCTGGCATCGGTGTATTCCTAAGGAGGAGAACCATAGCTTCCTCACCTGTTGCCACAAGCTTGAGGCAGGAGGACATCACTCTGGGAGACGGACAACATAGAAAGTTATCTGATCCGGCCTTTGATGGCCTACCCTTTTCAAGGATTCAGATGAATTCGTGAAGAAGTGTACTATCAGTCAGAGAATGGGCACTTGTAGACAGATATATATGATGTCGATGTAGCCCATTCACTTATGTGAGGTTTTTGATGCACGTGACATCGATTTCATGGGTCCATTCCCTAAGAGTCAGGGATCTGAGTACATTCTGCTTGCTATAGAATATGTTAGTCGTTGGGTTGATGTCATCTCCGCCCAGCTATAGATGCAAATATAGTTCGCAAATTTTTGAGGAAGAATATCATTTCACGATTTGGGGTATGCACAGTCTTGATTTCTGATGGAGGGATATATTTTATCAACAACAAGGTAAGGGCCCTTGATAACAAGTTCAACATTGACCACAGAGTTGCCACTCCATATCATCCACAAACTAATGGTCTTGTTGAGGTTTTAAATAGGGAGATTAAGACTATTTTTTAGAAGGTTGTCTTCCCAGACCAAAAGGATTTGTCATAGCTTTTGAACTTAGTATTATGGACCTATAGGACTTCCTTCAAGAAACCCTAGGGCACATCTTCCTTTCGACTCATTTATGGTGAGCCATGACACTTACCAGTTGAGATCAAGCACAAGTCACTTTGGGCAGTTACTGAGCTATTATTGGATCGCAAGAGTGTAGGATACCAGAGAAGAGCAGAATTGGTAGCCCTGACGGAATTGAGAGACACACCTTCTCAAGCCGCCTACAATATAAGGATAGAGTGATGATATTACATGATTCTCACATCAACCATAAACAGTTTGAGCGGAACCAGAGAGTATGGATATTCAATGGAAGGTTGAGATTATTTTCAGGAAAATTACAGAGTAAATGGAAGGGACTGTACTAGGTCTGAAAGGTGTAGGACAATGGAAATATTGGTATATCTGAATTGTTTTCTGATTCTACCTTTTGAGTCACTGGTCAGTGCTTGAAGCCATATCTTGATCATGATTCACTGATTGTTGATGTTGTCCCTATTAATTCTGTATGAGATGTGATCTTTGACTCACATCATCTACATCTCATACCTGATTTTCATTTCTACCCCACAACTGTATAGATCCATTGTGTATATCATTCATTCTTGTTGTTTAGCACCCCATTCTCATCTTATGATTATGCTATACTTGGGGTGCAATTTACCCTAAGTATAGGGGGTGTTAAACTTGTGATTATTCATTTGATTATGTTACCTCTATTTTTGATGCATATACTTAGAATATTTTACATAAGTATGGGGGGAGGGGTAAAAACTGTACATTCTATTCTTCAGTTCTCCCCTTTTGTACAGTCTTCTATACTTAGGATTACTTGATCGTAATTATAGGGGATAACCTATTTCCATTCATTATACCCTTTCATTTATTGTTGTAGTATATCATTCTTTTCACTTCCCTATACTCCGCACGAGTCATGTCTTCTTTAATCGCTCTCTGATCACTCTGAGAACATCATTCAAGCTAAGTTGGGGGGGGGGGTGTCATTTACATTGTATATATACTTTAGCAATAACTCATACTTTGTGTGTTAATAACATGGCTATTATTTATAAAACATGAATGAAAATACTTTGAAAACATTTTCAAAAATATTTGTAAAAATTATTTTTATACAAATTTTGTAAAAATGTTTGTAAAAACATTTTTCTTTCAAAATGTTTGTTAAATTATTTTCTGTATAAAAATTAAGTATATTGGACAAAATTTTTGAAAATAATGTAAAAATAAAATGTTTGCAAAAATAGCTTGTAAATAGTTTTGAAAAACCTTTTGAAAAATTCTTTGCAAAATTATTTTGCCGCATAAGGAAATAAATATGAGGTACAAAAACTACTTGTATATATGTGTACATTAAAAACCAGAAGCTACCCCTAAAATCCAAATTATACATAAGACCTGTATTATAAACCCTTGTGTAAATTTGTATACATCTTTGTAAAAATTATTCCATATTTGATTCAAAATACCTAAAATTTTGAAAAATCAGAATTTCCTTAAAAAATGCATATTTTGAAAAATTTTCCACAAAAAAGAGTTTTGTATATACTTGCACGCATTCTTCAAAATCATGGTTGAAATTTAAGCTAGTCTGGATTTAAAATGAGAAATAGAGCTCGATTAAGACCTTAATCCCCTTAACTTTAGAGGAAGCTTATAGGATTTTAGGTTAATACTTTTCATGTCCATAGTGACTTAATTATTCAAGTCCACTAGGTTATGTTCACATGTCATCTTGATGATCCTAAGTAGAATACTTAACAATGACTGCATAACTCTCAGAGACAATGGCTTGACTTGTACACACACATTAATGTAGCTCAACACAGATGAGGTGGTGAGGAGGCAGAATCCTTTAGCTTGGAGTAGCATACGAGGGTAGTACAGCTAGTTGTAACCTCTCATCCTCCTCTAGGGAGGGATGTGCACCTCAACTTAGTCTAGTAGCATTGAGGTCTAACGGCAGGAGAGTATGGGTTGTAATAGTTCATCAAAAGAGGGATAATCTATTGGCTAAACAAGAAAAATTCATTATGTATATGCTACACCTTGTAGATATGCTGTATATATGTCAATAAAATGTGCAAAATTATGAAAAACACCAAAAAAGGGAACAATCTTGATTGAAAATAAAATGACTGCCGAAGCGTATATTGTGAATAAACAAAGCTTATGTATTCCACCATCTCATCTCATGGAAGCTTGCAATTGAAGACCTAGATATATCGATTAAGCTCCAAGGGATACGTGGCTGCACCAGACACGGTCCATTCTCTTCTTTCCCCTCTTCTCGAGCTAGTTGTAGTTGAACTTAGAAGGGAATACACTGCTCCTTGAGGAAAGAGTTGCTAGACTGGGGGACTAGAGTTACCTTGTTGAGGGAGGATGTTTCTTTGCCATTTCTGAGGTGGGGAGCTACACATAACTTACACGGTACAAGGAGAGATTCATAGTCATTAGAGTTTGCGTATGTAGACTTGTTCTGACCTGGTTATTAAGGAGTCGTGACCATAGAACTGTGGAACTTGGAGGCTGTTGATTCTTAAACATATTTCCCAATAAGGTTCTGCCAAATAAATAATCCAAAGGTCTGACTGAGCTCTATACTCCAATTTAATGAGGATAAGTTTAATAGTCAACTTTGGTTCTTTTCCTTTTCTTATTATTTTCACTTCCTTTTAAGATAAGTGTTTTCTAAGGTAATAGCAAAGATAAAGTATAGAGGGTTGATGAATCTACAATTCTCATTCTCTATTCTTTTATTTTAGCTTTATCTTTTAGCAGAAACATCCTTAAATATATGTAAATACGATAAATTAACTTTGTACAAGTCCTTGTTAATATTGCATAATTAACCCATATCTTCCAAAAAAGAATAAAGAGAAAAGAAAAAGGAAAAAGGGAAAAGAAAAAAGAATGTATTTAGAATAAGTACAGAGTGACACAAACCCCGAGAAAAGGCCAAACCTTGGCCTGATCAATAAAGAATATCAGTAGGGGGAGATAGGGTACATTGTAGATAATACCTATATATTCGTGAATAACATATTGTCTCTGAACACTTGTAATGACCTTAATAATAAAATAAAAATAAATAAAAATCAGAAAATGCAAAACATAAATAAAAATTAAACCCACAATTCATTGTACAAAAGCCACATGTGTGTACATTGTATACATTACCTATTATTTAACACCTTTATTCAAATTGTAAACATTGAATAAAAATCATTTTATATCCCTCAAAGAATTTTGTAACTAAATAAAAGATAAAATAAAATATATTTTTTGTAATCATAATAAAATAAAGATACTTTTATATAATATATAGGTATATTATACCTGTATATAATACATCATACTATATATACTATATATATTAATTCCTAAAAATAATAAAAAATCACAGAAAACTAGTTTATAAAATGATAAACCTTTTTTATTTTTATTCAGTTTTATTTTAAAATCATTTGCTATTTTTATTCATTATTCTTTTATTTATCAGCCTGGAATTTTCTGATTTGACCATGTTAGAATGTTGATCGTGGTCAATCAACTCCCCCAGCTGACCCAACACGACAGACCCTTCGTCGGAGCTTCTTCTTAACATTTTCCTGATCGGATCAGACCTCCCTTTACATCGATTCTTGTGTTCGATTATGATTCTATGATCCATGATCCTCACGGATCCCTAGGCACATCTGAATTGCCCTAGGGTTTTGCTGAATCTCCGATCTTTCTAGACCCTAGCTTTCCCCCTATAAATAATCTCCTCCTCCTCTCAAGCTCAGTAGCTCATGCATCATGACACCATTGCCCCTTAGCCACCTCTAGGATAGGGACAGTTCCTAGGAGGACCCCTTTGGAGATTGAGTGAGCGCTAGATTGCACCTGCTCTGTTCATGGTCGGAGTCCTCCATTGCGACAAGCCTCCCAGTCTTCCGCAACTTGGTTGAGGCCATAACCTCATCAATCGCCTCGCCTAAAGTTCCTAAGCACATCAGCAACTCCAGGTACCCCTTATCTGACCATCGGGTCGGGAGCTCCACCGCAACTCCTCCTACTCTGACCATCGGGTTGGGAGCTCCGTCACGCAATCCTTCACACACAGATCGATCTGTTGACTCACTCATCATCTTTTGACATGTCCTAATCATCCTTAGACCATCTCACCAGAGCTGGATTAGGGAGAGACCTCCTTCCTTCAATTATGTCGGAGGTTAAAACATCATCCATCATCGCTTCCCTCGCTTCTTTTGCAAAATAACATCGGTCGGAGCTTTGACTCTGAGTCTGTAGTTTCCTTGCTGGTTTAGGCACACATGAGAGCATCATTTGGCCCTTCGACAGACCAGCTGAGCAGCTCCAGGCGGAGCTCCACCGCGCCGACCATCTGACCGTCACTTCATCCATCGAAGTTGTCCATTCAACACAGAACATCATTGCAAAGGTGCTGGACCTTTGGGAGGTTCGATCCGATAATCTTATCTCCACCCATCTTTGATTTAAGTTCCCCCGCTACATATTCTTCTAGCAGTCTTCATGCCCACTACATTAGCAGGCACTCCCCTAGATTGGATCTACGTCGCATGTTCATACCTTTTTTCGGAGAGTCATATCATCCTTTGATGTGGATCTAACACACACGCTTATCTGCGATCTAAGACGTCATATCCACGTACCAACAATCATCAGGACCGTACATTGTCACTGATCCTTGCATCGTTAGATTTCATCAGAGCCATGTGTCACCTTCATCTGCAAAGGTAAACTTCACCTTTTCCCCTGTCTTTTATGCTATTTATGTTCAGTCCAATAAATGTAATAAGTAGTTAAGAAATTTTGCAGTCAGAACCTCATACTATATTTATTTGCCATTTAGTCCAGCCAAGTCTGGTTACGTGCACACACACGAGAGTTTTGGGATATTTGCATATATTACCCTCAACTTCTCATCTGTTATGAAATGCATGTTTTATTTTGAGTATTTGCACTTACATCCTTATTTTCTGGCTCATGTGTTGCACGTGTATTTGGTGGAATAATTGCATAGAGTCCCTTGTACTTTATTGACTTGTTATTTGCTAGTCCCTAGGATTGAGGATATTTGCTATTAGGTCCCTGTGAGTTGTCTCAACTACTTGTCTTTGATTTTAGTGCAATAAATATTAAGTCAATGATGCATCAAAAATCTGATCACGGCTTTTGATGTTATAAAATTGTCAGTGTAGAAAAGCCGCGAAGAGATCTCAATCGATCAAACAAATTCGTTTCTAGAGAATAAAAACCTACACTATTTATTTAACCAGGTGAGTGTGCATGGGTCAAACTCAAGGAGGCAGAATAGAATATTTTGATTTTTTAAGAAAATCTTTTTGCAATTTTATTTTATCTCTTCTTAAAGTGATTAGAGAAAAGCTACAATTTTTAGGATTTTTTATTTTAAATTTTTATTTGATTTTAAATTTTTTTTCAATTTTTATTTATTTTTCAAAGGGATATTTTTCACAAGATTTATTATTATATAAAAGGTGGAATATAGATGAAAATAGATGATACTATATAGTAGGTGAAAAGCCGAGCAACGGGCTCGAACAAGCACACGAAATCAAAGCAGGACGAATTCAATTTGCGAAGAATTAAAACACGATAAATACACGAGAAAACTACACGAAAAAATACTTGAAATCTTGCTGGGTTAGTTGTGTAACTACCCTAAAAAAGCAACGAAAAATGAGGTCAAAACTAGGTCCAAAAATCCCCTACAACCCAGGGGTATAAGCGCAATAAAAAGTTTGAAAAATTGTTGCAAAATGGTCCTTATAGGGACTGTTTTGTAAAAAAAATAAAGTGTTTTACGGTTAGGTTCCTACGGATGGACCTAAATGTAATTACTGGAAACCTTTGGAGCGCGTTTGAATTACTTAATATCTGCTGAGTTCTTTACGCAATTTTCCTACCGGTTCGGCTTGAACGACCTGAATTAGAAGCTGATGGCGTGATCTGACGCTTCCGCGGGTGCCACGCGTCGCAATTCTGTACGTCCTGACGTTCTTCAGCTGTTCTTGGTTCTGTTGCCCAACTGCTGATGAAGGCTTCTTCAACGATTTTTTGCTAGCAGCTGACGAAGGCTTTAGAGCTCCGGCGGGGCCAGAGGGGTGGCTCCTCCACCCCTCGAGCTCACCCGCGGTGGAAGGTGGTCGGAGATGGCTCCGATCGGCAGTGGAGACTCGAGGAAGGTGTTGGTCCATTGATCCTGGAGGTGGGATTCTAGATTGTTGCACCCTTTCGAAAGAGATTTCCTTGATGATTGAAGGTTCCAATGAATTGGATTTCGCTCCTGGTAGAAGGTAGACCTGCAAATGAAAGTTGTATATGCTCGATTCTCGATGAATAGGCCAAAGAATTAGAGAATTACATGCTTGAAAATGGTGTTTCCAATATGAGTGAAATTTGTGTGTAAAATGATGACGAAAGAAGATGCGAAAGGTTTCGATTTGAAATGAGTTTGAGAGTTTATTTTAGGTGTGCGTCTAAGCTAAGGGATTAGGCTATCTAACTACGTGATTAGCCATGCTAATCATGGCGCGAATATCGAGAAAAGAATTCACAAAGATGGAGGAATAGGTCTGTGAGTCAAATGTGTATTTACCTCTAAGGATGCTCGATGGACGACCTTCGCCGGAGCTGGATGCACGGTGTGGCGGCGATGCAAGTCTGCTAAGAGCCTTGGAACCTCCTCCGAAGATCCCTCCTCCACGCAAGCTTGCTGGGGCGGAGCTGTCACCTCCAAATCCGGCGAAGCGAGGCTGGGAAGAATGGGGGTCGGCCACTGGAGCTGGTAGCTGTAGGTGGTTGGAAAGTTGGGTATGAACTGATGACCTTTAGGGGTTTCTATAGATCAGATTCGTGGGCTCCAAGTAAAATCCAATGGCTGACGAGATTCTTGGTTGTTAGGGGAGTGAAATAAAAGGTTTATATTATCAGAGAGGCTTGTGAGTCGCGCGAGATAATTAGTTGAAGTCGGCTGGCCAGAACAGAAAGGCAGTTCAACCTTCTTTGAAGAAGATGAACCAGGTGCTGACACGTGTCAGCACCTGGTTGGCCAGATATTCGAAATATTAAATAGTAAATAAAGTTATTTTAATTAAGTATAAATACAAGAAATGTAAATAAATTATTTATCTAATTTATGGAATAATTTCTTTTATAAATAATAAATATTATTTGAAATATAAATATTATATTAATAAATATGTGTATATAAATAGGTTTTCGATTTATAATTTAATAGATAAATAACTAAAGATTAATTTTGTATTTTCTTAATTATTAGAACAATAAATAAAGATTGTGTGAATTTTTATGGATTTTAATAAATTAATTTACATATATTAATAAATACAGGTATTATCTAGCCAGTTCATTTTTACCTATAATTTAGTGTTTTTGATTTTATTAAAAATAATAAATAAGCTCCAAAAATTATGAAATAAATTAGGGTTAAATTACAAGATCATGAAAATAATTAGAAATTATAAAATTAAGAAAACTGTAAATAATGTGTTCTACATAAAATAAATAGCCCAAAAGACTCGTTGTCATTTGGTCCCAAAACCGACATTTTGCAAACGGAATTTGAATTCGATGATCCACCTTTATTAATTAGAGAATATTATTTTATGAACTTTAAAGGTGAGTAGAGTAAAATTGGAGTTCCCATGAAGAGTTATGATGTTCGGAAGTTGAGATTTTGACAATTTACAAGTAGGATTTCTTGGTATATATACAGGGTACTATTTTTAACTTATTTTTATATTTTTATATACAATTTTAGAAATAATTAGAAGAAGAGTTTAG
This sequence comes from Ottelia alismoides, assembly GCA_037367405.1. Taxonomy (NCBI): domain Eukaryota; kingdom Viridiplantae; phylum Streptophyta; class Magnoliopsida; order Alismatales; family Hydrocharitaceae; genus Ottelia; species Ottelia alismoides. The sequence continues at coordinate 98,908 of JAZKJV010010688.1, forward strand.
TGAAAAATATGTACATATGAGTTAAATAAAATTTATTGAAGTTTTGTATTTTTTCAATAATTAGTGATAAATATATAAAGTGGGGTTTAATTTATTTTTAGGGTTTTCTTTCCTTATCCCCCCTACTTATTGGCTTGTCGACCAATCCATGTTGACTTGGTCTCGGGGTTTAGGTTATATAAATATGCCTTGCAGTTATATTTATAGTTCTAGGTAATATTGTACATATTCACATATTCACAATCTGCCTCCTTTTTTTCTTTATTTTTATTCTTTTATTTATTAACATGTTTTTATGCTTTAAAGTGAATATTTATTCATGAATAGGATTTTGTGAAAAGATAGGAATTAATGAATATTCACATGCATTTGTTAATGGTTTTAAGACAAAATGCGACAGAAAAGTTAATGAATCATGGATTCATCAGGCAACTCCAAAAATTTTGTAAAAAACTTGAAATATCTGATTGCACGTTTGATTTTTTGTATTTTTTGCTGGTTGATTTTCATTTATTTGATACTATAAAAATTCAAAAACCCTTAAAAAGTGCTCTTTTTCTCTTAGAAAACTACAATAACTCGAAAAATCACCAAAAAATTCCATAAACATGTAGTTGTGTTTTAGTGTCTTTTAGCTCCCATATTAATTGTGCTTAGAAATACCTTCTAAAAACCATAAAAATTATAAAACACTGAAAATTTTATAAAAAATTATATAAAATTGTAGAAAAGTCCAAAAATATTATTCTCAGTCTCTTTTGTAGATATTTATATATACTTTGTCACAAAAATCACCCCTAGGAGTTTGGGTTGTTTTTATTTTGCAAAGGAATCCCAGCTGTGCAATGCTTGTTGTTTTTGTCATTGTTTAGCTTGTAGAAAATCACAAAAACATTGAAAGATCTATAAAAATTACCAAAAATATTATAAAACATATTAATTCAAAAATATTCTTATTATAATTTTTTGAGTAATTTTGTCCTCTTAGAAAAATAAAAAAAGAGTGTTTGTGTGTGTTTTTATCACTTGTGCTTGTTTCTCTCTTATTAAAAATAAAAAATTTAGAAAACTAAAAAAAACTAAAAAGATCTTTATTCCTGAAATCTCATTACTTAGCTCCTAATTGTGCTCCTTATGTTCGACCCTGGTCGCTATACCATGTAAATAAAAGTAGCGAAACTGCGTACATTCATCATTTGATTCTTAGTGGTTTATTTTTCTTGATTGTTCGTTGGATTGATTTGGGTTGCAACGACACCTTAATTTCATATTTAACCTGAGTCGATTCAGCGCGTATCAGTCATTAACATGGATTGTGAGGAGCATGTGTTTCATCAACATGCTTACAAGCGTCTCCTCCGTCAGATTGGACTTGAGATAGGAGGTCTCTTCCCTTAGAGACTCGATTTAAACCGTTCTTCAAGAGGTAACCTTAATACCAATCGGTAGTTTAGATGAAATGATCCGATAATTATTTTGGGATCATGTGGTTTCATCGTTCAATAAATTTTTAAATTCTGCTGCCCCGAGAAATTAGTACAACTAGCCGCTCCTGATCGCATATGATGCGATCACCATATTTTCATGATGCGTTTAAGAATCTTTCCATATCCTTCAAGTGGTATTAGAGCCATATGTTGGAGGTTTAAGTTTATGATATGATCCATAAACCTAAGATAACATGGACATTTTTGGTTGCGTAATTTTTTTATCGCATTTTATTCACACAATCCTATTTTGTGCAATTTACTCGCCCTTTATAAATGCCTTAAAACATGATTTTATCACTTGAATTCTATTTCTCAATAAATTACAAACCGTAGGACTTAAGTTTGCATGATTTGGAATATATTTTCTCAAGTTATGATAGTTTTCATGGACATGTATCCATTGTTGCAAGATTATTATTTTAGAACATAATTAAGAGATTACCACAATTTTAAAATTCCTATAAATGCGTGTTTATCACTTGAATTCATTTATAAATAAAATTTAAGATCAAAGAAACTTAATTTGCATGATTTGGATTTTTTTGATCGAGTTATGCTAATTTTAGTCCCTGCTGGAAATTAAATACTTGATCATGAACCTTGTGGTTGTCATTCAATTATATTAATTAAATTAATGTTTAATTTCCTGAAATGATTATTTATGAATATTTGTGAAATATTGAAAGATGATGATCATTTCCTTCAATGGCATTTCCTTAACCAAAATCATAAGATAATTGATCTTGATCACAATTGGTTACGTCCTTTCCACAAACATTGATGCTTGAATAAGATCGGGGCTTTGTTTAGAAAATCTCTTATAATATTAATAAAAATAGTTTTTCACAAATATTATATGGCATAACATTGGTTTAAAGACCGATTATCATCTCAAATAACAAATGATCAAATCATATTATCCTGACTGAGGCGGATATGATGTCTAGTCGGGAATCGTTGGGCTAGCAGTTTGCTCCATGAGCGGTCTGTCTCACTCCCATCAGTACTAACCTTGACAACGTGTAAGGAAATGATAATGTTTGAAGCGATCATGATGTATTTTTCTAATTATTAAAATTCAAATAATATATATTTTGAGATTTTACTATCCTTTAAGTTATATTCAAAATTATTTGTTGGTTGAGAAATTGGATTGATAATTGATTTAATATGATTGAATTAATTATATCTAATAAGAACACTCCATTATGAATAGAGTTGTTATTTCCCTTGGAAAAATTAATTATGTGAATATGATTTATAATAATTAATTAAAAATTGAATGATATATGAAGGATCACAAAACTGACATCTATGATCTCCTGTCAACGCAAGGGTTCTGTAGCCGGGGACTGTATGTAAGAGATGCTTGTCTAAAGTGGATGCTCCTGCATACAAGTGCATATGGGTCATGCTCTTTTCTTCTCAAAAGTGTAAGACCGTATACACAATGACCCCAATATTGGTTCCTCATATTATGGGGCAATATTGGATGGCGCAAAGCAGGTTCTATTCTTGTTGATGGTTGATTCGATTAACGACGGGTCAACAATGCCTTAGGAGTGTCGGGACGAGTGTTAAAGATTGAATTGGGAGATGCAAATTGGACTTGCATGGAGGAATGAGTTCCCGCTTCCTTTTATCAGAGTTGCAGTTTCTCATAATATTGGGATGTAACAAAGATAAGAAAGGAGATCCCAGATCTTGCTTGAGATATAATGGTAAGTATTTATTTACATTGAAAGTGATCGAGGGAATGAACTTTCAATCTTGACAAGGCAAAACAACTTTGATATAAAAAATCGTAAATCAAATATGGTCCACTATGGGTTGTGAATACTACCTATATATATATATATATATATATATATATAGAGAGAGAGAGAGAGAGAGAGAGAGAGGTAAATGGGGCTGCCCCCAGGGAGTAGCCAACTTGGCTACTCCCACCCCTATTTTTCCCTCATTTTTTTATTTTTTTGGAAAATAAAAATTTCTATATTCATCATTATATCCCTCTCACATTCTATTAAAATTTCTTCAGAAACGGAGACTCCTACGGCCTCCATCCAAACATGGTCGATTTAAAAAATCCTGCGACCATTAAAAAAATGACGTCTGGATGGAGGGCTTAGGAGTCTCTGTTTATGACGAAATTTTAATAGAATGCGAGAGGGATATAGTGATGAATATACAAATTTTTTATTTTCCAAAAAAATTAAAAAATGACGGAAAAATAGGGGTGGGAGTAGCCAAGTTGGCTACTCCCTGGGGGCAGCCCCATTTTACCCATATATATATACATATTTATTTTTGACAAGCTAAAATTAAATTATTATTTTAACACCATTGTACATAGTATAAAATAAAATAAAAAACGGAAAAAAATAAATAAAAATTAAAATTAAAATACTCCATTCATTGTATAAAATACATATGCATATATTACATCCTCTACTTATTATATACCCATATTCATAAAATAAAGTAAAATTAATTTATACTTCTAAATATATGTTGTAAAAAATATAAAATAAGGGTATTTATTTAAAAAATGAAATAAAAATATTTGCACATAATACATAGGTATATTATACTTGTACATGAGACTATATATTGTATATACATTAATTTATTTTTTATAAAAATAATTAAAAATCATAGAAAAATAGTTCTAAAAATAATAAACATTTTTTTATTTTATACACTTTTTATTTTAAATTCATTTGCTATTTTTTATTGATTTTTTATTTATTTTATATATTCCAATTTTTTGATTGGTCAAGGGGTCTTTGTTGACTACGGTCAACCCTCCCTTCCAGCAGGGTCAAACCCGATTCACGCTCTCCAGACCTTTTTCTCCCCATTTCCTCGCCCTGACTCTAACATCCTCATACCCTGATTTCTCGCCCGAACCTCCTCCTAGGATCCGTGATCCTCGCAGATCCCTAGGAAGGCACAGATCTTCCTAGGGTTTCATGCTCTTGCTAGATCTTTCTAGGCCCCTGGAGTTTGCCTATATAACCTCGCCTCCACCTCCACAGCTAGGTAGCTCATGCCTCGCCTCTTCCTACACCCGGACACACCTATAGCCGAGTGAAAACAGCTTGGAGGAGCCTTTAGATTGGATTTTGGCGGCTTAAAGCTGCAACTCACCCATGTGGCTGGAGTCCTCTGCCACGTATAGCCTCCCTGCCTGCTGCAGCACGGTCGACGCCATCACCTTGACATCCACCGTCGCTTGAAGCTTAGGACCCCCTTTGAACATTCAGGTATTGCCTTTATCCTTCGCATTCGTCCATTCGATCCAATCTCGGCACTTTGCACCGCCACACTTTCCCTCACTCCGACTAGCTGGTCGGAGCTTCATTTCAACCACACTCTTGCTCCGACTAACACCCTGACTCACCCCACATCTTTCCCGCATACTGTTCATCCTTAGACCTACTCGTTTGAGTAGGATTAAGGCCAAGACATCCCTCTCTCACTGTCGTCAGAGGTCGAGTTCCATCCCCAACTGCTTCCCTCATTGTTATGCTCAAATAATCCGCATCGAAGCATCGCCTTCAAGCGTAAATACCTTTGCAGGTACTGGTGCACGTGAAGATGCCCATTAGATTACCCAGGTGCTTAGTTTGACCAGCTCTAGGCGAGCCACCACCACCACGACCATATACATACATACATATACATACATACATATATACATACATACATATATATATATATATATATATGCAAATTTCTTATTTCAGATAATCCTCACTAAACCCACTCAATACTATACTCAGTAATAACCAGTAAAATATCATGGATTGGATCTATGGTCAAGATATTGTACTTGCAGTTGGACAAATAATCTATGTGGTTGCAATGTTCTAGTTTCCTCATAATTATGAGGAATGGCAATTAAATAGACAATAAGATAACAACCTAGGGCTTGTATGTCTCTATTGTCTTGATCTCTCATCGAGTGTGCTTTGGAAGTATCATGTCGATGATGATCATAACTGTCAAATAATCCTTATAAAATCTAAGAAGATGTTTTTGGATTACATATGTGCTCTCAACATTTAATCATGAATGATATGGTCCAACATTTTATAGGATGGTGGCTCGATAAGAGATGATGTACTCAAAATATTTGAGTACCTACCTGAACCAAAAATCTTTAAGAGTTAAGATGGATGCAGGTACGAAGAGTGTCATCATTGTACTGTCTATACTCAAGTCATTCATGAATCTTCATAATATTCATATTGTATGAATTTGATGAAGCATGTTTAAATGTTGAAATACTCTTATATTGAAATCTTTTGAGTTTAACATTAGAGATCCTTTGTCTTAAGCAATGGTTGTTTATGATGAAGGAAGCGTAGTGGAAGTAAGGGCTGACCCAAGTAAGAAGGAAAGTCAAAATGTTGACTGTACTTCTGTGACTTCCATACGATTTCTAAAGAGTTGAATGAATGCTAATACTACGATGATGTATTGATAATATGACTATCTGGACTATCCAAGATCCTTATGGAAGGACTCGAATAATGCATCAGAATAATATACATCTACATATAATCATTGAAATTGACTTGCTTATTGGAAAAGATCAATGTCTAAAATTGTATCTCATTCTTCTAATAACACTTGCAATTGGTTGCGTATGTTTTAAAAGACTATAAAATTTGATCTTAAAGTTTAATAATCATCCACATGGATATTTATGCAATTGTCGCAATAATCACTATTGGATAGATAGACTTCATAATTTCAGTGGGAGAGCCCTTAGTCTTAGAGAATGTCTCTATGACCTAAATATTAGAATACACTCATTGTTTATTTGGAAATAAGTACGAATTATGGAATGAACTATCATAAAGTGTTATGATGGATATATTTCACATAGTAATCTAACATATGGAGGAATATACTAAAGTGAAAATTAATGAATGGTTCAGTAACATTTCTAATACTGAAAATTAAACCTTAAAGATCAACAGGAGGATGAAGATCATTTGACAATGATCTGGCATCAAGCCTTGGATATATGTCTATTGATGAGATCAACAGACTAGTAAGAGATGAAGCTTTAGGATCTGTGAAATTTCAAAACTTACATACTTATGAATAGAGATTCCAAGTGAAAAAATGTCCATTGCACCCTTCTCTAGGAATGGTGTAAAATGCATAGGTATTTAAGACCTCATACATATTGATGTATGTGGATCATCTATATCATAAAAAACATTAATGATATGTGATATCTAATAATGATTTTTGTTACATGAGATTTCTTCCCTTCACCTTAGAAACCTTTAATATGTCTAAAGATTTCATGATTTTTGTTTAGAACCAAAGTTTGATAAAAGATGACAGGATTCGATCTAATAAAGGTACCAAGTACCTATTAGATTAATTAAAATGAATACCTTATGGAGATAGGAATATCATTCCTATCTCACTCCTCAATGCTGAAGGATATTGAGAGAATCCTTAAGCGCATCACGGAAGCGTGTCGATCGTATCGTATGCAATCGGAGCAACTAGTCGTACTAGATGCCAGATGCAGCGGAAATTAAAATTTTTTAACTTTAAAGATGAAACCACATGATCACGAGAACACTTCTCGGATCGTTTCATCAAACCACAAAGTACAAGGAATACCTCTTGAAGCGTGGTTGTGATCGCGAGATCCCAAAGTAGAGATCCTCCTATCTTAAGTCCGATCCACGAAGAACGCACTTGCGGGCGCGATGATGAGTCACGTTCCTTCCCGCAATCCTCGATGAAGATCCAAGCGATGGCTCCCCCGATTTCGTCAAACGAAATCCGTCGTCTTCCTTTAGAGTAAAAAAAAACTCCAAAGAAGATGGAGATCCACAGTCGTCGAAGAAGAAGCCGAGAGTCCCTCCTTTCTCAACACAAAGTGGACGGCCACTTAATGGAGAAGAGAAAGAGAGAGAGGGCGAGAATGAGAAAGAGAGAAAGAGAGTTGTCACCTTGTACAACTCTTAATGATGTACCATGGAAGGCTACCCTAGCCCTCTATTTATATTAGTTTAGGATCCAATGGATCTCAATCCATGGGACACATGGATCCAAGGGCTATGCTTGGTCCATGCTAAATCAATGGCTATGATTGTTGTTGGTTAAAACCAACAACATTAATTTAAATTAAAAAATGTTGCAACATTATCAACATAATTTAATTTAACATTAACTAATTAAGAGATAATGTGATAAATAAAAATGGAGTCAACCAACCTCCCTAAAATTGGGGTGTTATTTTGTCTCCTTTTATTTTATCTTATTATTTCTTAATAAATTGCAATAACTATTATTGCAATAATATCCACCAAATTAATTCCAAATTAATTTGTGAATATTTCAATCATGCCATTGATTATTATGTGAATCATATTCACAACCCAAACTAATTTGTAAATTACATTTCCAATTAATTAATTAATGTGAATCCAATCCACACAATTAATTAACAAATGCTATTTACATAGATTCTCTCTCTTATATATGTATATTATAAATCATATTTATAACACACATATATCATGGATAGTATTATCCACATTCTCTAATCCTTGATAATTAAATCCCATTTAAATATCTTGGATAATAATTCTCACAATATGAATCATATTCATATTAAGCTTGATAATTAAATCTCATTTAATCATCAAGTTCTTCTTGCTTGGATATGGAATTCATCAAATGAATTATTCTTGAACTCCTTCAAGAATAATGTGCTTTCTCCGCAGATACTTGGAGATAAGGACAGGGCGATTGTATTGTTCCACGTATAGTGACTTGGATGTTGAGATCTCGTCTCAAATCCAGATCGTACGAACCTCCCACAGATGCTTGATTAAATCAAGACCGCAAATCCAATCTTCTCATTGAATCTGAATCTCATTCAGATCAATGTCCAACACTTGGACTAAGATCGGATTGCTTCTCTACTGAAAGGAGTCACTAAAATCCAAACCTGTTTCATCACTCCCTCGGAATGGAAGCGTCATGGATATACAATCGTTTATGATCACATCACCCTTCAGGTATTCCCAATACCTGTACATCCTGCATACTGGAAGACCCATGGTCAACCCGAAGATCAAGATCTATTTTACACTGTCTTCTTCAGGGTTTGATCACCAAGTTTCTCATTTGATCATTGGGATTTGGTATCGATCATATACTTTCCAAAAGCATATATCATACCTAGGTCTTGATCATATACTTTCCAAAAGTATATATCAAACCTACAAATTCAGTCAAGCTTCCAAAGCGAGACGACCGTGCACGGAATTTGATTCCTCCCAATGTCTCATGAGTGAGCTCATGTCTTCCGGTTCAGTAGTGAACCTGTATGATCCCTTTGAGAGATCGTATTACTCATATGCCCTTATATGCACACCAACGCGCCGGTGTATAGACCTTGGTTAGGTCATCAACCTATTGGTCTGTCAAATGTACATACTCAGACATATAGCAATACATCTGTCTCCGGTCAGAGGATGCGTGCCTATGCTGTGACAGCATTCAACATAGGACTTTGGTTATCTCGATCTCGTTAAGTCAACTCTTTGACCTAACTAATCTGACACCTCCGAATCTCTATTCCTATGCAGAGGACCTGCATCAAGAGGTCGGTCAGATATCAGCCTATGTGAGAAAGGATTGCCATCTCCTACTCAGGCTGGAGATCACATCTTAACAATCATTTGACGGTGCTTGATGATTCCTCAACCTAACTCTTTAGATATTCATCCAAGCACCAGCCTCTATGATTCAATAATTGAATCAACAGATGTATGATCATTAAGATAGCCATGGTACATAACCCTAATTGTACAGAGGGACCTATTATGCAAATTATTTATTCTTCATTTCAGATCAGGGAATGATATTCGCAATAACATTTATTGCACAATGGCTCGCCGTGGGCTCACATGTCCAACAATCTCCCACTAGCCCAAAGAGCCAGTAATGGGCTAATCATTTAAACCCGCACTCATGTGACAATCATAGGCTATTTAGAAATAGCTAGGTAAGCTGATCAGTCACTCTGTTCCCAAAAGACTATGCCAAGTCCTTTTACGGCACTTGCATATCCCTAGGTAACAGTGCTCGCATCCAATGCGAATGTTGCATCTAATGCAACCTATACTCAATCTTGACAAAGCAATTATAGTGTCCTTGACACTATTGCTCAATAACTATTATAACCAGTATTTCCATAATCCTTATCAGAATACCCTTATTCCTGGAGATCACTATCTCCTACGGTATTCGCAGTTAAGACCTTTTAGATTTCCATCTAAAAATCTTAATTTCTTGAAGATATTGTTATTACTGCAATCAAGTGTTCTATCTGTATAGAAGGATTAGTAACAGTTTACTACTCCCACTGCATGGCAGATATCTGGCTTTTGTACACATCAAGCATACACTTAGCCTCTCGTAACTGATGCACAAGTGCAAAGGTTTTAACATTCACTTCCTCAACTCATTGAGGTGCTATCCCTTTTGATAGGTCAGTACCAAATCTCAAGGGAAGGAAGCCTTTCTTGGAATTTCCAAGAATGGAATATGTACAAGATGTACTACAAATGTGACAATCCCAATACCCTCTTTTCTTTGACTCTGAACAACTTCAGAACTAAGATCTAAGAGGTATTCTTGAGATCATATCTCAAGGTATGGAATAGCCAGTCTATAAAACACTTATTATCATCCTTATATCATTCCAAATGATTAGGATATTATCTACATTTAGCACGATGAACACAATGGAACTCCCACTAAGCTTCACATGGTACATCAAGATTATATCTAAAATCATAACACTTATGATTTCATCAAATCTGATGTTCTAACTATAAGAAGCTTATTTGAGTCCATAGATGGATTTCATTAGCTTTCACACATTGCTTTCCTCAACCATGAAGCCCTGGGGTTACTTCATGTGAATATCCTCCGAGAGGTATTCTTAGAGGAATGCAATCTTGAATTACATCCTGAAGATGCAATAGTCAAGTTGTGTAGCTAAGGTTAGCAATATTCTGATGAGTTTAAGCATGGTTACCGAAGAGCAAGTCTCATCGCAAGCAATGTCTTCTCTTCCGATGTGTAGCTTATGGCTACGAACCGAGCTTTGAAGGTCTCCACCTTCTCATCAGGTTCCCTCTCTTCTTGAAGATCCATTTACACCTTAACGGGTCTAACCCTTATAGGTGGATCCTCGAGGGTCCATATACAACACTTGTATATGAAGTCTACTTTAGACTTTATTGCTAATATCCATCTTTCCATGTCATGATCTTTAGGAGCTTCATCACATGAAGTCCGATCATTGTCAGACTTGGCTGACACATGGAATACATCCTCAAACTCATTTGAAGAGGTATTGATGTTTCATCTTTAATTGTCCTTTTAGTTTCCGATTTCAGGAGCCTCATTATCTTCTCAAGATTAAATGAGTTCCTTTACTTCATTTTCATCTTGATTCTCAAGAGTCTCAATCCTCCAAGAATCACATCCTCAGAGATGAGATCTTTTAAGAATCTCAAGGTCATAAAGTAGGTATCCAATACCACACTTTATTTTCCTAATGAAGTAGCACTCTCAAGTGCTAGATTCCAGCTTACATCCATGGAACCTTATTAAGGATATATATTGTAGTCTCTACTACACATATACCAGGAAACTAAGAGGATAATTATGCTAAAATTCATCATTGATCAAATCATGTCACACATGATCCAATTGTATCTCCCTATAACTCTACTGAGTTCAGGTTTATCAGGAGGAGTGAGATATGAATAATATTCATATCTCCATAAGGTATTCTTTGAATTTTATCTAGCAGGTACAAGCTACCTAGGTTAGATCAAATTCATTTCATCTTTCTTCAAACTTTGGTTCTAAACCAAAATTATGAAATCTTTGAACATTTCAAAGGTTTCTCAGGTGAAGAGAAGAAATCTCATATCATACGTAATCATCAATAGATATTACATATCCATAATGTTTACTATGATATAGATGATCTACATACATCAATATGTATGAGATCTTGAATACCTCGACATCTAACACCATTCTCAGAGAAGGGTGTATTGGACATTTTACTTTGAATACAATATTCACAAGTATGTAAGATTTGAAATTTTAGACATTCTAAAGTTTCATATCTTACTAGTTTATTGATCAAATCAATAGACAAATGTCCAAGGCTTGATGCCAGATCATTGTCAAATGATCTTCATCCTCCTATTGATCTTATAAGGTTTGATTTTCAGTATTAGAAATCTTAATGAACCATTCATTAATTTTTCTAATTTTGTGGAGTCCACTAGATGTTAGATTACTATCTGAAATATATCCATCATAACTCTTTATGATAGTTCTATCTCAGAATTCATGTTTATTTCTAACGTTTAGAAACAAACAATGAGGGTATTCTAATATCTAGGTCATAGAGACATTCTCTAAGACTAAGGGCTCTCCCACTGAGAATATGAAGTCCATCTATCCAACAGAGATTGTTGTAACAATTACATCAATATCCATGTAGATGACTATTAAACCTTTAGATCAAATTTCTAATCTTTTAATATATATCTGCAACCAATTGCAATTGTCATTAGAAGATTGGGATACAATTGTCAGACTTTATCTTATGAAATAAGAAAGTCAGAGTCAATGATTATATGTAGATTATTCTGATGCTCTATCTGAGTCCTTCACTAAGGATTTTAGACAGACTTGATAGTCATACTATCAACACATCAACATATTGCAGTATTGGCATTCATCCAACTCTTTGGATGTCATATGGAAGTCACAGAAGTAGGTCAACTCTTTGACTTTCCTTCTTACTCGGGTCCAACCCATGCTTCCATTACGCTCTCTTCATCTATAAACAACCATTGTTCAAGACAAAGAATCTCTTATGTTAAATTCAAAAAGAAATTCAATGTAAGAGCATTTCAACATTTATACATGCTTCATTAAATTCATACAATATGAATATTATGAAGCTTCATGAATGACTAGAGTATAGATAATAGAATGATGACACTCATCATATCTACATACATCTTAACTCTTAGAGACTTAGGTTCAGGTAGGTATTCAAACATTTTGAATACATCATCTCTTTCGAGCTACCATTCTGCATAATGCAGAGAACCATGTCATTCATGAATAAATGTCTAGAGCACATATGTATGCCAAAATATCTTCTTTTATTTTTTTTATAAGGATTATTCGACAATTACGATCATCATCGACATGTCACTTCCAAAGTACACTCGATGAAGGATCAAGACTACAGAGACATACAATCCCTAAGGCGATGTCTTATTGTCTTACATAATTGTCATTCCTCATTATGTTGAGGAAACTTGCACACTGCAACCACATACATTATGTGTCCAATTGCAAGTACAATATCTGGATCATGAGTCCAATCCAAGATATTTTACTGGTTATTATTGAGTATAACATTGAGTGGGTTTAGTGAAGGATTATCTGAAATAAGAAATTTGCATAAGTATATATATATATATATTATATATACATGTTTTACTTTGATTTAGGAATTTTTATATCAAAGTTGTCTTGCCTTGTCAACACTGAAAGTTCATTCCCTTAATCACTTTCAATGTAAGAGATATTCTTACCATTATATCTCTAGCAAGATCTGGGATCTCCTTTCCTATCTTTGTCGCATCCCAATAATATGAGAACTTACGACTCCGATAAAAAGAAGCGGGAACTCATTCCGCCTTGCAAGTCCAACTTGCATTCCCAATTCGGTCTTTAACACCCGGGCCCACCACCCCTAAGATGATGTTGACCCGTTGCTAATTGAACCAACCGTCAACAGGATTAGAACTCGCTATGCGCAATCCAATATCGCCCCAATAATATGAGGACTCGATATTGGGGTCACTACGCATACAGCCTTACTCTTTCGAGAAGCAAAGAGCCCGATCCAGATGCGCTTGCATATAGGATCTGTCACTTCGGACAGGCGTCTCCTACATACAATCCCTGGCGACGGAACCCTTCGCCTTGACGGGAGACCATGGATGTCACTTATGTGATCCTCCACCTCATATTCAAATTGTAATTAATTATCGTGAATCATATTCACATAATTAATTCTTCCAAGGGAAATACACATCTATTCATAATAGAGTGTTTATTGGATATAATTAATTTAATCACATTAAATTAATCATCAATCCAATCATCAGTCAACAAACATGTCTTTTACTTGAATAGTAGGTATTATCTCAAAATACGTATTATTTGAATTTTAATAATTAGAAAAATACACATTGTCTGTCTCCGGTATTATACAGTCCCTACCCGCTGTCATGGCCAGTACCGACGAGAGTGGGACGGACCACATACGTTGCAACCCGCGACCCCAATGCTCTCCGACTAGGCACCACATCCGCCTCGGGAAAGGATAATACCAGATAGACCATCATGTACTTTGAGATGTTCATCGGTTTTTCAACCGAAATTATACCATAAATATAAATCAAAACATTTTTGATTATAAGGAGATTTGCTAGACAAATCCCCAATCCTATTCAAGCAAAAGGGTTTTTCATGTAAAAGTTGTCCTACAACAATTGTAGGATAAACCATGGTTTTCATGAAAGCAATGTTTGTTGATGAACCAATGATCAAGATCTAATATCTCATCATTGTGGTTTAGGCAAGTGTCATTCAATGAAATAATTATCTCTTTAAATATTTCACAAATATTTATCACTAATTATTCCAGAAAATTAACAATTAATTTTCATCATGATAATTGAATGACATATCACAAGGTTCAAGATCAAGAAATTGTTAATTTCCAGCAGTGACCCCCAATCACTAAAATTAACTTATCTTGATCAATTTAAATCCAAAAAATGCAAACTCAGTTTCCAAATATTGCCTATTTGATTTATTAAAGAACCCAAGTGATAATTCACGCATTTCAAGGCGGATTAAAACCGTAATCATCTCATTAATTACGTTCAAATCCGCAGTTCCCGCAACAGTGAATATAGTCATATTCAAAAAGCCATATCTTGAGCAAATAAAGTCCAAATTTAGTAAACTCAAGTCCTATGGTTTCCTTGTTTAATGGGGAACAAAATCCAGTTGAAATTTTCGTGTTTAAACATTTTAAACAGAGCCGAAAAATTCAATTAGACAGAGGTGCGAAAATTGAAATGCAGTAAAAAAAATTTCGCAACCCTTTCAAGAACCAAATCGTCTAAGGTCTATGGATCATATCCAAAACCATATTCAATCTGGCTCTGATACCACTTGAAGGATATTGAGAGAATCCTTAAGCGCATCACGGAAGCGTGTCGATCGTATCGTATGCAATCGGAGCAACTAGTCGTACTAGATGCCAGATGCAGCGGAAATTAAAATTTTTTAACTTTAAAGATGAAACCACATGATCACGAGAACACTTCTCGGATCGTTTCATCAAACCACAAAGTACAAGGAATACCTCTTGAAGCGTGGTTGTGATCGCGAGATCCCAAAGTAGAGATCCTCCTATCTTAAGTCCGATCCACGAAGAACGCACTTGCGGGCGCGATGATGAGTCACGTTCCTTCCCGCAATCCTCGATGAAGATCCAAGCGATGGCTCCCCCGATTTCGTCAAACGAAATCCGTCGTCTTCCTTTAGAGTAAAAAAAAAACTCCAAAGAAGATGGAGATCCACGAGTCGTCGAAGAAGAAGCCGAGAGTCCCTCCTTTCTCAACACAAAGTGGACGGCCACTTAATGGAGAAGAGAAAGAGAGAGAGGGCGAGAATGAGAAAGAGAGAAAGAGAGTTGTCACCTTGTACAACTCTTAATGATGTACCATGGAAGGCTACCCTAGCCCTCTATTTATATTAGTTTATGATCCAATGGATCTCAATCCATGGGACACATGGATCCAAGGGCTATGCTTGGTCCATGCTAAATCAATGGCTATGATTGTTGTTGGTTAAAACCAACAACATTAATTTAAATTAAAAAATGTTGCAACATTATCAACATAATTTAATTTAACATTAACTAATTAAGAGATAATGTGATAAATAAAAATGGAGTCAACCAACCTCCCTAAAATTGGGGTGTTATTTTGTCTCCTTTTATTTTATCTTATTATTTCTTAATAAATTGCAATAACTATTATTGCAATAATATCCACCAAATTAATTCCAAATTAATTTGTGAATATTTCAATCATGCCATTGATTATTATGTGAATCATATTCACAACCCAAACTAATTTGTAAATTACATTTCCAATTAATTAATTAATCTGAATCCAATCCACACAATTAATTAACAAATGCTATTTACATAGATTCTCTCTCTTATATATGTATATTATAAATCATATTTATAACACACATATATCATGGATAGTATTATCCACATTCTCTAATCCTTGATAATTAAATCCCATTTAAATATCTTGGATAATAATTCTCACAATATGAATCATATTCATATTAAGCTTGATAATTAAATCTCATTTAATCATCAAGTTCTTCTTGCTTGGATATGGAATTCATCAAATGAATTATTCTTGAACTCCTTCAAGAATAATGTGCTTTCTCCGCAGATACTTGGAGATAAGGACAGGGCGATTGTATTGTTCCACGTATAGTGACTTGGATGTTGAGATCTCGTCTCAAATCCAGATCGTACGAACCTCCCACAGATGCTTGATTAAATCAAGACCGCAAATCCAATCTTCTCATTGAATCTGAATCTCATTCAGATCAATGTCCAACACTTGGACTAAGATCGGATTGCTTCTCTACTGAAAGGAGTCACTAAAATCCAAACCTGTTTCATCACTCCCTCGGAATGGAAGCGTCATGGATATACAATCGTTTATGATCACATCACCCTTCAGGTATTCCCAATACCTGTACATCCTGCATACTGGAAGACCCATGGTCAACCCGAAGATCAAGATCTATTTTACACTGTCTTCTTCAGGGTTTGATCACCAAGTTTCTCATTTGATCATTGGGATTTGGTATCGATCATATACTTTCCAAAAGCATATATCATACCTAGGTCTTGATCATATACTTTCCAAAAGTATATATCAAACCTACAAATTCAGTCAAGCTTCCAAAGCGAGACGACCGTGCACGGAATTTGATTCCTCCCAATTTCTCATGAGTGAGCTCATGTCTTCCGGTTCAGTAGTGAACCTGTATGATCCCTTTGAGAGATCGTATTACTCATATGCCCTTATATGCACACCAACGCGCCGGTGTATAGACCTTGGTTAGGTCATCAACCTATTGGTCTGTCAAATGTACATACTCAGACATATAGCAATACATCTGTCTCCGGTCAGAGGATGCGTGCCTATGCTGTGACAGCATTCAACATAGGACTTTGGTTATCTCGATCTCGTTAAGTCAACTCTTTGACCTAACTAATCTGACACCTCCGAATCTCTATTCCTATGCAGAGGATCTGCATCAAGAGGTCGGTCAGATATCAGCCTATGTGAGAAAGGATTGCCATCTCCTACTCAGGCTGGAGATCACATCTTAACAATCATTTGACGGTGCTTGATGATTCCTCAACCTAACTCTTTAGATATTCATCCAAGCACCAGCCTCTATGATTCAATAATTGAATCAACAGATGTATGATCATTAAGATAGCCATGGCACATAACCCTAATTGTACAGAGGGACCTATTATGCAAATTATTTATTCTTCATTTCAGATCAGGGAATGATATTCGCAATAACATTTATTGCACAATGGCTCGCCGTGGGCTCACATGTCCAACAAATGCACCTTAACTCAATAGAGTTGTAGGATATGCAACTAGATCATGCGTGACATGATTTGATCAATGCTGGATATTAGCATAATTACCTCCTAGTTTCCAGGTATATATGCAGTAGAGACTACAATATATATACTTAATAAGATTCAATGCAAGAAAGATGGAATCTAACATCAGAGAGTGCTACTTCATTAGGAAAAAGTGATGGAATTTGATACCTACTTTATGACCTTGAGATTCTTAAAAGATTTCTACTCCAAGGATATGATTCTTAGAGGATGACTCTTTTGAGAATCAAGATAAAAAAGAAGTAAAGTAACTCATTTAATCTTGAGAATATAATGAGGCTCCTAAAATCGGAAACTAAAAGGACAAGTAAAGAAGCAACATTCATACCCCTTCAAATGAGTTTGAGGATGGATTCCATGTGTCAGCTAAGTTTGCCAATGATCTGACTTCATATGATGAAGCTTCCGAGGATCACGACATGGAAAGATGGATGTTATCAATAAAGTCTAAAGTAGACTTCATGTACACATGTTGTATATAAACCCTCTAGGATCCACCAATAAGGGCAAGACCCGTTAGGTGTAAACGAATCTTCAAGAGAAAGAGGGAACCTGATGAGAAGGTAGAGACCTTTAGAGCATGACTTTTATCCATAAGATACACACAAAAATACGACATCACTTGCGATGAAACTTGCTTTCTAGTGACCATGCTTAAACTCATCTTATTATTTCTAACTATAGGTACATAACTTGACTATGACATCTTCGAGATGGAAGTCAAGATTGCATTCTCTATGAATTCCTCATTGAGGATGTTCACATGAAGTTGCCACATGGCTTCACGGATGAGGAATGTAAGGTGTGGAAGCTTAAGAAACTCCATCTATGGACTCAAATAATCTACTTGTAGTTGAAACATTAGATTTGATGAAATTATAAATGTTATGATTTCAGATAGAATCTTGATGAACTATGTGAAGCTTAGTGGAAGTGCCATTGTGTTCATCGTGTTAAATGTAGATCCTAATCATTTGGAATGATATAAGGATAATAATAAGTGTTTTTATAATATGATTTTCCATACCTTGAGATGAGATCTCATGGATACCTTCTAATATTTTTGTTCTGAAAATGTTCGGAGTAAAAGAGAAGAGGGTATTGGGACCATCACATTAAGTGGTACACCTTGAACATGTTCCATTCTTGGAAATTCCCAAGGAAGGCTTCCTTCCCTTAAGACAT
Source organism: Ottelia alismoides (assembly GCA_037367405.1). NCBI lineage: Eukaryota > Viridiplantae > Streptophyta > Magnoliopsida > Alismatales > Hydrocharitaceae > Ottelia > Ottelia alismoides. The sequence continues at coordinate 117,514 of JAZKJV010010688.1, forward strand.
GGTACTGACCTATTTGAAGGGAAAGTACCTCAAAGAGTCAAGGAAGTGAATGCTAAAACTACCTGCCCTTGTGTATCGGTTATGAAAAGCTGGGTGTATGCTAGATGTGTACAAAAGTCAGATGTCTGCCATGCAGTAGGAGTAGTAAATTGTTACTAATCCAACTATGCAAATAAAACACTTGATTGCAGTAATAATAATATCTTCAATGATGACAAGACTTTTGAGATATTGATCTCAAAGTATTATCTTCAAGAACTTAATACTTTATAGATAGTGATCTAAAAGGCTCTTAACCATAGATACCTTAGGAGATAAAGATCTTTGGGAATAAGGGTATTCTGAAAAGGATAATAGAAATTACATACTGGTTATAATGATTATTGTGTTGTAGTGTCAAAGACACTATAACTTCTTTCACAAGATGGACTATTGGTTGCATAAGATGCAACATTCGAATTGGATGCGAGCACTATTACTAGGAGATATGCAAGTACCGTAAAAGGACTTGGCGTAGTCTCTCGGGAACAGAGCGACTAATTAACTTACCTAGTTATTTTTATAGATAGCTTATGATCAGCATGTGGGTGTGGGTTTAAAGATTATCCCATTAATGGATCTTTGGGTTAGTGGGAGATTGTTGGACATGTGAGACCACGGAAAGCCATTATGCAATAAATGTTATTGCAAATGTCACTCCCAAATCTGAAATGAAGAATAACTAATTTGCATAATATGTCCATTAGTACAATTAGGGTTATGTACGATGGCCGTCTTGATGATCATACTTCTGTTGATTCAATTGTTGAATCATATATGATGGTGCTTGGATGAATATCTAAAGAGTTAGATTGAGGACTCATCAAACACCGTTAAATGATTATTAATAGATGATCTCCAGCTTGAGTAGGAGATGACAATCCTTTCTCTAATGGGATGATATCTAACCAACCTCTTGATGTAGGTCCTCTGCATAGGAATAGAGATTCAGAGGTGTTAGATAAGTTAGGTCAAAGAATTGAGTTAGCGAGATCGAGATAACCAAGTCCTATGTCGTATGTTGTCATGATATAGACACACACCCTCTGACCAAAGACAGATGTATTGCTCTACGTCCAAGTGTGTACATTTGCAGACCGATAGGTTCATGGCCTAATCAAGATCTATATACCGGCGCGCTGGTGTGCATACAAGAGCATATGAGTAATATGATCTCTCAAAGGGAGAAGACATGAGCTCACTCATGAGATATTGAGAATCAAATGCCGTGCATGGTCATCTTGCTTTGGAAGCTTTACTAAATTTGTAGGTTTGATATATGCTTTTAGAAAGTATATGATCAATACTTAGGTTTGATATATGCTTATGGAAAGTATATGATACATACTTGGGTATGATATATGATTTTTGAAAAGTATATGATCGATACCAACTCCAAATGATCAAATGAGAAACTTGATGATAAAACCCTAAAGAAGATGTCTACATAGATCTAAAACTTCGGGTTTATTTTATCTCTTCCAATATACAGGATGTCCATGTATTAGGAATACCTAAGGGTTGTGTGATCAATAAACGATTGTATAACCATGCCGCTTACATTGCGAGGGAGTAATGAAACATGTCTAGATTTTAGTGACTTCTCTCACTAGAGAAGTAATCTAATCTTGGTCCAAATGTTGGACAGTGATCTGAATATGATTCAGACACAATGAGAAGATAGATTTGAATTTATTTAATAAAAAATCTGTGGGAGGTCCTCGAGATCTGGATTTGAGATATGATCTCAATATCCAAGTCACTATACATGAAAAGTACAATCACCCATTCTTATCTCCAAGTATCTGTGGAGAAAGCGCATTGTTCTTAAAAGAGTTCAAGAATAATTCCATTATTGAATTATGTATCCGATCAATGGGATATTAAAATTAAATATTATTTAATTATCATGAATAATATGAATTAGATATTTATATTAGGAGAGTTATCTAATATGATTAATTGTGATTTAATTATCAAAGATGTGAATAATGTGAATGTGATTCATGTTATTCGGGTACATGAGAATGATTGTCCAAGATAATTAAATGTGATTTAATTATCAAGGATATGAATAATGTGGATAGCGTTATCCATATTTTTTTTATTATAAATGTGATTTATAAATATTAGAGACAACTTATTGTAAATATTATCTTCAAGTTAATTGTTGATATGAATTGGATTTGCATAGGAAATTAATTAGAAATACAATTTACATTTTTATTTTTGGTTGTGAATATGATTCACAATTATTCAATGATATAATTGTAATATTCACAAAATTAATTTGGAATTATTTTTGTGAATAAATTTACAACAAATGTTGTCGTGAATAATTAAGGGATTATGTGATATTAATTAATCTTACATAATTGGAAGGGCAACCACCTTCCATATGTGGATGGTGGACGACCACCTTGACTTGGTCAAGTGGCCGTCCTGACCATATGTGGAAGGTAGGTTGCCACCTTTCTTATCCCTTGATTAATTATTGGTTTAATAAAATTAAATTATATTGATATTATCTATATATTTAATTTGATTTAAATTAATTATTGTTTTTATGTTTTTTGCAATAACATCATGGCCATTAAATAGTAACACAAATCAATCTCAATAATGGATTTTGTGTTTCACATGTATTGTGATTGATGGACTCCCAAAATACTATAAAAGATGAGGCAACCGTAGATTTTCTTTAATATGTAATAAATTTGCATGTCTAACTCTCTCTCTAATTTCTCCTGGTCGTCGCCTCTCTATCTCAACAATGTGGCCATCCATTTGTTGACGTAGAGATCCTTGTATCCGTTGCATCGATGTTATGTTGCTGGATCGACAACTCATGGATCTCTGTCTCCTTCACTGTGCCTCATTCATAAAGAAGACGTCAGATCTCGTGAGACGAGATCAGAAGATTCGCTGCTTGGATCATCAACATGAATTGCGAGGAGCACATGTTTCATCAACTCGCTCACAAGCATCTCCTCAGTCGGATAGGACTTGAGACATGAGGTCTTTTCCTTTAGAAACTCAATCACAACCTCGCTTCAAGAGGTAACCATAATACCTATTGGTAGTTTAGATGAAACGATCAAAGATGTGCTCTCGGATCATGTGGTTTCAACATTCAAAAAGTTTTAAATTTCGTTATCTCGAGCGACTAGTACGACTAGTCTCTCCCGATCGCATATGATCACCACACTTCCGTGATGCGCTTAAGGATTTTCCCATATCGTTCACGGATGATATCTAAATAATTAGATTGAGTACTTATCAAGCACCATCAAATGATTGTTAATAAAGGACCTCCAACCATATAAAGATACGACAATCCCTCTCTAAAGTTTGATATCTGACTGACCTCTTGATGCAGGTCATATGCATGGGAATAAAAATTCTGAGGTGTCAGATAAGTTAGGTCAAAGAGATGACCTACTGAGATCGAGATAACCGAGACCTATTTCGTATGCTATCACAATATAAGCATGCAACCTCTAACTGGAGACATGTGTATTACTATATGTATAAGTATGTACATTAGGAATACCTTCCATTGATGACCTAATCAAGGTTTATACACTAGCAATGTAGACTACATACATGGGCATATGGGTAATATGATCTCTCAAATTGATTGTATAGGTTCACTACTGAACAGAAGATATGAGCTCCATCTTGAGGTATTGGGGCCTACCAAATTCCATGCATGGTCGTCTTGCTTTAAAAGAATAACAAGAATTTGTAGGTATGGTATTTGCTTTTAGAAAGCATTTGATCGATACCAACTCCCAATGGTCGAATGGGAAACTTGATGATAAAACCACGAAAAAGACTGTTTAAATATGATCTAAAATTTAGGTTTATTCTAGGTCTTCTAATATGCAGAATGTACATGTATTAGGAATACTAGAGAGTGATGTGGTCGTAAATGATTATATAACCACGGTACTTTCATTCTGATGCATTGATGAAACAAGTTCGGATTTTAGCGACTCCTCTTAGTAGATCTATAATCTAGTCTTAGTCCAATTGTTAGACATGGATCTGGATGTAATTCATATGCAATGAGATGGTTCGTTTTACAATTTGATTTAATCAAACCACTTTGAGAGGTCCCCTTGTGATGAATCTCCATTTCATCACCTTTATTATATCATTTTGGCCTTAAAAAGCCTATCTAATGCATATAAATAAAATTATTTTGTACATATTAACATTCATCCATTATTCTATTTATTGTGTATATAATATTGTTTTTCATGCCAAAATTATAGAATAAAGAAAAAAAGAAAAATAATGCCAAGAGTATTTCATGTCTCTAAACCTTGAAACCTAGGCATCTTGTATCGACAAGGAATAAAGTAGGAGGAGAGAAGGGACAAAATTCCATTAAATTCCTCATTCGTTTATTCATCAATAAGTTCATTTTGGGACCTATTTTATTTTTTGTTTTTTATACCTCAAATAAAAAAAATTTATACATTAAAGTTGTGGATAAAAATACAAACAAAAATACAAAATTGATTTCATACAAAAATAATATACAATATACAAGTTATACTCTAAGTAAAAAGCCAAAATCCCAACTTCGCAGACCCATATCTCCTAAATAAAAACTCAAAATGTATCAAAATTATTTTAATTGTTATATCTTTTAATAAACTATTTAATGAAGATGGTTTCTTATTTTTTGGAGTTAGAGTGTGAAAGTTAGGTTTTGAACCCATATTGTATAGTTTGCCTATATAAAATATTCATTTTATTTATTCTTTATTATTTTTTATAATTTTATATTTTAATAATTTTTAAATATTATTTACAACACTTGTCCATATTTTGAATGCAATAAAAACCATAAATAAATTACAAAAATAAATTCATGCAAAACAAATACATAAACGAAATGTCTATACTTATACCTATATAATATACACCTATATTTATTTAAGTGTACGTAATATATACGAAAAATATAATAAAAATATATTTAAGTATATAAAAATAAGTTATAAATATATGAAATAAGAAAATAAAAAAATAAAATCAAAAAAACAAAATAAAAATAAAATAAGAAAAATACATGTAATTATACCTATAAATAAAACCCTAAAAATTATCTTGTAATAAATAAAATCAAAAAAAAATAAATAAAATTCATATTAAAATACTATAGAAAATTATAAAAAATAATTTTATAACTTAAAATCAATAAATTCATTTAATATTTATGATTGATTTTATAATCTTTTTTAGAACTGGTTTTTTTTGTTATCCATGTGAACCAACCAGGTGGCTCCGTTGGTTGACCTCGATCAACTCGTTAACCTAGCCATGCAGCCTTATCAGACCTATCTTTAACCAGCACTTCACCTTCTTCTCAGCTCGATGTCATCATAGAAATAGAATGATTCCTTCTGCATTTTTCTTCCTCGTTCATCCCTCCATCACGCTCCTATGTCTCCTTGAGGATTGCTCCTTTGAATTACCCATTCCACATTGATCTTTTCTCTCTTTTGCCATCTATGTATATAGCCAACCTCCACCCTTCTTAGATTTTTTAAATCCCTTTTGACCCATTTTCTTCCCCCCATTTTCATCCCTTGGCTAGAGCCAGGTGACATCATGTTCACCTTAATATCAGGAGAGGAGAGGTTGAGCGTAGAGGCTGATTCCATCCATCTCTGGCAGAGCGCCACCGTGAGGTTCTGACCTTGCAGCCTCGACTGCTTGAGGTCAAACTTATTCACTTTTTTAGGTTAATCTTAGTGATAGATTTAATTTAGTACATTTCATTTTCTTTAATTGCATGCTTTAGCATAAAACATTCAATTCGTAGTTCATCGGAGTTCTTCTCGGGTAAACCGCTCCACCATCTGCCACTTATTTTCCACCTCGCTTACCACCTCCACATATTCCCCCTTCGCCCTCCGATCATCCCAAGAAGCTTCACTCCCTTGGATATCGCACAGATTCGAAGTTCTCCTTCTCCGACACTCACCGGAGGAACTACATTTCACACACCCTTCGCTCATTATGCCTTCTGAAACCGTCTACCACTTTGCCATTTTTCCGTGACTAACCCCTGAAGGAAATAACAAAGAAAGAAAGCCTCTTTAAGGCTTATCGAAGTAGGAAGAAGCCCCCATGTCGAGGTGCTATACCAGACGTCTCACACCTTTTTGCAACCCTCCATCAGTGTGAGAGTGACGAGTCGCTAAATACTTGATTTAAATTATATTTGTTGTAATACGTGTACTTAGAGAATCAGTCAGAACCGAGAGAATATCTTCGTGAAGAGTGTTTCAGCTTTAATTTATATATCTGGCAATTCCGGGGTCGAACATAGGGAGGCAGAGGAACAACTTCAGGTTAATTTAGAATAATTAGATCTAGGTTTCCAATGCGGATTTTTTTAATTTTTTTAATGCAAAATGGATGGAAATGCAATATGCTGGTGAATTAAGACAATAAGAAAACACATAACTAGGCCAAATTAATTTAGTATGAAATTAATGAAATTTAGCCAAATTGTATTTTTCCTAGAACCCTAATCCAGAGATGAGTGCAAAACACATTTTTTGGAGTTTTAGGAATTGAAATGCAACAATGAGAAATGCACACTTTTTATGTGTTTTTTTCACAATTTTTTACACAAACAGAATGCAAAAATTATGAAAAACTTAGTGGAAATAAAACACGATGCAAGGATGCTACAATATTTTTTTTTGATTTTTCTGATAACATATGAATTTTTAATGGATTTTTCAGTGGAAACAGAGTGACTGCAAGTAATTAATTTCTAATAAATCCACAATATCAAATTAGCCAGATAGAGAATTATCTCACATGGTTATTTTTATTTAGAATATAAGAGATTTGAAATTTCATAAAAAATTATGTATGGATTTAATTAAAAAGCAATTACAAAAACAACTTTACAATTTATTTAAGGCACAAGATAACTCCTATTAAGATGAAATTTGGAAAGTATTTCAATCATAATTCAGGGCATCATTTCTAATTTTTATGGAACGTTTGCAGCATTTGTGAGTATGATATGAATTTAATAACTAATATTGGGAAAAATATGTAGAATTTCACCTGAAAAATTGTAATTAATTCACCATAAATCACAAAAATACTAATAAATATCCAAATGGTAGACAATTAGTTGCTCAATGTAATGACATTTTTAATTAAACAAAACGATGCTAAATTGACGTCCAAACAAACGAGAAAATACTTGGTTATCCGTGCAAATTTTAGAGAACAATATTCACAAACATTTACGTATAGGGAATATTTTGAAAATAAAGAAACTAAATGGGAAAGAGTTGCAATTTATAAAAAAAATTAAAAAAGACCTTCATCTCCAACGAAGGCGGAAGGGCTTGATGAGGGCTTTGGGCCGGGTGGTAGTGCCATGCTGGAGGAAGCCGTACACCGTACTTCACGGTGGAGGCGTCATGCAGAAGGGCCAGACGTTTGCGACTGGTGGAGGTTAGAGAAGATGGCAGCGGAGCGGAGTGCAGTTATACGCGACGGAGGGGCGCGTAGCGGATTGCCACTATCTAGGAGGAGGGGGTCCCATGCCTGGGCAGCGCGTCTTGGAGTATGGAGATGACGAGGATGGTGGTGCACGGCCGCGCGTGGGTGCAGGAGGTCGGACGGAGGGTGCTGGGGAAGAGCGGTTGCCGACGGTGGGTGATGGGACCGACCACCTGCTTCAATCATTTTTTTATTATTTTTGAATTTTTTGTTACTGTTGTGATGTAATTTTTTTGATTTATTTTTTTTTAATTTTTTTGCTTTGTTAAACAAGGAATGCAAATGAATAGAAACAAAATAGTGTGTTAATGGTGGTAAATATGATGAAATAGAACAAATGGAGCTATGTGTGTGGTAATGTGGCACGATAAAAAATGCAAAAAATATAAAAAATGCCGAATGATAAAAAGAGAACTTACCCACGATGAATTCATGTGCCTATGATGTGCTCATGATAAGCATGATCTTTGCTTAAATCATTAGCGAGAGATCAGCTCGAGCAGTGTACGGATGCGGCTGCGATGTTGGCCAAGAAACCAACGGATCTCACCAGAGAGAGGGTCGTCGTCGCTCGATCGCGGTTGCGTCAGTGTCGCCGACTCAACTCTAGAAACTAGGCTCTCCTCACATAAAGATGGATCAAGTGCAAAATGAGGAGGATGGGATGTATAAAAAGAGATGGAAAAAATGGAGGTGGAGTGGAATGGAGGTTAGAATGGAGGTGAAGTTGAATTAGAAGTTAGAAAAAATGGTGGAAGAATGGAGTTGAATGGGTGGTTATTATAGAAAATATAATTAAATAAAAAATAAATAATAATATAAAGTAGGCTATTAAAATATAATATAATATAAAGAAGGAAAAATAGTGGAAAATTTACAAAAGAAGACAAACAACATGTACATTTTTTTGCTTTTCTAATTTATATTTTTTTGTATTTTCAATAAGAGATATTTATAATAGAAAAATACAATAAAATACTAAAAAAATACAACACAACAATGATTTTTTAGATTTTTTAGTAATTTGAAAAAATAAATAAATAATGAAGAAGGAATGAATATTTATATTATATACAATGTACACCTAGGTCCCAAAACTCATATTTCGCAAACGAGCTCCGATTTTAGTGAAACCACTTCCGTTGGATAATAATTTTCTAACTTTACTTTAAAACTGAGTTTGGTGAATTTGGAGTTCAAACGTAACGGAAATTTGGTCGGGAAGTTGGACTTTACGGCTTTTTCTCTTTAGGATATAGGGGAATTATTTGAGGTGGAATTTATTTCATATTTTTGTATTTTTTTAAACATTTTTATGAACAAGTCAGAGAAATAATTAGAGAAAAAGGAGTTGAAATGCAATTATTACAAAGATATGAAGTTTTGGGCTATTTATTGGTGAAAAACTCCTATACGTTGCAGCTTTTTATGTCAATTTATTTTGTACAATCTAATATACAATAGTTAGTGTGTTTTTATTTACAAGACTCATTTTATTAATTTATTGATTTTATGGACATTTATTTGAGATTTCACTCACATATTTTGCTAATATCAAGATATTGAGATGATGAATCGTGGATTCATTACCCTCCTATACTTAAACTTTGCTAGTCCTCGAGCAAATAAATAATGAGTAAGTTGGAATAACCCCTGATTATGCATGTAGACAAGACTTGATCCATTCAAGAACTCTCTGTTTTAGAGATCCTAAAACTCTAAGCTAAACTAAGCTTTAGTAAAAAGATATCCAATTTCCCTAATCGTCAGACTCTCTCTGTATACGTATATAATAGGGATATGACTTTAAGTGTGGATTGCAGTTACAAGAGTAGAGTTGCAACGTCACCCAACTAGTCCAAGAGACTCTCCTAAGAACCCGATCCTCGAAACTAAGTAATAAACCATTTCTTGAATCCAACCCACCATCTCTTCAGTTGTTAGTCTTAAAAGTGTAGATGGGAGGCCAGTTGATGTAGGTCATAGGATTGTGTCATTTCTTCTCTCCCTCTCATTGGAACAAGGATCCTCTCGAGTGCCTTATTTAACTCAAAACATGTATTTTTTTTGTTTGTTGATCAGTGTGTCTGTCAAGATAAGTTGGAGTTGTCTGCACTTGTTTTCTTGGGAGTACACCGGGATATGCCTTTTTTTAGTATATACCTTCTACACCCAGACTTGTAGCATTTACGATGCAGGGCCCTTTTTTGGTGCTATCCCAACTCCTGGTCCTAATAGGGATGGTCCAAGTGGACACTTTGAAATATTTGGAGCGCTTGCCTTTAGTGGAAGCTCTTTAATATTTGACTTTGTATGGTGAGAGATTTTCTGTCAACATTGATATTTCTCTCCTTGCTTTGCTTTTTGGCTAACTCCATTGCTTTTACCAAAAGTTGGTGCACACTGATCAACGATTTTTTAGATTTCATCACACCCTGGCACATAGGTAAATGTCAAGATATAGTACAAGAACCATGTTCTCATACTGATTAAAGGTGCTAACACTCAGGTTTCATGAAGCCTTCATTGATTTTATCCCATCACCGAGCATCATCAAATCAAGTCCAAACTCAAATATCTCATCCTAGTTCCACAAGTGAAATTCTAACTCATCTCATCATAACTGCAGTCATGTATGCGAGTGCTAATCATATTCTTAAGGTAGAGACTAATCAGGCAATATAGCACACAAATCTATCAAACTAGGGACATGTGAATAATTAAGTCAAAAGACCCTAATGATAAGGCTGGTTAACTCAAAATCTCAAGACCTCATAAACCAAGTGTTCTTGAACATCACAAATCTTCTGTAAATGTGAATATGTCAGGAATTAAACCAACTTATTAGTTATTTTTTTTGTGATTTTTATTTTTGTAATTTTTTAGTTTTTTGAAAAACAAAGGAAAAGAAGAAAGTTGTTTTTTAAGAAAAAGGTTTTTGCTTTTTGTTTTTTTATTTTTTTCAATTTTTTTTCAAAAAGTTTTTTTAAAGAAAGGAAAATAAGAAATGACACATTTTTTCAATTTTTTTGAAAAAAGTTTTTTTGAATTTTTTTGAATTTTTTGTTTTTACCAATTTCACCAACCCCATAAATATTAAATAATATATACAAAAATACGTGAAAGTACGAGCTATAGGTAAACTATATATGTAATATATACACGCCCCCTATACATAGCATCTGCTATGTCCTCGGAGCATAAGAAGCGAGAAAAGGACATAGCTCGTGCTAAGCGTAGGATAGTAAAAATAACAAAAAGTATAGAAGTCGATCCGTCCCTCCTATACCTAGGCTCTGGTCAGCCTAAGTGTAGAAGAAGAGCGAAAATGGGGCAGACGAGGTCAAGGGGAGAAATGGATAAGTATATACACATGGTGGGCATCGGTTCCCTCTATACTTAGGCTCTGGTCAGCCTAAGTATAGGACATGAGTAAGTCGTAGAACCGATGTGATCTGGATAATGTACATAGAAGGAGAATATACTAGAGGAATGAATCTTTTAAGCTGGCGAATCTTGATGCTACATCTTCATGAAGAGTAATATGATGTATCTGCTATGTGTTCACTCTGCATGAAGTTTATGATCTTGACTTGGACCAACTGCTCTTTCAAATCTACAAAAGGCTTCAATAGTTGTCCATTTACCACATGAGATTGTGCACCATCTATGAGATCAGCTATCTCTACACTTCCATTCTCATGCACTTAACAACAAAGGGACCCGTCCATTTAGATTTGAGCTTCCCATGGAACATCTTCAACCTGGCATTGAACAACCATAACTTTTGTCCAGGGATAAAGTCTTTGCACCTAATGTGCTGATCATGCCATCTCTTTACTTTGTCCTTATAAAACAAATTGTTGTCATATGCCATGTTTTGGATTTCCACGAGCTCGTTCAAGTTCAAGTCTCGACAAAGCTTCCCTAGATGACAACTCCAATTAATCTTCTTAATTGCCCATTCGGATTTATGAATCAACTCTGCGGGTAAATGGAATGGCTTGACATAAATCATTATAAATGGTGAAGTACACAATGGTGTCTTGTAGGCTGTCCTATAGGCCTACAAAACTTGGTCCAAGAGCTGGGACCAATTCTTCCTATCGGGAAGAACCAACTTCTGTAAAATACTCTTCACCTCTCTGTTCGAAACCTCGGCCATGCCATTGGACTGTGGGTGGTAAGGACTAATAACTCTATGCTCAAATCCGTAGTCCTTAGCTAAAGATCTCATATCTCGGTTCACAAAGTGTCTACCCCCATCATATATCAGAATTTTTGGCACCCCGAACCTAGAAATAATATGGTCTCTCAAAAACTTACAAACAGTCTTGTTGTTTGCAGTTCGGGTAGGGATAGCCTCCACCCACTTAGATAGATAGTCAACCGCCAACAAAATGTACTCATGTCCTTGGCTGTTGGGAAAGGGACCCATAAAATATATGCCCCATGTATCAAAAACATCACAAATAATAACCGGCTGCATGGGCATCTCATGTCTCTACCCATCTGTCCCTCCCATCCTTTGACAAATCGGGCACGATCGTACAAAATCAATAGCATCTCTAAATAAGGTTAGCCAATACAATCCACATTGAAGTACTTTGTGAGCAGTTCTCTTTCTCGAATGGTGTCCTCCAACCTCAAGTGAATGATAATATGTGAGGATACACTTGTACTCCTCCTGAGAAATACACCTTCTCCAAACACATTCCGGACCTTCGAAGAAAAGGAAAGGATCGTCCCAGTGGTATATCCTCGAATCTGACTTCAATCGATCAATGTTGCTCCAAGTCCAACCATGGGGAACCTGCTTGGAGACAACATAATTCACCATGTTGGCATACTGCGAGTGTGAATTAATAAAAACAAATTGACTCGTTTGGGATGGTCTCTCTAATACGCTCATAATCAGGAGAATCCTTGAGTTCAATCCAAGAAAGGAGATCAGCCACAACATTCTTCACTCCAGGTTTATCCTTTATCTCCAAATCAAATTTCTCGAGGAGTAAAATCCACCTAATAAGACGTGCCTTCGCGTCCTTCTTTTCCATTAAATATCAAATGGTTGTATGATCAGTGTAGATTTTTACCTTATATCCCAAAATATATGACATGAACTTCTCGAGGGCCCATACTACAATGAGCATTTCCTTTTCAGTCATTGTGTAATTGTTCTGTGTAGGATCTAATACTTTGCTCGCATGGTGGATCACAAACGGGATCCCCTCCCGCTGTTGTCCTAACACAACTCCTATAGCGAAATATGAAGCGTCGGTCATGCTCTCAAAGGGGAGAGACCAGTTAAGAGCTTGTAGGATAGGTGAATCATAAATCTTCCTCTTCAAGAGCTCAAAGGACTCCAAACACCTATGATCTACAACAAACTCCGTGTCTTTCCCTAAGAGCTCAGTTAGTGGGCAAGCGATCTTTGAAAAATCCTGAATGAATCTCCTATAGAATCCAACATGCCCTAGGAATTACCACACTGACTTCACTTTGGTAGGTGGATCGAGTTTCTTGATCACCTCCACCTTGGCAGGGTCAACCTCCATTCCCATTTGGGAGCTGACATTCCCCAACACGATACCCTCTGTCACCAAAAAGTGACTCCTCCTAGGAGAGTACCAGATTCACCTCTCTACACCTCATGAGGACTCGTTCCAAGTGCGCTAAACATGTATCAAGGGAATCACCATGGATCAAGAATTCATCCATGAAAACTTTCAGGAAATCTCCCACCATCTCGACAAATATGGCGATCACGCACCGCTGAAATGTGCCCGAAGCATTGCAGAGCCCGAATGGCATGCACCTGAAAGCATAAGTGCTGAATGGACATGTGAGTGTGGTCTTTTCTTGGTCCTCAGGGGTTGTAGCTACCTTGTTGTAGCCTGCGTACCCATCAAGAAAACAGACGAACTCTTTCCTTGCGAGTCTCTCAAAGATCTCATCAATAAAAGGCAAGGGAAAGTGATCTTTCTTTATCGGAACATTTCAAGCACCTAAAATAAATAGAGATACGCCACGACATAGGTACTCGTGTTGTGATATCTACCCCCTCCTTTTTGGTGACCATATGAATTCCCGACTTCTTCGGGACAACATGTAGCGGGGCCACCCACTTGGCATAAAAAATATGGTATTTAAACCCTGCTTTGCACCATTTCTCAATCTCTTTCTTCGCTACTTCCTGTAGATTGGGGTTAAGTCTCCTCTTGACTCATAGTAATGTCTCATATTATCCTCATTAAAAATGTTAAGCGAGCAGAGAGTGAGGTTGATCCCTACGAGATCCGACATTGTCCAGCCTATTGCTTTGCAGTTCGTCTCTAAGACCTATAACAACCTAGACTCATGTTCTAATGTCAAGTATGAGATAATGATAACAAGATATCTCTCTTTGGGTCCCACAAGAAAGGCTTACTTGAGTGTAGGAGGAAGTGCTTTCAGTTCTGGCATTGTGCTATCAAAAAATAAAATTTGGTTGAACTGAATCTGATTCTGATTCTGTACTGCATGAAGGTGGGATAAGCTGCGTAGTACTCGCCACCAACTCAGAAGTATGGAGAGTCAGATTGCCAAAGAAATGCAGTAATTCGGCCAAAGTTACGTCCGACTCGTCATCTATGTCCAATGATCGTTCCGAAGGGGACGGAACTGACAGATCCAGATGGATCTCTATGTCATCACATGAATAGGTAGATGCATCTCTAACAATATGAGGCAACACCTGGAAAACTGCATCATGCACTATATCCTTTCCAGATGAAAGGGTCTCACTCTGTCTTGAAGGAAACAGTCCCCAAATCCCAACAGTGCTAATCGTTATGCAATCTACCTCTGAAAATGAGTACTTTGTGCTACTCTCTGAATCGGGTCGCTGACACTTAGTTTGCTTCATCTCAAGGTTCACTACTCCTCCTAGAGAACAAAATTTCATCATTCCCATACCATAATCGAAATCTACACCTTGGTTCTAAGAAAAGGCCACCCGAGAAGGATATGAGATTCTCTCCAATGATTCTGGGTCTCTATGTCCAAGATTGTGAAGTCAACCTGATAGTTCTGCCCCTCAATCTAGATAAGTATGTTCTTCACTTCTCCCTTAGGTCTCTTCACTGAACGATCTACGAATTGAAGTAAATCTCTAGATTTACGAAGTGGTACCAACTCTAATTTCTGATATAATGCTAAGGGAAGTAAGTTGATTGAAGAAACATTATCTAAGAGTTATGCATGCAAACGCATATTGTTTATACGACTCTCCACATAGTAAGCACCCATGTCTCTCTTTTTCTTTGGTATTGTCTGATTCTTGAGATAATAAATTGTGGCTACTGACAAGATGTGTGTCTTTATATTTTGGTTCTCTTTCTTCTTGCTAGCACTTGGAGGCATGCATCTCACCTTAAGGTATTTTTGGAATGCAGGATGGTTAGCCACATACTCATCAAATGGTACCTTTACAGTGATATTTTCTTTATAGAACTATATAATATCAGGGTCATCTTTCTGAATCTTTTTGATGTGCTTTCCTATCATAAGAGTATGGGGGAAAGGGATTGAAGTTAGGAAAACAGAAGATGAAGAGTCTGAATCATGAACTTAAAGATCATTCTTGGCATTAACAGAAACATAGTTCTCCATACATGAATCTTTTTGATGCAACATGGAATCGAAATCAAAGCTATCTACTATAGGTTATGGAATAGAAGAATGAAGTGATATCTACCACAATGGAGATGCAAAGTCTTCCCGTAGACTCAGAAGTGTATTCATGCTGCTGATGCTGCACACGGATCCCTCCTCTCGGCTCCCTGAGTAGAAATCCTCAAATGGTGTTGATGAAGCTCTGGAATATGCTGCCTCTCCTCCTCGTCCTCTGAAGACTCCTCAAGTAGAGCTTCAAAGATGCCCCTCCTCGTGTCCCTTGCCTGGTCAGGTATGGTCACAGTCCTTCCTCTCTTGAGTGACATATGATTAGCCTCGTTGCGTGATAGAATCTTATGTTCAGATCTAGGAGATGCTGAATAGTATACCTACCAAAGTGCTGCTGAGAACTAGATCAGTTCAGGATATTGGGGTTAGCTTGAACCCGGGTTGGGATTGAGATATATGGTGCAGTCTGCTCGTCTCGCCATCTGGACAGGTAGTTGGACAACCACCCGTAAGTTGTGAATTTCATTTTGATAGGAACATAGCTTGTTGAGTATCTGATGTTGTATGTCCCATGGACAAGACGAAGAAGGAAGGGGATAAGACTGGGAAGAAGAACGGAACGACTGGCCCTACTGTTCAGGGTACTGCCTCTATTGCTATGCCTGCTGCTGTTGGGGTATCTGTTGAGACTGCTGTACTGCTGCCGATGTTGCTCGGGTAGCTGGAATCTAGGGCTCTACTGTGAAGGAGGTGGTGCGGAGGTGAATGCGGGTGTTGTGAAAGGGTCGAGGGACGTTGGTAAGTCTGTCGGTTTCCCCGCCCTTCCCTGCCTGGCAGGATCCTGAGTATACCATACTGCATTCACCTCTCAAACTGGTGGAGGCTCCTCTTGAACTGTATCTACTAATGGAGGTGGCTGCGGGAAAGAGTGGGCATAGGATTGGTACTGCTTCCACGGCTGGGGTTTCCCTGACACCAACTGCTCTTAGACATGTTGAACTCGGTATATGGGAGCAATGGGTGCAGTCACGACGGGTATCCTTATCTTAGATACCTTCTCAGTCAACTCCTCCATCTATTTTGGAAGTTTGGAGACACTCCGATCTAACTCATCAATCCTCCTGTCAATCTTCTCGACTATTGTAAGCTTTTCCGCAAGGAGTGCCATGCTAGGGATCATGTCTTGAGAGTGTCCGACTACAACTGATTTTCCCCATCCAAATGAGAGTGAACTGGGGGATGATGTGTAGGCCCTGCTGGCCATCTGTGAGCGCCTAGTTTCAGCCATCTGCTTGAATACGTTCCAAACTGTATCCGATCCTCGTGATGTATAGCAGCCTCCATTGGCAACGCTCACTAAACCCTACATCTCAAGGTTGAGACCAGTGAAGAATGACTGGACCAAGATGTTGTCATCTAGATTATGACAGAGACACTTCTATAGGATGTCCTTGAATCCTTTCCCAAGCATCACAAAAGGCTTCATGGGGTAATTTGGAAAAACGCGAAATCTGCATCCTCAATAAGTTAGTTCTACTTATCGGGTAGAACTTCTTCGAAAATAGGTCCTTGAACTCTGGTGACTGTAATTCCCAAGTTCTTTAGCTAGTAGTCGGCTTTGCCACCCAAACAAATGGAAGGACTGTGAGCCTAATATAATCCCAGCTAACCATAGGATGTCTAAGGTTAGCACAAATGAGCTCAAAGTACGTTAGGAATGCATAGGCTCCTCGGAAGCATTCCCATTAAACGACGACAATAAGTTTAGAAATTACGGCTTCAACTCAAAATCAACTTCAGGGTTCGATCGGACTCAAATAATTTTGAATTTGATTCTGTTCGAGGGTATACACCGCATCCATTGGTGGTTCGACCCCAACATTAAGATATCCTAACTGAGCTCGGAGTAGCACGTGTTGCTGCTCAGATTCAGCTAATCTGGCAAGTACCATTCTCATCAGGTCTTCAAGGTGTTCTTCTTCCTTTTCTTTCTACTTTGGAGACATTTTTCTTATATCTTCTTTAGGTCTTGAATCACCTATTTTTTCTTGATTAGAAGAGGATTTAGGAATCATGAAGTATGTCTTCAAGGTCTAGGTGCAAACGAACACAAATTAAATCAAGTATTTAGCGACTCATCACATGATGCCATTGTCGGGGTGGGTTGGACGTTTGCGGCTGGCGGAGGTTGGAGAAGATGGCGGCAGAGAGGAGTGCCACTGTACGCAGCGGAGAGGTGTGGAGCAGATCGTCGCTGTCTAGGCAGAGGGGCTCGCGCTTGGGCAACGCGGCTTGGAGTGAGGAGGTGACGGGGGCGGCGACGCACGGCCGGCGCATGGGCGCGGGTGGTGAATCTACGATTCGTCATCTTTATGCATTTATTTTATCTTAAAATCCCTTATAAAACACTTGTATATAATAGAACTCCATATTCTTACTAACTTGCATCTGTGTTTAAATATTGTATATTATTTTAACCTAAAATAAATAAAGAAAGAAAGAATGGAAAGATAAAGAATAGAAACTTAAAAAAGGAAGACTGTATATATATGTAATAGATACAGGATGATCCGAACCCTGAGAGAAGGTCAAGACTTGACCTGATCGACCAGGAATAAAGTAAGGGAGATAGGGTCCTCAAAATTGTGTGCAGTGTATATTTGTATACTACACTATTTTATTTGTACATTAATTGACCTCAAATAAAATAACTTTCAAAACCAAAGTTATAAATAAAAATGTGTTCTAATTAATAAAAATAATTGCACAATTAAATCATGTATAGAATAAAAGCAACCACATTTGGAAAAAAGCCACTAAGCACTAATTTAAAGACCAATTCCGACTCCATAATGATAAAATTGAACCAATCTCACTTTCATTGGATTCTAAATTAAATAATCTTTAAAATGATGTATTTTCATAATTTTTAGAGTTATGAGTAAAAAGTTGGTTTTCTGAGGTGGTTTGTGCAATTTTCCCATGTATTTTGTACATATTGTATTTGTATATATTTGTATATATTTTTAAATATTTTTTAATAATTATTTAAATTAAAATTAAAAAAAGAAAAAAAGTTAATTTGCTCATTTACCCTTGTATATAATGTCATATATGAATGTAGTATATGTGTATAGTTGTTATTCTTAATTAACTGCCATAAAAAATTTAAAAAAATAACTTTTTTTATTCAAATAAATAAACATGATGAAAAAATAGATAATTTTGTAAATAGTTTTAACTCTCTTTATCTTTATCTCATTTCAATGTTCATCTCTCTTATCTCTTTATCCAAAAAGTCCAAAAATTAAAATTTCATCTCCATTATCTCTTCTATTTATCCGGCTCATTCTCCATCATTCCAACTTGATCAATCTTTGGTGAGAGGAACCTGATCTCCGAGAGTCTTGTCGTCGAGAAAGGTGCCTAGCCTCCGAGCCCGTCCGGTGACAGCGAGTTGGCCTTCGTCGAGGCGATCACGGTCCATTTTCCGCTCCTAAGGAGAGATCCATCGTCGTTTTTCTTCTTATTCTATCCTAGATTAATCTTAGTTTTATTTTCTTGTTTTGGTGTTATTTTCATTTTGTTCTTTTAGATCTTAAAAATCCATCACGATTTGATCGCCGCTGACTCGATTTTTCATCTCATTTTCTTGATCTCTCCGCATTCTTTTATATCTTCCACGATCTATCAACTCCAACCATGCACGGTAATCGGAGAATCGATTTGATTTTTCTATTTTCGCCGGATCCCCGTTCGCATTTTCCGTTTGATTTTGGGATTTGAGTCATCATGCTCATGTACGAATTTTGTTTATACATAAAAAATATACAAAAAATATTTGTTTTCTTTTTCTTTAACATTTGTTTTGCAGGATCACATTAAAAAACAAAAAATATAATAAAATATAAAAATTAAAAAAAATCTATGTTCTGTTTTTAATTTCCCTATTTCGGATTTACAAAAAAAATAATAAAAAATTTATCAATGTTTACACTAAAAAAACAAAAAATAAATAAAAAAGGGGCAACAGTAGGCAGGAGCCGCTGCCGCCCCCTCCTTCTCCACCGCTTGGGGCAGCGCCCCTCCACCGTCGGTTGCACTGTCCTGCATAGCCCCCGCTCCTCGCCAACGTCGTTCCTCCACCGTCTCCTACGCAGGCACCCGCCATCGACCATCACCGCGCAGGTTGCCACCAGCCCTTGGCCGCAGCATCGCCGATGCCCTCCCTCATCACGTCCCCTCTCAAGCGCCGCCTCTGAAGCCCGTGCCTCCCTCCATCGACCGCCACCAACGCAAGCAGCCCACCGCCGCCCTCCTCTGCACCAGCACTCTCCCGTAGGCGCCCCTATCAATCGACCTCCAGCCATCCGCCTTGAAGTTCCTCCATCGCCAGACGTTCCATCGAACGCCACCAATGCAAGCAGCACCACCCCTCCATCCCGCCGCCAGCGTGCCTTGGAGATGGGGAAGAAGAGGGGCGGTGACCCATCGTGACCCCTGTTGCTAAACGAAGCAAAAAGAAGAAAGGAACCCTAGGCATTATTTTATTCTGACAAATATCAATTTCTCCCTCGGAGTTCTAAAAGTTACAGAAAGGCCCATGTAAGAATCAAGAATAAACTTGGGGAAAATTACATATGAGCCCTTAGAGATTTCACAAATTACGTCAGAACCACTTGTGTCCAGCAACTCACGTATATAACACGTTTCACTTGGGTAATTTCCACTTTTCATCCTCTGTTTCACTTATTTTAGTTATTTAATGCCAAAACAAGACTTATTTACATTTTTGTCCCTTATTATTCAGACTCTTTAATTTGCATGATTTTTCTATTGAAATAAATATTTTTATAAGTCAAAAAATTCTTAAAAAATTAATCTATACTCGTGTAATGTGCATCTTCATTATGTAAAAATTTCAATTTCATTTTGTCTTCACTTAATATTATTAAAAAATAAAAAACATGTCATTTTTTGCTTTCTCAAATTCAAAAATTCAAAAATATTCGGAAATAACTCCAAAAATTCCAAAAAAATAGGGGAGTTTTATTTCATTGTCTTTTAATTTTTATGCAAATTTTGTGCATTAATCATTTATAAAATTCGAAAATTGAAAAATACCAAAAATCTTATATTAATCATAAGAAAATCTTCATAAAATCCAAAAATTGTGATTTCACTTCATGTTTGTAGATATTTGCATTTAGTTTGTCATAAAAATAATTTCCAGGAGTTCTAATTGATTAAAATATTTTTAATTTGCAAATTACTTCAAGTTATGCACAATTTCGCATTTTCTTACTGTTTGTTTTAAAAAATATAAACAAATCTGAAAATTCACAAAAACCAAAAACATTTCAAAACATTCAAAACCCAAAATATTTTTTTTTGAATTTTTCTGAGCAATTTTGATGTAATTGAAAAATACAAAAAGAGTTGGTGTGCGTATTTCATATCTTGTGCATATTGCTTCATTATTTTTTGAAATAAAAATAAAAAAATTTGCAAAAATCAAAACACTATAAATTTGAAAATCAGAAATACAAAAAATTAGAAATAAAAAAATTACAAAAAAATAAAAAAGATAAGAAAATCACAAAAACCAAGGATAGTATCCTTTGAGATTCCCGTATTTCCTTGATTACTTTTCGATTGAGTGAATAACCCTCGGGATTTGTAGCCTCCCTATGTTCGTCCCTGTCTGCTATACAAGTTAATAAGTAGCAAAAAAATAAAAAAAATTGTTTGTTTGTCATGGGATTTTTGGGGGGTAGCAACATCTTTCATATCAATAATTTCCTATCCCGAAGAACTATAGAAAAACAACGGGCGACCAGATGA
Source organism: Ottelia alismoides (assembly GCA_037367405.1). NCBI lineage: Eukaryota > Viridiplantae > Streptophyta > Magnoliopsida > Alismatales > Hydrocharitaceae > Ottelia > Ottelia alismoides. The sequence continues at coordinate 138,616 of JAZKJV010010688.1, forward strand.
AGGACACCGGGGAAGAGCAGTGGCCGGCAGTGAGTGCTGGGTCCGGCCACCTTCTTTAATCATTTTTTTTATTTTTTTTGTTATTGATGTGATGAATTTTTTTATATAATTTTTTTCTATTTTTTGCTTTGTTAACAAGGAATGCAATGAATAGAAACGAAATGGTGTGGTGATGGTGGTAAAGATAATGAAGTAGAATAAATGGAGCTATGTGGGTGGTAATGTGGCGTGATAAAATGCAAAAAATATAAACGATGCCGAATGATAAAAGGAGAACTTACCTACGATGAACGTGGGCGCCTATGATGTGCTCACGATAAGCACGACGTTTGCTCAAATCGTCGATGAGCTCTAGCAGTACATGGATGCAGCTGCGATGTTGGCTAAGAAGCTAACGAATCTCACCGGAGAGAGGGCTGTCATTGCTCGACCGCAGTGGCTCGGTGTCACCGATTCAACTCTGGGAACTAGGCTCTCCTCACATAAAAATGGATCAAGTAACAAAATGAAGTGGATGGGATGTATAAAAAGAGATGAAAAAAATGGAGATTGGAATTGAGGTGGAATGGAATGGAGGTTAGAATGGAGGTGGAGTGGAATTAGAAGTTAGAAAAAATGGTGGAAGAATGGAGTTGAATGGGTGGCTATCACAGAGAATGAAAATTAAAATAAAAATAAATAATAAGATAAAGTAGGCTACTAAAATTTAATAAAATATAAAGAAGAAAAAATAGTGGAGAATTTACAAAAGAAGACAAACAACATGTACATTTTTTCCTTTTCTAATTAATATTTTTATGTTTTCAATAATAGTATTTACAACAGAAAAATACAATACAATACTAGAAATAAATACAACACAATAATGATTTTTTTAGATTTTTTAGTAATTTAAATAATAAATAAAAAAAATGAAGAAATAATGAATATTTACATTATATGCAATGTACACCTAGGTCCCAAAACCATATTTTGCAAACGAGCTCCTATTTTACTGAAACCACTTCCATTGAAAAGATAATTTTCTAACTGAAACTTTGAGTTTGGTGAATTTGGAGTTCATACGGAGTAGGAATTTGGATGGGAAGTTGGACTTTACAACCTTTTCTCTTTGAGATCTGGGGGCATTTATGTGAGTTGAAATTTATTTCATAATTTTATATTTTTATGTACATTTTATGAACAAGTCAGAGAAATAATTAGCTAAAAAGGAGTTGAAATGAAATTACTAAAAAAATACGAAGTTTTGGGCTATTTACATGTGAAAAACCCTTTACTTCGTGGCTTTTTATAGTTATTTTTTTGTACAATGCAATATACAATAATTAGTGTGTTTTATTTACAAGAGTCATTTCATTAATTTATTGATTTTATGGACATTTATTTGAGATTTTACTCAGGGATTTTGCTAAGATCAGATATTGAGATGATGAATCGTGGATTCATTAGGGAGGACACCAGGAAGCTCTTGGAGCCTTTTGCATCGATAGAGGAGGTGAGAGGCATGTGTTACATCAGATCGAAGCTCGGAGAAAGGAGTGTTCTTCCCTGTTCTTCCATGCTCCTCCATCGTCGTCGGATCGCCCCCTTTTGCCCAGGTGCACTGAAGTCATCAGATCGCTATTTCTTGACCATCAGTTTCAACCCTGAGGTCTAATCTCTGATGTCCGAGGTGAATCGTCATCACAACACCAAAGTGCGCTATGTGGACAAGTTAGCAGCCCTTGGCCGCACGATCAGGCGCATAAGTGGGGTATATTTCACTTTCTACCCCATGTTTTTATTATTTTATTTGTAGTCTTATAATTTATTTTTACATTCAAAACTTTTGGGTAAATTGTTATTAGACCAATGTACTTAATTCATATTGCATTTTGGTCCTAGCCAAGTCACCTCACGGTCGTCCCACTTGAGGTGATTTGCATTTAGGCCCCAATAGTTTTGTGTATTTTATTTTAAAATTAAAACATTCCTCTGCAGTTATATTATTTTGGGTATTTTGAAAATGAGACCTCAAGTTTATTTTTATTTACATTTATTCCCCCTACCAAGTCATGTATTTTTGTTAATGTATTTTATTTTATTAAAAACAGTGTATGTGCTCTAAAAAATCCCACAAATAGGATTAGACAATCATAGATTCACGCCATATTTTGGTTTTTATATTTTCACATTTTCTAATTTAAAAAAAAAACTAAAAATACTTTTTCTAAAAGTTAGAAAAATATTTATTTTGTTTATCTATTTACTTTACAACTCTAGAACTTAAAAACCCTACAAACAGAAAAACAAAAAATCATAAAATCCAAAAAGGATCTAAAATACTTTGTAAATCCTAAAAAATTCCCGAAACTCCAAAATCATATTTTTTCTATTTTCTAATTTTCTTTATATTATTTTTCTACTAAAATTGAATTGAAAAATTTTGGATATTATTTGCCATTTTAATTTCTAAATTAATCCAGCCTATTATTAAATCCTTGATTTGGGATTTTTTTGCATGTAAAAATATATAAAAATAAAAAAATAGCTAAAAAAATAAAAATAAAAATAATTATTATTTAAAACCCAAAACATTTATTCTTGATATTTTGTTATTTTTAATTAGTATTATATATATTTTTCCCATATTATATATAGCCTTATATAAACTTATATTATATTTTTAAAAATAAAAAGATATTAAAAATAAGAAAATATCAAAGAAAATAGACAAATTATAAAATTAAAAATAAAATACTATAAAATGGAAAATATATAATAATATATAAGAAAAACCCACCAAAAACAAATAGATAACAATAAGCACACATTTTAGAAATTAATTTTCCCTGATTGCCCGTTTGCTCCCTGTGTTCGACCTCTACAATTACTTTTACCTATACACATCTTTTGTAGAGTTATTATAAATTTTAAATCCACACTTTTATTTTCATTGCTTAATTCTTAATTGTGGGTTAACTATTGATTGAATTAGGGTTTTGTGAGAGGTCACTTCGATGATTGTTTATCCTCCTTGTGGATTGACAAGACTCCTTTGATACTTTGTTCAACAAATAACATCGTTTCTGGGGAGTAACACCATGTAGATTGGATTCTTATCCGTGTCTTCTTTCTTGCTATATTTTCTTTTATTTTATTTGTTATTATATTGTTGAATTGTCTATGCACCTCTTCTTTGTTGACTTTTTTGCAGGGACCGCAGATCTAAAGAGGTTCTTCTAGGGCGCATGTGCACCCACCCACATGAAGTTGTGCCACTCTTCCTACTTAATCGGTAGGAGAGAGCAACATGATGCAAATTGGAGGAAATTTTGATACAACATGAGTTTGTTTATTTATTTATATATTTTATATAATTATAGTGAGAGAGAGAGAGACTATTTAATTGTAATATTCATGACTCTCCAGGACACTCTACACTTCAGGAGGTCCACTACCCGAGGGATTATTCCCTTGGGGGCTTCATCGATTTTGTCATGGTTTTCCGCCTTTCTTTTTCATTGTTTCATGATTTTGTTTTCATTTATTTTGTGTGATTGAGTATTAGCTTTAGGATTTCCTGATGATAGATTAAGGTCCAAAGCCCTCATATAATTACGTGACCTATAGTTTGATTTTGGATCTAGTCAAAATTTTAATTGCTCTTCACTTAGTCTTGGAACCGTGCGCTGCGAGAGCCTCCATATAGTGCTTGTAGGACCTACTGTGGTGGGCATCGAGGAGGCTCCATGATCAGACCCTTTGGTTCTTTTCTATGTATTTAGCATTCTGTGCTTCTTGTAATAGTGATTCTTTATCTAGGGCAATTTCATCTGATTGCATTTGCATATAGATAGGTTTCAATTATGCTTAGCATCCTTGCATGAAGAGAGCTGAAGGCAAGGAGAGCATTTCTATTTAGAATTCATCATCGCTTTCTTTTGCATTGCTTTTCCGACTCTCTCCCTCTAATTTTGATCACCCATGAGCTAAAAAGAATTGATCTCTTGTTAGGCTCATGCATTTCCATTAAAAAACCAAAAAAAGTGTTAATAAATAAAATTGATACTGCTATGATTACTAGACCCTAAAATAAATCAAAAAGAAAAAATCTTTATCTTAGGGAGAGTAACCCCCTCATTGTATTCGCAATTAATTTACCAACGTATACACTAAGGAGTAGTGCCCAAATCGCATGACGACCTAAGTGCTTGTACAATTTAGTATTCTCATCTAACTCTAAAATTTGAAAAGATAAAAAGATCAAACTTTCATGGTCATCACAGTCTTAAGTAGGTGAATTGAGGGGTTGTTTTATGTATATTTGTTTGTGATTACTTGTGCATACTCGATCTTGTCTACGCATTTGCATCTTTTTCTCACATCTCTTGATTTGACCATCATTTTACCCTGATCATTTACCTTTTGCTTCAGAGATGGCTGACTAGAGTGATTTTATTCGGACTTTGCGGATCCTTGTACCCTCTAGCCGGTCCACCTTCACTTTTCCAAGAGGACTTTTCTCCCCATTTTTATTTTTGTACATATCCACCTCAGCCACATTGTCAGACCTCGGACTTTTACACACCACCTCTACCCTCACATCTTCTACCATTTCATTCACCCGAGACTGATTGTTGGAGTCATCTCTCATGGAGTCCACCCTTGAGAACTTGACCCAGATGATGGAGCATATGAGACAGAGGATTAACGTCCTCACTAGTATAAGTAAGATCCACAATGACACCACCATTTTATCACATGGGTTCATTCAAGGATTCTTAGAGATCTTTCAATCGCTAAAAATACTGAAAAATGAAGAAAAATTTTAAAATACAAAAATATTTTGGGGAGGCACATTATTGATTCAGACTGTGAGGAGAGGGCACCCATGCCAGATCACTTGCCCATACATACACTCACACCAATTCCCACCCTTGACCCCAAGGATGACACTGTACAGACTTCTCTTGGTCATTCTTGTGTAAATGATGGTTATGATCTCTCCCCTTGTTGTAGGAGATCCAAAATTAAAAAAAATATTGACTGAACTTGAAGTGGTGGAAACTATTCATGAGATCATTAAGGCCCCACTTCACTGGGCCATGACCCAGTTATCCGCTCCTAAACCCAAGAAGAGAAAGCGAAGGAGCAGATTTGAGCGACACATCTTGGACCATTGCCATTTCCCATGCCATCTCTCATCGTCCACACACTAGGAAGGGAACACTGTCACACCTCTTATGAGTTGTACGATCTTTGACTATTCTTGTGATAACACTCTCCTTAATGGTGGTGCTTCGATCAATATAATACCCTTCCTACTGGTACATCTCTTCATCTCGGGTCTCTCAAGAAAACTAGGATGATTGTCCAATTCGCTGATGGATCAATAAAGAGGTCGAAAGGTATTCTAGAGAACAATATCATTCAGATTCAGAGCATGAGATTCACTACAGACTTTTTCATATTGCCCATGGAGACCTTCACCCCTATGGAGTGTCCTCAAATCATCCTGGGACAAACCAGAGACCTACATTCCATGAGAGTGTGCATGTGTTAGCCGACCCTAAGAACTATGACCTTGATGTTGGCATTAGAGAGGTTTGTTTTTTGATGGGTGATGAATACCCATTCATCACTCTTTATTCTTATATTTTAAGCTACAAAAACCTTTGCAAATACATGGATATCTCTGTAAATACAAATAATTACCAAAGTGCATGCATTGTATAAAAGTAAATAATTAGAATGTTTTGTGCAAAAATAAAAGAAATAAAGAATTAAAAGAAAAAAGAGGGAGATATTTAGAATAAATATTGAGCGACCTAATCCCAGGGAGGGCTCAGCATAGGCCCGACCGCATAAAAGCCCAAGTAGAGAGAGAATAAGGAAGCTCATGTGTACATATACCTGTCTATAAATAAATAAAAATATTTTCCTCTAAAACAAAATAAAAGTGGGTTGAATTTATTTGTAAATATTTGTAAATACAAAATCAAAATAAAACAAGAAAATAAAAATACCCTACCTTGTGTATATCCACCATGTACATAAACCCATTTCTATATTTATTTTACCTTGTAAATAAATTAAATCAAAATCCCATAAAATTTGTATATATTCTATAACTCATGTTGTAAATAAATAAAATAAAAACCATAAAACAAAATTAAAATAAAAAGAACAAAAAATAAAACCAAAAGAAACATTGTATATATACCATGTATATAGATGTATTTACCTATTTATTTTATCCTTGTAAATAAAATAATAAAAATAAAATAAAAATACCTTTTTATTCCTAATTTTATGCTATAAATAAATAAAATATAAAATGGGAATAAAGATGTACAAAATAATTAATTAAAAATCCAAAATTAAAAATCAATATTGTACATATACCTATACATAGTACTATATTGTAAATACCTAATTTATATTTCAAAAATAATTTAAAATAAAAAAAAATTAGTTTAAAATAAGAGGAACATTTTTCATGTTTTTGGCTTTTGTGAAATTCGGCCATTTGTTGTTTTATTTTGAATTTCTAAATCATTTCCACGTGGCCGCCTCCTATTGGTCCACGGGGGATGTTGACCCCCCGGTCAACTCCCCCCTTTGGACCAAACCCCCGCGGATCCTGTGCCCGAACCCGTTTTCTCCCATTTATCCCCACTCGATCCGACACCCAACTCCGTAAACCCCGGGCTCTACTTCTTCCTCTTGCATCTTTGATCCACGCCCGGCAGGGGTCCTTGGGATCCGTGCTCCGAGCTTCACGCCCGACTCCCCTCTAGCCGAACCCCTAGACGTATATAGTCTGAGCTCCACCCCCATTTTCACGCATCTTTGGCTCCCATCTCTCCACCCAGGACCTCCATTGTTCTCACCTGAGTGACAGCTCGCGAGTGACGGTGTTGCAGCGAGGAAGGAGCGTATAGACCATCGATCTGGTGACCTAGCGTCGCCGTGCGCCGCCACCAGTGTGGTGCTTGAGCCTCGGCCCTCGACGTCCCTCGAGGTGAAGACCAGGAGCTCCCGAAGCTCGTCCACAGTCGAATCCACACACCCGGTAAGCTTAATTCCTTCTATATTTCTCGAATTTCAGTTCACGCCCAAATCACCCCATCGCCGACTACCTTCGATTCCGACCATCCTCACCTATATTTCGATCATCAGAGTCATCCATCACCTTCGCCTTTCCCCCTCGCACCTTCTGCACCCAGCCATCCAACCCAGTTCACACAGGAACTGGGATTGGATCTCCTCCACCGTTGCTTCGTCGGAGCTCCCCCATATCGACGCATCGTTCATCCCCATCAACCCTAACTGGGTCGAGGCATTTTGCCCTAGACCCAGGAGTCTGTTGCATAGCTTTGCAGGTCCAGAGCCCATCTGAGGGCTTGACATTTAGGAGCAGTAGCTCCTGCTCCGCCGATGTTGCCTGAGCTCTCCGGAGCTCCGTCGCGCCATCGGAGGGGCTCTTCAGATGCGGGAGGCCCAGGCGTGTCTTCTCCGATCATCAGCAGCCTACAAGGGGCTCCCCAACGCGCACCCGAGCCCGACGAGTTATATCAATGCCAGAGCTGAAGCTACTCCTTCCTACACTGAAGTATGCCTTTCTTGCAGGACCCAAAAATTGATTTCCTATCATTATTAGTTCTGACCTGACCTTAGAGAAAGAGTATAGGCTCTTAGGTTCTTTAGAGAAGAACCCCAAGGCCACATACCCAAGGCCAATGGGTGGACGATGTCAGATCTCATGACAATTAAACCCATTCGCTACTCACACCACATATTTATTGAGGATAACGTAAGACCTTTCTCTTGAGTTCCATGGAGACTCAACCCTAATCTACAAGGAGTAGTGAATAAAGAAATCAAGTAATGGTGTAGAGCGAGATTTATATACCCCATTTCTAACTCCAACTAGGTGGCCCCACTTCATGTTGTCTTAAAGAAGTTAGGAATTCAGATGGCCACTAATGAGGAGGGGGTATAGATTGCAACACGAGTACCCACGCTGTGGCGTGTCTGTGTTTACTATAGGTGCCCGAATGCTGCGACCATGAAATAGCACTTTCCCTTGCTATTAGTTTATTAGATTTTGGAGAGACACGTAGGGAAAGCGTTCTTCTATTTTCTTAATAGGTACTCAGGATACAATTAGGTAGCCATCACCCCGAAGGATCTGGAAAAAACCACATTCGCATGTCCATTTAGCATTTACGTGTTCAGGTGCATGCCATTCAGGCTCTACAATACCCCTAACACATTTCAACGATGCAAGATAACTCACATTTGTTGAAATGGTAGGAGATTTCCTATAGGTCTTCATGGACAACTTCTCGATCCATGGAGATTCTTTCGATACATGTTTATCGTACTTTGACTGACTCCTTTAGAGGTGTAGGGAGGTCAATATGATTCTCTCCTAGGAGATAATGCATTTCATGGTTACAAATGGTATCTTGTTGGAGCATGTCATCTCAAAAAAGGGAATGGAGGTTGCTGTGATCAAGAAACTTGATCCACCCACCAACATAAAGTCAGTGAGTTCATTCTTAGGGGATGTTGGATTTTGTGGAATTTTCATTCAAGATTTTTCAAAGATTGTCCACCCACTGATTGAGCTCTTAGGAAAAGACACCAAGTTCATTATATCTCACAAGTGTCTAGAGGTATTTGAGCTCTTGAAGAGGAAAATTTGGGACTCATCGATCTTACAAGCTCTCGATCGGTCTCATCCCTTTGAGATCACGACTAATGCGTTGGATTTTGCCATAAGAGCTGTGTTAGGTCAGATATGAGAAGGGATTCAATTTGCAATCCACTATGCAAGCAATGTTTTGGATTTAGCACAGAAGAACTAAATCGACATCTGCTTCCTAAAGTGCCATGTATCCTTACAAGGCGGGAACACCATCGTTGTGTTGACCGCTCACGAAAGCAAGTGAAACAACAAGTAAACCCTCTGTTAAATGATGAATAAATAAATAATACAAATTATGATTTACAATTTATTTTAAACTCTACAAAACATGTGTATAGTGTGTATGTGTGTAAAGTGTCGAATCACAAAGAGCAAACACGTGTAACCTAGTAATTATTTCTAATTACGTTAATAGATGTACAATACCAAAACCTTGACATTTTAGTAGATTTTTTGTTTTATTTTTTATTTATACATTTTAATTATTTTTAATTTTATCATTTTTGTATAATTATCTGATTTTTTATTTCATTTTATCTTTTTAATTTATAATAAAGGTATATACGTAACTCTATATATGTAATATGTATAATATAGGTAATATGCAATCAAAAATATATAATAAATATTGAAACATCAAAAAATACCAGTAGGTACAATTTTTTATTTTATAAAGATTTAAAATATATTAGGGTATTTATAAGAATTAATAATGGTTTTAATTATATATAGCAATATACATGTATATTATATAATATAGGGTATTCTACTTATGCATAGAGATAAAAACAATAAAAAATTGTAGAATGAAATTATTTTGTGTTTTTTTATATTTTTTAATGTTTTGTGCTTTTAGGGATTTTTGCTAATCTTTAGGAATTTTGTAAAGTACAAAATAGTAAAAAAAGGACCTTTTAAATAGGCCAAATTGTTTTGAGATTTAAAAATACTAAATAAAGAAAAAAATTTACAAAACTAATTTTAATGTGTAATAGTACAAAGAAATAAAATTATCAGACATAAACTAATACTGTTAATATTTTGAGAACTTTTTTATAATTTTTATCAGGATTTTAAATATTTTTAATATTTTTAGGATTTTTTTATTTTTATGGATTTTTGGTCTCGAGATACAAAAGACAATAATAAACATATGTTTTTTAAGAATTTTTACAATTTTTTCATATTTTGGTATTTTTCTATTGAGAGAGTAAATAAATATCTACTATTTTATTTGTAGTAAATAATAAAATGCCTAAAATGCAAAATGACGTGTAAAAGTGTTTCACTGCAGACACCTATACTATTTTTTTGTAAAAAAAATCAAAGAGGGGCTATTTTTAATAAAAAGAAACATAAAATTAAAAATACAGCAGATGTAGGAACCTATTTACAATTAAAAATAAGTTAAAATGTATTTAATAAAACATAAAATCTAGGGGCATAGATGCAAATTTTCCACAAATAAATATATTACATGTGCAATTTTACAAAACATTGAGGACCATACAAGCAAATTTTCCACAAAATATTACGCTTAATATACATTTTATTGTACCAAGCATAAATATAAAAAGCCGGAGGGGCATCTATGCAAAAGTCACCTGCCTCATGTGGGGGTTCTACGTGAGGTGATCTAGCAAGGACTAAAACAAAGATCCAAGAAATCTTGGAGACCATTACACAATTATTCTAAACTTTAACAACTATAGAAGATAATTTAAGTATTAATGATTAAATATACAAAAACGAGGGCTTCATATATATATATATATATATATATATATATATATATATATATATATATATATAGACACACACACACACACAAACACACACCCACATGCGTACGGATGGATGGTCAGGAGGGCACCACATGGGTGCACTTAAGAGCATCTGACGGTTGAGGTGAGGCAGCGTTTCGATTGAAATCAAAGCCCCATATTAGATCTGGGTTGCAATGGGAATCTGAAGGCTCTAAAGGGCAAAACAAGAACAACTAAGAACAATTCCCTATCCACATTTCGATGGGACATTCCTCCTTGTCCTGGCCACCTGGGGCTTCGTTGATGGGATTATGAGCTTTCGGTAAGCGCTCCATGACGGTTGGTGCCGACAAGAAGGTCTGAGCCTCACTGGGAAGAGGCTTGGAGCTCAATGAAGGTCGGGGCACCTGTGAACCTCCTTCTGTTGTGGAATCGACCCTCGAAGGGTGTCACGACCTCAATTCTCGGGCCGTCGGATCCTCCCGTAACCGATTTGGTTACTCAGCAATAATTTATTCAGCAATTACAACTAACATTCAGAAACATATTGCAAATAAAGTATATTCGGAAGAAAGTATTTCAATACTTTTCCACTAACAAAATAAAGTCATAGATACATTGTCCCACTATAAACATTTACATGTACATCAGCTTGAATGGAAAATACACAAAAAGATTACTAACTACCTTTCAAAGTAAAGCTACTGTGGCTGGCTGGATGTTCACTAAGGTCCTTGCGATGGCTCACCGACACCCTTTGGGTTTTCCATAAATCATATGATAACAATTAGCGAATGCTAAGTAACGAAGAAAAGAAAAACAAACAAATTGTGTAATTTTTCAAAAAGTTGTTATCACAAAAAGTTTCATTCCTTCTCATTAATTTAAGTCATATTCCTTTCTATTCCACGTCAGGGATTAGTCCAACCCCACCATTCTTGGACTTCGAAGTTGTGGACACTTCGGGATTGGAGATTGCATTGATCTGATGAGCTTATGTTGTCGCATGTCGCCTCAACCAATCCTCCAATACTACCCTGACAATTTCCTTTTCGTTTCTTAATCAGGGTCTCAAACCCTTAGCCTGGAAAACAAAGGAAGACACCGTCCTCGAAGACTCTGTTTCTTAAACCTCAGGCTAACATTTAATCATAAACCCTAGCGGCTTTAAATACATATTATTGTGACCTAGCCGCTATTGAACCACCCGTGCCTCCACATGGCACGACCACATCTTCCGCCGTTCAACCTGAAGATATTGGCTCCCACAACCACGCGTTGCAAATAATTCATTTCGTACGCACTTATCATAACAGGGAAACCATGTACCACCTATATAGGGAAACACCAATACGGGCTGCTTCCGACAAACCTACAGGTTGCATGCCCGACATGCAGTTCTAATCCCAATCATCCTTAACGTGACACACGATCCTTTTCAGGATCCAACTCAAAACACATCAATTCCCAGGATGTAATTCCTCCATTAATCCTTAGATTTTCATAATCATGAACAAATACTATAGACTTACATATTTATTATTCATATGCATATATACTCATATTTATGCTTATTTTAACTCCCAAACCCTAACTTTCCAATCCATTGCATCAATTCGATGCTTAAATTTTATTTCAGTAGGAATCACAAAGAAACTTTCCATACTTTCTCAAAAATAGCCAAAATTAGGGTTCTTCATAGCAAAGAACATAAAATCAGAAATTTCAACGATCTCATATGAAAACACAACAGCAAAAGGAAGGATTTCGTTACCTAATCGAGCTCTCTCGCACGTATATTGTTCTTTATCGTGATTCTTTTTTAAAAAGAAAGATTTATAGCTTCTGAAATTATTGAATTTCATTTTCGTATCAAAAACACTAAGAGCGTGTCGTGAACAGGAAGAACGAACGAAGAACACAAAGAACACATAAAGAACACAAAGAACATGAAGAACATATTTTTCTCTTAAAACTTCGGCAAAACTTCCCCTTATATAGGGTGATATTTCTAGTAAAATTTCGACAGAGTTTCCCTCTGTATCGGTACATATTTCTATAAAATATTCAGTAGAGTTTCCCCTTATACCGGGACATATTTCTAGAAAAATTCAGCAGAGTTTCGCCTTATATCGGGACATATTTCAAAAGAAAAACTAAAAGAGTTTCGTCTATAAAATAATCGACAGGAAAACAATAACGAAAATGAAAGAATTTACTCAAACAACAAGAGATGAAGAATCGGTAGACACCACGCGTCTTAGATGAGTGAATGTGTGACGAATCACAGGGTTCACTGACATGCATAGCCACCCGCACCTAAGTAGGGTATTACACAGATTTCTCCATCAGAATAACTATAACAGTAGAATTGAAAGAATAGAAACATAAGCGATGGAGAATCAGTAGACACCACGCATCTTACGTGAGTGAATGTATGACAAATCACAGGGTTCACTGATGTGCATAGCCACCCGCACCTAAGTAGGGTATTACACAGATTTCTCCTCGAACCAAAATAGAAAATGATTTGGAAAGAAAGATGAATCAAGAAGAAAGCTTGGAAGAAAAGAGAATGAATTGAAATCTTAGCTTACAAAGCATTTAAGAGAGGATCATATCTTTCTCCTCCTCCTTCTCCCAGTAGCGCTTCGCTAGCGCTCTTTCCCCATCGCCCACTCCTCCTCCCGACCTATCAACCCTAGACCTTGGGGTGGTGGTGGTAGTGGAAATCGTAGAGAATAAATGGGTAGGGGGAATTTATAGGCTCCTGAAAATCCCTAACCATGGTTAGTAAACCATGGTTTAGCCGTTAACTACGGTTAGCGGCCCATGGTTTTGGCTCATGTTTTTTGCCAAAACTTATCCGAAACTGAGTGCTTAAGTTAGAACATTCCAGAGGATTCTAGATTCGCTAATAATGTTTAATTAACGCTGATCGTGATTAGCTTTCACTAATAACGATTTAACTTTCGCGGCTTATGCTTATATTTTGCTAACTATTGATTAGTGTTCACTAATGGTCATTAGTGGTTTTCAATCTGTCATTAGTTTCTTTAATCATGTTTAATTAGTCTTAGTGACAATCATTATGGGTTAATGACGTCTGAAACCTCTTTACTTCTATTTCTTCCGAAAATCATAACAATTCCAAACGAAGTCCGATTCATACGAAACGAATTCCGTTGATTTCCTCTTGAGGACCCGGATCTTATGATATAGGATCCGAGAGGAACCAAGTTCAATGCTTTACAATTGTAACAATCTTAAAGGAAGTCTCATCCTCGAGACTAGAAATGCATGCATAACAACATTAAAGAGGATTGAAATCATAACAACCTTAAAGAGAATGAACACCATTTCATTTATAAAGAAGATATACAACACATAGTGTCATCACTCAAACAAGTAGGGGTATTTCTCTCTCACTCATGCCTCAGGTTCCCATGTGTCTTCTTCAAACTCTTGGTTCTGCCATAATACTTTAACTAGAGGCACCTCTTTATTCCTAAACTTCTTGATATTTCTACTTAGTATTTTCACAGGCATTTCTTGGTATGTCAGGTTTGGATCAACATGTAAATCATCATAACTTATCTTATGATCTGGATCCCTAATGTACTTTCTCATATTTGATACATGAAAAACATCATGTATTGCCAAAAGATGTGGATGAAGCACAAGTCTATACGTAACTTTTCCAATCCACTGAATGATTTCAAAGGGACCCACAAGCATGGGTGCCAACTTTCCACGCAAGCCAAAACTCTGAACTCCCTTCATAGGAGATACTTTGAGGAATACAACGTTACCTATTTCAAACTCAAGGTCTCTTCGCTTCGTATCACTATAGCTTTTCTGGCAACTTTGAGCAGTCAATATCTTTTTTCGAGAAAGCTCTATAGCTTCCCGTGTCTCTTGCAGTCTCTCTGAATCATAAAGGTTCTTTATCCCGACCTCTTGTCAACACAAAGGAGTAGTACATGTACGCCCATAAAGTGCTTCAAATGGTGCCATGGCAATACTTGTACAGTAACTGTTGTTGTATGTGAATTCTGCAAGAGGCAAATGTTTCTACCATGATCCTTTCCATTCTAAGGCACACACTCATAGCATATCCTCTAAAGTCTGAATAGTACGTTCTGATTGACCATCTGTTTGTGGATGATATGTTGTGCTCAAGAATAGTTGTGTTCCTAAGGATTTCATGAAGTTCTCCCAATAGTGTGAGGTGAATCGCGAATCTCTATTGGAAACTACTTCCTTTGGGATACCATGGAGGCGGATCACATGCGCATTATATAACTCAGCAAGCTATTCTGGTGTGAAATATAAGCTTATTGGAATAAAGCGTGCTACCTTCATCAGACGATCTATTATAACCCAGATACTATCTTTACTACCAGTCGTTTGAGGTAAGCCAGTAACGAAGTCTATGGAAATGCTTTCTCATTTCCATTCAGGTATAGGGAGGGGTTGCAATAATCCTGGTGGATTTTGGTGTGAAGCCTTTACCTGCTGGCAAGTGAAACATGAATTCCCAAACTCAGCAACATCTTTATTCATTCCCGACCACCAAAAATATGAATGAAGATCCTTATACATCTTTGTAATTCCTGGATGAATTTATTATCTTGAGTAGTGCGCTTCACGTAAGATGTCTTTCCTTAGTTCAGGTGTGTTTGATACGCAAACTCCGTGATGATTATACAGTATCCCAGCTTGTATCTAGATCCCTCTATCACATTCTTCTCAAGTTATTGTTTCAAGTCTTTAAGGACCGGATCATCCTCTTGTCCTTTCTTTATTCTATCATAGATCTTTGGTTTGTATCGGTGAGGAATCGTTATAGCATCGATACTACTATCAAATGGTTTCCATTCACTTAACGTTGATAGTAAACCCCAGAAGTGGATAGCACTCACTAACCTAGGTGAATAAGTTCTTCTGCTAAGGGCATCTTCTACGACGTTGCCCTTACCAGGGTGGTAGGAGATAATGCAATCATAGTCTTTCAACAACTCTAGCCACCGTATCTCTCATATTGAGTTCCTTCTGATCAAATAGATATTTGAAGCTTTTATAATTAATGAAGATTTCAAAAGTAATACCATACATGTCTCCATATCTTTAAAACAAAAACTACAACATCTAATTCAAAGTCATGTGTTGGGTAGTTCTTTTCATGTGTCCTGAGCTGTTGTGATGCATACGCAACTACCTTACCATGTTGCATAAGAACTGCCCAAGTCCTTCTTTAGACGCATCAGTGTACATCGTAAACCCTTCACTCCCAGAGGGTATAGTAAGGATAGGTACAAATGTTAGGCATTCTTTCAGTGTCTGAAAACTATCTTCACATGTGTCGGACCATATGAATGGGACTTCCTTCTGAGTTAGTCTAGTCATTAGCAATGCTATTCGTGAAAAATCCTTTACAAATCTTCTATAATATCCAGCTAAACCAAGAAAAGATCGTATTTCTATGATAGTCTTCGGGCGTTCCCAACTCATCACCGCACTAACCTTTATAGGATCAACTGATATACCTTCCCCGGAAATAACATGGCTTAAGAAATATATTTCAGATAACCAAAGTCACATTTGCTATATTTAGCATACAATTTGTTCTTCCTTAATATTTCAAGAGCCTGCCCGATATGGTATTCATGCAGATACTTATCCTTGGAGTAAATAAACACTCCATCAATAAAGACTACTGCAAAGTGATCTAAGAACTCCTTGAATACTCTATTCATGAGATCCATGAAAGCTGGTTGGGCATTTAAAAGTTCAAAAGGCTGTCTTGGGGATATCCGCATCTTTTATCTTCAACTGATGGTATTCAAATCTTAAGTTAATCTTGAATACAAAGTCAAACCCTGTAACTGGTCAAAGAGATCATATATCCTTGGTAGAGGATACTTATTCTTTAATGTCCTCTTGTTTAACTGTCTATAGTCAATGCACAACCGCATTGACCCATCCTTTTTCTTGACAAATAAGACGGGTGCTCTCCATGGTGAAGTACTAGGACGAATGAATCCTTTATGTAACAGTTCTTACAACTGCTTCTTTAACTCTCGTAACTCAGATGGTGCCATCCTATATTGATGAATAGAGATAGGTTGAGTATCAGGTATAAGAGAGATTTTAAATTAAATCTCTCGCTCAGATGGTAATCCAGGTAGCTCCTCTAGAAATACATCAGGAAACTCGCACACTTAGTCACATCTTCTATCATTCATCTGACCCTGATGTAGTGGATACATAAACTAAATAGCCTTGACACCCTTGTTCTAACAATTGTTGAGCCTTTAGAGTAGATATGTACTTGACATCATCACTGGATGTCTTTCCAATAAATTGGAACTCTATCGAGTTAGGATTGTAAAATGTTAATGTCTTCTGGAAAAATCAAGGCATGCATGATGCCTTTCTAGCCAATCCATCCCAAGGATGATATCAAAGTCATCCATTTCAATATGTAATAGTGAAATAGGTAACTAATGTCTCGCTATCAGTACTACACAATTATCCAGGATTTCTCGGATTATAATTACTTGTTCTCCTAGTCCCTTGATCAGATAGAACTGTTGTACTTCTACTGGTATCTTACACAAAGTGGGTACAAACTGTTAGGCAACAAATGAATGTGAATACCAGAATCAAATAAGGCATGTACTTAAAAGGAATGAATAGTAACAATACCATGTACGACTGTGCCTGAGTTGTAGGCTTGTTCTTCGATAATTGCATTGAGCTGGCCATTAGGAATAAGCAAGCTAGAACCCATAATGCTTTGTGGTGGTTGTTGTGTAGTAGATGCTCCATGTGTGCCATGACCTCTACCATGTCTTCCTCCGCGTGTTGCTCCATTGCTCGGGGTGGATGTTATACTGTTAATCGGAGTTGGTTTAAATCCTGAACCTATCAAATGCGGACAATCTTTCCTAGAGTGACTTTCTTGATAACAGTGATAGCATGCATGTGTTCCTGACTGAGCTAAAGACCCAACCACAGAGGTACTAGTTTCTGGTGCTGAGTTTTGGGGGTATAGTGGAGGTCTAGAGAAACCCCATGTTCTTGATAATTCCTGACCCAAGGTATGTGGTGAGCTTATACTAGAACCGGCTGGATGATAGTGACGATCTCTACGGTTATAATGTGCCTTGTGTTTGGATGGTCCACCATTAAAGTGAAAATGTCTTCTTTGGCGGTTTTCATCCCTCTCTATCTCAATACGAGAGGCGATGTCCATTGCTTCATCTATGGTTGTATCTATAAAACCAGCAAGCTTTTCTGACAGATCTCCATGAAGACCACTAACAAATTTGTTAAGACACTCTTGTAGTGAAGCTTCTAGAGCAAGTGAGTAACGTAGTAGCTTGAAAAAGTGGATATGATAATCTCGTACGGTCTTAGAACCATGTTTTAGAGAATCCAACTCTCTCCTCTTTAATTCTTCCCGATGAGAGGGACAAAATTGAGCTCAGAACCTCTCTTCAAAGATATCACATGGAACAAGATCTACTAATTTCTTGAAAATTTCTCTCCACCATCGTCGTGCATAATCTACTAGGGAGTAATCAGCAGAGTGCACCCAGGTGTCAACTGGTGCATTGATTATCCTCAACATCCTACTAATGTCATCGAGCCATAATTCAACCTCGGCAGGTGTCTCTACACCTTTGAATCAAGGAATTTTTCCCTTTCGGTAATTATCTAGTAATGTTTGATGTCTAAGAAGGGCCTTCTCCATTACTCCTTCATCTAAGGTTGGAGCAGACTCAGTGGAAGGATGGTAACTTGATTCTTCCTCAAAAAAATGAACAGAACCCTCAACTCTAGCATCTACAGGTTTGGATGCCTCAAGTTTTTCAGCTTGTGCATTGAGCCTCTCCTCCAATGCTTACTGCCTTTGCCCTATGTCTTGGAGCATTGTCATCATAGTGGCTAATTGCCTAGATACGTCTTGGTCTGCCATGATTCTTGGATAAGTCAAGTGAAGGATATGGTATTATCCTCAATCGCATCACGGAAGCATGATCTTCGTATTGGATACGACGCAGAACGACTAGTCGTACTAGTTTTTCTATGCAGCAGAATATAAAAAGTTTTCATGCGATGAAACCACATGATCCAAGAACGATTCTCGGATCATTTCATCTATAACCACAACAAGTATAAAGGAATATCTCTTGGAGTGTGTTTGATCGAGTCTCTAAGAAAAGAGACCTCCCGTCTCAAGTTCGATCGTCGGAGAGATTGCTTGTGAGAGCGGGGATGAACCGCGTGTTCCTCGCAATCCAACAAGTTGATCCAAGCACGGTTATCCCCTGATCTCATCGTACGAGATCGAACGTCTTCTTCGTGAGCATAACACTCCAAGAAGATGGAGAACCGAAGAATGTCGAAGCAGCGGTACGGTGGTGATGGCATAGACGAGACTCTCGTCTAGGGCTTGGTGGACGACCTCCCAGAAGAGGGAGAGAGAGTTGGCGTGTGAGAGAAATGAGAGAGAGAGAGAGAGAGTTTGCTTCAATATTGCATAGCCTTAGAGAGCATGGTATGCCTCTCTATTTATAGTGTTTCGGGATCCATGGATCTCAATCCGTGGGACATATAAAATCAATGGATGAGATTGATTTATGTCTAATCCAATGGTCAAGATTGTTGTTGGTAAAAGCCAACAAATTATGATTAATTTAGATCAAATATATTTGACAAATCAAACATAAATCAATCCTAAATTACATCATCCAAATAAGGAGAGAATATACATGGAGATTACATCTCCATGTACATTCAAGGTGGACGACCACCCATTCCAAGTAGGAATTGGGTGCCGCCCACTCCATTCCATATGGAGGCAATCTAATGAGATTTCATGAGATTGCATATCTCCATGGAAATCTCCATTATTTTTTCCAACTTTTTGTTGTGATTTATTCTTCAAAAATAATTCACAATTAATTTTGAGAATATTGCAATCTAGCCATTGAAAAATTGTGAATCACATTCACAACACAAAACAACATATAATTTACATTATCAATTAATTACACAATGTGTATCCAATACACATAATTAATCAACAAATATAAATTATAATCAACTCTCTCTAATACATTATAAATCACATTTATAATATATTATGAATAATTGGATATTTCTACACACATTATTCTTATCCATATTAATTAAATCACATTTAATTATATTGGATAATTTCTACACACATCAAGATGATTAAATCACATTTAACCATTATTTCTTCATTGCTTAGATCTTATGGAATTATTCTTGAACCATTCAAGAATAATGCAATTTCTCCGCAGATACTTGGAGATAAGGACAGGGGATTGTATTGTTCCACGTATAGTGACTTGGATGTTGAGATCATATCTCAAATCCAGATCCCATGGACCTCCCACAGATGCTTGATCAAATCAAGACCGTAGACCTAATCTTCTCATTGCATCTGAATCTTATTCAGATCAATGTCCAGTACATGGACTAAGATTAGGTTACTTCTCTAATGAGAGGAGTCACTAAAATCCAAACTTGTTTCATCACTCCCTCGGAATGGAAGCATCATGGTTATATAATCGTTTATGATCACATCACCCTTAGGTATTCCCAATACTTGTACATCCTGCATACTGGAAGACCTATGATCATTCTGAAGATAAAGATCATTTTTATACTATCATCTTTAGGGTTTGATCATTAAGTTTCTCAATCTTGGTCATTGGCAATTGGTATAGATCATATGCTTCCCCGAAGCATATATCTTACCTTCAAATTCATGTTATGCTTCCAAAGCAATACGACCATGCATGGAATTTGATCAGTCCCAATACCTCATGAGTGATCTCATGTCTCGTGATTCATAACTGAACATGTATGATCCCTTTGAGAGATCGTATTACTAATATGTCCTTACATGCACACCAGCTCGCCGGTGTATAGACCTTGCTTAAGTCATCAACCTATTGGTCTTCCAAATGTACATACTCAGACATATAGCAATACATCTGTCTCCGGTCAAAGGATGCATGCCTATGCTGTGATAGCAATCAACATAGGTCTTTAGTTATCTCGATCTCGTTAAGTCAACCCATTGACTCAACTAATCTGACACCTCCGAATCACTATTCCCATGCAGAGGACCTACATCAAGAGGTCAGTCAGATATCAGCCATTTGAGAAAGGATTACCATCTCCTACTCAGGCTGGAGATCATCACTTAACAATCATTTGATGATGCTTGATGAGTCTTCTATCTAACTCCTTAGATATTCATCCAAGCATCAGCCTCTATGATTCATTCAATGAATCAACAGCTGTATGATCATCAAGTTGTCCATGGTACATAACCCTTATTGTACAGAGGGACCTTATAGTGCATTCATTCATTCAATCTCAGAAAGGGAGTGAAAAAATGATCAATAACTTTTATTGCTAAATCATCTATTACAATAACATTTATTGTGAGAATGGTTCGCCTCGGGCTCACATTGCTAACAATCTCCCACTAGCCCTCAGAACCATTTAGGTACAATCCTTAAACCCATACTCATTACATGCTGGTCGAAAACCTTCTGTGTCAGAGGTTTGGTAAGAGGATCAGCAACGTTGTCGGCAGAGGCCACCTTGGTGATGTTGATGTCACCACGCTTTTGTATCTCCCGAATGATGTGGTATTTCTTTTCCACGTGCTTGCTCTTCTGATGCCATCTGGGTTCCTTTGCATGGGCAATGGCTCCCGTGTTATCGCAGAGTAACGGGATGGGAGTATCAGAGGAAACTACGCCAAGCTCCAGGACAAACTTGCGCAACCACACCGCCTCCTTTGCAGCATCCGATGCGGCAATGTACTCGGATTCTGTTGTTGAATCTGCAGCAGTGTCCTGCTTCTTGCTTCTCCAGCTCACATCACCACGATTCAACAAGAATACAAACCCTGATGTCGACTTTCGATCATCTACATCCGATTGGAAGTCAGAATCTGTATATCCCAAGACTGGGAGATCACCATCTCCATAGACCAAGATGTAATCTTGTGTCCGTCTTAGATATTTGAATATGTTCTTTACTGCATTCCAATGTTATTCTCCATAGAAGGATTGGTAATGACTTAGCACTCCCACTGCATGGCAGATATCTGGCCTAGTACACATGGCATACATTAAGCTTCCTACAACTGATGCATAAGGACATCCAACCATGGCTTTCTTTTTCTCAACAGTTTGAGAGCCATTCCTTTAGACAAGTGGATACCATGTCTTAAGGGTAGGAATCCTTTCTTGGAATTATCCATGCGGAATCGTTCAAAAATCTTCTTAAAGTATCCATGTTGTGACAATCCTAAAATCCTCTTTTCTCGGTTTCTGAACAACTTCAGGCCTAAGATGTAAGAGGATTCTCCAAGATCTTTCATCTCAAAGGTATGGGATAGCCAAATCTTCACACTGGTCATCATCCCTGTATCATTTCCAATGATAAGGATGTCATCTACGTAAAGCACAATGAACACAATGGCGCTCCCACTAGTCTTCTTGTATACACAAGGCTCATCAGGATTCTGCACAAAATCATAACTCTTTATGGTTTCGTCAAATCTGATGTTCCAGCTACGAGAAGATTGTTTGATCCCATAGATGGATTTCTTCAGCTTGCATAATTTACCATCCTCAGTTATGAAGCCTTGGGGCTGCTCCATGTAGATATCCTCCTCGAGGTATCCATTGAGGAAAGCCGTCTTGACGTCCATCTGCCAGATGTCGTAGTCAAGATATGCAACTATAGCCAGAAGTGTCCTGATGGATTTAAGCATAACCATAGGAGAGAATGTCTCATCGTAATTGATGCCTTCTCTCTGTGTGTATCCCTTGGCTACGAGCCGTGCCTTGAAAGTCTCGACTTTCCCATCAGGTCCCCTCTTTCTCTTGAAGATCCATTTACATCCAATGGGTTTTACCCCTTTAGGTGGATCCTCTAGGGTCCGTACACCATTCTTATGCATGGAGTCAATCTCTGACTTCATTGCTAACATCCATCTGTCCATGTCGTGCTCCGCGAGTGCTTCATCAAATGAAGTAGGATCATTGTCAATCTCACTTGACACATGGAATCCATACCTTTCAGGTGGTGCAACCACCCTCGAACTCCTTCGAAGAGGTATGTGTATTTCATCTTTATTTATCTCTTCAGTTTCTGGTCTAGGAAGCTCAGAATCCCCAGGGGATTCAATGAGTTCCTCTCCTTCATTTTTGTCTCGACCTTTAAGGAAATCATCCTCCATAAACTTCACATCTCTAGAGACAAAAACCTCTTGGGTCTCAGGGTCATAAAACTGGTATCCAATATCATCTTTAACATACCCAATGAAGTAACACTCATGAGTGCGAGATTCTAGCTTACTTGCATCCACGTTCTTCGCATGGACCAAGCAACCCCAAACCCTCAAGTGATTAACACTAGGTTTGGTTCCATTCCAAAGCTCATGAGGGGTCTTAGGCACGGATTTGCTAGGAATCTTATTCAGGACATATATTGTAGTCTCTACTGCATATCCCTAGAAACTAAGAGGTAAATGTGTGCGTCTTTCAGAAACACCATTAAGTTGGGGAGTTCCAGGAGGAGTGAGATTGGAAACAATTCCATTCTCCTTAAGGTATTCCTTGAATTCATCTGAGGTACGCGCCGCCTCGATCAGATCGAATCTGCTTAATCTTCCTATCGGTTTGGTTCTCAACCAAAGCCTTAAACTCTTTGAACTTTTCAAAGGTTTCGGATTTATGACATAATAGGAAGACAAACCCGTATCGTGAATGGTCATCGATAAACATCAAATAATATCGATATCCATTTCGAGTCGCGGTACTGAAGGGACCACATACATCGGTGTGTATTAGGTCAATAATACCTTCACATCTTGTAACCTTGTTACGGAAAGGTATCCCAGTCATTTTACCTCGAATACAATGTTCAAAGGTAGGCAAAGATTGAACCTGTAGAAAATCTAAAGGTCCATCCTTTATTAATCTGTTGATCCTATCAACAGATAAATGACAAAGCCTTTGATGCCAAATCATATTCGAATGATTTTTATTTTCTTTGGACCTTTTAGGGTTTTTATTAGTGGTTTTAACATTCATGACATTCTCATTAATGGAAAATTCATAGAGTCCACCAGAAGTTAAAATATCCTCTGCAATATATTTATCCTAATGATTTGTGACTAATTTATTACAGAAAAGGAATGAATATCCACTTCTAACTAGCTTAGATATAGATATTAAATTCTTCTAAATTCAGGTACATAAAGACACTCTTTAAGTACTAGGACACTACCACTAGATAATGATAGTCGAAAGTCCCGAAGGCGACTGCTGCAACATTTGCATCAGATCCCATCTGGATGACTATCTCCCCTTCTTCGAGATTTCTAGTTTCCTGAAACAAATGCAACAAATTGCATACATGAACAGAAGTACCAGAATCTACAACCCAACTTCCTTCAAGTCCGACGAGAAAGCTAGTTTCAATGATGAAAGTAGATTTCATACCTACTGGGGCTTTACCTTTGTCTGTCGACTTCAGGTATTCCGGGCAATTACGCCTCCAGTGCCCTGGCTTTTTGCAGTGGTGACAAACGTCGGATTTCTTCGACGCTATCAGTGTGGATGCATTGGAAGATGAGCCAATGCCTTGACTCTTCTTCTTTCTATTCTGGTCCGGTCCCTTCCGAGATCCATACTTCCGACAGCGCTTCCCTCTGACCTGTGCAACCATTGCACTGCCAACGGGGACATCTTTCTTTATTACATCTTCTGCAGACTTTAATGTAGCAAGAAGACCGGCGTTCGACAAGTCTAACTTGTTCATGTGGAATGAAACCACAAAATTATTAGAAGACTTGGGCAAGGATAGCAGAATGAAGTCAGCTTGCATGTCTGCATCCATGTTGGCCCCAAGAGTCTCCAGTACAGACAAGTACCAAAACATTTTGAGTAAGTGCTCTCGAACCGAAGTTCCTTCCTGCATCTTGCAGCGAACGAGCTCTTTCATAATATTGTAACGCTGGGTGCGGTTAATGTCACCAAACATATCTTTTAGATTCTGCATTATCTCCTGACATGTACTCATCTCCACATGTTGCTTTTGGAGAACATTAGAGAGAGAACCCATGATATAACATCTAGCAAAGACATGATCTTCATCATACTTGTCATTTTATGCTTTTTCTTCCTTGGATTTAGGGCTTTCATTCTTGTCTCCGGAGAGCACATAACTTATGCGCTCAACAGAGAGAACTAGCTCCAAATTATGGATCCAATCCGAGTATTTTGGACCGGTCAATTGGTTGACGTCAAGAAGCCTGCTTAGTAGGTTCAAGGACTTCATTGTCTGAAATTAAGAATGCACTATATTATAACATATAATCATATATTCTTATTTATGATATTTGATTAAGGCATTTTAAATCAAATTGTTCTTGCTCTGTCAATGTTGCTACCCCGATTCCCGAGCTGTCGAATCCTCCCATATCCGGATCGGGTTACTCAACAATAATTTATTCAGCAATCACAACTAACATTCAGAAAGAGACTGCAAATAAAAATATTCAGAAGAAGATATTTCATCACTTTTCCATTCACAAAATAAAGTTCAGATGTTATACTGTCCCACTATAACCATTTACATGTACATCAGCTTGAAAGGAAAATATACAAAAGATTACTAACTACCTTAAAAAGTAAAACTACTGTGGCTGGTTGGATGTCTAGTATGTAAGCTGGATGAATTTTTAAAGTCCTTGTGATGGCTCACCGACACCTGTTGGGTTTTCCATAAATCATAGTATAAAAATTAGCAAATGCTAAATAACAAAGAAGAGAAAAGCAAACAAATTGTGTAATTTTGCAAAATATTTTATCACAAAAGGTTTCATTCCTTCTTGTTAATTTAAGTCCTAATACTTTCTATTCCACGTTAGGGATTAGTCCAGGG
This sequence comes from Ottelia alismoides, assembly GCA_037367405.1. NCBI lineage: Eukaryota > Viridiplantae > Streptophyta > Magnoliopsida > Alismatales > Hydrocharitaceae > Ottelia > Ottelia alismoides. The sequence continues at coordinate 164,101 of JAZKJV010010688.1, forward strand.
GAACCCCACCCTTCTTGGACTCCAAAGCTGTGGATACTTCGAGATTGGAGATTGCATTTATCTTGGTAAGCTTATGACGCCACACGTCGCCTCAACCAATCCTCCAATACTACCCGGACAATTTCCTTTTCTTTTATTAACTAGGGTCTCAATCCTCAGCCTGGAAAACAAATGAGCACACCGCCTTGAGGACTCGGTTGCTTAAAACTTTAGGCTAACATTTAATCATATAACCTAGCAGCTTTAAATACATATTATCGTGACCGAGCCGCTATTGAACCACCCGTGCCTCCACATGACACGACCACATCTTTCGTCGTTCAACCCGAAGATATTGGCTCCCGGTACCACGCGTTGTAAAACATTCATTTCGTGCGCACTTAAATAAGAGGGAAACCGTGTACCACCTAGGTAGGGAAACACCAATACAGGTTCCTTCCGACAAACCTACAGGTTGCATGCCCGGCCTGTAGTTCTACTCCCAGTCATCCTTAACGTGACGCACACAATCCTTTTCAAGATCCAACTCAAACCACATCAATTACCATGATGTAATTCTTTCGTTAAGTCTTCGATTTGCATAATAAGTAATAATTAGTATAGACTCGCATATATATTATTCATATAGATATATACTCGTATTTATGCCTATTTTAACTCCCAAGCCCTAACTTTCAAAGCCACCGCATCGATTTGATGCTTAAACCTTATTTTAGTGGGAATCACAAAGAAACTGTTCAGACTTTTTAAAAAAAACAGCCAAAATTAGGGTTCTTTATAGCACAGAACTTAAAATAAGGACTTCCAATAATCTTGTTTGAAAACCCAACAGCAAAAGGAAGGATTTAGTTACCTAATCGAGCTCTCTCTCGTGTATGCAAGGCTTTATCGTGTTTCATTTTTAGAAAGGCTATTTTAAGGCTCCTGAAAAGATGGAAGTTCATTTTCGCATCAAAACGCTAAGAACGTGTCAACAACGCGAAGAACGAACGAAGAATGCGAAGAACGCGAAGAATATGAAGAACACGAAGAAGACCAAGAACATATTTTCTCTTAAAATTTCGGTAGAGTTTCCCCTTATATCGGGACATATTTCTCGGAAAATTTCAGTAGAGTTTCCCCTTATATCGGGACATATTTCTTGGAAAATTTCGGCAGAGTTTCCCCTTATATCGGGATATATTTCTTGGAAAATATCGGCAGAGTTTCCCCTTATATCGGGACATATTTCAAAATAAAAACGAAAAGAGTTTCCATTATAAAATAAACCGAGAGGAAAATAACAACAAAACTGAAAGAATATACTCAAACAACAAGAGATGAAAAATAGGTAGACACCATGCATCTTAGGTGAGTGAACGTGTGACAAATCACAGAGTCACTGACGTGAATAGCCACCCGCACCTAAGTAGGATATTACACAGATTTCTCCATCAAAATAATTATAAAAGCATAATAGAAAGAATAGAAACATAAATGGTGGAGAATCAGTAGACACCACTCGTCTTAGATGAGTGAACGTGTGACGAATCACAGGGTCACTAACGTGCATAGCCGCCCGCACCAAAGTAGGGTATTACACAGATTTCTCCATCAAAATAATTATAAAAGCACAATAGAAAGAATAGAAACATAAACGATGGAGAATCGGTAGACACCACGCGTCTTAGATGAGTGAACGTGTGATGAATCACAGGGTCACTGACGCCGCCCGCACCTAAGTAGGGTGTTACACAGATTTCTCCTCGAACCACAATAGGAAAACGGATCGGAAAGAAAGATGAATTAAGAACAAAACTTGGAAGAACAAGAGGATGAATTGAAAGTCTAGCTTACGAAGCAAACTAAGAGAGGATCATACCTTTCTCCTCCTCCTTCTCCCGGCAGCGCTTCGCTAGTGCTCCTCCCTCGCCTCCTACTCCTCCTCCTGACCTCTCGACCCTAACCCTTGGGGTGGTAGTAGTAGTGGAAGTTATAGAGAAGGAATGGTAGGGGGTCTATTTATAGGCTTAAGAAAACCACTAACCATGGTTAGAAAACCATGGTTTAGACCTTAACCATGGTTTAGCGGCCCATGGTTTTAGCCCATGGTTTTAGCCAAATATCCCAAACTTGGGGCTTAAGTTAGAACATTCTAGAGGATTCTAGATTCTCTAATGATGCTTAATTAACACTAATAGTGATTAACTTTCACAAATCGCGATTTAACTTTCGTGGCTTACGCTTATTTGCTAACTATTGATTAGTGTTTGCTAATGATAATTATCGGTTTTCAATCCGTCATTAGTTTGTTTAATCATGTTTAATTAGTCTTAATGACATCTTAGTTTTTCTTACGTATCTTTCTTCCGAAAATCATAACAATTCGAAACAAAGTCCGATTCACACGAAACAAATTTTGTTGGTTTTCTCTTGACGAGCCGGATCTTATTATATAGGATCCGAGATATGCCAAGTTCAAGGCTTTACAATCAACCTTGAAAGTTTATTCCCTTAGTCACTTTCAAAGTAAGAGATATATCTACCGTTATATCTCAAGCAAGAACTGGGATCTCATCCTTATCTTTGTCATATCCCAATAATATGAGAACTTATGACTCCAATAAAGAGAAGCGGGAACACATTCAGCCTTGCAAGTCCAACTTGCATTTCCCAATTCGGTCTTTAATACCTGGGCCCACCACCCCTAACGTGATGTTAACCCGTCATAAATTTAACCAACCGTCAACAGGAATACAACTCGCTATGCGCAATCCAATATCACCCCAATAATATGAGGACCCGATATTGGGGTCACTATGCATACGTCCTTACTCTTTCGAGAAGCGACGAGCCTGATCCAGACGCGCTTGCATACATGAGCTGTGACTTCGGACAGACGTCTCCCACATACAATCCTTGGCGACGGAACCTTTCGCCTTGACAGGAGACCATGGATGTCACTTATGTGATCCTCCATCTCATATTCAAATTTTTAACTACCATGAATCACATTCATATAATTAATTCTTCCAAGGGAAATAACAACTCAATTTCTTAATAGAGTGTCTCATCTGGACATAATCAATTTAATCATATTAAATTAATTATCCATCCAATTCAATCAATAAACTTGATTATTTTACTTGAATATATATATGGTAATATCTCAAAGTACGTATTAATTCTAATTTTAAGAATTAGAAAATACACCTTGATTTTCTCCAGCATTATCGAGTCCCTACCTGCTGTCATGGCCAGTACCGACGAGAGTGGGACAAACCACATACATTGCAACCCGCAACCCCAATGCTCTCCGACTAGACACCATATCCACCTCAGGAAAGGATAATGCCAAATATATCAATTTGTACTTGAGATGATCATCGATTCTTCAACCGAAATTATACCATATAGTAGTAATCAAAACATATTTTATTATAAGGAAATTTGCTACACAAATTCCCAATCCTACTCAAGCATCAAGTTTGATGATTGTGTTTCCAATTATGATCTAGATCAAAACTAATCGATTAATTGATTGAGTTCAAGTCAATTAAGAAAATAATCATTTTCCAATACTTCACAAATATCTTCCATAATTATTTTATTAAATTAACAATTAATTTTACTAATTGACAATCACATGGTTCTTGATTAGGACTGTAATTTCAGTAGTGACCCCTACTCATTAAAATTAACATATCTCAATCAATTTAAATCCAAATTAGACAAATTCAATTTTCAAAGATTGCTAACATAATTTAGGACAGAACCCAAGTTATATTTCATGCATTTCGAGGGGGATCAAAACAGTAATTAACACATTAATCATGTTACGATTCGTAGTTCTCGCAACAGTGCATACATGTTCTTTAAAACAACCATATCTCGAGCAAACGGAATCCGAATTACACAAACACAGATCCTATGTTTTCCTTATTTAATGAGGAATAAAATACAAGGGATTAATTCGTGTTTAAACATTTTAAACATGGCCGAATTTATTCACTAAACAGATCTGCCAAAAACAAATGCGACAAAAACTTTCGCGACCTTAACGAACCCAAGTCGTCCTAGGTTTGCGAATCATATTGGAAACCCTCGACCTAGAGCTCTGATACCACTTGAAGGATATGGTACTATCCTCAAGCGCATCATGGAAGCATGATCGTCATATCAGATACGATACAGAACAACTAGTCCTACTAGTTGTTCTGTGCAGTGGAATTTAAAAAATTTTCATGCGATGAAACCACATGATCCAAGAACGGTTCTCAGATCGTTTCATCTATAACCAAAACAAGTATAAAGGAATACCTCTTGGAGTGTGGCTTATCGAGTCTCTAAGAAAAGAGACCTCCTGTCTCAATTCCGATCGTCGGAGAAATTGCTTGCAAGCACGGGGATGAACCGCGTGATCCTCGCAATCCAACAAGTTGATCCCATTATGGTTAGCCCCTGATCTCGTCGTACGAGATCAAACGTATTCTTCGTGAGCGTAGCACTACAAGAAGACGGAGAACTGAAGAACGTCGAAGCGGCGGTACGGTGGAGATGGCGTCGACGAGACTCTCCTCTAGGGTTTGGTGGACATCCACCAAGAAGAGGGAGAGAGAGTTGGCGTGTGAGAGAAATGAGAGAGACAGAGAGTTTGCTCCAATATTGCATAGCCCTAGAGAGCATGGTATGCCTCTCTATTTATAGTGTTTTGGGATCCATAGCTCTCAATCCATGGGATATATAAAATCAATGGATGAGATTGATTTATGTCCAATCCAATGGTCAAGATTGTTGTTGGTAAAAGCCAACAAATTATGATTTAATTTAGATCTAATATATTTGACAAAATCAAATATAAATCAATCCTAAATTACATCATCCAAATAAGGAGAGAATATACATGGAGATTACATCTCCATGTACATTCAAGGTGGACGGCCACCCATTCCAAGTAGGAATTGGGTGCCGCCCCCTCCATTCCATATGGAGGCAATCTCATGAGATTTCATGAGATTGCATATCTCCATGGAAATCTCCATCATTTTTTCCAACTTCTTTTTGTTGTGATTTATTCTTTAAAAATAATTCACAATTAATTTTGAGAATATTGCAATCTTGCCATTGAAAAATTGTGAATCACATTCACAACCAAAACAACATATAATTTACATTATCAATTAATTACACAATGTGTATCCAATACACATAATAATTAATCAACAAATATAAATTATAATCAACTCTCTCTAATACATTATAAATCAAATTTATAATATATTATGAATAATTGGATATTTCTACCCACATTATTCTTATCCATAATAATTAAATCACATTTAACTATATTGGATAATTTCTACACACATCAAGATGATTAAATCACATTTAACCATTATTTCTTCATTGCTTAGATCTTATGGAATTATTCTTGAACCCTTCAAGAATAATGCGATTTCTCCGCAGATACTTGGAGATAAGGACAGGGTGATTGTATTGTTCTACGTATAGTGACTTGGATGTTGAGATCATATTTGAAATCCAGATCCCATGGACCTCCCACAGATGCTTGATCAAATCAAGACCGTAGACCTAATCTTCTCATTACATCTGAATCTTATTCAGATCAATGTCCAGTACATGGACTGAGATTATGTTACTTATCTAACGAGAGAAGTCACTAAAATCCAAAGCTGTTTCATCACCCCCTCGGAATGGAAGCATCATGGTTATACAATCATTTATGATCACATAACCCTTAGGTATTCCCAATACCTGTACATCCTGCATACTGGAAGACCTATGATCATTCTGAAGATAAAGATCACTTTTATACTGTCATCATTAGGGTTTGATCATTAATTTTCTCAATCTTGGTCATTGAGATTTGGTATAGATCATATGCATTCCCAAAGCATATATCTTACCTTCAAATTCATGTCATGCTTCCAAAGCATGACAACCATGCATGGAATTTGATGAGTCCCAATACCTCATGAGTGAGCTCATGTCTCCCAGTTTATAAGTGAACCTGTATGATCCCTTTGAGAGATCGTATTACTCATATGTCCTTACATGCACACCAGCTCGCCGGTGTATAGACCTTGGTTAGGTCATCAACCTATTGGTCTGCCAAATGTACATACTTAGACATGTAGCAATACAATTGTCTCCGGTCAGAGGATGCATGCCTATGCTGTGACAACATTCAACATAGGTCTTTATTTATCTCGATCTCGTTAAGTCAACCCATTGACTCAACTAATCTGACACCTCCGAATCACTATTCCCATGCAGAGGACCTGCATCAAGAGTTCAGTCAGATATCAGCCATTTGAGAAAGGATTGCCATCTCCTACACAGGCTGGAGATCATCACTTAACAATCATTTGATGATGCTTGATGAGTCCTCTATCTAACTCCTTAGATATTCATCCAAGCATCAGCCTCTATGATTCATTCAATGAATCAACAGCTGTATTATCATCAAGTTGGCCATGGTACATAACCCTTATTGTACAGAGGGACCTTATAGTGCATTCATCCATTCAATCTCAGAAAGGGAGTGAAAAAATAATCAATAACTTTTATTGATAAATCATCTATTACAATAACATTTATTGTGAGAATGGTTCGCCTTGAGCTCACATTGCTAACAACAAGGTCAAAAGGTCAGATCCTATATGTTCTAGAATGATGTACATAAGGGACAATGACTTGTGAATGGTACTGCAGTCAGTTTCTAAGATCAAAGGATCTTAATATAACCTTAGTTTCTGAATACCGCTCATAGTTATCAATTACTAAATAAATTACTGGAGTAACCAAGCTCTGATACCAAACTGTCATGACCCCGATTCTCAAGCCGTCGAATTCTCCCATAACCGGATCTGGTTACCCAGCAAAAATTTATTCAGCAATCACAACTAATATTCAGAAACATATTGCAAATGAAGTATATTCGGAAGAAAGTATTTGAACACTTTTCCATTCACAAAATAAAGTTCAGATGATACATTGTCCCACTATACCCATTTACATGTACATTAGCTTGAAAGGAAAATACAAAAAAAGATTACTAACTACCTTTCAAAGTAAAGCTATTGTGGCTGGCTGGATGACTACTAAGGTCCATACGATGGCTCACCGACACCTGTTGGGTTTCTATAAATCACAGGATAACAATTAGAGAATGTTAAGTAACGAAGAAAAGGAAAACAAACAAATTATGTAATTGTTCAAAAAGGTATGATCACAAAAAGTTTCATTCATTCTTATTAATTTAAGTCTATTCCTTTCTATTCCACATCAAGGATTAATCCAACCCCACCATTCTTGGACTCTGAAGCTGTATACACTTCGGAATTAGAGATTGCAATGATCTGAAGAGCTTATGCTACCGCACGTCGCCTCAACCAATCCTCCAATACTACCCTAACAATTTCCTTTTCTTTTATTAATCAGGGTCTCAAACCCTCAACCTGGAAAACAAAGGAGAACACCGTCATCGAGGACTCGATTGCTTAACTCTCAGGTTAACATTTAATCATAAAACCTAGCGGCTTTAAATAAATATTATCGTGACCTAGATGCTATTGAACCACCTGTGCCTCCACATGGCACGACCACATCTTACGTTATTCAACCCGACGATATTGGCTCTTGGTACATGCATTGCAAATCATTCATTTCTTGCGTATTTATCATAGCAGAGCAACCGTGTACCACCTAGGAAGGGAAACACCAATATGGGTTCCTTATGACAAATCTACAGGTTGCATGCCTGACCTGTAGTTCTACTCCCAGACATCCTTAACGTGACACACGATCCTTTTCAAGATCCAACTCAAAACACATCAATTCCCATGATGTAATTCCTCCGTTAAGCCTTAGATTTGCATAATCATGAACACATACTATAGACTTACATATATATTATTCATATGCTTATATACTCATATTAATGTTTATTTTAACTCCCAAACCCTAACTTTCCAGACCACTGCATCAATTCAAATACTTAAATATTATTTTAGTGGGAATCACAAAGCAACTTTTCATACTTTCTCAAAAAATAGCCAAAATTAAGGTTCTTTATAGGAAAGAACATAAAATCAGAAATTTCAACGATCTCATATGAAAACCCAACAGCAAAAGGAAGGATTTCGTTACCTAATCGAGCTCTCTCGCACGTATACGGTGCTTTATCGTTATTCTTTTTCAAAAAGAAAGATTTATAGCTCCTGAAATGATCGAAATTCATTTTCGTATCAAAAAAACTAAGAATATTCCTAGAACACGAAGAACGAATGAAGAACACGAAGAACACATGAAGAATATGAAGAATGTGAAGAATATATTTTTCTCTTAAAACTTCGGGAAAGCTTCCCTTATATAGGGTGATATTTCTAGAAAAAATTCAGCAGAGTTCCCCTCTGTATCGGGACATATTTCTATAAAAATTTTGGGAGAGTTTCCTCTTATACCAAGACATATTTCTAGAAAAAATTCAGCAGAGTTTCCCCTTATATCGGGACATATTTCAAAAAAAATGGAAAGAGTTTCCTCTAGAAAATCATCGAGAGGAAAACAATAACGAAAATGAAAGAATATAATCAAACAACAAGAGATTAAGAATCGGTAGACACCATGTGTCTTAGGTGACTAAATGTGTGACGAATCACAGGGTTCACTAACGTGCATAGCCGCCCGCACCTAAGTAGGGTATTACACATATTTCTCCATGAAAACAACTATAAAAGCAGAATTGAAAGAATAGAAACATAAGCGGAGAATAGGTAGACACCATGCGTCTTAGGTGACTGAATGTGTAATGAATCACAGGGTTCACTGACGTGTATAGCCGCCCGCACCTAAGTAGGGTATTACACAGATTTCTCCTCGAACCACAACAGAAAATGAATCGAAAAGAAAGATGAATAAAGAACAAAGCTTGGAAGAAAAGAGAATGAATTTAAATCCTAGATTACAAAGCAACTAAGAGAGGATCATACCTTTCTCCTCCTCGTTCTCCCGACAACGCTTCTCTACTGCTCTTTCCCCACCTCCCACTCCTCCTCCCAACCTCTCAACCCTATCCCATGGGTTGGTGGTGGTGGTAGTGGAAACTGTAGAGAATGAATGGGTAGGTAGGTATTTATAGGCTCCAAAAAACCCCAAACCATGGTTAGTAAACCATGGTTTAGCCCTTAATCGCGGTTAGCTGTCCATGGTTTTGGCCCATGGTTTTGGCCAAAACTTACCCGAAACTTAGGGCTTAATTTAGAACATTAGAGGATTCTGGATTCGCTAATGATGTTTACTTAGGGTCCGTTTGGTTGTAGGGTTGGACAGGGTTGGGTTGGGTTGGGGCACCCTTGTGAATAGTAAACTGTGAGGAGGATTGGGTGGGTTGGAAGGAGGAGTACCCCGGGTTGGGCCAACCCAACCCTGCCCAACCCTGCCCAACCCTGCAACCAAACGGACCCTTAATGCTAATCGTGATTAACTTTCACTAATCACGAATTAACTTTCATGGCTTATGCTTATCTTTTGCTAACTATTGATTAGTGACCACTAATGGTCATTAGTGGTTTTTAATCTATCATTAGTTTCTTTGATCATGTTTAATTAGTCTTAATGACGGTCATTATAAGTTAATGACGTCTTAGACCTCTCTACTTCTCTTTCTTCCGAAAATCATAACAATTCCAAACGTAGTCCGATTCATACGAAACGAATTCCGTTGGTTTCCTCTTGACGAGCTGGTTCTTATGATATTGGATCCATAGGGACCAAGTTGAAGGCTTTACAAGGGGTATTTGACGTGTTGTACATGCAGGGGGAGACTCAAGTGTTTGAGGCGACTCGCCTCAACCCAAAAATAAGTTCATGCGCATGGAAATGGAGGTGAACAGAGGAGATGCGGTGAAAGGAGGAGGAGGAGCTCCAATTCCTTCGATACGTGACGGGAACAAGATGGAACTGGATTGGGGGGTCGGAACGATCGAGAGGACAACGAAATATGGTCAGAGGAGAGAGCTCCAGCGATCGAAGGTCTTGTAAATTACGCTAACTAGCGATGCCATTAAAGAAATTGAATCTTTGATTACACTAAGGAACAAAAAAGCAACATAAAAAGCAAAAAATAATAGCTCGCACATGGGTATACAGGTAGCACGGACCCTCGCTAGAGCTACAAAGCTTCAAAAATGGTGGTGGACCACCTCTCATCCTCCTTTCTCCTTGGCAACACCTCGAGGGGCACTCCTATTGTCACCAGGAAGCACACATGGACATAGGATTGGTGTTACAAGGATTCTAGAGGGATCAAAATGGGAAAGGAAGCTGGAGGTGTATTTTTACAAGCTGCAAAGAATATGTACCTCAATTGAGGTTTGTAGCTGAATCGAGGGCAATCGACTAGATCCTTAACCACCACGTGATTTAAGGATGTCTAATATCTAGAATATATGCATCATGCAATGGCAGACCATCATAAGTTCAAACGAAATGTTCTACGAAGATCTGGGTTCTGACACATCGGCAAACGAGGAGGAGAGAAGGGGAGTAATTGTTGATCGGGGTCAACACTGCTAAGCTTCAGGTTGGTCCACATGGACCAACAAGGCAAAAGATAATCGAAATTCTTTATAAATGAATCAATTAACTTTCATGTATAAAATAGAAAATGTTTACTATTTTGTGTAGTATTTAATTCCTATTTTTATTTATTTTTATGGGCTATTTATTATAAATTAACATGTACATGTATAATCATAGGTATATTTACCTATATATGGTGTATTTTATTTTTTTGTATTTTTTATGTTATTATTTTATACACTTATTTTACATATTTATAACTAATTAAATACACATAAATATATTTTAATTTTATTTTCCTAAAGATATTTGTTCACTTAAATAAATATTTATATTTATTATATATTGTATATGTATAGGTAATTCTTATATACTATTTTATTTTATTGTATTATTTTATAGTTTGTTTTATTTTAAATATGTACATATTATATAAAAATACAAAATTATGAAAATTATAAAGAATAAATAAAATGAATATTTTATTCTGGTATATTGTATAATAGGGGTCCAAAACCCAACTTTTGCATCATAATCCAAATTGATTGAGACCACCATCATTTAATAGCTAATAAAAAGTTATATACAATGAAATGGATTTTGGTGCATTTTGAGTTCATATGGAGAATATACGAGCCCGTGAAGTTGGGATTTTGGATCTTTTTCTGAGTAAAGAATGTGCATTGTATATTATTTTTATGTGAAATAAATTTTGTATTTTCTTTGTATTTTTAATTATAATTTCATGTATAAAGTTTATTGATTTGATGTATAAAAACAAAGAATAAAATATGTCCCAAAAATGGATTATTGAAGAATAAATAAATAGGTTTTTTATTGATGTCTTTGGCCCTTATCTCCACTATTTTATTCCTTGTCAACAAAATCATATTTTGACTTGGTCTCGGGTTTTAGGATCATAAAATACCTCTTGTATTTTATTTCTTTCTCTTTCTTATTTTCTTGTTTATTTTGGCATTTTATAGTATTTTATACAATAAATATAGTATAAATGATGAATGTGTTTTTTACAATTTAATTCTATTTACATGTATTTAGCTAGGACATTAAGGCCAAAATGAAAGAATAAAGGTGATGAAAAGGAGATTCATCACTCCCCTACACTTGCCTTTGCTAGTTCCTAGCAAACACTTATGTCTATAGGTGTAGAAAAAAATAAAGAGAATAAAAAGAAAGAACTTGGAAAAATTTTCGACTTTTAAACTTTTCTTAATAAAACTAAAGTTTGGAGATCAATCGGACTTTGTAAATAAGTATGGTCATAACCTTATTGGGAAGTAGCTTTATAACACAAAAGCCTCTAAGACCCAAAGACTCTACCCAAGTCTCCTTAAAGGCTAGTTACGAACACTTTGACGTCATATGCAGACTCTTATGACTATGAGTCTATCTTGTACAATGTGTGTGATATATGGTTCCTCTCGGCTGAAGCAGTAAAAGTCAGTCTTCTCTAACATGGTAACCCAAAGTCAACAATCTAGAAACTCTTTCCTCTAGAAGCGAGCTATTACCATCTAAGTTCAAGTACAACTAGCTCAAGAAGAGGAGGTGGAGAGAATAATGGATGATAGCAAGTGTATCTACCTATCCTAGGATGCTTGGCCAGTGTAGCCAAGTCATCTGGCTATAAGCTTACATGAATATTTGATTTTGAAGCTCAAGATTGCTTATTGACTATACAAATATATACATACTCTGACAAGCATTGACTTTTCTTGATTTTTCCCATCTTTTCTTTTTGGATGGACGATAGCCAGTGTAGCTACCTATCCTAGGATTCTTGGCCATTGTAGCCAAGTCGTCCGATTATAAGCTTACATAAATATTTGACATTCAAGCTCAAGCTTGCTTATTGACTATACAAATATATACATACTCCAACGAGCATGGACTTTTCTTGATTTTTTCCCATCTTTTCTTTTTGGAGTTTTTTATTTTCATTTTTTAAATACTATGTACAACAGAATTTACATATGGACTTTTCCTCTTAAGCCAATAGAGTATCACTCTTTTGAAGCATTATTGTAACCCACAACTTCTGTCATTAGATTTCATGGATATTAGATCAGATTGGCGTACAATGACGACAAATGTGTGTCTTCCAATGTTTCAATTGTCTTGTTTCTCATGCTGGAAAATCCAACCCTCTACCACTTAAACTTAGATGAGCGAATAGTAAGGTGCATGTGTGCAAGTTAGGTCACTACTGACAAGAGTCCTACCAAAATATTCTACTTAGGCAGTCAAGCTGACTGAACCAAGTCTCATGGTCTCAAAGAATAAAGTCTAGCAGACATGAATCACCTCAGCCTCTTTATGGATCCATCGACAATTTGACAAATCATCATGGTTTCCTTGAGAGTCCCAAGATGAAGAGTCTGTACAAACGAGAAGGGTATCATATTCATCGATGCACCTCCGTAAAGCAGAGTTTAATCACACTTGTAGTCAGAAATGACACATCTTACGAGGGGTGTACTAGTGTCCCCTTTCCTATAGAGTGGATGATGGGTGATGGCGTGGGCAGTGGCCATGGTCAGAATGTGTCGCTCAATTTGCTTCATTGCTTTGTTTTCTTTGGTTTGGTTGTAGATAGCCTCAATAATATCATGTGTAGATGCTTCTACTTCTGGTTGAGTCAACATTTTTTAAATATTTTTTATCTCTTCCATACAAGCAAAGAGATCGGAATCATATCTACACAAGGATGACTAAAAACAGTCTGTAAAGTGTCATCCTTGGGGCAAAGGTGGGAACTGTGGTGGATGTGTGTGTGCGCAAAGGATATGGCAAGGGAGCCATCTCCTCACAAAGTGACTCAGCTATGTGTCTTCCAGGTTCTTTTTGGATTTTAAAAATTTTCTCATTTTTTGTATTTTGAATGATTGCAAGCTCTCATAAGCATTCCCAAATGAGTCCATGAATCCATAAGGTGAAGCAATGTTATGGATCTTATTCATGATTGTGAGGTCATCTATCTTTGAGTTCATTTGCTCCACTAGCAAGGTCAAGTATTCAATCATGGTGTCCGTGAGAGATGACTCCAATAGCTCAGTCTCGGTGGGTGAGATGGTGAGCTAGGTGATGGTGGTGGTGGGTAAAAGTCCAACGCTTGAAACTGTGTATGAGGCGGCTATGTACAAAAAGAAAAGTCTGGAGTAAAGTCCTCCTAATAAAATGGAGGTGGATCAACTGGAGAGTAAGAAGGCTGTATGAAGTCCGGATAAAAATAAGGCTAGTCAGCCATCTTTGAAACAAAAGATGTGGATTGTGAGATCACGAAGGTCAACTCATGAGAAGTAAGAAAAAGGCTCAAAAGCACATAGAATATCGAGTGTAAATACCAACAAACTCAAATATTAACAAACATACAAACCCCTCGATTCACCAACTCAACACAATGATGATCTTGAAAGTTAGTCTTTTTATCTTGTCAAATCACACTTGTAGGCCTGGGATTCGGACTCTAATCCTTAGTGTGTACATACCAAGTATAAAATATTAAATACAATGAGGGGGTTACTCTCCCTAAAATAATGATTTTTTTTAATTTTTGGGTCGAGTAAAATTAGTAGTATCAATTTTATTGGTTATCATTTTTTTGGATATTTTTTATACATGCATGAATCCTAATGAGGGATCAATTCCTTTAGTATCCCAAGCAATCAAAATTAGAGGGAGAGAGTCAGATAAGTAATGCAAGCATAAATCGATGATGCATGCTAGTGTTGATGGTGCTCACCTTACCTCCAGCTCTCTTCATGAAGGATGCTAGACAGAATAGAAAACTACTCTATATGCAATGCAAGCCGATGAAAGCGCCCTAGAAACATGAGTTTCTATTAGCAAGAAGAAAAATCGCAGACTATCTAGAAAAGAAACCTATAGTCTAGTCTTGGATTTTTCTAGGTTCCTGCCACAAGGGGTCGTGCAAATGATGTATGTAATCTCTCATGTTGTGTAGTTTCAAATCCAAATAATCAAGAATTTGATTTGACTATATCCAAGTATGAATCTATATGTACATGAAATTTAATTAGGGCTTTGGACCTACTCTATTCAGCAAACAAATCCTAGAACTAGAGGTCAATCACACAAATCAAATAAAAGGAAATGTGAAAAAACTCACAACTCATGAAATAATAGAAAATGCGAGAAAACAAGAAAAAGCTGACGAGGACCCGAAGTGAACAATCACCCGAGCATTGGACCTCGTGAAGTGGTAGTGTCTAATGTGAAAAATTATTACAAATTATTTTACAAAAATAAAAAGAAAACACTCTCTCACAAAATAAACCAAAAAAGCTCAAAGTAGGTCCTCTCTTTTTCCTCTCTCTACCTCCTTATCTTGCTTTCTCCTAGTTCTCTCAGGTATGTCGATCTACTTAGAAGTCACCGTTGTTGTCCAGTACTTCCCAAGGAAAATCAACAAAGAAAGAGGTGGTCAGAACAATCAAACAAATATCAAAATAAAAATAATACTAAGAAGTGTGATATACAAAATAAGCATTACACTTTGTTGCTCCCTGACAACGGCTCCATTTATTGCATCCACTTCCTAGAGGGTTAGGTATCCTCACAAGGCGAGAACACCATCGCTGTGATGATCACTCACAAAAGTAGGTGAGAAAAGTAAGCCCATAGATAAATGATGAATCAATGAATAACAAAAATTACAAGTTGCAATTTATTTTAACCTCTACAAAAACTTGTCTATAATGTGTACGTATGTAGAGTGGAACCACAAAGAGCAAACGAGGTTAACCTAATAATTATTTCTAATTAATGGAGTAGTATGTAAATTATCTAAACCTTGATATTTTGTGAGTTTTTTTTATTTTTTTATTTTTAATTTAATAAAATTTATTTATTTTTATAGTTTTGTGATTTTTGATTCAATGTTTTATATATAATAAATTTATATACATAACTCTCTATGTGTAATGTGTATAATATAGTTAATATATAATACTAAATATAAAATAAATATACAAACATCAAAAAATATCGTAGGTATATTTTTTATCTTTTAAGGGATCAAAAATATATTAGGTCATTTATAGTAATTAATAATAGTATGAATTATATATAGTCATATACATGTATATTATAAAATATAGGTATTATACATATAAATATAGATAAAAATAATAAAATATTGCAGAATGAAATAATTTTGTGATTTTTTATATTATTTTAATGTTTTTGTGTTTTTAGTGTTTTTTACTAATATTTAGGCATTTTTAAAGTAAAAAGTAGTAAAAAAATCGGGTCCTTTTAAGTAGGAAAAATTGTTTTCAGATTTAAGAATACTAAATAAAGTCAAAATAACTCAAAACTATTTTTATTATGGAATATTACATATAAATACAAATATCGAAAAAAAACTGATATTTTTGGTATTTTTGAAGAGTTTTTTAAAAACTTTTATTAGGATTTAGAGATTTTATTTTTTTATGATTTTATTTTTAAATTTTAGGGCTTTCTAATCTAGAGGGATAAAAGACAATAGTAAAAAATACTATTTTTTGTACTTTTTAGAGATATTTTCATAATTTCTTGTATTTTTCTATTTATATAGTTAATGAATACTATTGTTTGATTTCAGTATATAATGAAATGACTCAAAAAAGCAAAATTAAAAATATCACGTGAAAGTATATCATTGTAGGCATCTATACTAACTTTTATAACATAAAAACCAAATAGGGGCTATTTTTTATAAAGGAAACATAAAATTTAAAATACAACAGGGATAGGGACATGTTTGCACTTAAATAATTTATAATACATTTAATTACAAAAACACAAAATCCAAGGAACAAATGCAAAATTTCCATAAATAAATATATAACACACGCTTGGTAGCGGCATAAATGCAATTGACAAAACATTGAGGTCCATACATGCATGTTTTCCAAAAAATACTACACTCAATGTGTGTTTTATTGGACTAAATATTAATATAAAAATAAAAAGATTGATGGGCATCTATGCACTAGGAGGTCCACGCGAGGTGAGCTAGAAAGGACAAACACAAATCCAAGAAAGCTTAGGGACCCTTAAGAAATTATTCCAAAATTTTTACAATGACAGAAGAAAATGAAAGTATTAACTATTAATAATACAAAATGCGGGGGCTATATAGATATTTACCACCACATGCACACAGATGGATGATAAGGACTGCGCCACGTGGGTACATTTAAGTGCATCTGACTACTGAGGCAAGGTAGCGTTTTGATTGAAATAAACATCCTAGATTAGAACTGGATTATGCTTGGAATCCGATGTCTCTAAAAGGCAAAGCAAGAACATTGAAGAACACTTCCCTATCACCGCTTCGATTGAGCATTCCTCCTTGTTCTGGCCACCTGGGGCTTCCCTCATGAGCTCATGAGCTTCATGGAAGCGCTCAATGACGTATGGTACCAGCAATGATGTCTGTATCTCGCTGGGAAGAGGATTGGAACTCAATGAAGGTTGGGCACTTGGGAAATTCCTTCTACTGTGGAATCGACCCTCCAGGGTCTTTGGCGTGTAACACCTACAGAGGGAGACTCAGTGGTTTGCGGTGACTCACATGAACCCAAAATGAAGTAGCTATGTATGGAAATGGAGATCAATGGAGGAGCTTTGGTGAAAGGCTGAGGAGGAGTTTCGATTCGCTGATCCTAGAAGAATCAACTTGGATCAGGGGGTGGATTCGATGCGACATGTGATGGGAATGAGATTGACTTGTATTAAGGGGTTAGAATGATCAAGAGGATGACAAAACATGGTCGGATGAGAGAGCTCCGACGATCAAAGATCATATAAATTACTCTAACAAGCGATGCAATTAAAGAAACCTAATCTACGACTACACTAAGGAACGAAAAAGCAACAAAAAATCTCATCCTCCTTTCTCCTCACTGACTCCTTGGGGGCACCCCTGCTATCACTAGGAAGAAAGCACATTGCACATAGGATTGGAGTTACAGGGCTCGTAGAGGGATCAAAGTGGGCAAGGATGCCAGAGGTGCATGTGTATAAGCTACAACGAAGATGAAGTTCGATCGAGGTTTGTAGTTGAATCAAGGGTAAACGACTAGATCTTTGGACACCTCGTGATTTAAGGATGTTTAATGTCCAGAAAATGCACATCACACCATGGCAGAACATCATGAGTTTGAGCAAACAATTCGACAAAGATCCGGGTTGTAACATATTGACAAACAAGGACGAGAGAAGGGAAGTGTTGACCGGGATCAACACTAGGAAGTTCCTAGTTCGTCCATGTGGACCAACTCGGAAAAAGATATTCAGATTTAATTTATAATTGAATTAATTCAATTTTGGGTATAAAATAAAAAATGTTCATTATTTTATGCAGTATTTAATTCTTATTTTTATTTACTATATATTTATTATAAATTAATATGTATATGTATAATGGTAGGTATATTATCTTATATATTGTATATTTTATTTTTATTTTGAATTTACATTTTATTATTTTGTACACTTATTTTACATATTTATAACTTATTTAAATACAAATAAATATATTTTTATTTTAGTGTTTAGAAGATATTTGTTCACTTAAATAATTATATGTATTTTCTTTATGTGTATATGTATAAGTAATTCATCTATGCATTCGATATACTATTTTATTTTACTGTATTATTTATGATTTTGTTTTATTTTAAATAGTACATCTAATATAAAAAATAAAATTATGAAAATAATAAAGAATAAATAAAATGCATATTTCATTCAATGAAAGGTGATTTTAGTGCATTTTGAGCACATATGGAGAAGACACATGTCTGTGAAGTAGGGATTTCGGATTTTTATTCTGAGTGTAGGAAGTGCATTGTGTATTATTTTTATGTGAAATAAATGTTGTATTTTTCTTTATATTTTTATCTACAACTATCATGTACAAAGTTTATTGATTTGATGTATAAAATTAAAGAATAAATATATCTCAAAAAACATTGCTAGAGAATAAACAAATAGGGTTTTTATTATTGTTTTTGGCACTTACCTCCTCCTAATTTATTCTTGATTGACCAAATAATTCTTGCCTTGGTCTCAGGGTTTAGGGTCATAAAAATACATTTGATATTTTATTTCCTTTTCTTTTCATTCGTTATTCTTTTATTCTGGCATTTATTATAGTATTTTATACAATAATACAATATAAATGATGAATGTTATTTATAAAAATTAATGCTATTTACATGCATTTATCTAGGGAATTAAGGCCAAAATGAAAGAATAAAGGTGCTGAAATGGAGATTCATCACCCCCATACTTTACTTTGCTAGTCCCTAGTAGACACTTATGCCTATAAGAATAGAAAAAAAAGAAAATAAAACAAAAGAATTTGGATTTACGTCGACTTTCAAACTTATCATAAAATCAAAGTTTGGAGCTCAGTCGAACCTTTGGAAATTAAGTTTGGTCAGAATCTTATTGGGAATCAGATTTAAAACACAACAACCTCTAAGACCTATAAGAATCTTCCCACGTCTCCTCAAAGGCTAGTTTAGAACACTTCGACATCATACGCAATCCCTTTTGACTACGAGTTTATCTTGTACAATGTATGTGATATATGGCTCCTCTCGGCTGAAGTGGTAAAAGTCAGTATCCTCTAACATTGTGACCTAATTACCTAATCTAGCTACTCTTTCCAATAGAAGTAGGGTATTTCCTTCTAAGTTCAAGTACAACCAGCTCAAAAAGAGGAGGTGGAGAGAAGAACAGAAGATAGCCAATATAGATACCTATCCTAGGATGCTTAACCAATGTAGCCATGTCATCTGACTGCAGGCTCATATGAATATTTGACTTTAAAGCTCGATCTTGCTTATTAACAATACAAATGTATACATACTCTAACGGGCATTGATTTTCTTGATTTTTTCTTGATTTTTGTTTTTGGAGTTTTTGATTTTCTATTTTTTGGAAACTATATACAACAACATTTACATATAGACTTTTTCCTCTTGAGCTTTTAGACTATCCCTCTTTTGAAGCATTATTGTAACCTACAACTTCTGTCATTAGATCTCATGTCTAATAGATCGGTTGGGGTAAAATGACAACAAATGTGTGACTTCCAATGTTTCCATTAGCTTGTGTCTCATGCTGGCAAATCTAGCCCTCTACCACTTCAACTGTGGTGAGAAAAGTTTAAGGTGCATTTGTGCAAACTAGGCCATTATCGATAGGAGTCATGCATGGATTCTGGAATATTCTACTTAGGCAGGAAAGTTGACACTGAACCAAGTCTCATGGTCTTAAGGAATTAAGTCTAGCAGACCTGAAGTACCAAAATTCGAATTCCTATAAGGTTCCTATGATTAAGTGGATTAAGGTTCAACCAAGCTCCAATCTTCATATTTTACTTATATTTGTCTGATTATCAATATCAATCCAAAAAATACAAATTCTATGCACATTGTAAGAAAAATATTTTTGTGATGTAATTTTCTTATTTTAAATGTTTTATGGATTTTTGAAAAGTTGTGCAAATTTTTAGGCAAGTCTTTGAAAAGATTTTGCAAATGTTTTGGGATTCTAAATTTGCAAATTTTTAGTGAGTTTTTGAAAAACAATTTTTTTTATCAAAGAAATATGTGCAAAGATTTACACATGAGTGCATCTTATTATTTATAAGAGCTGGGGTTTATGGATTTACAGGTTTGTGTATAAAAGGTTTGTAAGAGACCTTAATTTACTTAAATGATGTACATAGTTTTCAAAATAATTTGAAAATATTTTCACAAACATTTTGAAAACTTTATTTTGCAGACTAATTTGACAAATAATTTTTACAAACATTTACAAAATTTGAAAATATTTTTGCAAAGATTTTCCAACAATATATATAGAGTTTTCAAAGTATTTTTGCATCCATTTTTCAAACCATTTGCAAATAGATTTTCGTAACATTTTATTCATACAAAAGAAAGAATTTTTACAAAAACAATTATATAAAGTTTGAAAATATATTAAAAAATATATTCCCAAAAGATTTCAAAAGTTTTTTCAAAGAAAATTTTCAACCATTTTTCAAACATTTCCCAAAACATTTTTAACCTAATTTATTAATTGGTATATACAAAGAATTTTGATGTGTTTTAATTTTTTATTTAGCCATATTATTAAAAATACAAAAGTACTAGTTATGGCTAAAATATATACAACATATATATGACTCCCCTATACTTAGATTTAGGTATGTCCTCATAGATCAAGAGAAAAAGAGAAGACATAACTCGTACTGATTATAGAAGAGCCTATACTAGAATGATGGAATAAAGAATAATGTAATGAATGAATGAATGAGAATTCAACCGTCCCCCCTATACTTAAGATTAAATAATCCTAAGTATACCATGGTAATTTTACATGCAGGGAGGGTCGAGTGTGGGAATAAACAAAACCTAGTATGTCTCCCCCTATACATAGGGTAATATATCACTAAGTGTATACAAAAATAACAATATGAGAGGAGACAACTGAGGGGAGCATTAAAAAAAAAGGATAAAAAGAATAATATCTTGGGTGAATGTAAGCATCACTCCCCCTATACTTGCGGTAAAAGAGCCTTAAGTATAGGAAACAACATAAGTGATGAAACATAACTAAGAATGAATACTCAACTCGTCCACCTCCCCTATATTAAGGACAAGGTATCTCCTAAGCAAGGCAAGCAAACACATGGAATGAGGTGGATGAACGCAATGGTAGACGGAAGGAGGCTAAAGAAAGTAGATATAGAAAGAGGTGGATATACAAAGATCAAGAAGGTAGAAAGCGGGCCTTCTTACGTGATCTATGGGCAATGGATCAAACAAGGTGCAGATCAATATCGAGGTCATCATCTGACACAAATTAACCATGATCGACCTGACGAACATCCTCAGCAATCCCAAAATTGAAAGGCAGGAATTGGTTAGTGGAAGTAGTGTAGTCAGGTGCTAGAGATGTCTCACACATTTCAAAATGAAAAGGCACAAACTCATAAGTGGAAGTAGTAAGATCAAGTTGGACCTATGAAATTTCTCCTAAGTCTGCCCTCCGCATTAAGGTATTTAGGATGAAAATACCATGGATGTCATCAATACATCACCATATACTAGAAGGGGGAACTGTAAGGTCTATGCTTTCTGAGTCTTCCTAACCAAAGAGGAATCCTCGGGTCTCATAATCATTCATGACAAAGCAAACCTCTTTGATATCGGCATCAAGTCATAGTACTTGGGGTCGACTAACACGTGCACACTCTTTCCATATGCGGGTCTTTGGTCAGTAGAGGGTGTGGTAATCAAGACAACACTCTCATCAGTAGAACGAAAGCAAATCTGTCTAGATTCATTATCAATAACAAAGGTCATCCTAGGATGATCAGAGGATGCTCCACAGATGTTGAGGTCTCCATGGGAAATAAAACCAATCAATAGTGAAACTCATGCCCTGGATCAAAATAACGATGTTCTCAATAATACCCTCGACCTATTTATGGATCCAGTAGGAAATTGATAAATCATCTTGATTTTATTGAGAGGCTCAAGATGTAGAGATTGTACCAACGAGAAGGGTATTATATTAATTGATGCACCATTGTTAAGGAGAGTTTGATCACACATGCAGTTAGAGATGACACATCTTACGAGGGGTGTACTAGTGCCCCCTTTCCTATAGAGTGGATGATGGGTGATGGCGTGGGCAATGGTCATATTTAGAATTTATCGCTCGGATTTGGTTCTTCACTTTCTTTTTTTGGGTTTGGGTGCAGATAATTGGTCCCTATCCTTTTGGAGTGGGGCCTCAATAATATCATGCATAGTAACCGCTACTTCGGGGTGAGCCAACATTTTTTACGATTTTCTATCACTTCCATACAAGGTAAGAGATTGGAATTATTTATACAAGGATGACTAAGAGAAGTCTATACAATGTCTTCCTTGGGGGTGAAGGTAGGAACTATGGTGGATATGTGTGTGGGCAAAGGATATAGCAAGGGTGACCTCTCCTCGCAAACTGACTTAGCTATATGTCTTCCAGGTTATCTTTGGATTTTTAAAATTTTATCATTTTTTGTATTTTCGGTGATTGCAATCTCTCATAGGCATCCTCAGATGAATCCATGAATCCAGAAGGTGAAATGTCAATATGGATCTTATTTATGCTGGTGAGGTCATCTATACTTGAGTTCATTCGCTCCATTACCTAGATCAAGTATTTAATCTTGGTGTCCATGAGAGGTGACCAACAACTCATTCTCTGGTGGGCGAGATGGTGGGCTATGTGATGGTGGTGGTGGGTAAAAGTTCGATGCCTGAAGTTGGGGATGAGGCAGGTATGTACAAAAGGAAAAGTCCGGAACAAAGTCCTCCTGATAAAATGGAGGTGGTCTGGCTAGAGAGTAAGAAGGCTATGTGAAGTCTGGATAAAAATAACTCTAGTCGACCATCTCCAAAACAAAAGACGGGGATAGGGAGATCATGAAGGTCAAGTCAAGAGATGCAAGAAAAAATCATAGATGCACAGAGAAGATGGAGTATGCACATCAATAAACACAAATATAAGCAAACAAACAAACAAGAAAAAACCCTTCGATTCAACAACTCAACACAATGATGACCGTGAAAGTTTGGCCTTTTAACCTTGTCAAATTTAGGACTTAGATGAATTTATAAATATTGTACAAGGATGTACGTAGTCCTGGGATTAGGTATCTAATCCTTAGTATGTATGTGCCTAGTAAAAAATGATGAATACAATGAGGTTGATACTCTCCCCAAAATAAGAATTTTCCTTTTTACTTTAGGGTTGATTAAAATTACGAATCCTAATTTCATTAGTTATCACTTTTTAGGATAATTGCTTTTCATACATGCATGAATCTTAATGAGGGATCAATTCCTTTAGTATCCTAGGTGATCAAAATCAGAGGGAGAGAGTCGGAAAAGCAATCGATGATGCGTGCTAAGATATATGGTGATTACCTTGTCTCTAGCTCTCTTCGTGCAGGATGCTACAAAGAATTGAAACCTACTCTATATGCAATACAGACCAATGAAAGTGCTCTAGAAACAAAAGTTTCTATTAACATGAAGAACAAGAGCCGACTATCTAGAAAAGAAACATATAGTTTGGTCTTGGATATTCCTTGGTTCCCTCAACAACGGGTCCTACAAGCATTGTATGGAATCTCTCACATCATGTAGTTTTGAATCCAAATAATCAACAATTTTATTTGACTAGATCCAAGTGTGAACTATAGGTACATGCAATTTAGTTAGGGTTTTGGACCTACTCTTTTAAGCAATCAAATCCTAGAACTAAGTCTCAATAACATAAATCAAATAAAAAGAAAGGCAAAAAATCTCAAAACTCCTGAAAAAAAGAAAATTGAGAAAACACAAAAAATGCATCGAATCCCCCAGATGAACAATCACACGGCCACTGGACCTCATGAAGTGGTAGTGTCTAATGTTCAAGATTATTACAAATTATTTTACAAAAACAAAACAAAAACACTCTCTCACAATATAAAAACAAAAAATGTTAAAAGTAGGACTGCTCTTCTTCATCTCTTTCTCTCTCCCTCTCTCTACCTCCTTCTCTTGCTTGCTCCTAGTTTACTCAGTTATGTCAACGTCCTAAGAAGTCTTTGTTGTCGTCTAGCACCTCTCAAGGATAATCAACGAATAAAGAGGTTGTCATAACATTAAAATAAATATAACAAATAAAAAACTAAGAAGTGTAATGTACAAAATAAATGCTATACTCTGTTGCTCCCTGGCAACGATGCCATTTGTCGCATCCGCTTCCTAAAGGGTCAGGAATCCTCACAAGGTAAGAACACCATCATTGTGGCAACCACTCATGAAAGTAGATGAAACACCAAGCAAACCCACAGATAAATGATGAATCAATGAATAACAAAAATTGTGAGTTATAATTTACTTTAAACTCTACAAAAACATGTGTATAGTGCGTAAGTGTGTAGAGTGTCAAACCACATAGAACAAACATGTGTAACCTAGTAATTATTTCTAATTACCTGAGTAGTATGTACCTTACCTAAACACTGATATTTTTGTGGGTTTTATTTTTAACTTTTTAATTTATATATATTTTATATTTATTTTTAATTTTAAATTTTTATGTTTATTTTATAATTTTTCTAATTTTTATTTCTTTTTCTTTTTTAATATATAATAAAGGTATAACATAACTCTCTATAGGCAATATGTATAATATAGGTAATATATAATAGAAAATATATAATAATTATATATACAACAAAAAAGCTCGCTCGCTTCTTCTAAACTCACCAAATATACTAGTATGTACAGTTTTTTTATTGATTTGAATTAAAAATAATTAGGGTATTTATAATAGTTAATAATAGTATTAATTATAGACAACCACATACTTGTATATTATATAATTTATGGTATTATACTTGTAAATAGATATTAAAAACAAAAAATCGAAGAACTAAATATGTTTGCATTCTTTATATTTTCTAATGTTTTTGTGATTTTTCTAGAGATTTTTGCTAATTTTTAGGTATTTTAAAATCCAAAATAGTAAAAAATAGGGACCTTTTAAATAGGCTGAATTTTTTTCAGATTGAAAAATAATAAACAAAGTTATTTAAAAGTTAATTTTACTATGTAATAGTACATGTAAATAAAAATATCAAATAGAAACTAATAATTTTAGTATTTTTGAAGTTTCTTATAATTTTTATTAATATTTTGGAGCTTTTTAAAATTTTTGTGATTTCCTTTTTCTATTTCTAAGATTTTTGCTCTTGAGGCAAAAAATATAATAAAAAAATAAATACTACTTTTTGGAATTTTTAGTGATGTTTTCATATTTTTTTGGTAATTTTCTGTTTATACAGTAATTAAATATCTACCATTTATTTTTTAATAAATAATTAAATGATTCAAAATGCAAAATAAAAATGTAATGTGAAAGTGTATCATTGTAGGTATCTATACTCTTTTTTTTGCAAAAATACAAAGAGGGACTATTTTAAAAAAAGAAGCATAAAATAAAAAATACAACAGAGGAAAGGACATGTTTGAATTAAAAATAAGTTAAAACACATTTAAAATAAAAATACAAAATCTAATGGCACAAATGCAAAATTTCTATAAATAAATATATGCCATGTGTTTAGTAGGGGCATAAATGCTATTTACAAAACATTAAAATATATACATGTAAAATTTCCACAAAATATTACACAGAAAATAATTTTATTAGAGTAAATATAAATATAAAAAGCTGGAGGGTCATCTATACGAAAGTCCCCCGCCTCACTTAAGGGTCTAAGTTAGGTGAGCTGGCAAGAACTAAAACACAAATCCAAAAAAACTTGGGGACCCTTATGAAATTATTCCAGGATTTTTACAACTACAAAAGAAAATTTAAGTTTAAAGTATTAAATATACAAAAAGGCGGAGGCTTCATAGATATTTACCCCACAAGCATGCAGATGGACGGTCAGGTGTGCACGATGCGGGAGCACTTAACTGCATCTGATGGCTATGGCAGATATAGCGTTACAATAGAAATAAATGGCCCAGATTAGATTTGGGCCTCGCTTGGATTTGATGGCCCTAAAGGTAAAAGCAAGAAAAGGAATAAAACTTCCATATCCCCACTTAGATCATGAATTCCTCCTCGTCTCGGCCACCTGAGGTTTCGCTGATGGGCTCCTGAGCTTCTTGGAAGCGCTCCGCGACGGCTGGTGCCGACAATAATGTCTAGGCCTCACTAGGAAGAGGACCGGAGCTTAATGAAGGTTGGGGCACCTAGGAACCTCCTTCTGATGTGGAATCGGCCCTCCAGGGGCCTTTGGCATGTCATACCTACAGAGGGAGACTCAGGGGTTCGACGTGACTCACCTCAACCCAAAATAAAGCTACTGTGCATGGAAATGGAGGATAACAAAGGAGCTACGATGAAAGGCGGAGGTGGAGCTTTGAGTCGCTCATCTTGAAAGCATCAGGTTGGATCGAGGGGTGGATTCTATGCATCACATGATGTAGAACGAGATGGACTTAGATTAGAGGGTCATAATGGCCAAGAGGATGACAGAGCATGGTCGGAGGAGAGAGCTCCGATGATCGAAGATCTTGCAAATTACACTAACTAGTGATACAATTAAAGAAACCTAATCTACGACTACACTAAGAAATGAAAAAGCAACATCAAAAGCAAAAAAGAATATCTCGTGCCTAGGTATATGGGGAGAAAGGACCCTCGTCGAAACTGCAATGCTTTAGTAGTGGTGGACCGCCTCTCCTCCTCCTTTCTTCTCTCCAACACCTTAGGCGAACTATTGCTCTCACTAGGAAGTACACACACACACATAGGATTGGGCTTACATGGCTCGTAGAGGGATCAAAGTGGGAAGTGATGCTAGAGGTGCATTTTTATAAGTTGTAGAGAAGATGAACTTCGATTGAGGTTTGAAGCTGAATCGAGGGCTATCGACTAGATCTTTGGCCACCATGTGATTTAAGGATGTTTAGTCTCCAAAAAATGTGCATCATGCAATGGTATAACATAATGAGTTCGAGTGAGAAATTCATCAAATATATGGGTTCTGACATATTGGCAAATGAGGAAGAGAGAAGGGGAGTGTTGACCGAGGTCAAGACTGGGAAGCTCTCGGTTGGTCCACGCAGACCAACCCAGAAAAAGATAATAAAAAATTCTTTATAAATTAATTAACTAAATTTTAGGTATTATATAAACATTTTATTATTTTTATAGTATTTAATTCTTATTTTTATTTATTTTTATGTGCTTATTTATTGTAAATTAATATGTTCATGTATAATCATAGGTATATTTTCCTATATATTGTAGATTTTTTTATTTTGCATTTTATATTTTTTATTTTATACAATAGTTTAACATGTTTATAAATTACTTAAATACACATAAATATATTTTATTTTTTTCTTGAAGTTATTTGTTCACTTAAATAAATATATGTATTTATTATATATGTATGTGTATAGATAAATCATCTATGTATTTAGTATATTATTTTTTTAGTATATTATTTATGGTTTTGTTTATTTTAAACATGTACACATACTATAAAAATATAACTTTATGAAAATTACACAGAATAAATAAAATGAATATTTTATTCAAGTATATTGTACAATAGTGGTCCAAAAAATAAATTTTGCATCTTAACTCCAAATTGAATGGAACTACCTTCATTGAATAAATAATTAAAAGTTATATACAATGAAAGGTGATTTTGATGCATTTTGATTCATTCGGAGAAGATAAGGGTCTGTGAAGTTAGGATTTTGGATTTTTATTCTGAGTGTAGAAAGTACATTGTGTATTATTTTTATGTGAAATAATTTGGTATTTTTGTTTGTATTTTTGTCTACAAATTTCATGTAAAATTTTATTGATTTGATGTATATAAATAAATAATAAAATAGGTCTGAAAATGGATTATTAAAGAATAAACAAATATGATTTTTTTACTATTTTTATCCATTATCTCCTACTACTTTATTTCTAGTTGACAAATCAAGTCTTGACTTAGTCCGAGGGTTTAGGGTCATAGCATACCTTTGGTATTTTATTTCCTTTCCTTTGCTTCATTTATTATTCTATTTTGGCATTTATTACCATATTTTTATACAATAAATATTGTATACATGATTAATGTTATATTATACAAATTAATGCAATTAGCAAGGGAGTTAAGGACAAAATGAAAGAATAAAGGTGATGAAATGGAGATTCATCACCCCCAAATATGTCAGACCTTTGGAAATTAAGTTTGGTCGAAACCTTATTTGGGAAGAAGATTTAAAACACAACATCCTCTTAGACCCACGAGAGTTTACCCAAGTCTTCTCAAAGGTCAATTCAGAACACTCGATGTCATACACAATACCTTATGACTATGAGTATATCCTGTACAGTGTATGTGATATATGGCTCCTCTCGGTGGAAGCAGTAAAAGTCAGTCTTCTCCAACTTGGTGACCCTAATTCCCTAATGCAGTAACTTTTTTCCTCTATTAGAGGGGTATTCCCTTCAAAGTTCAAGTACAACTGGCTCAAGAAGAGGGGGTCGATAGAAGAATGAACTGTAGCCAATGTAGCTACCTATCCTAGGATGCTTGACCAGTGTAGCCAAGCCATTCGGATGCAAGCTCACATGAATATTTGACTTTGACGCTCAAACTTGCTTATTGACTATACAAATATATACATACTCTGATGGGCATTGACTTTTCTTTATTTTTGCGCAACTTTTCTTTTTGGAGTATTTGATTTTTCCATTTTTTTGAATACTATATACAACATCATTTACATAAGGATTTTTTCCTCTTGAGCTAGTAGACTATCCCTCTTTTGAAGTATTTTTGCAATCCACAACTTCTGTCATTATACCTCATGACTACTCGATCGAGTTGGGGTACAATGCTGTGACTTCCGATTTTCCATTGGCTTGTGTCTCATGCCGCAAATCCAGCCCTCTACCACTTTAACTGAAGTGAGCAAAGTGTAATGTGCATGTGGACAAGCTAAGTCACTGTCGATAAGAGTCATGCATGTGATCTGAAATATTCTACTTAGGTAGTTAAGCTGACACTGAACCAATTCTCGTGGTCTCAAAGAATTAAGTCTAGCAGACCTAAAGTGCCTCAATTCCAGTTCCAATAAGGTTCCTGTGGTTAAGATCCAACCAAGCTTGAATCTTCGGATTTACTTGCACTAGTTCAATTATCAATATAAATTCAAAAATTCAAATGCTATGCATTATGCAAGGAAAATATTTTTTGATGTAATTTTCTTATTTCCAACATTTTATGGATTTTTGAAAAAGTTTTGCAAATTTTCATTCGAGTTTTTGAAAATATTTTGCAAATGTTTTTGGGATTTTGAATTTGCAAAGTTTTAGTGATTTTTTGAATAACACCATTTATAGGAAAAGAAATATGTGAAAAAAATTGCACAGGAGTGCATCTTATTATTTACAAGAGTTGGGGTTTAGGGATTTACATGTTTGTGCATATCATGTTTGCAAAGGAAATTTATTTGCTTAAATGGTATACATAGTTATCAAAATAATTTGAAAAGATTTTCATAAACATTTTAAAACCTTATTTTTTCAAACTAATTTGAAAATATTTTTTACAAACATTTACAAAATTCGAAAATCATTTTGCAAAGATTTTTCAAACATTATATATATATATATATTTAGAAATATATTTGTAACCATTTTAAAACCATTTGCAAATATATTTTCAAAACATTTTATTCAAATAAAAGAAAGTTTTACAAAGAAAACATTTTTACAAAGTTTGGAAACAATTTACAAAATATTTTCCAAACATTTTTCAAAAGATTTTTCAAAGAAGTTTTCCAAACATTTTTTGAAAACTTTTTAACATGATTTATTAATCATTATATACAAAAAATCTTGATGCGTGTTTTATTTTTTATTAACTAGCCATATTATAAAAACAAAAGTACGAGTTATGGCTAAGTATATACAACATATATATGACGCTCATTTGCAAATAGATTTTCATAACATTTTATTCATACAAAAGAAAGAAATTTTTACAAAAAAAAAATATATAAAGTTTGAAAATATACTAAAAAATATATTCCCAATAGTTTTCAAAAGTTTTTTCAAAGAAAATTTTCAACCATTTTTCAAACATTTCCCAAAACTTTTTAACCTATTTTATTAATTGGTCTATACAAAGAATTTCGATGTGTTTTAATTTTTTAAATTAGCCATATTATTAAAAATACAAAAGTACGAGTTATGGCAAAAATAAATACAACATATATATGAGCCCCCTATACCTAGCTTTAGCTATGTCCTCATAGATCAGAGAAAAAGAAAAGACATAACTTGTAATGAGTATATAAGATCCTATACTACAATGATGGAATAAAGAATGAAGTGATAAATGAATGAATGAGAAGTCAATCGTCCCCCTTATACTTAAGATGAAATAATCCTATGTATAACATGTTCTACCTACATGCATGAGGGTCGAGAGTGGGAATAAAGAGATCACATCTCGATCTGTCTCCCTCTAAAATTAGAGTAAGATATCCCTAAGTATAGACATAAATATAAATAGGAGAGGAGATAATTGAGGGGACCAATTAAAAGAAATCAATAAAAAGAAAAATGCATTGGGTGAATGTACGCATCGCTCAACCTATACTTAGGGTAAAAGAGCCCTAAGTTTAGGCAACAAAAAAGTGACGAAAATGAATGAAGAATGAACACTCGACCCATCCACCTACCCTATACTTAGGGTAAGGTATGTCCTAAGTTGGGAAGACACACAAAATGAGGTATAAGAATGAAAAGTAGATGGAAGGAATTAAATGAAAGCGGATATACAAAAAGGCAGATATACAAAGATTAAGAAGGTAGGAAGCGGACCTTCTTGCGTGATCATTGAGAAATGGATCGAACAAGGTGCTATTTGATATTGGGTTCATCCACTGATATAAACTGATTAAGATCGACCTGATGAACATCCTCAACAATCCCAAAATGGAAAAGCACAAACTAGTCAGTGGAAGTAGTGTAGTCAGGTTCGGCATGGGATGTCTCACAAATCTTAAAATGAAAAGTCATGAACTCATCTGTGGAAGTAGTAAGGCAAAGTCCGGCATGTGAAGTCTCTCCTAAGTCTGCCCTCTGCACTAAGGTGTATATGGTGTAAATTCGCCTCACACCGGAAGGGGGAACTCTGTGGTCTATGCTTTCCAAGTCTTCCAAGGAATCCTCGGCTCCCAGATTTATTCAAGATAAAGGAAACTACTTTGATATCCGCATTAAGTTCATAGTCCTCAGGTTCAGCGAACACGTGTACACTCTCATCAGATGTGGGTCTCTGGTTGGCAGTGGGTGTGGTGATCAAGACAACTCTCTCGTCAGCAGAATAAAAGTGAATCCCTCAGGATTCATAATTAACGACTCTCGTAGAGGTGAGAAAAGGTCATCCTAGGATGATCGGAGGATGATCCATACGGGTGGAGGTCTTCAAAGGAAAACAACAAAATCAACAGTGAAACGCATGCCCTGGATCCAAATGACGAATTTATCAAGAGTACCCTATATACAAGTCGGAGTGATAATGTAAAGGGATCAAGAAGGTTTATGACGAACCTTCTTGCGGGATCGAGGGGGTGGATAATATACATATGTGTCGTTGTCGAAATTGTCCTCAGATGAATAATAGTGAGGTGTAGGCATCGTCTAACGAGGGTCGATACACGACAACTTGCTTAAATAGGGCTTAAGAACAGTCGAACTGAGTTCACTTATATAAATAAACTCATCTGGACTAGATGAGGATTCCTCCAAAAATTCCTTCTTCGGTATGTTGAAGGAAACTTTTTTAGTCAGTTTTCTAGAACCTGAATCATTGAGAGGGAGTGGAGAGCCAAGCGCCTTGAGGGATTCGAGGGAACTCCTGGAAGAATCAATTCTCAACTTCCTCTCACTAGATAGTCGACTAGAGGAGAGACCATATAGATTATAATATTCCTGAAGGATCATCACACATCTCAGGAAGATGCTAGTCATCTCAGTTGGCTTGACATTAGTGGGATCTTGTGTCGGATCATCAAAATGGTCAAGGCAATCAGCAAAAGTCATGTCCTACTCAACGATAGCTTCGGGTCGTGAGTCCTCCTTATAATTTGTCATAGTGGTGGTGCAATCAGTCAGTGAAGTGGAGGTGTGCAGAGTCTCTGAACCAACAGTCATCCGGACACTCGGTAACTCAGGTGTAGTAGAGAGACGTGACTCATCTATCTCTCGGTGTAATGACTGTCTGCAGATATGCAGGTCAACTTAGAGTAAAGTATATAAAAGAATGGGTGAGGTCGGAGTTCCCCCAATGCTGTAAAATCGATTTCTCAAGTCTTGCAATCTATAGTCGCCTTAGCCAAGGCTAAGAACGGCTTCTCAAGAATAATAGGAGACTGGGTAAACTCTCCTCGTTGCTTAATGTCAATGATCGCGAAGTCCACCTGGAGTAGAGCACCTTGGAATGTAATGATGACTGAAACGGTTCCTCTCGCCCATTTTATGGATTGATTAGACAGTTGAACGATTACTCTGGACTTCATAAGTGATCCAAGTTGAGCTTGTCAAACATGGAGGTCGAGAGGATGTTTATTGATGAGTCATAATCAACTCTCGCATGGGTAAAAATGGTTTCTTTGATTTCACATTAAACCCTAGGCAACCACTTCACTTTGCGGCTCTTGGTCTTTTTCCCCATCACCAAGGAGATTGCCATATACACTATGTGTCTCTCAGTCCTTGTTCTCTTATTACCTGACCTTTTGGTCATCAATTTACTCCTTACAAATCTCTTGAGGTTAGGGAACTGATCTATGGCCTTTATTAAAGGAAGATGAAAATTAGTTCTTCATCGAGTGCTTCCCTTAGGGCAGGATCTAATTTTTTAGATCATTTCTATATTCTATTTTATGGTCTTTTTTGGTTTTTCATTTTTTTGGTATTTTCTATGGGCAAATGGTAAGACTCTAGATTGGAGGGTAAGTGGTTAGTAGAAGAGGAAGGTAGAATAGACTCCAGTTGTACATAGTGTGTGGGTTCTTTAATGCTTGCTCGATTTTCAACATAAAATCTACTTATTTCCTTTTCCACTTTCATACCCAGGCTGACAGAAATTGAGTGCAATATTTCAATGACATCTCTCAACTTGTTACCAAATGATTCATTTTTCTCAATAAGTTTATAGATGTCATCCTCCAAAAGGTTCTCATAACAAATCATGGGAGAAGTCTGTTCAGTTGGAAGATACTGCTGAGAACTTGGGGTCTTATACTCAACATACCTAGACTCTGGTATGTAATATTGGGTCGAGTATGTACCATCCAAATGGCAAATATTGGTTAGAGCCTCATGTGATGGAGTCAATAAAGAGGAGGTTCCTAGATTGAAACAATGGTGAAGGATATGGTTAGATCCTCAAGCGCATCACAGAAGCATGAGCATCGTATCGAATACGACGAAGAACGACTAGTCAGTCTTGTTGTTCTATGCAGCAGAAATTAAAAAAAAATTATGCGACGAAACCACATGATCCAAGAACACTTCTCAGATCATTTCGTCTAAACCACAAACAAGTAATAGGATTACCTCTTGAAGCGTGGTTGCGATCAAGTCTCTAAACGAAGAGACCTCCTGTCTCAAGTCCGATCCGACAGAGGAGACGCTTGCGAGCGCATGGATGAATCGCGTGCTTCTCGCAATCCATGTTGATGATCCAAGCGGCGGATCTCCTGATCTCGACACACGAGATACGACGTCTTCTTCACCAGCAAGGCGCACCGAAGGAGGCGGAGATCCACGAGCAAACGATGGGGCAGCATAACGACGACGCTGCGGCGATGGGGAACCTCTCTAGGGCATCCATGGTGGACGACCACGTGAGAGGGAGAGAGAGAGTAGACGTGTAGAGAGAGAAAGAGATAGAGAGACTTATGTTCTCTTATGTGTAAAGAAGAGCAATGGGGTGCCTCTCCTTTTATAATATTTTGGGATCCATGGATCTCAATCCATGGGCAACACAAATCCAATGGCTCTCATTGATTGTGTTTCTTTTAATGTCTAAGATTTGTGTTGGTAAAAACCAACAACAATTAATTTAATTTAGATTAAATCTATATTGATAAATCAATCCCAAATTAAATCAATCAAGCATGTAGATTATGGAACAGACATCAAAGCCAAAATCGGTCAAATGTAAAAAGTGAATTTTTGGGGTATCGTATGTACATAGAATACCTTGATTTTTGGTTTCTATTTTTTTGTCATTTTTAAAAAATATAAAAATCCGGAAAAATATGGAAAAATCAAAGACATCTAACTAATTTTTTTTGGATTTTTATTAATAAACAAAATATGTACATAAAATATAGGTCAGAAAGCCGCTAAAATATACTAGGTACCAAAGAGGCCCGAAACCCAACTTTCACATACGAGCTCCGATTCACTTGAACTTGGTCTTGTTTTGAAGGTAATTGAATGTACATTAGTTCAAAAGTGGGTAGGATCAAATCGGGCACTGGATGGGGAAGATATGTGGCTTTTAGTCCAAAGATCCTGAAACTAGGGTTTGGGTTTTTGGTCCACTTAACAGGGTTAGTGATTTTTTTTGTATTTTTCATTTATTCTTGTTAGTGTTATGTACACAGTGGAGGTGGGTTTGTGGCATTCGGAGTTAGCATGGAGGAGTTAAAAATAGGGGAAGTTAGGCTATTTACAGGTCAAATTTGGCTTTATTTTTTTTGCTCTTATTTTGTGCAGAAATTATGGATAAAATGCCATTTTTATGAAAACATGCATGAGTGCTAATTATGCATAATAAATGCAAATATGTTGTTGATTTTTAGGGACTTAAGCTTAATAAATGAGATTTTGAGTGATGAATCCGAGATTCATCATAAGCATATCAAGATGGAAAACGTGCAATTACATAGGATAACACACACCGACATACACAAAGACAAATGAAAGAGAAAACCTTGAGCTCACACTCAACACGTGAAGGACCCAAAGCCGGGTCTGATTAATCTGGTTGATTTTAAGTGTGAATTTTCAAGCAAATAGCAAAGATTACGAGGCCTATAGGGAAGTCATCTCAAAGTCGGATGTGTCTCCCATGTTTAACCTGTCTCCTAAGATACCAACGCCCTTCTTTTCTTCGCTCCTATCCCCATATGAGAAGTTCAAGGACCTGCCCCTATCTACCTACCGAAGTAAGCAGAGGCTGACAAGGCTTTTAACTTCATCTGGAAGGGTTACTAGCAGTTGTTGCGGTGCACCATTGCTTCGTCCCTATCTACCTATCGAAACAGATGGAGGCTACTTGACACTGGTCAGTTGAACCTATAAGAGTTCAACTTGTTATATTTGCTAGGATCGGGGTACGTGATATGGAAGGCATGGATTTTGGCTCTTCCTTAAGGTGCACACACACACTCTGTACCCTCACTCAGACTAAAATTAAGGTTAGGGTTATTCTCCCACAAACAAGGGTTAATTTTAGTCAATTTTTTTGTCCAATTCAATTAGCCGTCCCAATGTTAGAGATTGATTGTCACTATAACTAATCCACACAAGCAATCATGTCTACCGTCTGGTCCCAATTCCTTTATCCTAGGTGAGAAAATTTGAGAGAGATAGAATAAAAAAGCCAATGCGATAAAGAAAATGATGATGAATTCTTGAGTAAGAAGACTTGCAATGCCTCCAGCTCTCTATAATGCATGATGCAATACTGAATTGAAATTTTACATTAAATGAATGCAATCGATGAAAAGTCACTCATAGACAGACAGTTCTATTAGCGAGTGAAGAACAAATTTGATGTTGGCTAAGTTTTGTGGTCTAAGTGTATCTTTTGGTGGTAAAGTGTGGTCCTAAATATTACGAGCACAAACAGTCCTAGAAAGATCTAAGAGTCGTGAGTGCAGCTCCTACTCTACGTCAATCAACCACACAACAGAGACTCTTTTTTATTATTCAATTACACATGAGATAACCCAAATGGGAATCGCTTTAAACATGCAGTTGTTACAAGTTAAAATCTCTCTTCAAAGATCTCTTTGGCATCTCAACAACCGACTTGATCCATGAATCGTCGGCCTCCGATGCTCTTCGAGATGCGTCGACTTCAAGAAAGTCACTCCAAGTCCACCGGGCCCTCGCACAAAAAGATGGAATTTTATATCAAAGAGAGATATAAAAATGTATACAAAAATGATCAGAAAAATAATTAAGAGAGAAATGGATAATTACTAGGAAATGGATAATGACTACCTGAATAAATGGAAAATGCAAATCCAATTTTCTAAAGTGATCCTAAGCTATTTTCCTCCTCGGCAACAACACCACTTGACGTATCCATTAATAAATACGCAGTTTGATGTAGTTTCAACCTAGGCAAGCACAAGGTTGACAAGGAGGCAGAGGAACAACTTCGGATCAGATTAGGCAAATTAGCTCACAATTTTCCAAGTGGAATTTTTCAATAAAAATGTAAATGCACAAATGCAATTGAATCAAGTTATTAAGAAAATAAGCAACTTAGCCAAATTAATTTGAATGCGAAATTAATCCAATTCATCTAAGTTATATTTTTCATGGAAACCTAACCCAATTGTGAATGCAAAATGTATTTTTTTGGATTTTTTGGATTTAATATGCACAAATGAAAATGGGTAACTTTTTTGTGGTTTTTATACAATTTATCGTGCAAACAGAATGCAGAAATTATGAATTTTTACCGAAAGTGAAATATGGTGAAATGAAGAAACTGTATTTTTTTTGGAATTTCTGACAATTTATGTTTTTAATCAATTTTTAAGGCAAATAGAGTAAATGTGAGTATTTAATTTTTAATTAATCAACAAAATAAAATCATTCAGAAGAAAATTTATCTCAATTAGATGTTTTAATGAACAATACAGGAGAGTTGAAATTTCTTAAAAATATTATTTGTGGATTTAGCTAAAAATCATTTACAGGAATCACTAAATGATTTATTTTATGCAAAGGACACATACAATTTAGATGAAATTTGGATAGTAATTAAAAAACAACCAGATGCATCATCCATAATTTTTTAACGATTGTTGGAGCAAGAAATATGTATGTGCAAATTTCAAAGATTAAGTGGGAAAAATATCGCTGAATTTCAAACTATGATTTTTAATAAATTATTCAATGCTCACAAAAATATAAATAAATAGCCAAGAGATGAAGATTTAAATGCTCTACAAAATGCTATTTTTTATTAAAAAATGATGCAATAATGATTTCCAAATAATTACTCAAAGTTAGGGGTGTCTTTTCAGCATAAAAATTGAAATTGAATGAACTGATATGCACAGGGGTTCTTTCGAAATTACAAAAACTTGACGAAAAAAGAGTGCAATTTCCAGAAAAAAATAAAAAATAAATAGACCTTTCCGATTTCTCATGCTAGGGCCAGAGATGTGGGGGAGTGAAGTGAGTGGCACGAGGCGGCGGGTTACGGATGGCGGGGCAGCACAGGCTCGATGGAAGGTGCGAGGCATGGGCAGAGCAGGGGTGACGTGTTGGGGCGCACGACAGCACGGCTTGGATGAGAGGAATGAGGGGTCGGTGTCGGGCTCACTGGCAGCACAACCCACATGGAGGAGGAGGCGGCGACCTGGAGTGGGCGGAGGCACGCTTGGCATAGTCGCGGTGGTGGGGGGTTGATCGCCGGGCGTACGGGTTGTGCGCGCAGATGAGGGTGGCGTGGGGCCGGTGCACTGCTGGAGGGCAGTGTGCAATGGGTCGGCTCCAACGAGGGGGGCTATGGAGAGGGAGCATGGCCAAGGGGCGCACGCAGCAGGAGGAGCGGACGGAGCTGCGGTCGGTGGCCGCGATCTGGATGGCGGGAGTTGGCGCAACGTGGCAGTTTGTGCGTACGGGTGTTGTAGAGCTCCTTTTTTATTATTTTTTAAATTTTTTTTGTAATTTTTTCTTGTAAATAGGAAATACAAATACAAATGAGTGGGTGGTATTTGTGGTGTATGATGATGATGTTTTGGTGATGATGATGGTTTTGAAATGATGTGGTGATTATAATTATGATAATGAAAGTTTATTTTAAGAGGATGTGATGATATACAATGTAAACAAACAACATTAGATAAAAATGACAAAGAAAAGGAGATGGATTACTTACCTGTGATGTCGTCGGAGGGTGGGGCTGTGGTGTGTTGCCTCCATCGTGGCCTCTATTCGATTCTGCGAAAATTTGAAGAAGCTAGGCAATCCTCTTGTGGAGGGATGCTAGGCAAACAAGGTTCGTGGATCTCGCTTGAACTCATTGTCACTCAACACCAATGGATGAGTTGTCACCTCGGAGCCTTGGCGGAGATGGAGCTCTCCTCACTCATAAAATGGCGGATGAAGGGAAATGATGGAAAAGATGTGAATAAAAAGAGGAGTAGGAGGAGGAAATTGGAAAAGAGATGGATAAAGTGGAGGAGCGGAGAGTTGATGGCTTGGAGTGGGGAACAAGTAGAGGGAGAAGAAGTAAAAGGAAAATAAACAAATAAATAATAAAGTAATATAAGTAGGCTACTAGAAATAATAAATATATAATATAATATAATAAAAATAAATAATAATAGATCTAAAAATAATAATAATAAAAGAGGTAACACAGCGGCTCCAGGAGCTGCCACGTGTCGCTCCTAAAAAATTCAAAAATTAAATGTAAAGAAAAATAAAAAATAAATAACAAAAGGGGTTAAATAAAAACGTAGTCAACACAAAAGTTGCTCGTCTTGATGAGATCTACAACTTTTGTCAAGGGCTTAAAATCAAATGAAATTATTTGTACAAAGTATATTTTTAGGTTACCTTATAGATATAAAATACCACATTTTTATCTTTTGTAATTTTTTTGTCATTTTAATTCAAGAAAATAAAAATAAAGCTAGAAAAATATGAAAGAAATATTTACAATTTAATCTATTTTTTTGTATTTTTAGTAATTAAGAAAATAAAAAGATAAAATGGATGGTATTATGGTCAATTTGTGCAATATACAATAGGAGCCCAAAACCCAAGTTTCACATATGATCTCTGATTTTAAAGAAATTGGACTTGTTTTGAAGGTCTTTGAATGTACATTACTTTAAAAGTGAGTAGACCTGAATTGGACATTGTATGATAGAGATATACACATTTTAAGGTTCATAGTCTCAAACTTGGATTTGGGTTTTATTCGTCAATTTTACAAGTTAATATTTTTTTGATATTTTTTCTTTATTAGTGTTAGTAATATTTACACTATACAGTTGATTTCATTGGATTTGGAGTTAGTATAAAATATATACAAATAGGTGATTTTGGCTAATATACATGTGAATATTTACAAGTGAATTTGACTCCTTATTTTATGCAAATATGAATGCTAAAATGTAGATTTTATTTACACATGCATGAATGCTACTTATGCAATATAAGTGATGAAATGCAGCTAATTACTCGGGAATAAAGATATATTTTCAACTTTTAGAGTGATGAATCACATATTCATCACCCTTCGTCAGCGAATTGACAAATCATCCTTGTTTTCTTGAGAGGCCCAAGATGAAGAGATTGTACCAATAAGAAGGGTATTATATTAATCGATGCACTGCCGACAAGGAGAGTTTGATCACACATGTGGTCAGAAATAACACATCTTATCAGGGGATTACTAAAGTCCCATTTCCTAAGAGTGAATGGTGGGTGATGGCATGGGTAGTGGCCATAATCAGAGTGTGCCACTTGGATCTGCTTCTTCATTTTCTTTTCTTGAGTTTGAGTGCAGATAATTGGTTCATGACCTTTTTAAGTAATGCCTCAATAATACCATGAATGGTTGTCTCCACTTCTGGTTGAGTCAACATTTTTTAAGATTTTCTATCTCTTCCATACAAGGTAAGAGATCAGAAACATAATCTGCACAAGAATGAGTAAGAGCATTCGATATAGTGTCATCTTTCGGGGCCAAGGTCGGAACTATGGTGGATGTGTGTGTCACCAAAGGATATGGTAAGGGTATCCTCTCTCACAAACTGACTCAACTATGTGTCTCCTGAGTTCTTTTCGGATTTTTAAAATTCTCATTTTTTATATTTTGGTCGATTGCAATCTCTCATAGGCATCCTCAAATGAATCCATGAATCTAGATGGTGAAGGAGCAATATGGCTCTTATTTATGTTGGTGAGGTCATCTATTCTTGAGTTCATTTGCTCCACTAGCAGGTCAAGTATTCAACTGTGATGTCCATGAGAGATGACTCCAACAGCTCAGTCTTGGGTGGGTGAGATGGTGGGCTATGTGATGGTGGTGCTGGGTAAAAGTCCGATGTTTGAAATTGGTGATGAGATAGGTATGTACAAAAAGATAAGTCAAGATCAAAGTCCTCCTCATAAAATGGAGGAGGAACGACTGGAGAGTAAGAAGTCTCCACGAAGTGCGAATAAAATAACTAAAGTCGACCATCTCTGAAGAAATATGGGGATAGGGAGATAATGAAGTTCAAGTCATGAGATGCAAGAAAAAGTTGCAAATGCACGAAGAAGATCAAGTTTGCACACTAACAATATAAATATAAACAAACAAACAAACCCTTTGATTCACCATCTCAACACAATGATGACAGTGAAAGTTCGATCTTTTTATCTTGTCAAATTTAGAGTTATGTGAATTTCAAAAAAGTTGTATAAGTACGCATGTAAGTCGACGATTGGGTATCTAATACATAGTGTGTACATGCCAAGCATAAAATGTTGAATACAATGACTCACCCCAAAATAAGGATTTTTCTTTTTATTTTAGGATTAAGTAAAATAAGTAGTCCCAATTTTAATTGCTATCACTTTTTTTAAATATATTTTCTTTATACGTTTACGAATCCTAAATAGGGATCAATTCCTTTAGTATAATTGGTGATCAAAATCAGAGGGAGAGAGTTGGAAAAGCAATGCAAGCATAAATAGATGATGCATGCTAAGATAGATGGTGCATTCCTGGCCTCCAACTCTCTTCATGCAGCATGCTAGAAAGAATTGAAACCTACTTTATATGCAATGCAATCCATTGAAATCATCGTGGAACCATGAGTTGATATTAACGTGAAGAACAAGAGCCAATTTTCTAGAAAAGAAAGCTCTAGTTTGGTCTTCGAGATTCCTCGATGCCCGCCACAATGGGTCCTGCAAGCATTTTATAGAATCTCTCGTGGCATGCGAGTTTGAATCCAAACAATCAATAATTTGATTTGTCTAGATCCAAGCGTGAAACTATAGGTACATGCAATTTAATTGAGGTTTTGGACCTACTTTATGGAGCAAAAAAATCCTATAACTAGGGCTCAAACACAGAAATCAAATAAAAAGAAAGTAAAAAAAACTTAAAACTAGTAAAACAAAAGAAAAGTCAGAAAATACAAAAAAAACCGATAAGGCCCACATGTGAACAATCACCCATGCACTGAACCTCGTGAAGTGGTAGTGTCTAACGTCCAATATTGTTACGAATTTTTTTCCAAAGGAAACACTCTCTCACAAAATTTAAAAAATGATAAAAGTAGGGTAGCTCTTCTCCATCTTTCTCTCTCTGCCTCCTTCTATTTCTTTCTCCTTGTTGGCTTTGGTGTCTCCACCTCCTAAGAAGTCACCGTTGTCGTCCAATAACTCATAAGAAAAATCAAAAAAGAAAGAGGTTGTCAGAACAGTCAAATAAATTCCAAAAGTAAAAATAAAACTAAACAGTGTAATGTACATGATAAATTATACACACTGTTGCTCCTGGGAAATGACGCCATTTGTTGCATCCGCTTCCTAGAGGGTCAGGTATCTTTACAAGGCGAGCACACCATTATTGTGGTGACCGTTCACAAAATTAGGTGAAACAACAAGTAAACCCACAGATAAATGATAAATTATGAATAACAAAAATTATGAGCTAGAAATTTATTTTAATTTATACAAAAACATGTGCATAGTGCTAAGTGTGTATTGTGTCGAACCATAGAGAGAAAACATGTGTAACCTAGTAATCATTTCTAATAACATGAGTAGCATGCACATTACCTAAACTTTGATATTTTCGTGGGTTTTTATTTTTGATTTTTTATTAATTAATTAGTTAATTAATTTTTAATTTATGATTTTTATTTTCTTTTTCTATTTTTCTATTTTTTATTTCATTTCCTTTTTAATATATAATAAAGGTATATACATAACTCTCTATATTTAATATGTATAATATAGGTAATGTATAATACCAAATATATAATAAAAATATAAAATCACAAAATACTCGTAGGTCTAGTTTTTTATTTCTTAGAGGATTATAAATATATTATGATATTTATAATAATTAAAAATAATATTAATTATATATGGTTGTATACTTCTATATTATACAATAGAGATGTTAGCCATGTAAGCCCGAGGTGAACCATTCTTACAATAAATGTTATTGTAATATATATATATATATACATACATATATATATATATATATATATATATATATATATATATATATATATATTTGGGGGCAGGGAGCCTACATCGGGTGATGTAGGTAACTTACCTACATCGGGTCCTTTTTTCATTATTTTTTATTTTTTCAAATAAAAACTCACTGGGATTTATTTAATATATAGAGTGGATTATGTGTTTCAAATTTCATGAGAAAAAAATATTTCTAACCTGTCCATCTTAAGGGGTCATTTTCAGCAATTCCGAGACTGTTAAAATTTGACAATCTTGATGGAGGGGATAGAAGTCTATAATTTAGTTGAATTTGGAATGACACAATGGTGGTATATGGTGATGTAAATCCCCGAAGATTTCATTTCAAAAAAATAAAAAGTTATTGAGAAAAGAACCCGATGTAGGTAAGTTACCTACATCACCCGATGTAGGCTCCTTTTTCCCTATATATATATTGTTTCATCAATAAAATTTATTGACTGTTTTACTCCCTTTCTGAAATTTAATGAATGAATTCACTATAAGGTCCGTCTGTACAAATAGTGTTATGTACCATAGTCGTCTTGATGATCATATAGTTGTTGATTCATTAATTGAATGGTAGAGGCTGGTGTTTGGATGAATATTTACAGAGTTGGAGGACTCATCAGGCACCGTCAATGATTATTAAGAGATGATCTCCAGCCTGAGTAGGAGATGGCAATCCTTTCTCATAAAGGTTGATATCTAACCGACCTCTTGATGCAGGTCCTCTGCATGGGAATACAGATTCGGAGGTGTCAGATTAGTTAGGTCAAATGGTTGACTTAACGAGATCAAGGTAACCTAAGTCCTATGTTGAATGTTGTCACATCATAGGCACACATCCTCTAACCAGAGACAGATGTGCTACTATATGTCTGAGTGTGTACATTTGGCAGACCAATAGGTTGATGACCTAACCAAGGACTATACACCGGCGAGCTGGTGTGCATGTAAGGGCATATGAGTAACACGATCTCTCAATAGGATCATACAGGTTCACTTGTGAATATGAAGACATCAGCTCACTCATGAAGTATTGAGACCGATCAAATTCCATGCATGGTCGTCGTTCCTTGTAAGCATGACAAGAATTTTAAGGTATGACATATGCTTTGGGAAATTATATGATCGATACTAATTCCAAATGACTAAGATTGAGAAACTTGGTGATCAAACCCTAAAGATGACAGTGTAAAATTGATCTATATCTTTAGATTGATCATAGGTCTTTCAGCATGCAGGATGTACATGAATTGGGAATACCTGAGAGTGATGTGATGATAAACGATTGTGTAACCATTACGCTTCCATTCCGAGGGAGTGATGAAACATGTTGGATTTTAGTGGCCCCTCTCAGTATAGAAGTAATTTAATCTTGGTCCAAGTGTTGGACATTCATCAGAATGAGATTTAGATGCAATTTGAAGATTAGATTTGCGGTCTTGATTTAATCAAGCATCTATGAGAGGTCCGTGAGATCTGGATTTGAGATGAGATCTCAACATCCAAGTCACTATACGTGGAACAATACACTCGTCCTGTCCTTATCTCCAAGTATCTGCGGAGAAAGCATACTATTTTTTAAAGAGTTCAAGAGTAATTTCTTTGATGAATTATGTATCCAATCAACAAGAATAATACGAATAAGATTCAT
This sequence comes from Ottelia alismoides, assembly GCA_037367405.1. Lineage (NCBI taxonomy): Eukaryota > Viridiplantae > Streptophyta > Magnoliopsida > Alismatales > Hydrocharitaceae > Ottelia > Ottelia alismoides. The sequence goes on from JAZKJV010010688.1 coordinate 208,529, forward strand.
ATTATGAGAATGATTATCCATGATAATTAAATGAGATTTAATTATCAAGGAAATGCAGATTGTGGATAGTACTGTCCATGCTATCCATAATATCAGTGTATATTATAAATGTGATTTATAATATATTAGAGATAGCACCTTTGTAAATAACATTTATTAGTTAATTATTAATGTGAATTGGATTTACATTAAGCAATTAGTTGGAATTGTAATTTACAATTTTGTTTGGGTTGTGAATATGATTCATAATTTTTCAATGGCATGATTGAAATATTCACTAATAAATTTGAATTAATTTAGTTAATATATTTGCAATAAATATTGTTGTAAATAATTAAGAGATAATGAGATAATATAAAAAAGATGATAAAATCCACCAAAAAAAGAGGTGGCGTCACCCATGAATTGGTCATGGGTGACGCCCCCTTTTAGGAGAGGATTATTATCCTTTTCATTATTATCTTGTGACAAGTAATTTTATTGAATTAAATTATGTTGATGATAATGCAACATATATTTAATTTAATATAAATTGATAAGTTGTTGTTTTAAACAACAATGATCATGGCCAATGATTAAAAACACATATCAATTTAACCATTGATTTTGTGTATCCCATGGATTGTGATCCATGGACTCCCAAACTAATATATAAGAAGGGCAACAATAGCCTTTGTATATACATGTTTACTCTCTCTCTCTCTCTACTCTCATTCTCACACCATCTCTCTCCCTCTCTCTAAGGGTGGTCGTCCACCTTGAGATCTTGAGAGAACTGCAATCGTAGCTACGTCATCGTGTTGTCACCTCAATTTCTTATAGATCTCCATCTTCCTTGGAGCGCTTCTTGCACTAGAAGGAGACATCGGATTTCATTGGACGAAATCAGGAGATTCAAGGCTTAGATCTTCGTCAAGGATTGCGGGAAGCACGTGATCATAATCGCGCCCGCAAGTACCACCTTCGTAGATCGGACATGAGTCTGGAGGATCTCTTACTTTAGAGATCAAGTGATCGCAACCACACTTCAAGATGTATTTATAATACTTTGTGGTTAGATGAAACGATCCAAGAAACGTTCTTGGGATCATGTGGTTTCTTCTTACAATTTAAAAATTTTAAATTCCATTGTATCAAGCAACTAGTGCGACTAGTCGCTCCGATCGCATAAGATGCGATCACCACACTTCCATGATGCTCTTGAGGCTTTTCCATATCCTTCATGTGGCATCAGAGCCTTAGGTTAAAAGGTTTTGGATATGATCCATAAACCTAGGACGACTTGGGTTCGTTAAGTACGCGAAAGTTTTTTATCGCATTTCATTTTTGCACCTTTGTTTAGTGAATAAATTCGTCCCTATTTAAAATATTTAAATACAAAAATCTGGATTTTGTTTCCCATTAAATAAGGAAATCATAGGATCTGAGTTTACATAATTTGGATTCCGTTTGCTCAAGATATGGCCTTTTGAATAAACATGTATTCACTGTTGCGAGAACTGCAATTCTTAACATGATTAATCAGTTAATTACTACTTTGATGCGCCTATAAATTAGTGAAATATCATTTAGGTTCTGTCCTAAATCAAATTAGCAAATCTTAGGAAACTGATTTTGCGTAATTTTGATTTAAGTTGATCGAGCTTTGTTGATTTTAGTGATTAGGGGAAATTAACAAACGTGATCATGAACCTTGTGATAGTCATTCAAATAAATGAAAATTAATTGTTAATTTTCTGAAATGATTATTGATAAATATTTGTGAAATATTTAAAGCTGATAATTATTTCCTTGAATGACATTACACTAACCACAATGATAAGATAGTTGATCTTGATCATAATTCGTTGATATGAAATTGTCAACAAACATTGTTTTTCATACAAACCTCTAGTTTATCCTACAATAGTTGTAGGACAACTTTTACATGCAAAACCCTCTTGCTTGAATAGGATTGGGGATTTGTTTAGCAAATCTCATTATAATATTATCAAAATGGTTTTGATGAATATTATATGGTATAATTTCAGTTGAAAAACTGATGAGCATCTCAAAGTACATAATGATCTATTTTGCATTATCATTTCCTGAGGTGGATATGGTGTGTAGTCAAGGAGTGTTGGGGTAGCGGGTCGCAATGGTTGCAGTCTGTCCCACTCCCGTCGGTACTTGCCATGAAAGCGGGTAGGGACTCGATAATTTCGGAGAAATCAAGATATATTTTTCTAATTATTAAAATTTGAATAATGTACTTTGAGATTATACCTTCTATTAAAGTAATAATCAAGTTTGTTGACTATAAATTGGATTGATAAATATTTTAATGTGATTAAATTGATTATATCCAATTAAAAGCACTCTATTATGGATAGATGTGTATTTCCCTTGGAATAATTAATTATGTGAATATAATTAACAATAATTAATTAATTAGAATTTGAACATGAGGTGGAGGATCACATAAGTGACATCTATGGTCTCCGTCAAGGCAAAGGATTTCGTCGCCAGATATTGTGTATAGGAGACACATGTCTGAAGTGACAGCTCCTATACATAATTTATTTGGATCAGGTTCTTTGCTTCTCGAAAGAATAAGGTCGTATACGTAATGACCCCAATACGGGCCCTCAAATTGTTGGGGAGATATTGGATTGTGTATAGCAAGTATTAAGCCTGTTGAGGTTTGGTTCAATTAACACGGGTCAACATCATCTTAGGGGTGGTGGGCTCGAGTGTTAACGACCGAATTGAGAAATGCATGTTGGACTTGCAAGGCGGAATGTGTTCCCGCTTATCTTTATTCGAGTCACAGGTTCTCATATTATTGGGATGTGACAAAGATAGAGAGGAGATCCCAGTACTGCTTCAGATATAACGGTAAGTATCTCTCTTTCTTTGAAAGATAATAAGGGAATAAACTTTCAAAGATGACATAGCAAGACAATTTTAATTTAAAATACCTTAATTAAATGTTTTAAAAATGAAAAGATAATTAGTTATATGTTCTAATATAGGGCATTCTTAATTTAAGAAAATGAAGTCCATGAACCCCCTAAGCAGGCTCTTGGAGGTCAATCAGTTGACCAGATCAAATTATTCAGATTGGATCCGAAATTTGGATCTTGTCCTTTCTACGGAGCGTATCTCGTATGTGCTATCCAAGGACAAGATAGCAGACCTTCAGACTTCTGGAAGATAAATCTTTTAATGAAAAATATGATGAAGATTATAACTTGGCAAGATGTTATATCCTTGGCTCATTGTCCAATGTGCTTCAGAAGCAGCATGTGGAAATGAACCATTGCCAGGAAATCATGATGAATCTAAAAGAAATGTTCGGTGACATAAACTGCACACAGGGTTATAATATGATGAAAGAGCATATTCACTGCAAGATGCAGGAAGGGGCATCTGTCAGAGAACACGTACTCAAAGTATTTGGGTACCTCTCTGAATTGGAAACCCTAGGAGCCTACATGGATTCTGAAATGCAGGATGATTTCATTATGTTGTCGCTCCCTAAGTCTTTCAACGACTTTGGTGTATCATATCACATGAGCAAAGGTGATTTTACTAATGTTGGGTTGTTAGATGCATTAAAGTCTGCATAAGACGTAATAAAAAAGGACATCCCCTCTGCTAGTGCAATGGCTGTACAAGTAAAAAGAAAGTGCGGTCGGAAGCAAGGTTCTCGGAAGGGCCCGCCCCAGAAGAGAAAGAAGAAGAGTCAAGGAGTTGGCTCATCTTCCAATGCATCCATGTTGAGACCATCGAAGAAAACCGACGTTGTCACCATTACAAAAAGTCGGGGCACTGGCAGCGTAATTGCCCAGAATACCTGAAGTCGGTTGACAAAGGTAAAGCCCCAGCAAGTATGAAATCTACTTTCATTATTGAAACTTGTTTTCTCATTGGACGAGAAGGAAGTTGGTAGTAGATTCTGGTGCTTCTATTCAAGTATGCACTTTGTTGCATTTGTTTCAGGAAACTAGGAATCTGGAGTAAGGGGAGATAGTCATCCAGATGGGATCCGATGCAAGTGTTGCAGCAGTCGCCATCGGGACCTGGCAACTATCGTTATCTAGTGGTAGAGTCTTAGTACTTAAAGAATGTCTTTATGTACATGAAGTTTGGAGGAACTTGATATATGTATCTAAATTTGTTAGAAATGGATATTCCTTCCTTTTCTGTAATGAGTTAGTCATTAATCAATATGATAAATTTATTGCGGATAGTGTTTTGACTTCTGGTGGGCTCTATGAATTGTGCATTGATGAACATGTCATGAATGTTACTATCACTAATAAAAACCCTAAAAGATACAGGGAGAATGGAAATCATTCAAATATGATTTGGCATAAAAAGATTGGTCATTTATCTGTTGATAAGATATATATATTTATAAAGGATGGACCTTTAGATTTTCTACAGGTTCAATCTTTACCTACCTGTGAACATTGCATTCGAGGTAAAATGACCATGATGCCTTTCCATAACAAGGTTACAAGATCGAAGGTATTCTTGACCTAGTACATATTGATGTATGTGGTCTCTTCAGTACCGCGACTCGAAATGGATATCGATATTATTTGACGTTTATTGATGACCATTCACGATACGAGTTTATCCTCCTACTACATCATAAACCTGAAACCTTTGAAAAGTTCAAAGAGTTTAAGGCTTTGGTTGAGAACCAGACCGATACGAAGATTAAATGGAAGCAATCTTACTGTTGGACATGCGAACCCACGGCGAGCCATTATGCAATAAATGTTATTGCACATATCATTCCCTCATCTGAAATGAAGAATAAATAATTTGCATATTAGGTCCCTTAGTACAATTATGGTTATGTTCCATGGCCATCTTAATAATTATACAGCTGTTGGTTCAACTATTGAATCATAGAGGTTGGTGCTTGGATGAATATCTAAAGAGTTAGATTGAGGAATCATCAAGCACGCTCAAATGATTGTTAAGATATGATCTCCAGCCTGAGTAGGAGATGGCAATCCTTTCTTACATAGGCTGATATCTGACCGACCTCTTGATGAGGTCCTATGCATAGGAATAGAGATTCGGAGGTGTCAGATTAGTTAGGTCAAAGAGTTGACTTAACGAGATCAAGATAACCAAAGAACTATATCGTATTCTGTCACGGTATAGGCACGCATCCTCTGACCAGAGACAGATGTGTTACTATATGTCTGATTATGTACATTTGGCAGACCAATAGGTTGATGACCTAACCAAGGTCTATACACGGTGCGCTGGTGTGCATATAAGGGCATATGAGTAATACGATCTCTCAAAGGGATCATACAGGTTCACTACTGAACCAGAAGACATGAGCTCACTCATGAGATATTGTGAAGAATCAAATTCCATGCACGATCGTGTCGCTTTGGAAACTTGGCTGAATTTGTAGGTTTGATATATACTTTTGGAAAGTATATGGTCAAGACCTAGGTATGATATATGCTTTTGGAAAGTATATGATCGATACAAAATCCAAATGATCAAATGAGAAACTTACTTATAAAACACTGAAGTAGACAGTATAAAGATGATCTAATACCTCGGGTTTATTCTGGGTCTCCCATTATGCACGATGTACAGGTGTTTGAAATACCTGAGGGTGATGTGATCATAAACGATTGTATAACCATAACGCTTCCATTCCTAGGGAGTGATGAAACAAGTCAGGATTTTAGTGACTCCTCTTAGCATAGAAGTAATTTGATCTTGGTCCAAATGTTGGACATTGATCTGAATGTGATTCAGATGCAACAACAAGATTAGATTTGCGGTCTTGATTTAATCAAGCATCTATGGGAGGCCCGAGATCTGGATTTGAGATGTGATCTCAATATCCAAGTCACTATACGTGGAACAATACAATCGCCATGTCCTTATCTCCATGTATCCGCGGAGAAAGCGCATTATCCTTGAAAGAGTTCATGGATAATTTCATTCTTGATATAAGTATCCAAGCATCGAGAAAACTGATAATTAAATGTGATTTAATTATCATGGATAATATGAATTTGATTCATATTATAAGGAGAGATATCTAAGATATTTAAATGTGATTTGATTATCAAAGATGTGAATAATGTGAATGTGATTCATATTATTTTGGCACAAGAGAATAGAGATACAAGATGATTAAATACGAATTAATTATCATGGATATGAATAATATGGATAGCACTATCTATATTAATGATATATATTATAAATATAATTTATAATATAATAGAGAGAGCATATTGTGTTTTATATGTGTTGATTAATTGTTAATGTGAATGGGATTCGCATTTAATGATTAATTAAAAATATAATTACATTTAGTTTAGGGTTGTGAATGAGATTCACAATTTTTCAATGGCTTGATTGATATTTTCCAAAAGATAATTTGGAATTATTTTTTGTGAATATTATTCTGACAAGAGTTATAGGAGATATCATGAGATAATGAGATCTCATGATATATCAATGATATTGATTAAGTCCCCTCTAATAAGAGAGGACGACTACAACTCCTCTAGAGGAGTAGAGTAGCTGACCCCCTTTTTAGTTGAGGACCTTGATCTTCTCATTATCCTATCTCTAGTCAAAAAGTTATTTAATTTGAGATTAATTATATTGATTTATCAATGATAATTAATTTGAATTAAATCACTTGTTCTTGTGTTTTGCCAACAACAATCCTAGCCATTAAAATAAACACAAATCAATCTCAACCATTGATTGTGTGTTGTCCATGGATTGAGATCCATGGACTCCCAAAACCCTATATAAGAAGAGGCACCCCTGCTCTTCAGGAGATATATGTTAGATGATTATAATGAATGCTCTCTTCTCTCTCTCTACACGTCATGTGCCTCTTTTCATCTCTCTCTTATGTCCGTCCACCATGGAGCCTTTGAGAGAATCGACATGGCTGCAGCATCGTTGTTATGCTGCTGGAGTTCTTACTCGTGGATCTCCATCTCCTTCGGTGCGTCTCCCTCATGAAGAATATGTTGGATCTCGTGTGACGAGATCAAGAGACCCACCACTAGGATCATCAATATGGATTGCAAGGAGCACGCGATTCATCCCCGCGCTCGCAAGCGTCTCCTCCGTCGGATCAGACTTGAGACAGGAGGTCTCTTGGTTTAGAGACTCGATCGCAACCATGATTCAAGAGGTAATCCTATTACTTGTTTGTGGTTTAGATGAAACGATCCGAGAAGTGTTCTTCGATCATGTGGTTTCATCACATAAAAATTTTTAATCGCATTTGATGCGAGCATGACGCTTCCATGATGCGCTTGAGGATTTTTCCCGTATACTTTAAGTGGTATTAGAGACAAGTTGTTGAAGGTTTTTGTATTAGATCCATGAACCTACAAAGATTTGGGCTCGTTTGTGTTAGTGAAGATTTTAGCATTTCAATTTTCGCAGCCCTGTCTTCTAATAAAATTTCAGCCCTGTTTAAAATATTTAAACATGAAATTTAAATTGGATAGTGTTCCAATTAATCAAGGAAATAGTAGGATTTTAGTTTGCGTTATTTGGATTCTATTTTCTCAAGATATGGTCGTTTATTAACCACATATCCACTGTTTCGTGGATGGCGATTAGAGACGTAATTAAGATGTTAGTTACGGTTTAAAACACATGGAAATGCGTGTTCATCACATGGTTTAGTTTTTAAATCAAGTTATCAATCTCTGGAAGTTGATTTTGCTTAATTTGGATTTAAAATGAATGAGATATGCTATATTTAGTTAGTGAGGGTCACTGCATGAAATTGCATGATTATCCAAAACCATCTGATTGCCATTCAAATAAATTAATGGAAATTAATTGTTAATTTTATGAAGTGATTATTGATAAATATTTTTGAAATATTTAAATATGATAATAAATTCCTTGAATGACATTTCACTAACCAAAATGATAAGATAGTTGATCTTGATCATGATTGGTTGATATGAAATCATCAACAAACATTATTTTCATGCAAAACCCTAGTTTATCCTACAATAGTTGTAGGACAACTTTTACATGCAAAACCCTATTGCTTGAATAGGATTGGTGATTTGTTTAGTAAATCTTCTTATAATATTATCAAAATGGTTTCTATGAATATTAAATGGTATAATTTCGGTTGAAAAACCGATGAGCATCTCAAAGTACATAATGATCTATCTGGCATTATCCTTTCCTGAGGTGGATATGGTGTCTAGTCGAAGAGCATTGGGGTAGCGGGTTGCAACATATGTGGTCCGTCCCACTATCGTCAGTACTGGCCATGATAGCGGGTAGGGACTCGATAATGCCGGAGAAATCAAAGTGTATTTTTCTAATTATTAAAATTCGAATAATACGTACTTTGAGATTATACCTATTATTCAAGTAATAATCAAGTTTGTTGATTGATAATTGGATTGATAATTAATTTAATGTGATTAAATTGATTATATCCAATTAAAAGCACTCTATTATGAATAGATGTGTATTTCCCTTAAAAGAATTAACTATGTGAATATGATTCACGATAATTAATTATTACGATTTGAATATTAGGTGGAGGATCACATAAGTGACATCCATGGTCTCACGCCAAGGCAAAGGATTCTGTCGCCAGATGTTGTATATAGGAGACGTTTGTCCGAAGTGACAGACCCTGTATATGATTTATTTGGATCGGGTTCTTTGCTTCTCAAAAGAGTAGGTCCGTATATGTAGTGACCCCTGAAGGATATGGAATTATCCTCAAGCACATCACGGAAGCGTGATGGTCGTATCGGATACGATGAAGAACTACTAGTCGCACTAGTTGTTCGGTGCAGCAGAATTTAAAAATTTTATTCGATGAAACCACATGATCCGAGAACCATTCTCAGATCGTTTCATCTATAACCACAACAAGTATAATGCAATACCTCTTCAAGCATGGTTGATCAAGTCTCTAAAGGAAGAGACCTCCTGTCTCAAGTCCGATCGTCGGCGAGACCGCTTGCGAGTGCGGGGATGAACCGCGTTGTCCTCGCAATCCAAGAAGATGATCCAAGCGTGGTTGCTCCTGATCTTGTCACACGAGATCGAACGTCTCCGTCGTGGGCGTAGCACACCCAGAAGACGGAGAACCGAAGAACGTCGAAGCAACGACATGGTGGCGATGGAGTCGACGGTTGTATCCTCTATGGTATGGTGGTCGGCTACCAACAATAGAGAGAGAGAGAGGGCTGACGTGTGTAGAGAAGAAAGAGAGAGAGAGAGAGCCTCAATATCACATGTGTGTTGAGAGAGCATGGTATGCCTCTCTATTTATAGGGTTTTGGGATCCATGGATCTCAATCCATGTGACATATAAAATCAATGGAGGAGATTGATTTATGTCAATCCAATGGCTAAGATTGTTGTTGGTAAAACCGACAAATTTAGGTTAAAATATATTTGACAAAATCAAATATAAATTAGTCCTAAATCACACCAAATAAATAAGGAGAGAATATACATGGAGATTACATCTCCATGTACATTCCATATGGACGGCCACCCATTCCTATTTGGAATTGGGTGCCGCCCAAGCTTTCCATGAGGAGAGCAATCTCATGACATGTCATGAGATTGCATATCTTCATGGAAATCTCTTTATTTATTTTCCAACAACTTTTGTTGGCTTTTATTCTTCAAAAATAATTCACAATTATATTTGAGAATATTGCAATCTTGCCATGGAAAAATTGTGAATCATATTCACAATCCAAAACAACATATAATTTGCATTGTCAATTAATTAAACAATGTGTATCCAATACACGTAATAATTAATCAACACATATAAATTATAATTAGCTCTCTCTAATACATTATAAATCACATTTATAATATATTATGAATAATTGGATATTTCTATCCACATTATTCTTATCCATAATAATTAAATCACATTTAATTACATTGGATATTTTCTTCACACATCAATATGATTAAATCACATTTAATCGTCATTTCTTCATTGCTTAGATCTTATGTAATTACTCTCGAACCATTCAAGAATAATGCAATCTCTCCGCAGATACTTGGAGATAAGGATAGGGCGATTGTATTGTTCCATGTATAGTGACATGGATATTGAGATCATATCTCAAATCCAGATCGCGGGCCTCCCATAGATGCTTGATTAAATCAAGATCGTAAATCTAATCTTCTCATTGTATCTGAATCACATTCAGATCAATGTCCAACACATGGACCAAAATCAGATCACTTCTCTACTGAGAGGAGTCACTAAAATCCAGACTCGTTTCATCACTCCTTAGGAATGGAAGCGTCATGGTTATACAACCGTTTACGATCAAATCACCCTCAGGTATTCCCAATACCTGTACATCCTGCATACTCGAAGACTCAGACTAAACCCGAAGTATCGGATCAACTTTATACTGTCTAGTTCATGGTTTTATAAGTAAGTTTCTCATTCGATCATTGGGAGTTAGTATTGATCATACACTTTCCAAAAGTGTATATAATACCTAGGTCTTGATCATATACTAAAAGTATATATCAAACCTACAAATTCAGTCAAGCTTCCAAAGCGAGACGACCATGCGCATGGAATTTGATTCTTCCCAATATCTTGTGAGTGAGCTCATGTCTTCCGGTTCAGTAACTGAACCTGTATGATCCCTTTGAGAGATCGTATTACTCATATGCCCTTATATGCACACCAGCGTGCCAGTGTATAGACCTTGATTAGGTCATCAACCTATTGGTCTGCCAAATGTACATACTTAGACATATAGCAACACATCTGTCTCTGGTCAGATGATGTGTGCCTGTATCGTGACAGCATACAATATAGGACTTTGGTTATCTCGATCTCATTAAGTCAACTCTTTGACCTAACTAATCTGACACCTCTGAATCTCTATTCCTATGCAGAGGACCTGCATCAAGAGGTCGGTCAGATATCAGCCTTCAGAGATAGGATTGCCATCTCCTACTCAGGCTGGAGATCATCTCTTAATAATCATTTGACGGTGCTCGATGAGTCCTATATCTAAACCTTTAGATATTCACCCAAGAACCAGCCTCTATGATTCAATAGTTGAATCAACAGCTGTATGATTATTAAGATGGCCATGGTACATAACCCTAATTGTACTAAGGGACCTATTATGCAAATTATTCATTCTTCATTTCAGATTAGGGAATGATATATGCAATAATATTTATTGCATAATGGCTCTCCGTGGGCTCGCATTTCCAACAATCTCCCACTAGCCCAAAGACCCATTAATGGGCTAATCATTTAAACCCGCACTCATGTGACAATCATAGGATATTTAGAAAATAGCTAGGTAAGCTGATCAGTCACTCTGTTCCCGCGAGACTACGCCAAGTCCTTTTACGGCACTTGCATATCCCCAGTAACAGTGCTCGCATCTAATGCGAATGTTGCATCTTATGCAACCAATACTCAATCTAGTTAGTTACAGTGTCTTTGACACTACAGCTTAACAATTATCATAACCAGTATTCCCATAATCCTTATCAGAATACCCTTATTCCTGGAGATCTCTATCTCCTAAGGTATCTACAGTTAAGACCTTTTAGATTACTATCTATAAAGTCTTAAACTTTTGAAGATGAGACTTTGAGATCACTATCTCAAAATCTTGTCATCTATGAAGATTTTATTATTACTGCAACCAAGTGTTTTATTTCCATATTAGGATTAGTAACAACTTACTACTCCCACTGCATGGCAACCATCTGGCTTTTGTACACATCTAGTACACACCCAGCTTCTCAGAACTGATGCCCAAGGGCAAGTAGTTCTAGCATTCACTTCCTCAACAATTTGAGGTGCTATCGCTTTAGATAGGTCATTACCATATCTTAAGGGATGGAAGCCTTTCTTGGAATTTCTATGAATAGAATATGTCCAAGGTGTACTACAAATGTGACAGTCCAATTATCCTCTTCTCTTGGCTTCTGAACAACTTCAGAACTAAGATCTAAGAGGTATCTTTGAAATCATATTTCAAGATATGGAATAGCCAGTCTATAAAACACTTATTATCATCCTTATATCATTCTAAATGATTAGGATATTATCTACATTTAGCATGATGAACACAAAGGCACTCCCACTAAGCTTCACGTGGCTCATCCAGATTCTATCTGAAATCATAACATTTATAATTTCATCAAATCTTATGATCCAACTTAAAGAAGCTTATTTGAGTCCATAGATGGATTCTTCAGCTTTCACATCTTGCCTTCCTCAACCATGAAGCCCTAGGGTTACTTCATGTGAATGTCCTCAAAGAGGTATTTATAGAGGAATGCAATATTGACTTTCATCTTGAAGATGCAATAGTCAAGTTGTGTAGCTAAGGTTAGCAACATTCTGATGGTTTTAAGCATGGTCACTGAAGAGCAAGTCTTATTGCAAGCAATGTCTTCTCTTCCAGTGTGTAGCTCATGGCTACAAACCGTGCTTTGAAGGTCTCTACCTTCTCATCAGGTTCCCTTTTTCTTGAAGATCCATTTACACCTTTACATGTCTTACCGATATAGGTGGATCCTCGAGGGTCCATATACAACACTTGTACATGAAGTCTACATTAGACTTTTATTGCTAACATCCATCTATCCATGCTATGATCTTCAGAAGCTTCATCACATGAAGTTCGATCAGTGTCAGATTTATCTAACACATGGAATCCATCCTCAAACTCATTTGAAGAGGTATTAGTGTTTCATCTTTAATTGTCCTTTTAGTTTCCAATTTCAGGAGCCTCATTATCTTCTCAAGATTAAATGAGTTCCTATACTTCATTTTATCTTGATTCTCAAGAGTCTAAACCTCTAAGAATCTCATTCTCAGAGATGAGATACTTTAAGAATATCAAGGTCATAAAGTAGGTATCCAATACCATCCTTTATTTTACTAATAAAGGAGCACTCTCAAGTGCTAGATTCCAACATACATGGAACCTTATTAGGGATATACATTGTAGTCTCTACTACACATATATACCTGGAAACTAAGGGATGCTAAAATTCATCATTGATATTCATATCTCCATAAGGTATTCTTTGAATTCATCTAACAGGTACATGCCACCTAGATTAGATCAAATTCATTTTATCTTCCTTCAAACTTTGGTTCTAAACCAAAATTATGAAATCTTTGAACATTTCAAAGGTTTCTTAGGTGAAGAGAAGAAATCTTATATCATACATAGTCATCAATAGATATCACATATCCACAATGTTCACTATGATATAGATGATCCACATACATCAATATATATGACATCCTGAATACCTTGGCATCTTACACCTTTCTCTAAGAAGGGTGTATTGGACATTTTACCTTTGAATACAAGATTCACAAGTATGTAAGTTATGAAATTTTAGACATTCTAAAGTTTCATATCTTACTAGTCTATTGATTAAATCAATAGACAAATGTCCAAGGCTTGATGCTAGATCATTGTCAACTGATCTTCATCCTCATATTGATCTTAAGGTTTAATTTCAGTATTTAGAAATGTTAATGAACCATTCATCAATTTTCTAATTTAGTGGAGTCCACTAGATTTTAGATTACTATCTGAAATATCTCCATCATAACTCTTTATGATAGGTCCATTCCAGAATTCATGTTTATTTCCAACATTTAGAAACAAACAATGAGTGTATTCTAATGTCTAGGCCACAGAGACATTCTCTAAGACTAAGGGCTCTCCCACTGAAATTAACAAGTCTATTAATCCAACAGAGATTGTTGCAACAATTGCATCAATATTCACGTGGATAACTATAAATCTTTAAGATCAAATTTTCCAGTCTTCTAAAACATATGCAACCCATTGCAAGTGCTGCTAGAAGATTGAGATACAATTATTAGACTTTATCTTATTCAATAAGTAAGCCAATATCAATGATTTATGTAGATTATTATGATGCTCTATCTGAGTCCTTCTCTAAGGATTCTAGACAGACTTGACAGTCATACTATCAACACATCAACTTATTGCAGTTTTGGCATTCATCCAACTCTTTGGATGTTATATGGAAGTCATAGAAGTCCAGTCAACTCTTTGACTTTCCTTCTTTCTTGGGTCCAGCCCATGCTTCCACTGCGCTCCCTTTATCTATAAGCAACCATTGCTCAAGACAGAGTATCTCTTATTTTAAATTTAAAAGAATTCAAAGTAAGAGTTTTTAACATGTATACATGCTTCATTAAATTCATACAATATGAATATTATGAAGCTTCATGAATGACTAGAGTATAGATAGTAGAATAATGACACTCATCATCTACATCCATCTAAACTCTTAAAACATAGGTTCAGGTAGGTATTCAAACAATTTGAATACATCATCTCTTTATAGAGCTACCATTCTACATGATGCAGAGAACCATGTCACTCATGATTAAATGTCAAGAGCACATATGTATGCCAGAAAATCTTCATTGATTTTATAAGGATTATATGACAATTATGATCATCATCAACATGTCACTTCCAAAGTACATTTGATGATACCAAGACTATAGAGACATACAAACCCTAGGGTTGTAGTCCTATGATCTATTTAATTGTCATTCCTCATTATTATGAGGAAACTTGCATATTGCAGCCACATACATTATGTGTTCAATTGCAAGTACAATATCTGGATTATGAGTCCAATCCAAGATATTTCACTGGTTACTATTGAGTATATCATTGAGTGGGTTTTAATGAAGTATTATATGAAATTAGAAATTTGCATAGATGTATGTATTTATATATACATATTTTACTTTGATTTAGGAATTTTTATATCAAAGTTGTCTTGCCATGTCAACATTGAAAGTTCATTCCCTTAATCACTTTCAATGTAAGAGATATACTTACCATTATATCTCAAGCAAGATATGGGATCTCCTTCCTTATCTTTGTTGCATCCCAATAATATGAGAACCTACAACTCGGATAAAAAGAAGCGGGAACACATTCCGCCTTACAAGTCCAACTTGCATCTCCCAATTCGGTCTTTAATACCCGGGCCCACCACCACTAAGGCAATGTTGACCCGTCATTAATTGAACTAACCGTCAATAGGAATACAACTCGCTATGCGAAATCCAATATCGCCCCAATAATATGAGGACCCGATATTGGGGTCACTACGCATACGTCCTTACTCTTTCGAGAAGCGAAGAGCCCGATCCAGATGCGCTTGCATACAGGAGCTGTCACTTCGGACAGGCGTCTCCCACATACAATCCATGGCGACGGAACCCTCCGTCTTGACGGGAGACCATGGATGTCACTTATGTGATCCTCCATATCATATTCAAATTTTAATCAATCACTATGAATCATATTAAGTATGATTAATTCTTCCAAGGGAAATAACATCTCCATTCATAATAGAGTGTTTTAATTTTAATTGGATTCCAATCAATCTAATCATATTAAATTAATGATCCAATTAATATCCGACAAACATTTTAATGTTACTTGAATTATGGTATTATCTCAAATACATATTATTTCGAATTTTAATAATTAGAAATACATCATTATTTCTTAAGCATTATACTAACCCTACCCGCTATCATGGCCAGTACCAACGAGAGTGGGACGGACCACATACGTTGCAACCCGCAACCCCAATGCTCTCCGAGTAGACACCATATCCACCTCGGGAAAGGATAATGCAAAAGAAATCACTTTGTACTTGAGATGACCATCGGTTCTTCAACAGAAATTATACCATATAATAATAATCAAAACAATTTTGATTAACATTATAATGAGATTTGCTAAACAAATCCCATGTCCTATTCAAGCAACATGTTTGTTGGAATGTTGATCATGTAGATCATATAACCAATTAATGATCTAGATCACATCTAATCAATTATTGGTTAAGGCAATGTCATTTAAGGGAATAATTATCATCAAATATTTCATAAATATTTATGTACAATTATTCCAGGAAATTAAACAATTTAATTTCACCAATTGATTAAATGACAATCACTATAGAAGCATCAAGTTTGATGAATGTGTTTCCAATTGAGATTTAGATCAAATCTAATCAATTAATTGGTTGAGGCCAAGTCAATTATGTAAATAATCATGTACCAATATTTCATAAACATTTTTCATTATTATTTCACGAAATTAACAATTAATTTCACTAATTGAAAATCACTTGGTTCTAGATTAGGACAGTAATTTCAGCAGTGACCCCTACTTACTAAAATTAACATATCTCAATCAATTTAAATCCAAATTAGATAAAATCAATTTTCAAAGATTTCTAATTTGATTTAGGACAGAATTCAAGTGATGTTACACGCATTTCGAGGCAAGTCTAAACAGTAATTAACATTTTAATCACGTTGAGATCTACAGTCCCGCAACAGTGCATACATGTTTATTAAAACAACCATATCTATAGCATACGAAATCCGATTTACGTAAACTCAGATCCTATGGTTTCCTTATTTAATGGGGAAAAAATCCTAGTATTAAATTCGTGTTTAAACAATTTAAACAGTGCCGAATTTATTTACTAAACAGATCTGCGAAATCAAATGCGATAAAAAATTTTCGCGACCTTAACGAACCCAAGTCGTCCTCGATTTTCGAATCATATTCGAAACCGTCGACCTAAGGCTCTGATACCACTTGAAGGATATAGAATTATCCTCAAGTGCATCACGGAAGCGTGATCGTCGTATCGGATACGACGAAGAACTACTAGTCGCACTAGTTGTTAGGTGCAGCGGAATTTAAAAATTTTATTCGATGAAACCACATGATCCGAGAACCATTCTCAGATCGTTTCATCTATAACCACAATAAGTATAATGCAATACCTCTTGAAGCATGGTTGATCAAGTCTCTAAAGGAAGAGACCTCCTGTCTCAAGTCCGATCGTCGGCGAGACCGCTTGCGAGCGCGGGGATGAACCGCATTGTCCTCGCAATCCAAGAAGATGATCCAAGCATGGTTGCTCCTGATCTCGTCACACGAGATCGAACGTCTCCTTCGTGGGCGTAGCACACCAAGAAGACGGAGAACTGAAGAACGTCGAAGCAGCGGCATGGTGGCGATGGCGTCGACGGTTGTCTCCTCTATGGTATGGTGGTCGGCCACCAACAATAGAGAGAGAGAGAGGGCTGACGTGTGTAGAGAAGAAAGAGAGAGAGCCTCAATATCACATGTGTGTTGAGATAGCATGGTATGCCTCTCTATTTATAGGGTTTTGGGATCCATGGATCTCAATCCATGTGACATATAAAATCAATGGATGAGATTGATTTATGTCAATCCAATGGCTAAGATTGTTGTTGGTAAAACAAACAAATTTAGGTTAAAATATATTTGACAAAATCAAATATAAATTAGTCCTAAATCATACCAAATAAATAAGGAGAGAATATACATGGAGATTACATCTCCATGTACATTCCATATGGACGGTCGCCCATTCCTATTTGGAATTGGGTGCCGCCCAAGCTTTCCATGAGGAGAGCAATCTCATGACATGTCATGAGATTGCATATCTTCATGGAAATCTCTTTATTTTTTTCCAACAACTTTTGTCGGATTTTATTCTTCAAAAATAATTCACAATTATATTTGAGAATATTGCTATCTTGCCATGGAAAAATTGTTAATCATATTCACAACCCAAAACAACATATAATTTACATTGTCAATTAATTACGCAATGTGTATCCAATACACATAATAATTAATCAACACATATAAATTATAATTAGCTCTCTCTAATACATTATAAATCACATTTATAATATATTATGAATAATTGGATATTTCTATCCACATTATTCTTATCCATAATAATTAAATCACATATAATTACATTGGATAATTTCTTCACACATCAATATGATTAAATCACATTTAATCATCATTTCTTCATTGCTTAGATCTTATGGAATTATTCTCGAACCATTCAAGAATAATGCAATCTCTCCGCAGATACTTAGAGATAAGGACAGGGAGATTGTATTGTTCCACGTATAGTGATATGGATATTGAGATCATATCTCAAATCCAGATCGCGGGTCTCCCATAGATGCTTGATTAAATCAAGACCGTAAATCTAATCTTCTCATTGTATCTGAATCACATTCAGATCAATGTCCAACACTTGGACCAAGATCAGATCACTTCTCTATTGAGAGGAGTCACTAAAATCCAGACCCGTTTCATCACTCCCTAGGAATGGAAGCGTCATGGTTATACAACCGTTTACGATCAAATCACCCTCAGGTATTCCCAATACCTGTACATCCTACATATTAGAAGACTCAGACTAAACCCGAAGTATCGGATCAACTTTATACTGTCTAGTTCATGGTTTTATCAGTAAGTTTCTCATTCGATCATTGGGAGTTGGTATCGATCATACACTTTCCAAAAGTGTATATCATATCTAGGTCTTGATCATATACTAAACGTATATATCAAACCTACAAATTCAGTCAAGCTTCCAAAGCGAGACGACCATGCGCATGGAATTTGATTCTTCCCAATATCTCATGAGTGAGCTCAAGTCTTCCGGTTCAGTAACTGAACCTGTATGATCCCTTTGAGAGATCGTATTACTCATATGCCCTTATATGCACACCAGCGCGCCGGTGTATAGACCTTGATTAGGTCATCAACCTATTGGTCTGCCAAATGTACATACTTAGACATATAGCAACACATCTGTCTCTGGTCAGAGGATGTGTGCCTGTATCGTGACAGCATACGATATAGGACTTTGGTTATCTCGATCTCTTTAAGTCAACTCTTTGACCTAACTAATATGACACCTCCGAATCTCTATTCCTATGCAGAGGAACTGCATCAAGAGGTCGGTCAGATATCAGCCTTTAGAGATAGGATTGCCATCTCCTACTCAGGCTGGAGATGATCTCTTAAAAATCATTTGACGGTGCTCGATGAGTACGATATTTAACCCTTTAGATATTCATCCAAGCACCAGCCTCTATGATTCAATAGTTGAATCAACAGCTGTATAATTATTAAGATGGCCATGGTACATAACCCTAATTGTACTAAGGGACCTATTATGCAAATTATTCATTCTTCATTTCAGATCAAGAAATGATATATGCAATAATATTTATTGCATAATGGCTCGCCGTGGGCTCGCATTTCCAACAACCCCAATATCGAGTCCTCATATTATTGGGGCGATATTGGATTACGTATAGCAAGTATTGTGCATGTTGATAGTTGGTTCAATGAATGATGGGTCAACATCACCTTAGGAGTGGTGGGCCTGGGTATTAAAGACCGAATTGGGAGATGCAAGTTGGACTTGCAAGGTGGAATGTGTTCCCGCTTCTTTTTATCGGAGTCACAAGTTCTCATATTATTGGGATGTGACAAATATAGGAAAGGAGATCCCAGATCTTGCTAGAGATATAATGGTAAGAATATCTCTTACATTGAAAGTGATTAAGGGAATGAACTTTCATTGTTGACAAGGCAAGACAACTTTGATATAAAAAATCCTAAATCAAAGTAAAATATGTACATATAATATACATACCCTTATGCAAAATTCTTATTTCAGATAATTCTTCATTAAACCCACTCAATATATACTCAATAATAACCTGTAATATATCATTTCCCATATTAAAGAATCGAAAATGCTAAATTCCCCTTTTTCTTCGCTCTTCTGGAACCGGTACAGAAATTGGTGCTTTGGAGGGTGGGGTTAGAAAAGTCAGTCTCAGGATGGATTGGACTTCTGATCCAGATAATGTACTTGCAGTTGGACACGTAATGTATGTGGTTGCATTGTGCAAGATTCCTCAACATAATGAGGTATGACAATTTAATAAGACAATAAGACATCACCTTAGGGTTCGTATGTCTCTATAGTCTTGATCTTTCATCGAGTGTACTTTGGAATTGACATGTCGATGGTGATCGTAATTGTCGAATAATCCTTATAAAATCAAAGAAGATATTTTGGCATACATATGTGCTCTAGACATTTAATCATGAAGGGCATGGTTCTCTACATTATGCAGAATGTTAGCTCGAAAGAGATGATGTATTCAAAATGTTTGAATACCTACCTGAACCAATGTTTTAAGAGTCTAGATGGATGTAGAAATGATGAATGTCATCATTCTACTGTCCATACTCAAGTCATTCATGAATCTTCATAATATTCATATTCTATGAATTAAATGAAGCATGTATAAATGTTGAAGTTCTCTTATATTGAAATCTTTTGAGTTCAACATAAGAGATCCATTGTCTTTAGCAATGGTTGTTCATAGATAAAGAGAACGCAGTGGAAGCATGGGTCTGCCCCAAGCAAGAAGGAAAGTCAAAGAGTTGACCTACTTCTGTGACTTCCATATGGCATCTAGATAGTTGGATGAATGTCAATACTGCAATGAGTCGATGTATTGATAGTATGACTATCTAGACTAGCTAGGATCCTTAGAGAATGACTCAGATAATGCATCGAAATAATCTACATTTGATCATTGAAATTGAATTTTTTATAAAATAAGATTAAATTCTAATAATTGTATCTCATTCTTCTAATGACACTTGCAATTGTTTCATATGTTTTAGAAGACTGAAAATTTTGATCTTAAGGTTTATAGTTATCCATATGGATATCGATGCAATGCAACAATCTCTATTGGATTGATAGACTTCAAAGTTTCAGTGGGAGAGCCTTAGTCTTAGAGAATGTCTCTATGACCTATATATTAGAATACACTCATTATTTGTTACTAATTGTTGGAAATAAACATGAATTCTGAGATAGAATTATCATAAAAGGTTATGATGGATATATTTCACATAGTAATCTAACATCTAGTGGACTCCACAAAATTAGAAAATTAATGAATGGTTCGTTAAGATTTCTAATACTGAAAACTAAACCTTAACAGATCAATAGGAGAATGAAGATCATTTGACAATGATTCGGCATCGAGTCTTGGACTTATATCTATTGACATGATCAATAGACTAGTGACGTATTGAACTTTAGATTGTCTGAAGGTTCAAATCTTACATACTTGTGAATATTTTATTCAAATAAAATATGTCCAATACACTCTTCTCTGGGAATAGTGTAAGATTCCAAGGTATTCATGATCTTATACATATTGATGTATGTGGATCATCTGTATCATAATAAACATTGATGATATGTGATATCATTCAATGATTATTTGTGATATGAGATTTCTTATATTCACCTAAGAAATCTTTTAAATTTTCAAAGATTTCATAATTTTGGTTTAGAACCAAAGTTTGAATAAAGATGAAATGAATTTGATTTAACCAAGGTAGCTTGTACCTGTTAGATAAATTTCAAAGAATACCTTATGGAGATATGAATATCATTTCTATCTCACTCCTCCTGGTAAACTTGAACTCAATAGAGTTGTAGGGATATACAATTGGATCATGTGTGACATGATTTGATCAATGATGTTTTTTTAGCATTATTACCTCTTAGTTTCCAGGTATATATGTAGTAGAGACTGCACTATATATGCTTAATAAGATTCCATGCAAGTAAGCTGGAATTAAGCACTAGAAAGTGATACTTCATTAGGAAAATAAAGGATGGTATGGGATACATACTTTATGACCTTGAGATTCTTAAAATATCTCATCTCTGAGAATGTGATTCGTAGAAGCTGAGACTCTTGAGAATCAAGAAAAAATGAAGTAAAGGAGCTCATTTAATCTTGAGATGATAATGAGGATCCTGAAATCAAAAACTTAAAGGATAATTAAAGATGAAACTTTAATACCTCCTCAAATGAGTTTGAGGATGTATTCCATGTGTCGATTAAGTCTGACAATGATCGGACTTCATATGATGAAGCTCCTAAGGATCTTGACATGGAAAGATGGATATTAGCAATAAAGTCTAAAGTAAACTTCATATACAAGTGTTGTATATGGACGCTCGAGGATCCACCTATATGGGTAAGACCCATAAAGGTGTAAATGGATCTTCAAGAGAAAGGGAATCTGATGATAAGGTAGAGGCCTTCAAAGCTCAGTTCGTAGCCATGAGCTACACACTGGAAGAGAATACATTGCTTGCAATGAAACTTGCTCTTCAGTAACCATGCTTAAACCCATCGAATTATTGCTAACTATATATACACAACTTGGCTTTGACATCTTCGAGATGGAAGTCAAGATTGCATTCCTCTATGAATGCCTCTCTGAGGATATTCACATGAAGTAGCCCTAGGGCTTCATGATTAGGGAAAGTAAGGTGTGAAAGCTAAAGAAATCCATCTATGGACTCAAAAAGCTACTTGTTGGAACATAAGATTTGATGAAATTATAAATGTTATGATTTCAGATAGAATCTTGATGAACCATTTGAAGCTTAGTGGGAGTGTCTTTGTATTCATCGTGCTAAATGTAGATAATATCCTAATCATTTAGAATGATATAAGTATGTTGATAAGTATTTTATGATCTGGCTATTTCATACCTTGAGATATGATCTCAAGTATACCTCTTAGATCTTAGTTCTGAAATTGTTCAGAAGCAAAGAGAAGAGAAAATTGTGATTGTCACATTATTGGTACATCCTGGATATATTCTATCCAAGGGAGGCTTCCTTCCCTTAACATTTGGTACTGACCAATCTAAAGGGATACCATATCAAGTGTTGATGGTGCTAAAACTACTTGCCTTTGTGCATCGGTTGCTAGAAGCCTCGTATGTGCTAGATGTGTATGAAGGGTCAGATGTCTGCAATGCAGTAGGAGTAGTAAAGAGTTGCTAATCCTACTATGGAGAGAAAACACTTGATTGCAGTACTAACAAAATCTTCAAAGATGACAAGACTTAGAGATAATGATCTCAAAGTCTCATCATCAAGAACCAGAGACTTTACAGATAGTGAACTAAAAGGTCTTAACTTTAAATGCCTTGGGAGATAGAGATCTCCAGGAAGAAAGGTATTTTGATAAGAATTATGGAAATACTGGTTATAATAATTACTGAGCAATAGTGTCAAGGACACTATAATTGCTTTATCAAGATTGAGTATTGGTTGAATAAGATGCAATATTCGCATTAGATGCGAGCACTGTTACTAGGAGATATGCAAGTGTCGTAAAAGGACTTGGCATAGTCTTTTGGGAACTGAGTGATTGATCAGCTTACCTGGCTATTTCTAAATAGCCTATGATTGTCACATGAGTGTGGGTTTAAATGATTAGCCCATTAATGGTTCTTTGGGCAAGTGGGAGATTGTTGGACATGCGAGCCCACAGCGAGCCATTATGCAATAAATATTATTGCACATATCATTCCCTGATCTGAAATGAAGAACAAATAATTTGCATAATAGGTCCCTTAGTACAATTAGGGTTGTGTACCATGACCATCTTAATAATCATATAGTTGTCGGTTCAAATATTGAATCATAGAGGCTGGTGCGTGGATGAATATCTAAAGAGTTAGATTGAGGACTCATCAAGCACCGTCAAATGATTGTTAAGAGATGATCTCCAGCCTGAGTAGGAGATGGCAATCCATTCTCACATAGGCTGGTATCTGACCGACCTCTTGATGCAGGTCCTCTCCATAGGAATAGAGATTCGGAGGAGTCAGATTAGTTAGGTCAAAGAGTTGACGTAACGAGATCGAGATAACCAAAGACCTATATCGTATGCTGTCACGGTATAGGCACGCATCCTCTGACCAGAGACAGATGTGATACTATATGTTTGAGTATGTACATTTGGCACTCCAACAGGTTGATGACCTAACCAAGGTCTATACACTGGTGTGCTGGTGTGCATATAAGGGCATATGAGTAATACCATCTCTCAAAGGGATCATACATGTTTACTACTGAACCGGAAGACATGAGCTCACTCATGAGATATTGGGAAGAATCACATTCCGTGCACGATCGTCTCACTTTGGAAGCCTGACTGAATTTGTAGGTTTGATTTATACTTTTGGAAAGTATATGATCAAGACATAGGTATTATATATGCTTTTGGAAAGTATATGATCTTTACCAAATCCCAATGATCAAATGAGAAACTTACTGATAAAACCCTGAAGTAGACAGTATAAAGTTGATCTAATACTTCGAGTTTATTATGGATCTTCCAGTATGAAGGATGTATAGGTGTTGGGAATACCTGAGGGTGATGTGATCATAAATGATTGTATAATCATGACGCTTCCATTCCTAGGGAGTGATGAAACGGGACTGGATTTTAGTGACTCCTCTCAGTAGAGAAGTAATCCGATCTTGGTCCAAATGTTGGACATTGATCTGATAGTGATTCAGATGTAATGAGAAGATTAGATTTGTGGTCTTGATTTAATCAAGCATCTGTGGGAGGCCCGAGATCTGGATTTGAGATGTGATCTCAATATCCAAGTCACTATACGCGGAATAATACAATAGCCATGTCCTTATCTCCAAGTATCTGCGGAGAAAGCGCATTATCTTTGAAAGAGTTCATGGATAATTTCATTGTTGATATAAGTATCCAAGCATCGAGAAAATTGATAATTAAATGTGATTTAATTATGATGGATAATATGAATTTGATTCATATTATAGGGAGAGATATTTAAGATAATTAAATGTAATTTAATTATCATGGATACGAATAATATGGATAGCACTATCCATATTAATCATATATATTATAAATGTGATTTATAATATATTAGAGAGAGCATATTGTGTTTTATATTTGTTTATTAATTGTTAATGTGAATGGGATTCACATTGAATGATTAATTGAAAATATAATTACATTTAGTTTTGGGTTGTGAATGAGATTCACATTTTTTCAATGGCTTGATTGATATTCTCCAAAAGATAATTTGGAATTATATTTTATGAAAATTTTTTCGATAAGAGTTATAGAAGATATCATGAGATTATGAGATATCATGATATATCAATGAGATTGACCAAGTCCCCTCTAATAAGAGAGGATGGCTACAACTCCTGTAGAGGAGTAGAGTAGCCCCCCCACTTTTTAGGAGAGGACCTTGATCTTCTCATTATCCTATCTCTAGTCAAAAAGTGATTTAATTTGAAATTAATTATATTGATTTGTCAATGATAAATAATTTGAATTAAATCAGTTGTTGTTGTGTTTTGCCAACTACAATCCTAGACATTAAAAGAGACACAAATCAATCTCAACCATTGATTGTATGTTGTCCATGGATTGAGATCCATGGACTCGTAAAACCCTATATAAGAAGAGGCACCCTTGCTCTTCAAGAGATATATGTTAGATGATTATAATGAATGCTCTCTTCTCTCTCTACACGTCATGTGCCTCTCTCCATCTCTCTCTTATGGCCATCCACCATGGAGCCTTTGAGAGAATCGACATCGCTGCAGCATCGTTGTTATGCTGCTGGAGTTCTTACTCGTGGATCTCCATCTCCTTCAGTGCGTGAGAGAAGTGTTCTTGGATCATGTGGTTTCATCAAATAAATTTTTTTATTTCCGCTACATCGAGCAACTAGTGCGACTAGTCGCTCCTGATCGCATTCGATGCGATCATCACGCTTCCGTGATGCGCTTGAGGATTTTTCCTGTATCCTTCACTCACTCCCCCTGGAACCTCCCAACTTAGTGGTGTTGCTGAAAGATGCAACAGGACCATCGTGGACATGGTCCGTTCGATGATGAGCAAAGCACATTTACCTCAGTTTCTGGGGATATGCAGTAGAGACTGCAATATATATCCTGAATAAGATTCCTATCTAGTCTATACTTAAAACTCCTCACGAGCTTTGGCATGGTACCAAGCCTAGTGTAAGACACTTAAGGATTTGGGGTTACTTGGTCCATGCGAAGAATATGGACGCAGGTAAGCTAGAATCTCGCACTCGTGAATGTTACTTCATCGGATATGTTAAAGATGGTATTGGATACCAGCTCTATGACCCTGAGAACCAAAAGGTTTTTGTCTCTAGAGATGTGAAATTTTTGGAGGATGATTTCCCTAAAGGTCAAGACAAAAATGATGTAGACGAACTCATTGAATCCCCTGAGGATTCTGAGCTTCCTGAACCAGAAACTGAAGAGATAAATAAAGATAAAACACATATACCTCTTCGAAAGAGTTTGAGGGTGGTTGCACCACTTGAAAGGTATGGATTCCATGTGTCAAGTGAGACTGACAATGATCCTACTTGATTTGATGAAGCACTCATGAATCATGACATGGATAGATGGTTGCTAGCAATGAAGTCAGAATTTGACTCCATACATAAGAATGGTGTATGAACCCTAGAGGATCCACCTAAAGGGGTAAAACCCAATGGGTGTAAATGGATCTTCAAGAGAAAGAGGGGACCTGATGGGAAAGTAGAGACTTTCAAAGCATGGCTCGTAGCCAAGGGCTACACATAGAGAGAGGGCATCGACTACGATGAGACGTTCTCTCCTATGGCTATGCTTAAGTCCATCAAGACACTGCTAGCTATAGCTGCATCTCTTGACTACGACATCTGGAAGGTGGACATTAAGCCAGCTTTCCTCAATGGATACCTCGAGGAGGATATCTATATGGAGCAGCCTCAGGGCTTCATAATTGAGGATGGCAAAGTGTGCAAGCTAAAGAAATCCATCTTTGGGCTCAAACAAGCTTCTCGAGCTGGAACATCAAATTTGACTAAACCATAAAGAGTTATGATTTTGTGCAGAATCCTGATGAACCTTGTGTGTACAAGAAGCTTAGTGGGAGCGCCATTGTTTTCACCGTGCTTTATGAAGATGATATCCTTATCATTGGGAATGATACAGGAACGAAGACCGGTGTGAAAATTTGGCTATCCCATACCTTTGAGATGAAAGATCTTGGAGAAGCCTCTTACATCTTAGGCCTGAAGTTATTCAGAAACCGAAAAAGAGGATATTGGGATTATCACAACATGGATACATTAAGAAGATTCTTCAACAATTCCGTATGGATAGTTCCAAGAAAGGATTCCCCCCCAAGACATGGTATCCACCTGTCTAAAGGGATGGCTTCTCAAAGTATTGAGGAAAAGAAGGCCATGGCTGTAGGAAGCTTAATGTATGCCATGATGTGTACTACGCCAGACATCTGCCATGCAGTGGGAGTGGTAAGTTGATACAAATCCTACTATGGAAGGAAATACTGGAATGTAGTAAAGAACATATTCAAATAACTAAGACGGGCGCAAGATTACTTCTTGGTCTATGGAGAAGGTGATCTCCAAGTCTTGGGATATACAGATTCAGACTTCTAGTCAGATATTGATAATTGAAAGTCGACATCATCGTTTGTATTCCTGTTGAACGGTGGTGTTGTGAGCTAAAGAAGCAAGAAGCAGGACACTACGGCAGATTCAACAACATAAGCCGAATACGTTGCCGTATCAGATGCTGCAAAGGAGACGGTGTGGTTGCGCAAGTTCATCTTGGAGCTTGGCGTAGTTTCCTCTGATACTCCCATCCCGTTACTCTACGATAATACGAGATCCATTGCCCAGGCGAAGGAACCCAGATGGCATCAAAAGAGCAAGTATGTGGAAAGGAAATACCACATCATTCGGGAGATTCAAAAGCATGGTGATATCATCATCACCTAGGTGGCCTCTACCGACTACGTTGTTGATCCTCTTACCAAACCTCTGACACACAAGGTTTTCGATCGGCACATAATGAGTATGGGTTTACGGATTGTTCCTGAATGGTTCTGAGGGCTAGTAGGAGATTGTTAGCCATGTGAGGCCGAATGAACCATTCTTACAATAAATGTTATGGTAATATATATATATATGTATATATATATGTTTTATCAATAAAAGTTATTGATTATTTCACTCCCTTTCTGAAATTAAATGAATGAATGCACTATAAGGTCCCTATGTACAAATAGGGTTATGTACCATGGCCGTCTTGATGATCATATAGTTGTTGATTCATTAATTGAATCATAAAGACTGGTGTTTGGATGATATCTAGAGAGATAGATAGAGGACTCATCAAGAACCGTCAAATGATTATTAAGATATGATCTCTAGCCTGAGTAGGAGATGGCAATCCTTTCTCATAAAGGTCAGTATCTGACCGACCTCTTGATGCAGGTCCTCTACATGGGAATATAGATTCAGAGGTGTCAGATTAGTTAGGTCAAAGGGTTGACTTAACGAGATCAACATAACCGAAGTCCTATGTTGAATGCTGTCATAGCATAGGCACAAATCCCACGAGTAGAGACAGATGTGTTACTATGTTTGAGTGTGTACATTTGGCAGACCAATAGCTTGATGACCTAACCAATGTCTATACACCGACAAGCTGGTGTGCATGTAAGGGCATATGAGTAATATGATCGCTCAAAGGGATCATACAGGTTCACTTGTGAATCAGAAGACATGATCTCACTCATGAGGTATTGAGACTGATCAAATTCCATGCATGGTCATCGTGCATTGGAAGCATGACAAGAATTTGAAGTTATGATATATTCTTTGGGAAAGCATATGATCGATACTGATTCCCAATGACCAAGATTGAGAAACTTGGTGATCAAACCCTGAAGATGATAGTATAAAATTGATCTATATCTTTAGGTTGATCATTAGTCTTCCAATATGCAGGATGTACAGGTATTGGAAATACCTGAGGTGATGTGATAATAAATGATTGTATAACCATGACGCTTCCATTCTGAGGGAGTGATGAAACAGGTTTGGATTTTAGTGGCTCCTCTCAGTAGAGAAGTAATCTGATCTTGGTCCAAGTGTTGGACATTGATCGGAATGAGATTCAGATGCATTGAGAAGATTAGATTTGTGGTCTTGATTTAATCAAGCATCTATGAGAGGCCCGTAAGATCTGGATTTGAGATGAGATCTCAACAACCAAGTCACTATACATGGAATAATACAATCGCCCTTCCTTATCTCCAAGTATCTGCGGAGAAAGCACACTATTCTTGAAAGAGTTCAAGAATAATTCCTTTGATAAATTATGTATCCAAGCAACAAGAATAGTATGAATAAGATTCATATTATGAGAATGATTATCCAAGATAATTAAATGAGATTTAATTATCAAGGTAATGCAGATTGTGGATAGTACTATCAATGCTATCCATAATATCAGTGTATATTATAAATATGGTTCATAATATATTAGAGAGAGCACCTTTGTAAATAACATTTATTAATCGATTGTTGATGTGAATTGGATTCACATTAAGTAATTAATTGGAAAGGTAATTTACAATTTTGTTTGGGTTGTGAATATGATTCATAATTTTTCAATAGCATGATTGAAATATTGACTAATTAATTTGAAATTAATTTAGTGAATATATTTGCAATAAATATTGTTGAAAATAATTAATAGATATTAAGATAATATAAAAAAGAGAATAAAATCCACCAAAAAAGATGTGGCGTCACCCATGAATTGGTCATGGGTGACGCCCCCCCTTTTTATGAGAGGATTGTTATCCTTTTTATTATTATCTCGTAATAATCAATTTTATTGAATTAAATTATGTTGATGAAAATGCAACATATATTTAATTTAATATAAATTAATAAGTTGTTGTTTTAAACAACAATGATCATGGCCAATTGATTAAAAACACATATCAATCTAACAATTGATTTTGTGTATCCCATAGATTGTAATCCATGGACTCCCAAACTAATATATAAGAAGGGCAACCCTAGCCCTTTGTATATAAACATCTACTCTTTCTCTCTCTACTCTCATTCTCATGCCATCTCTCTCTAAGGGTGGCCATCCTCCTTGAGATCTTGAGAGAATTGCAATCGTAGCTACGTCGTCATGTTGTCGCCTCGATTGCTCTGGATCTTTGTCTTCCCTGGATCTTCTTGCACTAGATGGAGACGTTGGATTTCGTTGGACGAAATCAAGAGATTCAAGGCTTGGATCTTCATCGAGGATTGCGGGAAGCACGCGACTCATCATCCCGCCCGTAAGTGCCATCTTCGTACATCGTACCTGAGTGAGGAGGATCTCTTACTTTACAGATCAAGTAATCGCAACCATGCTTCAAGAGGTATTTCTAATACTTTGTGGTTAGATAAAATGATCCAAGAAACATTCTTGGGATCATGTGGTTTCATCTTATGACTTAAAAATTTTAAATTTCGCTGCATCAAGTGACTAGTGCGACTAGTCGCTCCAATCGCATAAGATGCGATCACGCTTCCGTGATGCGCTTGAGGATTTCTCATATCCTTCAATAGGGTATTATACTTATAAATAGAGATAAAAATAATAAAAATTGTATAATGACATATTTTTGTTTTTTTTCTTTTTTCTAATATTTTTGTGATTTTTCTTCGATTTTTGCTAATTTTTAGATATTTTTAAGTCCAAAATTGGAAAAAAAAAGACCTTTTAAATAGGAGTAATTGTTTTGAGATTTAAAAAATACTAAATAAAGTAAAAAAATCTAAAAACTAATTTTAAAATGTATTAATATATAAATACAAATATTAAATAGAAACTAATATTTTTGATATTTTTGAAGATTTTTTAATATTTTTATATATATATTGGAGCTTTTTAAATTTTTATGATTTTCTTTTTCTATTTTTAAAGATTTTCAGTCCAGAGGCATAAAAGACAATAATAAACCAATATTATTTTTTTTAAATTTTAAGATATGTTTTTTATTTTTTTGGCTTTTTTGTTTAAAAAATAAATAAATAGCTTCTGTTTGGTTTTTAATAAATAACAAAATGCCTCAAAATGCAAAATGAAAAATGTGGCATAAAAGTGTATCGTTGCAGACATCTATCATAATTTTTGCAAAAAACCAAACTAAGGCTAATTTTAATAAAAACAAACATAAAATAAAAAATATAGCAAAGGAAGGGACATGTTTGCAATTAAAAATATGTTAAATTGCATTTAATAACAAAAACAAAAACTCCTAAGGCACGAAGGCCAAAATTCAACAAATAAATATATTACACATGCCTGTAGGGGCATAAATGTAATTTACGAAACATTAAAGTCCATAAATACATACTTCCATAAAATATTACACTAAATATATATTTTATTGTACTAAATATAAATACAAAAAGTTGAAGTGGCATGTATGCAAAAGTCACCACCTCATGTGGGTAGGGATGAAAATAGTCGGATACAGATATGAATATAGGTATAGTCATATCCTTATCCATTTTGAAATACGAATACGAATGTGTATACGAATATTGATGGATGTGAAAAATGGGTTACCATATCCTTAGAAATGAATACAAATGTAAAACGAATATAAATCAGATATGAAAAATAAAAGAAAATTTTAATATATTAACTAAAATATACATGTTTAGGATGATTTACACATAAAATAGATATACCAGATATAGTTATTTCATAACAATTATATCAACAATGGCGAATGCAATCATAAAATGTTGTCACATACAGTTATAAATAAATATGCTACTATACGTATATCCGAAAATGAATATACGAATAAGAATGTGAATAATAGTGAAAGTCAAAGTGATATCCATATACATATCCATTTTAAAATGAATACGAATATGAATATTAAAATATATAAAACAAATACGATAGTGTACCAGATACGAATATATTCACATTCGTTTTCATCCCTACATGTGGGGGTCCACGTGAGGTGAGTTGGCAAGGACTAAAACACAAATTCAAGAAAGCTTGGGAACCCTTATGCAATTATTCCAGAATGTTTACAACTACATAAGAAAATTTAAGTACTAAGTATCAAACATACAAAAGTCAACGGTTTTATATATATTTACCCCCAAGTGCAAATGGATGGACAGTCAGGAGTGCGCCACGTGGTCTAATGGTTGAGGCAATGCAACATTTCGATTAAAATCAACGACCCAGATTAGATGTAGGTCGTGCTTGAAATTTGACGACTCTGAAAGGTAAAGCAAGAACAGGGAAGACCACTTCCCCACCCCTGCTTCAATTGTGCATTCCTTCTCATCCTGGCCATCCAGGGCTTCACTAATGGGCTCCACGGTGGCTGGTTGATGAATCTCCATTTCATCACCTTTATTCTATCATGTTGTCCTTAAAAACCCTAGTAAATGCATGTAAATACCCTTAATTTGTATAAATTAACATTCCTGCTTTATTGTATAAATACTGTATAAAATTTTATTTTTAATACCAAAATTATAGAATAAAGAAAAGAACATAAAAGAATAAAATATCAAAGATATTTTATGACCCTAAACCCAGAGACCGAGGCATCTTCATGATAGGGTCAACAACGAATAAAGTAGGGCGAGATAAGGGCCATTCATACAATAAAAAGCCAATTTATTAATTCTTTCTTTATGCATTTTTGGGACTCGTTTTATTTTCTAATTCTTATACCACCAAATAAAGAAACTTTGTACATGAAATTTTTAGATAATAAAATATAGAAAAAAACAAAATTGATTTCATACAAAAATAATATATAGTGTAAAAATATACTCTGAATAAGATTCCGGAATTCCAACTTTCCAGATCTATATCTCTCAAATAAAAACTCTAAATATATCAAAATCACCTTATATAACTTTTAATAAACTATTTAATAAAGAAGGCTACATATTTCTTGGAGTTAAGGTGTGAAAGATAGGTTTTGGACCCCTATGGTATAATATACCCGATCAACATACTCATTTTATTTATTCTTTATTATTTGTATTATTTTATATTTTGTTAATTTTGTAAATATTATTTATACTATATGAACATATTAAAACCAAAATAAAACCCTTAATAAAACAATAAAATAAAATAAAATAAAATAATATAGATGAATATACAATAATTATCCTTATGTATTTGATATACCTATTTATTTAAGTGTAAATAATACATCAGAAAATTATAATAAAAATATTTATGTGTATAAAAATAAGTTATATTTATATAAAATAAGGAAATAAAATAATAAAAAAATACAAAATAAATTAAAAGTATACAAAACTTATTTTAATATACCAATAATTCATACCCTAAAATGTAACTTGTAAATAAAAAGCTCAAAAATAAATAAAAATCATAATAAAATAAATATTGAATTTTTTATAACTTAAATTAAATAAAATTTTTATTATTTAATATTGTATTTCTTTCCATTTTAGGATGATTTTCCTGGTTGGTCCACGTGGACCAACTAGGTTGAGGGGCAAGTTCACTTTGGTCAACTACCTCTGACTCGTCCTGTAGCCTGATGCACCTAGCCCTGAGAATCTTTTCTCGATTTTTTCCCCTCGATGCATTGCTCAAGGAGATGTAGACACTTCATGAGATCTTCTCTCTATATAACTAGGATCCACGGTGATATCCTCTTCATCAACATACCCTCTTCCCTCGCCCGTAATTCTACCTCGAATGTTGCTCCTCCACCAACTGGTACATAAGACCTTGAATTTCCCCCTTTTCTTCTTGGTTATTTTCCCTTGTTTTGGACTCTCGAGGAGCTCAAGCTTGTAGCTCCTTGTGATAGGATACCCCAGCACTTCATAGTGAGGAAGGATCAAGGTGGGGGAGTTCCCAACCACCTACGACGAACCTTGCCGTCGAGGTACACATCTAATGGTCCTTGACTATTTGGGATATTTTTTATGCTTTTTAGTGTAATAAGTAGTTTTAGGTTTAGATTAACAAGTTTAATTATGTTTTAGGTTTCCTTTAGAATAGATTCCACCTTAATACCATCACTAGAGCTCTGCTCCGACCTCCACCGTTCACACCTCCGTTCCGTTACAATTTTCATGTTGCCTTCGACCAATAAAGGCCTCAACCTGCTTGCCAGATCTTCATCGTGCTTTCTAATCTCTCTCCAGGTCAAGAATAGGGCTTCTGATCCCTAATTCTACCAAGAAAGGCAGCTCTAGGTTCGCTAGAGTAGTCTCCTCCAGGGACCTTCCACGAGTCTCTAGAGCTAATTCAACCACCTGGAAGATTCACTGGAATCACATTAATGTCAAGAGGCCATCGGGTGGGCATCAGGCCAGTAGAGGAGCTTGCCATGCCAAATCAAAATCAATCAGGGGCCTATTCTTCCTCAATTCATCCTCCATCATCGAGGATCCACATGATTCTCCCTTGATCCTCCACGAGTGCAGGTACCGTTGGATGAAGCAAAGCCTCCACCAATGATCTCCCATCGGGGATCTAATCAGAGCTGTCTGAATCCAAGCAGTATCACACACCCACGAGTCGACGTGTGGCAAGTGAGCCAAGCTACATCGTCCGATCCGCACCTGAAGTTGGGTATTTTTCAACTTGAACCAAACTTATTTTGTATTTTATTATTAAGGAGTAAAACTTCCATCCGTTGTTTATAATTTTTGTAATATTTGCAAAAAGGCTGTGAAACTTGATGTAATTATATGTTGGTCCACGCTAACTCACCTCACGTAGTAACCCATGCAAGACATGCATTTTGCAAGCGTGCACCTAGGTTTTTGTATACTTCATTTTAGTCTTGAAACATTTTATTCACGTTATATATTTTTGGAGAAATTGTAGAAAGGTTCCTTTACTTTAATTAATTTACAGTTACCCCTTTGTCAGGCATTGTATTTTTCTATTTTGCTTGATTTATTAAATATAGCTACAATACTTGAAAATTTCCCAAAAAATAGAATAGGTTCCTATCGCATTGTACTTCCACGTCATTTTATTTTGCATTTTAGGACCTCTAATTATTTTCTCAAAATCAAAAATACCCCATTTATTCTCTGTTTAGCCTACAAAACCCATGAATTTTTTTTTTTTGAAAATTCCAAAAAACAAATTTCGTATTTACTTGCTTGTTTTCTAACTCCATAAATTAAAAATCATAAAAACATAAAAAGAAAATACCTACAAATTAAAAATACACAAAACACTTATGAAGATATATATAATTCCTAAAAATCCCAAAAATATATTTTTATATTTTATAATTTTCTCTATATTATTATCTATGTATTAAAATTGATTTGGAAAATTGTAAACTTAATTTTTTAATTTTAATTTCCATTTCAATTTTGAGTATTTAATTAATCCCTGATTTAGGGTATTTTTTACTTTAAAAAACTGTAGAAGTTAGAAAATTATCTAAAAAAATCACAAAAACAATAAAAATATTTAAAAAGCCCCAAAGAAGTTAGATCCTTAATTTTGAGTATTTTCATTAATATTTGTATTTATAATTTCTTATATTGTATATATACTATAGATACAACTATATTGCATTAAAAAGAATTATAAATCTAAAAGTATAAAAAAGAAAATATAAAAATATAAGTTAAAAAATACAAAATTATCAAATAAAATTAAAAATAAAAATAACGAAATAAAAGACCCACAAAAAATATATAGACAAAGATTTCACAATCACATACTTGCACCTCATTGCACAATCTATCCTTTTTTATCTCTATGTTCGACCTTTATACATACTTGCACCTATACACATCATTATTGTAGCGTTATAACAAATTTTAGCTCCACATTTATTTTTCATTGCTTGATCATTATTGTGGTTTAATTTTTGTCTGAAGATCATATTTCTTACGGGTCGCCACAACGACTGTGTCTCACCATGTGTGAGACATATTTTAGAACCATGAAAAATCCTCTTCAACACTCGTGTCGACAAGAAGGTCCAAGCCTTGCTAGGAAGAGGTCTGGAACTCAATGAAGGTCGAGGCACCTAGAAACTTCCTTCTTCTACGGAATCGACCCTCTAGGGGTCTTTGGCGAATCGAACCTATAGAGGGAGACTCAAGAGTTCGAGGTCACTCGCCTCAACCCAAAATGAAGCTGTTGTGCATGAAAATGGAAGTGAATGGAGGAGCTTCAGCGAAAGCTAGAGGGGGCACTCCAATTCGCTGATCTTGGAAGGATCAGATTGAATCAAAGGGTGGATTCGACGTAGCATGTGATGGGGAACAAGATGTATTTGGATTGGGGGTCAGAATGATTGAGAGGACGAAGAAACATGGCCGGAGCAGAGAGTTCCGACGATTGAAGATATTGTAAATTACGCTAACAAGCGATGCAATAAAGGAAACCTAATCTACAATTACACAAAAGGAATGAAAAAGAACATAAAAAGCGAAAAAGAAAAATGCACACATTGGTATCCAGAGAGCAAGGACCCTCATAGGAGCTGTGAAGCTTTAGCAGTGGCGACTACCTCTCCTCGTCCTTTCTCCTCACTGACATGTCGAGGGCACTCTTACTGTTAACAGTAAGCACACACGAACATAGGATTTGGGTTACATGGCTTGTAGAGGGATCAAAATGGGAAAGGAGGCTGGAGGTGCATTTTTATAAGATGTAGAGAAGATGAACTTCAATCGAGGTTTGTAAGTGAATTGAGGGCAATCAACTAAATCTTTGGACACGCATGATTTAAGGATGTTTAATATCCATAAATACACAATATGCCATGGCAGAATATCATGATTTCGACCAAAAATTTCGACAAAAATCCATGTTCGACATATCGGCAAACAAGGAAGACAAAAGCAGAGCATTAAACGATGTCAACACTGTGAAATTCCTGGTTGGGCCAGGTGGACCAACGGGAAAAAGATAATCCAAAATTCTTTATAAATGAATTAACTAAATTTTGGGTATATAATAAATGCCTATTACATATTATGCACCAAGGTGTAAGTAACTATATATGCATCGGTGACAAAAATGCCTATTATATATTATTTTTTTTGAAAAGAATTCATGTGGGATTTAGATCACCATATATCACCATGATGTCATTAAAGTTCAACTTAATCCAAGGCTTATAACCCCTCCATCGAGAATGCAAAATTTTAACAGTCTCAGAATTGCTGAAATTAAGCTAGGCATATGAACATGTTAAGAATGTCTATTTTACATGAAATTTGAACGCATATTCCACTAATAATACTAACTAAATCCTTAATCTTTTATTATAACAAAATAATATTTAATGGGTGTTTCGGTGCTGGTGCATGTACAGTTACATGCACCTTGGTGCAAGCTCCCCACCCTCTTTTATTTTAGTGTATTATTTATATTTTTATTTTATTTTAAATATGTACATATACTATAAAAATATAAAATTATGAATATTATAAAGAATAAATATGATGATTATTTTGTTTAGGTATATAATCCAACAAGGGTAAAAAACCCAACTTTTGCATCTTAACTCAAAATTGAATGAAACAACCTTCATTAAATATATAATAAAAAGTTATATATAATTAAGGTGATTTTGGTGCATTTTGAGTTCATATGGAGAAAACACGGGTCTGTGAAATTGGGATTTTTTATTTCTATTTTGAGTGTAGAAAGTGTGTTGTGTATTATTTTTTTGTGAAAAAATTTTATATTTTTTATTGTATTTTTATATACAACTTTCATTTCAAAAGTTAATTCATTTTATGTATAAAAATAAAGAATAAAATAGATTCCAAAAATGTATAATTGAAGAATAAATAAATATGATTTTTTTTGTTTTCGGCCCTTATCTCCCCCAACTTTATTCTTAGTCAACCAAATTAATTCTTAACTTGGTCTTGGGGTTTAGGGTCATAAAATACCTTTCGTGTTTTATTTATTTTTCTTTTCTTCCTTTTTTTATTTAATTTTGGAATTTATTACAGTATTTTATACAATAAATACAATATAAATGATGGATATTATTTTCTAAAAATTAATGCTATTTACATGCATTTATCTAGGGAATTAAGGCCAAAATGAAAGAATAAAGGTGATGAAATGGATATTCGTCAATCATGACTAAAAAGGAAATGCTCGCAATAGTATGGGCCCTCAAAAAGTTCAATTCTTTTGTTTTGGGATCTAAGGTAACAATATTCACTGATCATACCACAATTCAATACTTAATGGAAATGGTCGTGAAGGCGCATCTTTTTGGGTGTATTTTGTTACTCCATAAGTTTGATCTGGAAATTAATGATAAACTTAAAGTGAAGATTGTTGTGGTAATCACCTTTCCTAAACTGGATTGAAGAATTCCCCTAACATTGAACAAATCATAGAAACATTCCCAGATGAGTCAATCTGCGTTATTGACTCACTCCCACAGAATGCCAACACGGTGAACTACCTTGTCTCCGTGCAGGTTCCCCATGGTTGGACCAGGAAGAGTACTAATCGATTGAAGTCGAATTTGAGAAGATACCACTGGGTGGATTTGTTCCTTTTTTTCTGAAGGGCCAAATTGTGTATAAAGAAGGTCTATTCCTCATGAGGAATACCCAGTGTCCTCACATATTGTCATTGATGAGGAACAATTTATTAACGTTTTCTAATCGAACATGCTTCAAAAGAAATCAATGTATCAACCAATTAATAAATGCAATTCAATCAACAATCAAACCCATATAAAGTTATAAAATCAATAAAGATGTGATTTGAGTTAGAAATTATTTTATTTTTAACTCTACAAAAATTTATATAGTATAACTATGTAGAGTGTCGAACAACAAAGACAACATGGAGTAGAGAAAAAAATATACTATAAATTACTTAATAATATATTTGTGTGGTCTTATTTTTGTATATTTTATTTTCACTTTATTTTATGTGAATTTTTGTGTGTTTTAATTTTTAAATAAAATTTATGGATTTTTTATATCTTTATATTTTTTTTATATTTTTATTCTGCAAAATTTTATTTTTAGATTTGAAAATAAAATATGTAATAATACATATCATGTACATGTATATAAGTAATATATAAAATGGATATACTTTTCGAATTTTAAATCATGGTATCTAAACTCAAAAGGCAAGAAATGATATGTTTTTGTTTTTAAATATTCTTCAATCATTTTGGTGGTTTTTGGAGAATTCTATAGTATTTACAAACTTTTAGATATAGAAACAAGTAAAAATAGTGAATATCAAAAATCAATGTCTTTTTTATTGTATAATAAATATATATATCGATAATAAAATCCCTAAACTAATATTAATATTTAATATTTATAAAAAAGAAAATTCAAAAATAGGAAATAATATTTTTTAGAATTTTCTAGAATTTTTGCAAGCATTTAAGGATATTTATTAATATTTTTCAAAAATACCAGGGTAAAGGATGAACTACAACTAAATAAATAAACAAGATTTTTTTAGAAATTTTCAAAACTTTTTGTAAATATTATGAATTACTAAATAACAAA
Source organism: Ottelia alismoides (assembly GCA_037367405.1). NCBI lineage: Eukaryota > Viridiplantae > Streptophyta > Magnoliopsida > Alismatales > Hydrocharitaceae > Ottelia > Ottelia alismoides. Next base: position 247,840 of record JAZKJV010010688.1, read on the forward strand.
TAGGATAAAATACAATGTTTTTTATTTTTATAAATAGGAAAAAATTAAATCCCTTACAAAAAATGTATGTGATAAATATGGGTTCCAAGCACTTAATGTAATTTTCCTACAATTTTTAGATGTAAAATGTTATTTTTAATAAATATAATACAAATATAAAAACTAAATCAGCAATGTGAGCTCTAAAATGCAATGTTCAGGAACTGTTATGCATTTCATAACATTTAAGCAAAGTTTTAGGGACAATCAAGTAAAATGACAAAATATAGTCAATTTAATACACACTAGTAGGGGCATCTTCGCAATTAAAATAAGTTCCAGGAGCAAAGATGCAATTTGTGTAAAAATATTACATTGATATTACAAAATTTGGGACCAAATAGAAATACCAAAACTCATACAGGAGTCCCTACAAACAGCCTAGGCACCTCACGTGTATGGACACATGAGTTGACCTGGCGATGGACCTATTTACAAATATAAAAAGTGTTTAGGGGATAAATGCAAAATATACAAAGCTATTTGTAAAGAAAAGTAGTATTATAGACTAAATAATAATCCAAAATGCGACAGGACAGGGTATGCAATTTAACCAGTGTGTGTATGATCGAACGACAAGGATATCTTTACTTTTGCCGATCTGATGGTCGAGGAAAGTGTTGCTTCTGTGAGGATCCAACTCCTAGGATTAGAACTAGAACTGTTTGATAATCCAATGGCTGGGAAGTAGGGACGAAGAATGGGGAATAACACTTCCTCCCCAACTTCGATCAAGTTTTATTGCTCCCCCTTTGGTCGAACACTCTGTAGATGTGTTCAAAAGTTTCCTGGAGTTATTCCTCATCTATGACGGTCACTAGGATTTCCCAGGTCTTGCTGAAAGAGACCTGGAGTTTAAATAAGTCTACCTAAATAAATAAAAATCACTTAAAATAGTGCATAAAACAGGAAAAAACATCCATGTTTTAAGTTTTAATCAATAACATCATTTCTTATTTTATTTTTTAATATCTCTATTTTTAGGATTATTTTTGTCTTTTGGTTGACTTGGCAGGACCAATCGTAGCTCAGAGAGGGTTTGACCTCGGGTTAACTCTGCTTTCTTCATGCAAGTGTTATCTACACAAGCCTCATTTGTCCTTGGTTCATTCATGAAATATGTGCATCATTCTTGTTCGATTCACACCTAACAATCCATTGGGATTCATATCCATCGATCAATACAAAAACCCTAGTCAAAGCATCCCTTTTGCAACACTATATATAATATATTCTTTGACTAGCTTGCTTGTAGAGCTCGATTATGACTCCATAACCCCATCCCTTACAGAGAGTGAGTGTTCTGGTGAGAGGAGGATGACCCTCCAGGTATCGGTAAGGAGAGGGAGGGTTATTTAAGTCTCTACCTGCTGAGGAAGAAGCTCCATGTAGCAGACTTTGCCTCTGAGGTATTTGTCTAATCGAGACTTAATGTCGCTTTATTTTTTGCTTTGATTTTTCTTTCATAGATTAGTTCTAGTTTTTTTCCAAGTTCGTGAAGTAGATTAGTGGTTATTCAAATCTAATCAGTATGTTAGAGGCCCTCTATGACTTGTGTTTCCTCTGTTCTTTGGAATATATCGATAAATTTCTCTTTTGATAACTGAGCAACAATATTAGTCATTACTTTCCAAAAGCATATACTAATATCTTAAATTTGTGTCTTATTTCATAAATAAGATGACCACGCATTTTGACCCCAAACCATCTCATGTGAGCTTTGTCTCTCGATTCATCAACTATGAACCTTTATATTTCCTTCAAGAGATCATACATTTCATATAACTTCATATGCACACCACCATGCCAATATATGGACCTTGGTGAGATCACCAACCTATTGGTCCGTGAAATGTGCATAATTAGGCTTATATAGATGCATGTATGTCTCAAGTCAAACGATGTGTGCCTGATTGTGACAATTAAGATTATGGTCTTAGTTTATCTCGATCGCATCAAGTCAGTTCTTTTACTTGATTATTCCAATACTTTCGAATCTCCATTCTTATGTAGAGGACCCGCATTAAAATCCATCTTTAGAGAAAGATTGCCATCTCTTTCTCACACAAGTTTGAAGTCAGTTGTGTCCTCCCAGTTGTATGGTATTCAATATGACCATGGTACATAACCCTAATTGTACAAAGGGACATTACTAGTAAAGTACATTCACATTTGTTCATTTCATTTCAGATGGACATGATAAAACAATAAGTTTTATTGTATTAGCGTGTCTCTAAGGGCTTACAAGTACAACTCATCAGTTGAGCCAACTAGAGGAACCTCCACAGGTGTGGATGTGAACAGTGTATGGTACACTCAGGACCCTGCCAGGAAGGGAAGTATGGGGGACTGTCAGTCTTATCAACGTCCCTCGACCTTTTAAAACACCGCATTCACCCCATCACATCTTCTAGCATATCCTAGCTCTGGATCTTACAACCTTCTAATAGCATAGACAATGAATTAGTAGTATGGTCATCAACATGCATACCGATCGGACCATTGGGCCCGCATTAACAGTATCACCCATAGCAACAACAACAATATTAGGGCTAGTCTTCGCATTATTCTTCATCTCATCAACATACCTCTTTGTTTGGATCCACATATTTCTAGTGTTATATTATCAGGGAGTTTCATTTTTATCGGAAGGAAATTCAGGATATGTAGGTGGACATCAACCACCTATCTTGATAGTAAGACAATCTGTCGACAGCTTCGACCTTGATTGCCGCCCATGTTCAAGCTAACCGCAACAGCCAGAACAAGTCATAGTCACAATAGCAGCTTAGTCTAGTATACGACTCAGAATCACTTAGATCTGAGCATGAGATTTTTTCGTGTGATGATGACAATAATATGTCACTCAGGAGCAGAAGGACCATGGCCATATCTGATCGGGAAAGGGACATGAATAGGGTCACCTATGAGGTTTTACATGAGGAAACTTCAAAGAATGAGAAGAAGATGCATCACGCTTAGCAACCCCTTCAATAGAGGATGAGGATATCAACTCGAGGGATAGAGAGGAGCGGAGGACACGAGCACACCAACAACAACATGGAGATACTTTTGAGTCTATGAAGGATTTTGTATCTCTTGTTGAGGAGGATATACCTTTAGTAGCTATCCTCTAACCTGTACTAGAGAATTTAGTTTTAATTCGAAGTTTCATTTAACATATTCATGTATTTATTTTAATTAATGCAAAGAATGATGTTTCATTTTTCAATTTAGATTCTTCATTTTCTATTTCCTTTGCTTTAATCCCTTTACCAATTCTCTTACGGCTAGAAAGCACAATATTAGAAGATTCAAAAAGATGACCAAGAAATGGCACGATTTTGTAAGGATAATATCATGGCTAAGATGTCATTAGATGAGTATATGGCTAGCCATCACGCATTCCAAAAATACCTTAAGTTGCGATGCACAACTCCTAGGGTTAGCAGGAAGAACTCAAAAAATTATATGAAGACTCACGTCTTATTAGTAGCCACCACATATTCGGTAATTACCAAGAAATAGGAGAGACATGGGTGCTCATTATGCGGAGAGTCATAATGATGACAATCAGTTTGCATGCACTCTCCTAGATATTGGTTCTTCTATCAATGTTATCTTTATATGAGAAATTGAAGTTAGGACCATGATGAATCTATGAGACATCATATTATGTATTACCCTCCCAAACTAAAAAATTCAATAAAATTCACATTTAATTCACTAATATTAGCAATTAGTATGTTCTTTATCATTAACCCTAATTGCTAGCCCTAATTATTCTATATTTAACTCTAACATTTTCTTTATCTTCTCTTTTATTAAAAATCCCAAACAATTAGATAAATATTGTATATATTTCTTTTGTAATTAAAAAGAAATTAAAAATAAAAAATCTCAAAACCTTTAAATCATGAGTTTTTTATTCATTAAATTTATTACCTAAAATATTTCTTCGTGTTTTTAATCTCTTTTGACTTTTTGGTGAATATAAACTTGTAGATCTCATAGTTATCTACAACTTTCATGTTTTTATTTTTGCTAATTTTGATTTTTTTATTTGTTTTTGAATTTATCCTTATTTTCTCATTTTTAGATATTCTTATTCGACAACATGGGCTCTATGGAGCTGCCACATGACCCTCTTCCCCTTGCGCCACTTACCCTCTTCTTTGGTTGTATGATATACTCCCCACGCCTTCATCTCCACCATCTCTTACTGCTTGCTCCGCATCCCTTGGATCTTCCCCTCTGATGCAATTTAAGCGTCACCCTCGTGCCTGCATCTCAACCATCATATGCCCCCTCATCCAATGGCAGATCAACATCCATGTTGTCCTTCTACTCCTCACTGTTAGATCTACTTAGATACCACCTCCACCATCACTTTATCTGCATCTACCTACTGCTCGATCAAATGTGCGTATATGATCTAAACCGCTCTATCACACCCATCTCTGGACCATTTGATTGAGCTATACAACGGCCCAGAACCCTTCTTCCACCTCACGCTTCTCATGCACAAGAAGTTTTGCCTCACGAACCCCTCACCCTTCCTAATTTAGCTCCTTTTCTCCTCCAACTCTTCGCAACCTAAAATTCCCCCTCTCAGCCCCAATCGCTCAGATCTTCGCACGACCTTCACAACCACAAATCACACCTCCCTATTCTTCACATGACCGCCTCGTTCCTCACCTTTATCACCTGAAACAATAAACCTCTACCACCTATAAAACCCCTACTCCACCTCCATTCTTGAGGATCCACCATTCTACAGAGTCACCTCGTAATCCTCACCTCCTCCCCATGACAGGGGGAGGCAGAATTGAGGTTGACCATGGTTATGGTCTCTAGGTGTCGACCCACGGCAGTTCCGTCGTGTTACGATACGACCACCCTAGGAACCCTTGAGCACCAAGGCTTGGCTGACCTTGTTATGTGATGACCGGAGGGCCACATCGACCCTTAGACCAAGCTCCTTCTCTGCCAATTATCTGCTCCGATTAGGTAAGCCTCTTCACCTTTGTTCCTCTAATTTTCTTATTTTTATTTCGACGTACACACTCCATTTCACTTGCAACACAACATCCTCCAAGCTTCGCCACAATTCACTGGTTTTTGAACCAGCCTCCGCCCATACTCTCCTTCCCTCAATGAACTCCTCCATTCTAGTCCATCTCCTCCACTAGAGGCGGAAGAGATCTCGATATGGGTGCCACTTGATCCACCCCTAAACCCTTCGCACATTACCAACATGCTTCGGCTATCCATATCTAATCCCTTTTACAAGAACTCTTCATATGTCAGACTTTGGGTGGAGCTCTGTCTAGTGCTCTACCTCCGACGAGGTCTCGTCGTCAACCGCCTACAGCAAGCCTTGTGCTTCTTCCATGCTCAACCCATCACTACTTGATGCTCCAGCACCTTCCTAGACTCTCAGCACGTCAATAGTAGCGTGATAGAGCTCTAGCATCTTCATTGGAGCTCCATTTGCGCTGCCACCATCTTAGAAAAGATTTGGAGAACATATGTACATGTATTGCTGGATGGATTCCCTTTAGGCATCCATCCAACGTTTGTGAAATAGCCATGACAATCTTGACAAAGCATGCGGCTTGGTGGGACTAAGCCTCTGCCCAAGTCACCTCAGGTCTCTACATGGCATGAGGTTCCTGTTGCGACACCTAACCCGGCACCGATACTCACTCTACCTCCCTAGCCTAGCCCGCGCACGTGCAATGTGCATGTGGGCTGGGCTATTTGTATCAGTGCCCCACCATTTTCTATAATTTACAAATAGATCCCTATTTGACGAGCGTCTTACTACCCTTGTTAATTCGATCAAATTAATGGTCAAATTAATGTGTTGTCGTTCGTTGTAGTCGGATAATAAGAGCATATCAAAAACCACTTTCAATTATAGTCAAATTAATTTCGAGAGGCAAATTTTTTTTACTTGGGCAAGCCCCAGGTCAAACTGAGTGAGGCAGCTGTCTCCTTAGGTAGATTTTAAGCAAATTTCCAAGGTCGAATTTTTAGGTGATAATTTTTTAGGTCTTTTTCAATATATTCTATACAAGAAACAAAAGACACATGCAAAATCAGTCCAGTTTCCAAGTTAATTCAGAAAGATGGTCAAATTGATTCTAAAAATTATGAAACTTGGTGAGATAGTGAAATATGATGAAATTAAGATACTCTAATTTTTTTTAGAATTCTCTGACAATAGATGAAATTACTATGAATTTAAAATGAATGCAAGCTGATTTTGACTAAATTAATTTTACTAAATACCAAATCACACTATTTTCAGATATAAAAATTATCCTAGATAGATCTAAGTGTGATGAATCCAGGAAAATTAATAAACCTAAATTTCTATGTGAAATAGACCTATTAAAAATTAATTAAGAAAATCACTAAATGATTTATTCATGCCTCGGGGTGCGTGCAAATAAAATGATTTTTGGATACAATGTAAACTTAATTATCCTAGGTCTAATGTGAATTTTTGGCAAGAGAAATTACTACAAATTAAGAGGCATAAATGGGTAAAATATGAGAAAATTTCACCAACTAATTAATGATATAATCCATTGATCTTACAAAAGTATGCCACGTATTACATATGAAAGAGGACAAATTAAGCTACACAATGCAATTTTCAAACTTGAAAAATGAGTTAAAATGAATACCTAAATATGCATGCAAAGACAAGATCCTATTTGCAATTGTAGAAATTAAAATTGATAAAAAGTAAACGTGCTGACAGGAATTGATATGCAATTACCTATAATGTTGGGGGTGGATGCAAATTTCCCACAGAACACGTGCTCCTCACGTGGGTGCTCTTGGCAGGGATTGGAATGTAAATATTAAAACCTCCAGGGGCCTCACTGCAAATTACCCAGGTCGCACGTGTAGACCACGTGGTGGTCCCAGGCTCGGTGGTACATAGGAGGCTAGGGTGAGGCTAGGGTGACGCTGGAGGCTCGGTCTTAGCTCGGAGCAACTTCGAGGGATCCGAGCGTGGTGGTCGGGGAAGAGGCTCAGATCGGGCGATGTGGCTTGATGTGGACCATGGATCAAGTGAAGATCCAACAGCTGCTGATGGCTAGAGACGTGGAGTGATCAGATGCGTAAGATTCTCATGATCCTACGGTTGCGGGACGTGGGCGATGTGGCGTGCTCCAGACCGTCCGATCAAGGCGATCGGACGGCTGCTGTCTTCTTCATCAAGCAGGTCGGCCGCCTCCTCCTCTAGTCGTCGATGAAGCTCGCCCGAGGCTCCCAAGTAGCTGGGAAAACTTGGGAAGGTGTCGGGGATCCTTCGGCGATCTTAAGAGTGACTGACAGGCTCTAGACAGCAGTGGTGGAGAATCTCGAGGGAAGCTCCGATGAAGTTCCGACCAGTAGAAATAGATGTACCTGTAGGGGGTTAGCGGTATAGCCGAGACGTGCAACGTGTACGTGGAGTCATAGTGAGTGAGGTGCGAGGCCTGAGTGGCGAAGAAGGGGGGTCCGGTGATCGATCTCCGCCAAGGTGGTGGAGCTGGCATCAACTAGAGTTGGGGTGCTTCGTCGAAGTGAATGGAGTATGGCACGAAGGTTAGAGCTTTGAGGGGAAGCTCGGTGGATGCTCAGCGGAGGAGGAAGTAAAGCGAGTACGGTGAATAAAATCGGAGAAGAAGAAGGAAAATGAAGAAGAAGGTCAGAGGGAAGATGGAGGAGTCTACCTAGGGTTATAAGCTCAGATGAGACCTTGTAGGACTTCGCTCAAGGGTTGGTAGTGTCCCGAGCTCGTGCAGCTAGAGGAGCAGGCTGCGGCACGGCGGTGGAGGGCCGTGGATCTCGCCGGAGGTGAATCACTGTCTTCGCTCATCATCACGTCAGATTGTTGTCACCAAATTGGAGATGGGAGCTCGGGGATTCTCTCCGTGATGGCGGATGGGGGTGAAGTTGGCCGGAGGCGGTGTATTTATAGGTTAGTTATGGTGGTGATAGGTGATGGAGGGTGATGTTGGTGGAGGTCGTGGGGTGAAGTGGAGGTTGTTCAAGGAGATCGAGGGGGTTGGCGAGGATGAGGGAAGAGTGGTGGATGTCGTGGTGGTGAAGGGAGGCAAAGACGATGGTCGGTGTGGTGCCCAAAATAGAAAGGGGGCAGCCCTCGCGCATGGTGGACGACGTGGGGTGCGGGGTATGCGGGAGGTAGGAGACGACACCCGAACCGTTGGATCAGGAGATCCAACGGCTCTGATGGAGGCACGGGTGGACGCTTAAGATTAGATCTAGGGTTGATCCATCGAACGGTTTCGGGTATGCCACATGGAGGGCTGCAAGCACGGCGCTGATGGGTTGGTCCAAATGAGGTATGGGGTTTTGATCGAAGGGACCAGATATTGTGCGAGGTGAAGGGCTAGGATTGAGGGTTTCTGGCGATGATCGGAGGGCACCTAGTGCACCATGTGGCTTGCTAAGGAAGAGGCGCAAATGGACGAAGATGAGATCCTAGGGTAGATTGAGCGATGCGATGATGAACGGCCCAAATCAATAGAGGGGGCGAGCGATCTAACGTAGGGGAAGGCTGGGTGCGGGCACGCAAAGAAGCGGGCCACGTGGCGCAATCAGAGGGTGCCATGTGGCCAACTCTGAGTGGCTGAGAAAGAAAGTGAATTTAGAGAGAGAAGGAGGCCGAATTTGGAAAAACTCAAAACATGAAAGTGGTAGATCTCTATGAGATCTACGAGTTTCATGTTGTCCAAAAATGTAGATGATGTTAAATATGATACAAGAGTACAAATATACATATCTATAGTATACAAGGGAGCTCAAAAACCCAAGTTTTGCATACGAGCTCCAAATTGAATGAAATTGGTCTCATTTTAAAGGTCTCTGGATGTGTATTAATCTGAAGGTAAGTAGACCTAATTCGGAGGTTGTATGAGGTGGATATTGGCATTCTAAGATCCAGGTTCTCCAACTGGGTTTGAGGCTTTATTGGGCAATTTACAGGATAGGGATTTTTGTCCTTCTTCCTTATATTATTAACTAATAATGTACACTGTGTAAGGCAGGTATTATTTGATTTCAGAGGGGATATAAAATACAAATAATTAGTGAATTATTGGTGGACATTTTACAAGTAGATTTTACAAATCAATTGGCTTCTTATTTAATGCAAATATGAATGCTAAAATCCATGTATTGTGGATTGATACATGCATGCTATCTATGCAAATAAAAGGAAATATACTGCTAAATACTCGGGAACAAGGCTCTTTTTTCAACTTTAAGAGTGATGAATCACAGAATCATCAATCCCCTATACTTAAACCTTGCTAGTCCTCGAGCAACTAAATGAAATGCAAAAGTGAAATGTTTTTGGGTTCCATACCAAGGTCATGAACAAAAGTTGAAAATGGAGCTTGACTCGACGTTTGGATTAGTTGTGTGGCAGAACCCCATTGGGACCTGAACTTAAGACCTAATAGACTTCAAGTTCCACAAGTCTTCTATTCAAGTCACCTCAACAGTCTGGTCAGAACAAATCCTCATACGCAAATTTCTGATGACTATGATTCTTACTTGTACTGTGTAAGTGTAAAATAGCTCTCCACATCAGAAATAGCTAAGAAGCAGCCTCCTCTAACAAGGTAACTCTAATTACCCGATCCAGTAACTCTTTCCTCGAGGAGCGGGTATTCCCTTCTAAGTTCAAGTGCAACCAGCTCAAGAGGAGGGGTGGAGAAGAGAATGGACGGTAGCCAGTGTAGGCACCTATCCGGGGATGCCTGACCAGTGTAGCCAAGTCATCCAGCTACAGACTTCTTTCTAATATACATACTCCGACATGCAATATTTTATTTTCTCTTTGGCCTGTCTACTTTTTTTTGTAGTTCTTGCATTTTCCTTTTTTTTCCTTTTGGAACTATTTACAAGGTGCAGCATGTACATCAGGAGTTTTTCATCTTGAGCCAGTAGACTATCCCTCTTTTGAAGCATTATTGCAACCTGCAGCGTCCTGTCCTCAGACATCAACTCCACCAGACTAGGTTGAGATGCACTACCCTCCTTAGAGGAGGACAGATGTTTCCACTCGTGTGCTACTCCAAGCTAAAGGATTCTACTTCCTCAGCACCTCATCAATGAAGAGCTACGTGCATGGTGCTTGTCCAAGTTAGGTCACTGTCTAAAAGAATCATGCTTGTGCACGAGATATTCTACTTAGACTAATCAAGATGACATGTGAACATAGACTTGCGGACTCAAAGAATTAAGTCACTTGACCTGAGAAATCTTAACTCCAGCTCCTATAAGGTTCCTCTGAAATTAGATGGATTAAGGTCAAATCAAGTCCATACTCAATATCTACTCATAACTTGGTTCAGAACCTACTAGCTTTTCACATTGCATATGTATGATATGCAAATGAGAAGTAAATGACATGGTACATGTATGAAATGCAAGACTTTTTTTTAATGCAAGGATGATATGCAAGAGTAAATAAGAAGCCTTTATTTTCAATATTTTTGTTTTATTTTCTAGTATATAACAATTTTTATTATTTACAACATTTTTTAGTTGATACAATTTGTACATAATATACATAGTTTACACGATTTTTTTGGTATACATCCTATTTTAGAACATATTATACAGGAGCATTATTTAGAAGAATTTTAAAAAAATCAATTTTTACCCATCCCGTAATTATTTCATAATATATACAAAAATACGTGAAAGTACGAGCTATGGGTAAAGTATATATCTATATCTATCTATATATATATATATGCCCCCCTATACTTAGTGTGTGCTATGTCCTCAGAGCACAGAAAGCGAGTAAGAAGACATAGCTCATGCTAAGCGTGAGAGAGACAAAGGAGTGAAAATGTATAGAAGTCGTCATGCCCCCCCCATACTTATGCTCTGGCATCCTAAGTGTAGAAGAAGGTCAAACAAAAATGGGGCAGACGAGGCCAGGACGAGAAATTGATGGAAATATACATGGTGGGCATCGGTCCCCCCTATACTTAGGCTTAGGTTAGCCTAAGTATAGGACTGGAGTGAGTATGAGGACCGATGTGATCTGGAGGATGTACAGTGAACAAAATCAGGTGACTCATCCCTCCTATACTTAGGATCTGGTCATCCTAAGTATAGTCCAAGATGGTGATTGATGAAGCTTGGATGAGTTACTAGAGTCGTGGGGGAAAAGGGCAGGATGTACAGGAATGATGGGTATATACAAGGGTGTTGGTCTGAATCTTTCAAGATGTTGCTGATGGCGAGAGCTCACTGCTGCAAGGTCTCGTACACGGCTCGACATGTATCTGCTGAATCTATCTCACGCATGAATACAATCTCCTCAACATGGACTAATTGTTCATTGGATTCGACGAAGTGCTTCAACAGTTGGCCATTAACTAGGAATGTCGGTTCATCATCTACGAGGTCTGAGATCTCGACACATCCACTATCATGCACTGAACGGACAACAAATGGGCCCATCCACTTGGAATTCAACTTGCCTTGGAAGATCTTCAGCCTTGCATTAAACAACCATACATTTTGTCCAGGAACAAAGGTCTTTCGTCTGATATATCTATCGTACCAACGCTTAACCTTGTCCTTGTACACCGAAGTGTTGTCGTATGCACGATTTCTGACTTCCATAATCTCATTCAGATCCATTTCTTGCTGCTTCTGCCCAAGGTGTGTGTTCCAATTAACCTTTATGATTGCCCATTCTGATTTATGCACTAACTCTGTGGGTAAATGGCACGGCTTTCTGAATACCATTCGGAATGGAGAGGTTCCTAACGGTGTCTTGTAAGTTGTCCTATAAGCCCATAGGACCTGATCCTAGATATGAGACCAGTCCTTCCTGTTTTGGTGGACAAGCTTTTGCAATATAGTTTTCACCTCCCTACTTGACACCTCAGCCATAGCATTAGTCTGTGGGTGGTAAGGACTAGCGATACGGTGTTCAATGTCATAGTCCTTCAAGAGTTTCTTCACATCTCTGTTTAGAAAGTGGCTACCCCCATCTGATATCAACATCTTAGGGATCCCGAACGTAGATATGATATGATCTCTGATGAAATTACAGACAGTCCTGCTGTCTGCGGCTCGGGCTGGGATAGCCTCCACCCTCCTAGACAGGTAGTCTACCATAAGAAGGATGTACTCGTATCCGTGGCTCGCAGGGAATGGGCCCATGATGTCGATGCCCCAGGCGTCAAAGACATCACAAATGATAATAGGTTACAACGACATCTCATCCTTGGAACCAATGGTTCCTCCCATTCTCTGGCATATTGACACGACTTCGCAGAGGTAATGGCATCGCGAAATAGAGCCAGCCAGTAAAAGCCACATTGAAGTACCTTCCATGTGGTCTTCTTCCCGGAGTGGTGTACTCCTGCGTCCAAGCTGTGGCATAGAGAAAGGACACTCTGGTATTCCTCCTGAGGAATATACCGTCTCCAGACACAATCCAGTCCTTCAAAGAAAAGGATCGGATCCTCTCAATCATAGTGTCTAGCATTCGACTTTAGTCGATCTATGTGGCTCTTGGGCCAATTTTCGGGAACTTTCTTGGAGACAAGATAGTTCACGATATTGGCATACCATGGGAGTGAGTCGACAACAAAGATCGACTTGTCAGGGACTCGAATTGGTGAATACTCGGAAGAATTAAGATCTTCGAGACGGGACAGATGATCGGCTACTACGTTCTTCTTTCCAGGTTTATCACAAATGTCAAAATCAAACTCCTGGATAAGCAAAATCCACCGAAGAAGATGTGCCTTCGCGTCCTTCTTTTCCATCAAGTGTCGTAGCATCGTGTGGTCAGTGAACACAATTACCTTAGATCTGATTAAGTGAGATCTGAACTTGTCCAAGGGGAATACTACCACAAGCATCTTTTTTTCTGTAACTATATAGTTACGCTGAGAGGTATCAAACACTCTACTTGCGTAGTGAATTGCAAACGGGACGCCATCCCTCCTCTATCCTAACACAGCCCCAACAGCAAAATCTGATGCGTCTGTCATGATCTAAAAAGGTAGAGACTAGTATGGGGCTTATAGGATAGGGGAGTCCATGATCATTCTTTGTAATAGATTAAAGGCCTTAATACATTTGTGATCAACAATAAACTCCATGTCCTTGCCTAAAAGCTCAGTTAGTAGTCGGGCAATCTTGGAAAAATCCTTGATAAATTTCCGATAAAATCCGACACGCCCGAGGAAAGACAGCAATTGTTTAACGTTGGTTGGTGGCTGGAGTCGTCTGATCACATCCACCTTGGTAGGGTCAACCTCCATTCCTCTCTTGGAGATGACATGCCCCAACACAATGCCCTATATCACTATGAAGTGACTTTAATCATTGGAGAGCACCAGATTAACCTCACAACATCTTTTGAGGACTCGGTCCAGATTCCTAAGACAGGAATCAAAAGAATCGCCATGAACTGAGAAGTCATCCTTAAAGACTTCCAGGAATTCGCCAACCATTTTGGCGAATACAACAATCATGCACCTTTGAAAGGTACATGGAGCATTGCATAACCCAAAGGGTATGCGCCTGAAAGCATAGGTACCAAAAGGGCATGTGAACATGGTCTTTTCCTAGTCCTCTGGAGGTGTGGCTTCTTGATTATATCCTGAGAACCCATCCAAGAAGCAGAAGAATTCTTTCCCCGCTAGTATCTCTAGGATATGATCAATGAACGGTAGGGGGAAATGATCCTTCTTCGTCGCAGCATTCAGGTGTCTATAATCCACACAGACGTGCCACGACGTGGGCACTCGCGTCACGATCTCCTCTCAGTCCTCGTTGGTGGTCGTCTGAATTCATAACTTTTTCGGGACAACATGGATAGGGGCCACCCATTTAGAGTCGGAGATGGGATAAATGAAACCTGTGTTGCACCATTTCTCTATCTCCTTCACTACCACTCATAAATTTGGATTCAAACGATGTTGGAATTCACGAGAGGGTTTAGCTTCATTCTTCAAGTAGATATGGTGCTAACATAGAGCGGGATTTATCTCGTAGAGATCAGAAATGCTCAAGCCTATCGCCTTGCGGTTTTTCTCCTGGATATCTAGCAAGCGAGATTCCTGCTCCTCGGCCAATCGCGAACTGATGATGAGCAGATATTTCTTCTCCTGACCCGCAAGGAAGGCATACTTGAGTGTTGTGGTTAAAGGTTTGAGCTCAGGTAATGTGTGATCATATGGGATGTCTGGCTCAATAGAATCTGGTTTAGTATTGAAAGTGGTTGGATATGTCTCTGAAATTGCTGCCTCCAAGTCATTTGGCTCTGGAGTCGGATCGTCAAAGGTGTCCATGCAATCGACAAAAGCCACGTCCGACTCGTCATCCTCATCTTCTGATTGTCCTAAAGAGTTAAGGACTGACAGGCCCAGCTGGGCCGCTGAGTCATCGAAGATGTAGGGGGATGCAGGTTCTGAGCTATACTCATTTCTAAGGACCTTGCAAACTGACTCATGCACTGGATATTCTCCGGAGGGGAAGGACTCATTGGTGCTGGATGGGTTTTGTTTCCATGGCCCATCTGTGTCTAGATGGTCGCAGTCTGCTTCAGATGAAGAGTACTCGGTACTGGATTCGGAATTCGGTCTCTGCCATCTGGTTTGCTTCATCTCAAGTTCCTCATCTCCGCCTGTAGTTTGGAACTGTATCTTCCCGATCATGTAATCGAACAAGGCCCCTGTTGTTCTGAGGAAGGGCCTGCCTAGGATGATCTCAGAATCTCTCCAGTTATGAGGGGTTTCCATATCTAGGACAGTAAAGTCCACCATGTATTCTTGACCCTCGACTTTGATGACAACATTCCTCAATTCTCCTTGGGACCTCTTGGTTGATTTGTCAGTGAACTAAAGGAGGGCTCTAGATTTCCTAAGAGGTCTGAGATTAAGCCGCTCATAGAGGGATGTAAGCATTAAGTTGATTGAGGATCCGTTGTCTAGGAGAGTGCGTGCAAACGCAATGCCATCGACATGACTCACCACATAATGTGCACCCATGTCTTTTCATTTTCTTGGAAACGAGTTCTTTATTGCACAAGTCGTGGCTACTGACAGAACGTGTTTCTCAACATGGCTTTTGGTCTTCCTGCTAACCCTAGTAGGTGTGCATCTCACCATAAGGTATTTCTGAAATGCAGGTATCATTTCCATATACTTGTCAAAGGGGATCGTGACCTTGATATGTTTGTTACAAAACTTTGCCATCTCAGGGTCATCTTTTTGGATTTTTTAGTTTTCTTCTTTCCACCCTTGAGAGCTCGGGATAAAGGGATTATTGACTCCAACTCAGATTCTAAAACTGAAATATTTTCATTCAAAGTGGGAACTGAGTTCTAAATAGGACTCAGACTTTGAAACTGCCTTGGACTTTGACTATGACGAAAAGGAAAATGCAGAGGTGAAATCGGTGATGCATCCTCCGTGACTATCGGACTGTCCTCCTCAGATGGAGGTGCGGGCTCTTCATCTGTTTCAGTGGACTCCCTGTCGGTGCAGTTCCTTTACTTCTTTGAGGACTCAGAAGTCCTCTTCTTCTGTCAGGGATGGTGATGATGGTGCTGCTGCTCCTCAGCCTCCAAGTTCTCCTCAGGTAGAGACTTGGCGGCTTCCTCCTCTGGTGCCCATGTCTGATCACGGTCCTTCCGCTCCTGAGGGACATATGATTTACATTATCATACGAAAGGATCTCATGTTCAGATAAAGAATTATCTAAATAGTATACCTGATCTCGTGGTCGGTTCTGGCCTAGGTTTAGGCTATTCGGGTTGGCCTGAACCTGAGCGGGAATTAGGGTCTTTGGCGCCATCTGTTGGTCCTGGTTACGAGAAACATGATTCAGATCGGTTCTCATATCCAGATAGTCATTCTAGATCTGTTGGACACTATCAATCAGGGTCTAGATCACCAAGGTGAGGGACTCCAATTCGGTGGGCTGGGTGGGTTGATATTGTCTTGAAGATGAGGTCCTATACTGGCCCTGCTTGCCATGTCGATACTGTTGCTGTTGATGTGATAGTGATGGGCCCTGCTGGAATGTGCGTTGCGGCTACTGGTGCTGCTGAGGCTGGTACCCTCATTCGGGTCTGGACTGAACAAAGTGCGGTGCTGGGACGGAGTTTTTTTCCTGGTAAGCTAGGGAAGGTCGGTGTGGGTGACCGTTCCCTATCCCCGACTGTCTGCCAACTGAGTCATGGATGTACCACAGCCCGTTGATCTCGAACACCTGCGTAAGCTCCTCGTATCCTGTCTCCACTTGTGGGGGTGCATGCTTGTCCTGGTGAGTATAAGTATGCTCCTCTACCCAACTACTCTGAAGCCCCGGTGCCTATTCCTGTACAAGATGGACTCG
The DNA here is from genome assembly GCA_037367405.1 of Ottelia alismoides. Lineage (NCBI taxonomy): Eukaryota > Viridiplantae > Streptophyta > Magnoliopsida > Alismatales > Hydrocharitaceae > Ottelia > Ottelia alismoides. Next base: position 264,298 of record JAZKJV010010688.1, read on the forward strand.
GTGTACAGGTACAAGTGGTGCAGAAGGGGCAGGTAACTTTAACTTAGCTACCTTCTCAATAATTTCCTCCACTTGCTTTGGCAACTTCGAGGGAGACTCAAGGTCAGTGACTCTCTTGTGAATCTGCTCGACAATGGTTAACTTATCCGCAATTATCCCCATGATAGGGATAAGGTCGTTTGTCAGATTCGTTATAGTCCTTCGGGTTGTCTCGTTGGTGAGGCTCGAAGGAGACAACTGATAGGCCCGTGTGGCCTCAGATCTGCCTGTTTCCGCCATCTGCTCTAGGATCTTCCATACAGCATTTTCATTCTTGTTCAGATAGCTTCCTCCACAGGCGGCACTCACTAACCCCTGCATTTATGGGGTCAGACCACATAACAAGGTATGGACTAAGATCGCCGTGGAAATTCCATGGCATGGGCATTTCTTAATGAGGTCATTAAATCTATCCCAAGCTTCATGGAATGGTTCGTTGGGTCCCTGGGAAAAGCTTGCGATCTTTGTTCTCATTTGATTAGTCCTACTAAGTGGGTAGAACTTTTTCAGGAAAAGGTCCTTGAACTGCATCCAGGTTGTACACATCACCCCTAGGTTTTTCAGCCAATGTGTTGCCTTATCTCCTAAGGCAAATGGGGTGGCCTTCAGCCGGATGTAATCTTGCCCAACCCTAGGGTGACTAAGGTTGTTGCAAACCAGCTCAAAGTCTCTGAGGAAGCCATTAGGTTCTTCGTTTGCATTTCCATTAAACTTCGGAAGCATGCTAAGAAAGTGAGGCTTGAGCTCGAATGCTTCGGGGGGAACCGTCGGTGCCAACCAATTGTGCATCTCATTTTCTGCTAGGTTGCAAGCATCAACCATTGGTCGGTCGATCCCTCCTGCTATAATGATTTGTCCCATCCTTGCTGTGAGATCTACATTTTGTTGTTCAGTTGTGGCTAGGCGAGTAAGGATTGTTTGGAGTGGGTCATCTCTGTGTTCTTACTCATCTGGAGGTCGCTTTGGTGGCATCTTGTCCTCTAGTCCTGGAGAATGGAAATGATCTGGGTTAGAGGACAGATCAAGGAATGGGTTCTTACGGAGGCGATGGTCTTCCTCAGTAAGCTCAGAGGAGAGGAAAGGGTTGGTTTGAGAGTAACCACCATGGGTGTGAGGGATCCAGAACTCAAGAGGGTCATGAGCTCTGGGTGGTCCAAGTTGCGCTTGGGCCGGTGAAGATGAGTTTCGTGGGGGGCTCAAAGAGAGATTAGAAAATAGTGTGTCGATATTCCCCCAGTCAGTCTTCTTGGATTGGTGAGAAGAATTGGGAGTTCTAAGTGAAAATAGGATTTTACTCCTACCTGAAGCAAGCAATACAATCCAAACCCTGTTTTTTCACACTCAATATGGTGAAGGACCCGAAATCGAGTCCAATTAATCTGGTTGATTTTAAGTGTGATTTTCAAGCAAATAGCAAAGGTTACGTGGCCTAGAAGGAAGATGGCTCAAAGCCGGATATGTCTTCCCTATTTAACCTATCGCCTAAGATACATGTGTCCTTCCTTTCTTCGCTCCTATCCCAAGTTGATGGATTCAAAGACCATGCCCCTATCTACCTGCAAGAAGGCGGAGGCTGATAAGGCTGGAACTCCGCCCCGAAGGGTTACTAGCAACTTGTTGCGGAGTACCATTGGTTCACCCCTGACTACCTGTAAACAGGCGGAGGCTACTTGGTACTAGTTGATGAACCTGAAAGTATTCAACTCGTGATATTTGCTAGGATTAGTTGGTATGTAATATGGAAAGCAGGGATTTGGGCGCTACCTTAAGGTGTTTACACACACTCAAGTACCCTCACTCAGCATGAAAACAATGTTGTGGTTAATCTCTCGCAACCAGAATTTCCAATTTTATTGATTTTTTTGGTCAACAATGTCAGGGGTCCCAGTTTTAAGTGAGGTTACCACTAGGTTAGTCCAATCCACACAGCACGCCTATCGTCCAGTCCCGATTTCCTTTTACATAAGTTGGAAAACCAACAGAGAAATAGAGAAAAGCCGATGCACGAAAAATAATGATTCTTATGCTGAGTGAAGAATACTTACATTGGTCCCTTCGTTTTTATGCAAGATGCAAAACAGAATTGAAATCTTTTACTCTATATGCAAATGTAGATGACAAAATTCACTACTAAACAGGCAGTTCTATTAGCGAGTGAAGCACATGTTCAATTTGACTCGATCTGTGGTCTAAGTGCGTCTTTTAAGTGGTTGTGTGGTCCTAGAAATTATGAGCACAAGCAAACCCTAGAGTGGCTCGAGGAGCCGCTAGTGCAAGCCTATTCTAAAAATTCAAACCACACAACAAACGGGGACACGGTTTCACTATGTTTACACACGCGAGAACCCAAGTGGGAACCGCTGGAAATAATGCAAAATAATGAAGAAGGAAAAATTACAATTCCTCATAAATCCCTCAAAAGGTTCAAAGATACAAGTTCCTCGAAGCATCTTCAACTCCTCGTGTTCCTCGCACAGAAAACAAATTGAGGTCAGATAGAGGACCACACAAAAAATACAAATTACAGGATAGAAAAATATTCACAAGAAAACCGGGGTCAGACTACCCGGGGGGGGAATCAAGCATTCAGAAATTAACTACAAATTAACCTAAGCCATGCCTCCCTGGCAACGGCGCCATTTGACGAGTGTCTTACTACCCTTGTTAATTTGATCAAATTAATGGTCAATTTAATGTGTTGTCGTTCGTTGTAGTCGGACACTAAGAGCAGATCAAAAACCACATTCAATTATAGTCAAATTAATTTCGAGCGACAAAACTTTTTTACTTGGGCAAGCCCAAGGTTGAACTCAGGGAGGCAGTTGTCTCCTTAGGTAGATTTTTAGCAAATTTCCATGGTCGTATTTTCATGTGATAATTTTTTGGGTCTTTTTCAATATATTTTATGCAAGAAAGAAAAGACACATGCAAAATTGGGCCAGTTTCCAAGTTAATTCAGAAAGATGGTCAAATTGATACCAAAAATTATGAACCATGGTCAGATAGTGAAATATGATTAAATTAAGCTACTCTAATTTTTTTAGAATTTTCTGACGCTACATTAATTTACTGTGAATTTAAAATGAATGCAAGGTGATTTTGACTAAATTAATTTTACTAAATACCAAATCACACTATTTTCAAATATAAAAATTATCCTAGATAGATCTAAATATGAAGAAAACATAAAAGTTAATAAACCTAAATTTCTGCATGACACAGACCTATTAAAATTAATTAAGAAAATCACTAAATGATTTATTCAGGCCTCGGGGTGTGTGTAAATGAGATGATATTTGGATACAATGTAAATTTAATTATCCTAGGTCTAATGTGAATTTTTGGCAATTTTTGGAGTCACAGAGAAATTACTACAAATTAAGAGGCATAAATGGGCAAAATATGAGAACATTTCACCAATTAATTAATGATATAATCCACTTATCTTACAAAAATATGCCACATGTCACATATAAAATAGGACAAATTAAGCTACACAATGCAATTTTCAAAATTGAAAAAAGAGTTAAAATGAATTCCTAAATATGTGTTCAAAGACAGGAGCCTATTTGCAACTACAGTAATTAAAATTGATAAAAAGTAAACGTGCTGACAGGGACTGATATAAATTACTATAATGATGGGGGTGGATGCAAATTTCCCACAGAACACGTGCTCCTCACATGGGTGCTCCTAACAGGGACTGGAATGTAAATATTAACACCTCTAGGGGCCTCGTTGCAAATTACCCAGGCTGCATGTGCAGACCACGTGGGGTTCCCAGGCTCGATGGTACTTTAGAGGCTCGGGTGAGGCTAGGGTGACTCTGGAGGCTCCGTCTTGGCTTGGAGCAGCTTCGGGGGATCTGATCCTGGTCGGGGAAGAGGCCTGGATCGGGCGACGTGGCTCGATGTGGACCGTGGATCAAGTGAAGATCCAACGGTTGCTGATGGCTGGAGATGTGGCGCTATCAAATGCCTAGGATTCTCCTAATCCTACGGCTGCGGGACGTAGGCGATGTGGCGTGCTCCGGACCGTCCGATCAAGGCGATCAGACGGTTGCTGCTCTTCTTCCTCAAACAGGTCCGCCGCCTCCTACAGTGGAGAGGGTTGTGCTCTGGCGAAGGGTCTCGAGCTCCGCCTCCTCCTCTGGTCGTCGGTGAAGCTCGCCGGAGGCTCCCAAGTAGCTGGAAAGACTCTGGAAGGTGTCGGGGATCCTCCGACGATCTCAGGAGTGGGTGATAGGCTCTGGAGAGAAATGGTGGAGAAGCTCGAGGAAGCTCCGATGAAGTTCCATCCAGTAGAAATAGATGTACCTACAGGGGGTAGCGGTATAGCCGAGGTGTGCAACGTGTACGTGGAGTCGTCGTGAGTGAGGTGCGAGGCCTGAGTGGTGAAGTAGGGGGGGTCCGGTGATCAAGCTCCGCCAAGGTGGCAGAGGTGGTGTCAGCGTAAGTTGGGGTGCTTCATCGAAGTGAATGGAGTATGGCGGAAAGGTTAGAGCTTTGAGGGGAAACTCGGTGGATGCTCAGCAAAGCAGGAAGTGAAGCGAGGACGGGGAATAAAATCATAGAAGAAGAAGGAAAATGAAGAAGAAGTCGGAGGGAAGATGGAGGTGTCTACCTGGGGTTAGAAGCTCGGATGAGATCTTCCAGGACTTCACAAGGGCCGGTAGTGTCCCGAGCTCGTGCAGCTAGCGGAGCAAGCAGCGGCACGGCGGTGGAGGGTCATAGATCTCACTGGAGGTGAATCTCTGTCTTCGCTCGTCATCACGTCAGATTGTTGTCACCAAATTGGAGATGGGAGCTCGAGAATTCTCTCTGTAATGGTGGATGGGGGTGAAGGTGGCCGGAGACGGTGTATTTATAGGTTAGATATGGTGGTGACAGGTGATGAAGGGTGATGTTGGTGGAGGTCATGAGAAAAGCGGAGGGTGTTCATGGAGATCGAGGGGGTTGGCGAGGATGAGGGAAGATTGGTGGATGTCGTGGTGGTGAAGGGAGGCCAAAACGATGGCCGGCGTGGTGCCCAAAATAGAAAGGGGGCAGCCCTCGTGCACAGTGGACGACATGGGGTGCGGGGTATGCGGGAGGTAGGAGACGATGCCCGGGCCGTTGGATCACGAGATCCAACGGCCCTGATGGAGGCGAGGGTGGACGCTTAGGATTAGATCTAGGGTGGATCCATCGAACGGTTTCGGGTATGCCACGTGGAGGGATGCAAGCACGGCATTGATGGGAGGTCCTGAAGAGTTCTAATGTTTTGATCGAAGGGTCCAGATATTGTACGAGATGGAGGGCTAGGATTGAGGGTTTCTGGCGATGATCGGAGGGCGCCTAGTGCACCACGTGGCTTGCTAAGGATGAGGCGTGAAGGGACGATCCAGATGAAATCCATGGGTAGATCGGGAGGCTGAAGGCGATGCGATGATGAACAGCCCAGATCAATAGAGGGGGCGAGCGATCGAACGGCGGGGAAGGCTGGGCGCGTGGCGCGCAAAGAAGAGGGCCACGTGGCGCAATCAGAGGGCGCCACGTTGCCAGCTCTGAGTGGTTGAGAAAGAAAGTGAATTTAGAGAGAGAAGGAGGCTGAATTTGGAAAAACTCAAAACATGAAAGTTGTAGATCTCAATGAGATACAAGTTTCATGTTGACCAAAAACGGAGATGACGTCAAATATGATACAAGAGTACAAATATACATATATAGTATACAAGGGAGACCAAAAACCCAAATTTTTTATATGAGCTCCAAATTGAATGAAATTGGTCTAATTTTTAAGGTCTCTGGATGTGTTTTAATCTGAAGATGAGTAGACCTAATTCGGAGGTTGTATGAGGCGGATATTGGCATTCTAAGATCCAGGTTCTCCAACTGGGTTTGAGGCTTTATTGGGCAAATTTACAGGATAAGGATTTTTGGCCTTCTTCCTTATATTATTAACTAATAATGTACACTGTGGAAGGCAGGTGTTATTTGATTTCAGAGGGGATATAAAATACAATCAATTAGGTGAATTATTGGTAGACATTTTACAAGTGCATTTTACTAATGAATTGGCTTCTTATTTAATGCAAATATGAATGCTAAAATGCATGTATTGTGGATTGATACATGAATGTTATTTATGCAAGATAAAGGGAAATATGTTGCTAAATACTCGAGAACAAGGCTCTATTTTCAACTTTAAGAGTGATGAATCATAGATTCATCACCAAGCATGTGTGTCTCGTGTGTCTTGCGTAGGAAAATTACATGGTTGCCCCTCTAGCTTATGGAAATTGTAGAAATGACTCTATGAAAGACCTAAATGCAATATTAATCCATTTATTTTTATACTTTTTTTGCATTTATTCCTGTGAACTTTATTTCTCATATCCTAAGGATATATACTCCATTTTTTATTTATTTCAATTTCGTTAAGTTCCTAATTTTATTATCTATCAAATGGCATGTATGATTTACTAATTCGACATCTTATGTATCAAGCTAATTTTCAAATGATTAATACGTCAATTTTCTCTTAATTGAAATATCTTTAATTGAACTATGAATTATCCCCATGCTCAAATGTCATTGGAATTGTTGTTCATTATTTATGCTCAATGATTGAACTATTAATAGGGCTTATTTATGGTGGCATCATCCTAGCATCTTGCATCACTTCAAAATTGCTAAAAACATACTAAATTTTCGTCACAACATTTTATTGCATGTTGCATGACATTTATTTTGCATACAATAAAATAAAAAAATGCAGTCTCATCTAATTGCATCTATTATTTTATGCATGTTTATTATTAGTGCATTTTATTGTGTTCATTATGACTGCATATGAAGACCTAGATCTATGATTAGAATCACTCGAATCGAATCAATAATTTTTGATCGATAGACAAGGAGGCTCGTGTCCCTGTGTTCGACCTTGGTAGACTTACCAAGTGAAATTCTCCACATATTCTCATGTGTGGTTTTGCATGGATCATTTTAACCATATGTATACGATAAAATACATGACTTATTCTTATTTGTTTATTAAATTTTATTGTATTATTTTGTTTACAAAATTTAGCTCTTCACATTGTGTTTATTGTTGCATCATTTGCTGATTAATTTTCTTGACAATATTTTGACATTTTTCCTTTGTTGAAGGGCCTATGGAGATTGAGGATGCCTAAGAACCAAGGAGGCATAGAGTCGAGAGCACCCGCTGCGAGGAGCCATAGAGGAAACTCAGGAGACTGCGTGGCTATTAATTATGCAATTGATTTCATTTTCATGTTGTCTATACTTGTAATCATTGCATTTCTTGCGATCCTCGTTTGAGGGCTCACATGTGTAAATTAAAACTTGAATCTTTGCATGTGTTGTGTGGAGATTGTTTTACCGCATTCCAGGTGGGGCTCCAATTGTGTGTTGACCAAGGGCTAGACACACAACTCTTAGAGCTTTTTTATTTTCCGATGAATCATGTTTGTTTTATAGGTTAATCCATACCCCAGTCCGGGTGGTGCAGTTTCTTCGACTTACATGCATTTAGTGTATAAATTCTCATATAGAGTGTTACACATACATGGACATTGTTGGAGGAACAGTAAGTTCTCTCTCAAGCATGCATCGTGATTTCCACGAATGAATCCGTTTTTCTCGATCTTCCCCTTGACTTATCACTTAGGATACTAAAGGAAATTGGGAATGGCTAATTAGACGATTTTTTCTTAATTTGTGCTCACATTAAAAATTGTACATAGGATGTTTTGATTATTGTGACGAGGATGTATCCCTAGAATAGTGCTCAAAACCTATTCACAAAACATGCACATCGGACTTCAATTTTGGATGATCACCACTTAAATGATAAGATAAATGACCAACCCTAGTTGGTCTTCACGTATGAGTTGGTGAATCAAGGGCATTGCTTGAATGATTGAGCCTTGGATGACTATTCTTCTCAATCCTCTCGTAACCCTAGATGATACACCCACCACCCCCATCTCCGCACATCTCTGTAAATCCACCCCCTCTAACCCTAACTAATCATCATTTCTCCATCCTTAATTCCTCATCCAAATACCTAGGCTACTCTTCAGCCTAAGTATAGGGGGAATCTTATACATTCAATGATTATTCACCACTGGTCTCTCCATCCTCATTGCACATCCAATACTTAGGCCACTCTCAGCCTAATTATTGGGGGACCCTAAGCATTCATTCTTCCCTCTTATTCTTCTTATACTTAGGTCATTTTGACCTAAGTATAGGGGAAGAATCCGAGTTAGTTCTGCTAGACACCTTGTATTTAACCTGAGCTATGGCTTTATATCGCTTTTGTGCTATGTGGAAATAAAAAAGTTAAGCATAGGGGTATACCGTATATATTGTGTATACACTTTAGCCATAGCTCGTATTTTGACATTTTCGAAACTTTTTGGGGATATGGTATAAGTACTTGTGATCTGATTTTCATGAAAATATTTGTAAAAATGTTTTGAAAAATTTTCTAACTATGCAATACTATTTTGAAAAATATTTGATAATTGTTTGAAAATGGAGATTCTACTTGTTTGAAACTGTGGTTGAAAATTGTTTTGAAAATCTATATATTATGTGTCATGATTTGTAAAATGTTTTCAAAATCTTCAAAAAGAGGGACAAACTGTTCTGTTTTGAAAATTATTTTCCAAAATTACTTTAAAAGTCTAAAAAATCAAAACTTGAGCAGTGATTTCAATTACTGAGCTTAAAATGAGTAGCCATTTCTCATTGAGGGAACTACGGTCTCCCTTAACATAGTGGGTGGTTAAAAGACAATACAAATGGTATGGGTAGGTGTCTAATGGTATGTACTTATACCCATGCAGGCTTAAGGTGGATGCAACTATTCACATGAGATTGGGTTAGTCATTGTTTCTATAAGGACTAAAAAAATACCATAAAAATTGCAAAATTCAAAAATCACAAAAATTCACTAACTCTGGAGTTGGTGTATTCCTGACACATTTACTACCATTCAAGGCCTAAGGACTTGAAAACACTTGGTTTTTGAGAGTTTGAGAGTTTGAGTTAGACAGCATTAATTAGTTTTTTAAACTTAATAATCCATAATTCCCTAATTTGAAAGATTTGAGTGCTATATTGCACTCTTTATCTCAACCTTCTCAAGAATATGCCCAAAACATCACTTTCACAACTGCATGACTGATGAGATGAGTTATCACTTGAGGGATTGGGATTGGAGATTTGAGTTTAGATCTGATTTAGTGATGCTCGAGGATGGGATAAAGTCAATGAAGGCTTCAAGAAACCTGAGTGTTAATAAATCCGAGCCAGTATGTGAACACATTCACATGCCATCTTTTGATATTTACCTATGTGCCATAATGTGATGAAACATAATAAAATTGTTGATCAATGTGCAACAACTCTTGGTAAAAGCAGTGGAGCAAGCCTACCAAAAAGAAAAGAAAAGAAATATTGAAAGAAAAGCTATCTCAGTTTAAAGTCAGATATTAAAGAGCTTACATAAAAGGCAAGTGCTCCCAAACATTTCAATGTGTCCACTTGGACCAAAGATACTAGGCCCAAGGAGTCGGGGTAGCACATAAAAAGGGCTCTACATTGTATAGTGATACAAATCTAGGTGTTGAAGGTATATTAGATACTCAAATGAGACACACCCTGGTGTACTCCTAGGATAACAAGTGCAGGCGACTATGAGCACTCTTGACGGACACATTGATTAAAAAACCAAAAATATACATGTGTTGAGTAATAAGGCACTCAAGAGGATCTTAGTTCTAATGCGAGGGATGGATGAAAGTACACAATCCTAAGCCATCCATCATCTGGCCATCCATCTACACTTTCAAGTCTGACAAACTAAGGAGACAGTGGATTGAATGTAAGAAAAGACTTATTCCCTAGTGTTTACGATTAGGTCTAGAGGAGAGTCTCCTGGACTAAGACTTTGGATGGCATGTCGACTCGACTCTCATGATTGCAGTACACTCAATGTCATATCCTTATATTATATGTAAAAACAAAGAGTCTGATAATTAAAGAAGCTGGATTCTTTTTGACTAAAGCATGGTTGCGCCAAATTTTTAGGATCACTCAAATTAAGGATCTTCGATGAATTGAGACATGAAAATCCACATGCACTATCAGAATTAATTTGTCTCCTCCATCTTTAAATGCTCAAGGACGAGCATAGTTTAAGTATAAGGGGATGATGAATCTATGATACATCATATTATTTATTATTTACTATAATCCTAACTAAACAATTCAATAACATCACATTTAATTCACTAATATAAACAACTAATATATTGTTTATAATTAACCCTAATTGCTCACCCTAAATATTGTATATCTAACTCTAACAATTTCTGTATTTTTCTTTAACTAGAAATCCCAAAAAATTATTTGTCAAAATGTTTTGAAAAATTTTCTAACTATGCAACACTATTTTGAAAAATATTTGATAATTGTGTGAAAATGGAGATTCTACTTGTTTGAAACTGTGGTTGAAAATTGTTTTGAAAATCTATATAGTATGTGTCATAATTTGTAAAATGTTTTCAAAATCTTCAAAAAGAGGGACTAATTGCTTTGTTTTGAAAATTATTTTCCAAAATTACTTTAAAAGTCTGAAAAATCAAAACTTGAGCAGTGATTTCAATTACTGAGCTTAAAATGAGTAGCCATTTCTCATTGAGGGAACTACGGTCTCCATTAACGTAGTAGGTGGTTAAAAGACAATGCAAATGGTATGGGTAGATGTCTAATGGTACGTACTTATACCCATGCAGGCTTAAGGTGGATGCAACTATTCATATGAGATTGGGTTAGTCATTGTTTCTATAAGGACTAAAAAAATACCATAAAAATTGCAAAATTCAAAAATCACAAAAATTCACTAACTCTGGAGTTGGTGTATTCCTGACACATTTACTACCATTCAAGGCCTAAGGACTTGAAAACACTTGGTTTTTGAGAGTTTGAGAGTTTGAGTTAGACAGCCTTAATTAGTTTTTTAAACTTAATAATCCATAATTACCTAATTTGAAAGATTTGAAAGCTATATTGCACTCTTTATCTCAACCTTCTAAAGAATATGCCCAAAACATCACTTTCACAACTGCATGATTGATGAGATGAGTTATCACTTGAGGTATTGGGATTGGAGATTTGAGTTTAGATCTGATTTAGTGATGCTCGAGGATGGGATAAAGTCAATGAAGGCTTCAAGAAACCTGAGTGTTAATAAATCTGAGCCAGTATGTGAACACATTCACATGCCATCGTTTGATATTTACCTATGTGCCATAATGTGATGAAACATAATAAAATTGTTGATCAATGTGCACCAACTCTTGGTAAAAGCAATGGAGCTAGCCTACCAAAAAGAAAAGAAAAGAAATATTGAAAGAAAGTTATCTCAGTTTAAAGTCAGATATTAAAGAGCTTACATAAAAGGCAAGTGCTCCCAAACATTTCAATGTGTCCACTTGGACCAAAGATACTAGGACCAAGGAGTCGGGGTAGCACATAAAAAGGGCTCTACATTGTATAGTGATACAAATCTAGGTGTTGAAGGTATATTAGATACTCAAAAGAGACACACCCCGGTGTACTCCTAGGAGAACAAGTCCAGACGACTATGAGCTCTCTTGACGGACACATTGATTAAAAAACCAAAAATATACATGTGTTGAGTAATAAGGCACTCAAGAGGATCTTAGTTCTAATGCGAGGGAGGGATGAAAATACACAATCCTAAGCCATCCATCATCTGGCCATCCATCTACACTTTCAAGTCTGACAAACTAAGGAGACAGTGGATTGAATGTAAGAAAAGACTTATTCCCTAGTGTTTACGATTAGGTCTAGAGGAGAGTCTCCTGGACTAAGACTTTGGATGGCATGTCGACTCGACTCTCATGATTGCAGTACACTCAATGTCATATCCTTATATTATATGTATAAACAAAGAGTCTGATAATTAAAGAAGTTGGATTCTTTTTTACTAAAGCATGGTTGAGACAAATTTTTAGGATCACTCAAATTAAGGATCTTCGATGAATTGAGACATGAAAATCCACATGCATTATCAGAATTAATTTGTCTCCTCCATCTTTAGACGCTCAAGGACGAGCATAGTTTAAGTATAAGGGGATGATGAATCTATGATACATCATATTATTTATTATTTACTATAATCCTAACTAAACAATTAAATAACATCACATTTAATTCACTAATATAAACAACTAATATATTGTTTATAATTAACCCTAATTGCTCACCCTAAATATTGTATATCTAACTCTAACAATTTTTGTGTTTTTCTTTAACTAGAAATCCCAAAAAAATAGATAAATATTGTTTATAATTATTTTGGATTTAAAAATAAATTAAAAGTACAAAAAATATCAAAGCCATTAAATCGAGAGTTTTTCCATTAAAAATACTTACCTAAAATATTTCTCTGTGTTTTTTTATTTCTTTTGACATTTTGATGAACATGATACTTGTACATCTCATCGAGATCTACAACATTCATTTTTGTGTTTTTGTATTTTTTCTTTCTTCTATTTGTTTTTGAATTTATCCTTATTTTCTCATTTTTGGATAATCTTATTGGGCCGCATGGTGCTATATCGAGTTGCCATGCAACCCGTTGCCCTGACGCCACCCAGCCTATTCTTTGGCCACATGATATCCTCCTCGCGCCTTCATCTCCACCATATCTTCCCATTCACTCCAGATCCCTTGGATCTTCCTCGTTGATTACGATCTAACCACACCCTCGTACCTCCATCTGAACCATCAAATGCCCCCTCATCCAATGGTTGATTGACCTCCATGTTGCTCCTCCGCTCCTTATTGTTAGATATACTTAGATACCATATCCATTGTCTCTTTTCATGCATCTCTCCAGCGCTCTATCCAATCTGTTGATCTGGTCCAAGCCGCTCTATCACGCCCATCTCTATATCATTTAATTGAGCGATCCAATGACTCAAAACCCTTCTTCCACCTCCCGTTTCTAATGTGCCAAACGTTTCTCCTCGTGAACCACTCACCCCCTTCCTAATTTAGGTCATTACTCCATCGACTCCTCATAGCCTAAAATGCCCCCCTCTCAGCCCTAACCACCTTGATCTTCTCACTCATGCCTCCCTCTTCTTTGCAAGACTGCCTCATTCCTCTCCTTTATCACCTGAATGATCGAACCTTTATGACCTAAAAAACCCCTACTCCACCTCTATTCTTGAGGGTCCACCATTCTACAAAGTCACCTTCTATATCCTCTTCTCTTCCCCGTGTCAGGGGGAGGTGGAATTGAGGTCAACCATGGTGATGGTGTCCAGGTGTCATCGACCCACGGTGGATCCGTTGTGTTACTGCCACCATAGGTACTATTGAACACCAAGGCCTGGCTGATTGATGAATATATAATTCATTGCTCTAATTAGTTGAAAATAAAGCTTCATCCCCATAATTTAGGTGCATTTTCATGTTAACTTCATAAGCTAACTTTCATGCATCCATAATTAATTTGTATAAATTAACATTCATGTTCGCATTCATAATCATCTTCATATCTTCACCTAACTTCATGAATTTTAGTTAATTCATGCTAACTCCAATTGACCTGAAATTAACTATATTTTGTACATATCACTAACCTTATTCCATGAAAAATCCTAAAAAATACTAACTAGTAAATATGTAAAATAATCTGAAATCCTAATTTTAGAAGAGACAGACTAAAGTACTAATATCTTTCTCATACAATGTCCAAATGAACTCTACTCACTTTTAAATTAATGTACATTCAAATATCTATAAATCAAGACCAATTTCAAAAGAATTGGAGTCTATTTGTGAAAATTGAGTTTTGGGACTAAATTGTGCATTCTATATATTTGCTAAGTTTGACGCATTATTTCATGTGCATATTTCATTCATTTTAATTAATTTAATTTCATTAATTTATTTATTGTTTAATAAAATACTTAAAAATCAAAATCCAAAAAATATAAAAGCAATAAAAATAACATGTTCTAACTTAACCTTACTCACCTAATCCACTTGTACATAATTAACCTCCATAATTTTTGTACCTATTTAAAACCAACATAAAATTTTGAAAAAAAATCACATTTGATTCCATTGCATTTAATATTTTCCCATGCATTTATTTATCCACATAAAATAAAATAAAAATATCAAAGCTAGAAATTATTATTTTATATACATAAAATATCACCAAAGAAATCATATGTTGCATTCATCATTTCATTTGTACATGAGTCCTTCTTGAGCACTGTAGATCACATTTAGCCATACTTTTTTCATGTGGGTCATTTTTGCATTGGAGTCCATCCTCTATTTTTAATCTATTTATGCATATGTTTTGTGCACTAATCAACTTTCCTGGTCAATGACGTGGCGCAACATCACTGGGCTACTTGGTGCCTGGTCATCCCCATCCCCTCTTTTCTCTCTCCACGTTCTATGCATGTGAGTTTCCCTCTTTCTCCAAGTCACGTGCCTTGCACGTAACTCTGATGTCACCTCTTCCTCATGTGCCCTGCACATGAGGTCTAATCCTTTCACTGGCCCATGTCGCTTCCTCATTTCTCTGCTCCTCCACCCTTGTTTCCCTCTCCACCTCTTCCCCCAACCATGCGTCACCTACTCCTCTTTTTTTTGATAGCTCGCCAAATTCCCACTCTTGTTGCACCTCCGACAACCTCTCATCTACTACAATCATCTCCCCAATGGTCGATAATAACCCAAGACCCGTTGATTGCACCCTTATTCACAATAACCATCTCCATCAATCCAACCTCCCTACATTTATCATCGATAACTAACTCTATACTTGCGAGCCTAACCCAATCTCCTATCATCGACGACCACCTAACCTTATCCCTTTATCGCCTCTACCTTTTAAGGAACCCATTATTAACAAACCTAGTCGGCTGAAACCCTTAACCCTCACAGACTCTTCTCCCATTCGAATCCATTACTGAGCATTGTGATCAGGAATCTTCCAGATTTGCCATTGTCTGAAATTGAGGGAGAGAGCTTAGAGGTCGGTGGTGATAGAACCGTCTTCTCTGGCGAGAACCACACCTTGCACTACTACCTCCTTCTTGGAGTAGTGAAGCTTTATCACGAGCCTTTGCACGATTCGAAGCGAAGATTTAGAGAGGCAATAGAGTCCTCCAACCTCTAGGTGATCCATCTACTCTAATGCCAGCTACCAGACGTCTGTCGCTTCATCTCTGACTAATCACCACCCTCTCTCTCTATCTCGTGCAACCTTCCATTACCAGCATGTTCCTCTCTATTGTGACCGCCTAAAGCACCATCCACCTTCGACCATCAGAGCAAGCAGCAACCTCAACTAAGCATCAAAGAAGAACCACACCCAGTTTGAAGCTCCAGGTACCATCCAATCCAGAACTCTCGGTACCAAGGTCATCCAAAGAAACCACAAATTATAGCCATCGATTGAGCTCCAATTCGACGAACCAGAGCATCACCAAATCGTGATTCCGAGCTAGCAAATTTAAGAGTAGCTGAAGTGCCTTAGACACGCCGCGTGGAGGACTAGCACTCGAGCCTCCGACCAAGAATCATATACCAGGTGCATACCACGTACGTGTGAAAGAATTATAACCAAGCCCTCGTACATCTCCAAAATTCCAAGGTAGCCCAGGTCACGTGTGCCCGACATGTGACCTTGGGTGATTTACACTTACGCCCTTGCAATCTTTAGGAATTACATATATGTCTGATGAATCTACATTTCATCATCTTTATTCTATCATTTTGGCCTTAAAAACCCTAGTTAATGCGTGTAAATAGGCCTAATTTAGGCATTTTATCATCCATGCATTATTGTGAAAATATTATATAAATTGCGATTTTTAAAGCCAAAATTATAGAATAAATAAAAGAAAACGAATAAAATATTAATTATTTTATAAACCAAAACCCCGAGACCTAGGCATCTTGATGGCTAGGTCCACAAGGAATAAAGTAGGGGGAGATAAGGGCCAGAAACAACTAAAAATCCCTTTGATTTAATTCATTCTTTATTCATTTTGGGACCTATTTTTGGTTCCACTTTTTACTCCTCAAATGAAGAAACTTTATACATGAAATATGTAGATAATTAAATAAAGAAAAATACAAAATTGATTTCACTCAAAAATAATATACAAATAAAAAGTTATGGTCTGAATAAGATTCCAGAATCCCAACTTCCCAGACCTGTATCTCTCAAATAAAAACTCAAAATGTGTCAAACTCATCTTTAATTGTATATAATTTCAAATAGTCTATTTAATGAAGGTGGTTTCGCATTTGATGGAGCTACGGTTTGAAAGTTGAGTTTTGGACCCCTATTGTATAATTGTACAGATTAAAATATTCATTTTATTATTTATTCACTATTTTTATTATTTTATATTTTTATAATTTTGTAAATATTATTTATAATATATATGTACATTAAAATCAGAATAAAAAACCTAAAGAAAACACAAAATTAAAATACATGTATTTAATACATAGGTATAAGACCTATAAATATACATATATAATTGATTCTTCTATTTTATTAAACATACAAACATCTTCAGAAAAACGCAATAAAATATATTTAAGTGTATAAAATTCTCTATAAATATATAAAATGTTAAATCAAAATAAATCAATCAAATATACAAATTACAAATAAAATGTTAAAATATATAGATATGTGTACCTATATAGCATATAAATGGAAAGTAGTAATTTTATACCTCGAAAAAATAAATAAAATCATCATAAAATAATTAATAAAATAATAAACATTTTTATTTAATGACCAAAAAATAATAAATTCAATTACTATTTTTCAATGATTTTTGAATTATTTTTTAGGGGATTTTTCCTGGTTGGTCCATATGGACCAACCAGGTTGGTCTGACAGTTGACCCCCGGTCAACTGTCTGACCTCCTCCTGCAGCTTGTCAGGACGTTGGTTTCTTCGCCATCTTCGAGGATTTTTGCAGGCCACGTCTTCATCCTTTGGCATCATGGTCTTCGTGACTTTTTATCCTCGAAGATTGGTGATACACGCCTAGATGATTTCTTGGGTTGTGGATCATCACCGCTCCTTCTGGACCTCGATCTTTGGGGCCTCTCCACTCCATGGTCAAACCTTCCAATACAACCCTCCGACTTTCCCTCCGACTTTGATCACTCTTCCACCACCTAAACCCAAGCCCAAGTCCTCGAAGACATTCCTGGTGACAGCAGAAATTCATTGGGCTTCTCGTGGGATCAAGGAGGTATCAAATCGAGTCGACTCCTCGCCGAAGGTCTCGCCGGAGTTCCCTTCCTATGCACCTTGGTGAGGCCCCTTTTACCCCATCTCTTCTCTCTGTTTCTTTTGCATCTTGTACACTGCACTAGTAAGAATCCCCTGCGACATTTTTGCTTCGTTCTTCGCCCATCGAACCGCTCTCCGCGAGCACCGTGCCGGAGCGCTCCTCCGGCCATTCTCCACCTAACTGTCGCTAGCCCATTCCACCCTTTCCGCGGAGTCGAGGCAACTTGCCCTCGATCGTCTCACGTGTTTCCTGCAGGTCCTGAAGCCCTGAAGATCCTAGGGCTCGATTTTAACACCTCGTCGGAGTTACTCGGAGCATCCAGCTCCGCCACCCTTTGTCGCGAACACCACCACCCTCCGGTGATTTTTGGGAGCTCCAGCAGCTAAAGGAGGCCAATAGGGAGCGAACGTACCGTCTTTCGAGCTTCAAGTCCGCCGGAGGCCGGAGGAAGAGCTTGGAGAACTTCATCTAGCCGGAGTTTTCTCGAGTTCTTCCAACCACATCTCCAGCCGTCCGATCAAGGTGCCCTTCCATGTCGTGCCAGAGCCCTTCGATCCAACCCTCCCACAGCCGTTGATCTTGCACCATAGATCTAATCTGGTCCGTGAATCACGAAGGGTCATCATCCCATCAGGTGTCGCCACGTGTATAAGTGAAGGTTCTCTCGTCGTCTCATCCTCCTTGGGCATGGGTATTTTGCTTCAAACCCTGCCCGTTTTTATAATTTACTTATTAGAACTTAAACTTTCATCTGCAAGCTAATTATTTTGTAAAATTTGCATCTTAACTCCCGGATTTTGGGTTAATTACGTTAAGGTCCCCGCCAGCGTGTGCAAGTCACGTGGTCTTGGCATTTTTGCATCGAGACCCCCGAGGGTTAATGTATTGCACTTTAGTCCATGAACATTTTATTGCAGTTATATTTTTGAGGAAATTTTGTGCTCAGACCCTTGGATTTGTGGAATATTGCAAGTAGGTCCCTACCGGGTCGCGTGCTTATGCACGTGGTCTGGGATTTTTGTACCTATACCCCTGCGGGTTTTGTGATTAATGTTTAGTCCTTAAATATTTAAATTGCAGTATATATTTTGTGTGGAAATTGTATTTGTGCCCTTGTATGTTATAGAAATACCCCTGCTAGTATATAGTTTCTTTTTGCTTCCTCTATCTATTTCAATCGTCTATAAACTTCTAAAAAATCACCAAAAAATCAAGTTAAGCTCCTGTTTAGTTGCTCTTCCACGCCATATTTTTGTTTTACATTTTTATTGCATTCGAATATTTATAAAAATTCAAAAACATGCATTTTTGTTATTGTTTGCATTAGAAAATACATAAAAAATATAAAACCTTTCTAAAAAATTCCAAAAAAATATATTTTGTGTGTTTGCATATCGTTTAGCTCGATACCAAAAATCACTTAAAAATACAAAAGAAAACTCTTAAAAATCATAAAACCACAAAAACCTTCTTAAAAATGTTAAAAAAATCTACAAAAATCCAAAAAACACAATTTCAGTTTCTGTATTTTCCCTACTTTATTGTCCTTATTTTAAAATTAATTTGAGGAATTTTGGATACTGTTTGATATTTTTCACCCTCATTTTAATTCCGACCAGCAACATTTATTCACTATTTTCAGTATTTTTGACTTTAAAATACCAAAAATGAGGAAGAATTTAGAAAAAAAATCACAAAAAACATTATAAAAATATAAAAATCACAGAAACATTTTATTTCCTATATTTTGAGTGTTTTTCCCATCTTTATCTCCCTCTTATCTCTCTTGTATTATATTTTCTATATCACTTTATATCTTATTCTAAAATAAAATAAAAAAACATAAATATAAAAAGAAAATAAAAAATCAAAAATTAAATAAAAAAATTTTATAAAATCAAAAACCCACAAAAAAGTCCCAAATGGCTAAGTAGTTCACAAGACATAGGACTTGACTTTTTTGTCTGCTTGAGTTACTCCTTGGCTTCCTGTGTTCTACCCCTACTTGCTTGCCACTATACATTCTTAGTATGGTATAATAAAGTTTGATCCTTGCTCTTGATTGCTTAATTAATTGTGTGGGTTGATTGTTGATCAACGGGAAGGCCTGAGTAGTCGCCTCAGCGACAGTGAGTCTGATCTGTCAGACCATTACTTAATGTCTCTCGCCTTTTCGTTTTTCAATGCCCCTGCTAGGGGTAAATTACACGGTAACCCAGTCGACTCTACTTAATTGCATAAATGCCCCTATGAAGAGCTAAATTGCAATTTCCTCAATTATTTTCATTACATTTTGGCCCTCAGACTTTAATCTTTCATATCTGGAGCATCTTGTATTTAACTTTTGCACTCTACTTGTCATTTTGATCAACAAGTAATTTCATATTTAGAGACATTTTATAACATATAATAATTTTAGGAATATATTTTATTGATTATTGAGTACACATTATTCGTATGATTTGATATTTATATCGCTTTGCACCATAAAAAATTCACAAAATATTGCATTTACTTTATTGGATAACATATCATATCATTATTTCTTGCATTGAAAATTATTTAGCAAATTCACACATCATATTTTATTTTCGTAATTTATTACATCTCTTTAGATTAAAACCCATAAAATGTTGACAAAAGATAAAGGAACACCAAAAATATTCTTCTTATTCTCTTTTGGAATTTTGTATTATTTAATTATTAATTCTATACCCTCATATTACCTCCCTAAGTTCGACCTTGGGACTTACCCAAGTAAAATAAATAAATCATTGATCACATTAAGCCTTGATTCTCCATGTAATTTCCAGGTGTGATGATTTTTAACGGTTATCTGAATTTCCGCACGACAGCAACTTCGATAACATCATCTATTAATTTCTTAAAATTAACAAGGGTAATTTATTGCTCATTAAATGGCGCCATTTATAGGGAGGTATACAATTTAGGATTAATTTTTATATAATTTAGTTTTTGGTTTTCCATCTTCGGGTAGTCTTATTCCCACTTTCCTGTGCATATCTTCTCTATCTATTTCTTCATTTTTTTCTCTGCATTTCTTTTATTTATTTCTGTATATTTTGTGAACTTCTCTTTAATATTTGATCTCTTATTTTTCATATGAGGTACCCAGTAGACTTGGAGAGACTTTCTTAGAAGCTGACTAACTTGGAGAGACTGGAAACGTGAAGAATTTTTATCATTGGGGAGAGAGTGTTCTTTTTTGTAAATATTTTTTAATTATTTTGTCTCTTTCCAGTAGTCTTTGTTTGAAGACTCACATTTGTACCTGGACCGGACACTCGGCTTATCAAGCCCTATTTTTATGGTGATTGATGTAGTTCTAGGATTGTATCATGGCTATTAGAGATACTAGATTACTTTTGTGCTTGTAGGACTCAGCCCACACTTTCACTTTTATTAGATGCACTAGATCGATTCATTTAGCCAAATTTCAATTTTCCTTCTCTTTCTAATAGAAATTCTAATTCTAGATGCAATTTCATGTGCATGCATTAGAAATATTTGATTAGGGAAATTTCAATTCTGTTTAGCATCCTACGTGGAGATTGTGAAGAAGCACTGTAAGCATCTCTAACTTTGCATTCATCATTGTGTTTCCTGCTGCACATCTTTTTCGATTATCCCTCGATTTTCACTCACGTAGGATTAAAGGAAATTGGAATACTCACGTAGATGTGGATTGATATCTACTAAAATTCAAAGTGATAATCAAAATAAAACAAGGGGAATTCTAACATTATCAACAATTAAAAACCAGATAAAAATGGATATCATTATTTGTGGGAGAGCAACTCCATCCTGGTACGTAGGATATATTGTGCGTGTTGAGAGGTGAGGATGCTTCCAAAGGATAGTACCCAAAACCCACATTTAAATCTTGCATAATTGGACTCATATCTTGTTTTATCAACAATTTATCGAACAGATAATAGACTGAACTTTCACATCCTTCATTGCGTGAGTTGGTGAACTTTATGGTTTGCATTGTGTATTGGATTGTGTGCATTAAAATATCATTGCACTTGCATACATATATCAATGTTCATCAATCATTTCACCTTCATTTTCAAAGCTGTCAGAATATTGGTTTCCATACCCAAAATCCATGTGTTGTGCTTACGCGACTGAATCCTGGCCATCTTCATCTTCATTCTCATATCAGAAGAATCCTTTCATTGAGTTGGTTCTTCCCCAGCCATCACAAACTCCACCCTCATTCCATCCCACTCTTTCTTTGCTTGCATATTCACGATATGAACTGCTCAAAGAACAAATGAATATTCTGTAGACACAATGGAGCAAGCGAATTCGGGGATGGACAAGTGCATAATCAAATTTGATAAAGAAACATGATTCCCGATTATGATTGAGAATTCCTTGCTTGAACCATCCCCTACTCAGGATTACTCTCTTCCTGCGTACAACCAACTTTCCTTAGACTAGACCTAAGAGAGCTAAAGTTAAGGAAACAGGATCCGTGACCAGGACACTACCATAGAAAATGTCTATTACTTGGCTTGGGATTACATGTGGGAGACACGACATATCGAGTACATCAATCACCTTCAAGTCATGATACGATAACATATGACATAGCTCAAATCAATCAGAGTGTCGATGCTTTGATAGAACAACTTAATAGTGCCATCTAAATGGTAAAGGACATAATCAGAATCCAAGATAAGTGAGGACCATACGTAGCGAACCCGAGACATTTTATGTGCAAAACCTTCAGACAAATACACCACAAGCATCTGACTAGTCCACTGACCATTTTTTTGACTCCATTAAAAGCATCAAAAAAAATAGAGAAATAGAAAATTCAAAAAATTGGACAACACTGATATGGAAGTATTTTGTAAAAGTTAGATCTTAGAGTTTCCATTAATTAAGGCCTTAGAGTATGAGCCCGATCTTTAGAGATTTATGAAGAGTCAATTATCACCTAAGAATACGAGTAGAAAGAGATCTAGAACCAAATTTCATTTAACTATTATGGCCAGTTCAATGATAATGACCAAAAAGAGCAAAAGTCACATAGTCAAACAATTATCTAGGATTACTTGTGAAATTGAGAATACCAAGTTCACCCATGTTTGGATCGATAATGACTCGACCATGAACATCCTCACAAAGTCTGTGTTTGACCTACTTGAACTCAGACTACTCAAAAAGACCAGAGTGATCGTTTTTATCCACAAAACATCGAGAGGAATTTTTTTAGTTGTCATGAGCTTCCAAGGTGTTAAACATAGAGTATATTGCATTGTCTAGGACATTGAGCACCAAGGAGAGTTGTCTGAGTCTCACATTATTCTGGGAAAGTTGTTCATAGCCTCTGCTAAGGAAATTATCAATTATGAGACTCAAGACAATAAATTCCCGAACCATATAACCTAAATAATCAAATTCTCGAGGACACACCTGACCATGAGACCACCGAACTTGAAACCGACGGTCGTGATCAGGAGATTACTGCTTCATGTGATCATACCTCTCCACATGAAACACATACACAAACCCTAAGAGAGATACCCAAGAAGTCTAATGTTGAACTGACTTTGAGTCTGATAGCACCTCTACAAAAAACCACCATAACATTGTTCTTATGATGGACCTATATACAATATCATATGTGGATTCGAACCATGTTTATGAGTATTATCACGACTATCTTAGTAGTCCAATTTTTGAGGTGGCTGTAATTCATGAGATATTTGTACCTCTCACAGATCCGACTCATGGAATCTATTATGTCACCAAAACTTAAGAACATCAAAAGTGACATCTTCTACCACCAGGGACAAGCACACAAGACATACTCAAATTAAGGAAACTCTCTTGAGACGTTCCATGACCCTAAAGGAGCGGGTCAATTTTTACGATGATTTGCTTGACGAGAAACCCATAGATGCCACAACTTCCAGATCCATTACATATGATTGGGAAAAGAATTATGATTATCCTCACAAAAATAAACTGACTAAGAAAGTCCCATTTGACCATAGAAATTAGAAGACTTCTGAAGATTCCTCATCTAGTCCTTTGGTGGTACACCAGGTAAGTGCAATTATTATAGCATCTATCAAGGGAAACTTACCTTTAGTTGACAATGGTTGGAGATCCTCTGCGTATGACTATTATTCTTATAAGGATGACTCAGATTATGGTTGGGATTCTTCTTCTTCTTCACGTTTTTCATTTCTATATTCCTTCCTGCCTCATGCCCGAACGAAAATCTGTCGTAAATCGCCTTGAACATCGGCTCCTTCTCCCCAATCTCAACGATTTCCTTGTACTACTTATTCTTTACTCATGCCAGAGCTTAAGTATATGGTGACCTGATGCTCGTTGTATATACCCCTTTAAGGATATGGGAATATCCTTAAGCGCATCGTGGAAGTGTGAGGATGTCATTGTATGCGATTGGGAGAGACTAGTCGTAATAGTTTTTTAGGGTAGCAAAATTTAAAAAATTTTAAACGATGAAACTGCATGATCCAAGAATAGTTCTTAGATCATTTCATCGAAACTACAAATAAGTATTAGGACTATCTCTTGAAGCATGGTTGCGATCATGTCTCTAAACGAAGAGAACTCCTGTCTCAAGTCCGATCCAATGGAGGAGATGCTTGTGAGTGTGTTGATGAAATGTGTGCTCCTCGCAATCCGTGTTGATGATCCAAGCGGTGAATCCTCGGATCTCGTCGCATGAGATCCAACGTCTTCTTCACGAGTGAGGCACACCGAAGGAGACAAAGATCCATGACCAAATGACGGTGATGCGATGACGATTGCTACTCTCTTTAGGGCTCCATGGTGTACAACCACAATGAGAGAGAGAATTGGCATGTATAGAGAGAGAGAGAGGGAGAGAGCATATGTTGTCTTTTGAAGAGCAAGGGTTGCCTCTTCTTATATAGTATTTTGGGAGTCCATGGATCTCAATCAATGGACAACACAAAATTTATGGATGAGATTAATTAGTGTTTCTTTTAATGACCATGATTTTATTGTAAAAATCTATATATATATATATATATATAATCAATATAAATTTATTTCAAATTAAATCAGTTATCCATGGTGGAAGGAGATTACCCTCCTCCATAAATAGAGGGGACGACCACCCATTCCTAATAAGAGTTAGTGGTCATCCTGAATGACATGGGAAGATCCTTAAGAGCATCACGGAAGTGTGAGGATCACATCATATGTGATCGGGAGCACTTAGTCGTATTAGTTGCTCAAGGCAGCAGAATTTAAAAATTTTCATGCAATGAAATCACGTGATCCAAGAACACTTCTCGGATCTTTTCATCTAAACCACAAACAAGTATTAGAGTTACCTCTTGAAGTGTGGTTGTAATCGTGTCTCTAAACAACGAGTCTTCCTATCTCAAGTCTGATCCGATGGAGGAGATGCTTGCGAGCGCATTGATTAAATGTGTGCTCCTCGCAATCCATGTTGCTGATCCAAGTAACGAATCTCCTGATCTCGTCTCACGAGATCTGACGCTTCTTCACGATTGAGGGGGACTGAAGGAGATAGACATCCATGACCAAACAATCCGGTAACATAACGATGACGTTGTGACGATGACGACTCTCTCTGGGGATCCATGGTGGATGACCTCAATGAGAGAGAGAGAGGGAGTTGGCGTGTAGAGAGAGAGCATATGGATGTTATCTCTTTGTGTTACTTCAAGAGCAAGGGTTGCCTCTTCTTATATAATACTTTGGGAGTCCATGGATCGTGATCCATAGACGACACAAAATCAATGGATTAGATTGATTTGTGCTTCTTTCAATGGCCAAGATTTTATTGTAAAAACATAACAACAATCAATTTATTTAAGATTAAATATGTATTAAAAATCAATATAAATTAATCCTAAAATTAATTAAATCAAGCATGAGATTATGAAATGAAGATAACATCCTTCCATGGGATTAGAGTGGACGACCACCCTTTCCGAACGGGATTTGGCGGCCGTCTACCATCCCATTATAAAAGGGTGCAATCTCATGTAATCTCATAAGATTACATTATTCCATGGAAATATACAAGATTTACAACAACACTTGTTGTAAATTATTCTACAAAAATAATTCATAATTATTTTGTGAATATTACAATCTTGCCATTAAAAAATTGTTAATCACAATCACATCCCAAAATAAAATGTGATTTACATTTTCAATTAATTATCCAATGGGAATTCAATTCACATCAATAATTAATCAACAAATTTAAACCATAATATGCTTTCTCTAATACATTATAAATAACATTTACAATATATATGAATAATTTGGATAGTTCTATCCACATTATTCATATCCATTATAATAAAATCAAATTTAATCATCTTGGATCTCTATTCTCATGTACCCAAATAATATGAATCACATTCACATTATTCAAAT
This sequence comes from Ottelia alismoides, assembly GCA_037367405.1. Taxonomy (NCBI): domain Eukaryota; kingdom Viridiplantae; phylum Streptophyta; class Magnoliopsida; order Alismatales; family Hydrocharitaceae; genus Ottelia; species Ottelia alismoides. Next base: position 290,198 of record JAZKJV010010688.1, read on the forward strand.
CTTTGATAATTAAATCAAATTTAATTATCTATGATAACTCTTCGTATAATATGAATCAAATTCATATTATTTGTGATAATTAAATAATATTTAATGAGCAATTTTCACATTGCTCGGATACATATATCAACAATGAAATTATCCTTGAACTCTTTCAAGGGTGTTGCACTTTCTCCACGGATACTTGGAGATAAGGACAGAGTGATTGTATGTTCCACGTATAGTGACTTGGATATTGAGATTAAATCGCAAATCAAGATCATGCATACCTCCCATAGAATCAAATCAGAGCCATAAATCTCATATTCTGCATATGAATCACATTCAGATCATTGTTCAACATTTGAACCAATATTAGATTACTTCTCTACTGAGAGAAGTCACTAAAATCCAGACATGTTTCATCACTCCCTCGGAATGGAAGCATCATGGTTAACAATTGTTTATGATCACATGACCCTCATGTATTCCTAATACATGTACATCCTGCATACTGTAAGACCTAAAATAAATCCGAAGTATTAGATCAATTTTACACTGTCTACTTTAAGGTTTTATCGTTAAGTTTCTCATTTGATCATTGGGAGTCAATATCGATCATATGCTTTCCAAAAGCATACATCATACCTAGGTGTTGATCATATAATTTCCAAAAGCATATATCAAACCTACAAATTCAGTTAAGCTTCCAAAGCGAGAGGATCATGCACAGAATTTGATTCATTCCATTATCTCATGAGTGAGCTCAAGTCTTCCGGTTCAGTAATGAACTTGTATGATCCCTTTGAGAGATAGTATTACTCATAAGCCCTTGAATGCACACCAACACACTGGTGTATAGACCTTGGTTAGGTCATCAACCTATTGGTCTGCCAAATGTACATACTCAAACATATAGTAACACACCTATTTCAGGTCATGGGATGCGTGCTTATATCATGACAACATACAACATAGGTCTTTGGTTATCTCAATCTCGTTAAGTCAACTCTTCGACCTAACTTATCTAACACCTTTGAATCTGTATTCCTTTGCATAGGACCAACATCAAGACATTGGTTAGGTATCAACCTTTGGAGAAAAGATTGGCATTTCCTTCTCAGGTTGGAGATTCTCTTATAATAATCATTTGACAATGCTTGATGAGTCCACAAAATAACTCTTTAGATATTGATCTAAGTATGAGCCTCTGCGATTCAATAATTGAATCAACAAATGTATGATCATTATGATGGCCATGGTACATATGTCTAATTGTACGAAGGGACCTATTATGCAAATTAATTATTATTCATTTCAGATCAGGGGATGATATTGGCAATAATATTTGTTGCATAATGGCTCGTCGTGGACTTGCATGTTCAACGCGTCCACCTTTCCTCTAAGGAAGGTGGCTATCTCCTCATAATCCGTGAGATTACATTATCCATGAAAATCTCCAATATTTACAACAACATTTGTTATAGATTATCTGACAAAAATAACTCATAATTATTTTGTGAACATTGCAATCATGTCAATGGAAATTTGTGAATCACATTCACCACCCAAAATAAAATGCAAATTGCATATTCAATTATTTGTCTAATGTGAATCAAATTCATATCAACATTTAAATTTGAAATGTTATTTACAAATAGCTCTCTCTTATATATTATAAATCACAGTTATAATATATGATTAATATGGACATTGTTATCCATATTATTCGTATCCATGATAATTAAATCACATTTAATCATTGGATCTCTATTCTCATGTGTCCAAATAGTATGAATTACATTCACATTATTCACATCTTTAATAATTAAATCACATTAATTATCTTAAATAGATCTCCTTATAATATGAACCAAAATCGTATTATTCATGATAAGTAAATCACATTTAATTATCAACTTTCTCAATGCTCAGATACATATATCAATAATGAAATTATCCTTGAACTCTTTTCAGGATAATCAGCTTTCTCCGCGAATACTTGGAGATAAGGATATGACGATTGTATGTTCCATGTATAGTGACTTGCATATTGAGATCCCATCTCAAATCCAAATCTCAGGGACCGCCCTAGATGTTTGATTAAATCAAAGCCGTAGATCCAATCTTCTCATTTGTTCTGAATTACGTTCAGATCACTATCACGTACTTGGACCAAGATTAAATCACTTCTCTGTTGAAAGGAGTCACTAAGATCCAGACCTCTTTCATCACTCCATCAGAATGGAAGCATCATGGTTAGACAACTGTTTATGATCATATCACCCTCATGTATTCCTAATACATGTACATCCTACATACTGGAAGACCTAGATTAAACTCGAAGTTTAATATCTATTTAGATTATCTTCTTTCGGGTTTTATCATTAAGTTTCTCATTTTATCTTTGGGAGTGGGTTTCAATCATATACTTTTCAAAAGCATATATCATACCTAGGTATTGATCATATACTTTCCAAAAGCATCTATAAAACCTACAAATTCAGCCAAGCTTCCAAAGCGAGACGACCGTACACGGAATTTGATCATAATATCCAAGAGTGAGATCATGTCTTTCGATTCAGTAAGTGAACCTCTATGATCCCATTGAGAAAAGGATTGCCATCTCCTAATCAAATTGGAGATCATTATTGAATCATCATTTGACGGTGCTCGATGAGTCCTCAATCTAACTCTTTAGACATTCATCCAGGCACTGATGAATCCCCATTTCATCACCTTTATTCTATCATTTTGGCCTTAAAAACCCTAGTCACTGCAAGTAAATAGCATTAATTTGCTAAAAATAAAATTAATTATTTATTGTATTTATTGTATATAGAATAAGGTTTTTAATGCCAAATTTATAGAATAAAGAGAAGAAAAGAAAAAGGAATGAAATATTGAAAATATTTTAAGACCCTAACCCTGATACCATGTTCAGAATGGAATTGGTCGACAAGAAATAAAGTAGGGGGAGATTAGGGCCAAAAATACCATTTATTTATTATTTTAATTATGCATTTTTGACACGTATTTTATTCTTTATTATTTATTATCAAATAAAGAAATGTTGCACATAAAAGTTGTATATAATAATGATAATAAAAAATATAAAATTGTGTTTGCACGAAAATAACACACAGTGTACATTGTATACACAAAATAAAAAGCCAAAGACTAAACTTCACAAACCCATATCTTTCAAATAAAAACTCATAATATAGAAAAATCACCTCTAATTGTATATAACTTTTCACAAGTTATTTAATGGTGGTGGTTTTATATTTTTTGGGGATACTATGTGAAATTTAGGTTTTGGTCCCCTATTGTACATTCTAACAAATAAAAATTCAATTTATTCATTATTTATTATTTTGCAAATTCATATTTTTGAAAATTTGTAAACATTATACATAGCATATGTGTACATTAAAATTAGAATAAAACCAAAGAAATTGGTAAATAAAATAAAACTATGTCAAAACATAGGTAAAATATCTATAAACATACCTACACAAGATACATATTTATTTATTCAAGTGTATAAATAACAACATAAAAATAAAATAAAAATATATTTACACTCACGATAATAAGTTGTAAATATATAAAATAAAATATTAAAATAATAAAATAAAATATACAAAAAAATGTATAAAACAATGATGAATATACCTATAAATACACTAATAAAAATTAATTACTAATAAATAAATCCAAAAAATAAATAAAAATCATAATAAATTACTACATAAAATAATAACCATTTTTTGTTTTATACACAAAAATTACTAAAATCATTTACTATTTTAAATTAAATATTCTTTAATAAATTTGGTTGTTTTGTTGCCTAGCGGGTGACGTGGCCCAATGGGATCGCGTCAACTGTTGACCTCGGTCAACAGTCCCTCCTAGGTCTGATTTAATGAGGACCCGTTCGATCCTCGATTTTCTGCCTTTTTTCCAAGGCATCTCGTCCATCTATCGACCTTGCTTCCTCAAGATAAAGTGATCATTGATCATCCCTAATCCACGCCAAATCATAGAATAATTCGTACATAGCACCGATCCATTGATCTAGCACGATCAATAAGGGTGCACACATTGTCTTATAAATAAAGACCCCTGCCTCCTTCAAATTTGGTCACCATTAGAGCCCTAGGAGCCTTCGTCTTGGATTCCAACCATCTTCTCGTGTAAAGACGAGGTGCTTCATGCTCCAGTAAAGCTCTAGGATGTCGGGGTGCACCCACGGCCGCCGTCGCTGGCGACCCTGCTCCCTAGGCGTCCCCCAGGTATAAGACTTGTTATTTCCTCGCTTATTTTACGCATTTTAATAGTAGATTTACTTTCATGTCATTAGACTAGGATTTAGTTAAGCAACCTAGCCTTAATCGCTCCGCGTGTACTTCGCCAGATTCAAGCTTCGGGAAGGTCCTCTACGCATCGTTGTCGTCGCTCCTACCATCTGAGCACTATTATATCACTCCCTATCGCTTTCCTCACATCCTAGGCACGTCCAATCACCCTAATCCATCGTGGGTCAGGAGATTGGGTCTCCTTCCTCCGCCCATCAGTGGAGACTTCGCCGCTCCCATGTTCCGTCCATTTCGACCAAATAAGGCCCTGGGGATCGTCGTATTGTTGCGCATAACCTTTCTGGAGGTCCATGTGTGCCAAATGACTCGCAATCGAGTCGATTTTAGCGAAGAATAGGTACATGGAGCACACCTTCTTCCTCGACCTCGCATGAGCACTCTAGGGCTCTAGGTGCCACGTCGAAGGGATCTTCTGATGTGAGGGGCTTCCAGGAACGTGAAGAGATGCCTGGCAGTGCCAGAGGAGGTCGAAGGAGCTCACTATGACCGATCAAAGCTCGCCAATAGCGACCTTCTTCCCCGTTCATCCAGTTCTCCTCTCAGAGGTTCGATCAAGAGGGAAGCTCTGGATGCTACAGCTGTCGTTGGATCATGCCCCGTTGCAACCATTAGATCAGCCATCTGATCTAATCTTGTGTGTTGATCCATGAACAGGTATCCACCATCGGATGCGTGACGTGTGTTTAAGTGAAGCGATCCCAACCATCCGCCCGCGCCTAAGATTGGGGTAAATTGCATATAAGGTCCCTACATTTCTGTATTTAATAATCAGTCCTGTAAGTAAAATGTAGCATTATAAAAGAAGTGGGAATTTTGTATAAAGGACCCTGTATTTATTTTAAGTGCACTTAGGTCTATTCTACGTCACCTCACGTGTCGTCCCATGTGAGGTCGCAAAATTGCATGTAAACCCTTGTTAGTTTCTGTATTTATTGTTTAGTACAATAAATTCAAAAGCACATTGTATATTTTTGTGTAAATTGCTGAGAGGCCCATGTACTTTCTACTAATTACGTTTCGGTCCCTCCTAGTAGGAATCGTGTTGTCCTACATGATGGGTTATTTACATGCGTACCCTGGCGGATTTTCAAATTATTATTTAGCCCTTTAATTGAAATAAACATTGCAAAATTTTGGTGATTTTGCACAAATATCCCTAGACTTTATTTTATTTGCAAAAATGCCCATGTTAGGACATGTATTTTTATATGTTCGATCTAATTATTAAAAATACCTATAGTGCTCCTAAAAATTCACAAAAACAAGGATAAATGCTTTATGCCTTGTAGATTCACTCCCATGTTTTTAATTGGCATTTGTTTTTGCATTTTATCTACTTGTTAAAATTAAAAAGGAACCCAATTAGCTGATGTCTAATTTATAAAATACAATAAAAATATAAAAACTTTTCAAAAATTCCAAAAAATATATGTATAGTACATTTTATTATTTATTCAGACCAAAAAACAAAAAACCACTAAAAAATAAGAAAAATAAAATTATAAAAATCATAAAGCTCCAAAATCCAACAAAAAATATAAAAATTCAACAAAAATACCAATAATATACTTTTTGTTGTGTATTTATATATATTTGGGAACTATTTATTATTTTTAATCGCCAAATTAATTTCGGAATATCTATTAATCCCATATTTGGGATATTTTGAACTTTAGAAATACATGAAAATTAGCAAAAATCTTAGGAAAATACCAAAAATTTAGAAAAATATAAAAATGACAAAAATATCTTATTTACTGTATTTTGAGTATTTTTACACATTTGTATGTATATATTACCTATATATAGCTTAGATTATTCTTATACATATATATACATGTACATATATGGATATTTATATAATATTTAAATGAAAAGAAAATATTAAAAATGGAAAATATAAAAATAAAATAAAAAATTACAAAACCAAAAAAAATAAAAAATAGGTATAGAATCCAAAAACCCAAAAAAAGAATTACACAAATCAATGACTTGGTTATGCATAGATAATTGTAGGCTACTATTTTGCTCTTTGTGGTTCAACCTCTACATTCTTGCTTACTATGCATTTTATGGTAGTGTTAATAAATTTTAATTACACACTCTTGATATCAATTGCTTCATTAATTGTTGTAGGTTAATTGATTATTAAAGTGAGGTTTCATTGAGTCATCACATCAGTGGTGCTAATTGAGTTTGATTAGCAGACCTCGTGGAAAGTCCTCTTTATCAGATGGCTTCGTTGTCGGGGAGCAATGAGCGTAGCCTACTTTTACTAGTCACTTTTGTATAGTTATTTATTGAGTCATTGTTGAAAATTCATTATTTGATTACTTATTCATTCCTTTGTAAATAATTAATTCCTATTAATTCTTTGAGCATTATTGAAAATACTCACTGATTTATTTGATTATTCATTCATTAACTGTTTATTTGATTATCTGATTATATATGCTAATGCCCATTTTTTATGACTTTGTTGCGAGGGCCCGCCATGTGAGGACGTCTTCTTAGGAGGCCGATGCAGCCAAGCTTGGAGGAGGTTGGTCTTCTCTCTATGACCAGCTGGAGAGAGCACCAAGGGAGCAAGGAGAGGGATTACCTTAGAAAATAATAATAATAATAATAATAATAATAATACACGTAATTTATAGTGAGAGAGAGATAATTCTGGCATGTTATATAACTTGGACTCTACTCTTCACAACGTGGTCCAATGCCCTAGTGTCTGTTCACCTGGGGGACTCGTCGCAGTTTTTCGTGTTTTCTCGCCTTCTTTTTCTTTGTTTCCCGTTGTTTTAAGCTTTCCGTCTTATTTTACTTTATTTTGTGTGCATGGAGCCCCTAGATTTAGGTTGCTTTACTCGGTAACGAGGTCCACACCTTAATAAGAATGCATATTCCTATAGTCTATTACGTATGAACTAGTCAAATTTAATAAATGTTAGTTGTTTAAATTCAAACCCACGCGCCGTGAGAGATGCCATACAGTGCTGGCAGGACCTGTTGTGGCGGGCATCGAGACGTCTCCAAGATCGGACTCTAGGGTTAGTCTTTAAATAGCTAACATATGGTTCTTCATGATTAATAGAAGCTACTATTTAGGGTGATTTTTTTGATTTCACACCGCCATCTAGATAGGTTCAAAAAAATCTGTTTTGCATACCGCATGGAGAGAGCTGGGATGCACTATAAGCCTTCTAACTCAGCATGCATCATTAGGTTCAATGGTGAGATCTCCATCATTGAATCGACTTGCATGTCTTTTTCGCTATCTCCCTCTGATTTTGAGTACCTAGGACTTAAATGAAAATCTATAAAAACTTTAGGTGTTATATGAAGCAGATCCAAAAAAAGTGAGAATCCAAAAATTAAAACTAGGAGATTGCTAAATAAACTTCGACCTTAATTAAAATTTGTAATGGACTATAATTGTATTGGGCTCATAAAGCCCTCGTTATTTTCAGGTACCTTAGGAGGGGACCAAAACCCCTCTCATGAGCGAGGCACAACCCGCTAAGGATTAGAGCCCAAATCCCAGTCTGTAATTGCCTTGTGTATCGCCTGGATTTCCAAAGTATTGGTGCTTCCATCTTACATGAATGAGTAGGGCCTTGTTAGAAATGGTAGTTCTGCCTTGTGTGGAACACCGACATGGTCTGAAGTACTGAGCTTAGGCCATGCCTTCACGAGGGTGTCTGTCTCATTTGTTTGCATTTGAATAGGTTCTTGCACGCTCACAGTTGATTCTGTTCAGAGCGAGAACCGAAGTATTGGTTTCACCTATTGGATTCCTCTCTCTCTCTATTTCTTTGGCTATGTAGGGATCTAGGAAGGGTTAAAAGGACCTCAAAAAGTAGAGACTACAGGTTACAATGGAGGAGGAAAAGTACGGGATACTCTTTTGGCATTACTCTCTCCTATAGGGTTAGCGTGCTAAGGACTTGTTACAAGATATGCCTGAAATAACAACTATAAAACTGAAAAGATGATAAATAGCTGAACTCTTACGGCTTCACATGGTGTGAGTGGGTGAACCCAATTTTGTATTGTATTTTTATGGCTCTAGATTAAGATTCAAAGATTGAGTCTCGCACACTCACACAAATTTTGTCATGTTTCTCCCTTTGACCCCCTCTCAGTTTAAGCCTTCTATTGTTTTACACTCCATTTTATTCCTCGTTGACTTCCATATCATTCTTCTTGCATCAATCTCCCTCTTGCTTCATGAGTCGATCCGTGGATGGCTTAGTCGGGATCTCGTCGACAACCACATCAATTACATGGACTCGACTTCATCAATAATTCGAGGCGATTCCTGAGAACCTGATCCAGACCTCGCAGATCGATCTCCAGAATCCTTTTCTTCTACCCTTCCTTTTGACCACCTAATAAACTGGGATCACTCTTGTCCCACTTTCACTGTTGTGAATGGGAGTCGATTACAGTCCATATCCTTTCTTATTCACAGCACTTTGGGATTGACCTTAATTCCAGAATTCATCTTGGCTACTGGAAACAGATTTAAAATGGTCTGATTGGGATTCTCTCCTCTTGCAGATAAAAGACAGATCAGGCTCTGGATCCCAATCTAGAATTCATCTCCTTAGATTCGGACCCTGAGATGTATCCTCAAGGAAAGGGCAAGAGTCAGCAGCCCCCTCAACCAGAACAAGGACAGATGCCTGATCAGAATCAGGTCAATACACAGTTGTTGGCATCTATCCTAGCTATCTAGCAGTAGTTGGCCGAGCAGGACCTAGCACAGACTGCATTCCAGGAAATGTTGAATGATGTGATGAACAGACCATAGGGAGGAGGAGGAAGACAAGGAGGAAGTGGTGGACCCTCGGATGACGAGGAAGAACCTGAACAAGGGACGCCCAAACCTACATTGAAAGAGACATATAATCCTGGAGACAGCCAGATGACCGAGTAGATCCTCATTCCATTGGTGCACGCTCACTTTGAGCTAAAGCCCCAGTTTCCCTCTCTTCTTCCTTCTTTCCATAGAAACACCAATGAAGATCCTTACATTCAACTTCAGCAGTTTTCACGCATCGGCCGCACTACTCACTATCCCAATGTCGCCTTAGACGTTGTAAAGATGATGGCATTCCCATTCAGACTACAAGACAAGGCCCTCTACTGGGTCAACCATCTGGGGAAGGTTGTGACAATTGGGAGGAGCTGAAGTCTACTTTCTTAGACAAGTTCTACCTGAAGGATATGGGGAAATCCTTAAGCGTGTCACAGAAGCGTGATGATAGCATCCAATGTGATCAGAGCGACTAGTCGCACTAATTGCTCGATGCAGCGGAATTTAAAATTTTTTAAATCATATGATGAAATAACATGATTCCAAGAACATTTCATGTATCGTTTCATCTAACCACAAAGTATTATAAATACCTTTTGAAGCGTGGTTGCGATCACTTGATCTCTAAAGCAAGAGATCCTCCTGACTAAAGTACGATCCACGAAGATGGCACTTGCGGGTGAGATTATGAGACATGTGCCTCCTACAATTCACAATGAAGATCCAAGCATTGAATCTCCTGATTTCGTCCAATGAAATCTAACATCTTGTACTTGTACTAGAGCCACCAAGGATGATAGAGATCTGACAGCACGACGATGTAGCGACGATTGTAGTTCTCTCAAGAACTCAGAGTGGACGGCCACTCTTAGAAAGAGATGGGGCGTAAGAATGAGAGAAGTAGAGAGATAAACTTAATGCATGTGTCAAGAAGGGCTAGGGTCACCCCTTCTTATATAGTGGTTTGGGAGTCCATGGATCACAATCCATGGACACACAAAATCAACGGTTAGATTGATTTGTGTTTTTAATCAATGGCCATGATCGTTGTTGTTTAATAAAACATCAACTATAAATTTATATTATATTAAATATATGTTGCATTATCATCAACATAATTTAACTCAATAAAATTAATCAATAAAAGATAATAAAGAGGATAATAATCTCCTCCTAAAAAAGGGGACGTCACCCTTGAAAAATTCAAGGATGACGTCATTTTTTTAATTGGTGATTTTTTATCTCCTTTACGTTATATCAATATCTCTTAATTATTTGCAACAACATTTATTGCAAATATATTCACTAAATTAATTAGCGAATATTTCAATCATGCCATTGAAAAATGTATCGCATTCACAATCCAAACAAAAATGTAAATTACATTTCCAATTAATAGCTTAATGTGAATACAATTCACATTAACCACCAATTAGTAAATATTATTTACTATTATCTCTCCATTATAATATAAATCATATTTATAATATACATTGATATTATGGATAGCATGGATAGTATTATCCACATTCTGCATTTCCCTGATAATTTAATCTCATATAATTATCTTGGCTAATCATTCTCATAATATGAATCTCATTCATATTATTCTTGATATTAAATCTCATTTAGTTATCAATATCTTGTTCCTTGGATACATAATTCATCAAAGTAATTATTCTTGAACTCTTTCAACAATAGTGTGCTTTCTCCACAGATACTTGGAGATAAGGACAGGGCGATTATATTGTTCCATGTATAGTGACTTGTACATTGAGATCATATCTCAAATCCAGATCTTATGGACCTCCCATTGATGCTTGATTAAATCAAGTCCGTAAAGTCAATCTTCTCATTGCATCTGAATCTCATTGAGATCAATGTCCAACATTTGGACTAAGATCAAGTTACTTCTCTACGGAGAGGAGTCACTAAAATTCAGACCTGTTTCATCGCTCCCTCAGAATGGAAGCATCATGGTTATATAATCGTTTATGATCACATCACCCTCAGGTATTCCCAATACCTATACATCCTGCATACTGAAGACCTTGAATAAACTCGAAGTTATAGATCTCTTTTAGACTGTCACTTTCAGGGTTTTATCGTTAATATTCTCATTTGATTATTGGGATTTGGTATCGATCATATGCTTTCCAAAAGTATATATCACACCTCAAAATTCTGTCAAGCTTCATAAGCGAGACGACCATGCATGGAATTTATCGATCCCAATATCTCATGAGTGAGCTTATGTCTTCTGATTCAGAAGTGAACATGTATGATCCCTTTAAGAGACCGTATTACTCATATGCCCTTATAAGCACACTAGCCCGCCAGTATATAGAACTTGATAAGGCCATTAACCTATTGGTCCACCAAATGTACATACTTAGACATATAGTAACATATATGTCTCCGATCAAAGGATGTGTACCTATATCGCGACAATATACGATGTAGGACTTTGGTTATCTCGATCTCGTTAGTCAATTCTTTGACCTAACTAATTTGAGACCTCCGAATCTCTATTCCTATGCAGAGGACGTGCATCAAAAGTTGGTCAGATATCAACCTTTAGATATAAGATTGCCATCTCCCACTCAGACTGGAGATCACATCTTGATGATCATTTGACGGTGTTTGATGAGTCCTCAATCTAACTCTTTAGATATTCATCCAAGCACTAGCCTCTATGATTCAACAATTGAATCAACAGCTTTATGATGTCAAGATAGCCATGGTACATAACCCTAATTGTACTAAGGGACCTATTATGCAAACTATTTATTCTTCATTTCAGATCAGGGAATGATATTTGCAATAACATTCATTGCATAGTGGCTCGCCGTGGGATTCAATGTCCAGCAATCTCCCATTTTCCCAAAGAGCCATTAATGGGATAATCATTTAAACTCACACTCATGTGACAATCATAGGCTATTTAGAGAAATAGCTAGGTAAGCTGATCAACCACTCTGTTCCCAAGAGACTACGCCAAGTCCTCTTACGGCACTTGCATATCTCGTAGTAACAGTGCTCGCATCCTATGCGAATGTTGTGTCTTATGAAACCAATACCCAATATTGTCAGTTATAGTGTCCTTGACACTACATCTCAATTATTATTATAACTAGTATGTCATTTTCATTATCCTTATTAGAATATCCTTATTCTCAAAGATCTCTATCTCCTATGGTATCCACAGTTAAGACCTTTTAGATCTCTATCTATAAAGTCTTAATTTCTTGAAGATAGGGCATTGAGATCACTATCTCTAAGTCTTGTCATCTTTGAAGATATTGTTATTACTGTAATTAAGTGTTTTATCTCCATAGTAGGATTAGAAACAATTTACTACTATCACTACATGGTAGACATCTGGCTTTTGTCCACATCTAGCATACACTCGGCTTCTCATAACTGATGCACAAGGGCAAGCAGTTTTAGCATTCACTTACTCAACTCCTTGAGGTGTTATTCCTTCAGATAGGTTAGTACCATATCTTAAGGGAAGGAAGCCTTCCTTGTGGTTTTCCAAGAATGGAATATGTCCAAGGTGTACCACAAATGTGACAGTTCCAATACCCTCTTCTCTTTGCTTCTGAACAACTTCAGAACCAAGATCATACTCAAGGTATGGAATAGCCACTCTATAAAACACTTACTATTATCCTTATATCATTCCAAATGATTAGGATATCAACTACATTTAGCATGATGATGATGAACACAATGGCATTCCCACTAAGCTTCACATGGTTCATCAACATTCTATCTGAAATCATAACATTTATAATTTCATCAAATCTAATGTTCCATCTACAAGAAGCTTATTTGATTCCATAGATGTTGTTCCTTAAGCTTGCACATCTTTCTTTCCTCAACCATGAAGCCTTGGGGCTACTTCATATGAACATCCTTGAAGAGGTATTCATAGATGAATGCAATCTTGACTTCCATCTTATAGATGTCAAAGTTAAGTTGTGTAGCTATAGTCAGCAATAGCCTGATGGGTTCAAGCATGGTCACTAAAGAGCAAGTCTCATCGCAAGCGATGTATTCTCTTCAATGTGTATCTTGTGAATACGAAACGTGCTTTGAAGGTCTCTACCTTCTCATCAGGTTCCCTCTTTCTCTTGAAGATCCATTTACACCTTAGTGGGTCTTACCCATAAGTGGATCCTCAAGGGTCCACATACAACACTTGTATATGAAGTCTACTTTAGACTTTATTGCTAACATCCATCTTTCCATGTCATGATCTTCCGAAGCTTCATCACATGAAGCGAGATCATTGTCAGATTTCTCTAACACATGGAAATTCATCTTCAAACTCATTTGAAGATGTATGTGTGTTTCATCTGTAATTATTTTTTTAGTTTTTTATTTCAGGAGCCTCATTATCATATCAAGATTAAATGAGTTCCTTCACTTCATTTTCATCTTGATTCTCAAGAAATTTATCATCTAAGAATCATATTCTTATAGATGTAATTCTTTAAGAATCTCAAGGTCATAAAGTAGGTATCCAATACCATCCTTTATTTTCCTAATGAAGTAGCACTCTCTCGTGCTAGATTCCATCTTACTTGTATGGAATCGTGTTGAGGATACACACACACACATTGGAAACTAAGAGGTAATTATGCTAATATTCATCATTGATCAAATCATGTCACCCAAGATCCAATTGTATCGCCCTACATATCTATTGAGTTTAGGTGTATTAGGAGGAGTGAGATACAAATGATATTTCCATTTCCATAAGGTATTCTTTGAATTTATCTAATAGGTCCTTGCTACCTTGGTTAGATCAAATTCATTTAATCCTCCTTGAAACTTTGATTCTAAACCAAAATTGTGAAATCTTTCAACAATTCAAAGGTTTCTCAAGTGAAGAGAAGAAATCTCATATCATCAATAATCATCAAATGATATCGCTTATCATCAATGCTTATTGTGGTATAGATGATCCACATACATCAATATGTATGAGATCATGAATACCTTGTGATAACTGAGGGGGGTCGAGGGTCTAGAAATCTCACAAGGCTAGAGATCCAGTCACTGAATTGACCACTCAAAAATTCTCGCTTAATCAACAGTTAACCCACAATAAAATATATGCGATTAATATCAAGAATGTGGAGTTAAAATTTATTATAACTCTACAACAATGTGTATAGCGTGTAAGTACATGTAGAGGTCAAACACAGGGAGGTGAATGGTTGTGTGCTGGAAATGAATATGCATTCATTCAATCCTTGGTTCATGTCCAATTCTTATTGATTTTGTGGGTTTTTTATTTTATATTTTTTTTATTTTTTTTTCTGTTTTTATAATTTTTATGTTGTTTTTTTATATTTTATATTTTTTTCTTTTTATATTTTAAATTATATAATATAGGAGTATATATAAAGAGAGGTATATAGAGGAGAAGAGAGAGAGATGTAATATATGGATACATATATATATATAAACTCAAAATATATTAGATAAAATGTTTTTAGGCTTTTTATATTTTTCTATTTTTTTTATGTTTATGGAATTTTACTAATTTTTATGTATTTTAATTCCAAAAATGTCCCTACAATGGGTCTGATTAAATAGGCCAAAAATAATTTGGGTTTTAAAAATATAAAATAAGTCTCCAAATTACCCAAATTAATTTTAATATGTTAATAATAAAATATAGATAATAATAAAATACGAAAACAATTTTTTGGTATTTTTCTAGGGTTTTAATATTTTTTGTTGGATTTTGGAGTTTCTAATTTTTATATTTTTATTTTTCTTATTTTTAGGATTTTCATTTTCTAGACTCAATAGATATATAAATACATCATGTATAATACTTTTAAATTTTTCAAAATGTTTTTATATTTTTTTGGTATTTTATAATTAGACAGGGATTATTTAGGCTCCTTTTCATTTTTAATAATTAGATTAAATACAGAAAATGTGATTAAAAATATGGGTGTGAAAATATGGGGCATGGAACATCTAACCTAATTTTTGTGGAATTTTAGGAGCTATGTAGTTATCTTTGATAAATACATGAAACACATAAAATAAAATAGGCCGGCAGGAGCATTTTTGCAATTAAAATAAATGATAAGGGCTATGTTGCAAATATGCCAATAGAATAAATATTTATTTAATATTTTGGAACTTTTTCACAATACGCAAAAATGCCAGGGAGTTGCATGCAAAATTTACGCACCTAACGTGGGATTGTACGTGAGGCAGGGAAGGACCATTTTGTAATTAAAATAAGTTCAGGGATCGTTAAACAAAATTCCCTATTTTATTTAGCACTTGATATCTTATTTACAGAATTAATAACTAAATACAAAAAATGGGGGTGTGGATTTGCAAATTACCCCCAACGAGGCACGGGCGGGCGGTGATGATTCGTTCACTTATCCATGCGTCAGCTGCTGGTGTGACGATGACGCTTCACCGATGAATGGTGCGAATTAGATCAGCCGAGCTGATCTGACGGTCGAGTCGCGGCATCATCCAACGACACTGCTTCCAACTGGACTAGAACCTTGATCGGACGGCAGAGACGAAGGGTCGAAGAATAGGGAAGAACTTCCCCGTCCCCGACCTTCGATCTGATGATGCACTCACATCTGGTCGTCCCCCGAGCTGTTGATGGTCCAAGGAGCTACCTGGGGACACCTGGTGGACTGGAGGACTCCAAGAGGCCCAAGGCTCGTCGGAGCTCTCCAGCGAGGTCGGAGAAGCGTTGAGTCCCCAGGTACCTCACCTCCCTTCAAAACGCAACCCCTTAGGGTCCTTTGGCCCTCCAGACCTGCAAAAGAAAAACGCGCAAGCAAGACAAGGGTTCGACGACCTTATTTAGGTGAAATGGATGGAGGATGGGCACGGCGGAGATGCTCTGGCGAATGTGGTGGAGGTGGAGCATCTAACTCCAGATCTGTGGGGGATTTGGGTGAGTGGAGGTGGTTGGAATGAAGTAGAAGCGAAGAGGAAGGAGTGGGGGTGGTTTGGAGAGGTCGGAAGATGGTGGTGGTCGGTGAAATGTTCACCGGAGCAGAGCTCCGGCGAACTACGAATACACGATTTTACACTACATCTAAGAGCTACTGATCAATCTAATGACATGATTAAAAAACTAACATTAAAAGCTACCTAAAAATGATTGAAAGGCACAGCTCGAACCAGGAAGCTGACTCCATGGAGAAGGACCTCTGGCGAGCGATGGTCGTGGGCGCATCTCCCCTTCTGCGAGCCTCAATCCATCGTAGGGGATCTCCAGCTGTCACCTGGATGCTCTCTAGGCCGAAATGGAGTGGCTTGGATATGAAGAAATGGCCAAATACATGCGGAAGAAGAAGAAGGTTTATTTATAAACATGGTAGTGCTCCCTTATTACCCGGCCAATATCGAAGAATCGGATGTATGTTCAATGGATTAGAGAGGATGGCGTGGATCATGGTGCTTTTAGGAACAATCGTTGTGAAGGAAGTAATGTCAGAAGATGCCTGTGGCGAGCGGTAATAAATGAAGAAGATGGGTGGAAAGACAGGCCATGTCACTTCAGCCGCCTGGAGGTCAAGTTGACCGAAGTCTGCTCGCGGAGGGACCTGATTGGTCCACCTCAGCCCGCTACAAGACAGAAATGCTATTTTATTAAAGAATAAAATATTTAAAATAATAAACGATTTTATTAATTTTGGTATATAAAATAAAAAATGTTTATTAATTAATTTTGTATTTTATTATGATTTTTATTTATTTTTTTGATGCATTTTATTATGAGTTTATTTTTAATGGTGTATTTATAGGTGTATTTACATGTATTTTGTATAATTTATTTTTATTTTGTATATTTTATTTATTATTTTATTTTCTTATTTTATATATTTATAACTTATTTTTGTGAGTATAAATATATTTTAATTTTAATTTTATGAGTTTATTTGCATATTTAAATAAATAGGTATATATAATATGTAGGTAGACTTATAGGTATTTTACCTATATTTTATATATATTTCATTTTTTTAATGAATTTTATTGAGTTTTATTTTGGATTTACATTTTTAATGGAATATAACTAATATTTACAATTTAATAAAAATATGAAAGAATAAAAGAATGAAGTTCCCTTTTTATTTATATACAAGTAATACATAGGTACTTTGTCGATGTGATTACATAGACTTATTTTATTTGAGATTTTATTTTTGGTTTTCTTTTAATTTAAATGTACATTTATTATTTATATTATTTACAAAATTCTAAAAATATAAGTTTGTAAAAATAATGAATAATAAATATAATGAATATTTTAAACGGGTAAACTGTACAATGAGGGCCAAAAACCTAACTTTCACAGATGAAATCCAAAAATTATGAAACCAATTTTATTAAATAGCTCTTGAAAAGTTATATACAATTAAAGTGATTTTGGGGGATTTTGAGCTTTTATTTTCAAGATATGGGTCTGTGATGTTGAGATTCTGGCTTTTTATTCTGGGTATAAAATGTACCTTGTATATTATTTTTGCACAAACTCAATTTTGTATTTATATTTACATTATTATCTACAACTTTCATGTACAACATATTTCTATTTAATGAATAAATAATTATATACAAAATAGGTGTCAAAAATGCATAAATGAATGAATAAATAAATGAGGTATTTATTGTATTATTGGCCCTTCTCTCCCTCTACTTTATTCCTTGTCGACCAGTTCCATTCTGGACTTGGTCTCGGGGTTAGGGTCATAAAATATTTGCAATATTTTATTCCTTTTTCTTTTCTTCTCTTTATTCTATAATTTTGGTATTAAAACCCTTATTTTATATACACTTAATACAATAAATAATGAATGATATTATAGACAAATTGATGTTATTTACATGAATTTGCTGGGGTTTTTAAGGCCAAAATGATAGAATAAAGGTGATGAAATGGATATTCATGACCCCAATATACTTGCCTTTGTTAGTCCCTATCAAATACTTAAGCAATAAGTGCAAAAAGAATAAAGAATAAGAAGAAAAGAAAAAGCAAAAATAAAGAATTTAAAGAATAAATTGAATTGATCATGATTATTAAACATATCTGTACAAAATCAAAGTTTGGAGCTCAGGATAGACCTTGGTGTGAAAATGTGTGTGAAACCTAGTCGGGAAACAAATTTAAAACACAACAGCCTTCGAGAGTCACAGAACTCGGTTCAAATTACCTCAATAGCCAGGTCAGAACTAGCCTACATGATACGCAAACCCTTATGACTATGAAGCGGACTTGTACGGTGTAAGTGATGGTGGCTCTCCCCAGCTGAAATGACAAAGGAACTGACTTCTCTAGAATGACAACCCAAAGATTCCCCAATCCAGCCCTCTACCGTCGAGGAGCGTGGTATTCCCTTCTAAGTTCAAGTGGCATCCAACTCAAGAGGTGGAGGTGAAGAAGAGAATGGGCGGTAGCCAGTGTAGCTACCTATCCTAGGATGCAAAACCAGTGTAGTCAAGTCATCCAGCTGCAGGCTAACATGGTATAACTTTGATGCTAAAGCTTGCTTACTTTCTATACAACATATATACATACTCCGGCAGGCACTTTTGTTTTATTTACAAGCCTATCCACTTTTTGGAGTTTTTTAAATACTATTCTCATCAGCATTTACATAAGGACTTTTTCCTCTTGAGCCAGAAGACTATACCTCTTTTGAAGCTTTATCTCAACCCACACTCTCTTGTCATTCGACTTCATTGAAACTGGACCAGGTTGGGGTGCACTTCCCTCCCTAGATGAGGATGAATGTTTCCACTCGTGTGCGTCTCGGACTGGCAAATCCAACCCCCTCACCACTCCAACTAAGTTGAGCCAAGTGAAAGGTGCAAGTGTCCAAGTTAGGTCACGATCGACAAGAATCATGTGTGTGTCTCGAAAAGTTCTATTTAGTCAGTTGAGGAGACTTGAACCCAGCCCTGATTTCTCAAAGCATTAAGTCTGAATAGACCTGAAGTACCTTAAACCTAGTTTCCATAAGGTTCCAGTGCAGTTAGGTGCGGTAAGGTCCAACCAAGCTCCAATCTTCGACTTTATTGGACTAGTTCAATCATCAAGCTCAATAAAAATATATGAATGTTATGCAAATGCTATTTACAAATATGCAAAGAATAATACAACTTTGCAAAGAATTTTGAAAACAATGAGAGGAATTTTTAAACAAAGAATTTGCAAATAAAAGAATTTTGGCACCCAAAGTATAAAATATATACAGCTATTTACACGGGCTTGCCGCTTTATTTTACAAGACTTAAAGAATTTATATGTTTTTACAAAGTGATTTATTTAGGTGTATATACAATTGACAACGAGTTTTATATATTTATTTATGATTTATTTTATTTTATTTTTTATGATGCTTTTATTCCTCAAATTTATTTGAAAATCATTTTGAAAACTATAGTGCAAATATTTACAAACATTTGAAAGTCATTTTGCAAATATTTTGCAAACACTATATATACATTTTTCAAAATATTTTTACAAAATGTTTTCAAAACCATTTTCAAATAAGTTTTCAAATCCTTTATTTCACATAAATATAAGAATTTTGCAATCAAAATATTTTTACAAAGGTTGAAAATATTTCACAAAAAGTTTTCCAAACAGCTCACACTATTTTTCAAATCATTTTGCAAAAAATATTTTTAACCTGATTTATTAATCAGTATATACAAAAAGAATCTGAGGAATAAGAAGCACTACTAATGAATTATATCCTATTTTTAGCTATATTTATTAATAATTATACGAAAGTACGAGTTATGGCTAAAGTATATACATAGTATATACAACCCCCCTATACTGAGCATGAGCTATGTCCTCATAGGTCAAAGAGAAAAAGGGAAGACATAACTCGTGCTGAGTATAGAAAAGCCTATACTACAACGACTAAAGAATAACAAATGAAAGAATAACGACATAAGTGAATAAGAAAATGACTGTCCCTCGTTACTTAGGATCAAATAATCCTAAATATAGCAGGTTGTACACAAGGCAGGGAGGGTCAAGGGTGGGAATAAACAGATCAATGAATGAATTAGAGGTGCGGCCCCCTATACTGCCTTTGCTAGTCCCTAGCAAATACTTATAAAATAATCCTAAGTATAGCAGACTATACACAACGCAGGGAGGGTCAAGGGCGAGAATAAACAAACGAAAGAATGAACGAATCAGGGGTGCAACCCTCCTATACTTAGGATAAAGTACCTCCTTAGTACAGGAAACTGACACAAAGGGGCACCACCTTTTATTTAGATAAAGAAATATGAAAACGAAAAGAAGAAAAGAAGAAAAGAGATATATATACAGATATACGAGAAAATCGTGGAGAATATACGCATCACTCCCCCTATAATTAGGGTGAGATATCCCTAAATAGAGGCACAATAGGAGTGACGAAACTGTACGAGGAAGAACAACGCGATGTGTACCCCCATATACTTAGGACAAGGTACGTCCTAACTGTAGACACAAAGATATGGCGACAGATCTAGGGCACACATAACATGCGGGAGAAAGAAGGAATAGACAAAACACATATATACCACAGGTAGAGACTGATGAGGTACAGGACGGCATATTACAAGTGAATACCGTGCTCTCATCGTCGTCTCCCTGTGAGAACAAGGACGCATTCAGATAGTGAAAAGACACCCAGATATGCAATCAGGTGGGTGTCAGCTATCTGGGACAAATAGATCAGAAAGTAAAGCGGGAAGCGATAGCGTAAATCAGATGACCGGCTCATAAAGTGTGAAAGAGGTGAGCAGAGCCAATACCGTAAGACTTGGAGGGAGAAGGAACAGTACAGACCCCTCCAAGTCAATCAAGGTCTCAAAAAGATATGAAAATTGAAGGACAGGAGACTGTGTGATGTCCGATGGTCATAGAGTCATAAAGTCAAAGGACTTCACCGAACGCAAGATATGGGTCAACCATGCGATGGTCCTTAAGGTGAGCAGAATCAGAGAATAATCAGAAGGCTCGGCTCCGTGCTCCACAGAAAGGAGGCACAACCAGGGAGGAGACCGAGTACACAGCTCAGAAGACTCGGCTTTGTGCTCCAACAGGCAGGAGACACCAGAAATGAAGTCAAGTACCTAGAAAATGATGTACCCTCTCGCAGATAACCCTTGGAGAGTGGTACATGCTAATCATCGAATATTCAGTCAGAAAGTCAACCTTGCAAGGGTCGTCAAGGTGAGCAGACGCAAAGGCGTCAGAGATCCATCAGACGGATCATCAGTATCGGTCTCGGTAAGTGACATAATAGCTACCAGCAGAAGAGGTCGGAGAATCTAAAGAATGTGGCAATGTCCCGCAGACAACCCTCGGGGAACGTGCTGCTAGCTAGTAATGGAATACTCAGATATCAAGAGCTCAACCTCGCGAGGACCGTCAAGGCGAGCAGACTCAAAGGAGTCTAATCAGATGGGTCCCATGATCTGCCTACCGGATATGCAACTCAGGATGGGACCAAAATCATATATATCAGATGACTCGATTCGTGCTCCACAGATCGGAGACACAGTCAGCAGGGGGAACCGAGCATAAAGAGAGTGTCGCATGCTCTCGCAGATAGTCCTCGGGGAGTAATGCAATGTAGGCAAGGAATAGTCAGAATGTGTCTCTACCTTGTGAGGGTCGTCAAGGAGAGAGAAGGGCTCGATGGAGCCGGATCCATCAGACGGATCCACAGAAAATGTGGCCTCGGTAGACGGCAAACCGACTACCAGCAGAAGAGACCAAGAGAACTATAATGTGTCATAGCCTCTCGTAGATAACCCTCGGAAAGCTATGAACTAGGCAGTGAGCAATTGGAATATCAAGGCTCGTCCTTGCGAGGACTGTCAATGAGAGCAATCAGACAGTTGGCCTCATGTACCGACAAGTCAGGTACGTAAGCAGAGGAGGAGGCCAATCGAATACAACCGCTGACTCGGTTCTGAGCCCCAACAAAATGGCGACCCAAGCAGTGGCTGAAATCGAAGTCCTAGAAATCGTCACATACTCCCGCTGATAGTCCTTGGGGAGGAATGCGAGCTAGATCAATGTAGGTCGTGGGATTGCTGGCATAGAATCTCAGGTCCACAAAAGCATTCAATCATTCAAACATCCGGAGGGCATAAGATCAAGTGGAGGGACAAAAGAACATAATATCAATCATGTTGCAATCCCTCGAAGTCAATCCAATCAGCTGAGATGGCACAATATTATCGGGAATCCTCTACATGTCATGGGTGGATCAAAGAGTCACGAGATCAAGAATGAGTAAATTAAGAAGATGAGGTGGTTCATGTGGGTTTGGGGCACCATCATCATAAAGCACATATCAAGATATACAACTGAAATCTGAATCAAGACGGGCCGAACCGAATGGGTAGATCAAGCAATCAGGTCTCATGGATTCCTCATCGAAGCAATGGAAATCGGTCATATCCTCAATCCGGTGTGCGAGATCAAAAATTCCTCAACAATGCATCACACCTATGCTTGTTCCCAAAATCAAATAACCTCAAAAACATGCATGTATCTGATCACAATCCCATGGCACACTCATCTCAGCATCCTCAATAGCGGGCCCGGCCTACACAAATAATCTATATAATCAAATAGACCTCGATGCGGACCTCATTGATATGCACAGCAATCCCGAGTAGTAGAAAAGTGATACAGAGGGAATGAGGAGGGTGGGCGAGAAGATCAGAACATAGAGACAATTGGGTGTTCCATGCAAAGAGGGAACACTGGCAAAAGTGTGGTTCGAGGAGGATGATCTCCTCGATCCGACAAGATGGGGATAGAAAATATGGTACGGTGGACACGAGGAAGGTGGTGAAGAAGAGGGAAACGAAGGACTTGGCGAAGAATGATTGAGCTCAAGGGCCAATACCAAGACTCGATGTAGATGAGGAGATATATATATATATAAGAGAGGTAGAGAGACTCAAAGATGAAAAAGATGACTCACACGATGGGACCGAATACTCTAATAATGAATTAAACACAACGGACTCCAAGTCACAATCAATACACAAGGCAAACCCCCAATTCACCTACTTGACATAGTGAAGATCGTCAAGTGACGGTCATTTATCTTTTCGAATTTAGAGTTAGGTGAGTACAAATTTTAGGGTGATTGATGGGATTTGGGCTCCACTCCTTAGTGTGTTCCTGAGCAATTAAAACGCATACAATGAAGGGGTTGCACTCCCAAAGACAAGGAAGTCCATTACGTTTTCTTTTAAGTCCAATAGAGTTAGCAGTCCCGATTTTATTTAAGTTATCACTTTTTTGGGTATTTTCAATGCACGTGCCTATCGAGGTTTCAATTTCCATTAAGCATCCTAGGTTGTCAAAAATAGATGGAGAAGATCAGAAAAGCCATGCGAGTTAGAAATCGATGATGCATGCTAAGTAAGAAGACTTATAGTGCCTCCAGCTCTCTCCATGTGGGTTGCAAGATAGAATTGAAACCTATGCTACATGAGATGCAATCCGATGAAATCGCCCTGGATACAGGATGCTATTAGCATGAAGAACATTATTTCAAAATTAACTAAGTCCCAAATCGTATCTATAGGTGCATGCATATATATTATGTTTTGGGCCATAGTCTATGTCAAACAATCCTAAGCTAGGGCTCATTCACACAAAGTAATAAAAACACAATAAAAAGGAAAAAGCGTCAAAAACCGTCGAGGCCCCCAAGGGAACAATCCCTCGAGCAATGGACCTCGGGAAGTCGGAGTGGGAGAGTCTAGTTTTATTACAATCCAAGTGTCTCTCTCTCCCATGAATTTACATATTAATAAATAATGCAAAATTAGACTGCCTTCCAAAATTCTCCTCCATCTGCCTTCGATGCTCTCTCCTGCTGGCTGGTGTAGAAGAGCCAACTCTGCCTCGCTCGGGTGCATCAGACTTCCTAGGAATTCCTCCTTCGCTTGGTGTTCCCTCGCATCAAAGACAAATAGAGATGATGGGTCAGAGCAGTCTCAATGAGTATCAAGTAATATCAATAATCAAATAAATAAATGGGTAATGGACATGATCAGAGAATTGAATAAATAATTAAATGCACAGAAACCGTTGCCTCCCTGGCAACGACGCCATTTGATAACTGAAGGGGGTCGAGGGTCTAGAAATCTCACAACGCGAGAGATACAGTCGTTGAATTGACCACTCAAAAATCTTCGGTTAATCAACATTTAACCCACAATAAAATATATGCGATTAATATCAAGAATGTGAAGTTAAAATTTATTATAACTCTACAACAATGTGTATAGCGTGTAAGTACGTGTACAGGTCGAACAAAGGGAGGCGAATGGTTGTGTGGTGGAAATGAATGTGCATTCATTCAATTCTTGATTCATATCTAGTTCTTATTGTTTTTGTGTGTTTTTAATTTTATATTTTTTTATTTTATTTTTCTGTTTTTATAATTTTTATGTTGTTTTTTTATATTTTATATTTTTTATTTTCTTTTTATATTTTAAATTATATAATATAGGTGTATACATAAATAGATATATAGAGGAGAAGAGAGAGAGAGATGTAATATATGGATACATATATATACACTCAAAAGAATTAGATATAATGTTTTTAGGCTTTTTATATTTTCTATTTTTTTATGTTTCTAGAATTTTACTAATTTTTATGTATTTTTAATTCCAAAAATGTCCCTAATATGGGACTAATTAAATAGGCCGAAAATAATTTGAGTTTTAAAAATATAAAATAAGTTTCCAAATTACCCAAATTAGTTTTAATATGTTAATAATAAATATAGATAATTATAAAATATGAAAACATTTTTTTGGTATTTTCTAGCGTTTTATATTTTCTGTTGGATTTCAGAGTTTCTAATTTTTATATTTTTCTTATTTTTAGGGTTTTTCATTTTTTGGATTCAATAGATATATAAATACATCATGTATAATATTTTTGTAATTTTTCAAAACGTTTTTATCTTTTTTTGGTATTTTATAAATTAGATAGGAATTATTAAGCTCCTTTTCATTTTTAATAATCATATTAAATGCAAAAAATGTGATTAAAAATATGGGCGTGAAAATATGAGGCATGGAACATTTAACCTAATTTTTGTGGATTTTTAGGAGCTATGTAGCTATCTTTGATAAATACATGAAACACATAAAGTAAAACAGCCTAGCAGGGGCATTTTTGCAATTAAAATAAATGACAGGGGCTATGTTGCAAATATGCCAACAGAATAAACATTTATTTAATATTTTAGAACTTTTTCACAATACACAAAAATGCCAGGGAGTTGCATGCAAAATTTACGCACCTAACGTGGGACTGTACGTGAGGCGGGGAAGGACCATTTTGTAATTAAAAGAAGTTCGGGGATCGTTAAACAAAATTCCCTATTTTATTTAGCACTTGATATCTTATTTACAGAATTAATAACTAAATACAAAAAATGGGGGTGTGGATTTGCAAATTACCCCCAACGAGGCACGGGCGGGCGGTGATGATTCGTTCACTGATCCACGCGTCAGCTGCTGGTGTGACGATGACGCTTCACCGATGAATGGTGTGAATTAGATCAGCCGAGCTGATCTGACGGTCGAGGCGCGGCATCATCCAACGGGACTGCTTCCAACTGGACTAGAACCTTGATCGGACGGCAGAGACGAAGGGTCGAATAACAGGGAAGAACTTCCCTATCCCCGACCTTCGATCTGATGATGCACTCACGTTCGGTCGTCCCCCAAGATGTTGATGGTCCAAGGAGCTACCTGGGGACACCTGGTGTCGACTGGAGGACTCCAAGAGGCCCAAGGCTCGTCGGAGCTCTCCAGCGAGGTCGGAGAAGCGCTGAGTCCCCAGGTACCTCATCACCCTTCAAAACGCGACCCCTTAGGGTCCTTTGGCCCTCCAGACCTGCAAAAGAAAATCATGCAAGCAAGACAAGGGTTCGGCGACCTTATTTAGGTGAAATGGATGGAGGATGGGCGCGGCAGAGATGCTCCGGCGAAGGTGGTGGAGGTGGAGCATCTAACTCCATATCCGTGGGGGATCTGGGTGAGTGAAGGTGGCTGGAATGAAGTAGAAGCGAAGAGGAAGGAGTAGGGGTGGTTTGGCGAGGTCGGAAGATGGTGGAGGTCAATGAAATGTTCGCTGGAGCAGAGCTCCGACGAACTACAAATACCCGATTTTACACTACATCTAAGAGCTACTGATCAATCTAATGACGTGATTAAAACACTAACATTAAAAGCTACCTAAAAATGATTGAAAGGCGCAGCTCGAACCTAGAAGCTGACTCTAGGGAGCAGGACCTCCGGCGAGTGGCGGCCGTGGGCGCATCTCCCCTTCCACAATCCTCAATCCATCGCAGGGGATCTCTAGCTATCAGCTGGAAGCTCTCTGGGATGAAATGGAGTGGCTTAGGGATGAAGAAATGGCCAAAAACATGTAGAAGAAGAAGATGGTTTATTTATAAACATGGTTGTGCGCCCTTATTACCCGGCCAATATCGAAGATTCGGACGTATGTTCAATGGATTAGAGAGGATGGCGTGGATCATGGTACTTTTAGGAACAATCTTTGTGAAGGAAGTAATGTCAGAAGATGCCTATGGCGAGTGGGAATTAAGGGAGAAGATGGGTGAAAAGACAGGCCATGTCACTTCAACCGCCTGGAGGTCATGTTGACCGAAGTCAACCCGCGGAGGGACCTGATTGGTCCACCTCAGCCCGCTACGAGACAGAACTACTTTTTTATTAAAGAATAAATGATTTAAAATAATAAATGATTTTATTAATTTTGGTATATAAAATAAAAAATGTTTATTAATTAATTTAGTATTTTATTATGATTTTTATTTATTTTTTTGATGTATTCTATTATGAGTTTATCATTAATGGTGTATTTATAGGTGTATTTACATGTATTTTGTGTAATTTATTTTTATTTTTTATATTTTATTTATTATTTTATTTTCTTATTTTATATATTTATAATTTATTTTTGTGAGTATAAATATATTTTTATTTTATTTTTATGAGTTTATTTGCATATTTAAATAAATAGGTATATATAATATGTAGGTAGACTTATAGGTATTTTACCTATATTTTATATACATTTTATTTTTTTAATGAATTTTATTGAGTTTTATTTTGGATTTACATTTTTAATGGAATATAACTAATATTTAAAATTTAATAAAAATATGAAAGAGTAAAAGAATGAAGTTCCATTTTTATTTATATACAAGTAATACATAGGTACTTTGTCGATGTGATTACATAGACTTATTTTATTTGAGATTTTCTTTTTGGTTTTCTTTTAATTTCAATGTGTACATGTATTATGTATATTATTTACAAAATTCTAAAAATATAAGTTTGTCAAAATAATGAATAATGAATATAATGAATATTTTAATCGGGTAAACTGTACAATGAGGGCCAAAAACCTAACTTTCATGGATGAAATCCAAAAATTATGAAACTCTTGAAAAGTTATATACAATTAAAGGTGATTTTGGGGGATTTTGAGTTTTTATTAACAAGATATGGTTATGTGATGTTGAGATTCTGGCTTTTTATTCTGGGTATAAAATGTACCTTGTATATTATTTTTGCACAAACTCAATTTTGTATTTTTATTTACATTATTATCTACAACTTTCATGTACAACATATTTCTATTTAATGAATGAATAATTATATACAAAATAGGTGTCAAAAATACATAAATGAATGAATAAATAAATGAGGTATTTATTGTATTATTGGCCCTTATCTCCCCTACTTTATTAACTGTCGACCAATTCCATTCTGGACTTTGTCTCGGGGTTAGGGTCATAAAATATTTGCAATATTTTATTCCTTTTTCTTTTCTTCTCTTTATTCTATAATTATGGCATTAAAACCCTTATTTTATGTACACTTAATACAATAAATAATGAATGATATTATAGACAAATTGATGTTATTTACATGCATTTGATGGGGTTTTTAAGGCCAAAATGATAGAATAAAGGTGATGAAATGGATATTCATCACCTTGGTATCGTACACAATTCTCGGAGAAGGGTGCATTGGACAATTTCTACTTTTGAATACGATATTCATAAGTATGTAATCTTTGAAACTTTAGACAATCTAAAGTTCAATATCTTACTAGTATATTGATCATATCAATAGATATATGTCGAAGACTTGATACCATACCATTGTCAAATGATATTCATCCTCCTATTGATCTTTAAAGGTTTAGTTTTTAGTATTAGAAATGTTAATGAACTATTCATTAATATTCTAATTTAGTAGAGTCCGCAAGATGCTAGATTACTTATCTGAAATATATCCATCATAACTCTTTATGATAGGTCTATTCCAGAAAAATGGTCATTTCCAACTTTTGAAAATAAACAGTATATGTAATCAAATATCTAGGTCATAGAGACATTCTCTAAGACTAAGGGTTCTCCCACTAAAAATATGACATTATCTATCCAATAGAGATTGTTGCAACGATTGCATCAATATCTATGTGGATGACCATTAAACCTTGAGATCAAAATTTCTGATCTTCTAAAACATATGCAATCCAATTGCCAATGTCATCAAAAGAATGAGATACAATTATTGGACTTCAATCTTATCTTATAAGCAAGTCCTTTTCAATGATTAAATGTAGATGTAGATTATTTCGATGCAATATCTGAATCCTTATCTAAGGATTCTAGATAGACTTGATAGTCATACTATCAACACATCAGTTTGTTGTAGTATTGGCATTCATCCAACTCTTTGGATGTCATATGGAAGTCATATAAGTAAGGACAACTCTTTAACTTTCCTTCTTACTTGGGTCCGAACCATGCTTCCATTGTGCTCCCTTCATCTTTAAAAAAACATTGCTTAAGATAAAGGTTCTCTTATGTTCACTACAAGAAAATGAGGTTTTTGCGACCACATATGAGGTGGTAAAGTAGTGCCCTGATGGTGCCAATGTAGTTGCAATCCCCTATTGTGACCACAATTAGTAGCAAAATATGTGGTCGGGCCAAGACGGTCGCAAATTATCTGCGACCACAATGTAGTCGTAAGGTGCTAGCAAGTTGTAGTCGTACGTAGGCACTATATAGTCAAGTGTAGCGTCAACTTTTGGTTTGACTCTGACTAAGGAAACACCATATTACGACTAAATGACCACCACAGTTATGAATTTTCATGACTACTTACAGAGTATTTTTCCACCATTGCATTTACGAAAACGACCATGTTACTACTACTGTACTATTACAGTAGTAGTGAGGTAGTCGTAATATAGTAGCAGATGTTATTTCCCCACTCATGTGACTACCATGGTACTACTACAGTGGTAGCAAAATAGTAGCCGAGTAGTTGCAAACTCTGCGATACTGGAAAAAAATAACATGTAGCCAACAGTAGATGATTAGTATAATATAATCAACCAAGCTTCTTGAAATCCTCCAATCAATATTATAATATAATCAACCTGTTAACTGTAGTTACAATTAAATGTAATCATCTTTAAGAAAAATGAATCTCACCTATATAAATCTAAAAGTTCAAAACAATAGAAAGGTACACATTCAAGACATGGCTGACATCTACAAGTTGAAGACTATATATCAAAGCAAAAGTTAAAAAGCTAAAAGATCAAGACACAAACCTATTAGTTGAAGACAATAGAAAGTTAGATACAAGTTCATGACAATCTAAAGCTACAAGTTCAGCAAATATAAAACTACAAGTTCAAGTGCATAAAAATTACAAGTTCATGACTTACATTTAGACACTAAAGTTCTTAACATTACAACAGTCATTCATAAAAACTTTCTTTTCCTCCATTCCGAAAAAACACCTTCCTTTGCCTTTCCCTTTGCCTTTGCCTTTTCCTTCCCCTTGTTCTTCTTGTCCTTGTCTTTTTTTTTGTGGCACTTTTCTATTTTCTGTAGGTTCCGATATTACAACCCCCTTGCGATGCGAGACTCTATATGCGTTGGCATCGTCTTCGTCTTCGTCCTCGTCTGGATCCTCCTCTCCATCCTCCTCTTCGTTCTCATCCTCCACCCCGTGAATTTTTGGAATTGTAGTCCTATTAGTTATAAGAAGAAAAATAATTCATTCATTGGAAAAATATTTAGAAAGATGAATCAATGTATGTACTAAAACATAAATTAAACTATAGGACATATCTTAAATAATTTACGTCCTCTTTCAAAGAGACCATTCCAGAAGATAAATTTTGCAATCCAGATGACATGGTACCAACTGTGGATACCAGTGAATTCACAGCTTGTGATAGTTGTCTAAACTCAACCTCAGATACCCCTAACTGTGATGTTGGAGTGTTATACATTGAGGTCTTCTCCAAATAAGTGGATGCTCCGGTAGACTCAGAAGATGATGAGAACTTGGGTGGCAAACCACCAAAAGTCTGCCTTCTATTAGGTCCCACTTCACGCTCTTTAAGTACTTCTTGCCATAAGCTGGCAACAAAGTCCACCTCCCCTTCAGATTCTGGGACACTGACCCTTTCTGCATACAACTCCTTGTAACGATCCTACAAGAGAATTCTTTAAGTTATATACCAAACAACTATAATTTTAAAGAAGTAGTAGTATGCATACCATCACCGCCTTCTCCTCAGGTGTAGACCAATCACCCCCACTTGTATGCATAGCAGTCCACCATTTTTCCAATGATGGGGCGCGATTGTCAGCAATACTCTATTATTGTCCATATGTTAATCATCGGTAAAAGTTGAAACTTAAAAAAGTATAAAAACTTGTACATACCATTTCAATCGTCAGAGTACACTTTTTGATCCACCAGCGGATCTGATTGACTACTTCCCCCTATTTGTCTTCCCCGCTTCAGAACATTTTGGAAAAGTCTCTTGACTAAAGAGATCGCAATAACGTCTCCACCTTTCTGGAGTGCACCATGATGGACCGCATGCTTTTGCCCACTCCCAATCTTCCACATCATCAGTCTTTTTAATTACAGCTTTTCTTGCCCTGTAAACATTGTCTTTGACACGATCTTTTCCTAATTTCATCAGGGCTTGCTGATACATTTCTTTTGCGTGACCCGAGGGTAAAGCAAACAAATTCTACAATTGAAATTTTGGTTACTACTAATCAATTTTAAAATTAAAGAATGAAATGTTTTCTTCAAAATAGTTCTTACGTAGACACCATTCAAAATTCTCTCTTGTTTATCGGGAGTCATGCAACTCCATCTGTAGTCTGAACAATCTTGCATGGAGCGGAAGGCCTTACTAAGCGCCTGAGCCACTGCATGCTGATGATCAAGAGTATACCTAAATATTTAAAATAATTTTATAAAATTATAGATAAAGCATAATTGTGAATAAGTTTCTACCTAAAAATACGATAAAATAATAAGTATGTGTTGGAAATACCTGTCACGTAAAGATTGTAAGACCCTGCGTGAATCCTGAGGTGGAGGAGGTGGCGTCGGCTGAGAGGGTAGACACTATGTTGGGCCCTCATACTCATGAGGATTATGCTGCTGGCTGGAGGACTTTGGTGTGGGCTGACGAGTACGTGGCACACTAGGAGGTGTCCCTATTTGAGGAATATAATGAACATATTGTGGAGGGACTTGTAAACCATTCTCTTGCATGTAAGCGACAAGCTTCGCAACCTCGTCATTACGATAACCTATAGACAAAATTTTATTAATTGAAATAAACATATAACAATGTATAAAATATGAAATTATACCACTGGGGTTCGGGGTACGACGATCATCCTGGTGCGAACCCCTAGGACCTCGACCACGTGTGATAGTCATTTCCTGTATACATACACAACTTTATTACTCAAATAATTTCAAAATATTAAATTTTTTGAATCATCAAAAGAATAACATTGATAAAAGCATTACGTTAAGGAATTATTGCAATATTTTGTGGTGTCTCATACTCTGGAATAAGCAAATTTTTGATGCACAATCCACAGTTACGTGTTCACTGTCATCGATATAAATGTGTGACATCTTCTTCAATACTGTGAGACGATCATCTCTTTTTCTTTTTTTCCCAACATTAGATACATAACATATCTGCTCAGCTTGTTTGCTAAGGATAAAAGGTTCAAATCTTCGTATATACTTTCGAGGGATGACATCTACAATATTGTGTACGTGGTCAACAACCACGCCATGTTGTGGATCATACCAGTTACACGAAAATAAAAAGAGTTTATTAGGGGATGGCACATTATATTCAAGTTCAAGCACCTCATTGAGAACCCCCATAGTAATTCAGGTTGTTCTCGCCGTAACAAGATCCCTTAACCATGACGCCAGAGTTGTACGTAGTTAAGCTATTGGTCGCGTCAAGGCAATGAAATCTGGACCCATTACCTAAAAAATCCTCGTTTGACATGACCATATAATTTGGACCGAGTGCAAAATTATTTAAAATCTTATATATGTGATCTGTTGGGTCAATAAGCTTTACTCTTTTCTTAAACCATCCCAAGGAATGTCCTCCTAAATTCTTCACCCACGTCGTCATCAGTAAAAAGAGCATTTTCCATCATTAGTTTATCCCTATACTCCCTGCAAAAATAAATTAATGATTATGCATTTAACTACTTATATTGTAATTTAAAGATAATGTGATGGTTACATACTCTGCAAAAGGTGTCACTTCGTATGTATTATTTAGAACGTAAAGTTCAACAGCTTCCTTCTCCAGAGAACTCATCATGCGTGGCTTCCCCTTTTTTAAAGGTCGACCACAAGTACGGAAGCAAGAGAGACTAACTAAAAAATCATCGTTGCCATCGTGCTCATTTCGCATTGGACGACTGTGCACAGTTTCCAAATCGTCTGACAAATATCTTGAACAAAAGTTTGCAACCTCTTCTGAAATGTATTATGTGCTTATCAATCCTTCAACCTTGTTTTTATTTCGAACCTTTCTCTTTAAGAAAAACATATACATATATGTAGGTTAACATACAGCTATATCTAGGTTAACATACATTATGAGATTGCATAAAATTAATACTTTAACTTGATAATTTCAAGGTAAAATTTACCTCTCAAATGGATACATCCAGCGGTATTTAACAGGTCCACCAACTTTGGCTTCATAGGGAAGATGTATCATTAAGTGTTCCATTGAGTGAAAAAAAGATGGAGGAAATATCTTCTTAAGGTTACACAACATAATGACTACACTCTCCTCAAGGCTTTCCATATCTTTGACTAACAACTTGGCCGATCATACACATTTGAAAAAGTGACTCAAATCACTTAGAAAATCATGAACTCCCTTCGATAATAATCCTCTAAAAGCAAGAGGTAATAATTACTCCATAAATACGTGACAATCATGACTTTTCGTTCTCTTAAAAATATTTTTCTTCGGATCAACAAGTTTAGATATGTTCAACGAAAATCCATCTGGCATTTTGAATTTACTAACCCATTGAGAGACATCTTTCACTTGATTTCTACTTAACCAGTATTTTGCCTTAGGCATATAAATATGCCCATCTTCTGATTCTATTAGGCCTAACTCAGGACGAGCACAAAGTTTCACAAGATCTCTGCGAGTGTTCTCTGTATCTTTTTGTCTTACCAGTGACATTCATTACCGTGTGGAATACATTGTCAAATACATTCTTTTCTATGTGCATAACATCTAAATTTTGCCAGATAAGTAAATTTGGCCAGTATGGTAGTTCCCAAAAGATACTAACTTTCGTCTAGTTATGGTTATCCCCAAATCCTGAAAGAGGTATAACACAATCATCTGAACCCTTTAACTCCATTAGCCTTCTAAATATCTCATGTCCAGATAGCCTGACAGGTGAATCTGAATCTTCAATTATATTTCTTCTGATGCCATCTTTTGTTTCCTATATAGATGGTCCTTCGATAAGAATTCTCTATGGCAGTCAAAGAAGCATGGTTTTCGACCATGCTCAAGTTGAAATGCTTTTGTATTTTCCATGCAATATGGACAGCTTCTTTTCCCATGTGTTCTCCATCCCGATAGCATTCCATATGCTGGAAAGTCACTAATTGTCCACAGTAAACCTACTCTCATCTGAAATTTACTGCGAGTAATAGCGTCATATGTCTCCTGTCCTTTCTCCCATAGTTCTTTGAGTTCGTCAACTAATGGTCCGAGATAACATCCAAATACTTTTCAGGATGGCTTGGACTAGGCACAAGTAAAGATAGAAACATATATTGCTTCTTGTTGCACAACCTTGGTGGCAAGTTGTATGGAGTAATGATAACTGGCCAACACGAGTAATCTTTCCCTCGACCATGTGGATTAAATTTATCAGTGGACAAACCAATCACCACATTCCTCTTATCCATAGCAAAAGTGGAAGATGACTTCATTAAATCCCTCCAACAAGCTGAGTCAGAAGGATGTTTCATAAAGTCACCACGGATATGATCTACATGCCAAGTCATGTCTTTAGCAGTTTCTTTGCAATAATAGAGTCGTCCTAAACGTATTGCTATAGGAAAGTAACGGAGCACCTTCTGCGGAACATTTGTCCTCATATTTGATTTATATCTAGGTTCACCACATTCTGGACATTTAGTCTCATTTGATAATTTTTCTCCATAATAGATTATATGATGGTTGGGGCATGCATCAATTAACTTTTCTAATAAGCCAAGTGTACTCATCATGGTTTTAATTTTATAATAGGTACCAGGTAGGACATTATCTTCCAGAAGCGTTCTCTTTATAATCTTAACTATGGTATTGAAACTAGCATCAGTCATATTATACTCAGCTTTAACTGTCAGCAACTCGGTAACGGCAGAAAGGAGAGAAAATGATCAAGGTCATAATCCTTCCTCAGTCTTTTGTAACAATTCAATAAAATCTTTGGATTCTCCATTGAATTCATCATCAGAATCCTCTGAAGAAGGGTTAAAGTCTAGACCTGCTGCGTCCATAACCATCTCAACAAAAGGATTGTCCGACATATGAGTCCTCTCCCGATAAGTTGCTCGGACCTCTCCATGAGCATACCAATAGTTGTAATCATTGACAAAACCATTCTTGCACAAGTGTTCTGCCACAACGTCTCTAAATTGTTTCTTCGTCAATCCACATTTGATACACGGCATATAATTTTTCCATCTATGCCAACTATTCTGTCTCCTTGGGCATAAGCGAAATTGAGAAAGCCTTCTACACCAATTAAAAATGGCATGCAAATGGATCCATTAACT
This sequence comes from Ottelia alismoides, assembly GCA_037367405.1. Taxonomy (NCBI): domain Eukaryota; kingdom Viridiplantae; phylum Streptophyta; class Magnoliopsida; order Alismatales; family Hydrocharitaceae; genus Ottelia; species Ottelia alismoides. Next base: position 325,715 of record JAZKJV010010688.1, read on the forward strand.
ACGCGCTTATACATCCAATCCCTTGTCGAACTCATTGCTCTACCTACAACGAGATCATAATATTTATTTAGACACATAGTTTGATATGATGAAAACTTATACTCTAATAAAAAAAGCAACAACAACATACATAACTCCATTCACCCTTACATTATCCTCTAATGGTCAGAACCTCATTACAGTAGATAAAATAGTTAACTTGTAAATGTAGCACACACACAAGAGAATGTGATTCTTTGAAACGTGCTTCTTTATTTGCTTGCAATTGCCTCTCTCTTTTTCCCCTTTCCTTTTTACGTGTGGTTGCCTGTCTTGGGGGCGAATGTGATCTTGGAGGGATTACTTAATTGTAAGTGATGGGACTATCTAGATCATTTTGATCAATTTTTTTAGAAGTGGTTTTTTCTTGTGAAAGTTCTGTTGAAAATAATGAACAGAAGATGATAGCAGCATCATGAATATAAAATAACTGGATTTACATGGTTCACGAGGGCATGAACTCTATGAGAGGAGGAACCTAATGGGGTCGTATATAGCTTTGCGAACCCACGCTTGTCCCAATCCTAAGCAACATGAGACGGAAACAAGAGATTGTACCACATACATACCCTAATGCAGAAGTTCTACTGACCTAAAAACAAATGATCACCTACCAACCCAATTTGAAGCTAACTTGTCTTAGTCTAACAGCAAATAAGCTTCAACACTCCAAGTAGAAAGATTTAACTTTAAGCAGTATAGTCTTTGCATTTTTTGATGTGATGATATGATTTGTTTCCTCCATGAACTCCAAATGATCCTTCCTTGCTATCACGTTGTTGGCAAGGAAGCTATGACGTTTTGTATCTTCATGAAAGATATAAATGTTATATATTCAATATCTGAAGTTCAGACACAAAATTCCATTGGAGCCATATTTTTGTCCAGAACATTCACCACGGTTTGCACCATTAAGAGATCAAGATTATCAAGATCTGAGAGGGACGGTGATAAGCAGAAAGTTTGTTGAAATTTTTGACCAAATTATTGATTATGTAATGCACCCTCAAATGGAGTAGAATACTCAATAACAATAAAAAGTAGGAGGTCGGCACATTCTTTTTCAGACAATCCCACATGTAATAGAAATATGAATGCTAAAAAAGATAGAAAACACTAATGGGCAAGAGTATTAAAGCAAGCAGAGAACATAGGTGGTTAACAACTTAACATCAACATCTTCACCCTTACCCCCACCAACACGCACACCATAAATACCATACCAATCACCTTGCTCTACACCTAAGTTCTGATTAGATGAAAAGTTTATTGCTGGATGTCATTTCTACATATAGGCGGTATATAGTGATAAACAGAACATAGAGAAGTAAAAGTAAACAGAACATAAGCCTCGTCCACATGCTCACACAAAGACATGGAGATGAAAATGGATACCTCGATTCCTCAAGTACCACTAGACGCCGAAGACGGGGAGATGATGGAGATGGAGGTACCGCCGAAGACGCCGATGAAGTCGCCGAAGACACTGCTGACTCCAACCCTAGCAGTGGCACGGGGGGCGGCAGCAAGGAGGTGATGGAGATGGGGAGGAGCCGATGGTGGCTAGGAATGAGGAGGTGGTGGAGAGGGAGCGGCGACGAGGAGATGATGGAGATTGGGAGGAGCGAGCAATGGGGTTGAGAAGAAGGGCGATGGTTTGATAGGATGGGGTTGAGAGAGGAGGCAACGGGAGGTAGGAGGAGGGTTTGAGAGGGATGACCCAAAAGTTAGGTTTAGAATGGCGGGACCCACGTAAAAAGTGCCAAATTTGCCCACCACATTGCGACCACACTGGGGTCGCAAATTCGACGCAAAAACTTGTGACAACAATGTGGAGGTCGAGTAGTCGCAAATGAGTCGCAGTACATCTTGCGACTACATAGCCATTGAATGTAGTGGCAAGAGTTTAGTCGCAAAAATTGCATTTTCTTGTAGTGGTTGAACTCAAAAGATTTTAACATAAGAGTATTTCAACATTTATATATGCTTCATTTTAATTAATACAATATGAATACTATGAAGATTCATGAATGACTTGAGTATAGACAGTAGAATGATGGCATTCATCATTTCTACATCCATCTTAACCCAAAGACTTCGGTTTAGGCAGGTACTCAAACAATTTGAATACATCATCTCTTATAGAGATACCATTCTTGCATAATCCAAAGAACCATGTCATTCATGACTAAATGTTGAGAGCACATATGTATGCCAAATTATCTTCTTAGGTTTTATAAGGATTATTTGATAATTATGATCTTTATCGACATGTCGCTTCCAAAGTACATTTGATGAGAGATCGAGACTATATAGACATACAAACCCTAAGCTGATGTATTATTGTCTTATTTAATTGTCACTCCTCATTTTGATGAGGAAACTTGCATATTGCAACCACATACATTATGTGTCCAACTGCAAGGATAATATCTTAATCATGAATCCAATTCATGATATTACATTGGTTATTATTGAGTATAGCTTTGAGTTGGTTTAATGGGGATTATATGAAATAAGAAATTGCATATATATATATATATATACATATACATATATACATATTTTACTTTGTTTTAGAATTTTTTATAGCAAAGTTGTCTTGCCTTTTCAAAATTGAAAGTTCATTCCCTTAGTCACTTTCAATGTAAGAGATATTCTTAACATTATATCTCTAGCAAGATCTGGGATCTCCTTTCCTATCTTTGTTGCATCCCAATAATATGAGAAACTACAACTCAGATAAAAAGAAGAGGGAACACATTACGCCTTGTAAGTCCAACTTGCATCTCCCAATTCGGTCTTTAACACCTGGGCCCATCACCCCTAAGGTGATGTTTACCCATTGTTAATTGAACAAACCATCAACAGGCCTAATACACGCTATGCGCAATCCATTATCGCCCCAATAATATGAAGAACCGGTACTGGGGTCACTACGCATACGGCCTTACTCTTTCAAGAAGCAAAAGGCCCGATTCAGGTGAACTTGTATGAGGAGCTGTAACTTCGGACGGGTGTCTCCTATATACAACCCCAGGCGATGAAACCCTTCGCCTTGACGGGAGGTCATGGATGTCACTTATGTGATCCTCCACTTCATATTTAAATTTTAACTAATTACCATGACTCCTATTCATGTAATTAATTCTTCCAAGGGAAATGCACATCTATTCATGATAGAGTGCTTTTAATTGGACATAATTCATTTAGTCATACTAAATCAATTATTAATCCAATTTAATCAACCAACAAACTTGTTTTGTTACTTGAATGGATGGTATAATATCAATATACTTATTATTCGAATTTTAATAATTAGAAAAATACATCATGATCTCTCAAGCATCATTCATTCCCTACCCGTTGTCATGGTTAGTAATGACGGGAGTGGAACAGACAACACACAGTGCAACATGCTACCTCAACGCTCCCCGACTAGGCACCATATCCTCCTCAGAAAAAAGAATGCCGAATCAATCACTTTGTACTTGAGATGTTCATTAGATTTTCAACCGAAGTTATACCATACAATATTAATCAAAACCATTTTGATAATATTATAAGGAGATTTACTAAACAAATCCCCAATCCTATTCAAGCAACAGGGTTTTGCATGTAGAAGTTGTTCTACAACTATTGTAGGATAATATAGAGTTTTTTATGAAAACAATGTTTGTTGGTGATTTCATATTAACCAATTATGATCAAGATAAACTATCTTATCATTTTAGTTAATGAAATGTCATTCAAGGAAATAATTATCATTTTTGAATATTTCACAAATATTTATCAATAATCATTTCATAATATTAACAATTAATTTTCATTAATTTATTTGAATGACAATCACAAGGTTCATGATCAAGTTTGTTAATTTCCAGCAGTGACCCCTACTCACTAATATCAACATAACTCGATCTTTTTAAATCCAAGTAATGCAGACTAAATTTATTTTGTTCATTAATTTGATTTAAAATAGAACCCAAGGATAATTATGTATTTCCAGGTGTTTAAGACCCATAATTAACTCCATAATTACGTCACTAACCACCATCCCCGAAACAATGGATATATGTTCAATAAAATAATCTTATCTTGAGCAAACGGAATCCAAATTACGCAAATGCAAATAATACATTTTTCTTGTTTAATGGGAACATTATACATGTGATAAGTTCACATTTAAACATTTTAAACAGGGCCGAAAAATTATCACAAAACAGGATTGCGAAAATAGAAACGCAATAAAATTTTCACGAACGCTAACGAGCCCAAATCTTCTTAGGTATATGGATCGTATCCAAAACCTCCAACCTAGCTCTGATAACACTTGAAGTATATGGGAAAATCCTTTAGTGCATCCAATGCGATCAGAGCGACTAGTCGCACTAGTCGCTCGGTGCAGCGGAATTTAAAATTTTTTAAATCATATCATGAAACCACATGATCCCAAGAATATTTCTTGGATCATTTAATATAACCACAAAGTATTAGAAATACCTCTTGAAGCGTGGTTGCGATCACTTGATCTCTAAAGCAAGAGGTCCTCCTGACTCAAGTCCAATCCACGAAGATGGCACTTACGGGTGCGATGATGAGACATGTGCTTCCTGCAAACCACGATGAAGATCCAAGCCTTGAATCTCCTGATTTAGTCCAACAAAATCCGACATCTTGTACTTGTGCTAGAGCCACCAAGGAATATGGAGATCTGACAGCACGACGACGTAGAGACGATTGTAGTTCTCTCAAGAACTCAGAGTGGACAGTCACTCTTAGAGAGAGATGGGGCGTGAGAATGAGAGAAGGAGAGAGAGAAACTTAATGCATGTGTGAAGAAGGGCTAGGGTTACCCCTTCTTATATATTGGTTTGGGAGTCCGTGGATCACAATCCATGGACACACAAAATCAATGGTTAGATTGATTTGTGTTTTTAATCAATGGCCATGACATTGTTGTTTAATAAAATAGCAACTATTAATTTATATTAAATTAAATATATGTTGCATTATCATCAACATAATTTAACTCAATAAAATTAATCAACAAAAGATAATAAAGAGGATAATAATCTCCTCCTAAAAAAGGGGGGCGTCACCCTTGAACAATTCAAGGGTGACGTCACGTTTTTTATTTGGTGATTTTTTTATCTCCTTTATGTTATCTCATTATCTCTTAATTATTTGCAAAAACATTTATTGCAAATATATTCCCTAAATTAATTCCTAATTAATTAGCGAATATTTCAATCATGTCATTGAAAAATGTGGATCACATTCACAACCCAAACAAAAATGTAAATTACATTTCTAATTAATTGCTTAATGTGAATACAATTCACATTAACAATCAATCAGTAAATATTATTTACAAATGTGCTCTCTCCAATATATTATAAATCATATTTATAATATACATTGATATTATGGATAGCATGGATAGTACTATCCACATTCTGCATTTCCCTGATAATTAAATCTCATTTAATTATCTTGGATAATCATTATCATTATATGAATCTCATTCATATTATTCTTGATAATTAAATCTCATTTAATTATCAATATCTTGTTGCTTGGATACATAATTCATCAAAGTAATTATTCTTGAACTCTTTCAAAAATAGTGTGCTTTCTCCGTAGATAGTAGGAGATAAGGACGTGGCAATTGTATTGTTCCACGTATAGTGACTTGGACATTGAGATCATATCTCAAATCCATACTTATGGATCTCCCATAGATGCTTGATAAAATCAAGTCCATAAACTCAATCTTTTCATTGCATCTGAATCTCATTCACATCAGTGTCAAACAGTTGGACTAAGATCAACTTACTTCTCTACTGAGAGGAGTCACTAAAATACAGACCTATTTCATCACTCCCTCGGAATGGAAGCGTCATGGTTATACAATCGTTTATGATCACATCACCCTCAAGTATTCACAATACCTATACATCCTGCATACGGGAAGACCTTGAATAAACTCGAAGTTATAGATCTCTTTTAGACTGTCACCTTCAGGGTTTATTATTAAGATTCTCACTTGATTATTGGGATTTGGTATCGATCATATGCTTTCCAAAATCATATATCATGCCTCTAAATTCTGTCAAGCTTCATAAGCGAGACGACCATGCATGGAATTTATCGATCCCAATATCTCATGAGTGAGATCATGTCTTCCGATTCAGAAGTGAACCTATATGATCCTTTTGAGAGATCGTATTACTCATATGCCCTTATATGCACACTAGCTCGCCATAGACCTTGATTAGGCCTTCAACCTATTGGTCTACCAAATGTACATACTTAGACATATAGTAACGCATTTGTCTCCGGTCAGAGGATGTGTGCCTATATCGTGATAGCATACGATGTAGGACTTTGGTTATATCGATCTCGTTAAGTCAACTCTTTGACCTAACTAATCTGACACCTCTGAATCTCTATTCCTTTGCAGAGGACCTACATCAAGAGGTCGTTCAGATATTAGACTTTAAAGATAAGATTGTCATCTCCCACTCAGGCTGGAGATCACATCTTGATGATCATTTGATGATGCTTAATGAGTCCTCAATCTAACTCTTTAGATATTCATCCAAGCACCAGCCTCTATGATTCAACAATTGAATCAATAGCTTTATGATGTCAAGACAGTCATGGTACATACCCTAATTGTACTAAGGGACATATTATGCAAATTAGTTATTCTTCATTTCAGATCAGGGAATGATATTTGCAATAACATTTATTTCATAATGGCTCATCGTGGGCTTGCATGTCCAACACTACCCTCTTGGTCGGCTCAACCAGATGCGAGCCAAAATTAGCAATTTCTCTCAGGGAGCCCATGAATCTATTAATGAAGCCTGGGAGAGATTCACAGATCTGTGGGAAAAGTACCCTCACCGTGAGATTCCAAGGACTAGCTTGGTCCAAAACTTCTTTGGGTGCTTGAATGTAGAGAGTCAAAGGCTCATAGACGTAGCATGTGGGGGCTCACATTTCAACAAGGATGAAGACGTTGTCTGGAAGATCATTGAGTAAATGGACAAAGGAGAGGTCGCCCTCTCTTCGTCTAAGATGTATCAGAAATAGGCCAGATCCTTCAGAAACAAGTACACATGGCAGCGTCTAGAGAGGCGGAGAGAGATGAGAGCTCCAACCTTAACATTATTGGGGGCCATTTCTCAAAGTTGATATCATTGAGAAGAGGTCACAGAACCTCGAGAAACTTGATGTAATCGAAAAGAGGAAGTAGAACCTTGATAAACTGGACCAGATCACCAAGCAGTTGGAGCTGCTTGTGGGCACCATCAACTCTGTCCAGCCGGCACCACCATCTACAAATGCTCTAGTTGAGAAGAAGGACGATCCATCAACGATACATCAGCCTCAACCAAGATAGCAGCCACCGGCAGTCCATCACGTATATTATGTGCAGGCTCCCGGCCAAGGCCAATCACAGCAGCAGATTATTGTTTACCTACCAGACTTTCTATTAGCATCTGATTCAGCCTTCCCACCACTACTGTTGATTCAATAAGTCAACAGGGTTTGGAATAATGATGCACAGCTGGCCCGTCCTATCGAACACCCTCAGGGGCAGCTACCAGCCAACCGACAGTACCACCAACCTCAGGGTGGTCGTTTTGGGCAGTCCTCACAACCGCCGCCACAATACTATCAGCCACCCTAGTACGCCAATCAATGGAGGCAATATCAACACTACCAGTAGCCACAGTATCGCCAGCCACTGCCACACCACCAGTATGCAGGTGCCAAACCTCAATAGTACCAGCAGTATCCTCCTCCCTCCTACAATCAGTTTCGGCTTCCTCCACCACTGCAACCCCACCAGCAGTCATCGCTCCATCTCTCGCATCCACAGCAACAGCGTAGTCTGCACGTTGAATCTTCTGAGACAAAACCCGTGAACCCGACCATGGATTGCTTGGCCCAGCTTGTCAAAGGGCTAGCAGATATGACTAGGAAGCTAGATGACCTGATAGCCACTAAAACCACCATTCCAGCTCAGGTCAAAGCTAACCCCAATAGCTTCAAGAGAAAGGAGCAGGTAGAATGTGATATCCCATATATTCATGTAGAGTCAGATGATTGTAATATTTTTTATCTAATGTTGTCTGTCTTAGGAGTAGTAGGGCCTTGCCTTTTCCTACTACCAATAATGGGGACAATAAAGCCTCAGGTGAATCATCATCTTCTACATCAACTGTGCCATCTACGGGGATGGGTGAGGAAGAAGAAGAAGAAGGAGCCATTCCAACAGCCACTGACCACCATCTGCATAAACAAAAAGCACAAAAAAATCAGCAAAAGAAAAAAGAACAAAAAGAAAATCATCGCCAAAGTGAAGCCACGCCAGCCTTGGAGGAGCCGCCAGCAGGAGACGATCCCTTGCCAGTGGACGGAGCGGAGGCCCCACTTTTTGTCTGTCCACTTGCACCAGCATCTCAGCTTCTAGCTCGTACTCCTTTTTGTGATCCATATGTACAACATTTTTTGGATGATGATTTTATTGTAATAAGAACTCTGATTTGGATTCCAACAATGTACATATTCATTTTCCTGATGCAATAGAAAAATCCAAAAAATGCAAAAAGAAAAAGTGCATTATCTGATCCTGGAGTTGTGCATATAATTAGTAATTTAACTGTTGAGATTCCTCTCATGAAGGCCATGGAGTACATGCCAGCTGTGAAAAAAGGTCTGAAAGAAGCATGTACAAGCAAGCATCTACTAGCACGCAGGAACAGATGCAAACAGGTCAAGAAGCATGTTCTCACCATGGCCACTATTGCAGCCATCAACAACCTCCCATAGGAAAAAGCAGGACAAATGAGAACCTCTTATCTTTTGTTAGATTTTAGATCAAGTCTTCGCGCGCACTCTTCTTGACAGTGGATCTTCCATCAACCTTCTGCCCTTGTTACTAATGCAAGAATTTGGGCTAGACTCGCTCAAGCAGACACGAATGATCCTGCAGGTCGCTGACCAATCCATCAAGCAACCTAGAGGTCTTATGGAAGACGTTATGGTAAAGGTGCGGGAAATGCAGTTCCCAGTTGACTTTGTAGTCATTGATATGGACTCTCCCGCACGCTTACTCCAGACCCCTATCATCCTTTGCCAGCCATTCCTACGTACCTCAGAGGTTGTGGTTGATTATGGGTCTAGCAAGATCACCTTCAGCTCGGGCAACAAGCGAATCACTATATACATGATCAGCGAGCCGAAAGTCATGACTGATGATAGTTGTGCAGCACCAGAAGTAGACTGTGACTTTATTACAGAAATCAAAGATACACCACTTTCTTTGGATGATCCATGGACCCAAGAAATCCTCTCTCTAGAGGAGGACATGGAAAGCACAGTCAACACATGATCCGATGATACTTGGGAGATAGAATCCCATTTGTTGATACACCTTTTTGACTCCAAGGATTCGCTCCAGCCTGAACATGATGAGCCTAGTGCAGAATTGTTCGGCACATCACCAGGATCTCGACTGAGTATTGAGGGCAATAGCTCTACCAAAGTTCATGCAGTACATCGCACCACCATTGCAGTTTCTAAAGTGACTGATAAGTTGGCAAGATCAGAACTAGAACTCAAGCCACTTACTACAGGTCTGAAGTATGCTTTCATTGCAGATGAAGAAAACATGTATCTGGTCGTCATCAACAGCAGGCTAAATCCAGAGCAGGAATCTCGACTTCTCGAGGTTCTAGAAAAGAACTGCAAGGCGCTTGGTTGGCACATACCAGATTTGTGTGGAATAAACCATGCATTGTGTTCACACCACATTTACCTAGAAGAAGATGCCAAGCCATCCCATGAATTCCAAAGAGGATTGAATCCAAATCTCAGGGACGTCGTCATGAAAGAAATCACGAAATGGTATGACGCGGGCTTCATTTATCCCATCTCCGATTCAAAATGGGTAATCCCTTTGCACGTAGTTCCCAAGAAGTCAGGGCTTACCGTGGTTACCAATGACAAAGGATAGGAGATATCTACTCGGGTACCGGCATCCTGGTGGGTCATGTGTTGACTACCGTCGTCTTAATGCGGCAACTAAGAAGGACCACTTCCCCTTGCCATTCATTGATCAGGTTCTGGAAAGACTAGCTGGCAAGGAGTTCTTCTGCTTTCTGGGTGGGTACTCCGGTACAACCAAGTGGCAATAGCCCTTGAGGACCAACATAAGACTACCTTCACTTGCCCGTTCGGCACCTATGCTTTCAAGAGAATGCAGTTTGGATTGTGTAATACATCAGCGACATTCCAAAGATGCATGCTTGCAGTTTTCTCCAAGATGATAGGCAGTTTTCTTGAGGAGTTTATGGATGACTTCTCCGTATATGGTGACAGTTTGGATTCTTGTCTCGGGCACCTGGACAGAGTACTTCAGAAATGTCATGAAGTCAATTTAGTGCTATCATGGGAAAAGAGCCACTTCATGGTCACAGGGGTAATCGTGTTGGGTCACGTCATTTCCAAACGTGGCATGGAAGTTGACCCAGTGAAGGTGGATGTGATTGCTAATCAAGAGGCACCTTAGACAGTCAAAAATGTGAGGTCATTCTTAGGGCATGTGGGATTTTACAGACGGTTCAACCGAGACTTTGGCGGCATTGCTTGACCTCTTACAGAACTTCTTTGCAAGGAGACCGAATTCAATGTTGATCAGCAGGTTCTCCTTTCATTCAATCAATTGAAGGAGCTTATCACTCAAGCTTCAGTCCTGTAGCTTCCATATTGGTCTCTACCCTTTGAGATCATGAATGATGCATCAGACTTCACAGTTGGGGTTTTTTAGGACAAAGGAAAGACAAGGTGCCCTATGCCATTTACTATGCCATCAAGACATTAGATGAATCTCAAAGAAATTACACTATCACAGAGAAAGAGTTGCTAGTTGTGGCATTCGCCCTAGAAAATTTCAGATCTTATTTACTTGGATCAAAAGTTGTCATCTTCACAGACCACTCGTTATCAGTATTTACAGCAGAAGAAGGATGCCAAGCCCAGACTAATCAAATGGATCCTTCTCCTTCAAGAATTTGATTTGGAAATCAAGGACAATCCTGGAGTTCAGAATGTGGTACAATCATCTCCCCATAATTGAGCAGTAGGAGCCTCCACTGAACAATGCACCCATCACAGAAACCTTTCCTGGTGAATTAATTTTGGCAGTGGATTCACTCCATTGTTATGCTGATATTATCAACTACCTCGTTTCGGGGGTAGTACCGTCAGATTGGACGAAAAATCAGAAGGACAAATTCTTGTTGACCATCCATTTCTACCAATGGGAAGATCCTCTTTTATTCAGGGAAGGAGCAAATTGCAATTGGCGTAGGTGTATCCCTCAGGTGGAGCATCAAAGTGTCATCGAGCATTGTCATTCGTTCGAATCTGGTGGACACCATTCTGGAGGTAGAACAACAGCAACAGTACTTCAGTGTGGCTTCTGGTGGCCACACTATTTAAGGATGCAACAGCTTTTGTGAAAAGATGCACTGACTCTCAAAGACTGAAAGGTACCCTCACCTCAAAAGACTCAGTACCCCTAAAGATCATTCAGATACCAGACGTATTCGATGCCTGGGGAATCAATTTCATGGGACCTTTTCCCAATAGTCAAGGATATGAACACATCCTTCTTGTCATTAACTATGTGAGTTGCTGGGTCGAAGCTATCCCCGCTCGAGTCGTTGATAGTCGCACGATTTGTCGATTCTTGAAAGAGAACATCATTTCGCGGTTCAGGATTCCTAAGATTCTCATATCAAATGGGGGTATCCACTTCACTAACAAAGAGGTCAAGAAGTTAACGAATGAATACGACATAGATCATTGAGTCGCATCTCCTTATCATCTGCAGACCAATGGTATGACTAAAAATCGAGATTTAGCAAGGGTCAAAATATGTCTCACACAAGACGGAGACAAAGTCACTGTGGCGACCACTGGCGAAATCCCAATTAGTCAAATAAAGATCAAGTAATGAAAAGCGGTGTGGAGTTCAAATTTATTATAATGCTACAAAAGATGTGTATAGTGCAAGTAGTGTAGAGTGTTGAACACAGGAAGCAAACAGGTAGATCGGGGCAATAATGCTTAAAAATGAATGTGTTGTATTTGTCTATACAAGTGTTATTTCTTGTGGGTTTTTAATTTTATATTTTTTATTTAATTTTTGATTTTATATTTTTATATTTTTAATTTTAATTTTCTTATTTTATATTTTCTTTTTATATTTTCTTTTTATATTTTATATCTTTATATTTTCTTTTAAAAGGATATAAAACTATATATAGAGTATATAAATACAAGAGAGATGAGAGAGATAAAAATAGGAAAAAATACTCAAAAAACAGGAAATAAAGTGTTTTTATGCTTTTTTTTATTTTTCTAATGTTTTTGTGATTTTACTGAATTTTTGCTATTTTTTGTATTTTTAAAATAAAAAATAATGAATACAGTGAACAAAAATAATAGTTGAAATTAAAATGGAGATGAAAAATAGCAAACAGTAACAAAATTTCTCCAAATTAATTTTAAAATAAAGATAATAAGATAAAGGAAATTCAGAAAGAGAAATTAGATTTTTAGGAATTTTTAGTATTTTATAGAGATTTTAGGGGTTTTGTAATTTTTAGGAATTTCCTTTTATAATCTTTAGTGATTTTTGTTGTGAAGGTAAAAGATGCATAAACAAACGAAATGTAATTTTTTGGAATTTTTAAAAAACTTTTATAATTGTTATGTATTTTCTAATGCAAACAGTGAAGAAAATGCATATTTTTGAATTTTTATAACTTTAAAATGCAATAAAAATGCAAACTAAAAATATAGAGTGATAGCACAATGCAACAGACAAACAATGATGTTTTTTAGGATTGTTTAGGGTATTATAGATGCATGAAATAATTAGAGACAACAAAGAGAAACTACACTACTAACAAGGGCATTATCGTAATTAGCAGAAAGTTCAGGGCCAATGTGCAATATTCCTAGAAATATATAACTCATTAAAAATACTTACGGACCAATTAGAAATAATCGTGAACCGAGACCCTTCCCTACAAAAATACCAGAGTCCACATGCATAGGGCACGTGACCTGGCAGGGATGTGATTGCAACTACCAAAAACCTGGAGGACTAATGCATAAAATATCCACAAATATATAACTGCCTACAAAAGTTTGAGTACTGACTCAAAATATCCAGAGTAATAGGGGGTCCCTCGCAAAATACCCGTGCACCTCGCATGCACAGACACGTGAGGTGACGTGGATGAGGACCTAATAGCGAATAAACAAAAGTTGGGGACTTAAATGAAACTATAACAGAATTTTAACACGGCAGATGAATGTTTTGGTACTAGTAGTTAAATACTAAAAAACTAGGGGAAATAGCAAAATACCCAATCGAGGCGATCGGACGGCTGATGTTCTTAACTTGTGCCATGTGTCTCGATCATGACGGCCGATACCGATTCGGCATATACGACCCAGATTAGATCTTTAAAAGGGCATCAATGGCTGAGGTTGCGTGTGATCCAACGGCAGCTGTGCTCCTGGACGAACGGGCTCGATCGGACGACTGAAAGAAGGCTTGGAGGAACAAGATGAAAGCCGATCGGAAAGAACTTCCACCAGTCGATCCACTCCCCTCCGACGTGCGGTTGAGCTCCAAAATGGCCCCAAAGTTCCCTGAATTATTCCCTGATGCACTGACGACGTCAAAATGCTATATTGGTGGCCAGAGCTCTCCTAGGAGGACTGAGAAGCTTGAGGCTCTAGGTGTCTCCAATGGGTCTTTAAAAGGCCTCCAGCAACGTGTTAAATGCACTTGTACCTGCAAGAAGGTTAATGAGGTCTAGAGAAAAGTGCCTCGACCCTCCTGGCTGTGGGATGTGGTGGAAATGGTAGGGTTTGAAGCTTGTCGGAGCAAGCTCCGGTGGTGTGATGGCGAAGGTGGCGAGTCGGGCGAAAGGCGAAATGAAAAGGTTGGATAGAAATCTAGGACTACATGTATGCTAAAAAAACAAGAGAAACAAGGATAAAAGGAGACCTCAATGGCTAGGATCCAGAGATTCGACCTTACGGCCAAGACGGCCGGAGATGGGCAGAACGGCGCCCTTCTTCCTCACCTGGCCTCGCACGAAGAAGCTGGAGACTCCCCTGTCATGGGAGTCAATTCGGAGCTTCAAGGCGAGGACCAAACTTGGTTGAAAAGGGGTTCAAGGAATGAGGGTAAGGTAGGGAGGCATTTTGAATAGGTGGTGATCGCGGAGAGAAGATCGAGGAACAACGTCTCGATCAATGATTCATAGCCCAAGAAAAGACCTAGGCGTGAATCACCAATATACGAGGTGAAAAAAATGCAGAAAGACGTGACATGAAAAGAGGAATGGTGTGGCCTCAAAAATTCCGCAAACACGGGAGAAAACCAAGGTTCTGACATGAACATGAGGCGGGTCAGAGAGTTGACCCGCTGTCAACTTTCAGACCCCCTGGTTGGTCCACGTGGACCAACAAGGAAAATACTGCAAAAATGATTTATAAATTCATTTAAAAATATAAAATGAATTTATTAAATTTTGATTATTCAATAAAAATATTTATTATTTTCTAAATTATTTTATTATGATTTTTATTTATTTTTTAGTGATTTAAAATTACAAGTTTCCTTTTATATGTTGTATACACGTATACTCATCTATATATTTTATTATTTTCTTTCTATTTTGATTATTTAATTTTATTATTTTGGTTTATTATTTTATAAATTTATAACTTATTTTTATGGACTTAAATATATTTTTATTTTATTTTTCTGATGTATGTTATCTAATTAAATAAATAGATATATTATTCATAAAGGTATAGTTATAAGTATTTCATGTATGTATTACATACAAGTATTTTATTTTTATGTTTTCTTTGTGTTTTTATTTCTGTTTTAATATACACATATATTATAAATAATATTTACAAAATTAAAAATATAAAATTATAAAAATAATGAATAATAAATAAAATGAATATTTTAATTTGTACAAGTATACAAGAAGGGTCCAAAACTCAACTTTCAAAACGTAGCTCCGAAAATACGAAACCACCTTCATTAAATAGCTTATTAAAAATTATATACAATAAAGGTGATTTGATACATTTCGAGTTTTTATTTGAGAAATACAGGTCTGGGAAGTTGGGATTTTGGAAAGTTATTCAGATCATAACTTTTTATCTATACAATATTTTTGTATGAAATCAATTTTGTATTTTTCTTTATTTAATTATCTACAACTTTCATGTTCAAAGTTTATTTATTTGAAGTATAAAAAGTGGAACCAAAAATAGGTCCTAAAATGAATAAAGAATGAATAATTAAAAGGTATTTTTATTGTATTTTGGCCCTTATCGTCCCCTACTTTATTCCTTGTCGACCTAGTCATCGAGATGCCTAGGTCTTAGGGTTTCGGGTCATAAAATATTTGCAATATTTTATTTTTTTCTTTTCCTTTCTTTATTCTATAATTTTGGCTTTAAAAATTGTATTTTATGCACAATTTATGTAATAATGCATGAATGATAAAATGCCTAAATTAATGCTATTTACATGCATTTACTTAGGTTTTTAAGGCTAAAATGATAGAATAAAGATGATGAAACAAAGATTCATCATCCCCCTATACTTGCCTTTGCTAGTCCCTAGCAAACACTTATGCAATAAGTGCAGAAAAGAAAAACAAAGAAAGAAAAAGAAGAAAATTGGATTAAATTTAATTATCAAACTCGTCTTCACAAAATCAAAGTTTGGATCTCAAGTCGGACCTTAGGAATTTTTGTGAGGGAGGAACCTTAATGAGAACAAGATTTGAAATCCAACAGCCATCGAGAATCCCAAAACTCTGCTCAAGTTTCCTCAACAGCCAGGTCAGAATACTTCAACTCATACACAAACCCTTATGACTATGAATCTGACTCGTACAGTGTAAGTGATGGTGGTTCTCCCCAACTGAAATGACAAACAGACTGACTTCTCCAGTATAATAACCCAATGATTCCCCAATCCAATAACTTATTCCTCGAGGAGTAGGGTATTCCCTTCTAAGTTCAAGTGGCAACCAGCTCAAGAGGAGGGGTGAAGAGAAGAATGGACAGTAGCCAGTGTAGTTACCTATCCTGGGATGCAAGACCAGTGTAGTCAAGTCATCCCGCTGCAGGCTCACATGATTTGACTTTGAAGCTCAATCTTGCTTATTGACTATACAAATATATATACACTTCAGCAGGCATTTTATTTTTGTACATGTCTGCCCACTTTTTTGGTTTTTTTTTGCTCTTCTTTTTTTTGAAATACTATTTACAGCAGCATTTACATAAGGAGTTTTTCCTCTTGAGCCAATAGACTATCCCTCTTTTGAAGCTTTATTGCAACCCACACTCTCCTTCCTCAAAACTCATCATCACCAGACGGGTTGGGCTGCACTTCCCTCCCTAGTGGAACTTCCCTCCCTAGTGGAGGACAAGTGTTTCCGCTTGCATGCGTCTCATACTGACAAATCCAACCCCCTCACCACTCCAACTGAGCTGAGCCAAGTGAAAGGTGCATGTGTCCAAGTTAGGTCATTATCAACAAGAGTCGTGTGTATGCTCTGAAATACCCTACGTAGGCAGTCAAGAATCCATTGAATCAAGTCTTGTAAACCTCAAAGAATTAAGTCAACTAGACCTGAAGTACCTTAATTCCAGCTCCTAAAAGGTTCATGTTAATTAGGTAGATTTAAGGTCCAACCAAGCTCCAAACTTTAGATTTTACTTAGACTTGTTCGACTATCAAACTCAATCCGAAAATGCTAATGCTATGCAAATGCTATGTAGAATGCAGAAAATATTTTTGTGATGCAATTTTCAAAGATTTTGAATTTTTATGAATTTTTTGAAAAGATGATGCATATACATTTTTGGGGTTTTTTCAAAAAAAATTTTCAAATGTTTTTGGTGTTTTAATTTTGCAAATGTTTTTGGGATTTTTGAAAACAAAAGGTTTTGGCTAAAAACTAGGTACAAATATTTACACGGAGTTGCATCTTTTATTTACAAGAATTAGATTTTCAAGAAATTAAAAGGGTAAGTGCTCAATTTTATATAAATACATAGAATGAATTTTGGTGCGATGTATATATTCCTCAAACTTGTTTGAAAAGGGTTTTACAGACAATTTTGAAAACTATAGTCCAAAATAATTTTTACAACGAATTTTACAAACATGTACACACATTTGAAAATCATTTTGCAAAGGTTTTCCAAGCAGTATATATAGGTTTTTCAAACCATTTGCAAATTGTTTTTCAAACATTTTTTATTTCACATAAAGAAAATAATTTTTCAAACAAAATGTTTTGTAAAAGTTGAAAACATGTAACAAAACATTTTTCAAATAGTTTTCAAAAGACTTTCAAACTATTTTTCAAACATTTTGCAAAAAATATTTTCACCTGATTTATTAATCAATAAATACAAAAAGAATTTGAGGAATAATCACATCTTTTTAATAAGGTTTTTAATGAATTTTTAAGTGTAATTAGCCATAATTATTAGTAACAATACAAAAGTACGAATTATGGCTAAAGTATATACGGAGTATATGCGACTCCCCTATACTTAGCTTGAGTTATGTCCTCATAGATCAGAGAGAAAAAGAGAAGACATGACTCGTACTGAGTATAGGAAAATCTAAAGAATAACGAACGAATGAAGGAATGAATAAATGAGAAGTTGACCCCCCCTATACTTAGGTACAAATAATCCTAAGTATAGAAGACTATACGCAAAGCAGGGAGGGTCAAGGGTGGGAATGAACAGATCGTACTCAGACTGTCTCCCCCTATACTTAGGGTAAGATATCCCTAAGTATAGACAAGAAGAGGAGACAGGGGAAAGGACCAAAGAATAGAAATACTCAGGGTGAACACCCCCTTATACTTAGGACAAAGTACATCCTGAGTACAGAAGACTGATAAAAAGGGGCAGCACCTTTTCGATAGATGAAGAAGATAGAAGAGGAAAAGAAGAAAAGAAGAAAAGAGATCAGAAGATGGAATAAAATAGAGAAGGATGTATGCATCACTCTCCTTATACTTAGGGTAAAAGAAACCCTAAGTATATGCAACAACAGGAGTAATGAAACGGAACGAAGAATGAACACTTGGCTCATCCACCCCCTATACTTAGGACAAAGTACGTCCTAAGCAAGGCAAACACGAGGATGGGGTGAACGAGAAAAACGTGAGATAGACAGAGGGAGACGAATGAATACACAACAAGATGGATATACAGAAAATCAAGAAGGTCGAAAGCAAACCTTCTTGCGGGATGATGAATCTGTGATTCATCACTCTAAAAGTTGAAAATAGAGCTTTGTTCCCGAGAAATTAGATGCATATTTCTACTTATATTGCATAATTAGCATTCATGCATGCATTGATAACATCTGCATTTTAGCATTTATATTGCATAAATAAGAAGCCCATTTCACTTGTAAATATTCACCTGTATATTCACCATACTTCACCTATTTGTATATATTTCATACTAACTCCAAATCCAATAAAATCAACTCTATAGTGTATATATTACTAACAATAATTAAAGAGAAATATCAAAAAATATTAACTTGTAAAATTGACCAATAAAACCGCAATCCAAGTTTAAAACTAGGAGCCTTAAAATGCATATATATCTCTCATACAGTGTCCGATTTAAGTCTACTCACTTTTAAAGTAAGATACATTCAGAGACCTTCAAAACAAGACCAATTTCATTAAAATCGGAGCCTGTATGCAAAACTTGGGTTTTGGGCCCCTTTTGTATATTGTACATATTGACCTTTTTGCCCCTGTATTTTATCCTTTTATCTTATTAATTATTAAAAATCCAAAAAAAATAGATTAAGCTGTAATTATTCTTTTCATATTTTCTCTAACTTTATTATAACTTTTTTCTTATTTAAAAATGGCAAAAAATGCAAAAGACAAAAATGTGGTATTTTATACCTATAAGGTACCACCCAAAAATACATTTTGTACAAATGATTTCATTTGATTTTCAGCCCTCCATGAAGTTGTAGATCTCGTCGAGATGAGCAAGCTTTCGTGTTGACCACTTTTTGATTTAATCCCTTTTGTTATTTCTTTTTATTTTTTACATTTAATTTTTTTAATTTTCTTGGAGCGACATGTGGCCGCTCTTGGAGCTGCCACATGTCACCCTATTTTTTTCATTATTTTCGAATTTATTTTATTATTTTCGGATTTATTTTTATTATTATTTACTATTACTATTTTTATTGTTTTTAGTATCCTACTATATTATTTTATTAATTATTTATTTTATCCTTCTTTTTACCTCTTCTCCTCTTACTTGCCTTCCACTCCAAGCCATCAACCCCCCATTACTCCATCTTCTCCACCTATTTTCTAACTTCCCCCTCCTCTTTATAATCTCATCCCCTCCTCCATTGTTCATCATCCGCCATTCTACGAGTGAGAGAGGTTCGAGCCCCGTTTAAGTCATGAGGTGACAGGTCCCCCTTAGACGTTGAGTGACGACGACCTGCAGGCGAGATCCGTGGTTAATCTCCGCGTAGCGAACTTCTCGTCAAGATCGCAAAGCTTCTCCGATATTTCATCAAACTGGATCGAGGGTATGACAGGAGTCGCACGTCGTAGCTCCAAAATCTGACGAAACCACAGGTAAGTATTCCTCAACTTTTCCTTGTCATTTTTTTATCTAATAAAATTTCCCTTGTTGATTCACATCGTATCACACATTACCATCACAATCACCATCACCACTTTTGCATTTCATTTTCACAATGTATTTCCTGTTTACAAGAAGAAAATCAAAAAAATGCAAAAAAAAACACACACAAAATTGCACTTCAGGAAAAAACCTCGCACGGCCGTCGGTCGTACCCCTCGACCACTCCAGATTGTTCCCTCTACTCGATCCGTAGTCGCCACATGTCAGTCGCAAGCCACCTGCTGCCACCAACCGTGCCTCCTGCTCGAACACCTCCGTACGGCTAGCCTCCAGCCTCAAGTCCCCTCGCAGTCGCGATCGGCATTCCGCCCAGCTAGCGACCGCTGCCCCCCTGCGCCATCGCGCGCCACCTCCTGTGGTGCGGACAACCCCCCCCCCACCCCGTGTGACGCGACCCCCCTCCTCAAGCGCAGCGCACCTCACGCGTGGCCGTCGCGGAGCTCCGCCGCCAACACGCGTGCCCAGCACATCGCTTCGGGCCGCCATCGCCCGACGCCGCCGCTGCGCGCCTCGCATTGCTCACACCTCCGTGCGGCCCCACCGCCATCCTCCAAGGTCGTTGTCGCTCCATGTCGTGGCGCGTTGCCGCCTCTCCCGCTCGATAGGCGTCGCCGCCTCCAAAGTCCCCCTTCACGCCAAAGCCCTAGGGGGTTTCATCCACGTTTCCAGGAGGTCCATTTCTTTTTTTATCTTTTTGAAAAAATTACAAATGATTCTTGCATGTTTATATATTTCCAAAAGTGCCCTTAGGCACATTTCAGTTTGTTGTTTGTCAGTTCTTTCTTGCACGGATACCCCTGCATTTACACATCATTTTGGACAAGCATTTTGCATCATTTATTTTAATGAAAATAGCATGTTGATGAGCAATTAATTCTTTATCTCCTAGTTATTTATTTGTATTTTTGTGAGCGTTTGACATTTTATTAAAAATCAGAGATTGAAAATCAGTGATATTTTGCCCAATTATGCTCTGAGATTCGCACATAGTCATTTGTTCCTTCAAAAATTGTGAAAAAATTGTAAATGATGCCTTTAAGTGTGCTTTAATGACAATCCAAATTTCGTCCAATTGAAAATTTTCCTTTGCATAAAAGAAATTATAGAGTGATTTCTGTAATTTATTTTTAATTAAATCCTCGAATATTATTTTTGAGAACTTTCATCTCTTTTGGATTCCTTATTGAAATATCTATCTGAGATAATTCATTCTCTGGATAATTTGACTTCGTTGATTTATTAGGAATTAAATACTCACAGTCGCTCTATTTTCAATAAAAAAATTCAAAAAAAAATCATAAAGTATCAGAAAATTCTAAATTTATTAGGGTTACTTAACTTCATCATGTTTATCTCCCAGTAAATTTTTCATATTTTTGCATATCATTTGCTCGAGAAATTGCATAAAAAACCTAAAAAATTTGCATGTTTCATGTGTGCATTTTAAATCCAAAAATTCCAAAAAATCTATTTTGCATCAATGATTGGATTAGGTTTAAAAGAAAAATACAATTTGGTCAATTTGGATTAATTTCACATTTAAATTAAATTTGGCTAAGGTGTTGATTTTCTTAATAACCTAGTTCATTCGCATCATTGCATTTGGAATTTTATTGCATAAAAAATAAGAAAAAAAATCTCATTTGGAAAACCGCATTCTAATCCCTCTAACTTGATCCCGAGTTGTTCCTTTGCCTCCTTGAGTCGACCCTGGGGCTTGCCCAGGCTAAACAAACATAAAATCGCGCATTAATTTCATTCGACGATTCATCGATTTGTGTGGTTAGTTTTTGATCGATCTGGATTTATCCGACTGCAACGAAATCGTCAATTCGACGCACCATTAAAAAGGGTAAATCAGGATTTATCGAATGGCGCTATTTCCTGGGAGGCAAACGGCTTAGGATCACTTTAGAAAATTAGATTTAAGTTTTCCATTCACTCGGGTAGTCTGACCCCCGAGCCATCTTGTAATTATCAATTTTCTGACCATTTTTCTGACCAATTACTCGGGTAGTCTTTAACCATTTTTCTGATCATTTCTGTATATATCTCTCTCTAACATTTTTATATCTTTTCGTGCGAGGATCCGGTGGACTTGGAGCGGCTTTCTTGAAGTCGTTGCATCACGAAGTGCATCGGAGGCTGACGATCATGGATCAAGTCGGCTGTTACGCCAAGAAGATTTTTGTTAACTTGTAAAAAAACGTTTATGCATTTACAGCGGTTCTGTTTGGGATCTCGCGTGTGTAAGTCATAATAAAATGTGTCCCCGTGTGTTGTAGGGGTGCTTTACGTAGAATAGGACCTGCACTTGCGGCTCTTAGAGCTTCCTAGGACTATTTGTGCTCATAAAATTTAGGACCACACTTCACACATAAAAGATGCACTTAGACCGCAGGACTTAGCCAAACATAATATGTTCTTCACTCGTTAATAGAACTGCATGTCGGGAGTGGCTTTTCATCGATTGCATTCATTTAGTTTAAAATTTCAATTCAGTACTACATCATGCATTGTAGAGAGATGGAGGCACTGTAAGTCTTCTTACTCAAGCATTCATCATTATTTTCTCGATTGCATTGGCTTTTTCCGATTTTCTCTCTCTCTCGGTTTTCTAACCTAGGATAAAGGAATTGGTACTGGACGGTAGATGTGATTGCTTGTGTGGATTAATGTCAGTGACAACTAATCTTTAAAATCGGGACTGCTAATTGAAATGGACTAAAAAATTAACTAAAATTAACCCTTGTTTGCGGGAGAGTAACCCCGACCTTGTTTTCAGGCTGAGTGAGGGTACTTGAGTGTGTGTGAACACCTTAAGGCAGAACCCAAATCCTGCCTTCCATATCACTACCAACTGATCCTAGCAAATATCACGAGTTGATTTTTTTAGGTTCACTGACTAGTACCAAGTAACCTCTGCCTGTTCGCAGGTAGTTAGGGGTGAACCAGTGGTACTTCGCAACAAGTTTCTAGTAGCCCTCAGGGGTGAAGTTCCGGCCTTGTCAGCCTCCGCCTGCTTGCAGGTAGATAGGGGCAGGTCTTTGAATCCATCAACTTGGGATAGGAGCGAAGAAAGGAAGGGTGTTGGTATCTAAGGCGACAGGTTAAACAGTGGAGACGCATCCGGTTTTTTAGCCGACTCCCTATAGGCCGTGTAACATTTGCTACTTGTCTAAAAATTCACACTTAAAATCAATCAGACTAATCGGACTCGGTTCCAGGTCCTTCATCGTGTTGAGCGTGAACTCAGGGTTTGCTCTTGTGTTTATCTTTGTGTCTGTCCGTATGTGTTATCCTGTGTAATTACACATTTTCTACCTCAACCTACTTACATTCATCATTTCCTCTTCAAGATGTCAGGATATTGGTCCCCATACCTTGTGACCTCTAGTCATTACTCCTCGACCATATACCGTTCATATTCACCTTCTCCTTCCTCCATGTATCCTCTGCCATCCACGGGAGACCCTTACTCGTGGTCGGTTCCACCTCGACCCGATTATGAAGTCGGAACTTCGACTGACTTCTCCACTTCTTCGCATTTATCATCTACTCCATATTCTAACACTCTGCATCCACTTCCACCTTGGGTTGACTGTCCTTACTCTCGAGAGCTTGCAGGAATCAAAGAATCAAATGAAGAGCAATCCACTTCTGAGACAGATGATTGGCAAAATATATGCCCCCACATACTTCATTCTCACCTCAAGTTGGGACCATACAACAATTTACATATACACATACCGACTAAACCTTAGGGCATAACTTGGTTGATCGAACAACCACAATGGAGAGGCTTGTACATCATTATTTCTAGACTTGATTGACTTTAGTGATCAAGCTCCCATTAACCAGCCTTCATTCGAAGAGCCTATACATTCACAGGAGTGGACTCATGAACTAGACTTACCAGTCCTCCATTCATTGACTCCGCCATATGAGGTTCCGGCCAATATCTGCCATTCAGATGGTCCATACTCGACCCAGCATTACAAGCCAGAGTCTAGGTATGTTGAGTATGAGACCCCAATATCTCAGCAGTATCCTCCAATTGAGCAGAACTCTCCCATGATTTGTCATGAGAATTTTGTGGAGGATGACATCTCTAGACTTATTAAGAAAAATAAATCATTTTTTAACTAGTTGAGAGATGTCATGAACATATTGCACTCGATTTCTGCCAGCATGAGTATGAAAGTGGAAAAGGAAGTGAGTAGGTTTGATGTTGAAAACCGAGCGAGCAGCAGGGAACCCACAGATTTTGTATAGTTGGGGTCCATTCTATCTCTCTCTTCTACTAACCACTTGCCCTCCAATCCAGAGTATGATCATTCATCCACCAAAAACACCAAAAAATTTGAAAATCAGAAAAACACATAAAAATTAAAAATGAAAAAGACTTAGAAAAAATGGATCCTGCCCTAAGGGAAGCACTCGATGAGGAATTGATCTTTAAACTTCCCTTACTAAAGGCCATAGATCACTTCCCTGACCTCAAGAGATTTGTAAAGAGTAAATTGATGCCCAAGAGGTTGGGTATTAAGAGAACAAGGACTGAAAGACACATAGTGTCTATGGCCACCTCCATGGTGATGGGGAGAAAGACCAAGAGCCGCAGAGTGAAGCGGTTGCCTAGGGTGGAATGTGAAATCAAAGACACTGTCTTTACCCATGCAAGAATCGATGATGACTCTCCGATAAATATCATCCCGACCTCTGTGTTTGACAAGCTCAAACTCAGGCCAATCAGAAAGTCGAGAGAGATCGTTCAGCTAGCTGAGCGATCCATCAAATGGTCTAGAGGAAATATTTCAGTCATCATTACTTTCAAAGGTGATCTACTCCAGGTAGACTTCACTGTCATTGACATTGAGCACCGAGGAGAGTTCACCCAGTCTCCGATTATTCTCGGGAAGTCGTTCTTAGCCTCAGCTAAGGCGACTATAGATTGCGAGACTCGGGAGATCGATTTTTCAGCATTGGGAGCTCGTTGACCTCACCGACTCTTTGATACACTTTACTCTAAGGTGACCCGCACATCCGCTGACAGTCGTGACCATCGAGAGGTAGAAGAGTCCCACCTCTCTGCTACACCTGAGAGACTGACTATCCGGACGACCGTTGGTTCTGAGACTCCCCACACTTCCACTTCATCAACTGCTTGCACCACCACTGTGATAGCTTCTAAGGAGGACTCACAACCAGAAGCTATCATTAAGTCGGACACGACCTTTGTTGATTGCCTTGACCATTTTGATGATCCGACATAAGATCCCAATAATGTCAAGCCAACTGAGACCACTAGAACCTTCCTGAGACATGTGCTGACCCTTCAGGAATATTACAATCTATATGGTGACTCGACTGATGAGGAACTCATGGTCAGCACCACACCATGTCCCGGACCTTCAAAGGAAACAACCAAGACTAAATTAACTCCACCTAAAAACACGGTTGCTCCCTCTTCTAGTTGGCTATCTAGTGAGAGGAAGTCGAGAATTGATTCCTCGAGGTGTTCCCCCGAACCTCTCAAGGTGTGTCGCTCTCATCTCCCTCTCGATGATTTAGGTTCTAGAAAATCGACTAAAAAGTTTCCTTCAGCACACCAGAGAAGGAATTTTCTGAGGAGTCCTCATATGGTCTAGATAAGGTAATTTATATGAGTGAGCTCAGTTCGGTTGTTCTCAAGCCATATCTAAGCAAGCAGTTGTGTGTCGACCCTCGTTGGACGATCCCTACACCTCACTATTATTCATTTGAGGACAATTCTGATAGCGATACATATGTATATTATCCACCTCCTCGCGTCTGCAAGAAGATTCATCACAAACCTTCTTAATCCTTGTACATTCTCACTCTTTTCTTATATATACTTTCTCCCGCCCTCCCCAGCGATTTGAATCACTCGCCCCGGCTCCATATCATTTCATTTTGTGACTATACTTGGGATAACCAGATCCTTAGTATAGGGGGAGAGTGACCACATCTATTCACTATACATCCTCCAGATCACATCGGTTCTCATACTTACTCATGTCCTATACTTAGGCTGACCAGAGCCTAAGTATAGGGGGAACCGATGCCCGCCATGTATATACTCATCCATTTCCCCTCTTGTCGTCGTCCGCCCCATTTTTGATCTTCTTCTACGCTTAGGCTTCCAGAGCCTAAGTATAGGGGGGCGAAGCGACTTCTATACTTTTTGTAATTTTAGCTCTCCTACGCTTAGCCTGAGCTATGTCTTTTTCATCGCTTTTCGTGCTCTGAGGACATAGCACACGCTAAATATAGGGGGGCATGTATATATTACATATATACTTTACCCATAGTTCATACTTTCATGTATTTTCGTGTATTTTTTTATATATTATGCAATAAGTACGGGGTGGGTAAAAATTGGAAAAAAATATTTACATGTATACTTGTAGAATATGTATAAAACAAAAAAAATGTAAAAATAATACTTTTTAAAAATATGTTGTAAAATAAGATGTATACCAAAAAAATCGTGTATACTATGTGTATTATGTACAAATTGTATCAACTAAAAATTATTGTAAATAATAAAAATTATTGTATACCAGAAAATAAAACAAAAATGTTGAAAATAAAGGCTTCTTATTTTCTCTTGCATATCATCCTTGGAAAAAAAAAGTCTTGCATTCATCTACATAGCATGTCATCTGCACCTCTCATCTGCATATCTTGCATATGTAAGGTGAAAAGCTAGTGGGTTCTGAACCAAGTTATGAGTAGATGTTGAGGATGGACTTGATTTGACCTTAATCCACCTAATTTCAGAGGAACCTTATAGGAACTGGAGTTAAGATTTCTCAGGTCAAGTGACTTAATTCTTTGAGTACGCAAGTCAATGTTCACATGTTATCTTGATTAGTCTTAGTAGAATATCTCGTGCACATGCATGATTCTTTTAGACAGTGACCTAACTTGGACAAGCACCATGCATGTAGCTCTTCATTGATGAGGTGGTGAGGAGGTAGAATCCTTTAGCTTGGAGTAGCACACGGGTGGAAACATCCGTCCTCCTCTAGGGAGGGTAGTGCATCTCAACCTAGTCTGGTGGTGTTGACGTATGAGGATGGGATGCTGTGGGTTGCAATAATGCTTCAAAAGAGGGATAGTCTACTGGCTCAAGAGGAAAAACTCCTTATGTACATGATGCACCTCGTATATAGTTCCAAAAAAAGAAAAAAGAAAGAAAGAAAAAGAAAAATGCAAGAACTCCAAAAAAATAGACAGGCCAAAAAAATATTGCCTGTCGGAGTATGTATATTAACAAGAAGTCTGCAGCTGGATGACTTGGCTACACTGGTTAGGTGTCCCGAGATAGGTAGCTACACTGGCTACCGTACATTCTTTTCTCCACCCCCTCCTCTTGAGATGGTCGCACTTGAACTTAGAAGGGAATACTCCGCTCCTCGAGGAAAGAGTTACTGGACCGGGTAATTAGAGTTACCTTGTTAGAGGAGGCTTCTTCTTAGCCATTTCTGATATGGAGAGCTATTTATCACTTACACAGTACAAGTAAGAATCATAGTCATCAGAAATTTGTGTTTGAGGATTTGTTCTGACCTGACTGTTGAGGCATCTTGAATAGAAGACTTGTGGAACTTGAACTCTGTTAGGTCTTAAGTTCAGATCCCAATAAGGTTCTGCCACACAATTAATCCAAAGGTCGAGTCAAGCTCCATTTTCAACTTTTGTTCATGACCATGGTATGGAACCCAATCTCATTTCACATTTGCATTTTCATTTTAGTTGCTCGGGGACGAGCAAGGTTTAAGTATAGGGGGTTGATGAATCTGTGATTCATCACTCTAAAAGTTGAAAATAGAGCTTTGTTCCCGAGAAATTAGATGCATATTTCTACTTATATTGCATAATTAGCATTCATGCATGCATTGATAACATCTGCATTTTAGCATTTATATTGCATAAATAAGAAGCCCATTTAATTTGTAAATATTCACCTGTATATTCACCATATTTCACCTATTTGTATATATTTCATACTGACTCCAAATCCAATAAAATCAACTCTATAGTGTATATGTTAATAACACTAATTAAAGAAAAATATCAAAAAAATACTAACTTGTAAAATTGACTAATAAAACCCCAATCCAAGTTTGAAACTAAGAGCTTTAAAATGCATATATATATCTCATACAGTGTCCAATTTAGGTCTACTCACTTTTAAAGTAATATACATTCCGAGACCTTCAAAACTAGACCACCTTCATTAAAATCGGAGCTCGTATGTAAAACTTGGATTTTGGGCCCCTTTTGTATATCGTACATATTGACCTTTTTGCCCCTGTATTTTATCCTTTTACTTTTTTAATTATTAAAAATCCAAAAAAAATAGATTAAGTTGTAAATATTCTTTTTATATTTTCTCTAACTTTATTTTAATTTTTCTCTTATTTAAAAACGAAAAAATATGTAAAAGACAAAAATGTGGTATTTTATACTTATAAGGTATCATCCAAAAATACATTTTGTACAGATGATTTCATTTGATTTTCGGCCCTTCACAGAAGTTGTAGATCTCGTCGAGACGAGCAATTTCGTGTTGACCACTTTTTGATTTAATTCCTTTTTTTAATTTTTATTTTTTTACATTTAAATTTTGAATTTTCTTGGAGCGACATGTGGCAGCTCCTGGAGCCGCCACATGTCACCCAATTTTTTTCATTATTTTCAGATTTATTTTATTATTTTCGGATGTATAATTATTATTTTACTATTACTATTTTAATTATTTTTAGTAGCCTAATATATTATTTTATTAATTATTTATTTTATCCTCCTTTTTACCTCTTCTCCCCTTACGTGCCTTCCACTCCAAGCCATCACCCCCTATTACTCCATCTTCTCTACCTCTTTTCTAACTTCCCCCTCCTCTTTATAATCTCATCCCCTCCTCCATTGTTCATCATCCGCCATTCTACGAGTGAGAGAGGTATGAGCCCCGTTTAAGTCGTGAGGTGACAGCTTCCCCTTAGACGTTGAGCGACGACAACCTGCAGGCAAGATCCGCGGTCAATCTCCGCGTAGCGAACTTCCTGTCCATATCGCAAAGTTTCTTCGATATTTCATCGAACCGGATCGAGGCTATGACAGGAGCGACACATCGTAGCTCCAAAATCCGAGGAAAACACAGGTAAGTATCCCTCAACTTTTACTTGTCATTTTTTATCTAACAAATTTTTTCCTTATTGATTCACATCGTATCACACAAAACCATCAAAATCATCATCACCACTTTTGCATTTCATTTTCACATTGTATTTCCTGTTTACAAGAAAAAAATCAAAAAAATGCAAAAAAAACAACACAAAAAATTGCACTCCAGGAAAAAACCACGCACGACCGCCGGCTGCACCCCTCGACCACTCCAAATTGTTCCCTTCGCTCGATCTGTCGTCGCCACGTGTCAGTCGTAGGCCACCTCCAGCCGCTAGCCACGTCGCCTTCTCGAACACCTCTTTGCGGCCAGCCTCCAGCCTCCAGTCCCCTCGCAGTCGCGGCTGGCCTTCTTCCCAGCTCCCGGTCGCTGCCCCCCCTACGCCATCGCGCACCACCTCCTACGGCGCGGACAACCGCCCCCCTCCCCTACGTGACGTGACCGCCCTCCTCAGGAGTAGTGCCACCGTGCACCTCACGCATGGCCGTCGCGGAGCTCCATCGCCAACGCGCACACCCAGCGCGTCGCTCTCGGCCGCCATCGCCCGACATCGTCGCCGCCGCCACGCACCACGCACCGCGACGCGCCTCTCACGCCTCCGTGCGGCCCCGCCGCCAGCCTCCAAGGTTGTTGTCGCTCCACTCCACGGCGCGTGGTCGCCTCCCCTACTCGATAGGCGTCGTCACCCCGAATGTCCCCCTTTACGCCAAAGCTCGACGGGTTCCATCCACGTCTCCAGCAGGTCCATTTCTTTTTTTATCTTTTTGAAAAAACTACAAATGTTTCCCTGTATGTTTATATTTTTCCAAAAGTGCCCTTAGGCACATTTCATTTTGTTGTTTGTCAGTTGTTTCTTGCACAGATACCCCTGCATTTACACATCGTTTTGGACAAGCATTTTGCATCATTTATTTTAATGAAAATAGCATGTTGATGAGCAATTAATTCTTTATCTCCTAACTATATATTTGTATTTTTGTGAGCGTTTGATATTTTATTAAAAATCAGAGATTGAAAATCAGTGATATTTTGCCCAATTATGCTCTGAGATTCGCACATAGTCATTTGTTCCTTCAAAAATTGTGAAAAAAATTGAAAGGATGCCTCTAAGTACATTTAATTACAGTCCAAATTTCATCCAATTTGGAGTTGTCTTTTGAGTAAAATAAATTATAGAGTGATTTCTGTAATTGATTTTTAATTAAATCCACGAATATTATTTTTGAGAACTTTCAACTCTCATGGATTCCTTATTGAAATATCTATCTGAGATAATTCACTCTCTGGATAATTTGACTTCATGATTTATTAGGAATTAAATACTCACAATCGCTCTATTTTCAGTAAAAAATTCATAAAAAACTTCATAAAGTGGTAGAAAATTCTAAAAAAAATAGTGTAATTTAACTTCATCATGTTTATCTTCCAGTAAATTTTTCATAATTTTTGCATATCATTTGCTCGAAACATTGCAAAAAATCCTAAAAAAGTTGCATTTTTCATGTGTGCATTTTAAATCCAAAAATTCCAAAAAAAATATTTTGCATTAATCATTGAATTAGGTTTACAGGAAAAATACAATTTGATCAATTTGGATTAATTTCACATTAATATTAAATTTTTCTAAGTTGTTGATTTTCTTAATAACCTAATTCATTCGCATCATTGCATTTGGAATTTTATTGCATAAAAAATAAGAAAAAAAATTCCATTTGGAAAACTGCAATCTAATCCCTCTAACTTGATCCCGAGTTGTTCCTTTGTCTCCTTGAGTCGACCCTGGGGCTTGCCCAGGCTAAACAAAAATAAAACTGCGCACTAATTTCATTCGATGATTCATCGATTTGTGCGGTTAATTTTTTATTGATCCAAATTTATCCGACTGCAATGAAATCGTCAATTAGACACGCCATTAAAAAGGGTAAATCGAGATTTATCACGGGACTGCTGAGGAATGGATCTAGTGTTGTGCAGGTCGACATCGAGGTCCTCAGATGACACAAAGCAATCAGGGTCGACAGGGTGTAGCTCCTCAGTGGCCCTAGGGTGAAAAGGCACAGACTGGTCGGTGGAAGAAGTATGGCAAGGTCTAGTCTTGGGGGTCTCGCTGATATCAAAGTAGAATGGGATGAACTCATCATCATTGAAAGAAAAGTAATCAGTGTCCTCCTGCGAGGTCTCGTCCAGGCCAAAACCAAAAGGAACGAACTCATCAGTGGAAGTATTCGAACTCTATTCGTCCTCAATAATCTCAACCAGATCATCTTTCTCATCAAAAGGCCCGAATTCCCGAATAAAAGCAGCAAGACTAAATTCGGTCTTAGTCTCATCTGAATCCAAGTGAACAGGAACAGACTCATCAGTGAAAGTAGTCAAATCATGTTTGTCATGTCTAGTCTCTGAATTTGTCCTCCTTTCAATGGTATCGATCATGTATATCCTACGGATGTCATCAACATAATGCCAAGTCCCACAAGAAGGAACTCCGAGGTTCATGCTTTCCAAGTCTTCCTCCTTGGAGAGGAATTCTTGGGTATATGTGGAATCCAACATACAACAAAAATCTTTGATAGTCTCATCAAGGTCATGGTCCTCAGGCTCAGCCAAGATAGGTGAAGGTGCATCAGGTGCAGGTCTCTGGTCGGCAGTGGGTGCGGTGATCAACACCTCCCTCTTGTCAATAGGACGAAAGCAAATCTCTCCCAATCCATAATCAATCACGACCCTCGCAAAGGCGAGGAATGGTCGTCCCAGGATGATTGGAGAGTGTTCCCCTGTGGAGGTCTCCATGGGCAACACGACAAAATCAACTTTGTAGCTCGTTCCCTGAATGGATATGATGGTGTTTTCAAGGATACCCTTCGGCATCTTGATAGATCCATCAGCAAACTGAACTATCATCCTAGTCTTCTTGAGAGGCCCTAAGTGAAGGGACTGTACCAGCGAGAAGGGTAATATGCTAATCGAAGCATTGCCATCGAGGAGAGTGTGATCACATGTGTGGTCAGAGATGGTGCAACTGATGAAAGGTGTGGCAGTGTTCCTCTTCTTAGGAATAGGACGGTGTGTGATGGCATGGGTAGTGGCCATGGTCAAAATATGACGCTCAGATCTACTCCTCCGATTTCTCTTCTTGGAAAGAGGAGCAGATAAATCAGTCATGGCCTGTTGAAGTGGGGCATGGATAATCTCATGAATAGTGGCCACCACCTCAGGTTCACTCAACATTTTTTTGAATTTTTGGACCTCTTCCATACAAGGGAGGAAGTCAGAATCATCATCTACATGAGGCATGCCAAGAGCATTCTGTACAGCGACATCCTCAGGGTCAAGAGTGGGACAGAGTGTAAATGGATACGTGGTTAAATGATCTGGCATATGGTCCCTCTCCTCAAAATCCGACTCAACCAAAGGTCTCCCGAATTCTTTTTGGATTTTTAAATTTTTCTCATTTTTTTGTATTTTGTACGATTGCAAGCTGCCATGGAAATCCTCGAGTGAACCTATATCAGCATATGGTGGAGAATTAGGGTCACTCTTATTTATGCTAGTGAGGTTTCCAATCCTCTGACTCATACGATCCATCATTTGGGTCAAGTGCTCAAGGGTGAACTCCATGAAAGGTGACTCCAACAAATCAGTCTCGAGTGGATGTGAAGGAAAGTGTGAAGGTGGAGGTGGGTAAAAATACGAGTCCTGAATCAGTGGTTGAGGAGGATATGTACAAAAGTCAGGAGAAAAGTCCTGAAAAAAGGGAGATGGACCGGATGGAGTGAACGAGGGATCTGTAAAGTTCAGATAAAATACGGTCCAGTTGGTCATCTCGAAATAAGAGGAAAATGATCGGGAGAACACGACGGTCAAGATAAGAGAAGTGAAGAAAAATGCACAAATATGCAGAGACGATATAGAATGCACACAAGAAAACACAAACAAAACTCACACAAGACAAACCCTCAATTCACCTACTCAACTCGGTGAAGATCACAAAAATGCAGTCTTTTTATCTTGTTTGTTTTAGAGTTAGGTGAGAAGTCAAAAATTTGCACAAACACTTAGGGGGCTGAAATGGGATTTTGGCACTAATCCTTAATGTGTACGCGAGCAAGTAAAAGCGAAGATAATGAGGGAATTACTCGCCCCAATACAAGATTTTTGTTTTTGGTCTTTTTTAGGGTCAAGTAATGTTAGCAGCCCCAATTTTATTGGTTATCACTTTTTTTGGATTTTTAGTGAGAAATGCACGAGCCTATCGAGGAGTCAATTCCTTTAAGCACCTAGGTTGGAAAATCAGAGGGAGAGTCGGAAAAGTAATGCAAGCAGCAAAAATGATGATGAATGCTAAAGCGTAAATGCTCACCTTGCTTCCAGCACTCTACATACAAAGATGATCAGCAGAATTGAAACCTAACTATATGCAAATACAAGTTGATGAAATCGCCCTTAGTTTCAAAAGTTGCTATTAGCGTGAAGAACTGATGCTAATGACTTAGAATGGAATCTAAGTGTTTGGTCTTGGAGTCTCATCGATGACCACCACAATGGGTCCTGCAAGCATTGTATGGAGAACTCTCGCGGTGCGGTGGTTCCGAGAGTAAGTGAGAAGCAGTTTAAAATTTGACTAAGTCCAAACGAATCTATAGGAGCATGTAATGGTGTTATGTGTTTGGCCTTAATCTATCGCAAGCAATCCTAAAATCAAGGGTTAAATCACACAAAGTAAGAAAAAACAAAACCGAGAAACAAAATAAAAAAGGCGATGAAAAATCGTGAAAACTGCGGTGAGCCCCCAAGTGAACAATCACATAGAAATTGAGCCCAAAAGTCTAGAGTCTTGAGTACCTGTATTATTACAAATAATAGTGGTCTCTCTCTCGCTTAAATTACACAAATAAATAAAGCAAAGTGAATGGAGCTCGGTCTTCAAAAATTCTCTAAGTCTCCTTAGTGCTAGGTCGGCAAGCGGGCGTCGGCTTCACATGGGTACGTAGGCGCCTAGGGTAGAGCACCTCCCTCGATCCGTGATTTCTCGCACAAAGTCAACAAAGAGATGGGTTAGATAGCTCAACAAGATATATCAAATAAAGGAGAAAATAATGGAGCAAAAATATAGACAAATAATATCACAATCAAGCAAAAAGGCGATCTAAACGATTTTGTTCCCCGGCAACGGTGCCATTTGAAAATCGAGATTTTGCAAGGGTCAAATATGTCTCACACAAGGTGGAGACAAAGTCGTTGTGGCGACTACTCACGAAATCCCAATTAGTCAACAATTAACCACAACAAAGATCAAGCAATGAAAAGCGGTGCGGAGTTAAAATTTATTATAACTTTACAAAAGATGTGCATAGTGCAAGTAGTGTAGAGTGTCGAACACAAGAAGCAAACGAGTAGATCAGGGTAATAATGCTTCAAAAATGAATCTAATGTATTTGTCTATACAAGTGCTATTTCTTGTAGGTTTTTAATTTTACATTTCTTATTTAATTTTTTAGTTTATATTTTTATATTTTGATTTTTAATTTTCTGATTTTGTATTTTCTTTTTTTTTATATCTTTATATTTTCTTTTTCTTTTAAAAGGATATAAAACTATAAACGGAGTATATAAATACAATAGAGATGAGAGAAATAAAAATAGCTAAAAATATTAAAAATACAAGAAATAAAGTATTTTTGTGCTTTTTATATTTTTCTAAGGTTTTTGTGATTCTACTGTATTTTTGCTAGTTTTGTATTTTAAAATCAAAAATATTGATAACAATGAACTAAAATAATAGCCGAAATTAAAATGGAGATGAAAAATAACAAATGGTAACAAACAATCTCCAAATTAATTTTAAAATAAAGAAATAAGATAAAGGAAATTTAGAAATAGAAATTATATTTTTAGGATTTTTTAGGAATTTATAGTATTTTTATAGAGATTTTTGGGCTTTTGTAATTTTTTGGAGTTTCCTTTTATATTTTTTTAGTGATTTTTGGTCTGAAGGTAAAAGATGACAAACAAACAAAATATAATTTTTTTGGATTTTTTTCAAAAAAAATTATAATTTTCATGTATTTTCTAATGCAAAAAGTAAAGAAATGCATATTTTTGAATTTTCATAAATATTAAAATGCAAAAAAAATGCAAACTAAAAATATAGCGTAATAGCACAATGCAATAGATACACAATGATTCTTTTTAGGATTTTTAGGTTTTATAGATGCATGAAATAATTAGAGATAATAAAGGGAAATACACTACTAGCAAGGACATTATCGTAATTAGCAGAAAGTTCAGGGCCAATGTGCAATATTCCCAGGAATATATAACTCAATAAAAATATTTTTGGACCAATTAGAAATAATCAAGAATTGAGACCCTTCCCTGCAAAAATATCAGAGCCCACATGCGCGGGCTACGTGACCTGGCAGGGATGTGATCGCAATTACCAAAAACTTGGAGGGTTAATATGCAAAATATCCACAAATATATAACTGCCTACAAAAGTTTGAGTATTGAATCAAAATATCCAGAGTAATAGGAGGTCCCCCCGAAAATACACACGTACCTCATGTGCACAAACACGTGAGGTGACGTGGATGATGACCTAATAGCGAATAAACAAAAGTTGGGGACTTAAATGCAACTATTACATAATTTTAACACGACAGATGAATGTTTTGGTACTAATAATTAAATACAAAAAAAAATTAGGGGAAATAGCAAAATACCCAAACGAGGCGATCGAACGGCTGATGTTCTTAACTTGTGCCACGTGTCTCGATCGTGATGGCTTATACCGGTCGGCATATGCGGCCCAGATTAGATCTTTAGAAGGGCATCAACAGCTGAGGATGCACGCGATCCGACGGCAGCTGTGCTTCTGGACGAACAGGCTCGATGGGACGGCTGAAAGATGGCCTGGAGGAATAGGGATGAAGGCCTGCCGGAATGAACTTCCACCAGTCGATCCACTCCCCTCCGACGTGCGGTTGAGCTCCAAAATGTCCCCGAAGTTCCATGATGTAGTCCTGATGCGTTTGCGGCATCAAAATGCTCCAGTGGTGGCCGGAGCTACCCAGGAGGACGGAGAAGCTTGAGGCTCCAGGTGTCTCTGGCGGGTCTTCAAAAGGCCTCAAGTAACGCGTTACATGCACTTGTACCTGCAAGGAAGGTTAAGGAGGTCGAGGGCAAAGTGCCTCTACCCTCCTGGCTGCGGGATGCGGTGGAAATGGTAGGGTTCGAAGCTTGCCGGAGCAAGCTCCGGTGGTGTGATGGCAAGGTGGCGAGTCAGGCGAAAGGTGAAGCAAAAAGGTTGGATAGAAATCTAGGACTACATGTATGCTAAAAAAACAAGAAAAACACGGATAAAAGGGGACCTCAATGGTTGGGAGCCATAGATTCAACCACACGGCCAAGATGGCCGGAGATGGGCAGAACGACGCCCTTCTTCCTCACACGGCATCGTGCGAAGAAGCTGGAGACTCCCATGTCACGGGAGTCAATCCGGAGCTCCAAGGAGAGGACCAAACTTGGTTGAAAAGAGGTTCAAGGAATGAGGGGACGGTCGGGAGGTGTTTTGAATAGGTGGTGAACGCGGCGAGAAGATCGAGGAATAACATCTCGATCAGTGATTCACAACCAAAGAAAAGACTTGGGCGTGAATCACCAATATACGAGGTGAAAAAATGCAGAAGGACGCGACATCAAAAGAGGAAGGGTGTGGCCTCGAAAATTCCACAAACACGGGCGAAAACCAACGTTCTGATATGAACAGGGGGCGTGTCAGAGATTTGACCCGCGGTTAACTCTCAGACCCCCCCGGTTGGTCCACGTGGACCAATCAAGAAAAACCTTCAATTTTAAAAAAAACATTTAAAAATAGCAAATGAATTTAATAAATTTTGGTCATTAAATAAAAAATAATTATTATTTTCTAAATTATTTTATTGCGATTTTTATTTTTTTCGAGATTTAAAATTACAAGTTTCCTTTTATATGTTGTATACAGGTATATTCATCTATATATTTTATTGTTTTATTTTTATTTTGTATATTTAATTTTATTATTTTGGTTTATTATTTTATAAATTTATAACTTACTTTTATGGACTTAAATATATTTTTAGTTTATTTTTCTGATGTATGTTATCTAATTGAAGAAATAGTTATATTATTCATAAAGGTATAGTTATAGGTATTTCATTTATGTATTGCATACAAGTATCTTATTTTTATGTTTTCTTTGAGTTTTTATTGCCATTTTAATATACACAAATATTATAAAAATATTTAAAAAATATAAAAAATATAAAATTATAAAAATAATGAATAAATAAAATGAATCTTTTAATCGATACAAGTATACGAGAAGGGTCCAAAACTCAACTTTCGAACCGTAGCTCCAAAAAATACGAAACAACCTTTATTAAAAAATTATTGAAAATTATATATTAATTAAAGTTATTTTATACATTTCGAGTTTTTATTTGAGAAATACAGGTCTGGGATGTTTGGATTTTGGGAACTTATTCAGATCATAACTTTTTATCTGTACATTATTTTTGTATGAATTCAATTTTGTATTTTTTGTTATTTACTACAATTTCATGTTCAAAGTTTCTTTATTTGAAGTATAAAAAGTGGAACCAAAAATATGTCCCAAAATGAATAAAGAATGAATTAAATAAAACGTATTTTAATGTATTTTGGCCCTTATCTCCCCCTACTTTATTCCTTATCGATGACAGTTGTGCTCCTGGACGAACGGGCTCGATCGGACGGCTGAAAGATGGCCTGGAGGAATAGAGATGAAGCCCGGCCAGAATGAACTTCCACCAGCCGATCCATTCCCCTCAAGCATGAGGTTGAGCTCAAAAATGGCCCCGAAGTTCCTTGACATAGTCCTGATGCACTGGCGGCGTCAAAATGCTCCAGTGGTGGCTGGAGCTCCCC
This sequence comes from Ottelia alismoides, assembly GCA_037367405.1. Classification (NCBI taxonomy): domain Eukaryota; kingdom Viridiplantae; phylum Streptophyta; class Magnoliopsida; order Alismatales; family Hydrocharitaceae; genus Ottelia; species Ottelia alismoides. The sequence goes on from JAZKJV010010688.1 coordinate 363,789, forward strand.
AGGAGGATGGAGAAGCTTGAGGCTCCAGATGTCTCTGGCGAGTCTTCAAAAGGCCTCCAATAACGCGTCACATGCACTTGTACCTGCAAGGAAGGTTAAGGAGGTCGAGGGCAAAGTGCCTCTACCCTCCTGGCTGCGGGATGCGGTGGAAATGGCAGGGTTCGAAGCTTGTCGGAGCAAGCTCCGGTGGTGTGATGGCGAAGGTGGCGAGTCGGGCGAAAGGTGAAGCAAAAAGGTTGGATAGAAATCTAGGACTACAGGTATGCTAAAAAAACAAGAAAAACACGGATAAAAGGGGACCTCAATGGTTGGGAGCCAGAGATTCAACCTCACGGCCAAGATGGCCGGAAATGGGCAGGAGACGCCCTTCTTCCTCACATGGCATCGTGTGAAGAAGCTCGAGACTCCCATGTCACGGGAGTCAATCCGGAGCACCAAGTCGAGGACCAAACATGGTTGAAAAGAGGTTCAAGGAATAAGGGGATGGTCGGGGGCATTTTGAATAGGTGGTGAACGCGGCGAGAAGATCGAGGAATAACGTCTCGGTCAGTGATTCACAACCCAAGAAAAGACTTGGGCGTGAATCACCAATATACGAGGTGAAAAAATGAAGAAGGACGCGACATCAAAAGACGAAGGATGTGGCCTCGAAAATTCCACAAACAAGGGCGAAAACCAACGTTCTGACATGAACAGGAGGCATGTCAGAGAGTTAACCCGCAGTCAACTCTCAGACCCCCCTGGTTGGTCCACGTGGACCAACCAAGAAAATCCTTCATTTTTTAAAAAAAATTAGAAAATGAATTAATTAATTTTGGTTATTAAATAAAAAATAATTATTATTTTCTAAATTATTTTATTGCGATTTTATTTTTTTCGAGATTTAAAATTACAAGTGTCCTTTTATATGTTGTATACAGGTATATTCATCTATATATTTTATTGTTTTATTTTTATTTTGTATATTTAATTTTATTATTTTGGTTTAATATTAAATAAATTTATAACTTACTTTTATGGACTTAAATATATTTTTATTTTATTTTTCTGATGTAAGTTATCTAATAGAAGAAATAGTTATATTATTCATAACGGTATAGTTATACGTATTTCATTTATGTATTGCATACAAGTATTTTATTTTTATGTTTTTTTTGAGTTTGTATTGCCATTTTAATATACACATATATTATAAAAAATATTTAAAAAATATAAAAAATAGAAAATTACAAGAATAATGAATAATAAATAAAATGAATATTTTAATCGATACAAGTATATGAGAAGGGTCCAAAACTCAACTTTCAATAGCTCCAAAAAATACGAAACACCTTTATTAAATAGATTATTGAAAATTATATACAATTAAAGGTGATTTTATACATTTCGAGTTTTTTATTTGAGAAATACAGGTCTGGAAAATTGGGATTTTGGGAACTTATTTAGACCATAACTTTTTATCTGTACATTATTTTTGTATGAATTCAATTTTGTATTTTTTTTATTTAATTATCTACAACTTTCATGTTTAAAGTTTCTTTATTTGAAGTATAAAAAGTGAAACCAAAAATAGGTCCCAAAATGAATAAAGAATGAATTAAATAAAAGGTATTTTTATTATATTTTGGCCCTTATCTCCCCCTACTTTATTCCTTATCGACCTAGTCATCGAGATGCCTAGGTCTTGGGTTTCGAATCATAAAATATTTGAAATATTTTATTTTTTTCTTTTCTTTTCTTTATTCTATAATTTTAGCTTTAAAAACCATATTTTATACACAATTTTTACAATAATGCATGAATGATGAAATGCCTAAATTAATGTTATTTACATGCATTTACTAGGGTTTTTAAGGCCAAAATGATAGAATAAATATGATGAAACATAGATTCATCAATGGCCGAGCTTTCAAACAGAGAAACCAAGACGATCCTATATAAGCTTGTGAAGCCAGACAGAAAGAACTGGTCCCAACTTTTGGACTCCATCCTTTGGCCATACTGAACTTCTTATACGTCTCCTTTGGGCATGTCACCCTTCTGTCTTGTATATGAAAAATCGTGCCATCTGCCTGTGGAACTAATTCAGAAATCCTTATGGTCAATCAATAAGTGTAATCTGGACTCACAGAGAAGTGGTCAGAAAAGAAACGATGATTTGAACAGACTCCTGGAATTTCGAGATTGTGCATACGATAACACATTGATTTACAAAGAGAAGGTAAAGCACTGGCATAACGACACATCATACGAAAGACCTTCGAAACTGGGCAGAAAGTGTGGTTATTTGATGCAAAGTTGAGGATCTTCCCAGGCAAATTAAAGAGCAAATGGACAGGGTTGTTTCTAGTATGAGAATTGCATGACAATGGTAGCATTATAATATCTGAATTGTCTCCCGACGCACAGACATTTGTTGTCAACGGTCAGCTAATGAAGCCTTACCTGGAGCATGACATGTTCTTGGCCGTTGTTGATTCAATCCAAGTACTACGCTTTGAAGATACATCCACAGTGCTAACATCATCAAAAGATTCAGATAATGCACAACAAAAACTTTTCCTCTAATCTTTGGTATTTTCCTTTGTTCTCCTTTCTTGTCACCGCATTCGTCATATATATTATATGTATATTCAAAAAATCCAAAATAAAAAATAAAAAATCATCAGGTGTATCTCCCCTTTTTATCAATCGTCTACACTTAGGACGTGCTTTGTCCTAAGTATAGGGGGTGTGCTCCCCGAATACCTTAACTCTTTTATCCTCTCCATTGTCTCCTCTTATCACCTATACTTAGGGTTCTCTCACCCTAAGTATAGGGGGAGACAATCTGAGTATGATCTGTTCATTCTCATCCTTGATCATCCCTACATTGTGTACAACCTGCTATACTTAGGATTATTTGATCTTAAGTATAGGGGGAAAGTGAACTTCCTATTCATGTATTCATCCCCTCTTTCATTTATTCTTTAGGGTATGCCTATACTCAGTACGAGTTATGTCTTCTCTTTTTCTCTATGATTTATGAGGACACAGTTCGATCAAAGTGTAGGGGGGTCGCATATATTATACTTTAATAACGCTTATATCTAAAAATAATATTGAGTTTATTATAATTTTCTAATAAAAAGATGTGTATAGATCCTCAAACTTTTTCTATACGTACTGATTAATAAATAAGGCAAAATACTTTTGCAAAATGTTTGAAAAATAGTTTGAAAAACCTTGTGAAAAATGTTTTGAAAATGGTTTGAAATATGTTTTGTACAGAGTATTCAACCTATGTAAAATTCTTTTCATTTGCAAAAATTTGTTTTCTTTGCGTGAAACAAAAATGTTTGAAAAATTATTTCCAAATGGTTTGAAAAATGGTTGATAAAATATTCGACAAAATCTATACATGTTGTTTGAAAACCCTTCGCAAAATGATTTTCAAATGCATGTACATGTTTGTAAAAAGTGTTTGTAAAAAATTAATTTGGACTATAAGTTTTCAAAATTCATTGAAAAATGATTTTCAAATAAGTTTGAGGAGTACACACATCATACTCTAAAATTCTTTATACATCAATCAATAAGAACCAAAACTTTTGTAAATATAAGATATTGCTTGCAAAAACAACAAAAACATTTGCAAAATGAAAAATATCAAAAATATCCATACATGTATTAACAAATGATATTATTCTTATTCCCAAGTTTAAAAATATATTTTGCCAAATGATTTGAAAAATGGTTTGACCTATTTGGAAACCTTTTGGTGAAATGTTTTCAACCTTTGTAAAATACTTGGATTACGAAAATTCTTTTCTTGGTGTGAAAAAAAGTATTTGAAAACCTATTTGCAAATGATTTTGAAAATGTTTGGTAAAAATATTTTGAAAAATGTATATACATTTTGAAAAATCTTTGCAAAATGGTTTTCAAATGTTTGTAAATATTTGCAAAAATTATTTTGTACTATAGTTTTCAAAATTATTTTCAAATAAAATTGAGGGAAAAAGCATCATTAAAAATAAATAATAAATAAAATACATAAAATTCTTTATCAATTGTATATATACCTAAATAAATCACTTTGTTAAACCTATAAAATCATTAAAATTCTGAAGGCTTGTAAAATAAAGCGGCACACCTGTGTAAATAGTTGTACATATTTTATACTTTATGTGCCAAAATTATTTTTTTGTTTGAAAAATTCTTTGTGTAAAATTTTCTCTTTGTTTTCAAGTTCTTTGAAAAATGCATTATTGCTTGCATTATTGTACATAGCATTTGCATAGCATTCATATTATTTTCGATTGAGCTTGATGACTGAATAAGCCCAATAAAGTTGAAGATTAGAGCTCGGTTGGACCTTACTGCACCTAACTGCACTGGAACCTTATGGGAACTAGGTTTAAGGTACATCAGGTCTATTGAGACTTAATTCTTTGAGATTTAGGGCTAGGCTCAAGTCACCTCAACTGACTAACTAGAACTTTTCGAGATGCACACATGATTCTTGTAGGTCGTGACCTAACTTGGACACTTGCACCTTTCACTTGGCCCAACTCAGTTGGAGTGGTGAGGGGGTTGGATTTGTCGGTCTGAGACGCACACGTGTGGAAACATTCATCCTCGTCTAGGGAGGGAAGTGCACCTAACATGGTCTAGTGTCAGTGAAGTCGAATGACAGGAGAGTGTGGGTAGAGATAAAGCTTCAAAAGAGGGATAGAGTTCTAGCTCAAGAAGAAAAAGTCCTTACGTAAATGCTGTTGTAAATAGTATTTCAAAAAAAACTTCAAAAAAAAGTGGACAGTCTTGAAAATAAAATAAAATAAAATAAAATGATTGACGGTGTATGTATATATGTTGTATAGTAAATAAGCAAGCTTGAGAACTAAAGTTATACCATGTGAGCCTGCAGTTGGATGACTTGACTACATTGGTCATGCATCCCGAGAGATAGGTAGCTACACTGGCTACCATCCATTCTCTTCTTCACCTCCTCCTCTTGATTGGATGCCACTTGAACTTAGAAGGAAATACCCCTCTCCTTGACGATAGAGTGCTTGATTGGAGAATCATTGGGTTGTCATTCTGGAGAAGTCGGTTCCTTTTTCATTTTAGTTGAGGAGAGCCACTATCACTTACACTATACAAGTCAGCTTCATAGTCATAAGGGTTTGTGTATGATGTAGGCTAGTTTCGACTTGGCTATTGAGGTGATTTGAACTGGATTCTGTGACTCTCGAATGATGTTGTGTCTTAAATCTGGTTCTCGACAAGGTTCCACACACATTCTCACATGAAGGCCTAACCTGAGCTCTAAACTTTGATTTTGTAAAGACAAGTTAATAAATGAAAGCAATATTATTCACTCTTTCTTTTTCTTTTCTTCTGTATTCTTTTTATACTTATCGCAAAGTGTTTGCTAGGGACTAGCAAAGGCAAGTATAGGTGGGTGATGTATCTCCATTTCATCATTTTATTCTATCATTTTTGCCTTAAAAATGCTAGCCACTGCTTGTAAATAGCATTAATTTGCACAAAATAGCATCAATTATTTATTGTATTTATTGTGTATAAAATAAGGTTTTTAATGCCAAAATTATATAATAGAGAAGAAGATAAAAAGGAATGAAATATTGAAAATATTTTATGACCCTAACCCCGAGACCAAGCCCAGAATGGAATTGGTCGACAAGAAATAAAGTAGGGGGAGATAAGAGCCAAAAATACCATTTATTTATTCTTTTAATTATGCATTTTTTACACATATTTTATTCTTTATTATTTATTTATAAAATAAAGAAATTTTGTACATAAAAGTTATAGATAATAATGTAAATAAAAATACAAAATTGAGTTTGCACAAAAATAACACATAGTGTACATTCTATACACAAAATAAAAAGCCAAAGACCACACTTCACATACCCATATATTTCAAAAAAGAAACTCAAAACACAGCAAAATCACTCTAATTGTATATACCTTTTCACAAGCAATTTAATGGTGGCGGATTTATATTTTTTGGGGTTACGATATGAAAGTTAGGTTTTGGGCCCTTATTGTACATTCTACCCATTAAAATATTCAATTTATTCATTATTTATTATTTTTGCAAATTCATATCTTTAAAATTTTGTAAACATTATTCATAGCATATGTGTACACTAAAATTAGAATAAAACTAAAAAGAAATTGGTAAATAAAATAAACTATGTCAAAACATAGGTAAAATATCTATAAACATACCTACATAAGATACATATTTATTTATTCAAGTGTAGAAATAACATCATAAAAATAAAATAAAAATATATTTATACTCACAACAATAATTTGTAAATATATAATAAAATAATAGTAAAATAAAATATACAAAATAAAAAATAAAAATGTACAAAACATAGATGAATATACATATAAATACACTATAAAAATTAATTACTAATAAGTAAAGCCAAAAATAAATAATAAATTCAGTTACTATTTTAAATTAATTATTCTTTAATAAATTTGGTTGTTTTGTTGCCTAGCGGGTGACGTGGCTCAATGGGATCACGTCAACTATTGACCTCGGTCAATAGTCCCTCCCAGGTCTGATTTGACGTGGACCGCATCTCGTCCATCTATTGACCTTGCTTCTTGAAGATAAAGTGATCATTGATCATCCCTGATCCATGCCAAATCATCAAATAATCTTTACATAGCACCGATCCATTGATCTAGCCCGATCAATAAGGGTGCGCACATTGTCTTATAAGTAAAGACCCTACCTCCTTCAAATTTGGTCACCATAAGAGCCCTAGGAGCCTTCATCTTGGATTCCAACCATCTTCTCGTGACAGGAGGAGGTACTTTGTGCTCTAGCAAAGCTCCTGGAGGTCGGGGTGCACCCACGGCTGCCGTCGCCGGCAACCCTGCTCCCTAGGCGCCCCCCAGGTATAAGAGTTGTTCTTTCCTCTCTCATTTTACGTGTTTTAATAGTATATTTACTTTCCTAACATTAGATTAGGGTTTAGTTAAGCAATCTATCATTAATGGCTCTACCCATACTTCGTCGGAGTTGAGCTCCGGGAAGCTCCTCCGCGCATCACCATTGTTGTTCGACCATATGAGCATTGTCATATCACTCCCTGTCGCTTTCCCCACATCCCATGCACCTCCACTCACCCTGATCCATCGTGGGTTAGGAGATCAGGTCTCCTTCCTCCGCCCATTGCCAGAGACCTCCGTCGCTCCCATTTTCCATCCATTTCGACCAAATAAGGCCTTGGGGATTGTCGCTTGTTGTGCATAACCTTTCTGCAGGTCCAAGCATGCCAAAAGACTCGCAATCGAGTCGATTTTAGCGAAGAACAAGTACTTGGAGGCTGGAGCCCACCTTATTCCTTGACCTCGCATGAGTACTCCAGGGCTCTAGGTGCCTCGTCAAAGGAGTCTTTCGACGGGAGGGACCTCCAGGAATGTGAAGAGATGCCTAGCGGTGCCGGGGGAGGCCGGAGGAGCTCGTTGTAACCGATCAAAGCTCGCCAATGGTGACCTTCTACCTTGTTCTTCTAGTTCTCCTCTCAGTCGTCCAATCAAGAGGGAAGCTCCAGATGCTATAGCTGCCATTGGATCACGCCCCATCGCAATTGTTAGATTAGCCATCTGATCTAATCTCTTGCGTTGATCCACGAACTGGTATCCACCATCGGATGCATGACGTCTGGATAAGTGAAGCGATCCCGACCGTTCTCCCACTCCTCAGATTAAGGTTAAATTGCATGTTTAGTCACTGCATTTTGTATTTAATAATTAGTCTTGTAAATAAAATGTAGCGTTATAAAATAAGTAGGAATTTTGCATAAAGGACCTTGTATTTATTTTAATTGCACTTAAGTCCATTCCACGTCACCTCACGTGTCGTGCCACATGAGGCGGAAAAATTGCAAGTAAACCCCTATTAGTTGTTGTATTTATTATTTAGTCCAATAAATTCAAAAACACGTTGTATATTTTTGTGTAAATTGCTGAGAGGCCCCCGTACTTTCTGCTAATTACGTTTTGGTCCCTCCCAGTAGGAGTTACGCGTTGTCCCACGTAATGGGTTATTTACATGTGTACCCTGGCAGATTTTGGAATTCTCATTTATCCATTTAAAATTAAATAAAAGTTGAAAAATTTTGGTTATTTTCCACAGATACCCCTAGACTTTATTTTATTTACAAAAATGCCCTTGCAAGGACATGCATTTTTATATATTTTACCCAATTATTAAAAATACCTATAGTACTCCTAAAAATTTACAAAAATAGGGATAAATGTCTTATGCCTTGTAGATTCACGCCATATTTTGAATTGGCATTATTTTGGCATTTTATCTACTTATTAAAATTAAAAAAGAACCTAATTAACCCCTGTCCAATTTATAAAATATAAAAAAAATATAAAAACTTTTTAACAAATTCAAAATATATATATATATATATTAAATATTTCTATATATTGAGTCCATAAAACAAAAAACCCCCAAAAATAAGAAAAATAAAATTATAAAAATCATAACGCTCCAAAATCCAACAAAAAATACAAAAATTCAATAAAAACACCAAAAATATATTTTTCTATTTTATATTTATCTATATATTATTATGAATATATTAAAATTAATTTGGGTAATTTTGGAAACTAATTATTATTTTTAATCCTAAAATTAATTTCAAAATATCTATTAATCCCATATTTGGGATATTTTTGACTTTAGAAATACATAAAAATTAGCAATAATAACCAAAAAATACCAAAAAAATATAAAAATATAAAAATGACAAAAATGTCTTATTTGCATTATTTTGAGTATTTTTACATATTTGTATGTATATAGTACATATATATACCTTAGATTATACTTATACATATATATATACCTATACATATATTGATATTTGTATAATATTTAAGTGAAAAATAAAATATAAAAAATAATGGAAAATATAAAAAGAAAACACAAAATTAAAAAACCAAAAATAAAATAAAAAATAAATATAGAATCCAAAAACCAACAAAAAGAATTATACAAATCAATGACTTAATTATGCATAAATAACCATAGGCTACCATTTTGCTCTCTGTGGTTCGACCTCTACATGCTCGCTTGCTATGCATTTTATGGTAGAGTTAATAAATTTTAATTTCAAACTCTTGCTATTAATTGCTTCATTAATTATTGTGGGTTAATTGTTGATTAAAGTGGGGATTCATTGAGTCGTCACATCAGCGAAGCTAATTAAGTTTGATTAGCATACCCTCGTGCGAATGTCCTATTTATCAAGCACCAACCTCTATTATTCAAAAATTGAATCAATAATTGTATGATCATTAAGATGGTCATGGTATATTAACCTTAATTATACTAAGGGACCTATTATGCAAATTAGTTATTCTTCATTTCATATTATGGAATGATATTAGCAATAACATTTATTGCATAATGTCTCTTCATGGGATCGCATGTCCAACGATCTCCCTAAGGGCCTGTTTGGTTGCTGGGTTGGACTGGGTTGGGTTGGGCTGGGTTGGGATGGGTGAATAGTAATCTGTGAGGAGAAAGTAGCCTTGTGAATAGTAACCAGGGTTGGGCCAACCCTGCCCAACCCTGCAACCAAACAGGCCCTAAGGAAACTATTATGCAAATTAGTTATTCTTCATTTCAGATTAGGGAATGATATTAGCAATAACATTTATTGCATAATGGCTCGTCGTGGGATCGCATGTCCGGCGATCTCCCACTGACCCAAAAAACCATTAATGAGATAATCTTTAAACCCATACTCATGTGAAAATCATAGGGTATTTATAAAAATAGATAGGTATGCTGATCCGCCACTCTATTACAAAGAGACTACACCAAGTCCTTTTACGACACTTGCATATCTCCTAGTAATAGTCCTAGCATCTAATGCGAATGTTGCATCTTATGCAACCAATACTCAATCTTGTTGAAGCAATTCTAGTGTTTATGACACTACAACTCAATAATCATTATAACCAGTATGCAATTTCTATTATACATATCAAAATACCCTTAGTCATGGAGATCTCTATCTCCTAATGTATCTGCAGTTAAGACTTTTTAGCTCATTATCTATAAAGCCTTAAGTTCTTGAAGATAAGACTTAGAGATCACTATCTCGATAGTCTTGTCCTCTTTGAATGTGTTTTTATTACTACAATCAAGTGTTTTATCTCCATTGTAGGATTAGTAACAGCTTACTACTCCCACTGCATGGCATATATCTGACTTTTGTACACATTTAGCATACACTAGGCTTCTCATAACTGATGTGCAAGGGCAAGCAGTTCTTGCATTCACTCCCTCAACTCTTTGAGGTGCTATCCCTTCAGATAGGTTAGTACCATATCTTAAGGGAAATAATCCTTCCTTGGAGTTTTCTCAAAATTGGAATATGTCCAAGATATACCACTAATGTGACAGTTCTAATATCCTTTTCTCTTTGACTCCGAATATGTTTAGAACTAAGATCTTAAGAGACATCCTTGAGATCATATCTCAAGGTATGGAATAGCCAGATTATAAAACACTTATTATCATCCTTATATCATGCCAAATGATTAGGATATTATCCACATTTAGCATGATGAACACATTGGCACTCCCACTAAGCATTACATGATTCATCAAGATTCTATCTGAAATCATAACATTTTATAATTTCATCAAATCTGATGTTTCAACTACAAGAAGCTTATTTGAGTCCATAGATGGAGTTTCGTAGCTTGCATACCTTGCTTTCCTCAACCATGAAGCATTGAGGCTACTTCATGTGAATATCCTCATAGAGGTATTCATAGAGGAATGCAATATTGACTTCTATCTTGAAGATGTCAAAGTCAAGTGGTGTAGCTATAGTTAGCAATATTCGGATGGGTTTAAGCATGGTCACTGGAGAGCAAGTCTCATCGCAACTGATGCCTTCTCTTAAGTGTGTATCTTGTGGATACGAGTCATGCTTTGAAGGTCTATACCTTCCCATCAAGTTCCTTCTTTCTCTTGAAGTTACATTTACACCTTAACATGTCTTACCCATATAGGTGGATCCTCGAGGGTCCATATACAACACTTATATATGAAGTCTACTTTAGACTTTATTGCTAACATCCATCATTCCATGGCATGATCTTCATAAGCTTCATCATATGAAGTCAGATCATTGTCAGACCTAACTGACACATGGAATCCATACCCTTTAGGTGGTAATACCACCCTCAAACTAATTTAAAGAGGTATGAGTGTTTCATCTTTAAATGTCCTTTTAGTTTCCGATTTTAGGAGCATCATTATCTGTTCAAGATTAAATGAGTTCCTTCATTTAATTTTCATCTTGATTCTCAAGAAAATCATCCTCTAAGAATCTTATCCATAGAGATGAAATCATTTAAGAACCTTAAGGTCATAAAGTAGGTATCCAATACCATCCTTTATTTTCTTAATGAAGTAGCACTCTCTAGTGTTAGATTCCAGCATCCTTTCATGGAACCTTATAAAGGATATGTATTGTAATCTTTACTATATATATACCTGAAAATTAAAAGGTAATTATGTTAATATTCATCATTGATCAAAGCATGTCACGCATGATCCAATTGTATCTCCCTACAACTTTAATAAGTTTAGGTGTATTAGTAAGAGTGATATAGGAATGATATTACTTTCTCCATAAGGTATTCCTTGAATTAATCTAGTTTTGATCAAATTCATGACATCTTCCTTCAAACATTGGTTTAAACCAAATTGTGAAATCTTTGAATATTTCAAAAGTTTCTAATATAAAGGAAATAAATCTCATATTACAAAAATAATCAATTGATATCAAATATCATTAATTATTTTTATTATACATATGATCCCCATACATCAATATGCATGAGATCTTGAATACCTTGGCATCTAACACCATTCCCAGAGAAGAGTGCATTGGACATCTTCTACCTTGAATACAATATTCACAACTACGTAAGTTTTGAAATTTCAGACACTATAAAGTTTCATCTCTTGTCTATTGATCTCGTCAACAGACTTATGTCCAAGGCTTGATGCCATATCTTTATCAAATGATCTTCATCCTCCTATTGATATTTTAAGGTTTAATTTTTAGTATTTAGAAATATTAATGAACTATTGATTAATATTCTAATTTAGTAGAGTACACTAGATGTTAGATTACTATCTGAAATATATCCATCATAACTCTTTATGATAGGTCATTGAAGGATATGGTTAGATCCTCCAGCGAATCATGGAAGCGTGAGCATCGTATCGAATACGACAAAGAACGACTAGTCGTACTAGTTGTTCTATGCAGCGGAAATTAAAAAAAATAGGTGACGAAACCACATGATCCAAGAACACTTCTCGGGTCGTTTCGTCTAAACCACAAACAAGTAACAAGATTACCTCTTGAAGCGTGGTTGTGATCAAGTCTCTAAACGAAGAGACCTCCTGTCTCAAGTCCGATCCGATGGAGGAGACACTTGCGAGCGTGGGGAAGAATCATGTGCTTCTCGTAATCCATGTTGATGATCCAAGCGGCGGATCTTCTGATATTGACACATGAGATCCAACGTCTTCTTCACGAGCAAGGCGCACCGAAGGAGACGGAGATCCACGAGCAAATGAACCGGCAGCATAACGACTATGCTGCGGCGATGGAGAACCTCTCCAGGGCATCCATGGTGAACGGCCACATGAGAGGGAAAGAGAGAGAGAGAGAGAGAGAGAGAGAGAGACTTATGTTCTCTTGTGTGTTGTGTAAAGAAGAGCAAAGGGGTGCCTCTCCTTTTATAATATTTTGGGATCCATGGATTTCAATCCATGGGACAACACAAATCCAATGGCTCTCATTGATTGTGTTTCTTTTAATAGCTACGATTTATATTGGTAAAAACCAACAACAATTAATTTAATTTAGATTAAACATATATTGATAAATCAATATAAATCAAATCCAAAATTAAATCAACAACATATAAGAGATAATGTAAAGGAGAGTGCCTCCTTCCATATACATGGAGTGGACGGCCACCCTTTCCTATTAGGAACAGGTGGTCGTCCCTCCTATTAATATGGAGGGAGCATCTCAATGTAATCTCCCTTGATTACATTATTCCATGTATCTTCAATTTATTACAACAACAATTGTTGTAAATTATTCTACAAAAATAATTCATAATTATTTTGTGAATATTGCTATCTTGTCATTGGAAATTTGTGAATCACATTCACTACCCAAAATAAAATGTGAATTACATTTTCAATTAATTGTCCAATGTGAATCCAATTCACATCAACATATAATAACAAATGTAAATTACAAATAGCTCTCTCTTATATATTATAAATCACATTTATAATATATATGACTAATATGGATATTGCTATCCACATTATTCATATCCATGATAATTAAATCATATTAAATCATCTTGGATCTCTTTTCTCTTGTTCTCAAATAATATGAATCACATTCACATTATTCACATCTTTGATAATTAAATTACATTTAATTATCTTAGATAACTCCCTTTCCAATATGAATCAAATTCATTTTATTCATGATAATTAAATCACATTTAATTATCCATTTTCCTCAATGCTTGGATACATAATATCAACAATGAAATTATCTTGAATCCTTTCAAGGATAATGCGCTTTCTCTGCGAATACTTGGAGATAAGGACAGGGCGATTGTATTGTTCCACGTATAGTGACTTGGATATTGAGATCATATCTCAAATCCAGATCGTGGGCCTCCCATATATGCTTGATTAAATCAAGACCGCAAATCTAATCTTCTCATTGCATCTAAATCACATTCAGATCAATGTCCAACATTTGGACCAAGATAAGAGTACTTCTCTACTGAGAGGGCCTCCCATATACAATCGTTTATGATCACATCACCCTCAGGTATTCCCAATACCTGTACATCCTGAATACTGGAACACTCAGAATAAACCCAAAGTATTGGATCAACTTTATACTATCTACTTCATGGTTTTATCAGTAAGTTTCTCATTCGATCATTGCGAGTTGGTATCGATCATATACTTTCCAAAAGCATATATCATACCTAGGTCTTGATCATATACTTTCCAAAAGTATATATCAAACCTACAAATTCAGTCAAGCTTCCAAAGCGAGATGACCGTGCACAGAATTTGATTCTTCCCAATATCTCATGAGTGAGCTCATATCTTCCGGTTCAGTAACTGAACATTGTATGATCCCTTTGAGAGATCGTATTACTCATATGCCCTTATATGCATGTGTATAGACCTTGGTTAGGTCATCAACCTATTGGTCTGCCAAATGTACATACTCAGACATATAGTAACACATTTGTCTCCAGTCAGAGAATGTATGCCTGTATCGTGACAGTGTACGACATAGGACTTTGGTTATCTCGATCTCGTTAAGTCAACTCCTTAACCTAACTAATTTGACACCTCTGAATCTCTATTCCTATGCAGAGGACCTGCATCAAGAGGTCGTTCAGATATCAACCTAACTGAGAAAGGATTGCCATCTCTTACTCAGGCTGGAGATCATCTCTTAACAATCATTTGACGGTGCTTGATGAGTCCTCAATCTAACTCATTAGATATTCATCCAAGCACCAGCCTCTATGATTCAATAATTGAATCAACAGTTGTATGATCATTAAGATGGCCATGGTACATAACCCTAATTGTACTAATGGACCTATTATGCAAATTATTCATTCTTCATTTCAGATCAGGGAATGATATTCGCAATAACATTTATTACATGATGGCTCGCTGTGTGCTTGCATGTCCAACAATCTCCCACTAGCCCAAAGAGCCATTAATGGGCTAATCACTTAAACCCACATTCATGTGAAAATCATAGGCTATTAAGAAAATAGCTAGGTAAGCTGATCAGTCACTCTGTTCCCGCGAGACTATGCCAAGTCCTTTTACGGCACTTGCATATCCCCAGTAACAGTGCTCACATCCAATGCAAATGTTGCATCTTATGCAACCAATACTCAATCTTGTTAGTTACAGTGTCCTTGACACTACAGCTTAACAATTATCATAACCAGTATTTCTGTAATCCTTATCAGAATATCCTTATTCCTAGAGATATCTATCTCCTAAGGTATCCAAAGTTAAGACGTTTTAGATCATTATCTATATAGTCTTAAGTTTTTGAAGAACTTTGAGATCACTATCTCAAAAAATCTTGCCATCTATGAAGATTTTGTTATTACTGCAATCAAGTGTTTTCTCTCCATAGTAGGATTAGAAACACTTTACCACTCCCACTGCATGGAAGATATCTGGCTTTTGTACACATCTAGCATACACTCAGCTTCTCGTAACTAATGCACAAGTTCAAGTAGTTCTAGCATTCACTTCCTCAACTCTTTGAGGTGCTATCCCTTTAGATAGGTTAGTACCGTATATTAAGGGATGGAAGCCTTTCTTGTAATTTTCCAGAAAATGGAATATGTCCAAGGTGTACTACAAATGCAACAGTCCTAATATCCTCTTTTCTTTGCTTCTGAACAACTTCAGAACTAAGAGCCAAGAGGCATCTTTGAGATCATATCTCAAGTTATGGAACAACTAGATTATAAAACACTTAATATTATCCTTATATCATCTACATTTAGCACGATGAACACAAAGGCACTCCCACTATGCTTCATATGGTTCATCAAGATTCTTTCTGAAATCATAACATTTATAATTTCATCAAATCTTATGTTCTAGCTACAAGAAGCTTATTTTAGTCCATAGATGGATTTCTTTAGCTTGCACATCTTGCTTTCCTCAACCATGAATCCCTGGGGCTGCTTCATGTGAATATCCTCAGAGAGGAAAGCAATCTTGACTTCTTTCTCTTGAAGATCGATTTACACCTTTATCGGTCTTACCCATTGATGAATCTCGGATTCATCACTCTAAATCTCATTTATTAAGCTCAAATCCCTCAAAATCATTAGCAGTTCTGCATCTATTCTGCATAATTAACATTCATGCATGTTTTCATAAGAAGTGCATTCTATCCATTATGTTTGCACAAAATAAAATCTCAGCCAAAATTGTCCTATAAATAGCCTAACTTCCCTTATTTTTAGCTCCTTCACGCTAACTCTGAATAAACCAAAATCACCACCACTGTGAACATATCACTAACAAGAATAAATAAAAAAATACAAAAAAAATCACTAACCAAATAACTGGACCAAAAACCAAACCCTGGTTTCAGGATTTTCGGACTAAAAGCTACATATCTTCCCCATCCAGTGTCCATTTTGATCCTACTCACTTTTAAACTAATGTACATGCAATTACCTTCAAAACAAGACCCAGTTCAAGTGAATCAGAGCACATATGTGAAAGTTGGGTTTTGGGCCTCTTTTGTACATTGTGTATTTTAGCGGTTTTTGACCTGATATTTTATGTACATATTTTCTTAATTAATAAAAATCCAAAAAAATAGATTTAGGTGTCTTTATTTATCTTTGATTTTTCTATATTTTTTTCGGATTTTTATCTGGTTTAAAAATGTCATAAAAAAATACAAAACCAAAAGTCCAGGTATTCTATGTACATGGGATACCCCAAAACAATCACTTTGTGCATTTGATCGATTTTGTTTTTGATATCTTCATGAAAGTTGTAGATCTCATCGAGACGAGCAATTTTTTGAAGAAACTTTTTCGATCCGAGGTCGTCTACTATTTATTATTGATTTTACAAAGCATTTATTTGGTGATTTTTCTGGTGCTGACACGTGGCAGCCCCTAGGGCCACCACGTGTCAGCCATTTTTGGCCATTTTATTATATCATTTTTATAAAAATAATAATAATAATAATAATAATAAATTAAAAGGGCACGCACGTGCGCGGCATGTGCCTCCCAGGCACGCGCAACGCACGTGCCTCGCCCCTCCATCTTGAGCCGCCACGTAACCCGTCTGGGGCGTCCGATCTCGACCGATCGGACGGCCCACGCTCGTCATCTTCAACCTCTGTTTGCCCCCGCAATCCTCGCCAACCGCCGCTTGACCTCGCCGCCCCCTTTCCCGATTTGAACCTTCGTCGCCAACGGCCAATGACCTCCTCCGAGATCTCCGCCTCCGCTCATCTCGCAACCGCCCTCCATCGTTGGCCCCTTCCCTCTCTCCCCTATTTAAAGGCATTGCCGCCACCGTTCATCCTCATCCGTCGTTCCTCACCTCAGGTCGTGACAGCCTCTTTCGCCGGTATGATCCGAGGCCTTCGCCCTCGTCGCAGCAACATCTCCAAGTAGCTACTTCGCTCCGGCGTGCACCGCCGTCGAGCCCTCTCCGCCCAGGTATCCCCCGCTCACATCTCCATTTCCGATACTCGCCCTTCTCGCCTCCGCTATTCGAACCACATCTCCATTATATCTCTCTCGCTCTCGATCGTATCGACATACTCCGAGTTCCTCTTGTCGAGCCAACGATGCGCCTCCAGCAAACGCCTCTACGACTCCGACCGCCTTCTACACCATCGCCTACGCCTTCACCTACATCAACCCTCCGCAACGTCACCAGCAACGCCACCGCATCTACGACGCTACTACAATGCCTTCACCATTCTTCATCGTTCTTCACCGACACAGCCACCTTCGAAGATTCCACGACGTCCATCACCGCCGCCATCAACGACTCCACGCCTTCGACCATCGACAACCAACTACGACTCTGACCATCGCCGCGCCTCCAGCAACGTATCGCTCACAGCCAAGGGCTTCGCCGCTCTCTCACCTCAGCCGCAGGAGCACGGTCAGAGCCCCGAACTTCGCCTCGCCTCAGCCAGCGCCGGGCGGAGGGCCCGAGACCCCACGCACATGCTCTGCACGAGCGTGGGGGACGACACCATACGCCGGCAACAGCACCCCTGGGTCACGCGCTAAGCACGTGCCCCTTGGGCAATTTGTATTGACCCCTTCAGTCCTTCTCAATATTGTCGACCAGTCCAAGTCAGCCAGAGGTCACGTGCCGCGTACGTGACCCTCTGGCAAATTTGCAGAAATGCCCCTGGTGTTCTTGGTAATTGCATAATAGCCCCCCCCCCCTTTGCATTTTATTTAGTTTATTTATTGCAGTTCTACCCATGTGTTCTCCTTCATTTTTAGACATCTCCAATACATTATTTTATTATCAAAAAAATAATATGATGTTTCTCATTTAAGTCTCTACGTGTTGACATATTGTGGTTATTTTTGTGATCATTGGTTAATCAATAATTAATTCTTTTGTGGAAACTTGCGAATTTTACCCATTTCTTGCTATTAAATTTTCCATTGATTAACCATTGCTCTAAAAATTCCCCAAAAATCATATATTGTAGAGTTAATTGTGCTTGACATTGCATCCAAAAAGATTTGCATTTGCATTCATAGATTGCTCTGTAAAAATCATTTTGCATATTTCAGTATTTGATTTTTAATAAGTATTAAATCCCACGTTTTTGTGGTTTAGGATTTTTCTGACGTCCATTACCTAGTAATAGATCTTAGATAATTTTATCCTCTGATAATAAGTATGTTTAATATTTATTATAACTAAATAATGAAATTCATTTTGTTTGCACTTAAAAATTCATAAAAAAATCATATTGCATCCAAAAGTTCCAAAAAATATATAGTGCATTCATTTCATCATAATTATCATCTCGGCCAAGTTTTGTATTTTTCGGGCATCGCTTGAATGTAATTTGCATTTTGATCCCTAAAATAGGCCAAAATTGTATCTTGCATCCCTTATTTGCATTAAAAAATCCAAAAAAAGGTTGCCTCGAAAACCATGCACGAATTTTGATAGACATAATTCTAAGTTGTTCCTTTGCCTCCTTGTGATCGACCTTGGGACTTGCCCAAGTAAAATAAACATAAAACCACTTTATTAAAATCGATTAAATTTCCGTGGTTATTTTCTTGACCGATTCCGATTGCCGCCTACAACGAACGACTCATTATTCTTTAAGCACGAACAATATAAACACATATTTTTAACTTTGTAATTATCGAACTCGTCGCCCATATAGGTGGATCCTCGAGGGTCCATATACAACACTTATATATGATGTCTACTTTAGACTTTATTGCTAACATCCATCTTTCCATGTCATGATCCTCAGGAACTTCATCGCATGAAGTCCGATCATTGTCAAAGTACACCGACACATGGAATACATCCTCAAACTCATTTTGATGAGGTATTAGTGTTTCATATTTAATTGTCCTTTTAGATTCCAATTTTAGGAGCCCCATTATCTTCCCAAGATTAAATGTGTTCCTACACTTCATTTTCTTCTAGATTCTCAAGAGAGCCATCCTTGAAGAATCATATTCTTAGAGACGAGATCTTTTAAGAATCTCAAGGTCATAAAGTAGGTATCCAATACTATCCTTTATTTTCCTAATGAAGATGCACTCCCTAATGCTCAATTCCGGCTTACTTGCATGGAATCTCATTAAGGATATATAATGTAGTCTCTACTACATATATACCTGGAAACTAAGAGGAAATTATGCTAAAATTCATCATTGATCAAATCATGTCACACATGATCCAATTGTATCTCCCTATAACTCTATTGAGTCAAGGTGTGTTAAGACGATTGAGATATAAATGATATTCATATCTCCATAAGGTATTCTTTGAATTTATCTAACAGGTACAAGCTACCTACTTTAGATCAAATTCATTTTATCTTCCTTCAAACTTTGATTCTAAACCAAAATTATGAAATCTTTGAACATTTCAAAGGTCTCTTAGGTGAAGAGAAGAAATCTTGTAACATACATAATCATTAACAGATATCACATATCCATAATGTTTACTATGATATAGATGATCCGCATACATCAATATGTATGAGATCCTGAATACCTTGACATCTTACACTTTTCCCAAGGAAGGGTGTATTGGACATTTTTACTTTTGAATACAATATTCACAAGTATGTATGAAGGATATTGAGTATCCTTAAGCGCATCACAGAAGCGTGTTGATTGCATCGTATGCAATCGGAGCAACTAGTCGTACTAGATGCTAGATGCGGCGGAAATTAAAATTTTTAAATTAAAGATGAAACCACATGATCACGAGAACACTTCTCAGATCGTTTCATCAAACCACAAGTATAAGGAATACCTCTTGAAGCGTGGTTGTGATCGCGAGATCCCAAACGAGAGATCCTCATGTCTCAAGTCCGACCCACGAAGAACGCACTTGCGGGCACGATGATGAGTCACGTCCTTCGCGCAATCTTTGACGAAGATCCAAGCGTCGAGGCGAAGGTAAGATGCTCTCCTTCTCAATATGTAAAGTGGACGGCCACTTGGATATTAAGAGAGAGACTAGTCGAGAATGAGAGAGATAGAGAGAGAGTAGTAGTCTTCTACAACTCTAGATGATGTACCATGGAAGGCTACCCTACCCCTTCTTTTATATTAGTTTAGGATCCAATGGATCTCAATCCATGGGACACATGGATCCAACAGCCATGCTTGGTCCATGCAAAATCAATGACTATGATTGTTGTTAATTAAAAACCAACAACATTAATTTAAATTAAAATATGTTGCAACATTATCAACATAATTTAATTTATCTAATTAAGAGATAATGTGATAACAGAAAGGGAGTCAACCAACCACCCTTGATTATAGGGGGCGTCCCCTATGAATAATTCATAGGTGACGCCACCTATGAATTTGGTGGTTGTTTTGCCTCCTCTTTATTTTATCTTATTATTTCTTAATTAATTTTGTAATAACAATTATCACAAAATTATTCACCAAATTAATTCCAAATTAATTTGTGAATATTTCAATCATGCCATTGAATATTATGTGAATCATATTCACAACCCAAACTAATTTGTAAATTCCATTTTCAATTAATTAATAAATGTGAATCCAATCCACATTTTCAATTAACGAATGCTATTTACATAAATTCTCTCTCTTATATATATTATAAATCATATTTATAATACACGTATGTCATGGATAGTGTTATCCACATTCTCTTAATCCTTGATAAATAAATACCATTTAATTATCTTAGATAATCCTTATCACAATATTAATCATATTCATATTAAGCTTGATAATTAAATCTCATTTAATCATCAAGATTTTCTTCTTGGATAATAATATGAATCAGATTCATATTATGCTTGATAATTAAATCTCATTTAATCATCAAGTCCTTCTTGCTTGGATACGCATTTCATCAAATGAATTATTCTTGAACCCTTTCAAGAATAATGTGCTTTCTCCGCAGATACTTAGAGATAAGGACAGGGCGAATGTATTATTCCATGTATAGTGACTTGGATATTGAGATCTTATCTCAAATCCAGATCTTACGAACCTCCCACAGATGCTTGATTAAATCAAGACCGCAAATCCAATCTTCTCATTGAATCTAAATCTCATTCAGATCAATGTCCAACACTTGGACTAAGATCGGATTGCTTCTCTACTGAAAGGAGTCACTAAAATCCAGACCTGTTTCATCACTCCATCGGAATGGAAGCGTCATGGATATACAATCGTTTATGATCACATCACCCTCAGGTATTCCCAATACCTGTACATCCTGCATACTGGAAGACCCATGATCAACCCGAAGATCAAGATCAATTTTACATTGTCTTCTTCAGGGCTTGATCACTAAGTTTCTCAATCCTGGTCATTGGGAGTTGGTATCGATCATATGCTTTCCCAAAGCATATATCATACCTTCAAATTCATGTCATGCTTCCAAAGCACGATGACCATGCATGGAATTTGATCGGTCCCAATACCTCATGAGTGAGCTCATGTCTTCCAGTTCACAAGTGAACCTGTATGATCCCTTTGAGAGATCATATTGCTCATACACCCTTATATGCACACCAGCTCACCGGTGTATAGACCTTAGTTAGGTCATCAACCTATTGGTCTGCCAAATGTACATACTCAGACATATAGCAATACATTTGTCTCCGGTCAGAGGATGCGTGCCTATGCTGTGACAGCATTCAACATAGGACTTAGGTTATCTCGATCTCTTTACGTCAACCCATTGACCTAACTAATCTGACAACTCCGAATTACTATTCCCATGTAGAGGACCCGCATCGAGAGATCGGCCAGATATCAGCCTATGTGAGAAAGGATTGCCATCTCCTACTTAGGCTGGAGATCTTCACTTGACAATCATTTGACGGTGCTTGATGAGTCCTCTATCTAACTCCTTAGATGAGTCCTCTATCTAACTCCTTAGATATTCATCCAAACACCAGCCTCTATGATTCATTTAATGAATCAACAGCTATATGATCATCAAGCTGGCCATGGTACATAACCCTAATTGTACAGAGGGACCTTATAGTGCATTCATTCATATAATTTCAGAAAGGGAGTGAAACATCAATAACTTTTATTGATAAACATAAATATTACAATAACATTTATTGTAAGAATGGTTCGCCCAGGGCTCACATGTCTAAAAATCTCCCAGTAGCCCTCAGAACCATTCAGGTACAATCCGTAAACCCATACTCATTACATGCTGGTCAAAAACCTTCTGTGTCAGAGGTTTGGTAAGAGGATCAGCAATGTTGTCGGCAGAGGCCACCTTTGTGATGATGATATCACCACGCTTTTGAATCTCCCGAATGTGGTATTTCCTTTCCACGTGCTTGCTCTTTTGATGGCATCTTGGCTCCTTTGCTTGGGCAATGGCTCCAGTGTTATCGCAGAGAACGGGACGGGAGTATCAGAGGAAACTACGCCAAGCTCCAAGATGAACTTGCGCAACCACACCGCCTCCTTTGCAGCATCCGATGCGGCAATGTATTCGGCTTCTGTTGTTGAATCCGTCGTAGTGTTCTGCTTCTTGCTTCTCCAGCTCACAGCACCACCGTTCAACAAGAATACAAACCCTGATGTCGACTTTCGATCATCAATATCTGACTGGAAGTCTGAATCTGTATATCCTAGTTGGAGATGACCATCCCCATAGACCAAGATGTAATCTTGCATCCGTCATAGATATTTGAATATGTTCTTTACTGCATTCCAGTGTTTCTCTCCATAGCAGGATTGGTAACGACTTACTACTCCCGCTGCATGGCAGATGTCTGGCCTAGTACACATCATGGCATACATCAAGCTTCCTATGGCTGATGCATAAGGGCATCCAGCCATGGCCTTCTTTTCTTCAACACTTTGAGTCATCCCTTTGGACAAATGGATACCATGTCCTAAGGGGAGGAATCCTTTCTTCGAATTATCCATACGGAATCATTCAAGAATCTTCTTGATGTATCCATGTTGTGATAATCCCAATGTTCTCTTTTCTCGGTTTTTGAACAACTTCAAGCCTAAGATGTAAGAGGCTTCTCCAAGATCTTTCATCTTGAATGTATGGGATAGCCAAATCTTTACACTGGTCATCATTCATGTATCATTCCCAATGATAAGGATATCATCCACGTAAAGCATGATGAACATAATGGTGCTCCCACTAAGCTTCTTGTACACACAAGGTTCATCAGGATTCTGCATAAAATCATAACTCTTTATGGTTTCATCAAATCTAATGTTCCAGCTACGAGAAGCTTGTTTGAGCCCATAGATGGATTTCTTTATCTTGCATACTTTACCATCCTCAACTATGAAGCCCTGGGGCTGCTCCATATAGATATCCACCTCGAGGTATCCATTGAGGAAAGTTGTCTTGACGTCCATCTACCAGATGTCATAGTCAAGAGATGCAGCTATAGCTAGCAGTGTCCTGATGGATTTAAGCATAGCCACAGGAGAGAATGTCTCATCGTAGTCGATGCCTTCTCTCTGTGTGTAGCCCTTGGCTACGAGCCGTGCCTTGAAAGTCTCTACTTTCCCATCAGGTCCCCTCTTTCTCTTGAAGATCCATTTACACCCAATGGGGTTTACCCCTTTAGGTGGATCCTCTAGGGTTCATACACCATTCTTATGCATGGAGTCAATCTCTGACTTCATTTCTAGCATCCATCTATCCATGTCATGATCCGCGAGAGCTTCATCAAATGAAGAAGGATCAATGTCAGTCTCATCTGACCCATGGAATCCATACCTTTCAGGTGGTGCAACAACCCTCGAACTTCTTCGAAGAGGTATGGGTGCTTCATCTTCATTTATCTCTTCAGTTTCTGGTTCAGGAAACTCAGAATCCTCAGGGGATTCAATGAGTTCCTCTACTTCATTTGTGTCTTGACCTTTAGGGAAATCATCCTCCAGAAATTTCACATCCTAGAGACAAAAACCTTTTGGGTCTCAGGGTCATAAAGCTGGTATCCAATACCATCTTTAACATACCCAATGAAGTAGCACTCACGTGTGCGAGATTCTAGCTTACTTGCATCCACGTTCTTCGCATGAACCAAGCATCCCCAAACCCTCAAGTGTTTAACACTAGGCTTGGTACCATACCAGAGCTCGTGAGGAGTCTTTGGTATAGACTTGCTAGGAATCTTGTTCAGGATATAAATTGCAGTCTCTACTGCATATCCCCAGAAATTAAGAGGTAAATGTGCTTTACTCATCATTGAACGAACCATGTCCACGATGGTTCTGTTGCGTCTTTCAGCAACACCATTAAGTTGGGGAGTTCCAGGAGGAGTGAGATTGGAGAGAATTCCATTCTCTTTAAGATATTCCTTGAATTCATCTGAGAGGTACTCACCACCTCGGTCAGACCGAATCCGTTTGATCTTCCTATCGGTTTGGTTCTCAAGCAAAGCCTTAAACTCTTTGAACTTTTCAAAGGTTTCATATTTATGACGTAGTAGGAAGATAAACCCGTATCGCGAATGGTCATCAATAAACGTCAAATAATATCGATATCCATTTCTAGTCGTGATACTGAAGGCACCACATACATCAGTATGTATTAGGTCAAGAATACCTTCGCATCGCGTAGCCTTATTACGGAAAGGTGTTCTAGTCATTTTACCTCGAATGCAGTATTCGCAGGTAGGTAAAGATTGGACTTGTAGAAAATCTAAGGTCCATCCTTTATCAATCTATTGATCCTATCAACAGATAAATGACAAGCCTTTGATGCCAAATCATGTTTGAATGATTTCCATCCTCCCTGGATCTCTTGGGGTTTCAATTATTAGTGGTAGTAACATTCATGACACATTCATCAATGCACAATTCATAGAGTCCACCAGAAGTCAAAATACCATCCGCAATATATTTATCATAACGGTGTATTATTAATTTATTACAGAAAATGAAGGAATATCCATTTCTAACTAACTTAGATACAGATATTAAATTCCTCCTGACTTCAGGTACATAAAGACACTCTTTAAGTATTAGGACTCGACCACTAGATAACGATAGTCTGCACATCCCGATGGCGACTGCTGCAACACTTGCATCAGATCCCATCTGGATAACTATCTCCCCATGCTCCAGATTCCTAGTTTCCTGAAACAAATGCAACGAATATCATACATGAACAGAAGCACCAGAATCTACAACCCAATTTCCTTCTCATCCAACGAGAAAGCTAGTTTCAATGATGAAAGCAGATTTCATACATGTTGGGGCTTTACCTTTGTCGGTAGACTTCAGGTAATCCGGGCAGTTATGCCGCCGGTGCCCCGGCTTCTTACAGTGGTGAAAGACATCGGTCTTTTTTGATGTCATCAGTGTGGAAGCACTAGAAGATGAACCAACTCCTTGATTCTTCTTCTTTCTTTTCAGGGTCGGGCCCTTCCGAGAACCTTGCTTTCGCCCGCGCTTTCCTCTCACCTGTGCAACCATTGCACTAGCATAGGTGTCGTCCTTCTTCATGACGTCTTCTGCAGACTTCAATGCAGCTAACAACCCAGCGTTTGTGAAGTCACCTTTGTTCATGTGACAAGACACAACAAAGTTGTTGAAAGACTTAGGGAGCGACAGGAGAATGAAATCATCTTGCATTTCAGAATCCAAGTAGTCCCCCAGGGTTTCCAACTCAGAGAAGTACCCAAACAATTTGAGTACGTGTTCTCTGACAGAGGTCCCTTCCTGCATTTTGCAGCAAATAAGCTCTTTCATCACATTGTAACGCTTTGTGCGGTTTATGTCACCGAACATCTCCTTCAAATTCAGCATAATCTCTTGGCAATGGTTCATTTCCACATGCTACTTCTGAAGCACATTGGACAATGATCCAAGGATGTAACACCTTACCAGATTATGGTCTTCATCATATTTTTCATTATATGATTTATCTTCAGCAGTCAGAGGGTTTGCTATCTTGTCCTTGCTAAGCACATAAGAGATGCGCTATGCGGAGAGGACAAGATCCAAATTTCGGATCCAATCCGAGTAATTTGGTTCGGTCAACTGGTTGACCTCCAGGAGCCTGCTAAGTGGGTTCATGGACTTCATTTTCTGAAATTAAGAATGCACTATATTAGAATATATAGATAAATATATATTCATTTTAAGATATTTGATTAAGGCATTTTAAATCAAATTCGTCTTGCTATGTCAATTTTTTGAAAGATTATTCCCTAATTGTCTTTCAAAATAAGAGATATACTTACCGCTATATCTCAAGCAAGATCTGGGATCTTCTTTCCTATCTTTGTCACATCCCAATAATATGAGAACTTGGGACTCCGATAAAAAGAAGCGGAAACTCATTCCGCCTTTGCAAGTCCAACTTGCATTCCCAATTCGGTCTTTAACACCCGGGCCCACCACCCCTAAGATGATGTCGACCCGTTGTTAATTGAACCGATCGTCAACAGGATTAGAACTCGCTATGCGCAATCCAATATCGCCCCAATAATATGAGGACTTGCATACAGGAGCTGTCACTTCGTACATGCGTCTCCTACATACAATCCCTGGCGACGGAAACCCTTCGCCTTGATGGGAGACCATGGATGTAACTTATGTGATCCTCCACCTCATATTCAAATTTTATAATTAATTATCATGAATCACATTCACATAATTAATTCTTCCAAGGGAAATGCACATCTATTCAAAATAAAGTGTTTATTGGATATAATTAATCTAATCATATTAAATTAATCATTAATTCGATCATCAATCAACAAACATGTCTTTTACTTGAATAGTAGGTATATTCTCAAAGTAAGTATTATTCGAATTTTAATAATTAGAAAAATACACATTGACTTTCTCCGGCATTATACAATCCCTATCCGTTGTCATGGCCAGTACCGACGAGAGTGGGACGGACCACATACGTTGCAACCCGCGACCCCAATGCTCTCCAACTAGGCACCACATCCGCCTCGGGAAAGAATAATACCAGATAGATCATCATGTACTTTGAGATGCTCATCGGTTTTTCAACCGAAATTATACCATATAATATACATCAAAACAATTTTGATTATATTATAAGGAGATTTGCTAGACAAATCCCCAATCCTATTCAAGCAAGAGGGTTTTTCATGTAAATGTTGTCCTACAACTATTATAGGATCGACTATTGTTTTTCATGAAATCAATGTTTGTTGATGAACCAATGATCAAGATCTAATATCTCATCATTGTGGTTTAGGCAAATGTCATTCAATGAAATAATTATCTCTTTAAATATTTCACAAATATTTATCACTAATTATTTCAGAAAATTAACAATTAATTTTCATCATGATAATTGAATGACTTATCACAAGGTTCAAGATCAAAAATTGTCAATTTCCAGCAGTGACCCCCAGTCACTAAAATTAGCTTATCTTCATCAATTTAAATCCAAAAAATACAAACTCAGTTTCCAAATATTGCCTATTTGATTTATTAAAGAACCCAAGTGATAATTCACGCATTTCGAGGCGGATTAAAATCGTAATTATCTCATTAATCACGTTTAAATCTGCAGTTCCCGCAACAGTGAATATCGGCATATTCAGAAATCCATATCTTGAACAAATGAAGTCCAAATTTCAAAAACTCAAATCCTATGGTTTCCTTTATTAATGGGGAACAAAATCCAATTGATATTTTCGTGTTAAAACATTTTAAACAGTACAGAAAAATTTAATTAGACAGAGGTGCGAAAATTGAAATGCAATAAAAATTTTGCAACCCTTTCAAGAACCAAATCGTCTAAGGTCTATGGATCATATCCAAAACCTTATTCAACCTGGCTCTGATACCACTTGAAGGATATTGAATATCCTTAAGCGCATCATGGAAACGTGTTGATTGCATCGTATGCAATCGGAGTAACTAGTCGTACTAGATGCTAGAAGCGGCGGAAATTAAAATTTTTAAATTAAAGATGAAATCACATGATCACGAGAACACTTCTCGGATCGTTTCATCAAACCACAATTATAAGGAATACCTCTTGAAGCGTGGTTGTGATCGCGAGATCACAAATGAGAGATCCTCCTATCTCAAGTTCGACCCACGAAGAACGCACTTGTGGGCACGATGATGAGTCGCGTCCTTCCTGCAATCTTTGACAAAGATCCAAGTGTCGAGGCGAAGGCAACATGCTCTCCTTCTCAATATGCAAAGTGGACGGTCACTTGGATATTAAGAGAGAGACTAGTCGAGAATGAGAGAGAGAGAGAGTAGTAGTCTTCTACAAGTCTAGATGATGTACCATGGAAGGCTACCCTAGCCCTCCTTTTATATTAGTTTATGATCCAATGGATCTCAATCCATGGGACACATGGATCCAACGGCCATGCTTGGTCCATGCAAAATCAATGGCTATGATTGTTGTTTGTTAAAAACCAACAACATTAATTTAAATTAAAATAGGTTGCAACATTATCAACATCATTTAATTTATCTAATTAAGAGATAATGTGATAACAAAAAGGGAGTCAACCAACCACCCTTGATTATAGGGGGCGTCCCCTGAATAATTCATAGGTGACGCCACTTATGAATTTGGTGGTTGTTTTGCCTCCTTTTTATTTCATCTTATTATTTCTTAATTAATTTTGTAATAACAATTATCACAAAATTATTCACCAAATTAATTCCAAATTAATTTGTGAATATTTCAATCATGCCATTGAATATTATGTGAATCATATTCACAACCCAAACTAATTTGTAAATTGCATTTCCAACTCATTATTAATTAACAAATGCTATTTACATAAATTCTCTTATATATATATATATATATATATTATAAATCATATTTATAATACACATATATCATGGATAGTGTTATCCACATTCTCTTAATCCTTGATAATTAAATCTCATTCAATTATCTTAGATAATCATTCTCACAATATGAATCATATTCATATTAAGCTTGATAATTAAATCTCATTTAATCATCAAGTTTTTCTTCTTGGATAATAATATGAATCAGATTCATATTATGCTTGATAATTAAATCTCATTTAATCATCAAGTCCTTCTTGCTTGGATACGCATTTCATCAAATGAATTATTCTAGAACCCTTTCAAGAATAATGTGCTTTCTCCGCAGATACTTGGAGATAAGGACAGGGCGATTGTATTATTCCATGTATAGTGACTTGGATATTGAGATCTTATATCAAATCCAGATCTTACGAACCTCCCACAGATGCTTGATTAAATCAAGACCGCAAATCTGATCTTCTCATTGAATCTGAATCTCATTTAGATCAATGTCCAACACTTGGGCTAAGATCGGATTGCTTCTCTATTGAAAGGAGTCACTAAAATCCAGACCTGTTTCATCACTCCCTCGGAATGGAAGTGTCATGGATATACAATCGTTTATGATCACATCACCCTCAGGTATTCCCAATACCTGTACATCCTGCATACTGGAAGACCCATGATCAACCCGAAGATCAAGATCAATTTTACACTGTCTTCTTCAGGGTTTGATCACTAATTTTCTCAATCTTGGTCATTGGGAGTTGGTAACGATCATATGCTTTCCTAAAGCATATATCATACCTTCAAATTCATGTCATGCTTCCAAAACACGACGACCATGCATGGAATTTGATTGGTCCCAATACCTCATGAGTGAGCTCATGTCTTCCGATTCACAAGTGAACCTGTATGATCCCTTTGAGAGATCATATTTCTCATACACCCTTATATGCACACCAGCTCGCCGGTGTATAGACCTTGGTTAGGTCATCAACCTATTGGTCTGCCAAATGTACATATTCAGACATATAGCAATACATCTATCTCCGGTCAGAGGATGCGTGCCTGTGCTGTGACAGCATTCAACATAGGACTTAGGTTATCTCGATCTCGTTAAGTCAACCCATTGTCCTAAATAATCTGACACCTCCGAATCACTTTTCCCATGCAGAGGACCTGCATCGAGAGGTCGGTCAGATATCAGCCTATGTGAGAAAGGATTGCCATCTCCTACTCAAGCTGGAGATCTTCACTTGACAATCATTTGACGGTGCTTGATGAGTCCTCTATCTAACTCCTTAGATATTCATCCAAACACCAGCCTCTATGATTCATTTAATGAATCAACAGCTATATGATCATCAAGCTGGCCATGGTACATAACCCTAATTGTACAGAGGGACCTTATAGTGCATTCATTCATATAGTTTCAGAAAGGGAGTGAAACATCAATAACTTTTATTGATAAACATAAATATTACAATAACATTTATTGTAAGAATGGTTCACCCAGGGCTCACATATCTAACAATGTAAGATTTGAACCTTTAGACAATTTAAAGTTTCATCTCTCACTAGTCCTTTGATCTCATTAACAGACATATGTCCAAAACTTGATGCCAGAACATTGTCAAATGATCCTCATCCTCCAATTGATCTTATAAAGGTTTTAATTTTTAGTATTAGAAATCTTAATGAACCATTCATTAATTTTCTAATTTTGTTGAGTCCACTAGATGTTAGATTACTATCTAAAATATATCCATCATAACTCTTTATGATAGTTTTATCTCAGAATTCATGTTTATTTCCAACATTTAGAAACAAACAATGAGTGTATTCTTATATCTAGGTCATAGAGACATTCTCTAAGACTAAGGGCTCTCCCATTGAAATTAACAAGTCTATCAATCCAACAGAGATTGTTGCAACAATTGCATCAATATCCATGTGGATAACTATAAACCTTAAGATCAAATTTTCCATTCTTCTAAAACATATACAACCTATTGCAAGTGTTGTTAGAAGATTGAGATACAATTATTAGACTTTATCTTATCAAATAAGTAAGTCAAAGTCAATGATTATATGTAGATTATTCTAATGCTCTATCTGAGTCCTTCACTAAGGATCCTAGATAGTACATCGACTCATTGCAGTATTGGCGTTCATCCAACTATCTAGATGCCATATGGAAGTCACAGAAGTAGGTCATCTCTTTGACTTTCCTTCTTACTCGGGTCTGACCTATGCTTCCACTGTGCTCCCTTCATCTATAAACAACTGTTGCTTAAGACTAAGGATCTCTTACGTTAAATTTAAAAAAATTCAATGTAAGAGCATTTCAACATTTATACATGCTTCACTAAATTCATACAATATGAATATTATGAAGCTTCATGAATGACTAGAGTATAGACAGTAGAATGATGACACTCATCGTATCTACATCCATCTAAACTCTTGAAATATTGGTTCAGGTAGGTATTCAAACATTTTAAATACATCATCTCTTATAAGCCACCATTTTGCATGATGCAGAGAACCATGTCATTCATGATTAAATGTTGAGAGCACATATGTATATCAGAATATCTTCTTAGATTTTATAAGGATTATTTGACAATTGCGATCATCATCGTCATGTCACTTCCAAAGTACATTTGATGATATCAAGACTATAGAGATATACAAACCCTAGGGTTGTAGTCCTATTATCCATTTAATTTTCATTCCTCATTATTATGAGGAAACTTGCACATTGCAACCGCATACATTATGTGTCCAACTGCAAGTACGATATCTGGATCATGAGTCTAATCCATGATATTTTACTGGTTATTATTGAGTATATCATTGAGTGGGTTTTAATGAAGGATTATCTGAAATAAGAAATTTGCATAAGTGTATATATATATATATATACATATTTTACTTTGATTTAGGAATTTTTATATCAAAGTTGTCTTGCCTTGCTAACATTGAAAGTTCATTCCCTTGATCACTTTCAATGTAAGAGATATACTTACCATTATATCTCAAGTAAAATCTGGGATCTCCTTCCTTATCTTTGTTGCATCCCAATAATATGAGAACCTACAACTCGGATAAAAAGAAGCGGGAACACATTCCGCCTTGCAAGTCCAACTTGCATCTCCCAATTCGGTCTTTAACACCCGGGCCCACCACCCCTAAGGTAATGTTGACCCGTCATTAATTGAACCAACCGTCAACAGGAATACAACTCGTTATGCGCAATCCAATATCACTCCAATAATATGAGGACCCGATATTGGGGTCACTACGCATACGTCCTTACTCTTTCGAGAAGGGAAGAGCCCGATCTAGATGCGCTTGCATACATGAGCTGTCACTTTAGACATGCATCTCCTACATACAATCCCTGCTGACAGAACCCTCCGCCTTGACGGGAGACCATGGATGTCACTTATGTGATCCTCCTTATCATATTCAAATTCTAATTAATCATTATGAATCATATTCATTATGATTAATTCTTCCAAGGGAAATAACATCTCTATTCATAATAGAGTGTTTTAGTTTTAATTGGATTCTAATTAATATAATCATATTAAATTAATTATCCAATTAATATCCAACAAACATTCTTTACTGTTACTTGAATCATGGTATTATCTCAAATACATATTATTTCAAATTTTAATAATTAGAAATACATCATGATTTCTCAAGCATTATACTAACCCTACCTACTATCATGACCAGTTCCGACGAGAGTGGGACGGACCACATATGTTGCAACCCGCTACCCCAATGCTCTCTGACTAGACACCATATCCACCTCGGGAAAGGATAATGCAAAATAGATCATTTTGTACTTGAGATGATAATCGGTTCTTCAACCGAAATTATACCATATAATAATAATCAAAATAATTTTTATTAACATTATAATGAGATTTTCTAAACAAATCCCAAGTCCTATTCAAGCAACATGTTTGTTGGAATGTAGATCATGTAGATCATGTAACCAATTAGTGATCAAGATCATATATAATCAAATATTGGTTAAGGCAATGTCATTTAAGGAAATAATTATCACCAAATATTTCACAAATATTTATACACAATTATTCCAGGAAATTAAACAACTTAATTTCACTAATTGATTAAATGACAATCACTAGGTTCTTGATTAGGAAAGTATTTCCAGCAGTGACCCTCACTTACTAAAAATACCATATCTCAATCAATTTAAATACAAATTAAGCAAAGTAAGTTCCTAAAGTTTGCTAATTTGATTTAAAACAGAACTTAAGTAATTTGCATGCATTTCAAGGCGTTTCAAATCCGCAATTAACATCTTAGTTACGTTAAGATTTGCAGTCCCCGAAACTGTGGATACATGTTCCCTAAAATGAGCATAACTCGAGCAAACAGAATCAAAATCACGTAAACTCAAATCCTACGATTTCCTTATTTAATGGGGAACAAAATCCAATTATTATTTTCGTATTTAAATAATTTAAACACTGCCGAAAATAATCTCAAAATAGAGATACGAAAATGAAATGCAAGAAAACATTCGCAAACCCTAATGAACCCAAGTCGTCCTCGGTTCATGTATCGCATCCAAAACCACCGACCTAAGGCTCTGATACCACTTGAAGGATATGGTTAGATCCTCAAGCACATCACGGAAGCTTGAGCATCGTATTGAATACGACGAACAATGATTAGTCGTGCTAGTTGTTCTATGCAGCGGAAATTAAAAAAAATTATGTGACAAAACCACATGATCCAAGAACACTTCTCAGATCATTTTGTCTAAACCACAAATAAGTAATAGTATTACCTCTTGAAGCGTGGCTGTGATCGAGTCTCTATACGAAGACACCTCCTGTCTCAAGTCCCATCCGACGGAGGAGACGCTTGCGAGCGCGGGGATGAATCGTGTGCTTCTCGCAATCCATGTTGATGATCCAAGCGGCAGATCTCCTGATCTCGACACACGAGATCCAACATCTTCTTCATGAGCGAGGCACACCGAAGGAGACGGAGATCCACGAGCAAAAGAACGGGCAGCATAACGACTATGTTGTGACAATGGAGAACCTCTCTAGGGCATCCATGGTAGACGACCACATGAGAGGGAAAGCGAGAGTAGACGTGTAGAGAGAGAAAGAGAGAGAGACTTACGTTCTCTTGTGTGTTGTGTAAAGAAGAGCAAAGGGGTGTCTCTCCTTTTATAATATTTTGGGATCCATGGATTTCAATCCATGGGACAACACAAATCCAATGACTCTCATTGATTGTTTTTCTTTTAATGGCTAAGCTTTATGTTGGTAAAAACCAACAACAATTAATTTAATTTAGATTAAACATATATTGATAAATCAATACAAATCAAATCCAAAATTAAATCAACAGCATATGGAGATAATGGAAAGGAGAGTGCTTCCTTCCATATACATGGAGTGGACGGCCACCCTTTCCTATTAGGTATCGGCGGTCATCCCTCCTATTAATATGGAAGGAGCATCTCAAAGTAATCTCCCTTGATTACATTATTTCATGTATCTTCAATTTATTACAACAACAATTCTTGTAAATTATTCTACAAAAATAATAATAATAATTTTGTGAAAATTGCAATCTTGCCATTGGAAATTTGTGAATCACATTCACAACCCAAAATAAAATGTGAATTATATTTTCAATTAATTGTCCAATGTGAATCCAATTCAAATCAACATATAATAACAAATGTAAATTACAAATAGCTCTCTCTTATATATTATAAATCACATTTATAATATATATGACTAATATGGATATTGCTATCCACATTATTCATATCCATGATAATTAAATCATATTAAATCATCTTGGATCTCTTTTCTCTTGTTCTCAAATAATATGAATCACATTCACATTATTCACATCTTTGATAATTAAATCACATTTAATTATCTTAGATAACTCCCTTTATAATATGAACCAAATTCATATTATTCATCATAATTAAATCACATTTAATTATCCATTTTTCGCAATGCTTGGATACATAATATCAACAATGAAATTATCATGAACCCTTTCAAGGATAATGCGCTTTCTCCGCGAATACTTGGAGATAAGGACAGGACGATTGTATTGTTCCACGTATAGTGACTTGGATATTGAGATCATATCTCAAATCCAGATCACGGGCCTCCCATAGATGCTTTATTAAATCAAGATCGCAAATCTAATCTTCTCATTGCATCTGAATCACATTCAGATCAATGTCCAACATTTGGACCAAGATAAGATTACTTCTTTGCTGAGAGGAATCACTAAAATCCAGACCCGTTTCATCACTCCCTAGGAATGGAAGCGTCATGGTTATACAATCGTTTATGATCACATCACCCTCAGGTATTCCTAATACATGTACATCCTGAATACTGGAAGACTCGGAATAAACCCGAAGTATTGGATCAACTTTATACTGTGTACTTCATGGTTTTATCAGTAAGTTTCTCATTTGATCGTTGCGAGTTGGTATTGATCATATACTTTCCAAAAGCATATATCGTACGTAGGTCTTGATTATATACTTTCCAAAAGTATATATCAAACCTACAAATTCAGTCAAGCTTCCAAAGCGATACGAACGTGCACGGAATTTGATTCTTCCCAATATCTCATGAGTGAGCTCATGTCTTCCGGTTCAGTAACTGAACCTGTATGATCCCTTTGAGAGATCGTATTACTCATATGCCCTTATACGCACACCAGCGTGCCGGTGTATAGACCTTGGTTAGGTCATCAACCTATTGGTCTGCCAAATGTACATACTCAGACATATAGTAACACATCTGTCTCCGGTCAAAGGATGTGTGCCTGTATCGTGACAGCATACGATAGAGTACTTTGGTTATTTAGATCTCGTTAAGTCAACTCTTTGACCTAACTAATATGTCACCTCCGAATCTCTATTCCTATGCAGAGGACCTGCATCAAGAGGTCGGTCAGATATCAGCCTAACTGAGAAAGGATTGCCATCTTCTACTTAGGCTAGAGATCATCTCTTAACAATCATTTGAGTGCTTGATGAGTCCTCAATCTAACTCGTTAGATATTCATCCAAGCACCAGCCTCTATGATTCAATAATTGAATCAACAGCTGTATGATCATTAAGATGGCCATGGTACATAACCCTAATTGTTCTAAGGGACCTATTATGCAAATTATTCATTCTTCATTTCAGATTAGGGAATGATATTCGCAATAACATTTATTGCATAATGGCTCGTCGTGGGCTCGCATGTCCAACAGTCTTTTCCAGAATACATGTTCATTTCCAACATTTAGAAATAAACAATGAATGTATTTTAATATCAAGGTCATAGAGACATTCTCTTAGACTAAGGTCTCTCATACTGAAAATATAGTCTATCTATCCAATGGAGATTGTTGCAACAATTGCATCAATTCCCATATATATGAATTAAACCTTAAGATCAAATTTTCCAATCTTTTAAAACAGACAAAAATTGCATGTATTATTAGAAGAATGAGATACAATTATTAGACTTTGATCTTATCTAATAAGTAAGTCGATTTCAATTATGATATGTAGATATATATTATTCCGATGCACTATCCGAGTCTTTCTCTAATGATCTTAGATAGTTTAGATAGTCACACTATTAGTACATCAGCTTATTGCAGTATTGACATTAATCCAAGTCTTTGGATGTCATATGGAAGTCATAGAAGTATAGTCAACTCTTTGACTTTCCTTCTTACTTGGGTTAGACCCATGCTTCCACTATACTCCCTTTATCTATAAAAAAACCTCTGATTAATACAAAAGATCTCTTTTGTAGAATTCAAGGGATTTCAATATAAGAGTATTTCAAGATTTATACATGCTTCATTCAGTTAGTATGAATATTATGAAGCTTCATGAATGACTTGAGTATAGATAGTAGAACGATGACATTCATCGTATCTACATCCATCTAAACTCTAAAAGATTTTAGTTCAGGTAAGTAAAAAATTTTGAGTACATCATTTCTTATTGAGCTGCCATTCTGCATAATGCAATGAACCATGTCATTCATTATTAAATGTCGAGAGCATATATGCATGCCAAAAATTCTTCTTAAATTTTATGAAGATTATTTGACAATTACAATCATCGTCAACATGATACTTACAAAGCACACTCGATGAGAGATCAAGACTACAGATACATACAAACTCTATGTTGTTATCCTATTGTCTATTTAATTGTCATTTCTCATTATTTGTAAGGAAACTTGTATATTGCAACCACATACATTATGTGTCTAACTGCAAGTACACTATCTTGCCGTGAGAATTTGGTAGTTATTATTGCGTATAGTATTGAGTGATTTTAAAAAGGATTTTCTGAAATAATATATTTTCATAAATACATATTTTACTTTGATTTAGGAATTTTATATCAAAGTTGTCCTGCCTTGTCAACACTGAAAGTTCAATCTCTTATTCACTTTAAATGTAAGAGATATACTTACCATTATATCTCAAGAAAATCTAGGATCTCCTTTCTTATCTTTGTTACATCCCAATAATATGAGAACTTGCAACTCGGATAAAAATAAGTAGGAACACATTCCACCTTGTAAGTACAACTTGCATTCTTAATTTGGTATTTAAAACTCGGGCCCATCACCCCTAAGGTGATGTTGACCCGTTGTTAATTAATCTAATCGTCTATAGGGTTAGAACTCTCTATATGTAACCCAATATTGCCCTAATAATATGAGGACTTGATATCGGGGTCACTATGCATACGACCTTACTCTTTTGAGAAACAAAGAGTATGATCCAGATGCGCTTGTATGCAGGAGCTGTCACTTCGGATATGCGTCTCCTACATACAATCCATGGTGATGGAACCCTTCGCCTTGACGGAAGACCATGGATGTTATTTATGTGATCCTCTATATCATGTTCAATTTCGAATTAGCTATTATAAATCATATTCATATAATTAATTCTTATAAGGGAATTACAACTCTATTCATAATAGACTGTATAATTGGATCTAATTGATTTAATCATATTAAATTAATTATCAATCCAATCAATCAACCAACAAATATTTTTTGAAATTAATTGAAGGATGTTATAATCTCAAAATACGTATTACTCGAATTTTAATAATTAGAAAAATACATCATGAACTCTTCAAGCATTATCCTTTCCTTAGCCGCTATCATGGCCGGTATCGACAAGATTGGGATAGATCACTTACGGAGCAACTTGCTACCCCAACGCTCCCCGACTAGACATCATATCTGCCTCAGGTAAGGATAATATGATTTGATAATTTTGTATTTGATATGATAATCAATCTTTCAATATAATTTATACCATACATAATATTCATCAAAATATTTTTGATATTATTATAAGGAAATTTGCTAAACAAATTCTCATTCCTAGTCATGTAACAATGTTTGTTCGGATTGATATAACAAATTGTGATCTAGATCATATCTAACTAATTTTGGTTAAGGTAGTGTCATTTAAGGAAATAATTATCTTTATTTTAGGAAATTAAAAATTAGTTTCTACTAGTTGATTAAATGACAATCATATGGTTCTTGATTGCAAAAGTAATTTTAAGCAGTGACCCCTACTTACTAAAATTAGCATATCTAAATCAATTTAAACACCAATTATGCAAAAAATACTAATTTCATTTATAACAGAATCCAAGTGATAAACACATATTTGTAGGCATTTTAAAACTGTAATTAACTCTTTAATTGCATCAAGATTCGTCATCCCCAAAACAGTGGATACATGTTCACTAAAAAGATCATAACTTGAGCAAGCAGATTCCAAATCACACAAACTCAAGTCCCATAGTTTCCTTATTTAATGCAGAACATAATACAAGTGATAATTTTGAGTTTAAACACATTTAAATAGGGTGAAAAAATCAGACAAAATAGGACTGCGTGAACAAAATGCAATGAAAGTTCGCACAACAAAAAACGCCCAAGTCATCTTTGCTTTATGGATTATATCCTAAATCTCAAGCCTGACTTTGATACACTTGAAGGATATGGGAAGATCCTTAAAGCAATTACGAAAGCGTGAGGATTGCATCGTATGCGGCTGTGAGCGATTAGTCGTATTAGTTCCTCGGGGCAGCCGAATTTAAAATGTTAAATAATGAAACCACGTGATCCAAGGACACTTATCAGATCATTTCATATAAACTACAAATAATTATTAGGTTTACCACTTGAATCATGGTTGCGATTGAGTCTCTAAATGAAGAGACCTCCCGTCTTACGTCCGATCCAATAGAGGAGATGCTTGCGAGCGCGTTGACGAAATGCGTGCTTCTCATAATCCATGTTTATGATCCATGATGTGAATCTTCTGATCTCTCCACTCAAGATCTGACATTTTATTTATGAGCGAAGCACACCGAAAGAGATGGAGATCTACGAGCAAATGATCCAGCAGCATAACGACGATGTCGACTCTCTCTGGGGTTCCATGGTCGATGACCACAATGAGAAAGAGAGAGAGAGAGAGAGAGAGAGAGACTTGGCATGCAGAGAGAGAGGGGGATGGAGGGAGCATATGCTGTCTTTTGAAGATCAATGGTTGCCTCTTCTTATATAGTATTTTGGGAGTCCATGGATCTCAATCCTGAAATAACACAAAATTAATGGATGAAATAGATTTGTATTTCTCTAAATGACCATTATTTTCTTGTAAAAACACAATACTAATTGATTTAATTTAATTAAATATACATTGAATAATCAATACAACTTAATTTTAAATTAAATCAATTATCCATGGAGACCGTAGGAAGGAGATTAGCCTCTTTCCATAAATA
Organism: Ottelia alismoides; assembly: GCA_037367405.1. Lineage (NCBI taxonomy): Eukaryota > Viridiplantae > Streptophyta > Magnoliopsida > Alismatales > Hydrocharitaceae > Ottelia > Ottelia alismoides. The sequence goes on from JAZKJV010010688.1 coordinate 403,889, forward strand.
AGGGGGACGACCAACCATTCTTAATAGGAGTTGGTGGTCGTCCACCCTTCCTTTAAGGAAGGTGTCTATCTCCTCATAATCCACTAGATTACATTATCCCATGAAAATCTCTAATATTTACATCAATATTTGTTGTAAATTATATCACAAAAATAGTTCATAATTATTTTGTGAATATTGCAACCATGTCGTTGGAATTTGTGAATCACATTCACAACCCAAAATAAAATGTAAATTGCATTTTCAATTAATTGTCCAGTGTCAATCCAATTCATGTCAACATTTAAATTGTAAATATTTTACAAATTGTTCTCTCTTATATATTATAAATCACATTTATAATATATATGATTAATATGGATATTGCTATCCATATTATTCATATCCATGATAATTAAATCACATTTAATCATCTTAGATCTCTATTCTCATGTGCCCAAATAATATGAATCACATTCACATTATTCACATCTTTGATAATTAAATCACATTTTATTATCTTAGATAACTCTCCTTATAATATGAATCAAATTCATATTATTCACGATAATTAAATCACATTTAATTATCAATTTTCTCAATTCTCAGATACATATATCAACAATGAAATTATCCTTGAACTCTTTCAAGGATAATGCACTTTCTATGCGGATACTTGGAGATAAGGACATGGAGATTGTATGTTCCACGTATAGTGATTTGGATATTGCAATCACAACTCAAATCCAGATCTTGGGGACCTCACATAGATGTTTAATTAAATCATAACCGTAGATCCTATCTTCTCATTGCATCTGAATCACATTCAAATCACTGTCCAATACTGGGACCAAGATTAGATTACGTCTCTATTGAGAGGAGTGACTAAAATCCAGACCTATTTCATCACTCCCTCGGAATGGAAGCGTCATGTTTAGACAATCGTTTATGATCACATCGCCTCAGGTGTTCCTAATACTTGTATATCCTGCACACTGGAAGACCTAGATTAAACCTAAAGTTTAAGATCTATTTAGATTGTCTTATTAAGTTAACTCTTTGACCTAACTTATCTAACACCTTAGAATCTCTATTCCTATACGAAGTACCTGCATTAAGAGGTCGGTTTCAAAGATGCGAATATTGTGAATGTGATTTATATTATTTGGGCACAAGAGAATAGAGATCCAAGATGATCAAATTTGATTTAATTATTATGGGTATGAATAATACCGATAGCACTATCCATAATAATCACATATATTTATAAATGTGATTTATAATATATAAAAAAGAGCTATTTGTGAATAACATTTAGAATTTAAATGTTGATGTGAATTGGATTGACATTGGATAATTAATTGAAAATGTAATTTACATATTATTGTATGTTGTGACTGTAATTCACATTTTTCCAAATGACATTACTGATATTTCACAAAATAATTATGAATTAATTTTACGGAATTATTTACAACAAATGTTGTTTTAAATTTTGGAGAAATCTACGAGATAATGTAATCCCATGAGATAAGGAAGAGAAAGCCACCTTCCGTATTAAGAGGGTGGGCGACCACCATAGTCCTAACTAGATTGGTGGTCGCCCCCCTCCTCCCTCTTATGAAAGGAGGCTTGACTCCTTTCATATTATCTCCATGGATAATTGATTTAATTGAAATTAATTTATATTGATTATTATTCAATATTTATCAAATTAAATTAAATTAATTATTGTTGTATTTTTTACAACAAATTCATGGTCATTAAAATAAATACAAATCAATGTGAACTATTGGATTTATATTGTCCATGGAGTGGGATCCATGGACTCCCAAAATATTATATAAGAATAGGCAACCCTATCTCTTCCCTAGAGAACAGAAAATATGCTCTCTCCCTCTCTCTCTCTCTCTACATGCCAAATCTCTCTCTCATTGTGGTCGTCCACCATGGAGCCCTAGAGAAAGTCTCCATCGCCGCCACATCGTCATTATAATGCCGAATCATTTGCTCATGTATCTCCATCTCCTTCGGCGCGCCTCGCTCGAGAAGAAGACGTCAGATCTCGTGAGATGAGATCGGGAGATTCGCCACTTGAATCATCAACATGGATTGCGCGAAGCACATGTTTTATAAATGCACCCACAAGCGTCTCCTCCGTCGGATCAGACTTGAGACAGGAGGTCTCTTCGTTTAGAGACTTGATCACAACCACGCTCCAAGAGGTAAACCTAATACTTGTGTTGTGGTTTAGATGAAAAGATCCGAGAAGTGTTTTGGGATCACGTGGTTTCATCGTTCAAAATTTTTAAATTCCACTGTCCTAAGCGACTAGTATGACTAGTCACTCCTGATCGCATATGATACGATCCTCACGCTTTCGTGATGCACTTAAGGATCTTCCCATATCATTCACAATCATGTCAAGCATATCTTTATACATTGTTTGCCAACGAATGAAATTGTGACCCATGAATTTTTCTGGTATACCAATGAAATCCATACGAGACCTAAACATCAAGTTCGACATTTTTGTCATAGATATGCATTATCTCTCTAAGAATGTTGAGAATGGATTCACGCATACATACATCATGGTATAAATCAAAATCAATTCCCAATCAATATATGTATCAAACATATTTAACAGTAATATGAATTTTATCAATATACTTTGGGCAGACATATCGATGTCTGAGATTAATCCGAAAACAACCATGATCAAACCAACCAAATCAACCTAGTTTTAAGAGAATAAAAAGGAGAGATAGAGATATAACCGAAGCATCCGGAGTAACTCCCCTTAGAGAGCCAGCGTCCTTACATTGCCACTGCACATGGTCTTGGCATGTCACTTTTAGGGTATAATGGTCTCAATCTTGTATATGGTGCATGATGTGCACGAGAGTCCTCAACAATTACCTTTGTGGACTAAACTGAGATTGAATTAGAAGGGAGGCACTTGCACACACCGAGAGGAGAAAGTAGACGCCAAAGAATTAAAATATTCATAATCCTGGGCCACGACTTAAAATGATTAATGAACCTTTACACATCATGCAAGAAAATCAAGGGACGGATGGATTGATCCGAAATTCAAAAAACGCATCTGAAAATGCGAACCCGAAAACAAACATGGCTCATACACCAACACACACTACACTTGCACATGTTGGTCTAGTCCTAGACTGATTTTAGGATTTCTCATTTATAGGCCATTAGTAGATTTTCCTCTCACCATTGTGAGATTAAAAAGATTCCAAACATAATTGAAATATCGAATTCTATTAACTGAGATACATTAATACAACTTAATATTGATTATTAATTTGTATTAAACATTCAAGTAAACTAATTTCTGTAGGTGAAATAAAAAGATAATAAATATAAATATAAAAGGAGGGTTAGATAATACCAGATTTGATGAGACGAACCAACTTGCCGAGGCGTGCAAAATGCACTAACCTTAAGAATAGATTCGTACCCCCCACGGAGATTCCGATGGTGCAATCAGTATTGGTACGATTACTCTCCAGGATACAACGGCGAGATCTCAATGGGTATGCACGTACCAACATCGAGGTCTATTGAGCAACAATAGATCGTTCCTTTATAATAGACTCACTCAAATGAGAGAAAGGGGGAAATAGATAAAAAATATTGTATCTTGTTCTCAACAATGATCAACTTTATATAGGGCAAGATGTGGAGAACCGTTATGTACGAAAAATCAAAACTTAACGGATGGGTAATATTATACTAATTGATGCTTTTGAATGGTGCAATAATATAAAATAATTACTTTGTAAAGACATTTCTCTACGGATGGAATGATGATGATTATCATATTCATGTAATAACAATGATATCAAGAGAAACATATAACAAACAAGCAGCAACGTACAAAGCTGCAATTATTATTATAATAATAATGTTATTATGATAATAATGAATACAACAAGATGTAATTACATATCCAAAGTAAGGGTCAAATTGAACCACTAAATATTAAAAGAATAAAGAATGGAGTTACATGCACTACATGTAAATACCACATACAATGTATTTATAGCATTCCATTCTAACACAATGATAATAAGGAGATAGATAATCAATCATATTTTCCAAGATTGTATAACTAAAATATTTCAATCATAATATATGTATTTGAAATAAAATATCAACAATCCCCCACTATTTCAAATACATATTTTTTTCTTGAACTAACATTTTTCATCCCCCACAATTTCAAAAAAGAAATTAAGGATAATCAATATTAGAAGATAGATGAGAAACTCGAAGATGACACTTGAAGGAACTCAAAAAATGTAACGCATTAGACTTGGTGTCTTATCGACTATGAACCAAGACTTAGATAATATGAATGTGGTTTCTAAAGGTTGGTGGAATTAAAATTCCTATGAACCAATCCTTTATTAGTGAAACTATTGATTCATATCTCACATTACATTTTTTATCTATGTTGCTCATGCGGGTTGACACGTTTCGACCATGCGTCTACCTGGATTTTCATGATTGCTCTAGAGATTTTGCCCAAAAATATCATAGGAAGCGGCCTCACCTCCACACCTATACAGGTGGATCATCATCAAGTGTATACTACTTTTATACACCACCCAATTTGGACTATGATGTCCATTAAGAACATGTATGTTCAACCTCACCACTTATGATACTATCATATTGTACACCATAGGAATAGGAAATAATTTATAGTATCCTCTTAGTCGTCCAGTGAATTGTTTATCCCATATGAACCTCCTTCCCGAGATCTCCGTTCATGGAGGTTGGGTTCCCATCACTTCGACTATTGATTTGGGCACAATCCCATTCCCCTCGATGTACTCTCCACAAGCTTTTTTCTTACTGGTTTAGTCAGAGGGTTCAACCGAATTTAATTCTGACTTCACATAATACATGGATATTATGCCATGAGATATCTCGTAATATTGTCTCTCAGAAGAATATGCCTGCTTCTCCCATTATAAAATAATTTTAGCAGCATGGCTTCACAATAGAAATATTCATGGCATTCGCTTCATCCAAATGGAAAGATTTGCTGCGAAGTTTCTCAACCACATCCTCAGAATATGCCTTCTCTAGCGCAATGAAATCGGATTCATTATAAATCAAGCAATGTATGCTCGCATGGTTGATTTCCCAAAAAAATAACTCCTCTGACAGAAGTAAGAACATATCAACTAGTATTTTTCAACTTATCTCAATCAAGGATTGAATTTGCATCACAATATCCTTCGACAACGGTAGAATCTCCATAGAATATTAAATAATATCATGTCTCTTCTTTGAGGTATTAAATCATTCAAAATAGAGCATCTCACTTCTCTCTTCTGAATTTTGAGTATACCTGCATAACGTTCAACAAAATATGCAACATTTTGTCTATGTATAAGGCGGTCAATAATTACTTATGCATATCTAATTTGAAGTTACTCTTTTTTTTAACTTCAAATCACAAAGAGATCCTCAAGAAATATTATAATAAAAAACATGGATATTATGAAGATAGAGTTTTTTTTAAATACAATCCCAATGAAAAGAACATCATGTAAAGGTAAAAATGTGCTGAAATAGATCTTTTAATGCGGAGAGAGATTTTCACAAAAACCTTTTATATTATAATCTCTCCATCCACGTTACATATAAAACCTCAATGCATGCAACGTTTATAAAATCTTATCCGTCGCCATTTGAAATCAGAAGGAAAAAATCAACAACACGCACTTCGCCAATGTCGATCGAGCCACTCGGATTTTTTTAAAAAAAAGATAAAACAAGTCTATGAGATAAATGATTGACAGCAAAATTCCCACACACTTTTAAACATTTCAATTATAAATTCACAACCACATTATAAAAAAATGCCGTCAATATTTTTTTCAACATTACGTGGAATCGTAAAGTTGCTCAACCACAACTACATCTAAGACCATGTATTGGATAAAAGAAATAACAAACCCTCCGAATCTATTCTTAAGATTGTAGGTGAAATAAAAAGATAATAAATATAAATATAAAAGATGGTTAGATAATACTGGATTTGATAAGACGAACCAACTTGCCGAGGCGTGCAAAATGCACTGACCTTAAGAATAAATTCGTATCCCCACGGAGATTCCGATGGTGCAATCGGTATTGGTACGACTAATCTCCAGGATACAACGGCGAGATCTCAATGGGTATGCACATACCAACATCGAGATCTATTGAGCAACAATAGATCGTTCCTTTATAATAGACTCACTCAAATGAGAGAAAGGGGGAAATAGATAAAAAAAATTGTATCTTGTTCTCAACAATGATCAACCCTATATAGGGCAAGATGTGGAGAACCGTTATGTACGAAAAATCAAAACTTAACGGATGGGTAATATTATACTAATTGATGCTTTTGAATGGTGCAATAATATAAAATAATTACTTTGTAAAGACATTTCTCTACGGATGGAATAATGATGATTATCATATTCATGTAATAACAATGATATCAAGAGAAACATATAACAAACAAGCAGCAACGTACAAAGCTGCAATTATTATTATAATAATAATGTTATTATGATAATAAGGAATACAACAAGATGTAATTACATATCCAAAGTAAGGGTCAAATTGAACCACTAAATATTAAAAGAATAAAGAATGGAGTTACATGCACTACATGTAAATACCACATACAATGTATTTATAGCATTCCATTCTAACACAATGATAATAAGGAGATAGATAATCAATCATATTTTCCAAGATTGTATAACTAAAATATTTCAATCATAATATATGTATTTGAAATAAAATATCAACAATCCCCCACTATTTCAAATACATATTTTTTTCTTGAACTAACATTTTTCATCCCCCACAATTTCAAAAAAGAAATTAAGGATAATCAATATTAGAAGATAGATGAGAAACTCGAAGATGACACTTGAAGGAACTCAAAAAATGTAACGCATTAGACTTGATGTCTTATCGACTATGAACCAAGACTTAGATAATATGAATGTGGTTTCTAAAGGTTGGTGGAATTAAAATTCCTATGAACCAATCCTTTATTAGTGAAACTATTGATTCATATCTCACATTACATTTTTTATCTATGTTGCTCATGCGGGTTGACACGTTTCGACCATGCGTCTACCTGGATTTTCATGAGTGCTCTAGAGATTTTGCCCAAAAATATCATAGGAAGCGGCCTCACCTCCACACCCATACAGGTGGATCATCATCAAGTGTATACTACTTTTATACACCACCCAATTTGGGCTATGATGTCCATTAAGAACATGTATGTTCAACCTCACCACTTATGATACTATCATATTGTACACCATAGGAATAGGAAATAATTTATAGTATCCTCTTAGTCGTCCAGTGAATTGTTTATCCCATATGAACCTCCTTCCCGAGATCTCCGTTCATGGAGGTTGGGTTCCCATCACTTCGACTATTGATTTGGGCACAATCCCATTCCCCTCGATGTACTCTCCACAAGCTTTTTTCTTACTGGTTTAGTCAGAGGGTTCAACCGAATTTAATTCTGACTTCACATAATACATGGATATTATGCCATGAGATATCTCGTAATATTGTCTCTCAGAAGAATATGCCTGCTTCTCCCATTATAAAATAATTTTAGCAGCATGGCTTCACAATAGAAATATTCATGGCATTCGCTTCATCCAAATGGAAAGATTTGCTGCGAAGTTTCTCAACCACATCCTCAGAATATGCCTTCTCTAGCGCAATGAAATCGGATTCATTATAAATCAAGCAATGTATGCTCGCATGGTTGATTTCCCAAAAAATAACTCCTCTGACAGAAGTAAGAACATATCAACTAGTATTTTTCAACTTATCTCAATCAAGGATTGAATTTGCATCACAATATCCTTCGACAACGGTAGAATCTCCATAGAATATTAAATAATATCATGTCTCTTCTTTGAGGTATTAAATCATTCAAAATAGAGCATCTCACTTCTCTCTTCTGAATTTTGAGTATACCTGCATAACGTTCAACAAAATATGCAACATTTTGTCTATGTATAAGGCGGTCAATAATTACTTATGCATATCTAATTTGAAGTTACTCTTTTTTTTAACTTCAAATCACAAAGAGATCCTCAAGAAATATTATAATAAAAAACATGGATATTATGAAGATAGAGTTTTTTTTAAATACAATCTTAATGAAAAGAACATCATGTAAAGGTAAAAATGTGCTGAAATAGATCTTTTAATGCGGAGAGAGATTTTCACAAAAACCTTTTATATTACAATCTCACCATCCACGTTACATATAAAACCTCAATGCCTGCAACGTTTATAAAATCTTATCCGTCACCATTTGAAATCAGAAGGAAAAAATCAACAACACGCACTTCGCCAATGTCGATCGAGCCACTCGGATTTTTTTAAAAAAAAAGATAAAACAAGTCTATGAGATAAATGATTGACAGCAAAATTCCCACACACTTTTAAACATTTCAATTATAAATTCACAACCACATTATAAAAAAATGCCGTCAATATTTTTTTCAACATTACGTGGAATCGTAAAGTTGCTCAACCACAACTACATCTAAGACCATGTATTGGATAAAAGAAATAACAAACCCTCCGAATCTATTCTTAAGATTGTAGGTGAAATAAAAAGATAATAAATATAAATATAAAAGATGGTTAGATAATACTGGATTTGATAAGACGAACCAACTTGCCGAGGCGTGCAAAATGCACTGACCTTAAGAATAAATTCGTATCCCCACGGAGATTCCGATGGTGCAATCGGTATTGGTACGACTAATCTCCAGGATACAACGGCGAGATCTCAATGGGTATGCACATACCAACATCGAGATCTATTGAGCAACAATAGATCGTTCCTTTATAATAGACTCACTCAAATGAGAGAAAGGGGGAAATAGATAAAAAAAATTGTATCTTGTTCTCAACAATGATCAACCCTATATATGGCAAGATGTGGAGAACCGTTATGTACGAAAAATTCAAAACTTAACGGATGGGTAATAATACACTAATTGATGCTTTTGAATGGTGCAATAATATAAAATAATTACTTTGTAAAGACGTTTCTCTACGGATGGAATAATGATGATTATCATATTCATGTAATAACAATGATATCAAGAGAAACATATAACAAACAAGCAGCAACGTACAAAGCTGTAATTATTATAATAATAATGTTATTATGATAATAAGGAATACAACAAGATGTAATTACATATCCAAAGTAAGGGCCAAATTGAACCATTAAATATTAAAAGAATAAAGAATGGAGTTACATGCACTATATGTAAATACCACATACAATGTATTTATAGCATTCCATTCTAGCACAATGATAATAAGGAGATAGATAATCAATCATATTTTCGAAGATTGTATAACTAAAATATTTCAATCATAATATATGTATTTGAAATAAAATATCAACAATTTCAACCCAAACAATCCACTAGACTGTAATTTTTTTATAAACCATGAAAACACTGTAACAATCACCTATTCTTTGTAGCTTTATATCTCATATTAGACAGCTTATTCATCTACATAGAGTGTATTCAACTACAATCAAGACATCACGCAGGACCACAACAATTAATGATATAATCTGGAACAAAATTATATTGATTGTGTATTTTCAATGATTATAATTATTATACTGTAAATTTGAATTTACATAATTGTGGATATAAAAGTCTCTTTTGTCAAACACTTATCAAGTCTTAAAAAATGACTAATCATCCATTTATTATCATGAAACACGCCATCCGACGGTAATCCTCATCCCTTGAACAAATTCATGGTACATCCGTAATTGTCTTTCATTTGCACGCCTCTTTAATTCCCCACGACCCAGCAACGCCCAATCCCACCGGGCATCCCATCAACAAACACACCAACCCCTTATCTGCACCGTCAGTATCTCAACGTAAACGATCCTTATCGTATCATCCGACGGTCTCCATATCATTCTAACATCCCAAAGAAACACACACTCATCACCTTCGCGCCTTAATCGGGTCGGGTCCTTCACACCCCACCCGACATTGCCCCGCACGCTAGCGGTGACATCACCGCCTGCCTTAGGGGGAGAGAGAGGGGCGACGCAGAGCGGCGCAGAGAAAGAGAGAGAAAGAGGCGCACGAAAGAAGGGTTAGGTCTCGTTTCTGCGTGTCACCTGTGAAGCACACGAAAACCCTAATCCCCAACTTTCCAGCTTTTCGATTGATTTAATCGAACGATTTCAGTGTTCGATTGTCAGCGTATTGCGATTTGAGAAGCCTCTTGATCCTTTGTTCGATCCGATTTGCAGCAAAAATCTAGGGTTTTAATGGACGAGTTGTGGGAGAGGGCCGTGGAGACGGCCCTCCACGCGCAGCGCGGTGGCGACTCGTCGGCACCTCCGCCGAGGACCCTCACACTGGATGGCGTTGTGAAGTGCCTCCACGGGAAGCTGCCGGCGCCGGCGGTGCTGGAGAGATTCGGGAGCCTCGAGCACCTTTCTATCGCGAATATCGGTCTTTCGACGCTCGAGAAGTTCCCGACGCTCAGGAACCTGCAGAGGCTGATTCTATCGGACAATCGGATCGCTGGGGGACTGGAACATTTGGTGGCGGCGGGGCTTGATTCGTTGGGGGACCTCGATTTGTCGAACAACAGGATTCAGTTCTTGGAGGATCTCGCGCCGCTCGCGCAATTGCGGCTTGTATCGTTAGATCTGTACGAGTGCCCAGTCACAAGGATCAAGGATTACCGGTTGAAGGTGTTTGGTATGATTCGATCGCTCAAATATTTGGATAAGATGGATGCAGACGAGAACGAAAGGCCGGAGACAGATGATGATGATGAGGAAGAGGAGGACGAAGAGGATGAGGATGATGAGGAGGATGACGAGGATCCTGGGAGTGGTGAGGTTGATGGGGAGGAGCAGGTGAGGAAGGATGAGAATGGATTTGGTGGAGGGAGGAGTGAAGGTGGGGGTTTTGGATGTGGATGAAGATGATGAGAGTGATGCAGATGAGGAAACGGACACATGCAGCGGTGCAGGTGAAAATGGAGTCCGGCGGAGCTCGCATGGGAATTTATCCAATGGAATTGGGGTGGTGGCTGCAGAGGCTGTGGAGTGGAGGAGGAGGATGGGGAGGAGGAAGATGGGGAGGAAGACGAAGATGACGAGTTTGCAGAAGAGTTTGATGAGGATGATGGGGAGGATGAGGATGTTATTGAGAATAACAATAACGAGGGTGGCAATGCTGAGGATGTAGTGGAGGAGGATGGAGATGAAGAGGAGGATGACTACGAGGATGAAGAAGAGGTTGAGGATGAAGGGGATGATGATGAGCCGGTGAGTAATGGTCGGTTGATGAGTGCAGAAGGAGAGATTGATGCACACGAGCAGGGGGAGGAGGATGACAATGCGGAAAGTGGAGAAGAGGATCAAGAGGCCATAGATGAAGAGAGAGATTTTGATGATGAAGTTGGCGAAGATGAGGTGATTTTTGGCCTGCTAAGTTTTTGATTAGTTCCTTGCTATTTTTTGGTTGACATTTGAAAAAAAGGTATAATGATCCGTTATATTATGCTACATGTTGAATCCTTGTTTTGGTAATTTAGCTGATACTTGCTTTAGACAAATTCTAGGTGCAATTTTTAGGGCATTGGATATGAATGCTGAATGCTTATAGCAAGTAGCTGGTACAAGTTAGGCCGAGTTATGCTTTAGTGAACATTGAAATCTGATTATAATTTTATGCCATAATCTGTAGATTTGTAGTCCCTAGTTTCTTTTGCCTTGCGTCCTTTCCATTTTTGCTAATTAGGTCTGTTGTTTTTATTGCTGCTTGAGCAATCATATTATTTTTTGCTAATTAGGTTTGTTCCTTTATTGCTCATATTACATTGAGCCGGTCAAGAGACGGCGATGAAGGCCCAAGAAATTATATAAAAGGGTTCTTAGTTGTTTGGATCTAAGTCCGATAGTGACCCAAGTTAGACCTGAATGGAGGCAAAGAATCCATCTAGCCGACACTACTTAATGTGAGAAAAGGCTTTGTTGTTGTATGAGCAATCATATTATATTTTTATATGGAATTCCCTACTATTTTCTTCGAACAACATCAAATAGATTTAAAAAAAACTGATGCTTATTGGTTTCCATCTGTATTTAAGCTCATCAAATATGGCTATAAAATTTATCCTGTCTGGAATTAAGTATATGCCTAATGCTTGTATATTTTAACATACTATTTTGGTCATCTTCTAATCATTGGGATATTATTATTTAGAGGTCATGTTTTTGGAAAATGAAAAATGATTAGTGAATTCGACATATCAGCTAGCTTCTTTGCCTGTCAGTGAGATTAACTCAGTTAAGTAGAAAATGATCTTTATATTGGTATCTTTTGGTTCATAACTACACTATGTAGGTCAGATGGTGATGGTCCAGAATCAATTGCCAACTGCTTTCTTGCTTATTTAAACTTCTAGTAGATATTTTCTGATGTTAGATTCATATCACTATGTGTTACCCTTTGGGAATCCGTTTAAAAGCTAGAACTAAATCTTTTTCCTTCTGTGGAAGCTAGTCATTTAGCTCTGCAATGTACATTTTTGTTCTTGAAGCCTTTTCGGTAAAATCTTTCATAATGCTGCGAGGATTTAAATGCAGCACGCCACTTCCTACTGGTTGTTACTGATTTATTTATCCTATTATTTCAGGAGGATTCTGAATCAGAATTCATGGTCCAACCAATTAGACCACTGGCAAATCCATCTGCCAATGGAGATATCAACCTTCATTATGAGGAAGACAGTGAAGAGGAAGTTGATGATGATGCTGACAATGACAATCTCCGGCAAGATGCTGCTTCTCTTCCTTCCTCCAGCAAGAGGGAAGAGAGATGGAGGCCGGTGTAGATGAAGACAACGTGCAGCGTTCCAAGCACTGCTGACATCGGGCAGGCTGCTTCATCGTCAACATATTTTTCTCACATGGTACATCACCAGAACAGGGGGTAGTGAACCCAAGTGGTGGCGGGTAGTCATATTCAAATGGTCGTTGCTAGTTTGTCCCTTGGAACTAACTCTTGGCCGTTGATGTCCTTTTGTTTTCTTTTCAAACGGCAGTTATATCTTTTGCATATGGGCTTCTCCTCCACCCCTCCCGCCAAAAACATGGAATTTGAAGCAATAGGAACCGTTGCATTTGTTTATTTTTATTCTATGTATGTTCCTATAAATAGATGACACTACACCAGCTTTGAAACTGCGAGGAGCCAATTCGAAAACGCCATTGTCTGAGAAATTCTGCAGTAGCTTGTTTATTCCTGCAATTTCGTCAATGAAATTGATTCTGGTGATGAGTTGAGAATTTTGTTTATTTTTGTTCTGTTTTGCGGTGCGTTGCATTGCCCTCTCAGGTGTTGGTGGGCTCCATAATGTGATCTTATCCCGAAGGACGGGGACAGCGTGTCGTTGGGAGCCCGTCCGCTGCTGCTGCTCGCACTCCCCCATCGCAAAGCTTGCGGTATGATGCCCTTGTGGTTCATTTGTGGGTTGCTTTTCCGTATGGTTTGAGTGCTTATGTACGCAGTGGATCTGCAGGTTTCATCGTGACAGTCCACTTGTCGGATTCATGGATAGGAAACTGGGATTTGTATTTTCGGCGGCGATGGTTGTAGTACTTTGCAAGTAGTGGTTTCATGCGGTATATCGGATCCGTCGGGCGTGATTTGATCCGATTATTGACGAGTCCATCTTGCTAGCTAATGTTCCTGGACGGCCACACCACCATTTCTTTCTGGTGTGGCTGGCCGATCACGTGATAGGTGTCATGTGGCCACTTGGACACCGATTGAGAGGGCGCAGTGGCAATAAATGTAGTCTATTTACGTCACCTAAGAAGCAGACGGCCTGGATAGGCTCAAACATTGGTGGAATATATCGATTATACGTGAGCATGATTTAATTAATTTAATGGTTATTTATTGGACGAATCCTTTTAAGGGATTGTTTTTACAAGGGATAAGGAGATTTAGTCTAAGCAATCCAGGAATAAAGCAATCACATTACGATAACATCGTTCGATAAAAAGGTATTCTTGTGTACCTTAAAAGATTATTTGCTTTGTCTTGAGAATTAATGTAAAATTATTCAGATATAATGTGATGAAATTGAATGGAATAAAAAAAACAAATATAAGGTTTTCTTTGATGTTAGTGTTGGATATATGAATCGTAATAGATACCATACGATGCAATCGTTCGAATTCATTAGAATCTAATTTGTACGGGGGGAATTCGACCTCCTACAATATAAGGACTAAAACCACTGGTATCATTGGCAGAATTAGCAATGGGGAAGAATATGGAGTAATGATTCTAGGGTAATCTGTTAAGAGTTGCCACATGAAAAAGTTGCACGTGCGTACGCACACACGAGAAGTTGTTACCATGTTTTTTTAAACAAGTGCAAACGAAGAATGAATATGAAAATGATTTACACATAAAATATGTATATTACATATATTTCTTTTTGTAACAATTATATGAAGAATAAAACGGTAGCGGGATTTTTTAAAAAATAATTATTAAAATATTCTTAATTAATTAAACAACCATCAAGTCATAATATTTAAAAATATAGCCATCAATCGGCACCTGAGGTGTCAATTTGGGAAGTAATGTCCAATCGACACTTAACACGAGGGATGGACTTGCAAATTACCCAATAAGTTTGCCCAAATCGGCACCTCAAGTGCCGATTTGTCATCTTCATTGGGAAATTTGCATTTCCATCATTTGGGTCATTTGTGTTTTCATCCCCTCCTTTGTTATCAATATTTTTCAACTAATTTCTTTTGTTATTAAAAGTAGAGCATTACCATAAGGATACAATTACATTTGATGGTAAATGTATATTTCTATTACTTAAATAATTCTTTTCGAAATTTTTAATTATAATTCTTTTCCTTCATTATATTATCTATTTAAATCTTTTATTCTAATTAAGTATACTTATACGTAATAATTGTCACTTATTCAATTTAAATTAGAGTCGTCAGATCAACGCTGACTAACCATGAAAAGGGATCGGATACATATCACATATGTCAATTTCTGTATCCATATTCAAACCGTCTATATCGAATACGAATAGAAATCTACGTACGGATATGAGCCAGGATAAGGATTTAGGGAACCGTATGATTGGATACAGATTCATGTAGAATATTCATTGAATCGATTCGAATAAAAGTGAATAAGAATATTGATCGACTAAAGTCGGATACGATTATGATCAATAAAAATTAATGTTATTTAGGAATCATATAATTGGATTACGTGGGTCTTGGGCCTGAGAAACTAATATAGACGGATGTTGAATGACTTCACCTACATTGGTTTCTCGGGCCGAAGACTTCGTAATGGTACATATATTGTATCACTATTCTCTAAATATTATGTGATCAATATTATATTATAAGAGATTTAATTATATATTATAAGTATATATAATTAATTAGAATAAAGGATTTAATATATAATACAATGAAAGAAAAGAACTGTAAACTAAAATTTTATAAATTTGAAAAGAATAATTTCAATAAAGAAAGGATACACATTTACCATTCAAATGTAATTACATCCTTATGGTAAATGTTATACTTTTGATAACAAAAGATGTTAGTTGAAAAAAACTATTGATAACAAAATGAGAGATGGGAACACAAATGATCCAAATGATGGAAATACAAATTTCTTAATGAGGATGCCCAAATCGGAACTTAAGGTGTTTGATTTGAGCAAACTCATTGGGTAATTTGCAAGCACATCCCTCGTGTTTCAAAATCGGCACCGAGGTATCGATTTGGACATTACTTACCAAATCGGCACCTCAGATGCCGATTGATGGCTATATTTTTAGATATTAGAATTTGATGGTTGTTTAATTAATTAAGACTATTTTAATAATTATTTGTAAAAAAAGTCATTTTTTCTTATACACAATTGTAAATAAATTGATAAAAAACATTTATATACGGATTTTGCTAGGTAGATCTTATAAACTTGCCAATTACCCCATCGATCTTTGAAATGATTGAATTCTCCCATCGACCTCGTAAATTTGCTAACCTTTACCATATAGACAATGTGCTTAACCCTCATCTATTTACCCGTTAAAACTAACCGAATTCTGTTATGTTCTTTTACATTATACTCATTTTGTCTGTCAAATTCAACATTGAGTGATACTCCCCCTCACCCTCCCTCATCTCCCTTTCCCATCCAACATCCACCAACTTCCTCGACATTTGCCGCTCTCGCCCTCCTCCTCTAGGTTTGCCGCCCTCGCCCTCCTCCCCGACCTCTGCCTCCTCCTCCAAGTCTGTCGCCCTCGTCCTCCTCCTCCCTGACCTCCTCCTCATCTAGGAGGTGGAGTGGTCGATCTTGGTGAGGCAGGCGGGCCGTTGTCCTCGTCGATGTTCATGGCATAGGAGCGCCGGAAGTTCAGGGTGGGGTCCATCTTGTTCTTGATCTTGATGAGCGTATCCAGCACCATGGGCCTGCACTCCCTTAGGTCCACATGGTATCCTGCAACTTCAGCTTCTCCAGGTTCTCGGGGGTTCCAACTATAGATCGAGACGTCTTCACCTGGATCCGTGTGGTTGGATTTTTGGGATAGAATTCGCAAAAAAAGGAGAGGATCATTACACTAGCACCTATACTGTAACTTGACTTACAGCCGAGGATCCATGCCCTTTATTTTTCCCAGATTTCTATACCACTTGAAAGAAGGGTTCAATGCTCAATAGATAATTTCATCATTTTTCTATCCCACAATGAAGCAGTTCTCACTAAATCAGTCATCTGTACGAGTCTATGATTCCCACAGAATCAACAATGAAAATATGCAATATACTGATCGAAATTTATATGTTCTTTTGAAGATACACATATTCTTACCGTCAAATGCAAACAAATTGTTTATTGGCACACGAAGGGAAACAAGAATCGAATAACCTTGAAACCGATAGAAGAGTCCTTCCTTCCTTTCCAGAAATGATTGCAGCTCCTCCTGATCTTCCCTGCAGTCCCCACGAGGACGTCGATGCTCCCCATCTTCATCATCGCAGCTGTGAACTTCTTCTGGAAGAGACACCCATCCCTGGCAAACACATTCACGAACCCAAAGCCCAGCCTGTCCAAAGCCAACTGTTGGTCTATCTACAACACACCCTTCTTCCCCATTATCTCCTAGTAGAACTGGTTGTCCACCATAGCTGTAGGCGATCACGACCTACTTCCATTCGTGGGCACCCTGATCCTCCTCCTCCTTGACCTCCCCCTCACTCACCAGGTCTGCTGCCCTTCAGGTCCTCCGCATCTTCCCGTTTGTTTGGGTAGAAGAAGAGGATGGAGGAGGAGAAGGAAGGAGAGAGGGTGATTAAAGATCCACCATTGATTTTCTTTGGTTTGATTAGCTCAAGTTTAACTCAAGTAATTGACTCCAATAAAGTTAAAGATCACGACAAGGTCTATGGGGTAAGACGAAGCAAGTTTATGGGGTCGAAGGGGAAATTAGGTTGTTACAAAGGTTGAGGAGGTAATTGACAAAGTTTGTAGGGTCTGCCAGTTAAAAACCCGTTTTATATTAAATAGATAATTAAAGGATTAAATGAATACGCTCATTGGGAGCATAAGAGTACACTTCCATCCCTTTTCTACAATTTTTTTAAAATGAAATTCGAGGGGATCTACTTAAAAGTAGAATATGTGTTTAAATTCGTATAAAACATACACTCATAACATGTCCATTCTGAGATCATTAAAATTTGACAGTCTTGATGGATGAGGATAGGAGTCCAGAATTAAGATGAATTTTGAATAATACAATAGTGATATATAATGATCTAAATCCTCCTAAGTTTCATTTAAAAAAATAATATGGGGAAAAAAGGTGGGAGCAAGTAAGTTACATGCTTTCAAAGAGCATATAGTACTCTTTTTTCCATAGATGAAAATGAATATGAGCAAATGTTAGAATGATATATATATATATATATATTAATACGAACACGAAATGCCGAATTTTTTTAATGCAAAAGAGGGTGTTCTACCAATTGGGGAGTCATCACTAAAAGATTATATTATATTTATAAAATCAAAATTATAGCAATCATTATCTAGAGTCCCATAGACTCAACAGAGCCCTACAAGGTGACACGACGTTTTTTTGTGTAAAAAGGTTGATTCTTAAAGAACAATTCGTTCCTTGCTAGCCAAATGTCCAAATCACCCCAAAAGGTTTTGAGATGTCATCCATGGAATTTCCTCCCATCCTTTTGACTGCCTCTCAGAAGTTCGTCGATCCGCTCACATCAACCCACGAAAAAGTCATCTCCCTCCAAATCTTCACCGAAGTCTTGCACTTGACGAAAAGATGTTTTGCGATATCCGCATGTTCACCACACCTATCACACCTCACATCCTGCATCCCCAATAAATTTGCCCTCCTAACTTTGTCACAAAGTTTATTTTTCCTTTGGTACCATAGGAAAACTTTTATCCTATTGATATCTTGCTTGTCCATATAATCTTCATATCTTTGCATACTTTTGGGTCGGTTGTTTCCACTCCACCTCTTCTCAACTTGCCATATACCTGTTTGACTGAGAATCTAGAGCTCGACCATATATAATGGTCTATGATCATAGAGAGATCACATGTCAAGTGAGCCGCATCCAAAAGACTAACCAGCTCCTCCCTTCTCCTGTCCGAGAGGGTCGTAACAAAAGGCATCCTCCACTCTCCACCCTGCATATATTCTCTCAAATAGGCCTCCTTCGATGCAACCATCACGAAGAGTCTTGGAAATCGCCTCTCTAGAACGCCTTCCCCCTTTCAATAATCTCTCCAAAATCTGAAATCCCTCCATCTCCCACTCGAGGCGTTAGCCTATTAGAAATATGCCTCAACACCTCCCATACTCCCTACCATAAAGGAGATTCAAAACAAGTAACTCCAGCCACTAGAGCCCCTTTTACCCCATAAATCATCCTTAGCATTCTACTTACCATGTCTGCAGATGAACCCTAAATTCATATCACCCATTTTGCCAACAAAGCTTTGTTCATGCATTCCAAATCTCAGAAACCCAAACCTCCCTACTCCTTAGATCTTATGGCCTCTTCCCAGGACACTAGATACATGCCTGCCTTCTGCTACTTTCCACCTGACAAGAAGAAACGTCTGATCAGCTTTTCAATCTTCTTTTTAACCCCCATAGGCAGTAGTCTTGTCGAAAAAAAGAAAACTAGAATGAAGGATAGGACGTGTTTTAACAAAACCTACTTCCCACCTTTAGATAAGGAGATCTCCTTCCACCCTGCCAGCTTACTCTCTATCTTTCGGATCACGGTTTCCCCATCTTCCACTTTCAATTTGCCTGCCATCAGCGGGAGGCCTAAGTAAGAAATTGACAGTTCACCTAACGGACAACCGAGCAACTCTGCTATCTTGATTCTCTCTTCATAATGTAACCCAAAAGTGATGACCACTGACTTATGCAGGTTTATCTCTAACCCCGAAATCTTGCTAAAGACATCAAGTAACTGAGTCAATCTACCCATCATCTCCTCTGTTCCATCTAAAAATAGCATAATATCGTCATCATACTATAGCAAGGGCACAGATATACCGTCTAGCCGAAAACCTTCATACCATCTGTCATCAACTGCCTGCCAGAACATTACCGCTAGTGCTTTCATCACCAACACAAAGAGCATAGGTGCCAACGGACCCCCTTACTGAATGTATTTCTATGGTTGGAAAGAGCCACTCTCTATCCTCCCATTCACTAAAATCGAAAGGGAAGACGTAGTAATACACCTCTTCATCCACACAATCCAGTCGGTCGGGAATTATCTTCTCCTCGGTGATAGCCAAAGGAATCTCCAGTCCACACAATCATAAGCTTTTACAAAATCAATCTTCCATAGCACACTCTTTGCTCCCCTTCTTCTCCAATCATGGCATATAGACATATATGCATCAATCCGCCAACGTACATGGTGCGGGGTTGCTCATTTTTTCCATCATATATTGGCACTTATATTATCACACCAAAGTGTGGGACAATGTTGCAAACAACTACTGGTTCTTTTTGAAGAGATTGAGATCAAATTAGATTCATCGTGGAATCAATAATAGTTTGGTACTTTATTTAATCGGAAGAACAATATGAAGGAGTTCATAACTCATATATCACAGAATCATGGAAAATGCAAACAAATTTGCACACAAAAGGAGTTCATAGTATGAATACCGGTACAATATATAACAAAAATATGATGCGAAATCACAAGGTTCACGAAATGATTTCCAAAATAGTTTCACATATCCACAAGTGTATTAGGGATTACCTTTGAAGCGTGAATATATTAAATAAGAGATCTCCCAAATCAAGTCCAATCATGTGTAGCTTCTCTCGCAAGCGTGATGATGACTCACATTGCTTCCCATGAACTGGATATCTACTTCATGCTGAAGTTGTCCATGTAAAATAAATATCAAGTGGATCTCTATCTCCTGATTTGGTCTCATGAAATTGAGTCCTTATTTACATGCTAGAAGACAAGAATAAGACATCTTTCTTATGATTGGCCAAGCCCATGTAGGAGAAGAAGAGGGTATGGCTAGGATTTGTTGGATGAGATGGGGTAGACAACCAAAAGAGTGTCCTCAACTCTCTTTTCTCTTTTATTTCCCAAGTAAATTTTATGGCTCTCTCTTAGAGATGAACAAATTAAATGATTGAAGGAAAGAAAAGCCAAGACCCTCCTTTTATACCATGGTGGATGTCCTATGAAGAGTCCTACTTCTAAAGGGAATGTTCACCATAGTATCCTTTGATTTGAATGACCATGATTAATTCCTAATCCTTCATGTATTTGACAACTAGTTGGTCAACATTAACATTCAAAAATAAATCCAAAAAATAAGAGAGTTAGGAGTTTGGAGGAGCCAGTCAACTTGGCTCCACCAAGCCGTCTCATTTCAATTCCAATTAGGACTTGATATTTAATTTTAATTGTCAATTGAAGATCAATATTGGTAGATTTATAAAATTATCCTCCCAACACATGAATCAAATTCATTATTCCAATCAAAAAATGTAAATTAAATTTATATTTGTATACACCATGTGAATCACATTCATATGTGGCTTGAAAATAATAGATAACATAAATATTCATATTAATTAATATCAAATAATGTGAATCATATTTACATAAACAACTGAAAATAATAACCATTGTTGTTATGATTTTGATATCACAATGTACAAGTCCTAACCCTATTAGGCTCTTAAGTAGTTGTGTAGATACTTGGAGTTCGAGAGAGCATACTATCCATATATAGTGACTTGAAACTAATATCCATCCAATTATATGATTTAAACCATTTATGATAGGATTATTTGGATCCATTTCCAATTGATTCCATTTCCAATCTTTTCACACTTTATTTGAGCTCATAAATGGATCATAGAAATGAACTTCACTTTTATTTCCATTTTTAATCATTTTTCCAAATCATTTGGAGCTCAGGGTTATGGAAGTGAGCTCATTTTCATTTCTATTTCCAATACTTAGACCAAGAAATGGGTACTATAAATGGATCTATGATATGATATTTAATACAATTAAGTCTTAATCATAGAGCCACAAAATGGAGTAACTAAAACCCATCCAGTTTCACCACTCTCTTGGAATGGAAATGTCATGGTATATGATCCATAAGAACACATCAACCTAGAGTATTCCCAATACTCCATCATCCTATATACTGGAAGACTTTGATAAACCCGAAGTTCAAACCCTTATTTTACTGTCTTTTTCTGTGGTATATCAATATAATTCTCAATCGATATTTTGGATAATATTAAACATACACTTTCCAAAAGTTTAAATCAATATTTCTGAATTCATATCTTATGGAATTCTATTTTACCATGAATATCTCATGAGTGAGCTCTGTCTCTTGGTTCATAAAATATGACTATATGACCCCTTTGAGAGATTATACATCCTATATGTCCTTATATGCACAACAAGGCGTTGATGTATGGACCTTGTATAGATTTTCAACCTAAGGGTCTGTCTAATGCACATACGTGAACATATAGATGTATTTTGTCTTAGATCAACATATGTATGCCTCCTCGTCACAATCACGATTCAGGTCTTACTTTATCTCGACCTTCTCAAGTCAACACTTAGACATAACTATTCTATACATTTGAATCTCTATTCTTATGTAGAGGACCTACATCAAGAGGCCAGTCACAATTCATTTTTTAGAGAAAGATTGCCATCTCTATCTCAGACTGGAGATCAATCCTAAATATCATATGATACTATCAGTTGCATACTCAATCTAACTCCTTAAGTTAACAATTTCATGGGACTTAAGATGCCTACAGTACATAAAGTTAGACATGTGAGATTGGGGCGAACCATTCCTACAATAAATGTTATTGTAATAATTGATATATCAATAAAGGTTATTGATTTTTATTCCACTCCTTGTCTAAGATTAAATCAATGTATGCAATTATAAGGTCTCTTAGTACAATTAGGGTTATGTACCATAGCCATCTTAATAATAATAATACAATTGTTTATTTAATGGTTGAATAATAGAGGTTGGTGCTTGGGTGATATCTAAAGAGTTAGATTAAAGACTCATCAAGAACCGTCAAATGATTACCGAGATATGATCTCTAGCTCGAGAAGGAAATGACAATCACTCTAAAGGTTGATATCTGATCGATCTCTTGATGCATGTCCTTTGCATAGGAATATGGATTCGGGGGTGTCAGATAAGTTAGGTCAAAGAGTTGACTTAATCAGATCGAGATAACCAAGACCTATGTGGTTTGCTGTCATAGTATAAGCACGCATCCTATGACCAAAGACAAATGTATTACTATATATCTAAGTGTGTACATTAGACATACCATTAGGTTGATGATCTAATCAAGGTCTATACACTAACGAGCTGGTGTGCATACAAGGGCATATGCATAATACGATCTCTCAAAGGGATCATACATGTTCACTACTGATCCGGAAGACATGAGCTCACTCATGAGGTATTGGGATCGATCAAATTCCATGCATGGTCATCTTGCTTTGAGAGGATGATAAGAATTTGTAGTGCTTTTGGATAGCATATGTTGATACCAACTTCCAATGATCGAATGAGAAACTTAATGATGAAACTGTAAAGAAGACAATGTGAACATGATCTAAAACTTCGTATTTATTCTAGGTCTTCTAATATGTAGGATGTACATGCACCGGGAATAGTAGAGGGTGATGCGACCGTAGACGATTGTATAACCATGTCATTTCCATTCCAAGGGAGTGTTGAAATGTGTTTGGATTTAGTGACTCCTTTCTAGATTAGTAATCCAATCGTCGTACAAATGTCGGATATTGATCTGAATGTGATTCAAATGTAATGAGATGACTAAATTTATAGTTTGATTTAATCAAGCATTTCTGAGAGGTCCCATTGATCTAGATATGAGATATGAAAGAGTTCAAGAATAATTCCATTGTTAAAAATATATCTGAGCATTGGGAAATTGATGAATAAATTTGATTTAATTAATATGAATACTATGACTATGTTTCATATTATTTGGACACATGAGAATAGTCATCTAAGATAAGTAAATATGATTTAATTATCAAATATATGATTAATGTGGATATCATTATCCATAATAATCACAAATATTACAAATATGATTTATAATATGCTGGAGAGATTTAATTATAGACAATATCTATAAATTAAATGTTGTGAATTGGATTCACATTATACAATTAATTGTAAATTAATCTATATTTTATATTGGACGTATGAGTATGATTCAAAACTATTTGTTGTTGCAAATTTATGAAACAAAATCATGTCCATTGTTTGAATGCACAAAATAACCTACACCATTGATTATTTGTGCACATGGATTGAGATCCATGGACATCCAATTTATATAAAAGAAAGTATAAACCTAAGATCTTTCTTTACAACAATAATTCTCTCTCTATTCTCATCCATGTCCAAGGTATCTCTCTCCCAATATTTTAGCTGTCCATCATATTGACCTAGAGAGTCTCGTAGTCGTCACCCATCGTTGTGCTGCCGCATCAACTGTTCGTGGATCTCCGCCTTCTTTGGTGCATATTGCTCACAAGAAAGGCTATAGATTTTGTAGGGTGAAATTAAGATACTCCGTTCTCAGATCTTCAACTCGAATTGCGGGAAGCACACTTCTCATCCATGCGCCCGCAAGTGCATCCTTCGTCGGATCATGCTTGAGAAAGGAGGCTCTTCGCTTAGAAACACGCTATCGCAATTACACTTCAAGAGGTAATCTTTTGACTCATTTATAATCTTTATGAAATAATATGAGAAGCGTTCTCATATCATGTGGTTCATCTAATTAAAATTTTAAAATTCTGCTGCCATTGCAACTAGTATGACTAGTTGTCCTAGATCGCTTTTGATGCAATCTACACAATTCCATGATGCACTAAGGTCTAAAATCTATCCCTCATGTTGTATCGGAGCCTTGATCAAAGGTTTCGGATTTGATACAATCCTTAAAGGAATAAGGCTTTATACATCGAATGCGTAGGGACTTGTTGTTTATGCATGATATGTGTGTTTCGAATCATTTTTTTCACTAAAATGAAAAGCTACTATTTAGAAGATTTTTTTGGATAACAACATGTATTTAGAATTTCTAAATATTTTCACAAATCAGTATCCAATAGCTGGCATCAAAGGTGCATAAATTAACATTTGAAAAGTTCCCGCAGTGACATTGTTTTTACATGTATTTACGGATGTGTAACAAATTAATTTTTGTTTACTATTTTTCCATCATGAAACATGAACGAAATTGTTTAATTATGTAGAGAATTAACCAACCAACTTCTCGTATTTATTTCGCATGATTCTAACTATGTTTCCCTTAGATATTCCATATTTAGTGGATATGTATCAGATGATGATTGGATCATCAAGATTACTTTCTTAATGTATTTATCATTCAATGAAAATCAAGGAAAGTATGAATTTACCATGATTAAATTTATGCTTAATATTTATGGAAATATTTGATAATCACTATTAACTGTTTGTTTCATGACAAAATCCTACTTTAACTTACAATAGTTGTAGATCAACTTTTACAAGCAAAACACATTTGCTTGATATGACTAGAAATTTCGGATTTTTAAAAATATTTTAAGACGTCTAAGATTTATGAGTGATTACTATATATGTATCATGCTGATCACTAAGATCATGTGACTGTTAAAAACTCTTAGTATAACTTTTGCCAATTGTGTTTTCTTGAATTGATTTAGTGATGGTATATAAACCGCGGATATGTTAATGGATTATTTAATTGGCATCATTTACTGCAGTGGAAGCGCCCACGTTAGCATTATCTATCTGACCTGGCTTGATCTATTTCAAAGATGGGTAGCATGAGAAGTCTCCGTGTACTTTAAAAAACTAACTGGAATAATAAAATTGTATAATGTGGGGGGTGCATACTATACAATAATATCAAGCAAACACTAATTATTTGTTGGTTGAATTGGATTGTTAATTAATTAATATGATTAAATTAATTATATTCTATTAAAACAAATACTCTATTATAAATAAAGATGTAATTCCCTTGGAAATATTAGTTATGTGAATATGATTAATAATGATTAATTAAAATTTGAATGAGATATGGAGGATCATCTAAATGACATCAATGGTCTCCCATCAAGGCGAATGGTTCCATCACCATGGATTGTATCCCGGAGATTCTTATATGAAGCGATAGCTCTTACATACAAGATCACACAGATTGGGACCTTTGCTTCTTGAAAGAGTAAGTCTATATACGTAGTGACCCCAATAATACTCTTCATGTAATTGAGGCGACATTGGATTGCACATAGAGAGTTCTATTCCTATTGGTTGATTTAATTAATATCAGGCCAACATCACCTTAAGGGTGGTGGTCTAGGGTGTTAAAGATCAAATTGGGAAATTCAAGTTGAACTTACAAGGTAGAATGAGTTCCCTCTTCTTTTACCCAAGTTACATTTCTCATATAATTGGGATATAACAAAGGTAAAAAGGAGATCATGAATCTTGCTAGAGATATAACGGTAAGTATATCTATTGCTTTGAAAGTTTAATAAGGAAATGGGTTTTTGGAGTTTAAAAGGCAAGACTTATTTGGTTAAAATCCATAATCAAAAAATTTTGAATTGATTATATAATTATTTACATGTTCTAACATAGTGCATTCTTAATCTTAGATATGAAATCTATGAACCCGCTCAACAAGATTCTAGAGGTCAACCAGTTGACAGGACCAAATTATTCGGATTAGACCCGTAATTTGGAGTTTTTTCTCTCTGTGGAGCGCATCAGTTATGTGCTTACCGAGAATAAGCATACAAACCATCTATTAATGGAAGAATTAAAATTTAATGGAAAATTTAAAAAGGACCACTAACGACACGAAAAATGATAGGTTAAGATGGAACAATTAATTCAATGTGTCGTTGTTCTCAACCACTCGAATCGGTCAATGAAATTTTTTTTAACCACTTAATAAAATAATAATCAAACAATCAAAGCAAATATAAGCGGTTTTCACTATTCTTTTTACCTGGTATAACGACCAGGGTCGAACACAAGGATCACAATTTTAAAACTATGTAGTTAAATTTATGAAATGAATTTTAGGGGTTATTATTATTATTATTATTATTATATATTTTTTTAATTTTCGAAACAAGCACAAAGGATAAACAATAAACAACACCACACTCTTTTTGTATTGTTTAGAATAGTAAAAAATGCTTAGAAAATTCCAGAGAAAATATTTTTATATTTTATATATTTTAATATATTTTTGGTATTTTTTTATTTTTCTGATGTTTTTGTGATTTTATAAAAAAATCAAATAATGGAAAACAGAGCAAACAATGCACAACCAAGATTAGTTTGCAAACTTAAAACTACTTTAAGTGACCAATAATACTGGAAATTATTTTTAATATAAACTGCAAATCGGTATCTAAAATCAAGGACTGAAATCAGAATTTTTGGATTTTTCTAGAATTTTCTACATCCTTTTTAAGATTTTTCATTTTTTCAGATTTTTTGGGAGTTTTATAAAGAGTTAATGCATGAAAATTGCAAAGAAATTAAAAGACAATAAAATACACCTATATTAATTTTTTTGGGAGTTTTAGACAAGTTTTTGAAATTTTAGGAATTTTCAAAATTCTGACAAGCAAAAAGGCACTATTTTTTATTTTTTAAATATATCAAATGGTAATAAAATTTGATAAAAAATTTATATAATGATAGAAACTATAAAGGGAACATACACAAATTTTTTGAAAAATTTTCAAATAAAACATTTATTCCATAAAAAAGAGCATGCAAAGTTATTATTCTGAAAATACAGGGACTAAAATGTAATTTCGCAAAGTTTTTGTACAAAATGATAACAGAAATAAAATGCAAGGGAAAGTTTGCGATTTACCCAGAAAGCATGTGCGAGGCACGTGACTTGAGAGCTTGTTAGGACTGATTTGTAATTTCAAATATTTTTAGGGACTTTCATGCAAGATTCCCAATTTTTTATTTTAAAATCAAATCCCTAACCCTAGGGCTTTCGTGGTCTTTAAACAATGAGGGAGGATGGCAGTGGGCGCCGTCGCCATTGGGCTGAGGCTGTGGGCGGTGTTACGGTGGCATCACGGGGGCACACACGCGATTCGGTGATGTCAGCGAGAGGAACGCGTGGCAGCTGAACGTGGCTGAGGCTGAAGGAAGCGTCGGGCCGAGGAGGTGCACGGATCGGGCACGAGCGGGAGAGTAGAAGGCGGCGCGGGTCTACGCCGCTGCGGTAACTACACGGTGGACTTCTGGTGGCGGCTGGGACCGGGCCGCCGAGCGGCCAGGAGCGGGAGGGCCGGGCGGTCACACTATTGCAGGTGGGCGGAGTCGAGTTGGGCCGCTTGGAGCTACGTGCGCAGGAGGTGCTGGCCGGATGGCGTTACCGCCTGCGGAGGGAGCGGGCGACACACGCCCTGACCTTGGAGGAGGCGGCGCTGCCGTTGCTCGGTGGCGTCGAATGCCGACCGCGCAGACGTGGCGTGCCGCGGGCGCTGGGAGCGGCGGTGGCGACCGCGCACAGGGACGGCGCATGCAGAGGGGTGCACGACGATCGGACCCCTGCGGCTTGGGGGCGGGCGGTCGTGTTCCTTTTTTTATTTTTTGGTTGTTTTTTTATTTTGTAAAAATTGCAAGCAAAATTAATAGAATTTTTATTTTTATTTTTTTGAAAGAAACTGTAAATAAGGAAATAGTTTTTTTTATATTGTTTTATTATTTTTTTACTTTTCCTGCAAAACAAAGGTTAGAAAGCAAACCAAATATATGTATTTTTTTTATTTTCATTTTATTTATGTACACAATAGGAGTGATAAACGATTGTGGATCTTGGCGATATGGAAGAGAGATCTGTGACTCCGACCACTGTACGTGGTCAGAGGTGATAGGTTGTGCGAGGTAGAGCGTGAATATGTAGAGATCAAGAAAGTGGTGTGAAAAATCAGTGTCGGACGCGTGTGTATGTGGTGATGAATTTTTTAATTTTTTAAGGATATAAAAACCAATCAAATGGGAGCAAAAATTTAAACTACGATTTACCTAAGCAAAAAGACGGGAAATGAAAGTGGATCTCACATCAGGGTCGAAAATGCCATGATGGCCTCGACGAAGGCCGATGCACTGTCACCAGATGACTCGGAAGCTGGGCACCCTTCTTCAATAAGATGACTCTCGAAGATTGGGCTCCTCTCCACCAAAGATTGATCAAAGAATGAAAGGAGGAGGAGGAGCCCATTAAAAAGAGAAGAAAAAGGAAAAAGGAAGGTATATACACTTAAGGAAGGTGTTTATTGGTGGAATTAATAAAATAATTAAATTAAATTAATTAATTAAAAATTTGGAAGTTAATAAATTAAATAAATTAAATAATTTATAAAAATCAATTTTCCACCTTAATGGTGGCCATTAAAGGTGTAGAATAAAATCTAATATACATGGTATGTTATAAAGTCAAATAATGAATTAAATAATTAAATATAAATACAATATTCATAATTAAATGAAATTAATTAATTAATGTGAGATATTTTAACTTTTTTGTGATTTTTATTTAAGAAAGTTACTTGTATACACATATTATACACTTATAATACAATATACACATAAGTACGAATAAGGAAATGATTTTTAAAAATAGCTTTTAAATTATATTATTTATATTTTTTTATTTCCATT
Organism: Ottelia alismoides; assembly: GCA_037367405.1. Taxonomy (NCBI): domain Eukaryota; kingdom Viridiplantae; phylum Streptophyta; class Magnoliopsida; order Alismatales; family Hydrocharitaceae; genus Ottelia; species Ottelia alismoides. Next base: position 433,402 of record JAZKJV010010688.1, read on the forward strand.
TTTAATGAAAATATTATCTACAATTATACACATTATATATAAAAAATAAATATGAATAAATATGTACAATAAAATGTACAATAAATAATGGTGAAACCACACAAAACACCCCAGAAATTTGACTTTTCAACTGTAACTCCAAAAATTATGAAATATAGCCATTTGAAAGATAATTTAATTTAGAGTATAATGGAATGATTTTGATTCAATTTGGATTCGTATGGAGCCGGAATTGGTATTTCAATGATTGCATTGTGGCTTTTTTTGAGGATGATTATTTATAATATATACGTTATTTTATTTGACAATTATTTTTATTATTTACAACATATTTTTATTTACAACTTTTGTTTACAAAAATAATTTGAGGTCAAACTATGTACAAATAAAATAGTACACATTTTATACAAATATACAAGGAATTTATATAGAAATTATTTTTTGGATTTTTGATAGAAGATCCTATCTCCCCCTACTTTATTCCTGGTCGATTAGGTCAAGTCTTGACCTTCTCTCGAGGTTCGGATCAGTATGTATTTATTGTATAAACACATCCTTCAGTTTTTTTCTTTTTCTTTTCTTCTTTATTCTTTTATTTAAGCACAAAAAGTGTTAAAAATGCATATTTAACAAATGCATGTAAAATGGTAAAATTATGGAATTAATGGGTATTTACAGGTGTTTGACTAAGAAAATGAAGATAAAATAAAAGAATAAAGATGATGAATCGTGGATTCATCATTCCTCTATACTTTACCTTTGCTAGTCCCTTAGCAAACACTTATTTGGAAAATGATTAAAAACAAAAATAAAGAAAAGCAAAAGGAAAGAAGTTAGAATAATGTTGTCTTTTAAACTTATCTTCATAAAAATGTAGTCTGGAGCTCTGTCAGACCTTTGGATTATTAGTGTGTTGGAACCTTATTGGGAAATGGATTTAAAACCTAACAACCTCTAAGTTCTACAAGACTCCTATTCAGGTCTACTCAACAGTCAGATCAGAACAAGTCTACATACACAAATTCTTAAGACTATGAATTCTTACTTGTACGGTATAAGTGAAATATAACTCCTCATCTCAAAGTAGCAAAGGAACAACCTCTCTCAACAAGGTAATTCTAATCCCCCGGTCTAGCAACTCTTTCCTCGAGGAGCGGGGATATTCCCTTCTAAGTTCAAGTACAACCATCTCAAGAAGAGGGGATGGAGAAAAGAATGGACGGTAACTAGTGTAGTTACCTATCCTTGGATGCATGACCGGTGTAGCCATGTCACCTGCTGCAAGCTCACAAATATTTGACTTTGAAGCTCTTATTATTTTTTTTCACTTGTATATACACTCCGTCAGGCATTTTACTTTTCAATCAGGCCTGTCTACTTTTGGAGATTCTATATTTTTTGTTTTTTAAAAATATATACAAGGTGCAGCATGTACATAAGGAGTTTTTCCTCTTGAGCCAGTAGACTATCCCTCTTTTGAAGCATTATTGCAACCCCATAGCATCCTGTCTTTAGACCTCAACATCACCAAACCAGGTTGAGACACACTTCCCTCCCTAGAGGAGGATGAGAGTTTCCGCCTAGATGTACTACCCTCGTATGCTACCCCAAGCCAAAAGATTTTACCCCCTCACTACTCCTCCATGAAGAGCTACGTGTAGAGTGCTTTGTCCAAGGTAAGCCACGGTCTGAAAGAATCATGCATGTGTTGTTAAATATTCTACTTAGACTTATCAAGATGACATGTGAACATAGTCTTATGGACTCAAAGAATTAAGTCACTAGGACATGAAAAGTCTTAACTCCAAATCTTATAAGGTTCCTCTGAAATTAAGTGGATTAAGGTCTAACTAAGCTCCATTCTTCAAATTTATTCCAGACTTAGTTTAAATGTCAATCCTATCCTAAAAAATGCACATGACAATGCAAGAAAATATGTACAATGCAAAGAGAAAACAAAACTTTTTTGTGAAACAATTTTCAATATTTTGAAATTTTTATGGATTTTTGAAAAATGATGCACATGAAAAAGTTTTTTTATGAAAATAATTAGAAATATATACAAGTATATACAACAATTTTTTTATTTAAGGGTTAGAGAAGATATACACATATTTACACTGGGGTGAATTCATTATTTACAAGAATAACAAGAAAGGATTTACAACTTGAGTAATTTATACAAGTATATACAAAGTTGGATTTTTTTTTAAAATTTTAAATTTTTATATTCTTTTTTAATATATATTTTTAATTTTTGTGATGCATATATTCCTTAAATTTATTTGAAAATAAATTTACAAATAATTTTGAAAACTATAGTCCAAACTAATTTTTCACACAATTTTACAATCATTTGAAAAAAAATTGCAAACATTTTTCAAACAGTATATATAGATTTTCAAAATAAATTTTCAACCATTTTTCCAAACATTTGCAAATAGTTTTACAAAATCATTTTTTTCTTCACACAAAGAGAAAAAAATTTTTACAAGACACAATATTTTTACAAAGGTTGAAAATATTTTTCAAATAAATTTCAAATAGTTTTCAAAAGATTTTTCAAATAGATTTTCAAACTACTTTCAAAATATTTTTCAGAATATTTTAACCTGACTTATTAGTCAGTATATACAAGAAAACGTTTTGAGGAAAAATTTCTGCATCTCTTCTTTTTTTAGTTTTTAAGTAATTACACATTAATTCAGCCATATTGAAAATATGAAAGTATGAGTTATGGCTAAATTAGATATACAATATATACGACACCCGCTATACTTAGCTCGAACTATGTCCTCATAGTAATCAATGAGCTGGAAAGAAAGACATAAGTCGTGCTAAGTATAGAAGAGGGAAAAGAATAGTATACTACATCAATGAATAAAATAATAAAATCAATAGAAGTCGGTGATATCCCTATACTTAGGATCAAGTAATCCTAAGTATATAAGATTGTACAAAAGGGGAAAACCGAGGAGTAGAATGTACTGGATTTACCCCCCCTATACTTAGGGTAAAATATCCATAAGTATATGCAGCAAAATAGAGGTAAAAAAAGATAAATAATCACAGGTCTGACACCCCCCCATACTTAGGGTAAAGTACACCCTAAGTATGGAATGATCATGAGATGAATATGAGGTGTGAGAAATAATGTATGATCTGGACAAATGGATCTATACAGATGTGAACAATGTAGAAGTGCCTCTCAACAAGCACTAGAGTTTACACCCCTAGTGGGCGCAAAGGCTAGGAGAATGCTATATCAAGGTTTAAGACGACATCTGTGAGGCGAATACCGTACTATCGTTGCAGTCTCAGTGAGAGAATAACAATGAACTCAACAGAGGAAATGATGACACCCAGGTAAACAATCAAGCGGGTGTCTGCTACAGAGTAATGATATTGAAAGATGAATTCGGGATCCGGTATCACAAAAGAAATCATCGGCTCAAGATCTGAATGGAGTGAAATGACAGAGCCGAAGATGTCGAACGTGGAGAAGGAAGGACATGTTAGTGAATCCTCCACGTCAATCATCGTCTCGAATAGATAAGGAAGATCAAGATCACAAGACTCAAAAAGACTGATACCCGATGAATATAATGTAGACAAATAAGTGAAATCATCGAATACCTCAAAGATCAGTTCATCCTCGCGAGAGTTGTCAAGGGGAGAAACCTCAAACTCATGATCAAAAATATCAGAAGACTCGGTCTCGTGATCCGACAGATCGGATGCACTCTCAGAAAGTGAAACCGAGTACACAGGGTCTGTGGCATCCTCTCGCAGATAACCCTCAGGGAGTAATGCCGAATCATCAGGGAACTGGGGATTTTTGCTGTCAAATATTAGGTCCTCCAAAAATATATCGACCTCATCAAATGGCAGGACACATGGCTCAAATACAGGACTATCTATGTCTTTTAAATCAAAAATCGGTCCCTCATCAAGCTCTCTCTGCTGAGATGGATCAAACTGTATATCTGAATCTGAGAAGATCTTCTGAAGAAAAGACACTGAATCAACTGAGCATGGACACTGAAATGATTCAAAGGATGGTTGAGATGTGGGTTCTACCTCTATTTCTTGGGCTCCTAACAAATCTAGAATCCAAGAATATTCTACGTGAAAGAGCGGGACTAGCTCAAAATATGAATGTAAATCCAATGAGTCATTAACCAATGTCCGGCTCTGGGAACTCAAAGTAGTATTCAACACATCCATCATATGAAAAGTAGTAGCATCCATATCCTCTGATTAGTGTGTGTTGTTTGAATCTGCATTATGTGTCACCCACTCAACATGTGTTATCTCTACCTCATGTGTTGTCTCGAATAAATCATCTCGTGGATATGGAATGTCTGAATGTGTTCCCAAGATGGTTTCAAATAAATCCAGGTCGGGACTATGGTGTGAACCACCACACGAGGTCATAACATATGCAATCTGTTTAACGGTCATCCCCCTCACGACGATCTGGACTAAGTAAGTCATCGAAAATCCATGGTCCAGAAATCGCCTCAAAAGATCAAGTAACCTCGACCACGAATCTCTCAATGGCTCCTGAGGATTAACTGAAAAATCACGAATACATGACCACATCATATCATCTCTACGCTGGGGGTAAAATTTATGCAAAAACAATGATCGTAAATCTCCTCATGTAGAAATTTTCCTTCCCAATCATCTGTACCAACTCTTGGCTCTACTCTGAAGTGTAAATGGGAAGGTGATCCACATCAGGTCCTCAGAAGTGATAACCAAATATGATCGTGATCCATAAATATCCTCAAACTCATCAATATGCAAATAAGGTTCATCGTGCACTTCCCCTGAAAACTTCGGCAGTAGATCAATGAACTCTAAATCCAGAACGAAGGGGCTCAATCTAGAAGTGGAGTGTGCTTCTTGATTGCTGTACTCATCCATCATATCAGGAATAAAGCCATCTAAAGCTTGCAACTGCCACATTTGATATCCTATGGAATGCACTCTCATCTCAGCAATGTAATCACCCAGGTTTCTTATTTGTTCAATATGGTCTCCTCGAGCTTTACTCATAGCATATCCTAAGAAATAAGTTGGGTAGGAGGAAGATGGGATGTCGGTCGGAGTTCCGACCTCCCAAGAGAGTAGGCGGGAATAATGGACAGGAAATGGAGAAGCTGTAAAATCCAGCTGAAATGGAGACTTGCTGATGAATCTCGTATTCATCATGCTAATAGCCGCTAATTAAAACCCCTGTCTTAAATAATCCAATAAAATCATCCTTAATTCTTTATTTTTATCCTGTATTATATTGTGTATAATTGACCCTTAATTAATTGTATTTAATTTCTCTTGTATTTATTTTATCATAAAAATCCCAAAAAAATTAGGTAGAATAACTATCTATAAATCACTGACCTTTAAAAGATAAAAAAAATACAAAAACATCTCAAAGATAAAAATCAGGTGTTTTTATTTCCCCTAAAAATACCCCCAATAATACTTTTTGTACAAATGACCTCTTTTGGCTTTTTGACCAACATGAAAGTTCTAGATCTCGTTGAGACGAGCAACTTTCATATTGTGACTTTTTCCTAATTTTGCCTCTAGCTATTTCTTTTGTATTTATCTTTATATTTATTCTCTGAATTTTCTCATTGGGACACGTGGCGCTCTCTGGAGCCGCCACGCGGCCCGCTTCTTCTCACGCCACCTGTCAGCCTCCTGGGCCATTGGATCCTCTCAGCCCCGCCTCCATTTTATCCGTTGAATTCCGCCCCATCGTCCACCGTCTGATCCATACCTCTGATCAGATCTCAACCGCTCTCTAGCGCCCTAACCCCAACCTTCCGATCATCATTCCATCCTACAGTCTCCCTGGTGCCACATCTCCCCTTCTTCTCAGCCGCCCGATCACCTCCTCATCCTACGCCCCTTAAGCCTCCACGTCACCCCTTCATTCCTCACCCTTGGATGGATCCCCGATCTTCATCCTAAGCGCTCGTTAGTGCCTCGCCTCCAGCCGACAGATCAGATCCTATAATCTGATCTTCACCGTTCACCCATGCTCGCATCTAGCCGTTGGATCGCATGATCCAACGGCTCTCCCTCCGTCTTCCTCCTCGTGTAACCCCCACCCCTGCCATTACGCATCGCCAACCCAGCGCCCCATTCCCTTTTTGGCCGCCAACTCCGGCCATCCCTCTCTCTCCTAACGACCTCCCCACGTCGCCCTTCCCTCCGCCATCCTCGCATGACCATCTCACTCGTCGCCATTAATCCCTCGCCATTTAACCGCCCATACAAAATGCCTCGTCGACCTCATAACGCCAGCCATCCTCCGCCTACTTAAGCCGACCTCCGCTACCGTCAACCCTTATCCACCATTCCGGGGATTCGGCCCAGCCTTTGGCCCTCCGGTGACAGCGGAGGGGCCCTCGCAATGAGGCGATGACGGCCGAAGCCCCGGTGTGATCCATGGCTTCTCCGCCATGTAAGCTCCGCCTCACCGACGGTAGCCAAGCTCCCTGGACCGGTCGACCAGGTCGAGCCATGACCGGAGGATCGAAACGATCCTCAGCCTAGACCACCTCCTCCACCGAACTCCCCTCTCCGATGAGGTCTTTACTTCCCTTCTTTTCCTCTTTGTATTTCCTAATTTTCCTACCCGCTACAACACCGTCCACCTCCATCTGACCATCTCCTTAGCTCCGACCAACCACCAGCATCTTCGCCGACCCATCCCCTCTTCTGCAGAACCTCCCCCGCTCTTTCTCCTCTCTTCCCCTGCTCCACCGGAGAAGAGACCTCCGGCGATCACTCTCATCACTCTCCACGGCCATCTACTCACCTCACAAGCACTCGCACATACCACGCTTCTGTTGTACTAACATTTGCAGGTACTCAAAGCTCAATAGTCGGAGCTCAAGCCACATCATCGATCTCCAGCTCTCACACCGATTACGTGCATCTGCCTCTCCATCCCGAACATCGACGGAGCTTCGCCTTGATTCCACGGGCTTCGCCATGAGATTAGCGACCTTCATCGACCTTCAGGCGAGCCTGTGGTGGACTGCAAAGCTCTATCCAACACGCTGGAGCCCCGCCTCCTCCGGTGAAGCTGCATCGGAAGAAGACGATGCAGATACCGTCCGATCGTTACGATCGGACGACCAAGATGATGGCACGTGGTGTCCCGAGCCTCTTCTCCGAACGACTAGGCTCGGGTCATCCGAACCTCAAGTTGAGCCACCGACATCCGCCACGTTGCCCCGAGCCAGAGCCACCTCCTGAGCCTAGGTTCCTCACGTGCACCGCACGTAAGGTCCTGGGTAATTTGCAGGAAAGACCCCCGGAATTTTTGATAATTGCAGAATGGCCCCAGGCATGTGCCTCACATGCGTGCCTGGGAAAATTACAGGGAGCCCCTCCAAGTTTCTAGAAATTGCAAAAAGTCCTTGCACGCATGGAGAAATTACATTAGGGCCCATGCAATTTTTGGTATTTGCATTTAGGTCCCTTCAGGGACCTAAATGCAATATTTATCCTTTTTTCCTAGCATTTTTATTACAATTATGCCCATGTATTGTTTTCTTCATAACTTGAGGATCATAGGTCCAAATTGCATGATTTTAGTGCCGTTTTGATCCTTGTTTTGTCCTCTACATCTTAGCGTATTTAATTTTCTCATTCGACATCATATTAAATGAAGTGAATTTTTGTGTTAGATGATGGCTCTGCTCTACTCATGCTTGCTATGATTGGCTGGCCGTTTTTAATGATGGATTAAATTGACTCTGATTTCTATTTCTATTATGATGCTCATATTTTTAGGGCATATTTGTGACCTCTTGTTCAGCATTCCTCTAACCTTGCATACTTATTCATGCATCATTTTAAATTGCATAAAAATTAACTAAAACAACATGCATCTTAGTATTGTATTTTAAATTGCATAGTTCATCATGTGGATCTGAAATTGTAATTAATTCAGACTTGACCTTCATGAATCGAAATTTGATAAATAAATTAAGTAGTCGTGTCCCTCTATTCGACCTTGGTAGACTTGCCAAGTAAAAATACTCCACAACATTCAAACAACTGTGGTTTTTGCTGGACCGAATTTGCCTCCTATGCTACGACAATCTCACATTATTAAAGAGGCAAATTCGACGTTCATCAAATGGCGCCATTGTCGGGGGCACAACTTAACTTAATTATTGAATTTTGATTTTCTTTGTTGAGTAATTTCAAAATTTTTAGGTCCTCATTTCATGCATCATTTTTTGCATCTTATTTGATGATGTGATTTCTCTGAGTGTTCTAACTTTTCTCTTTTGTGGTAGGGCCCATGATCATCGAGGACGCTTGATCCTCATGGAGGCGTGAAGTCGGGAGCTTCCGTTGAAGAGGCCGCAAAAGAATCTGTGAAGAAATTCTAGGATTTTAATCAGTCAGATTGCATTGCATACTGTAAAAAAAACTTGCACTTGCATATTTATTTCCAGTTCTTGCATGTTGTAAAAAAAAGAAAAGTAAAAAAAGAACCCCCCCCACACACACACCTACACTTGCACATACACACTCAACCCCACCACTCTCTCACTCACTCTCTCTCTCTCTCTCTCTCTCTTTGTGTGTGTGTATATTTCACGAACCCCTCCCCCTCACCCTTGTATCATAGAACAACTTCCCCCCTAATTCAGACCTTACTTAGGCTATTTGTAGCCTAAGTATAGGGGGGACCCGCCTGCTCATCCCTCCCTCGTATTTTCTTCTTGTACTCAGGTCACTTTTTGACCTAAGTATAGGGGATCCCCCCTCCTCAGTTCCGCTATATCACTCTTTATTTATCGAGCCTTGGCTTCATGGCACTTGTGCTATGAGGACATAGCAAATTTTAAGTAAAGGGGGTATACCGTATATTACTGTATATTTACTTTAGCTATAGCTCGTATTTTTAATTTTTTTTTAAAAAATTTGTTTTCGGGCTTGGTTTTTGTAAAACATGTGAACTGAGTTTTGTAAAAACCTTGTAAAAATGTTTTCTTAAAATTGAGTGTTTAAACTGTGTAAATAACCCTTTTCAAAAAAAATTGAAAAAAAACCAAAAATCTTTCTTTGAACTAGACTCTGACTACTAGTCTTAGTAGACACTTTCAGCGAGGGAACTCCGATCTCCCTTAGCAGAGTGGGTGGTTTAGAGGACACTGCGAAAGGCACCGTCCTTAAGGATCACGGGTCCATTTATCGGCTCGTACTTACACCCATACTGGCTGAGAGTAGATACTTTTATTCATTTGAGCCTGGGCCAGTCATTGTCTCTCCAAAGATTTTAAAAAAAAGTTGCAAAAAAGAATTAAAATCCATAAAAATCTGCAAAAGTCAAAAAATCACACAAAAAACACTAACTAAGGAGTTGGTGTATTCCTGACACATTCACATTCACTCAAGGCTTGAGGATTTTTGAGGACACTGGATTTTTGTGATCTTGAGAGTCTGAGTTAACTTGCCTTAGTCACTAGGATTTTTAAACTTAATTGTCCACACTTCCCTGGTTTGAAGGATTTGAGCGCTATATTGCACTCTTCATCTCTACCTCCAAGAAAAATATGATCAACACATGCACTTCCACAACTGCATGATTGATGAGATGAGTTGAGATCACTTAAGGAACTAGGACTGGAGATTTGAGTTTAGACCCGGTCTAATGATATTTAAGGATGGGATAAAGTTAATGAAGGCTGCAGAAAACCTGAGTGTTAGCAAAACCCTAGCCATAATGTGAACAAGATTTATAAGCTATCTTTCTGATATGTACCTAAAGTGCCAAGGTGTAATGAACTTAATGAATATTGTTGATCAGTGTGCGCCAACTTTTGGTAAAAGCAGTGGAGCTAGCCATCAAAAGTAATGAAATGTCAAAGCAAAGCTCTATAATCTAAGTCAAATATTAATTGAGCTTCCACCAATGGCGAGCGCTCCCAATCATTTTCAAAGTGTCCACTTGGACCAAGAGCTAATTAGGACCAAGGAGTCGGGCTGACATCAAAAAAGGGCTCTGCATCGTAAATGCTACAAGTCTGGGTGTCGAAGGTATCTTAGATACTCAAAAGAGACACACCCCGGTGTACTCTCAGAAAAACAAGTGCAGATGACTCCAACTCTCTTGACGGACACATTGATCAACAATCTAGAAATTTATATGTGTTGAGTAAAAAGGCACTCGAGAGGCCCCTTGTTCCAATGTAAGGGTAAGAAAAATAGACACAATCCCATGTCCTCCATCATCTGGCCGTCCATCTACACTTTCAAGTCTGACAAACTACTGAGACGGTTGACTGAAGCAAGAATAGACTTATTCCCTAGTATTGAGGATGAGGTTTAGAGGAGAGTCTTTGGGACTGGAACTTTGAGTTATGCATCGACTCAACTCTCATGAAATGCAGTACACTTAAGCCCATATCCCTATATTATATGTACAAAAAGAGAGTCTGATAATTGTAGAAGTTGGATTCCTTCTGACTAAGGCTTGGGTAAACTCAAAATTTTAGGATCTCTTAAATCAAGGGTCTTCAGAAGATCGAGCCCTGAAATTTTCACGCGCACTGTCAGGAATTAATCCGACTCCTTCATTCTTTAGATGCTCGAGGACGAGCATGGTTTAAGTATAGGGGTATGATGAATCTCGTATTCATCGTGCTAAAAGCCGCTAATTAAAACCCCTATCTTAAATAATCCAATAAAATCATCCTTAATTCTTTATTTTTATCCTGTATTATATTGTGTATAATTTACCCTTAATTAATTGTATTTAATTTCTCTTGTATTTATTTTATCATCAAAAAAATCTCTAAAAATTAGGTAGAATATTTGTCTATTAATCACTGACCTTTAAAAAGATAAAAAATACAAAAACAACTCAAAGATAAAAATAAGGTGCTTTTATCCCCCATAAAAATACCCCCAAAAATAGTTTTTGTACAAATGACCTCTTTTGGCCTTTTGACCAACATGAAAGTCGTAGATCTCGTCGAGACGAGCAACTTTCATGTTTTGACTTTTTTTCCTAATTTTACCTCTAATTATTTCTTCTGTATTTATCTTTATATTTATTCTCTGAATTTTCGCATTGGGCCAGGTGGCACTCTCTGGAGCCGCCATGCAGCCCGCTTCTTCTCACGCCAAACGTCGGTCTCCTGGGCCGTTGGATCCTCTCAGCCACGCCTCCATCTCATCCGTTGAATTCCACCCCATCGTCCACCATCTGATCCAAACCTCTGATCAGATCTCAACCGCTCTCTAGCATCCTAACCCCAACCGTCCGATCATCATTCCATCCTACGGTCTCCCTGGTGCCACATCTCCCCTTCTTCTCAGCCGCACTATCACCTCCTCATCCTACGCCCCTCAAGCCTCCAAGTCACCCTTTCATCCCTCACCCTTGGATGGATCCCCGATCTTCATCCTAACCGCTCGTTAACGCCTCACCTCCAGCCGACAGATCAGATCCTATGATCTGATCTTCACCGTTCACCCACGCTCGCATCTAGCCGTTGGATCGCATGATCCAACAGCTCTCCCTCCGTCTTCCTCCTCGTGTAACCCCCACCCCCTGCCATTACGCATCGCCAACCCAGCGCCCCCTTCCCTTTTTGGCCGCCACCTCCGGTCATCCCTCTCTCTCCTAACGGCCTCCCCACGTCGCCCTTCCCTCCGCCATCCTCGCACGACCATCATCACTCATCGCCATTAATCCCTTGCCATTTAACCGCCCATACAAAATGCCTCGTCGACCTCATAACGCTAGCCATCCTCCGCCTATTTAAGCCAACCTCCGCTACCGGCAACCCTTATCCACCATTCTGGGGCTTCAGCCCAGCCTTTGGCCCTCCGGTGACAGCGGAGGGGCCCTCGCAATGAGGCGATGACGACCGAAGCCCCGGTGTGATCCATGGCATCTCCGCCATGTAAGATCCGCCTCACCGGCGGTAGCCAAGCTCCCTGAACCGATCGACCAGGTCGAGCCTTGACTAGAGGATCGAAACGATCCTCAGCCTAGACCACCTCCTCCACCGAACTCCCCTCTCCGACGAGGTCTTCACTTCCCTTCTTTTCCTCTTTGTATTTCCTAATTTTCCTACCCGCTACAACACCGTCCACCTCCATCTGACCATCTCCTTAACTCCGCCCAACCACCAGCATCTTCGCCGACCCATCCCCTCTTCTCCAGAACCTCCCCCGCTCCGACTCCTCTCTTCCCCTGCTCCACCGGAGAAGAGACCTCCGGCGATCACTTTCGTCACTCGCCACGACCATCTACTCACCTCAAAAGCACTCGCACACCGCGCTTCTGTTGTACTGACGTTTGCAGGTACTCAAAGCTCAATGGTCGGAGCTCAAGCCACATCACCGATCTCCAGCTCTCACACCGATCACCTGCCTCCACCTCGCCATCCCGAACATCGACGGAGCTTCGCCTTGATTCCACGGGCTTTGCCATGAGATTAGCGTCCTTCATCGACCTTCAGGCGAGCCTGTGGTGGACGGCGGAGCTCTATCCAACAAGCCGGAGCCCCGCCTCCTCCGGTGAAGCCACAGCGGAAGAAGACGATGCAGATACCGTCCGATCGTTTCGATCGGATGACCAAGATGATGGCACGTGGTGTCCCGAGCCTCTTCTCCGAACGACTAGGCTCGGGTCATCCGAACCTCAAGTTGAGCCACCGACATCCGCCACGTTGCCCCGAGCCAGAGCCACCTCCCGAGCCTAGGTTCCTCACGTGCACCGCACGTGAGGTCCTGGGTAATTTGCAGGGAAGACCACGGAATTTTTGATAATTGCAGAATGGCCCCAGGCATGTGCCTCACGTGCGTTCCTGGGTAAATTACAAGGAGGCCCTCCAAGTTTCTGGAAATTGCAAAAAGTCCCTACACGCATGGAGAAATTACATTAGGGCCCATGCGATTTTTGGTATTTGCATTTAGGTCCCTCCAGGTACCTAAATGCAATATTTATCCTTTTTTTCCTAGCATTTTTATTACAATTATGCCCCTGTATTGTTTTCTTCATAACTTGAGCATCATAGGTCCAAATTGTATGATTTTAGTGCCGTTTTGATCCTTGTTTTGTCCTCTACATCTCAGCGTATTTAATTTTCTCATCCGACATCATATTAAATGAAGTGAATTTTTGTGTTAGATGATGACTCTGCTCTACTCATGCTTGCTATGATTGGCAGGTCGTTTTTAATGATGGATTAAATTGACTCTGATTTCTATTTCTATTATGATGCTTATATTTTTAGGGTATTTATGTGACCTCTTGTTCAACATTCCTTTAACCTTGCATACTTGTTCATGCATCATTTTAAATTGTATAAAAATTAACTAAAACTGCATGCATCTTAATATTGCATTTTAAATTGCATAGTTCATCATGTGGATCTGAAATTGAAATTAATTCACACTTGAGCTTCATGAATCAAAATTTGATAAATAAATTAAGTAGCTGTGTCCCTGTGTTCGACCTTAGTAGACTTGCCAAGTAAAAATACTCCACAACATTCAAACGACTGTGGTTTTTGTTGGACCAAATTTGCCTCCTATGCTACGACAATCTCACATTATTAAAGAGGTGAATTCGACATTCATCAAATGGCGCCATTGTCGGGGACACGGCTTAACTTAGTTATTGAATTTTGATTTTCTTTATTGAATAATTTCAAAATTTTTAGGTCCTCATTTCATGCATCATTTTTTGCATCTTATCTGCTGATGTGATTTCTCTGAGTGTTCTAACTTTTCTCTTTTGTGGCAGGGCCCATGATCATCGAGGACGCTTGATCCTCATGGAGGCGTGAAGTCGGGAGCTTCCGCTGAAGAGGCTGCAAAAGAATCTGTGAAGAAATTCTAGGATTTGAATCATCAGATTGCATTGCATACTGTAAAAAAACTTGCATTTGCATATTTATTTCCAGTTCTTGTATGTTGTAAAAAAAAGAAAAAAAAAGAACCCCCCATACACACACCTACACTTGCACATACACACTCACCCCCACCATCTCCCCCTGTATATTTCACTCACTCTCTCTCTCTCTCTCTGTGTGTGTGTGTGTGTGTGTGTGTATTTCACGAACCCCCTCCCCCTCACCCTTGTATCATAGAACAACTTCCCACCTAATTCAGACCTTACTTAGGCTATTTGTAGCCTAAGTATAAGGGGTACCCGCCTGCTCATCCCTCCCTCGTATTTTCTACTTGTACTCAGGTCAATTTTTGACCTAAGTATAGGGGGACCCCCCTCCTCAGTTCCGCTATATCACCCTATATTTAATTGAGCCTTGGCTTCATGGCACTTGTGCTATGAGGACATAGCAAATTTTAAGTATAGGGGGGTATACCGTATATTACTGTATATTTACTTTAGCCATAGCTCGTATTTGAAAATTTTTTTGAAAATTTGTTTTCGGGCTTGGTTTTTGTAAAACATGTGAATTGAGTTTTGTAAAAACCTTGTAAAAAATGTTTTCTTAAAATTGAGGGTTTAAACCGTGTAAATAACCCTTCTCAAAAAAAATTTGAAAAAAAACCAAAAATCTTTCTTTGAACTAGACTTTGACTACTAGGCTTAGTAGACACTTTCAGTGAGGGAACTCCGGTCTCCCTTAGCAGAGTGGGTGGTTTAAAGGACACTACGAAAGGCACCGTCCTTAAGGATCAAGGGTCCGTTTATCGACTCGCACTTACACCCATACTGGCTGAGAGTAGATACTTTTATTTATTTGAGCCTGGGCCAGTCATTGTCTCTCCAAAGAATTTTAAAAAAAATGCAAAAAAAATTAAAATCCATAAAAATATGCGAAAGTAAAAAATCACACAAAAATCACTAACTAAGGAGTTGATGTATTCCTGACACATTCACATTCACTCAAGGCTTGAGGATTTTTGAGGACATTGGATTTCTGTGATCTTGAGAGTCTGAGTTAACTTGCCTTAGTCACTAGGGTTTTTAAACTTAATTGTCCACACTTCCCTGGTTTGAAGTATTTGAGTGCTATATTGCACTCTTCATCTCTACCTTCAAGAAAAATATGATCAGCACAGTCACTTCCACAACTGCATGATTGATGAGATGAGTTGAGATATCACTTAAGGAATTAGGACTGGAGATTTGAGTTTAGACCCGATCTAATGATATTCGAGGATGGGATAAAGTTAATGAAGGATGCAGAAAACCTGAGTGTCAGCAAAACCCTAGCCAGTATGTGAATAAGATTCATATGCTATCTTTTTGATATGTACCTAAAGTGCCAGGGTGTGGTGAAACTTAATGAATATTGTTGATCAGTGTGCGCCAACTTTTGGTAAAAGCAGTGGAGCTAGCCAACAAAAGTAATGAAATGTCAAAGCAAAGCTCTATCATCTAAGTCAAATATTAATTGAGCTTCCACCAATGGCGAGTGCTCCCAACATTTTCAAAGTGTCCACTTGGACCAAGAGCTAATTAGGACCAAGGAGTCGGGCTGACATCAAAAAAGGCCTCTGCATCGTAAATGCTACAACTCTGGGTGTCGAAGGTATCTTAGATACTCAAAAGAGACACATCCCGGTGTGATCCCAAAAAAATAAGTGCAGATGACTCCAACTCTCTTGACGGAGACATTGGTCAACAATCTAAAAATTTATATGTGTTGAGTACAAAGGCACTCGAGAGGCCCCTTGTTCCAATGTGAGGGTGAGAAATATAGACACAATCCCATGTCCTCCATCATATGGCCGTCCATCTACACTTTCAAGTCTGACAAACTAATGAGACGGTTGACTGAAGCAAGAATAGACTTATTCCCTAGTATTGAGGATGAGGTTTAGAGGAGAGTCTTTGGGACTAGAACTTTGAGTGATGCATCGACTCGACTCTCATGAAATGCAGTACACATAAGCCCATATACCTATATTATATGCACAAAAAGAGAGTCTGATAATTAGAGAAGTTGGATTCCTTCTGATTAAAGCTTGGGTAAACCCAGAATTTTCGGATCTCTTAAATTAAGGGTCTTCAGAAGATCGAGCCCTGAAATTTTCACGCGCACTGTCAGAAATTAATCCGACTCCTTCATTCTTTAGATGCTCGAGGACGAGCATGGTTTAAGTATAGGGGTATGATGAATCTCGTATTCATCATGCTAAAAGCCGCTAATTAAAACCCCTATCTTAAATAATCCAATAAAATCATCCTTAATTCTTTATTTTTATCCTGTATTATATTGTGTATAATTTACCCTTAATTAATTGTATTTAATTTCTCTTGTATTTATTTTATCATCAAAAAAATCTCTAAAAATTAGGTAGAATATTTATCTATTAATCACTGACCTTTAAAAAGATAAAAAATATAAAAACAACTCAAAGATAAAAATAAGGTGCTTTTATCCCCCATAAAAATACTCCCAAAAATAGTTTTTGTACAAATGACCTCTTTTGGCTTTTTGACCAACATGAAAGTTGTAGATCTCATCGAGATGAGCAACTTTCATGTTTTGACTTTTTCCTAATTTTGCTTCTAACTATTTCTTTTGTATTTATCTTTATATTTATTCTCTGAATTTTCTCATTGGGCCACGTGGCGCTCTCTGGAGCCGCCACACGGCCCGCTTCTTCTCACGCCACCCGTCGGTCTCCTGGGCCGTTGGATCCTCTCAGCCACGCCTCCATCTCATCCGTTGAATTCCACCCCATCGTCCACCATCTGATCCAAACCTCTGATCAGATCTCAACCGCTCTCTAGCATCCTAACCCCAACCGTCCGATCATCATTCCATCCTACGGTCTCCCTGGTGCCACGTCTCCCCTTCTTCTCAGCCGCACTATCACCTCCTCATCCTACGCCCCTCAAGCCTCCAAGTCACCCTTTCATCCCTCACCCTTGGATGGATCCCCGATCTTCATCCTAACCGCTCGTTAACGCCTCGCCTCCAGCCGACAGATCAGATCCTATGATATGATCTTCACCGTTCACCCACGCTCGCATCCTAGTCGTTGGATCGCATGATCCAACGACTCTCCCATCGTCTTCCTCCTCGCGTAACCCCCTCCCCCTGCCATTACGCATTGCCAACTCAACGCCCCCTTCCCTTTTTGGCTGCCACCTCCGGCCATTCCTCTCTCTCCTAACGGCCTCCCCACGTCGCCCTTCCCTCCGCCATCCTCGCGTGACCATCATCACTCGCCACCATTAATCCCTCTCCATTTAACCGCCCGTACAAAATGCCTCGCCGACCTCATAACGCCAACCATCCTCCGCCTATTTAAGCCGACCTCCGCCACCGTCAACCCTGATCCACCATTCTGGGGCTTCAGGCCCAGCCTTTGGCCCTCCGGTGACAGCGGAGGGGCCCTTGCAATGAGGCGACGACGTCCGAAGCCCCGGTGTGATCCATGGCATCTCCGCCATGTAAGATCCGCCTCACCGACGGTAGCCAAGCTCCCTGGACCGGTCGGCCAGGTCGAGCCATGACCAGAGGATCGAAACGATCCTCAGCCTAGACCACCTCCTCCACCGAACTCCCCTCTCCGACGAGGTCTTCACTTCCCTTCTTTTCCTCTTTCTATTTCCTAATTTTCCTACCCGCTACAACACCGTCCACCTCCATATGACCATCTCCTTAGCTCCGCCCAACCACCAGCATCTTCGCCGACCCATCCCCTCTTCTCTAGAACCTCCCCCGCTCCGACTCCTCTCTTCCCTTGCTCCACCGGAGAAGAGACCTCCGACCATCACTCTCGTCACTCGCCACGGCCGTCCACTCACATCACAAGCACTCGCATACACCGCGTTTCTGTTGTACTAATGTTTGCTGGTACTCAAAGCTTAATGGTCGGAGATCAAGCCACATCGCCGGTCTCCAGTCTCACACCGATCAACTACCTCCGCCTCGCCATCCCGAACATTGACGGAGCTTCTCCTGGCTTCCACGGGCTTCGCCATGAGATTAGCGACCTTCATCGACCTTCAGGCGAGCCTGTGGCGGGCGGCGGAGCTCCATCCAACATGCCGGAGCCCCGCCTCCTCCGGTGAAGCTGCGACGGAAGAAGACGATGCAGATACCGTCCGATCGTTTCGATCGGATGGCCAAGATGATGGCACGCGGCGTCCGGAGCCTCTTCTCCGAACGACTATGCTCGGGTCATCTGAACCTCAAGCTGAGCCACCGACATCTGCCACGTTGCCCCGAGCCAGAGCCACCTCCCGAGCCTAGGTTCCTCACATGCACCGCACGTGAGGTCCTGGGTAATTTGCAGGAAAGACCCCGGAATTTTTGATAATTGCAGAATGGCCCAGGCATGTGCCTCACGTGCGTGCCTGGGTAAATTACAGGGAGGCCCTCCAAGTTTCTGGAAATTGCAAAAAGTCCCTGCACGCATGGAGAAATTACATTAGGGCCCATGTGATTTTTGGTATTTGCATTTAGGTCCCTCCAGGGACTAAATGCAATATTTATCCTTTTACTTCCTAGCATTTTTATTACACTTATGCCCCTGCATTGTTTTCTTCATAACTTGAGCATCGTAGTCCAAATTGCATGATTTTAGTGTCGTTTTGATCCTTGTTTTGTCCTCTACATCTTAGCATATTTAATTTTCTCATCTGAAATCATATTAAATGAAGTGAATTTTAGTGTTAGTGATGACTCTTCTCTACTCATGCTTGCTATGATTGGCTGACTGTTTTTATTGATGGATTAAATTGACTCTGATTTCTATTTCTATTATGATGCTCATTTTTTAGGGCATATTTGTGAGCTCTTGTTCTGCATTCCTCTAACCTTGCATATTTGCTCATGCATCATTTTAAATTGCATAAAAATGAACTAAAACTGCATGCAGCTTAGTATTGCATTTTAAATTGCATAGTTCATCATGTGGATCTGAAACTGAAATTAATTCACACTTGAGCTTCATGAATCGAAATTTGATAAATAAATTAAGTAGCCGTGTCCCTGTGTTCGACCTTGGTAGATTTGTCAAGTAAAAGTACTCCACATCATTCAAACGACTGTGGTTTTTGTTGAACCGAATTTGCCTCCTATGCTATGACAATCTTACATTATTAAAGAGGCGAATTCGATGTTCATCACTTGCCCATCATGATGAGAGGAATGAATGGTGATGAAGGGACGGAGGGTGGGGTAGAGTGAAAGAGAGAGATAGAATGCATGAATGTAACCGATTCATGCCAAAGACATATAAACACAATGCAAACCCCCAATTCACCAACTCTACACAAATCTGACCATGAGATCTCGGTCTTTATTTTTTCTATTTTAGAGTTTAGTGATCGGACAAAAATTGTACAAACACTTAGGATTCTTGGATGGGATTAGGGCACTACTCCTTAGTGTGTACGCGAGCAATTAAAAATGCAAACAATGAGGGGGTTGCTCTCCAAAAATAATGGTGAATCAATTACATTTATTTTTAAGGGTCAAGTTTAATTAGCAATCCCATTTTTTTATTTTTTATTTTCTATATTTTTTAGATTTTTCAGAAAAATAATGCCTAACGAGCTTTTTGATTTCCTCTTTGATTAATTTGAGTCCAAGAACTGGGGGAGGAAGTCGAAAAAGCCAATGCAATGTCAAACACGATGATGCATGCAGAGATAGAAAATGCGTACCTTACTCCAACACTCTACATGTAGTATGATTTGCACATAAATTAAATACAGAATGTAAACTAACTATATGATGCACGAGGAAATCAACCTTAGACGAGCAGCTTCTATTGATCGTGAAGAACAATAGCTAACTAACTGAATCGAGTCCGGAGTCCGATCTTGGGAGTCACTCGGTGCCCGCCACAACGGGTCCTGCCAGCACTGTATGTGACTCCTCATGGCGCGTGGTCTCAGATTCAATTAAACTAACTTTTTTCAATTAATTTTTTTAGCCAAGGTCCAATTACGTTCTATAGGAACATATAAGAAATTAGGTGTTGGGACTTATAATATTACGTTGCAATCAACAAAAATCCTACGTATAGGGGCTAAAACCACAAGAATCAAATAGAGAGTTATAGTCAATGAAATCAAAAACTCGAAAAACAACGGTGAGGTCCCCCAGTGCACCGGCTCTTTGCGAAATAGACCCCGAATAATAGTCTAAGTCTACAAGTCCAAAGTCCTAAATTATTACAATAATGCAGAAATGTTCTCTCAAATATAATAAAAATCTTGTTCAATTCCCTGCTGCTCCTCCTATGCGGGTCCTCAAAAAGTAAACTCCAAGTCTTCCCAAGCAGTTCTTCGCACAAAAATCAAACAAGAGTTCGTCAGAAAATAATTATAATGTAGAGAGACAAATATCACAAAATAGAAAAATGACTACAAAGCCGTGCTCCCCGGCAACAACGCCATTCCAATGACACGAAAATCGATAGGTTAAGATGGAATAATTAATTCAATGTGTCGTTGTTCTCAACCACTCGAATTGGTCAACGGAATTTTTTTTGTTTTTAACCACTTAATAAAATAATAATCAAACAATTAAAGTAAATATAAGCGGTTTTCGCTATTCTTTTTACCTCGTATAGCGACCAGGATCGAACAGAAGGATCACAATTTAAAAACAATGTAATCAAATTCTGAAATGATTTTTAGTATTTTTTTATATATTTGTTTAATTTTCAAAACTAGCACAAAGGATAAACAATACACAACACCACACTCTTTCTGTATTTTTTAGAATAGTAAAAAATGCTCAGAAAATTCCAGAGAAAATATTTTTGTGTTTTATATGTTCTAAAATATTTTTGATATATTTTTTATTTTTTTCGTATTTTTCTGATCTTATAAAAATCAAACAGTGGAAAACAGACCAAACGGTGCACAACCAAGATTATTTTGCAATAAAAAACACTTTAAGTGCCTAATAATCCTGGAAATTATTTTTAATATGAATTACAAATAAATATCTACAATCAGAGACTAAAAGAATTTTTGTATTTTTCTAGAATTTTTACTATTTTTTAAAGATTTTTCATTTTTCGCATTTTTTGGAGTTTATAAATTATTAATACATGAAAATTTCATAGACATTAAAATACAATAAAATACACATACAGTAAGTTTTTGGAATTTTTAGACGAGTTTTTGAATTTTTATGAATTTTCAAAGATCTGACAAGAAAAAAGACACTATTTTTAATTTTTTTTAATATATCAAATGTTAATAAAAATTGATGAAAAAATTACACAATGATAGAAACTTTAACAGGAACATACACATTTTTTTGAGAATTTTTCGAACAATAAAAATATTTATTTCATCAAAAAGTGCAAGCAAAGTTATTATTCTGGAAATGTAGGGACTAAAATGTAATTTTGCAAAGTTTTTGTAAGAAATGATAACAGAAATCAAATGCAGGGGAATGTTTGCTATTTACCCCGAGACCCTGTGTGGGGCATGTGACTTGAGAGCCTGTTGGGACTGATTTTCAATTTTAGATATTTCTTGAGGCTTTCATGTAAGTTTCCCAATTTTTTTTATTTTAAAATCAAATCCCTAACCCAAGGTTTTTCGTGATCTTCAAACAATGAGGGAGGATGGAAGTGGGCGCCGCTGCCACTGGGCTGAGGCGGTGGGCGGCGTTACAGCTACGTCACGGGGGCACACGCGCGATTCGGCGACGTCGGCGAGGAGAAGCGCGACCGAGGAACGATGATGCGTGGCGACTGGACGTGGCAGCGGCTGGAGGAAGCACTGGGCTGAGAATGCGGACGGATCGGGCACGCGCGGGGGAGTGAAAGGCGGCGCGGGTCTACGTCGCTGCGGTGTCGTCGACGCAGCGTTGGGGATAACGACGCGGTAGACTTCTGGTGTTGGCTGGGACCGGGCCGCCGAGCGGCCAGGAGCGGGAGGGTCGGGCGGTCATGTTGTTGTAGGTGGGCGGAGTCGAGCTGGGCCTCCTGGAGTTGTGCGCGCAGGAGGTTCTGGCCGGGGTGGCGCTGCCGCCTACGGAGGGAGCAGGCAACACACGCCCTGACCTTGGAGGAGGCAGCGCTGCCGCCGCTTGGTGGCGTCAAACGCCGGCCGCGCAGACGTGGCACGCCACACGCGTTGGGAGCAACGGTGGTGGCCGTGCACGGGGACGACGTATGCACTATGCAGAGGGGTTCACGACGGTTGCCCCTCTGCGGCTGGGGGCTGGGCGACCGTGTTCCTTTTTTTTAATTTTTTTGTTGTTTTTTTATTTTGTAAAAACTGTAAGCAAAATTAATAAAACTTTTATTATATTTTTTTGAAAGAAACTCTAAATAAGAAAAATATTTTTTATATTATATTATTATTAATTTTTTACTTTTCCTGCAAAACAAAGGTTAGAAAGCAAACCAAATATATGTGTTTTTTATTTTATTTTATTTATATACACAATACGAGAGGTGAACGATTGTGGATCTTGGCAATATGGAGGAGAGGTCCGTGACTACGATCACTATGCGTGGTCGGAGGTGATATGTTGTGCGAGGTAGAACATTGATATGTAGAGATCGAGAAAATGGTGTGAAAAACTGGTGTTAGACACGAGTGTGTGTGGTGACGAATTTTTGTGATTTTTTAAGGATATAAAAAACCTATCAAATGGGTGCAAAAATTTAAACTACGATTTATCTAAGCAAAAAACAAGAAATGAAAGTGGATGTCATCTCAGGGTCGGAAATACCGTGATGGCCTCGACGAAGGCCGACTCATTATCATCGGACATCTCGGAGGCTGGGCACCCTTCTTCAACAAGGCGACTCTTAGAGATCGGGCTTCTTTCCACCAAATATTGATCAAAGAATGAAAGGAGGAGGAGTCCATTAAAAAGAGAAGAAAAAATGAAAAAGGAAGGTATATACACTTAAGGAAGGTGTTTATTGATGGAATTAATAAAATAATTAAATTAATTAATTAATTACAGAATTTGAAATTAAATAAATTAAATAAATTAAATAATTTATGGAAATCAATTAGCCAACTTAATGGTGGCCATTAAAGGTATAGAATCAAATCTAATATACATGGTATGTTATAAAATCAAATAATGAATTAAATAATAAATCTAAATACAATTTTCATAAGTAAATTAAATTAATTAATTAATGTGAGATCTTTTAAATTTTTAGTGATTTTTATTTAAGGAAGTTAGTTGTATACACATATTATACACATATAATACAATACACACAAGTACAAATAACGAGATGATTTTTAAAAAAAACATTTTTTAAATTATATTATTTATATTTTTTAAAATTTATTTTTAATTAAAATAATATTTAAAATTATATACATTATATATAAAAAATAAATATGAGTAAATATGTACAATGAAATGTACAATAAATAATGGTGAAAATGTACAAAACACGCAGAAAACCGACATTTCAATCGTAATTCCAAAAAATATTAAACCATATCCATTTGAAAGATAATTTAATTTAGAGTATAATGGAAGTGAGTTTGTTTGATTCAATTTGGGTTCGTATGGAGCAGGAATTGGTATTTCAATGATCGCATTGTGGATTTTTTTGAAGATGATTATTTGTAATATATACATTAGTTTATTTGACAATTATTTTTATTATTTACAACATGTTTTTATTTACAACTTTTGTTTACAAAATAATTAATTTGTGGTCAAATTATGTACAAATAAAATAGTACACATTTTATACAAATATACAAGGAATTTATGTACAAATTATATTTGGATTTTCGACGAAAGACCCTATCTTCCCCTACTTTATTCCCGGTCGATCAGGTCGTCTTGACATTCTCTCGAGGTTTGGGTCAGTCTGTATTTATTGCATAAATAGATTCTTGATTTTTCTTTTCTTTTTCTTTTCTTATTTATTCTTTTATTTAAGCACAAAAAGGGTTAAAAATGCATATTTAGCAAATACATGCAAAATGATAAAATTATGGAATTATGGGTATTTACAGTTGTTTGACTAAGAAAATGAAGCTGAAATAAAAGAATAAAGTCGATGAATCGTGGATTCAACAACCACTCAATAATTTGATGTTATCAAAATAAAAATAGAGAAAATATGAGAAGAACATTTACAACTTAATCTATTTTTTTTGGATTTTTAATAATTAGGAAAATGAAATGGTAAAATACAGGGGCAAAAAGGTCAATATGTACAATATACAAAAGGGGTCCAAAACCCAAGTTTTGCATACGAGCTCCGATTTTAATGAAATTGGTCTTGTTTCGAAGGTCTTTGAATGTATATTACTTTAAAAGTGAGGAGACCTAATTCGGAGGTTGTATGAGCGAGATATGTGCATTTTAAGGCTCCTAATTTCAATCTTGGATTGGGGTTTTATTGATCAATTTTTCAAGTGAGTATTTTTTTGATATTTTTCTTTAATTAGTGTTAGTAATATATACACTATAGAGTTGCTTTTATTAGATTTGAAGTTAGTATAAAATATATACATATAAGTGAAATATGGTGAATATACAGGTGAATATTTACAAGTGAAATGGGCTCCTTATTTATGCAATATGAATGCTAAAATGCAGATGTTATCAACGCATGCATAGATGCTATTTATGCAATATAACTAGAAATATGCAGCTAATTACTCGGGAACAAAGCTCTATTTTCAACTTCTAGAGTCATGAGTCACAGATTCATCACCATGCCACCATAGTAGTTGCCCATCCATGTATGGTACCACAACATTGGTTGCTCTTCGAGAATGTGGGCAACCATCATCATGATATATGTGTTCACATGTTGAAGCATAAATATGTGGAGAATGGAAACTTATGATATGTAAAACATGAATGTTGTATCGTCCTCACAAGTGGTGAGCTGCTCCAAACACGTAGATGCTCATCGGACAAGTAATAACAACAAAAATCCTTAGGTTATTCATCATTGTGGGACAAAAAGAGCATTTATTACGCTCACAAACGTCACAAGGTGTTCCACATTCACATACACCAAAATACAATATATCACAAGAATAATTTGAACTTAAAACCACAATTTGAGATCAGAATTACAATCCCCTCCTCCCCCTCCATGCTATACTGCAATAATATTATTGAATCAAGGGTGAGGCGAAGAATTTTGTATAAATGGGATCAAATTTTAATAAATCAAAATACATATATAGATAATTAAATTTTATTATTAAATATATGCACATAAGAATAAATATATTCCTCATACACTTGCATGCATGCCCAAACACACCCACACATTGCTCCATACACTCTTACACATTTATATGCATACCCATATCCAAATTCCTCACACTCTTGCTAACATATCCAAACACGCCCATTCATGCCCACATTACACGATACAGTGTTACACACCTAAATGCATATCCACATTCCTCACAAACTTGCACACGTGCTCTTTCTTATTCTATACACTCTTAAATACCTGCATTGCTCCATATTACATCATCTTATGCATCCACATATTCCTCACATTCTTGTATACATGCCCAAATACACCCGTACATTATTCCTAAACTCTCACCATATCCTCATACATGTTTACCCATGTTTGAGTGTTTGGAATTTATTTCCTCTTTTTGTCATATTTATTAGGTTGTTTAATTATCTTGGATAATTTAGAAGATCTTGAATATGCATGCGAATGACACTTCTCAAATGTAACAACATCTGAGAAAATTTGGTTTCGATATGGACTAATTCAGTATATTCTCCTAACTTATCCTACCCCTACCCTAGTACCTACAAAACTGACATAATGAGTCACCCGATGTCGTTAGGGGCATTTCTTATCTTGTAAAGCTAAGACTCCAACATTCTTAAAAAAAATAAAAAATGTAACATATGATGGGGGCATAACTCACCAAAATATATTACATATGCATCCCATTTTACGTGACCACACATAACCTAGTGTTGAAGGATGCATGTGTGTGACTGAGGTTTTGTGCGATTTCGTACAATACCTTAATGCAATCTACACGTTGGACCTATCTAACAAACACATAATATACAATTATTTATAGTTAAAAGAATGATTACCTAATAAATAAAAGTATATTATGAATTAACATCTAGTATATGAATACTCAAAATATATATTACCCTAGTACTCACAAAGACACATACAATTGAACACACACACAGACATATAAATTGCACTTTTAATTCGCATGTGATAACGAAATAATCATTCAATAAGATTATATATTTTAGGTATTTCAACAAACACCTACAATGCTTTTCATATGAACATACGTTGTCATTGCAAATCAAAATAAAAACCAAACTGTAACATAAGAAAACCATATGACACAAGGTATGCCTAAGTTACAGGAGGATGAGATGGGGGAGATGGTCATTGGTGGCCGAAGATGGAAAAGGAAGAGCTTCACCACAAGGGTTGAGTCTTCTCTAATTCTTCTCCAAAAGGATGGAGGATGGGGATGGAGTAGAGGATGAGATGGAAGAGAGAGGATGAGAGGGAAGTTCAGAGTTGGAATGAGGAGGAGAGGTTAGAGAAGAGAGAGGAGGTCATGCAAAGAGGGAAGAGCTCGGGCAGAGAGGGAGGGCGGGAAGTAGAGCAAGTGGAGTGGTGAAATGAGAAAGGGAAGGTTCAATTGTTCCATTTAGCAGAACATATGACTGCAATATGTGACCACACCGTGGTTTCATATTGAGGCGCCAAGTCGTCCACCTCAAAATTATGGTCGCATATTTACCTATGCGACGACTTATTGATGTAAAGTGGTTGCATTACCTATTGTGATTACAATATGGCTACTAGTGTTCGTAAGGTGGTGCTAGTAAATCAACAAATTTCTTGTAGTGAACTTTTGAAAAGACCATTCTACAAACACACAATCAATCACAAGCATGCTATCTCAAAGAATACACACGATTTACGTAGAAAGACCCCACCGGTGTAGCGGGAAAAAACCTACGAGAAAGCGAGGTTCCATTATGAGAGAAAATAGAGGTACATATACACGAAACCTAGGAGGTAGTGGCTCTCCTAGAATGAGACTCTTTGATAACCCATGTTTGGATTCAAAATTATTTAATCGGGTCAGCCAAGGTCCATTTATGAAATGTACTTGGATCACAAATGGGTCAATGCTTCAAAGCATATTCCAACACCTTTTGATGGAAAATTGGAGATAGAATTAATGTATGCAAGTACCCGCATTCGCACATACTATGCCAGACAAGGGTTAGACATAGGATAAGTATTAAGCATAGGATAAGGGTCGCCGACCACATGATGCAACTAATGAATTTCTCCTCATGCTCATTACAACTTTTTCTACTGGGTCTTAATTTTTATCTATATTGTAGTAGTAGAAAAATTATCATTGCTAAGTGCACTGTCGGTGGGAGCGAAATGTCATATCCTAGGATCATTGTGCTGGATCTCATATGTAAGCATTTTTCCTCAAAGGAGACTTCTATTCAAGAGAGCTTTGGTAGCAATTGTCAACTCAATCTTAATTTTGATTCTTGGTATCATCTATTGTGTGTCTTTATGATGGGTTATTGAATCTTGCACATAACGAAAATGCAAAAAGAACGGATCAAATGCAAACAAGATAGAGAATCATATGAGCAATATCGCAATCATTGCAAAAAAGTCTTGCTATGCGAAACCACATATTTACACTACTTCACAAATCACATGAGTAGAGGAATATTAACTTTAATTTGTATAGTCTTAAAAGGAAGAAATCTCTTGTATGAAGTCTGATCCAACAGATCCTGCATGCATGGTCATGATGATAAATCATTATTTTCTCGCAAAATTGAGAGACAACTTTCCTTTCCTTCTTACCAGGTAGACATGATCAAGATATGATCACCTCGGTCTCCTCAATGTAGTCTTTGTCATGATATCTGCATCTTCATCACATGCACAAAGTACAATGAGTAATGCTCCTCTTCCTTTATTGTACACACAACAAGGAGAAGCTACAATAAGAGGGGATGTCCATGGATAGAAAGTAAGAGATCATGGGATGTCTTATTTTTTCTAATTAGATCAGGACTCAAATGATTTCAATTTAAGAATAATAGATTTTGGAAGTTTATAGGAGTATAGTGGGAATCCATCATGATTTATTGTAACATGTGGGCTTAGGTCTCCGAACCGTTATTGAGGAAAACTGGCCATGGCAATTAAACTCATTAACAACCACCCAAAATACTTAAGCGCAAGTGGTCAAGTAGTAGTCACCACCACTTATAATCTACACTCACACTTCGTGAGTTTTCGATGTGGGACTATGTTTGGGGGTTGGGGTAATACAACTTCCCCCACTTATATTCGCAATGTCCTCATTGCGACATGGTCCATCACTTATTCTCGGTGACAATGATAACTGCATATTCAGGGTAGCATTTTTCTGCTATATCTTTGTAGGGTGGCTCCATTTCTTGGGTGCCATTTCAACCATCAGAGGGAACTTGCTCTGATAACATTTGCAACGTCCCGGGCTTAGGTCCCCAAACTATTATCGAGGAAAACTGGCCCTGATAACTGTTGGATTCGGACCCAATTTGGACACATTGATGACCATCCAAAATGTTTAATCCCAAGCTGTAAAGTAGTAATCCCAATTAGCACAACACTTCGTGAGTTTCTGATGTGGAACTATGTTTAGAGGTCGAGCTGTTACATTTATGATACATATTTATATTTATCATAAATCATTTATGAATTCAAGTCCTACTTGGACTTGATCTTTGATAATTGTAACATCATATCGTACTAATTATAAAAATTATCTCTTTGGGACAATTAACGAATCATCTTCCCAATAAATGTATTCAATTCGCAAGTGCAAGATTAAATGTAAATCATATTTTTGTGAATCTCATTTACATTAACAATAATATAATATACAATTCATATTCATATATATCTCAATAATAAATATGAATTTATCATTAATACAATATACAAATCATATTCACACATATCCCAATAATAAATATGACGTTAACATTAATACAAATATATAAATCATATTCACACAGATATGAATAATAAATGTGAATGATTTTCTTATTAATTCTAACTATTGTGAATGCATATTCGCATTAATTGACACTCGTGGAATCATATTCACATATTCCCAAAGATCATTTGCATATTCATGTAGATCAGTCAACAATATCAAGAACTTTGCAATCCGTAATATTCTAACTATTAATTTCTCATATGTATGACAACTAATAAAATTAAACATGGGTTTTGCATCCATGAATCTTGGATATAATGGTATTGAGACTATATAGACATCATATAGATACTTCACATTAGATCAGATCTAATATTAGTATATTTAACCACATGGACTATCTAATCGAGTCATATAACGAACCAATTCACTAATTGAATCTAAAAAAATTCAAACAACTTTTGGTTTCTTTGGATATTAATTTGGTTCTATTATTTGAGTTTATTCTATCTATATGGCGAATATGGTCAAGTACAAGCTAGGCTTGAAACTCAGTTTTTAAGCTAGCATTTATTTAAGAAAAACATCTAGGAGTTCATGCTAGTAGGTCCACTTTCTCTTTGGTCTCCCCTCTTCTAAGTTCTTCTGAGTGCTCAGTCTTTTGGACTCAGTCAGGTTCTAAGAGGTTGGGGAAGTCTAAAACTCTAGATTTCACCTTCTGTCTAGCCTCAACCATAATCTAATAGCTTGGATTCAGACATGCATCTAGGAATCCCGAAGTACCTCGCACGACCTATCGATTACCTTTTAAAGCGGGTTGATAAACATGCTATTGGGGATATTGAAATATATGTCAAAAGCTCTCGATTGCTTTTCTTAGGATTAGCTTTGATCCGCTCTTGACTCATCTGGTTCTATTTAATATCATGGTCCGATTAAACGAGAACTAATAAGACAAAGCTAAGAAGCATCAATTTGAATATGCCCTCTCATATACTTTGTTATAATGAAGATAGTAATTCATCTCCTTATGATGAATATGTTTTTTAATTATTGGAGAACCCACAAATGTGAAAAAGGACAATCTAAGTGGTATCGAGTTGAGAGCACCTATAACCATGCGAAAAACTCAAATCATACAATGATATAACGGGGAGTCCATTTGGAAATGAGTCTTTGATTTCATAGGATTCTTAATTTGTGGGGATCATCCCTCTGTAAAGGAATCTCTCTTAACTGAGAATCTGACTAAAGAGGAGAAAGTTGTGGCTAATAAGATGCCAACTTGAGGATTAGAATATATTATTACCTTGGATTACTTTTCAATAAAATGAAAAAGTTTCTTGATACCTAGGTAGTTAGACTTGCCACACTTATTGACCAACTTAGTTATTTTATTTTCTTTCAGTTATTTATGCAAGAATTGCAAAAAAAGAGTGAAGGAGGTCAAGAAATGATGTCTTTTCAGCAATCTTGCAACTTTGTTAAACTTGATCTTCGAAAGAGAAATTATCTATCTAATTGATGAGATTAATCGAAACCTTAGTTGGTACATAAAATTCATGGTTCATATGCTCTCTTGAAAAAAAGTATGTGTATCGTCTCCATTGATTGTTGATCCTTCCTCTTTTCTTTGTCCCCCACCCTTGAACTGTCTTTGGCTGGATTGTGGACCTGTCTGTTTTCTTCTCTTGAACTCTTTTTTATAGAAGTGGAAGGTGCCTTACTTCTCGTCGGCTCTTTTTTCATCTCATGTCTGGCCTCTCTACTTTTCTTCAAGTTCAATGTACTCCCTCTCTACTTGACTTCTTGTCTATCTATCACTTTTTCAATGGTGGGAAATACCCAAATTAATATATTCACAGCTTCCACTCTTCAATCGATAAATTAGAAGAGATGTTAACATGCAAATCCCTCTCCTAATTCATCTCTGTTTGATGTATGGTATATCTCGCAAAGGTCGTGTCTTGTCAATATTTAGTCAAGTAGATAGATCTACTATTCTCATGCCCATAACTCTTGTAGTAGTAGTGAGTTTAAGAAAGAACCCTTATTGCACCTACCCATTTAAATAGTATTCCACTCTTATTTGACGAGGTTGAAAGTACCTGATAATTTGGGAGTTAGCTAGGTCGAAGACCCTCATGAGGCATGAGAAGAGAGAGCAAGTCTGCAAGAGTAAGAAATTTTGTGCGTGTTAGGTTTAGTTGTATGAATGAATATGTCTCTATCATTCTAATATACCAACTTTGATAGTTAGTGTTGATCATGATAGTTTCTGACAACCAGTAAGGGGCACCTCTTTTTATCTATTCTCTTTTTGATCGCAACCATGGCATAGTATTTAGGGGCGAGGCCACAGGAAGACTAGCTTTAGCTTGTTGCATGAATATATAGTTTAGAGTTGAAAGCATAACCACTTGATCATCCACCCTTTCCCTCTTTTTTGTGATAGGCTAAGTCTAATTAGTCTAGTTAAATGTCAAGGAGTTCATTCCCTAGCTCATAATACTTTCTGAACTACTTTCTATGGTAACATGAACCTTTCCTGAATTTGGGGCCTTGCTGCACCCTTGAAACCACCTTCGGTTCATTGCCCAAAGTCTTCTATAACCGCATGCATACATCTGTAAGTAATTTAGTGCAACATGGAAAATTTAATTGAGAGGAATCAAATGATAAAAGTAAACAATAGAATGGGGTTACGTTGCTTGATGCTTTAATCGAAAACAAAAAGTGGGGCCATGGCAGATAGTATATGTATCCAAAAGGTAGTTGACTTGCCTTTCTGATAGCCAACATCAAGATAACCAGTCACCTTAGTGCAAATCTAGGAGGTTTTCGGATGCACACTAATGCAAATAAGCCTTGTCAAGTATGACATGTAGATCCAAATAAACCAAACCCAATTCGATTATGGTCCATTGTATCCGATAAAACTATCGATCGATATTGAATGATACTAATTGATCGATAGATTGTAAACAAAACTCATTTGAGATCAATTGATCAAAAATCAATTACATCATAAAGCATGCCATTAGAAAAGCTGCGACGCAATTCAGAATCGAAAAAATGATCTGAGACCAGCAAGAAATTCGTCTCGATGAAATAAGGCTAACAAAATCAATCTTTCATCATTGGAGTTCGTTTGATAACTTAAAGATAAATAAATAAAACTGATATTTGATATATGTAAATTATACAATAAGGGTCGAAAACCTAATTTCGACATCTTAACTCCAAAAAATATGAAACGACCTTCATTAAAGAGCTTATTAAAGTTATATATAATTAAATATTATTTTTATACATTTTGAGTTTTTATTTAGGAGATATGGATCTGTGAAGTTGGGATTTTGACTTTTTATTTAGAGTGGAATGTGTACATTGTGTACTATTTTTTGTATGAAATCAATTTTGTATTTTATTTTTGTTTTTATCTACAACTTTCATTACAAGTTTATTTATTTGAAGTATAAAAAATATAAAATAAAATAGGTCCCAAAATTGACTTATTGATGAATAAAAGAACGAGGATTTTAATTAAATTTTGTCCCTTATCTCCTCCTACGTTTTTCCTTATGAACCCAGTCATCAGGATGCATGGGTCTTGGGGTTTAGGGTCATAAAATGTCTTTGACATTTTATTCCTTTTCTTTTCTTTTCTTTATTCTATAATTTTGGCATTAGTATTATTTAGACAATAAGTGGAATAAATGAGAAATGCTAATTTGTACAAAATAATGCTATTTACATGTATTGGCTATGGTTTCTAACATCAAAAATAAAGGTGATGAAATGGAGATTTTCAACCCCCTATAATTACCTTTGATGGTCCCTAGCAAACACTTATGTAATAAGTGCAGAAAATTAAAAATAAAGAAAAGAAAATAAAGTAGATTGATTTTAATTTTCAAAGTTGTCTTCACAAAATTAGAGTTTGGAGCTCAAGTCGGACCTTTGGCTTTTAGATACGATTGGAACCTTCTTGGGAATTGGATTTGAAACACACAGCCTTTGAAAATCACAAAACTTTGTTCCAGTCTCCTCAATAGTCAGGTCAGAATACTTCAACTCATACGTAAACCCCTATGACTATGAATCTATCTTGGACAGTATGTGAGATATGTAGCTCTCCTCGGCTGAAGCAGTCGAAGTAAGTATTCTCCTACATGGTGACCGTAATTCCCAAATCCAACAACTCTATACTCGAGAAGTGGGTATTCCCTTTTAACTTCAAGTGACAACTACCTCAAGAAGAGGAGGTGGAGAGAAAAATGGACTGTAGCCAATGTAGCTACCTATCCTATGATGCTCGACCAGTGTAGCCAAGTCACCTGGTTGCAGGCTCACAAATACATGATTTTGAAGCTCACGCTTTCTTATTGACTATACAAATATGTACACTCTGACAGG
This sequence comes from Ottelia alismoides, assembly GCA_037367405.1. Taxonomy (NCBI): domain Eukaryota; kingdom Viridiplantae; phylum Streptophyta; class Magnoliopsida; order Alismatales; family Hydrocharitaceae; genus Ottelia; species Ottelia alismoides. The sequence continues at coordinate 466,793 of JAZKJV010010688.1, forward strand.
CATTTTATTTTCAATCAGGCTTGTCCACTTTTTTGGAGTTTTTCATTTTTGATTTTTTTTCAAAATACTATATACATCAGCATTTACATAAGGAATTATTTTTCTTGAGCCAGTATAATATCCCTCTACTAAAGCTTTATTGACTTACAACTTCTATCTTTAGACCACATCGCCATTGGATCGGGTTGGGGTACAATGGCCACAAATGTGTGACATATGATGTTTCCATTGGCTTGTGTCTCATGTCGACAAATCCAACCCTCTACCACTTCAACTAAGGTGAGCAAAGTGAAAGGTGCAGGTGTACAAGCTAGGTCATTATCAACAAGAGTCATGTATGTGTTCGAAGTATTATACTTAGGCATTCAAGATGACATTAAACCAAGTCTCACGATTCTCAAAGAATTAAGTCAGCTAGACTTGAGGTACCTCAATTCCAGTTCGTATAAGAATCCTGTGGTTAGGTAGATTTAAGGTCCAACCAATCTCTAATCTTAGGATTTTACGTAGACTATTTCAATTATCAAACTCAATCTGAAAAATGCAAATGCTATGCACAATGCTAAAAATATTTTTGTGATATGATTTTTAAAATTTGAGTTTTTTTGTGGATTTTTTTGAAAAAGGTTTTGCAAATCTTATGCAATTCTTTTAAAAATATTTTTGCAAATATTTTCTGAATTTTTAGTTTTGCTAATATTTTTGGGATTTTTCAAAACAAAATAATTTGGAATAAAAGATAGGTACAAATATTTACATGGGGATGCATCTCATATTTATAAGAGTTAGGGTTTTTAAGAATTGACATAATGGATATGTTATTATTTTTATAGATGCATATATAAATTGTTTAAAAGTGTTTATTTATTAAGATGATGTATATATTCCTCAAAATTATTTGAAAATAATTCTACAAACAATTTTGAAAACTATATTCCAAAATAAATTTTGCAAATAAATTTTACAAACATTTAAAAATCATTTTGCGAAGGTTTTTCAAATAGTATGTATAGATTTTTCATAATATTATTGCAACCATTTTCAAAACCATTTGCAAATAGTTTTGAAAAGATTTTTATTTAACACAAAGAAAACAATTTTTTTACAAAAAAACATTTTTACAAAGGTTGAAAATATTTAACAAAACATTTTTCAAGTAGATTCCAAAATTTTTTCAAAATTATTTTCAAATTATTTTTCAAACATTTTGCAAAAAATATTATTACTTGATATATTAATCAGTAAATAAAAAAAGAGTTTGAGGAATAATAATCATATATTTATTAATTGGTTTAATGAATTGCATGTGCCTATATAGTATTTTATACAGTATTTTAGCCATAATTATTGAAAATATGGAAGTACGAGTAATGGCTAAAGTATACGAAGTATATGCGACCCTCCTTTACTTAGATTGAGCTATATCCACATAGATTAGAGAGAAAAGAAAAGACATAACTCATATTGAGTATAGAAGATGCTATACGACAATGATTGATAAAGAATAAAGGAACGAAGAAATGAATGAATGAGAAGTCGATTGTTCAACTTATACTTAGGATCAAATAATCCTATGTACAACATATTGTATACCAGGCATGGAGGGTCGGGGTGGGAATGAACAAATCACAACTCGGTCTATATCCCCTTATACTTAGGGTGAGATATCCCTAAGTATAGACAAGAAGAGGAGATAGTGGAGGGGATCAAATAATGAAAATCTCGGGGTGCAAACCCCTTATAATTAGGAAAAAGTACATCCTAAGTATAACAGTGATTAAAAAAGAGGTGACACCTTTACGGAAGAAAAATAAAAAAGAAAAGCAAAAGAAGAAAAGAAGAAAAAGATCACTCAACTCATCCACCTCCCCTATACTTAGGACATAGTACATCCTAAGAAAGGAAAAAGAACGAGGTGGATGAGAAAAAATAGAAGATAGAGAGAAGTAAAATGAAAGTGGATATACAAAGAGGTGGATGCACAAAGATTAAGAAGGTAGAAAGCAGACCTTCTTGCCTGATCGTTGAGGAATGGATCTGACAAGGTACAGGTCGATATCGGGGTACTCGATAGACAGAAATCGATCAAGATCGACCTCATGAAGGTCCTCAACAGTCTTAAAGAAGAAAGGCATGAATCGGACAGTGGAAGTAGTGTGGTCATGTTCGACCAGGGAGGTCTCCGCTATGTCAAAACAAAAATGAACGAACTCATCTATGGAAGTAGTCAGGTCAGATTCGTCCTGCGAGGTCTCAACTAAGTCATCATCGAAAGGATCAAATTCATTTGAAAGCAATAATATCATATTCCGCCTCTTCAGTCTCTACTAAGTCCACCCTCCAAACTAAAGTGTAAATCGTATAAGTTCCACGGATATTATAAATACATCCCCACTCACCGGAAGAGGGAACTCCAAGGTCTATCCTTTTTGAGTCTCCCACACTAAAGAGTAATCCTTGGGTCTCGGAATTATCCACTGATGGCCTATAAAAATAACCAAGACTCAGGTGAATAAAAATAGAGCTAAGGTCGTTGCGATCCGAGTCTCGGAAATCAATCAGTCAATCAAGAAAATTATGGATCAGACCACCAAAACAAGATAAAAATCGAATAAAATCAGTAGTGACCCTGGCTATTGGATTAGCCTGGTATAGCGACCAGGGTCGGACTCAGGGAGCACGTGATGGCCTTGCGGCCTACAAAGTAGTCGAAAGTGAAAATAAACAAAATAAAATTATTTTTGGTGGGTTTTTAATATTTTTAATTTTTTTGGATTTTTTAAATAATAAAGAAAATGGGAAAAACAAGGAAACCAGCAACTACACACAATTATTTAACTACTCAAATAAGCTTAGAAAAATCAAACAAAAATATTTTTATGTTTTTTATATTTTTTACTGTTTTTAGTTAATTTTTGTTAATTTTCTGATTTTTATATATTTTTCTAAAAATAAAACAAGACTGAAAATGTAGGACACTGTCCAGTCAGGTTTCAAGGGCCAAATTAAAATGCAAAATGGCCCTAATAAAACCTGAAGGTAATTTTCCTGTAAAGTATGAAATACAAGGAAAAATTGGGTACTGGATTTATTATTTTTGGGGTTTTCAATTATTTATTAGAAATTTTATTGGTTTTTAGGGGTTTTTCAATTTTTATAAGTTTTATAAATCCAAAAATGACCAAACTTGGTCAGAAAGTCAAATATCACAAAACAAACAATATCTAATTTTTTTTGTAATTTTTAAAGTTGTTTTAGTATTTTTGTAATTTTTAGAACTGGACAGTAAGAAAAATACGTGTTTTTGATTTTTTAAAAATAATAAATGGGCTCTAAAAATTTCCCAAAAATTAGTGAAAATTCTACACAGTTGTAGGAGCCACGTGTCAAATTTTCACTGCATTTGGATGAATTTTGGTATTTTATTTACAATAAATATAATCCCACAGTCACATGGACCTATTTGTCATAAAAATATACTTTAAGGGCCTAAAAGGAACAAGCACAGAAATCCAGCGGGGTCCGGTGCAAAAATTCTAAGACCTCACACGCCAAGAGGGTGACCTGGGCACTTAGGGACCTTTCTGTAATGAAACTTAAGTCCCTGGACTAAATAGTAACACGTATAAAAGTCCAGGGGTGAAAGTGTAAAAAGCCCACAAAAATTGGCACATGCACAATTAAAAAACTCACAGGGGCATTTCTGTAAATACAAAAACATATTTTCATTCATGAATACCCTAGAACATCAGGCCCATTCATGCAAATATCCCACAAAGTCACGTGTCGAAGCACGTGTACCACAACGTACAGGGGTATAAAAGCAAATACAAGAATTGACAAGGTCCACTATGCTAAAAGTCCAAAATAAAAACAACTATCTGCGGTATTTACGGGACTAACCAATAAAAGCAATAAACAGAGGGGCCTACAAGAAATTTACCCTTATTATGATCCGAGGGCTGGAGTGGCGCCACGTGATTGATCGGATGGCTGGGAGTAGCGGGCGCTTCCTCGAGTAAACCCTCGCTCTGATCGACGGTGGAGGACGTGCCACATGGAGAATCGGACGACTAAGGAGCGCTGTGGCTAAGCCTCGCTGAATCGACGGTCACGATCAAGCCTCCAAAGATCTGACGGTGAGGGCTGCTCCTCAAATGGACGGATCTGATCTAATCTGGAGCGTCGAGGAAGATCGGACGGCTATGGAGGATACTCCAAGAACTCGACGCCGGCGAGTTTCGCCGGGCTCGGGTGCACGTTGGGGAGCCCCTCGGAGGCTGCTAATGATCGAAGAAGACACGCCTGGGCCTCCCGCGTCTGAAGAGCCCCTCCGATGGCACGACAGAGCTCCGGAGAGCTCAGGCGACACCGGCGGAGCTGGAGCTGCTGCTCCTGAATGTCAAGCCCTCAGATGGGCTCTTCTGGACCTGCAAAGCTATGCAATAGACTCCTGGGTCGAGGGCAAAATGCCTCGACCCAGTTAGGGGTGATGGGGATGAACGATGCGTCGATATGGGGGAGCTCCGGCGAAGCGACGGTGGTGGAGCTCCAATCCTAGTTCCTGTGTGAACTGGGTTGGATGGCTGGGTGCAGAAGGTGCGCGAGGGAAAGGCGAAGGTGATGGATGACTCCGATGATCGAAATATAGGCGAGGATGGTCGGAATCGAAGGTAGTCGGCGACGGGGTGATTTGGGCGTGAACTGAAATTTGAGAAATATAGAAGAAATTAAGCTTACCGGGTGTGTGGATTCGACTGTGGATGAGCTCCGGGAGCTCCTAGTCTTCGCCTCGAGGGACTTCGAGGCCCGAGGCTCAAGCACCACACTGGTGGCAGCGTACGGCGGCGCTAGGTCGCCGGATCGATGGTCTACACGCTCCTTTATCACTACAACACCGTCACTCGCGAGCTGTCACTCAGGCGAGAACAATGGAGGTCCTGGGGTGGAGAGATGGGAGCCAAAGATGCGTGAAAATGGGGGCGGAGCTCAGACTATATACATCTAGGGGTCCGGCTAGAGGGGAGTCGGGCGTGAAGCTCGGAGCGCGGATCCCAAGGACCCCTGCCGGGCGTGGATCACGGATGCAAGAGGAAGAAGTAGAGCCTGTGGTTTACGGAGTTGGGTGTCGGATCGAGTGGGGATAAATGGGAGAAAACGGGTTCGGGCACAGGATCCGTGGGGGTTTGGTCCAAAGGGGGGAGTTGACCGGGGGGTCAACATCCCCCGTGGACCAATAGGAGGCAGCCACATGGAAATGATTTGGGAATTCAAAATAAAAGAACAACTGGCTGAATTTCACAAAAGTCAAAACATGAAAAATGTCCTCTTATTTTAAACTAATTTTTTGAGATTTTTAATTATTTTTTGAAATATAAATTAGGTATTTACAATATAGTACGATGTATAGGTATATGTACAATATTGATTTTTAATTTTTGATTTTTAATTAATTTTTTTATACATTTTTATTCCCGTTTTATATTTTATTTATTTATAGCATAAATTTAGGAATAAAAAGGTATTTTTATTTTATTTTTATTATTTATTTACAAGGGTAAAATAAATAGGTAAATACATTTATATACATGGTATATATACAATGTTTCTTTTGGTTTTTATTTTTGTTCTTTTTATTTTAATTTTTTTATGGTTTTTATTTTATTTATTTACAACATGAGCTATAGAATACATACAAATTTTATGGGATTTTTATTTATTTATTTACAAGGTAAAATAAATATAGAAATGGGTTTATGTACATGGTGGTTGTACACAAGGAAGGGTATTTTTATTTTCTTGTTTTTTTATTTTGATTTTGTATTTACAAATATTTACAAATAAATTCAACCCACTTTTATTTTTATTTTAGAGGAAAATATTTTTATTTATTTATAGACAGGTATATGTACACATGAGCTTCCTCATCTCTCTCTACTTGGGCTTTTATGCGGTCAGGCCCATGCTGAGCCCTCCCTTGGGATTAGGTCGCTCAATATTTATTCTAAATATCTCTCTATTTTTCTTTTAATTCTTTATTCTTTTATTTTTTGTACAAAAACATGCTAATTATTTACTTTTATACAATGCATGTACTTTGGTAATTATTTGTATTTACAGAGATATCCATGTATTTGCAAAGGTTTTTGTAGCTTAAAATATAAGAATAAAGAGTGATGAATGGGTATTCATCACCCCCTATACTTAACTTTGCTAGTCCCTTAGCAAACACTTATTTGAAAAAGAAGTGAAAAAGAGAAAGAAAAAGAAAAAGAGGAGAATATACATGGATTAAGGCTAATTATTAAACTTGCCTTCATTAAATTGAAATATGGAGCTCGATCAGATCTTTGGATTATTAATGTGTCGGAACCTTATTTGGACTTAAGCTTAAACTCAACAGCCTCCAAGTTCCACCAATCTATGGGCAAGACTCCTTAATAAACCAGCTCAGAACAAGTCTACATACACAAACTCTAATGACCATGAATCTTTCCATGCGGTGTAAGTGATATGTAGCTCTCCACCTCAGAAGTGACAGAGAAACAACCTCCCCCAACCTGGTAACTCTAATGCCTCGGTCTAGCAATTCTTTCCTCGAGAAGCGGAGTATTCCCTTCTAAGTTCAAGTGCAACCGGCTCAAGAAGAGGGGGAAGAAGAGAATGGACCATGGCCAGTGTAGCCATGTATCCTTGGGAGCTCTAACCAGTGTAGTTAAGTCTCCCGCTGCAAGCTTCATGAGATGTAACATGTATACCACAAGCTTTGCTTATTTTGCACTATATACACTCCGGTGGGGTTATTAAATTTTCAATCCGACCCACCAATTTTTTGGAGTTCTTTTCTTTTTGCACATTTTTTTGTGTGCAACTGTACAACATATCTACATGGTGCAACATATATACAAGGAGTTTTTCCTCTTGAGCCAGTAGACTATCCCTCTTTTGAAGCTTTATTGCAACCCACAACTTCTGTCTTTAGACTTCATCACCACCAGACCAAGTTGAGACGCACTTCCTTCACTAGAAGAAGAAGAGAGGTTCCGCCTAGAAGTACTACCCTCATATGCTACCCAAGCCAAAGGAAACGACCTCCTCACCACCTCATCTGTGGAGAGCTATGTGTAAAGTGCTGGTGCAAGTCAAGCCATTATCTCCAAGAGTCATGCGTGTGTTCTTAAGTGTTCTACTTAGGCTCATCAAGATGACATATGCTCATAGCCTAGTGGACTCAAAGAATTAAGTCGCAATGGACCTGAAAAGCCCTAACCCTAAGCCCTATAAGGTTCCTCTTAGAATTAGGTGGATTAAGATCTTAATCAAGCTCCATTTCCCAATTTAATTCCAGGCTAGTTTAAATGTCAACTAGAATCCAGGAAAAACTATACAAATATTTACAAAGATGCTATTTACAAATATTTACACATATGCAAAATTTTTGAAAAATGTCTTGAAACCATGAATGTATGCATGAATGCAAGTTTTGCAAAATATTTACAAACATTTACACAAGATTTTTGCAAACTTTTTGATTTTCAAAATATTTTGGAAAAATTTTGTACTATATACATAATTTTGATATACACATATTTACACAATCTTTACACAAAAAGTTTTTGAATTTATTTTTACAAAAATAATTTGTATAAATAAATAGGTATGCGCAACATGAATTTTATATACAAGGGAAAATTTTTAATTTTTATGGGTTTTTTTAATTTTCATGGGTTTTTTAGCCATTTTTATTTATTCACACACTCACACAAAGTACGAGTTATGGATAAAGTATATATGAAATATATACACACCCCCCTATACTTAGCTCGAATGATGTCCTCAGAGTGATCAAGAGCGATGAAGAAGACATAACTCGTGCTTAGTATAGGGAAGTGAAAAGGAATGGCTAGACGTAGAGATGAATGAAAGAATAGAATGAGGAGAACTCGATGTTTTCCCCCTAAACTTAGGATCAAGTAATCCTAAGTATAGCAAGCTGTATATGAAGGGAAATCCGAGTGAAGGATGTATAGAGTCTACCCCCCCCCCCTATACTTAGGGTGAAATATCCCTAAGTATAGGCAACAAAACAGGGGTAGAAAGAATCAAAAGAATACCCGAAGGTCCTACATCCCCCCTATACTTAGGGAAAAGCACACCCTAAGTATAGCATAATCATAAGATGAGAGAAGGGATGTGGGACTAAAGAATAGAGTGATATGGACAACTGGATCTATACAGGTCGGAAGAACAATGATAATCAGGCGTGAGATGCAATAGATGTGAGTCAAGAGACCACATCTCATGCAAAGTGAATAGGGGCAACATCAACGACCCGTGGCTCATGATCTAGATATGGTTTGAGCCACTGGTCGTTCACTCGAAAGGTACTCTCAGACGAAAACTCAGATATATCAATACTCCCATTGTCGTGTGCCTTTCTCACCAGATAAGGTCCCTTCCATTTGCTCTGTAGCTTCCCTGGAAATAGACGAAGCCTAGCATCGAACAACCATACTCTCTGTCCAGACTCATAATGCTTGTGGCTGATATGAGAATCATGCCACTCCTTCACTCTCTCCTTATACTGTAGGCTGTTTGAGAAGGCGGTATCACGAAGCTCCTCCAGGGCTGCTAACTCTGCCCTCCTCTGGTCTCCTACACTATCTGGATCCGAAAGAATATCTGTAACTGCCCAAAGTGACCTGTGTCTCAGCTTAATAGGTAAATGGCACGGCTTGCCATAAACGAGGCGAAAGGGAGATGTGCCCAAAGGTGTCTTGAAAGACGTCCTATATGCCCACAAGACTGAGTACAAAAGCTGTGACCAATCCTTTCGATCAAGGCAGACGACTTTCTGCAAAATAGTCTTGATCTCCCTGTTCGACACCTCGGCTAGACCATTCATCTGTGGATGGTATGGAGTGGCAACTCGATGGTCTATGCTGAACTCGCTAGCAAGTGCCTTCACCTGGTCGTTGACGAAATGAGACCCCCCATCAGATATCAATACTCGAGGTACCCCAAACCGTGTAATGATGTGCTTCCTCAAAAATCTGCAAACTGTCCTGGCATCTGCGGTTCGAGCGGGGATGGCCTCAACCCAACGACTCACATAATCAACGGCCAACAGAATGTACTCAAATCCCTGACTCTTAAGGAATGGACCAATGAAATCGATGTCTCATGCGTCAAAAACCTCACAGAAGTGTATGGGATGCATCGGCATCATATCACGTTGTCCACAAGTGCCCATCCTCTGACAGTCAGTACATCTCTTCACGAACTCATCAGAGTCCTTGAAGAGAGTAGGCCACCATAGGCCGGATTGGAGCACTTTCTGTGCCGTTCTCCTCCCTGAGTGATGTCCTCCTGCCTCCAGCTTGTGGCAGTAAGTAAGGACGTTGTGATGCTCATCTTGAGGAATGCACCTACGCCATATACTATCCCCTCCCTCATGGTAAAGGATGGGATCCTCCCAATGGTAAAACTTGGCCTTCACGAGGAAGGTCTCAAGTTTCTGCCTGGACCAATCTTGTGGAACTTTCTTGGCGACAAGATAGTTCACAATATCGACATACCATGGGAGCGAGGCGATAGCATGGATCGCCTCATCTGGAAAGGTCTCACCAATAGGGTCAATCTACTCAGAATCCTCAAGATACTCCAATCGGGAGAGATGATCTGCCACCACATTCTTGACTCCAGGCTTATCCTTAATCTCTATGTCAAACTTCTGGAGTAGAAGGATCCATCTAGTCAGTCTGGCCTTGGTATCCTTCTTTGCCATGAGGTACCTGATGGCGGTATGATCAGTATACAAGGTCACTCTAGATCCAATAATGTACGATCTGAACTTATCTAGGGTAGGGTTGAGCATTGGGCTGGGCCGGCTCGACCCGGCCCAAAACCCGACCCGTATAACCCGGCCCAAACCCGAACTCGAAATTTAATGGGCGGGCCGTGGGCCCTAAAATGAGCCGATATTGATTATCGGACCGGGTTTGGGCTTGAGAAGGCCCAAACCCGTTAGCCCAATAGCCCGACCCATTATAAAGCAAGTATATTCATATCTAGTATGGTATAATTATATCAATTATATTCATGTTCATTCCAAATACCATGTTCTAACTTTAATATCCTTATTCGAGTGTAGAATAAATGCTTAGACACATTAATAATCATATCCATGAGTGGATTGAGGATATTATTACATTAATATACAAGATTATTACATTAATTTGCAAGAATGGAATCTGTGTCCTCAAGTGTTACAACATGTACAACTGTAAGTAACCAATCTGTATTGGGTCATAGTGCCCGCATCTATAATAGAATATGTAATGGTGAATTGAATGATGGTTTAAGTCGCCATATTTTTACTACATTTGTATTTCCAACATACAACTAATGTTAAAATCACAAATTAGTTAGCATGCTTTATAGTTTTAAAATGCACACATGCATAAGAAACAACCACACAAATGCAAGAAGAATGGAAGACATGATATTGGTATACATAGGTGTTAAATTGGGTCGGCTCGACCCGAACTCGACCCATTTTGTTTGGGTCGGGTTTGGGCTTGGGACTAATTTTTGAAAATAAAACGGGCTTAGGCCCGGCCCGTTAGCCCATATTCTAAAATGGGCTTGGGGCGGGCCAAGGCGAACCCGGCCCATGCCCAACCCTAATCTAGGGCGAAGACTACGGCTAGCATCTCCTTCTCTGTGACTGTGTAATTCTGCTGTGCGGAATCCAATGTGCGGCTAGCGTAGTGGATGGCAAATGGAACTCCGTCCCTCCTCTGTCCTAGCACAGCCCACACGGTAAAATCGGAGGCGTCCATCATGATCTCGAATGGGAGAGACCAATCGGGTGGCTGAAGGACAAGAGCCTCTATCACACATCTCTTGAGAGTCTCAAACGACAAAAGACACTGGTCATCGACAAGGAACTCAGTGTCTTTCGTCAGCAGATCAGTCAACAGTCGATCAACACTACTGAAATCACGAATGAATCGTCGGTAGAAACCAACGTGCCCCAAAAAAGACTGTAACTGCCGCAAGTTAGACGGTGGTGCGAGTTTGCTAATGACATCCACCTTGGCCGGATCAACCTCCATGCCCCTGTTGGAGATGATGTGGCCAAGCAACGTCCCTTGAGTCACCATGAAGTGACTCTTCTCCCAAGATAATACCAAGCGAACCTCAATACATCGCTGAAGTACTTGGTCTAGGCAGTCAAGACAGGAGTCGAATCCATCGCCGTAAACCGAGAAATCATCCATGAAGACCTCCAAGCATTCCCCTACCATGTCTGAAAAGATCGACACCATACATCTTTAAAAAGTCGCAAGGACATTGCATAGCCCAAATGGCATGCGTCGGAAGGCGTATGTGCCGAAGGGACAGGTAAAGGTCGTCTTGTCCTGGTCCTCGGGAGCGATGGCCACCTGGTTGTAGCCCGAGTACCCATCCAGAAAACAGTAGTGGCTCTTCCCTGCCAGTCTCTCAATGATCTGATCAATAAAGGGCAGGGGGAAATGATCCTTCTTGGTGGCCTAGTTGAGTCGTCTGTAATCTACGCAGACACGCCAAGAAGTGGGTACTCGTGTTGCAATCTCCTCTCCGGACTTCGTAACCACTGTAGTGATGCCCGTCTTCTTGGGCATCACATGTAACGGACTGACCCACTTGGAGTCGGAGATGGGGTAGATAAAATCAGTGCTCCACCACTTCGAAATTTCCTTCATGACAACCTCTCTCAGATTCAAGTTCAGTCGCCGCTAGAACTCACGCGACGGCTTTGCCTCATGCTCGATATAGATATGGTGGGATCACAGGAACAGACTTATCCCCTGGAGATATGCTACGCTCCATCCTATCGTCTTGCGGTTCTTTTCAAGAATCCCCATCAGACGGGATTCTTGCTCTCCAGTCAAATCGACAGAGATAATGACTGGGTACATCTCATGCTCGCCCGCAAGGAACCTATACTTCAACGACGCAGGTAGTGGCTTCAGCTCTGGACATACTGGTGCTGGCAAATCTGGCTTCTGAAGAATCCGAGTGTATGCTGCCAAATCTGCCTGGGAGAATGAGAACTCTCTCTCACAAACTGGATCTGGAGAAGGCTACTCAACTGAACTGTCTCTACTCTGCTCGGCATCTACCTCCTCCCTATCTGCAGGCTCAGTGGAAGTCAGATCTGGTATGTAATCATCGAACTCTACCCAGTCAACACCTGACTCCAAGGGATCTGTATCATCCAAGGTGGCCTCAGTACCACCACAAAAATCAGTCTCGCGGTCGAGAACCGGCTCTACTGCCTCAAAAGTACCCTGAACCAGGAATGCGCTCTCCAAGCTCTCCTCTGCTGTCATCTCTGCATCAGCGGAATCTGAAAGTGAGAGGATGGCCTATGCGTCAGGATCTGCCCAAACTGCCTCATCATCTGTAATCACAAAGTCGCAGTCCTGGTGGATGTCTGGCCTGGCATCTGTCATCTGCTCTGTATCTGAAGTAGTCTCTGAGCATGGTCTGTCTCTGGCTCTGCTGTCCTCGACCGTCTCTATTTGTACACTTTCGCCCTCGACGTACCTTCCCGCTATCATGGTCGGTCACTGCCTTGGCTGTGGCCAAGAATGGGCGACCTGGAATGATGGGGGTATCGGTCACTGACTCAGGGATCTCCATGTCCAACACTACGAAGTCCACGGGGAATTGCAGGCCCTGAATCGTGACGACAATGTCCCTAAGCAACCCCTTCGGCCTCTTTACAGATCGATCATCATACTGAAGGACTGTCCTGCTCTGTCTAAGAGTGCCCAACTCGAAGAGGTCGACAAGGGCTGTCGGAATAGGTTGATCGACGATCCGCTGTCTAATAGAGTACGGTCGAACCTCTGCTTACTGATAGGGCATCTGACATAAGGGGCTCCTGAATCTGGCCTCTTGGCCAGCAGACGGTTCTGGATCGCGAAACAAGTGGCTCTCGTCAGCACATGAATCTCGGAATGGTGGTTCCTCCTCTTCCTCTTGACTGTGGTCCTGTCTCTAAGTGAACGCTGGAGTAGGGGGATGTGCTGCAAAGCCTCCTGAAGAGTCAGCTGAATATGGAAACGGTCTATCATCTGCTGGCTGAACTCTTCTTGCTGCCTCTTTTTTGGATTTTCATTTTTCTTCCCTTTCCCCATCTGAAGATCTCTAGGGAAGGGGATCACAGGGTCCTTCTCAGATGAAGGAATAGGAAAGGGTCTAGACGTCTCGACGGTTGGATCCATACATACATCATGCACCACAGTGGGACCAGAAGAAAACAAACCCTTTCCTTTATTCACAGAAGTGTTCCGAGATACATCAGCAACAGGAAAAACAACAGGAATCTCAGAAGAACTGGTGGCATCAGCACCACCATCGGCTGGAAGACTCGCGGCCTCAGTACCGCGCTCTGGATCGACAACATGGGTGGCCTCAGTACCACCTCCTCCAACTGGTGTAATGGCGGCCTCAGTACCGCCGGTGGGATCAGCATCCGTGGTGGCGTCAGTACCACCGTCATCATCTCTAGCGACCTCAGTACCGCTCTCCTCCTCGTCTGGTGCTCTGGAAGTATCCTCGTGGTGTAGCTCAGATGAGGTGCCGCCTGCTGGCATCCTACCGCTCCTAAGTTTGACAAAATCAGTATTAAAAAGATATGCAGACATATCACCAAAAGTATCAATCGGAGAGGCATACTCAGTACAAACTACCTGCTCAGACTTCCTCTTGAGGTTGTTCGGATTGGGCTCTATCTGGACAGGGATGGCGGCCTTCCCTCTCACAATGTCCCGCATCTCCTGGCGGAAGTCATCCATCTCCCGTCGAAATGTAGCCTGCTGATCTGTGAGGAGGCGGGCTATGTCATCCAAGGCAGGGTTCTCATAGGATGTCCCATGAGAACTTGACGGGTAGCCTCTCTAGAAGTGAGGCTGCTGCTATGTGTGAGAGGGGTAAGACTGTGGATGATGATGCTGATGAGGCTGCTCATGCCTCCAAGACTGTCCCTGCTGATAGGGATGAGGACCATACTGCTGTGACTGCTGCTGCTGCTGTGGGTACACTGGGGGCTGCTGCTGCTAGTGATCCCTCTGATGGTTGTACTGAACACCCTGTCCTGATGGCTGCTGCTGGGGCTGGGCACCTCCGGCCGTCCAACGGAATCCGGGATGGTCTCGTCAGATACCGGGCTGGGGGCGGTCGTACCAAATCCCGTTGACATCCATCAACGGCTCTGAATCGTAAGGGTCTGGCGGGAGTACTGCCAGAGGCTGATCCAGCTGGTATACCACCATCTGAGTGTAAGCGGATGGCGGTGCCTGGTAGGTGAGCTGTTATTGGTACGGCTCTGCCTGTACAAGATGGACCTGTCTAGGCTGCTAGTGGGAGATGGAGCGCTGGGACGAGCTGCTGCTGCTACTCGGATCGCCTCGTGCCTGAAGACGACGCTGTGAAGCCGTCTGTGCCTCCTGGAGACACATGAGTTGTGTCTTCAGGTCACTCAGAGTCTGTGCCATCTGCGTGATGCCCTAGCACTGCTTCTTCTCGATAATCTCCATCCATTCCAGCTTCTCGCTGATGATCCCCATGTCTGCGGCTGTGGACTCGGCCTGTGTTGCTGCTACCATTGACGAACTGGATGGACCGACGTCGACCCGTGCTATCCTCTGGTACTGCACGGTCTGTGGCTGCTGGGGCCTGCCTTGTGTGTACAATCAGGTTTGGGACATCACCATATAGTTCTCGGCCATCTCCTCGTAGATGGCCCAGACCTAATCGTGATCCTTGGCGAAGTAAGACCCGCCACAAGAAGCGTTCACCAAGCCCTGAAGCTCTGGTGTCAGCCCGCTGAAAAAGCTCTGAACAAGGTTTGGCTTGGAAATGTCATGGTGCGAGCATCTGTCGGTAAGCTCTCTGAACCTCTCCCATGCCTTGTGGAACTTCTCGTAGTGGAGCATGGAGAAGTTGCTGACCAGGGCTCTAGCAGCGTTCGTCCGCCTGAGTGGATAGTACTTATGCAAGTACTCGGCGCGAGCTGCTCCCAGGTGTAGACGAACTTCCCCAAGTGCTTCAGCCATGTGGCTGCTCTGTCTGCTAAGGAGAAGGAGAAGGTAATCATCTGTATGGTATCCTGGTCCACCTGACGATTGTGGATAGTGCTGTATATCATCTTGAACTCCTGAAGGTGGAGATGGGGCTCCTTAGTAGCCAACCCATGAAACCGGGGTAGGAGCTGAAGTGTGTTCGGGGGGAACTTGAAATCCCCCACGATAGCTAGAAGCACCACCCAACGGTGCGTCAAAGTCAATCTGGGGTTGTGTAACACCCGCATCGGTCTCGGAGGTCCTGCTGCGGCTGCTGCTGCTACGGATGTAGCTGTTGCGGCCGCTGCCGCATCGTCGGGTCCTCCCCTTGGGCCACGCTGCTCGCGGTCGGCTCTCATCTGCTCAAGCTCGTGCCTCATTTCTATCATAAAAGCTCCATGTTCCCTCAACTGCTGCTGAACTGAGTCTAAGGAGGCAATCGGGGTGGAGTTGATCGCACCCTGGTCCAAGACGAATATCTGATCTCCTCGGGGACCTCCAATGCAGTCATCACTGCTGCCGGCATAGTCTCTGAAAAATCAAAACATCTAAACTCAGGTGCCGATAAATCATCTATCTGTCTCTCCTCGGGCACTGGTATCTCGGTCTCAAAAGAAGGGGGGTCGAGGGGGAACGGGGCGGAATCGAACTCGGGTTCGGAGAGCGGGTCTGAGCTCCCACGAACCGACCTAGATGAGTGGGCTGGAGTGCTAAAAAGTGGTGCAGCCAGAGAAAAAGAAATGTAAGCGGCTGCGGCTGTTGCGACTGCTGCGGTTGCTGCCGCATCGTCAGGTCCTCCCCCTGGGCCGCGCTGCTCGCGGTCGGCTCTCATCTGCTCAAGCTCACGCCTCATCTCTATCATAAAAGCTCCTTGATCCCTCAACTGCGACTGAACTGAGTCTAAGGAGGCGATCAGGGTGGAGTTGATCGCACCTTAGTCCAAGACGAATGTCTGATCTCCTCAGGGACCTCCAGTGCAGTCATCACTGCTGCCGGCCATAGTCTCTAAAAAATCAAAACATCTAAACTCAGGTGCCGATAAATCACTTGTCTGTCTCTCCTCTGGCACTGGTATCTCGGTCTCAGAAGAAGGGGGGTCGAGGGGGAACAGGGCGGAATCAAACTCGGGTTCGGAGAGCGGGTTTGAGCTCCCATGAATCGACCTAGATGAGTGGGCTGGAGTGCTAAAAAGCGGTGCAGCCAGAGGCTGCCTAAGAGACCTACTGCCCATCATCGTGATCTGCCGAGTAGTGAGGATGGGATCTGGCAACAAATATGATCACAAGCAAACCCCCGATTCACCAATGCAACGCGAGCTGAAGACCGTAAAGGTTCGGTCAATTATCTTGTCAATTTTATTTTGGTGATCAGTCAGGATAGCAGAGCGATTACGCGACCTGTTGGGTTACCCGATATTTTCTCAACCGACTGCCCCGTACAGAAATAGCCGGTAATCAGTCGAGAAGAATATCGGAGGGCTCTACCTAGTGTTCGGGGTCACTCTCTCGTACAAGCAAACCAGACAATGAGGGGGTTGCTCTCCCCAAGACAGATTTTTTTAGTGAGCGTCTTTTAGGGTCAATAGTGTTAGCAGTCCCAAATTTTATTGTTTTTCTTTTTAGGTATTTTTTTCAATAATCAAACGAATCGCCTAATGAATTTTTCGGTTCTCCTGGTTATTAAGTCCAAAACAGGGGGGAGAAGACGAAAAAACCGATGCACGATGAAATCAATGATGCATGTTGAGTAAGAAATGCGTACCTGACTCCGTTAGTCTACATGCAAGATGATCCGCGCAGAACTGAAAGACAGAAAATAAACTACCTAAATGGTGCAGGCGGAAAATCGAGTCCCTAAACAGCAGTGCTACTCGAAAGAACAACTAGCTGACCACCAGCGTCAGATCCAGAGAGTCCAGTCTAGACCCACCCCTCCTCTTCTCGACAGGTCGAGTTCAGGAGTAGCGCTTGACGGGGCGGGCTCGCGGTGCGTAGGCTCGAAGGTAGTGAATCAACTATTTTTATTAATCTTTTATTATAGGTCCAATTACCGAAGTATAGGAACAGGCAAATATATTACGGTGTTTGGATCCTATGAGTTACGTCACATTCAAGCAAAAAATCCTAAAGCTAGGGGCTCTAAAAATCCACGAGAAACCGGAAAAGCAGTAAGGAAAATCAAATCGCGTAAAAAAAACCACGTAAAACCGAGGGGTCCCCCGAGCACACCGGTGCTCGGCGAAACAGACCCGAGAGTCTAAGTGTCTCTGACTGTACCTGTATTATTACAATAATTCAAATAATGCTGGAAATAAAGTCTAAGCTAATCTACGCTACTTCGCGGCTATTCCGCGGCTCCCGCACTCCTGCTTGCTCCTCGCGTCCTCCTGCGGCTCTGTAGAGAAGAGAGCCGCCTCCGACTCTCGCAGTTGTGTCGGCTTCCGAAGAAGTCGCGTTGAACTCAAGGAGGTAATATGAGGGTCTAGAATTAGTAATGAATAATATAACAAATTTAGGTTTTCTAAAAGAAAAGAAGAAGAAGAAGAATTTTGGTGTTCTTCTATCTTCAGTCAACTTTTTATGGGTTTTTAATTCAAAGAGATTTAATTATTTATAAAATGAAAATATGATGCGTGAAGTTACATAATAATTTTTAATGCAAGAAATAATAATATGATGTATTATGCAATAAAGTAAATGTAGTATTTTGTGATTTTTTTATGATGCAATGTGATGGAATGATGAGCAGGAAGCCAATCAAATGAACAAACAGATCAAATCAACCCCAATGATAAATTAATCCTTAAATCAAGTCTCCTAAATTTTCACAATTAATTGAGCATTGTTAATATCAAATCATAGGAATAATGTGTACTTAATAATCAACAAAATAGCTTCCTCAAATTCCTAATGTTCGAAAATATGTCTAAATATGAAATTTCGAGTTCTATATGATAGAAAATGATATGCTGATCAAAATGACAAGTAGAATACAAATGTGTGAAACTAGATGCTCCAGATATGAATGATCAAAGATGAGGGTCCAAAATGTAATGAAAATAATTAAGGAAAATTGCAATTTAGACCTTCGTAGGGGCGTTTGTGCAATTAATTAGAGTCGGCTGGGTCCCCTTGTATTTTGCACCCGATAGGGGCACACACGTAATTCTTGGAACTTACAAGGGCCTTAGTGCAAATCGCCTAAGCTCACGCATACGACATGTGTGACATAGGATGCCTTGAAATTATTGAGTTGTGCGGGGGCTTGGTTACAATTCTTTCACCCACACGTGGTACGCACATGGTACAAGAGACTTGGTCAGAGGCTCGAGTGCTAGTCCTCCACGTAGCATCTCTGAGGTTCTTCGACTGTTCCCGAAGATGCTAGCTCAGAATCGTGGTTCGGTGATGCTCTAGTCATTCGGATTGGATATCGATCGACGGCGAGAATTCGGGGCTTCTTTGGACGACCTTGATCCCTAGAGTTCTGGATCAGACGGTACCTAGAGCTTTACCCTAGGGGTGGTTCTTCTTCGATGCTCGGCTGAGGTTGCTGCTTGCTCTGATTCTCGAAGGTGGATAGTGCTTCAACGGTCCAAGTGGAGGGGAATGTGCTGGTGATGGAAGGTTGTGTAAAACAAAGTGGGAGGGTGATGAGGAGTCACACATGAAGCAGCAGATAAAGCTCTGGTGGATGGCGGTGGAGCTTATGGGTTACCTGGAGATTGTAGGACTCAATCACCTCTCCAGTTCTTCACTTCGAGTCATGCGATGGTTCACGATGAAGCTTCGCTGCTCCAGGATGGAGGCATCATCACTAGGATGCCTCATGGATCTTTCCCACGTGTGGTTCTCATTGGAGAAGACGATTCTATCACCACTGCCCTCTCAGCTCTGTACCTCGATTTCAAACAACGGCGGATCTGGTAGATGCCCAATCAGAGCATTCGATGATGGATTCAAATAGGATAAGAGTCGGTGAGAGTCAAGGGTTTTGATTGATTAGGTTTGTTAGATGATGGGTTCCTACTGGTGATAGGCGATTTGGTTAGGCTTGAAGGGATAATGTTGGTTATCAACGATAAGGGTAGGGAGATTGGGACGATCAGAGATGGTCGTTCGGAATAAGGATGCAAGCGATGGGTTCTTAGGTTGTGGCTGAAAATCGGGGAGATGATTGCAATAGATGAGAGGTGGTTGGAGGTGCAGCAAGAGTGGAAAGGTGATGAGGTGTTCGAGAAAAGAGGAGTAGGCAACACACGGTTGGGGGAAGAGGCAGAGAGGGAAGTAATGGTGGTGGAGCAGAGAAGGGAGGTGGCGATACAGGCGAATGCAAGGAGAAGACCTCACGTGCAAGACACGTGGGGTAGAGGTGATTTCAAAGAGGGAAACTCACGTGCGTGGCACGTGTAGAGAGAAATGAGGGGGTGTGGATGACTAGGCACAGATGGCCTAGTGATGCTGCACCATGCAGCGCATTGACAAGGGAAGTTGACTAGTACACAAAATGTATTAATAAATAGATTAAAAATAGAGGATTGACTCAGAAATGAACAGCATGAAAAATGTGTGGATAAATGTGATCTACAATGCTTATGAAGGACTTAGGTGCAAATGAAATGCAGAATGCATGATATGATTTCTTTTGTGATACTTTATGTATAAAAAATATCAATTTTTGTTTTTAAAATTTTTATTTGATGTTTTGTGGATAAAAAAATGCATGACAAAATACTACATGCTATAAAATGTTATAATGGACTCAAATGTGACTTTTTCAGAATTGTTATGGGTTTTAAATAGGTCAGAAAAATTAGGGAGATTAATTATGTACAAGTAGATTGTGTGGCTTAGCTTAAGTTAGAACATGTCATTTTTATTCCTTTTCTGATTTTTTTATTTTGATTTTTATTCATTTTATTAAAAAATAAATTAATGAAAAAAATAAAAATAAAATAATTAAAACAAGTGAAATATGCGCATGAAATGATGTGTCAAAATTAGAAAATATGCACGATGCACAGTTAGGTCCCGAAACCCAATTTTCACAAATGGACTCTGGTTCTTTTGAAGTTGGTATTGATTTTTAGATATTTAAACTTACACTAATTAGAAAGTGAGTAGAGTTTATTTGAACACCATATGAGAGAGATATCATCATTTTAGTCTGTCTTTTCTAAAACTAGGGTTTTAAATATTTTACATATTTATAAGATAGCATTTTTTAGAATTTTTCATGGTTAAGGTTAGTGATATGTACATAATGGATTTGGTTTCATGACAATTATAATTAGCATGAATTAATTAAAAATACAAAAAATTTTCCTTCTCCTCCTCAGGCTTGAGATGATCTCTTAGTAATCAATTGACCGTGCTTGATGAGTCCTCAATTTAACTCTTTAGATATTCATCCAAGCACTAGCCTCTGTTGAATCACCAATTGTATAATCATTAAGATGACCATGGTACATAGTACTTATTGTACTAAGGGGCCTATTATGCAAATTAGTTATTCTCCATTTCAGATAAGGTAATGATATTTTCATTAACATTTAATGCATAATGGCTTCACATGGGCTGGTATGTTCAACACCCCTCTCATTGCTTCTTCTCTTGTCTGCCCCACTCTTGATCCTATTTTATACTTAGATTATCCATAGCCTGAGTATAGGGGGCAAGCTGACTTCTATTTTATTTTTTTCACTCTCTTATGCTTAGCTCAAGCTATGGCTTCTCTGTGCTTCTTGTGCCCTAAGAACATAGCAATCACTAAGTAAAGGGGGATGTATACATTGTACATATTTTACCCATAACATGTACTTTTGTATAAGTTTAAATTTTATTTAAATGGTGGGCAACAATATTGTAATAGAAAAACCTAAAAAAATTAAAATCTTTTCTATTGGTAGAAAGTCTGACTACTATGCTTAAAAATGAGTAGCCACTTTTCAGTGAGGGAACTACAATCTCCCTTAGCGGAGTGGGTGGTTAAAATACAATGCATATGGCATCGTCTTGAAGTAACACGAGTAGCTATCTAACGGTCTATACTTACACCCATACTGGCTGAAAGTGGATGCACCTATTCATATGAGCTTGGGCCAGTCATTGTTTCTCTAACAAATCCAAAACAACAAAAACACAAAAAAACTGTGTTTGCATTTCACACATGTGCACTTCATCTAGCACTACATGCATTTACGTTGGTGAAAAGTCCTTGGGTTTTGAACCAAGTTATGAGCAGAAACTGGGATGAATCTTTTACTTGACCTTAGTCCACCTAATTTGCAGAGGAACTTCACAGAGAAATAGGATTTTAGACGCTTCATATCTTTGACATAATTATTTGAGTTCCGCATGACAATGTGCAGACATCGACTCTTAGTGTCTAACCTGGACGATTCGTTTTGGGTATGACTATGGAATATGGAATTAATCTGTAATCTCGCACTATGCACTTAGTTCAACTCATATGGAGTGTTGGAAGACTGTGTGAGTCTCTTTATGGTAGCACAGACATCTAACGATCAGAGTATGGGTTGAAATAAAGCTTCAAATGAGGGATGGGCTGCTCACACAATTTTTTCTAAGACCTCAAAACATGTGTATAAAGAAAGATTCTATATCTGTAGGGGCACAAAAGATCCATGCAGTGCAACAAAAAATCCATACAAAAAGAAGCCAACTCCCAAATAAATATTTCACCAAAAAGGTCCAAGCTTCAGACAACTTGCAAATCTTGGTAGGGACTTGGCTAAACTGGCGAACATCAAAAGGAGATGTGGCTACACTGGCCACACTCTAGTTCTTTTATTATTTTCTCCCTCCTTTTTTTATGAACACAACACTCCACGAGTACTAGTTATTAGGGGAGAGGTTTGCATGGTAGTCCAATATTTTTGATGGAAAGATCTAATACCCATTACACACATGATACAATTGTATAATGTTCATGGGGTATACTCTGGGAGTAGGATTGATCTAAGATGACTTCTGATCCGAAACTGTTATAATGATGTGTAGAACTTGGAAGTTGTTGATGTTAAAACTCTGATTCACAGAAGTTACACCAAACTAATAATCCAAAGGTCAGGTCTAGCTCCATTTTTACCTTTTTCTCATGATCTTGGTATGGAATCTGATATCATTTCACCTCTTCATTTCTTTAGTTTCTAGGGGGTGATCAATGTTTAAGTATAGGGGGTTGATCAATTTTTGATTCATCTCTCTAATTAAATGAAAATAAAGCTTCATTTCTATAATTTAGGTTCATTTGCATGTTAACTTCATAAAATTAACTTTCACACACTCATAATTAATTTTCATAAATTAACATTTATGTTTGCATTCATAATCATCTTCCAAGGGGATTAATAGAACTCATTCATTTTTTGAGATGCTTGGGGACGAGCATAGTTTAAGTATAGGTGGTGATGAAACTCATTTCATTATCTTGATTTGCCAATATTAACCCCCTTCCTTAAATTAATATCAAGAAAAATCAAATAAAACATTGTGTATATCTAAGTCTTAGAATAAATTAAAAATACAAAAAATAACAAACTGAAAATCATAGTGTTTTTATATCCTTTAAAACACTCAAAAAATTATTTGCCCTTCGTTTGACCTCATTTTTGTTTTCTTGTCAACATGAAACATGTAGATCTCATCCAGATCTATAACTTTCATATTTTGAGTTTTTCCAAATTCGGCCTTTCTCCTACTTTTTCATGCATCTTGGTTTGAATAACCTGATTCGTCCATGTGGCTCTTTTTGGTTGAGCCACGTGGCCCACTTCACCACGCACCACACCCCCTCCATCCCCCACCGTTAGATCACCTTCTGGAGATTCGATCCCTCCAGCTGCATCCCTAGCTATCCCATCCATCTCTAGCTTCTATCTGGATCGTTCGCCCCCGCCTTCTTCTCCTCATGTCGGGTGTCATCTCCGTAGCCTCCCGATCTTTTCCAAAACTTTCCATCTCCACCATACTTATGTGTCGTGTTCTCCACCCTTAGATCGACCCTCGGATCACATCTCATGCATTCATTCCTACCATCTCACCATGTGGCACCATCCTAGCCCTCTATCTTGCCTCCATTGATCTAATCTGAACCCTTGGTTAGTGCCCACCTCTCAGCCGTTGGATCGCGAGATCCAACGATCAACACTCTGTCTTCTTCCTCTGGCTCCCTTCTCTCCCACGTTCTTTAACTCACACGACCAATGCCCTCTCTCCATTTCCCCTGTATACTCATCCACTCTCTCCACGCCTAATCACTCCCCAACGTAGTCTGCTCTTGCCTCTTCCTCGCGGGAATCCACGCTCGCCATATCTCCCTCTCCTTCGCTTCATATCTTCCATGCAATCCACGTCTCCCTTCATCTGATCTTCCAACTTTTCCCTTCAAATATGTCCTCACCGTCGCACATTCAACTTATCCACTTGTACGTGGGATTGGGCTAGCATCTCTCCACCTCCCCGTGTTAGGGGAGGCTGGATCAACGATGCAAAGAAGGTCCGATCTCTGGTGAGACCCCTAGCCATGGTAGGCTAGGTCTCCGACCCTCCAATGTCGGCGAGCTGCTCCTCGCGGCTGTAAGAGTCCAGCGATGACCTGAGCTTCGCTTAGAAGTCCAAGCACATGCCATGCATCCGCTCAGTCTCTAGGTAAGCTCCTTCGATCATTCTTTGTATTTTTCTTTAATTTCTAGGATTTTATTAGGCTTCAGCTTCCACCTTCACCCTCAACTCTCCATCGCCATAGCTTCACCACTCATCAACCATTTTGGCGCACCTCTCTGATCACCATCTCCCCTTCTCCGACACCTGATCACCAAAGCACCACCTCCTCTCTAGTCATCGGAGACAGAGCTCAGGTTCCTTCACTCCTTCACTTGCATGAAACCCCATTCCACTCATGAGTCCTCCATGCATGCATGATTCAACTTTTGGATTGACATTTGCAAGGATTTCTTGAATGGTCGGAGATTTCACCTAAGCTGCTTTCCAGATCTCCATCTTCGGTAAACTCTCGTCGTCACTTCGATCTAGATCACCCCGGCGGTTCTATGGCATATGATCTTCATCTCCATCACTTCTATAGCCTCCGTCAGACTACAGACATAAGACAATGGTAGAGCGGAGCTAGGAAGATGTTGCCGGATCCCAGCCAAGTATGTCGCAGGTGGTGGTGGCAAGGAGGAACTCGTTGAGTAGTTATCGTACGATCTTCAAGATCGGACGGCTCACAACAGAGCCACGTTGCTACCTTGAGTCTCACTCCACACCTCTAAGATAGAAACACATGAGCCAAGCCATCTCTCCAGCGGATGACACGTAGCCAGAACATCCAGGTTCCGATCACCCGAGCCTCCCGAACCTTGCTCTGAACCCGAGCCAACTTCCGAGCCTCGCCCCATGTGCTTAGGTCATGTGGGGGTTGGGAAATTTGCAAGGAGGTCCCACTAGCTTCTCTAATTTGCAGATAGGTCCTTAGATCATGTGTTAACCACGCGCACCTAGGGTAAATTGCAATCAACCCCCTTCGGGTTTTAATAATTTCAATTTTTCACCATGCGTGTAGGAGATTTATAAGGAAGTCCTTGTGCCTTGTTTTATTTGCATTTAGGTCCTTTTAGGGACTTGTTTGTAATATTTGCTTTATTTATTTTCATGTTTTTCTTGCATTTATGCCCTAGGACTCTTTCTCACATATCTTGAGCATCCAATCTCCAATTTAGTTTATTACAATGACACTTTGAAGCTTGTTTCATTGTGTTTCTAATGGCATTATCGGATTCTTGATTTAACACTCTTATCCAGGATGATTAAATTTTGTAACATAATGTCTTTTATTTAATGATTTCTCATGCCTTGTATTCATGCATCAATGAAATTTACTAAATTAATGGATCCTGAAGTTGACTTAATTTTATTGCTCAATAATCTCAGATAGGAGGGGCATATTTGTATTTACCCTCATTTGCATCTCTTTGCAGGCTAAAAAAACCAAACAAAAATTGTATATTTACATGTGTCTGCATTTCATATCTTTGTGTATTGATCTATGAGTTTCTAACGAACACTTAATCTAAATAATAAGAGTCTAGATAATAACTTAAAAGGCTCATGTCCCTGAGTTCAATCTTGGGATTGCTCAAGTAAAATAAAAATTGACAACCTTAAGTTTAAGCAAGAAATTAATCAAAGTGGTTTTTGACGAAATCTAACTTTACTCGACTGCAACGAAGTCATTAATTCAACATAATTAAGAGGGTGAAATCTGGGCTTGTCACTACCCCATTCATTAGTTGCACCATCTTTGACCATACTTGAGATCACACTCACCTAGATGGTGAAGATTCGATTAGCATAATACCCTTCTCGTTGGTACAGTCTCTTCACTTAGTGCCTCTCAAGAAAACCAAGATGATCGTTTAGTTTAATGATGGATATATCAAGAGGCTAAAGGGTATCCTTGAAAATGTTGTCATTTTGATTCAGGGCATGAGCTACCATGTTGATTTTATCGTATTGCCCATGGAGAGCTCCACTGGGGAGAACTCTCCAATCATCCTAGGACGACCATTCCTCGCCTCTAAGATGGTCGTTATTGATTATGGATCAGGAGAGATTTGCTTCCATCCTGTTGACGATAGCAAAGTCATCATCACCACACTTAATACCAATCAAAGATCTGAACCTGATGCACCTTCACCGATTCTAGCCGACTCCAAGGACTGGGACCTTGAGGAAACCATTAGAGACTGTTGTTATATGTTGGATTCCACTGAGACCTGAGAATTCCTCTCTACGAAGGAAGACTCGAAAAGCATGGACCTCGGAGTTCCTTCTTCTAGTGTTTGACGATGTGTTGATGACATCCGCGAGATTTACACGATTGACACTATTGAGCGGAGGGCTGACATTGATGAGACTAAGGTCGAATTTGATATTGTTTCTTTTATTTAGTAATTCAGGCCTTTTGATGAGCATGATGATCCAGTTGAGACTATAGAGGACGAACATGATTCGACTACTTCCACTGATGAGTTCATTCCTTTTGTTTTGACCAAGATGAGACCTCGCAGTACGACCTTGACTCCACTTCTTCTGATGATGAGTTCGTCCCTTTTCATGATGATATCTGCGAGACACCCATGTCCAGACCTAGCCACACTACTTCCATTGAATTGTATGTGCCTTTTCACACTAGGACCACTGAGGACCTACACCGTGTCTACCCTGATCAGTTTGTGTCATTTGAGGACCCCAATGTCGACCTGCACCATGTCAGATCTATTCCTCATCGGTCCTGTAAGAAGGTTTGCTTTCAACCTTCTTGATCCTCTCTACATCCACTCTGTTGTATATTTGCATTTTTTTACCTCTGTCCATCTTCCATTTCTCTCATCCACCCCATTCTCGTATGTGCCTTGCTTAGGACGTACTCTGTCCTAAGTATAGGGGGTGGATGAGCTGAGTGTTCCTTCATCGTTTCATTCCATCACTCATGTTGTTTCCTATACTTAGGGCTTCTATAACCCAAAGTATTGGGGGAGTGATGTGTACATACTCTTCTATCTTTTTTATTTTTAGATCTCTTTTCTTCTTTTCCTTTTCAATTTTCTTTTGCATCGAAAAAGTGTCGCCCTTTTTTGTTGGTCTTCTATACATAGTACATACTTTGTAATAAGTATAGAGGGTATGCACCCCGAGTTCCTTCTATTCTTTGATCCTCTTCACTTTCTCCTCTTCTTGTCTATACTTAGGGATATCTTACCTTAAGTATAGGGGGAAACAATCTGAGTATGATCTGTTCATTCCCACCCTTGACCCTCCCGGATTGTATATAGTCTACTATACTTAGGATTATTTGATCCTAAGTATAGGGGGGATAGACAACTTCTCATTCGTCCATTCATTTTTTCGTTCATTCTTTATACTTTTCTATACTCTATACGAGTTATGTCTTCTCTTTCTCTCTGATCTATGAGGACATAACTCAAGCTAAGTATAGGGGGTCATATATACTATGTATATACTTTAGCCATAACTTGTACTTTTGTATTTTTATTAATATTTATGGCTAATTAAACTATTACAATTCATTAAAATCGCTTAATAAGAAGATGTCTGTTATTCATGAAATTCTTTTTATACATACTGCTAATAAATCTAGTAAAATTATTTTATGTAAATTCTTTGAAAAATAGTTTGAAAATATTATTGAAAATCTTTTGAGGACTATTTAGAAAACATTTTGTTAAATATTTTCAATCTTTGAACAACATTTTGTTTGAAATTTTTTATTTCTTTGTGTGAAATAAAAATATTTGAAGAACTATTTTCAAATGTTTGGAAAATTGTTGCAAAAATATTTTGAAAAATCTATATTTACTGTTTAAAAAACCTTTGCAAAATGATTTTTAAATGTGTGTAAATATTTGTACAAATTATTTGTAAAAATTATTTTGGACTATAGTTTTCAATTTTTTATGAAAAACCTTTTCAAATGAGTTTGAGGAATATATACATCACACTAAAAATTCTTTATCTATCTATAAAATAGACCACTTATCACTTGTAAATTCTTCAAAACCAAATTCTAGTAAATATAAGATGCATTCTTGTGTAAATATTTGTTATCTAAAATCTTGTATTTTCAAAAGATTCCTAAAAACATTTGCAAAATCTTTTTTTAAAAATGCATTTGCACTATCCTTTTCAAAAATTCATAAAATGTTCAAACTCTTTGAAAATTGCATCACAAAAATATTTTCTGCGTAGCATTTGCATAGCATTCACATTTTTCGGATTGAGTTTGATAATTGAACTAGTCTAAGTAAAATTCGAAGATTAGGGCATGTTACCTAATTAATAGGAACCTTATAGGAACTGGAGTTAAGGTACCTCATGTCTAGTTGAATTAATTCTTTGATGATCACGAGACTTGGTTCAATGGATTCTTGACTGCCTAAGTAGAGTATTTCAGAGTGCATGCATGGCTCTTGTTAATAATGACCTAACTTGGACACCTACACCTTTCACTTGGCTCAGTTGGAGTGGTGAGGATATTTGATTTGCTGGTATGAGACTTACACAAGTGGAAATATTTGTCCTCTAGGGAGGGAAGTGCACCCCAACCCGTCCAGTGATAGTGAACTCTAAAGACATTAGAGCGTGCAAAAGAGGGATAGTCTACTGGATCAAGAGGAAAAACTCCTTATGTAAATGCTACTGTAAATAGCATTTCAAAAGAAAAAGGAACAAAAGTAAAAACTCCAAAAAGGTGTACATGCTTGATCAAAAATAAAATGCCTATTGGAGTGTATATATTTGTATAGTTAATAAGCAAGCTTGAGCTTTTAAATCAAATCATGTGATCCTGTAGCTGGATGACTTGGCTACATTGGTCTTGCATCGTAGGATAGGTAGCTACACTGGCTACCGTCCATTCTTCTCATCACCCCCTCCTCTTGAGCTTGTTGTCACTTGAACTTAGAAGGGAATACCCCACTCATCGAGGAAGGAGTTACTGGATTGGGGAATCATTGGGTTGTCTTGCTGGAGAAGTCAGTCTCTTTGTCATTTCAGTAGGGTAGAGCCACCATCACTTATATTGTAGGAGTCAGATTCATAATCATAAGGGTTTGCGTATGAGCTGAAGTATTCTGACCTGGCATTTAAGGAGACTTGAGCAGAGTTTTGGGGTTCTCGAAGGCAGTTGGATTTCAAATCTGATTCCCACTAAAATTCCACCTGTATTAAAATCCCAAAGGTCCGACTAAAGCTCCAAACTTTGATTTTGTGAATACAAGTTTAATAATTAAATTAAAAGCAAATTCTTTATTTTCTTCTCTTTTGTTTTTATTTTCAAAACTTGTTGCATAAGTGTTTTCTAGGGACTGGACTAGCAAAGGCAAGTATAGGGGGATGATGAATCTTCGTTTCATCATCTTTATTCTATCATTTTGACCTTAAATACCTATTAAATACATGTAAATACCCTTAATTTAGTCATTTAGCATCCATGCATCATTGTGTAAATAGTGTATAAAATACAATTTTTAATGCTAAAATTATAGAATAAAGAAAACAAAAGAAATAGAATAAATATTGAAAATATTTTATGACCTTAAACCCCGAGATGTAGGCATCTCGATGACTAGGTGGACAAGGAATCAAGTAGTGGGAGATAAGGGCCAAAATAGAATAAAATTCCCTTTTATTTAATTCATTATTATTCATTTTGGGATCTATTTTTAGTTCCGCTTTTGATACTTAAAATAAAAAACTTATAACATAAAAGTTGTAGATACTAAAATATAAAAATACAAAATCTATTTCATTTCAAAATCATATACAGATAAAAAGTTATACTCAGAATAAGTTTCCCAAATCTCAACTTTCCAGACCCATGTCTCTCAAATAAAAACTCAAAAATATAAAATTCACTTTAATTGTATATTACTTTTAGTAAGCTATCTAATGAAGGTGGTTTCATATTTTTTGGAGTTACGGTGTGAAAGCTCGGTTTTGGACCCCTATTGTATAGTTATACCCATTAAACTAGTTATTTTATTTATTTACAATTTTATATTTTTTATATTTTTATAAATATATTAATAATTAATGTACACATTAAAATTGGAACAAAAACATAAAAGAAACATTAAAATAAAATAAAATACAAAACTACATAGATGAACTATCTATATCTTTACCTATGTAATAAATTCATCTATATTTATATATTATATGAAAAATAAAATAAAAATATATCCAAGTAACTAGAAGTAAGTTATAAATATAAAATTATAAAGTAAATTAATAAAATTAAAAATAGAAAATAAAAATAAAATACAAAATTACATAGATGAATATACCTATATATAATACCCTAAAAACTAACTTTTTTATTTAGATGAATATACCTGTATATAAACTAACTTACATAGATAAATGATAAGCTTTAAAAAATAAATAAAAATCATAATATAATTCTTTAGAAAATAGTAAACATTTTTATATTAAAACAAAAAATAATGAAATTGTTTATTATTTATTACGTAATTTATAAATAATTTATGGCGTGGTTTTTCCTGGTTAGTCCATGTGGACCAACCAGTCTTCTACGTCATTTGACCTCGGTCAACTCTCTCACTGAGGCTGCTTCCTGTCAGACCTAGCGACTAAGTCTTCTTCTCGGATTTTTGGACGATGAGCCTTGCATCCTTTTGTGTTGATCCCTTCTTCACCTTTTCTCCTCAAGGATCCATCTTATATGCCAGCAACTCTCCTCGAGGATTTGATCATCGATTCTCCAGATATTCCTCCTTCTTTGGAGTCGTCGTCCTCACTTATACAAAACCACCCTTCGGTCTTCCCTCTCTCCTTCAAAACCTTTTGAACATGCCTAGCTTCTCCCACTTGGTGCCCTGGATAGAGTAAAGTGAAAGCTCCTTTCCGACCCTTCCACGGAGATGTTTGACTTGGTTAAGGGCGGTCTCCACGACCTCCGGTGGAGCCCCACCATCGAGGTCCGTTCTTCATGGCTCCAGCCATTGAGGTCCGTTTTTCTTGCTTTTCTGGGTTGATTTAGGCCCTAGATTTCATTCCCCGTCTTTCTTTTCTATGTTAGTTACATATTTTAGCTGAAATTATAACCTTTGTTATTCGTTGGAGCTAGTCTCTGAAGAACCATCCACTGTCTATTTCGATATTTACCGACCCATCAAACACCCTCACTACCCTTCCCTTCGCTTCTACTCTGCGCACCAACCATTCCTTCAACAAGATCCATTGTGGATTTAGTCCTCAGCTCCTCCTCCTCCACCGCTCGTCGGAGGGGCACCACCCGCTCCACCTACCATCCATTCCACCCCCTGGTGCTCCCTGAGCACCACATTTTTGTGATAACGAATCCCCTGCAGGAAACAACGAGGAATAGCCACTGTGCAGGGTTGTAGAGAATAGAATAGGACCTCCAGGTCTGAAGCCTCGTCCGCACCATTGGAGAGGTCTTCGGGCACTTTGGGGAGGTCGACAATCGGAGGAGTACATCAGGCTCGGATCACTTCAGTAGCATCCGAGGAGGCACAGGGAGATCGTTAGGCCCGATCGAAGTTCATCATCGCTTGGTTCTTGGATGGTTCCTACTAACCCCATCAACGTTGTCAGATCAGCCCTTATTCTTCCAGTAAAGAAGTGATCGTTCTATATTCACACACAACCACCGTTCGATCATCCGCTGAAGATATGATCCTGATCCTCCATCCTCGAAGCGACATCGCAAGTTTTGGGGTCGACACTTGTCAAGTGAGATGATGTCAACCGCTGGATGCGTTCTAAGACTGGGTATTTTGAAGATTATTCCCCAGTCGATTTTTTATTTAAATATTAGGATGTAAAATTTCAAAGTTTGCTTTCATATTTTTGTAATTTTGTAAAAGACCCTTGACCTTCTATTATTTACATTTTGGTCCTAGCCGCATCTCCTCCTATGAGGGGTCATGTGAGGCGGCGATTTTGTAGGTAAGGGCATGTGGTTTTGGGTATTTCTTATTTATACAGGAACATTTTTATTCAATTTAATATTTTTATAAAATTTGCATCCAGTCCCATAAACTTCTTGATATTTGCTTCCTTGTCCTTGCTACCAGGGCTTAAGTGTCCTGATACGTGAGCTTGGCTATTTTGTGGGAAATACATCGTAGTTTTGTTTATTTTAGTTTGGTCCTGTAACTTTTTTAAAACGGTGATTAATTTCGAAAAATTTATTGCTAGGACCTTGTACTTTTCGATATTTGCAAAAACACCCCTCCTAGTAATATAGTTTCTCTTTATTTCTTATATTTATCTTATATAGCTACATTGCTCCAACAAAATCGCAAAATATATTTAAGATCCTGATTGCACATTCTTTCGCACACATATTTTGTTTTGCAATTTTAGGACTTTTTAGTATTTATTAAAAATAAAAAATAGGCCTTTTCCCCCTACTTGAAATAGAAAATACATAAAAACTATAAAAACATTTTGAACAATACCAAAAATATATTTTTTTATCTAAGTATTTTTAACTTTTAGATAAAAATCACTAAAAAAAGAAAAATCATACCAATTGAAATATATTTAAAACCTTTATAAAATATAAAAAATTCTTTAAAAAATCTAAAATTGTATTTTTATTTTATATTTTTCTTTATATTATTAGCTATATATAAAAATTAATTTGGAGTAATTTTTACACTATTTGCTATTTTATTTCTCCATTTTAATCTCGATTATTTATTTAAACCTGATTTCAGGTATTTCTGACTTTAAAATATATAAAAAATAGCAAAAATTCCTAAAAAAATCATAAAAATAGTAAAAAAATTAAAAAAATCTAATATATTTTATTTTCTTCATTTTGACTATTTTTTATATTATTTATATTTATCCAAGCATACATTGTATATATATCCTATATATAGTTGTATATATCTATTAAAAGAAAAAGAAAATATAATATATAAAAAGAAAATAAAAAATCATAAAAATAAAATAAAACTCAAAATACAAAAATATAAAATCAAAATTAAAATAAAAAACATTAAAAATAAAAACCCACAAAAGAGAGGACTTATAGCATACATCACAATCACAATTTTGTGCATCTTTTGCCCGATCTATCCTGCTTGTTCCCTGTGTTCATCACTCTACACATACTTGCATTTTGTGCATTTATTGCATAATGGCTTGTTATGGGCTCGTATGTCCAATAATCTCCCACTAGCCCAAAGAGCCATTAGTGGGGTAATCTTTAAACCCACAATCATGTGACAATCATAGGATATTTAGAAAAATAGCTAGGTAAGTTGATCAGTCACTATGTTCCTGAGAGACTATGTCAAGTCCTTTTATAGTATTTGCATATCTCCTGGTCACAGTGCTTGCATCCAACGCGAATGTTGCATCTTATGCAACCAATACTTAATCTTGTTAAAGCAGTTACAGTGTCTTTGACACTACAACTCAATAATCATTATAACCAATATGTAATTTCTATTATCCTTATATAAATACCCTTATTCTCGGAGATCTCTATCTCTTACGACTAAGATCGAGTCTTAAGTCTTATAAGGCATCTGTACTTATTATCTTTTATATCGCTATCTATAAAATATTAAGTTCTTGATGATATGACTTTGAGATCATTATCTCAAAAATCTTTTCATCTTTTCAAGGTGTTTTATTATTACAATAAAGTATTTTATCTCTATAGTAGAATTAGTATCAGTTTATGACTCCCACTGCATGCTAAACATCTGGCTTTTTGTAAACATCTAGCGTACACTGAGCTTCCCAAAGTTGATGCACTTAGGGCATGTTGCTTTGGTATTCACATCCTCAACTCTTTGAGGTGTTATCCCTTCAGATAGGTCAGTTCCATACCTTAAGGGAAAGAAGCATTCCTTTGGAGTTCTCCCAAAATGGAATATCTCCAAAGTGTACCACTGATGAATCTGCATTTTATCATCTTTATTCATTTATTTTAGCTTAAAATCCCTTATAAAACACCTATATATATTGATAAATCCATATTCTTACTTACTTACATCTATGTGTAAATATTGTACATATATTATTGTTTTAACCTAAAATAATAAATAAATAAAAGAAAAATATAAAAAAATAAAAAAGAAGACTACACATATGTAATAAATACATGCTGACCCGAACCTCAAAAGACGGTCAAGACGTGACCTAATCGACCAGGAATAGAGTAGGGAGAGATAGTGACTTTAATCAGAAAATCCAAAAAAATACTTTGTAAATATATCTTCATTTATTCTGTATATATTTATATAAAAATAACACTAACTTATTTATACATAAATTGATCTCAAATTAGATAATTTTGGAAACAAAAGTTTTAAATAAAAAACGTTTTCTAAATAATAAAAATAATTGCAAAATAAAATCATGTACAAAATAAAAATAACCACATCCTGAAAAAGCCACAAATTTATAATTGAACCATCAGTTCCGGCTCCATATGAACTTAAATTGAATCAAACTCACTTCCATCGTTTTCTAATTAAATTATATTTAAAATGGCAATGATTTCTTAATTTTTCGAGTTACAATTTGAAAGTCGCTTTTCTGGGGAGGTGTTTTGCAATTTTATCATTTATTTATTATATATATTTATCCACACTTATTTTTTATACATATTGTATTGTAAACATTTTAATAATTATTTAAAATAATAATAAAATAATAATAATAAATTGTAAAATAAAAAATCCTCTTATTTAATTATGTATATAATTTACTATATGTATATAATATTTGTATATAGTTGATTTCCTTAATTTACCCCCCACAAAAAATTTAAATAATTAACATTTATTATTTAATTTAATTAAGTAACAAAACTAAATAAATAACTAATTAATTATTTAGATAATGTAATTTTATCCACCATTAACTTCCTCCCTTTTTATCCTCTCTATTCAAATTTTTAAAATTCAAATTCAAATTTAATTATTTATTTCTATTTCTCCCTCATTCCAACGGGATCAATATTTTGGTGAGAGGGGCCTATTCTCTAAGAGACATCTTGTTGTAGAGAGGTGCCCAACTTCCGAGTCCTCCGGTGACAGTGAGTCGGTCCTCGTTGAGGCCATCACGACTTTATCCATTTGGCGAGATCCATTTTTTCTCATTTTTTAAGTATAGGTTAATCATAGTTTAATTTTTGTTGTTTTAATTTTGTTGTAATTTTTTAAATTCTAGATCTTAGTTAATCCATCACGATTCGATCTGCCCTTGATTTCGATTTCATAATCATCTTCTCGATATATCCACATTCATATTCTACCTCACGCAACCACTCACCTCCGGCCACATACGGTGTCCAGAGACACGATTCCGATCTCCCATTTCACTAGATGCAAAACCATTCACATTTCTATTTTAATTTCTTGACCGAGCTATTGTGCTCGAGTTGATTTATCTTTATTTTGTTGCAGGTTCACGAGAATTAAAAAACAAAAAAATCAGTTTCTCTTTTTACAAAAAGAAAATATTGCAGTTGATGTTTACAAAAAGAAAAAAAATACAATTGCTATCATAAAATTACAAAAAAATAAAAAAATAGGGGTTGCTCGTTGCAGCTCCAACAGGTATCGCTTGCTGCCGAGCCTCCATCCTCTGCCTGGCAGATCTTCCTCCCCGTGCTCCTGTCACTTTGGGAACCCCAACGAGCATCCAATGCTGAGCACTCACTGCGGTGTGGCTTGGTCCAGCTACCTGGAGCTCCGCACCCAGGTTCACCGTTACCCACTGCGTGCTCCGCCAAACGAGCCCCTCCCTCTTTCCTTGGCTTGAAGAACAAGATAGAAGAACTAGAAGAGAAGAAACCCTAAGGACTATAAAACAATTGGAAAAAAATTACACTTTCACCCCTATAGGTTTCAAAAACTACAAAAGCACACTTGTCATGTAGCCAGTCAGGTGCGGAGCACATTTTATTAGGTAAATTGCATTTTCTTCCCAATGTTTATTTCTTGTTATTTTTTATGCAAAAACAATAAACTATTTGCAATTCAGTCCTTCATTTATAGACTTTAAAATTTCATGTTCTTTTCATGGAAATAAATAGCATTTATCATCAATAAATTCTTTAAAATTCAAGTTAAGTTCTTGTTGTTTTTATCTTCATTGCATAAATTTCTTATTACATTTTATCATCATTTTTTATTATTATAAAATAAAAAACTATGCATTTTTCACTATCTGTAATTTGAAAATTTTAAAAAATTCAAACACCACTTAAACAATTCTAAAAAAAATAGATTACTTATATTATCTTATCTTTTAATTTCTTCGCAAATTTCACGCATTAAATATTTTTAAAACCCAAAAAAAGTAAAATACTCAAAATTTTATATAAATCATATAAAATTGTTGAAAAATCCAAACCACACCTTGACACCTAAGATTCTGGATGGAGTAGATACGTTAGCAGGAGCATAATCGATTTTCTGTTCCAATACATTTTAGTTCTTCTTTTTGATAATTTCCTTTAATTTTTTGGAAAAATAATTTTCATAATTTTCACATTTATTTAGTATTTTTAAATTAAAAAATAATCTTGTTAGCTCATTGTTTGCATTTCCCCTACTTTATTGATTTAAAAAATCCTCAAAAAATATAAAAAATATCTAGAAAAGTACAGAAAACAATAAAAAATCATAAAAATCCAAAATGATTTTCTTTGGACATTTTAAGCATTTTTGTTATTTTTGAAAAATCCAAAATTTGCATTTTCTTTTGTGTATAAATTTGATTTGAAACTTTATTATATTTCAAAAATTTAAAAAATGAAAACTTGAAAACCACTAAAAAATTAAAAATCAGAAAATAAAAAATAGAAATAAAAATATAAAAAATAAAAAAAGATAAAAATCCTCCAACATCAAAGATAGTTTGCATTTGAGATTCCCTTTTCTTTTAATTGATTTTTTTTCAATTATTTGAATAACCCTCAGGATTTGTAGCCTCCCTGACTTCGATTCTATTGTTATACAAGTAAATTAAATAACCAATTCTCTTGCTACATTTATTTTTAATTAACTCGGCTTGAGAACTAATAATAATAATTTCTGACTGAGGGATATTTTGGTTACAACAACAACATGCACATATTATTCATCGTCTAAATAAATAAAAACCCAAGTTAATCTCAATCCAACAAAATGGCGCCGTTTTCGAGGAGACACGACGAGGGTAGTTAAATTTTCCCTAAGATCTGCTATTCTTGGTTGTGAATTTTTGTCTATATTTTTCTGCATTATTTCATTGCACATATTGACTGTATTTATTCATTTGTACTCATATTTATATAATTGTGATTCTTATACATTTTTCATTTCCGCTTTTTTGCAAGGGACCGAAGAATATGAGAAGAAGATTTGAAGGAGACCAAGTATTTGAAAAAAAATGCATAGAATTTCATTTATTTAATTCTATCATTTGAGTTCTTGTAAAAAGGACACTATATACCTTCTTTGTGGAGTCTTTTTCGCCAAGTACTTGTGCACTTGAGGGACCTCGTCGGTTTTTGTCGCATTTTTCGCCTTTTTTATTTTGTTTTCCAATTTTTTTTCTTTATTTTGTGTGGCTGAGCCCTAGTTGTAGGATTTTCTTGACGATAGATTAAGGACAAAAACTTAATTGTATTTGCATGTACCTATAGTTCTCGTTTGGACTTAGTCAAATTTTGAATTGCTTCTCATTTAGACTTGGAATAGAACAATGAAAAGGACTTTACACAACGCTTGCATGACTCACTGGGGTGAGCACCGAAGAGTTCCCCAAGACCGAACTTTTGGATTCTATTTCTGAGTAATTAGCACTTATGTTTCACGCTAATAACAATTTCTGTACCTTGGGTGATTTCATCAGATTGCACTTGCATATAGACATGTTTCAATTCTTCTTAGAATCCTTGCATGTAGAGAGATGGAGGCAAGGTGAGCATTCACACTTTAGCATGCATCATTGTTTTTGCCTCGCATTGCTTTTCCGACTCCCTCCCTCTGATTTTGATAACATAGGCTAAAGTAATTAACTCCCCAATAGGATTCATGCATTCTTATTAAAAACACAAAAAAAGTGATAACAAATAAAATTGGGACTGTTAAAATTACTTGTCCCTAAAATATATGAAAAAGAAAAATATTTATCTTGGGGCGAGTAATCCAGTCATTGTATTCATTTTAAACTGCTCATGTACACACTAAGGTTAGTGCCCAAATCTCATAAGCCAACCTAATGTTTTTACAATTTTTGTAATTCTCATCTAACTCTAAAATAGACAAGATTAAGAGACCGAGCTTTCACGGTCTTCACTGAGCTACATAGGTGAATTGAGGGACGTGTTTTGCTTTGTGTATATTGCTTGTGATTTTTTGTGTGCATATTAGATCCTTCTATGCATTTGCACCTTTTTCTTCATATCTTTTGACTTGACCATCATGCTCTCTCGGTCATTTTCTCTTATTTTGGAGATGTACGGCTGGAGTGATTTTTACCCAACTTTTGTGGATCCCACGAACCCTCCATCAGGTCCACCTCCCTTTTTCCACAGGTCTTTCCTCATAATTTTTGTATATATCTGCCTAACCCATTATTTCAGGAGTTGGACTTTGATTTTTGTCCGCCCTTATTCCACTCACCTGATCCTAGATTTTGGAGTAACCTTTCATGATCTCCAGACTTGATACCTTGAACCAGATGATGGAGCATATGAATTTGATGATTAACAACCTATTTAGTATAAATAAGAGCCAAAATGACGCTCCAATATTTGAGGATATGGATCCACTTAAGGGTAATCATTAAAGCTTGCAATCACCCAAAATACAAAAAAATGAGAAAATTTTAAAAATCCAAAAAGATTTCAAGAGACACATTGTTGATTCATCTTGTGAGGAGAGGGCACCCCTGCCAAAATATTTTCTCACACATTCATTCACCACATGTCCCATCTTTGACCCCAAGGATGCCATTGTACAGACTGCTCTTGGCAATCCTTATGTAAATGATGATTATGATTTCCTCCCTTGTGTGAAGGAGATCCAAAAATTCAAAAAAATGTTGACTAAACCCAAAGTGGTGGATATTATTCATGAGATCATTAAAGCCCCACTTCACCAGTCAATGATAGATTTATCTGCTCCACGACACAAGAAGAGAAAGCAGAGGAGCATCTCTGAGCGTCACATCTTGACCATGGACACTGCCCATATCATCTCTCACTATCCACATTTTAAGAAAGGGAACACTGCCACAACTTTTTTTAGTCGCTCCATCTATGACTATTCTTCTAACAACACTCTCTTTAACGGTGGTTCTTCAATCAATATAATACCCTTCTCTATGGTACAATCTCTTCATCTTGGGCCTCTCAAGAGAACTAGGATGATAGTTCAATTTACCGATGGATATATCAAGAGGCCAAAGGGTATTCTAGAAAACACCATCATTCTTATACAGGGCATGAGCTTCTCTTCTAATTTTGTCGTATTACCCACGGAGACCTCTATCCTGTGGATCACCCTCCAATCATCTTGGAACGACCTTTCCTTGCCTCTACAAGACTCGTTATTGATTACGGATCAAGAGAGATTCTCTTTCATTCTGATGTAGGGAGCGATGTGTTGATCACCACACCCATTACTGACCAGAGACCTGTATCCCAAGAGAGCGTGCCCATGTTAGCCAACCCCAAGAACTCTGACCTTAAGATACTATCAAAGATTTTTGCTATATGTTGGACGATACTGAGACCCAAGAATTCCTCTTCAAGGAGGAAGACTCAGAAAGCAGAGAATTTGGAGTTCCCCTTTCCGGTATGCGGTGATGCATTGATGACATCCACGGGATTTACACAATAGACACCCTAGAGCGGAAGACAGACTCTGAGACTAGACAGAAGGGACGTGATTTTATTGTTCACTGATGAATCTGTTCATTTTCACCTTGATTTAGATGAGACCGTTAAGGTTGTATTTGATTTGATTGCTTTTACAAAGGAATTGAGGCCTTTTAATGAAGATGATGATCTAGTAGAGGCTCGTCAGGCTAGAATTGATCTTACTTTTTCATATAATGGGTTCGAGCCTTTTTACTCTGATATTTGTAATACTTCCCTGGCTGTACATGACCACACTGCTTCTACTGACTGGTTCTTTCATGCACACTCTGAGACCGTTGAGCATACATTCCTGGTCAATCTTGATCAGTCTGTGTCTAATGTTAATCCTGATATCAACCTATACCTTGTCAGATCCATTCCTCAACGATCCCGCAAGAACGTCTGCTTTCGACCTACTCAACCTTTGTACATCCACTCCACTTGTATATCCTTTCATTTCATTCTTTCTTCTTCCATTTTATCAGTCACCCATTTCCATGTGTATATATGCTATACTTAGGATGTGCTTTATCCTAAGTATGGGGGTGAATGATTTGTGTTGTTCATATACGTCTTGTTCATCACTTCTGTCATTGCTTATACTTAGGGATACTCTACGCTAAGTATAGGGGGGTGATGTTGTTCTTATCATTTTTTTTGTGTTTTTCTTCTAATCCCGCTTACTTGTTCCCCAAATACTTTTTTATAGTTAAAATAAAGGGAATCATATTTTTATTCGGTTCATCAATATCAGTCCCTTCTTGATTAGTTTGATTGTTAGAAATGGATTTTTCCATTTTTTTCTATTGATTTAACGAAAAATTGTACATTGACCCTGAGGATGTTAATAATATATAGAAAGATATCAATGTATATTCTTTCAATGAAGGATTTTATAGAATAATGTAATTTACGTATTAATCGGGTCTTTCTTCTTTTGAATATTAGCCAAATATCTTTCCACGATTTGGATTTTTTATCATTAAAATTTGTCTTGTTAGGACTAATAATATTTATATTAGGAATTGGAATTATTTTTTTTGTCCTTTTTGATCTGTTCTATTTGATTCCTGATCGTGATTGTCCTATCCATAAGATCTTTCATTTTTTTTCTACAAGTGAATAATTTGTCCAATTTATTGATTGAATTTGAATGGTCAATTCATGACTATTATTATTATTATTACTAATTATGGAATAGGGCTATTCTACTCAAAGTATAGGGGGGCAAGACGAACCGTTGAGTACATTCTCTTCATCGGTTTTTCTCTTTTGTACAGTCTTCTATACTTAGGATTACTTGATCCTAAGTATAGGGGGATCACCTAATTCTATTCTTTTCATCTTTTCTTTGAGTCGTTGTAGCATAGAAGTCTTTTCGCTTTTCTATACATAACACGAGTTATGTCTTCCTTTGCCGCTCTCTTGTCACTATGAGGACATAGTTTGAGCTAAGTGTAGGGAGGTGTCATATATTGTATATATACTTTAAACATAACATGTATTTTTAAATTATGGTTATTTTTATGATATGTACATAAATACGTAAAATCTACGAGTGTAAATAGACTTTGGTCATCACCTAACTTAAATTTTAAAAAACTAAAAACACAGAAAAAAATAAAAACTAAAAAACTAAAAAAAACAAAACAAACAAACAAAAAACAAAACAAAAAATAACAAAACAAAAATTCCTCTTATATCAAAAAAATTTGTATATACTTGTATATATTTTACTAACCCTTTTCCCTTAAAACAATC
Source organism: Ottelia alismoides (assembly GCA_037367405.1). NCBI lineage: Eukaryota > Viridiplantae > Streptophyta > Magnoliopsida > Alismatales > Hydrocharitaceae > Ottelia > Ottelia alismoides. The sequence goes on from JAZKJV010010688.1 coordinate 508,153, forward strand.
CCCAAAAACTACAAAACCAAAAGTCTATAAAAAATTACATAATTAAAATTTCAAAAAATCTCTCTTTTCACATGTGCATCAAATTTTTTCCGAAAATCCATAAAAAGTCCAAAATTAGAAAATTGTTTCACAAAAAGATTTTACTTACATTGTACATATTTTATTGCATCAGCATATGCATTTTTTAGGATAATTTTGACATTTAAACTAAGTTTGGAATAAAATTGAAGAACTGAGCTTAGTTGGACCTTAATCCAATTAATTTTAAAGGAATCTTATAAGAACTGGAGTTAAGACTTTTTAGGTCCTATGACTTAATTCTTTGTGTCATAAGACTATGTTTACATGTCATCAATCTAAGTAGAATATTTAACAACACATGCATGATTCTTCTAGACCATGTATTATCTTGAACAAGCACTCTACGCTCTTCTGGAGGAGGTAGTGAGGAGGTAGAATCTTTTGGCTTGGGGTAGCACACGGGTATGTAACAACTAGTGGGAGTATCTATATTCCTCTAGTGAGGGAAGTGCATATCAACCTGATCTAGTGGCACTGAGGTCTAAAGACATGATGTTGTGGGGTTGCAATAATGCTTCAGAAGACGGATAGTCTACTAGCTCAAGAGGAAAAACTACTTATGTACATGATGCACCTTGTATATATTTGAAAAATAAAAAAATGAAAAAATGAAAAAAATCAAGCAGAGTCTCCAAAAGTGGACATTCCGGATTGAAAAGTAAAATGTCTGCCGGAGTATATATACAAGTGAAGAAAAAGAAGAAGATTCAAAGTCAAATTTTTGTAGCTTGCAGTGGATGACTTGGCTACACTGGTTACTGTCCATTCTTTTCTCCATCTCCTCTTCTTGAGTTGGTTGTGCTTAAACTTAGAAGGGAATATCCCCACTCATCAAGGAGAGAGTTGCTAGACCGGGGGACTAGAGTTACCTTTTTGAGAGAGGCTATTTCATTGTTACTTTTAAGATGTAGAGCTATATTTCACTTACACCGTACAAGTAAAGATTCATAGTCATAAGAATTTGTGTATGTAGACTTGTTCAAACCTGACTCTTGTGGAACTTGAAGACTGTTAGGTTTTTAATCTATTTCTAATTAAGGTTCCGCCACACTAATAATCTAAAGGTCCGACATAACTCCATACTACAATTTTATGAAAATAAGATTAATACTCAAAATTGTCCTAATTTCATTATTTTTTCCTTTCTTTTTCTTCTATTCACTTATTCTTTCAAATAAGTGTTTGCTAAGGGACTATCAAAGATAAAGTATAGGGGTGATGAATCTGCATTTCATCATCTTTATTCATTTATTTTAGCTTAAAATCCCTTACAAAACACCTTTATATATTGATAAATCTATATTATTACTAACTTTCATTTGTGCATAAATATTGTACATATATTACTATTTTAACCTAAAATAAACAAATAAATAAAGGAAAATTAAAGAAAATAAATAAAAGAAGAAGACTGTATATATGTAATAGATACAGGCTAAACCAAACCCCGAGAGAATGTAAAGACTTCACCTAATCGACCAGGAATAAAGTACATAGAGATAGGGTCTTTAATCACAAAATCCAAAAAAAAACTTTATATATATTTCTTCATTTATTATGCATATATTTGTATAAAACTAACCCTATTTTATTTGTACATAAATTGACATCAAATTAAATAATTTTCAAAATAAAAGTTGTAAATAAAAATATTTCTAAATAATATAAATAATTGCAAAATAAAATCATGTACAAAATAAAAATAACCACATTTATAAAGTACAATAAAACGATAATTGAAAGACCAATTCTGGCTCTATATGAACTCAAATTGAATCAAACTCACTTCTTTCATATCCTAAATTAAATTATCTTTAAAATAATAGTGGTTTCATAATTTTTGGAATTATGATTTGAAAGTTGATTTTCTAGGTGGTTTTACAATTTTACTAATTATTTGTTTTATATACTTATCCACGCTTATTTTTATAATATTGTATTGTAAATTTTTTAATAATTATTTAAAATAAAAAATAATAATAATAAATTTGTAAAACATAAAAAAATTAATTCCCTGATTTAACTATGTTTATAATGCACTATATGTATATAGTATTTGTATATAGTTGATTTCCTTAAATAACCACCACAAAAAAATAATAATTAGCATTTATTATTTAAGTTAATTAAGTGATGAAATTAATTAATTAATTATGTATGCAGATAATTTAATTTTATCCACCACTAACCTCCTTCCTTCTTATCGTCTCTATTCAAATTTTTAGCATTCAAATTCAATTATTTTTTTCTATTTAGATTGATCCTCCTTCCTCATTCCAGCTGGATATATATTTTGGTGAGAGGAGCCTATTCTCTAAGAATCATCTTGTCGCAGAGAGGTGCCTAGCTTTGAAGCTGTCCGGTGACAGCGAGTCGTTCCTCGTTGAGGCCATCACGGTGTTATCCACTCCCATTCGGTGAGATCCATTTTCTTGTTTTTTTAATCTATGTTAGTCATAACTTATTTTTTACATTTTTTATTTTTTTGTCATTTTTTAATTCTAGATCTTACTTAATCATTTAATCAACCATCATGATTCGATAAAACCTCGATTTCGATTTCATAACCATCTTCTCACTCTATCCAAGTTCACATTCTACCTGACACAATCAGTCACCTCCAGCCACATTCGTGGTTAGAGACACGGTTCCGATCTCCTATTTCACTTTATCCAAAACCATTTGCATTTCTATTTTTATTCCATGACTGATCTGTCGTACTCGAGTCGATTTATCTTTATTTTGTTGCAAATTCACATGAACTAAAAAATACAAAAAAATCAGCTTCTTTTTTTAAAAAAATAAAATATTGCGGCTATAAAAAAGGAAAAAATTACAACTGCTCTCAAAAAATATTACAAAAAAATAAAAAAAATAAAAAAATAAAAAAAAGATTTAGGTTTGCCCAATGCAACCCCAGATGGCGCCACCCGCTGCAGAGCAGTCCTCCTCTGCCTGGCAGACCTTCCTCCCTATGCTCCTGCCACTGTGGGAGCCTCGACAAGCATCCACCGCTGCACGCCCACTATGGTGGAGCTTGGTCCAACCACCTGGACCTCCGCACCGAGGTTCACCATCATACGTCGCGTGCTCCGTCAAACGAGCCCCCTCTCAATCACTAACATCTTCGACCCTTGGAAGAGACAGTCGCTGCTCATCTGAACTGCCCCACTTGCCTGCTTGGAGAGACGCCACCATCCGCCTACGACAACCATTACCTCCTGTACACAAAGAACTCCACCAACCCTTGAAGCTGCATCGTCGTGCAGATCATCTCGTCGTCGACGACTGTGCGAGGGTGTGTGTCACCCTCCTCTAGAATGCATCACCCTCAAGAACAATTTGCCTTTCATCGATCACCACCGTAGCCTCCTGCCTCCTTCCCACTGCCCGCAACCATCTCCACCAGCTTGATCCACCATCGCACAACCTAATGCTAAGAACATCTACCACTACTCCACAATGCAAGAACCACCTTCCTTGAAAACCGACCCGTACCACCAACAAGGCGAGTGGGAATGATAAGAAATGCAAGGTGGTGGTGCCTTTCCCCTTTCCTTGGCTTGAAGAAAAAGAGATAAGAACGAGAAGAGAAGAAACCCTCAGAAGTATAAAAATTGGAAAAATTGTAATTTCATCCTTGAAGATTTCAGTAATTGCAAAGCACACATGCCCTATAGCAAGTCAGGTGTAGAGCACATTTTATTGGGTAAATTGCATTTTTCCTTGTAATTATTTCTTGTTATTTTTATGCAAAAACAATAAACTAATTGCAATCGGTTCTTCATTATCAGACTTTCAATTTGCATGTTCTTTTCATTGAAAGAAATATCATTTGTGATCAATAAATTCTCAAAAATTTAAGTTAAGGTCAATTGTGTTTATCTTCATTGTGTATATTTCTTATTGTATTTTATCATATTTTCTTGTTATTAAAAAAATAAGTGCATTTTTCACAGTTTACAATTTGAAAAATCATAAAAATTCAATTATCACTGTAAAAATTCCCAAAATATAGATTAGTTTTATTTCATTGTCTTTTAATTTTTATGCACATTTCATGTTTTAGATATTTTAAAATAAGAAAAAATAAAATACTTAAATTTTCTAAAAATTGTAGAAAAAAACCAAAAATAGTGATTTCAGATCCTAATTTCCTTTAGTTTTTAGTAAAAATAGTTTTTATAATTTTTACATTTATTTGGTATTTTTTATTTGCAAAACAATCTTGTTTACTCATTGTTTACATTTTCTCCTATTTTTATTCATTTTAAAAATCCTAAAATATATAAAAATCTCTAGAAAATTACAAAAAATAGTAAAAAATAATTAAAACAGAAAAAGATTTTATTTGGACATTTTTTGAGCTTTTTTTATTTTTTAAAGATCCAAAAAGTTGCATTTTCTTTCTAGTATAAATTTGCTTTGAAAATTAATTATATTTCGAAAAACTTAAAAATTTGCAGAATTAGAAACCACTAAAAATTAAAAATCTGAAAATAAAAATAGAAATTAAAAAAATAAAAATAAAAAGATAAAATCCTACAAAAACCAAAGGGAGTTTGCATTTGAGATTCCCTTTTCTTTTATTTGATTTTATTCAATTATTTGAATAACCCTCAGGATTTGTAGCCTCCCTGAGTTCGATCCTATTGTTATATAGGTAAATTAAATTGCAAATTCTCTCACTACATTCTTTTGTAATTTTTTCAGTTTGAGAATTAAAAAATATAATATTTTTTGAGGGATATTTGGGTTGCGACGACAACGCACATTTATTATACATCATCTAAATAAGTGCCCTCTTCTCCTTGCTTCTAAACAACCTCAGAACTAAGATCTAAGAAGTATCCTTGAGATCATATCTCAAGGTATGGAAAAAACAGAGTATAAAAATACTTATTGTTATCCTTTTATCATTCCAAATGATTAGGATATCATCTACATTTAGCACAATGAACACAACGACGCCCCCACTAAGGTTCACATGGATCATCAAAATTCTATTTGAAATCATAACATTTATAATTTCATCAAATATGATGTTCAAACTACAAGAAGCTTATTCGAATCCATAGATGGAGTTATTCAGCTTGCACACTTTGCTTTCCTCAACCATGAAGATCTGGGGTTGTTCATATGAATATCCTCGCTGAGGAATTCATAGAGGAATGCAATCTTGACTTCTATCGTGTAGATGTCATAGTCAAGTTTATAGATACAGTTTGCAATATTATGATGGGTTTAAGCATGGTCACTAAATAACAAGTCTCATCGCAAGCAATGTCTTCTCTTAGTATGTATCTTGTGGATACGAGTCATGCTTTGAAGGTCTCTACCTTCTCATCAGGTTCCCCCTTTCCCTTGAAGATACATTTACAACTAACAGGTTTTACCCTTATAGGTGGATCCTCGAGGGTCTATATATAACACTTGTATACGAAGTATATTTTAGACTTCATTGCTAACATTCTTCTTTCCATGTCATGATCCTTGAAGCTTCATCATATGAACTCAGATCATTTGTCAGACTTAATCGACACATGGAATCCATCCTCAAACTCATTTGAAGGGGTATAAGTGTTTCACCATTAATTATCCTTTTAATTCTTGATTTTAGGAGCTTCATTATTTTCTCAAGATTCAATGAGATTCTTAACTTCATTTTAATCTTGATTCTCAAGAGAGTCATCCTCTAAGAATCAAATCCATAAATATGCGATCTTTTAATAATCTCAAGGTCATAACATATGTATCCAATACCATCCTTTATATTCCTAATAAAGTAGCACTCCCTAGTGCTACATTCTAGCATACTTGCATCTGTAATATGATTATGGATGAAGTGACTCTAAATCCTCAAGTTTCCTACATTTAGGTTCCAAACCATAGCCTATGAGGGGTTTGAGGTTCATATTAGCATAGAATCATATTATGGATATTTATTGTGGTCTCTACTACATATAGACCTAGAAACCGAGGTAATTGTGCTAAGATTCATCACTAATGAAATCATGTCAAACATGATCCAATTGTATCTCTCTACAACTCTATTGAGTTAAGGTGTATTAGGATCAGTGATATATGAATGTATTCTTGTCTCCATAAGGTATTCCAGGAATTCATCTAATAGGTGCATGCTACCTGGGTTAGATCAAATTCATTTCATCTTCCTTCAAACTTTGGTTCTAAACCAAAATTGTGAAATCTTTGAACATTTGAAAGGTTTCTAAGGTGAAGGGAAAAAATCTCATATCATAAATATTCATTAATAGATATCACTTATCACTAATGTTTATTATGATATAGATGACCCACATACATCAATATGCATGAGATCTTGAATACATTGGAATCTTTCACCATTCTCAGAGAAGGGTACATTAGACATTTTTACTTTGAATACAATATTCACAAGTATGTAAGATTTGAAATTGGGGTTGATGGGGTGCCCCCTGGAGGCAGCCAACATGGCTGCCCCACCCCATTTTTGGGCAAATTTTTTTATTTTTTTGAAAAATATCATCATATATATTCACCCCTATATCTCTCCTATATGCCATTCGAATTTCGACAGAAACAGAGACTCCTATGGCCTTCATCCAGACAGGGTTGATTTAAAAAAATCATGCGACTGTTAAAAAATGATGTCTGGATGGAGGCTGTAGGAGTCTCTGTTTTTGACAAAATTCGAATGAAATATAGGAGGGATATAGGGATGAATATACAGGGTGATATTTTTCCAAAAAATAAAAAACTTTTACGAAAAATAGGGTGGGGGCAGCCATGTTGCCCCATTTTCCCTTTGAAATTTCAGATAGTCAAAAGTTTTATCTCTTACTAGTCTATTGAGCTCATCAATAGACATATGTTTAAGGCTTGATGCCAGATCATTGTCAAATGATCTTTATCCTCCTATTGATCTTCTAAGGTTTACTTTTTAGTATTTAGGAATGTTAATGAACCATTCATTAAATTTCTAATTTATTAGAGTCCTCTATATATTAGATTACCATCTGAAATATGTCCATCATAACTCTTTATGATAGATCTATTCTAGAATTTATGTTTATTTCCATTATTTAGAAATATACAATAAGTGTATTCTAACATCTAGGTCATAGTGGCATTCTCTAAGACTAAGGACTCTCCCACTGAAATTATGAAGTCTATTAATACAATAGAGATGGTTGCAACAATTTCATCAATATCCATGTGTATGACTATTAAACCTTAAGATCAAATTTTACAGTCTTCTAAAACATGTGCAACCAATTGCAAGTGTTACTAGAAAATTGAGATACAATTATTAGACTTCGATCTTATATAATAAGAAAGTCGATTTCAATGATTATATGTGTATTATATAATATTACGATGCATTATTCGAGTCCTTCTCTAAGGATGTTAGATAGCCTAGATAGTCATACTATCAATATATTTGGCTTGTTGCAGTATCAACATGTATCCAACTCTTTGCATGTCGTATGGAAGTCATGGAAGTACAATCAACTCTTTGACTTTCCTTCTTACTTGGGTCATACCCATACTTCCACTCATCTATAAACAACCATTTCTTAAGATAAGGGAACTCTTACATTGAACATGTCCACAAGGGACTTCAATATAAGAGTACTTCAACATTTATAAATGCTTCGTCCAATTCATATAATATTAATATTATGAAGCATCATGAAAGACTTGAGTATATATAGCAGAATGATGACACTTATCATATCTACATCCATCTCGACTCTTAAAGACATAGATTTAGGCAAGTACTCAAACATTTTGAATATATCATCTCTTATCAATCTGAAATTCTGCATAATGCAGTGAACCATGTCATTCATGATAAATGTCGAGAGCACATATGTTTGATAGGACACCTTCTTTAATTTTTATAAGGATTATTTGACAATTACGATCATCATCGACATGTCACTTCCAAAGTACATTCGGTGAGCGATCAAGACTATAGAGACATACAAACCCTAGGGTTGTAGTCCTATTGTCTGTTTAATTGTCATTCCTTATTATTATGAGGAAACATGCACATTACAACCACTTACATTATGTGTCCAACTGCAAGTATCACATCTTGGTCATGGATCCCATCCATGGCAATTCACTGGTTATTATTGAGTATAGTATTAAATGGGTTTAATAAGGATTATTTGATATAAGAAATTTACATATATATTACTTTGATTTAAGAATTTTTATATCAAAATTGTCTTGCTTTGTCATCACTGAAAGTTCATTCCCTGATTCACTTTCTATGTAAGAGATATACTTACCATAATATCTCAAGAAAGTTCTGTGATCTCCTTTCTTATCTTTGTATATCTATTGAACTGGATTTTTCACGGGTCTAAAGTACGTCTTACACAAGGAGGAGACACAGTCGCTGTGGCGACCCGCAAGAAACCCCGATTCAAACAATAATTAACCCACAATAGATAAATCAAGCAATGAAACTAAGTGTGCAGAGTTAAAATTTATTATAACTCTACAAAAGATGTGCATAGTGCAAGTAATGTAGAGGTCGAACACAGGGAACAAGAGGTAGATTGGGGCAAAGAATGCTCAAAATGAATGCGATGTATTTGTCTATATGTGTTAATTTTTGTGGGTTTTTAATTTTATATTTTTTATTTGATTTTTTATTTTTATATTTGTTTATATTTTTATTTTTATTTTTCTTATTTTGGATTTTTTATATTTTATATTTTTATATTTTCTTTTTCTTTTAAAGTATATAACTATATAGAGAATGTATATACAAGATAAGCAAGAGAGAGATAAAAGTAAGTAAAAGTATTCAAAATTCAAGAAATAAAATCTTTTTATGCTTTTATATTTTTCTAATTTTTTGTGATTTTTCTGTATTTTTTGCTATTTTTTGGTATTTTTTAAGTTAAAAATTCTCAAAATAAGGAATATAATAAACAACCGAAATTAAAATGGAGAGGAAAAATATAAAATAGAGGCAAAAACTCTCCAAATTAATTTTTATATAAAGATAATAATATATAGAAAATCAGAGCTGGAAAATATATTTTTTGGATTTTATGAGTTTTTAATATTTTTATAAAGGTTTTAGGGGGTTTTTTAAATTTTTATGAATTTTATTTTATATTGTTTTAGTGGTTTTTGGTCTGAAGGTGTAAAATACATAAATAAATACGAAATATATTTTTTTGGAATTTTTCAGAAGAGTTTTAATAATTTTTATATATTTTCTAATGCAAACAGGGAAGAAAATGCATGTTTTTGATTTTTTTTAAATAGGAAAATGCTTCAAAAATGTCAAGTAAAAATATGGCAATGAAGTGCAATGCAACATGAACTTATGCCTATTTTTTAGTATTTTTTTGTTTTTATATAGGCGTGAAATAAATACAATCAATAAAGAGAAACTACACTATCGGCAAGGGTACTTTTGTAATTAAATAAAAGTTCAAGGGCTGCAGTGTAAATTTCACAGAAACTTATAATGCTCTCAAAAGTTATAGGACCATTTATCAATAATCAAAACTTTTATCCCTTCCCTGCAAAATTGCCAAATCTCGCATGATAAGCACTTGAGCCTGGCGGGGACTAGAACGTAATTATACAAAAGGCTGGGAGTATATTGCAAAATGTCTAAAAAGTTACAAGTTTTAAGAAAGTTTCAAGACGTAATAGAAATAATACAAATGCCAAGGGCCTGGCCACGAATTGTCTCCTCACGTGAAGCGTCACGTGAGGTGACGTGGTCAGGACTAAAATATAAATATGTAAAGTTCAAGGGACTTTTTATAAAATATTACAAAAATAATAAAGCTGCAAATGAAAGATTAAGTACTAATACTAAAAACAAAAAGTGGCGAGGACTAGAGTACAAATACCCACGCCTATACAGATCGGATGGCTGATAACTGACATTTTGCGAGGGTCAAAATTATGTTGTCGCTGAGGCGACCGCTCACAGAACATCGGTTAGTCAGCAATTAACCCACAATAAAAGAATAAAACAATTGAGTCCGAAAAGTGTGAATTAACATTTTTTACTCTACCACAAAATGTACAGTGAACAAGTATGTAGAGGTCGAACCACAGAGAGCAATGCAAAAATGAAGTAGCCTATTGTGCATGTACAACAGAGTCATCCTTGTGTGAAGCCTATTTTTGTCGGTTTTCATTATATTTATTATTTTTTAAATTTAATTTTTAGATTTTTATATATATTAATAAATATGTGGATATATGTATATATATATGTTTTTTTTAATTTTTCTTTTCAATAGGGGAATATATATATAAAGGAGAGAGAGGAGTGATACAATATTTATAAAAATATATAAAAACACTCAAAATTACAGAAATAAAATATTTTTGGTATTTTCATGATTTTTTACTGTTTTTGTGATTTTTGGGTATTTTTCAAAATGTTTTTGATATTTTTAAATAGCAAAATAAAGGAAAATAGGGATTTAGCTACTGGTTGGGGGTAAAATGGTGAATTAAAAATATCACACCACCACAAAATTTTTCCAAACCATTTTTCAAGTAAAGAGAATACTATATAGAAACTACAGAACTTGAGTTTGCAATTTTTGGGGTTTTCTAGAATTTTTTATATTTTTTAGAAGTTTTTGAGTATTTTTGAATTTTTAAGGTTTTTTCTTTCGAGGTTTTTAGTGATTTTTTGACTGACACTAAAATATGATAAAATAGACCATAGTTAATTTTTTTTGGAATTTTTCGAGGTGTTTTACTATTTTTTTTGGATTTTCTAAGCTAGGCAGTAAATAAAATGCATGTTTATGATTTTTAATAAATGAAAAAATGCACTAAAAATGAAAACTAAAAATATAGCATGCAAGAGCATGCTAACAGTAGCTTATATTCTTTTTCGTGGAATTTTTCAAGATAATATGATGCTTGAAATAAATGGACAAAGCCTACAAAAATTAATGGCCTAGCAGAGGCATTTTTGCAAATAAAAATAAAGTCAGGGGCTTCGGTGCAAAAACACCAAAAATATAACACGTGGATTGCAAATTTAAAGGCTAAAGTGAAATACAAAACCCGCCTAGGACCCCCGTGCAAAATGACCATCACGTGGGACTACACGTGATCCGTACCCACAGGGACCCACTAGCAATTTCAGAAAGTCCAGGGTCTTTCATGCAATTTTTCACAAAAAATATTACACTTGAATTTTTATTTTACGGACTAAACATAAATGTACAAACATACAGGGGGTCATATGCAAATTAGCCTCCTCACGTGGAACGACACGTGAGGTGACGTGGACTGGCCCTCAAAGTAATATGCCAATCATACAGGGGGTCCATGCAAAATTTACACACTAAAATAAACTTCGACTTTTATTTACAGAGGTGAACGATAAATACAAAAAATGATTGGGGCTGAATAAGAAATTTATCCCTAAATGTGCGCTGGTGGACGGCGTGGATTACTTCACTTGGACACGCGTCGCGCATCCATCGGCTGATACCGGTTCGCAGATGAAGGCTGAGATTAGATCAGCCTCGCTAATCGGACGGTGGGTGCAAGCCTTCATCTGACGGTCCACGTTCAATCTGGGTCGCGCCTCCTGATCTGACGGCGATGGAGCCCCCTGGAAGAACAGGGAAGAAGCTCGTGCGTGGTGAGCTTCGATCGTGAAGCTTTGGCTCCTCCAGGCTTCTTCCTCGCATCTGAGATGGTCTGGATGTAGCGGGAGGCCTTCCGCGTCTGCTGATGGTCTCTCCATGGCTCCTGGAGGTCAAAGCGCTCGCACGAGGTCGATGAAGGTCGGGACCTCCAGGAGACTCTTCCTGGTTCGAATCAAGCCCAGGAGGGCTCGCTGCTGTGTTTGACCTGCATAGGAAGAACCGGGGGAACGAGGGCTATCTCCTCGACCCCGGGTTTTGAAGCTCTGTCGTAAAATGGGGTGAGGCGGAGGAGCTCCGGCGTTAGGCGGAGGTGGAGCTCCGATTCGCAAGGACTGAGGGTCCTTGGTTAAACAAAAGCGATCGGGAGGTGGAGCAGGCGATGGGGAACGAAGTGAGGTGACTGGGGCGGTTGGAAACGGTCGAGATCACAGTGAAGAAGTCGCCGGAGCGGAGCTCAGGCGAACTTAGTTGTTTCGATTTCACGTTAAGCTAAGGATCTACAGACTAAACTAAGAACAGAATTTAAATTCTAAAATTAAAATCTACCTAAAATGCAATAAAGGGCAGCTCTTATACCTGGGGGCCACCAGGGAGCAGGACGGACGTCGGAGCTCCGCCGTGTCAAAACTTTCCCTCCTCCGGCCGATTTGAGGTGCTGGAACGCTATGCCTGTCACGAGGAACCTCCCAGGATCAAAATCGAAGCTTTTGGGTGGATGAATATGGCCAAATTTGAGGAGGGGGCGGAGCTTCTTATTTATAAACACTAGGATGGACCCTTATTGATCGGCGTTTATTGATTAATCTAATGAGCATCAAGTTGATCTAAGATATCGGCGGGTATCAGTGATCATCAGGGATCATTTCTTGTGAAGCAAACGAGCTCGATCGATGGACGAGATGGTCGTAAAAAAGGGAAGAAATTCGGGGAAAAGACAGTTCAGAGATGCCAGGTCCCTGATGGGACAGTTGACCTGGTGGTCAACCAAGGCCGGCGCCCCATTGGTCCACCTCGGCCGCTAGAGGACAAAACATGAAACTTTATTCTAAAATGATTTATTTGCCATAATAAATGATTTTATTAGAATTTTCTTATAAAATTAATTCATGTAGTATTTGTTTATGATTTTTATTTATTTTTTCGATGTATTTTATCATGGTTTTATTTTAATAAGGTATTTATGTATGTATTTACATGTATTTTGTATATTTTATTTTTATTTTCTTTATTTTGTTTAATTATTTTATTGTCTTATTTTATAAATTTATAATTTATTTTTTTTGAGTGTGAGGGTATTTTTATTTAATTTTTATGAGTTTATTTCCATTTTTAAATAAATAGGTATATGTATATGTAGGTGTACTTATAGGTATTTTACCTATATATTCTATGTACTTAATTTATTAAATATATTTTCTTGATTTTTATTTTGAATCTGTATTTTTAATAAGTTATATGTAATATTTACAATATTAGAAAAATATGAAAGAATTAAAGAATGTTTCCCTTCTTTATTTAGATATATACTTGACATAGGTATTATGCCTATTATCTTGCGTATACTTATTTTATTTTATAAGCCCTTTTTAGTTTTATTATAATCTCAATATGTACATGTATTACATACATTATTTACAAAATTCTAAAAATATAATTTGATAAAAATAATGGATAATGAATAAATTGAATATTTTAATCAGGCAGATTGCACAATGAAGGCCAAAAACCTAACTTTTGCAGATGGACTCCAACACTATGGTCCTAAGGAAGAACTATCCTATGATCATATGGGAATCCTTCTAATTCGTAGGAATTCTAGAATTGTAAACTCAATAGGATAGTTTCGTCCCTCAGTACTAATTACAACATTCATGATCTTAACCTTAGGTCTCTTACTTGATGTGTATGAAAACTGAAGTACGTCTCTCGATTTCCTAAGAGGTTTCAGATGTTTATAAATTGGAGTGGGCATGACATTGATGGAGGGAACATTGTCTAAAAACGTCTAGCAAACTAGATTTCATTGATCTGGCTAGTTACAAAGTGTACACCCATGTACCTCTTCTTTCTTGGGAGCCCTTTTCTTATTAAGCGAGATGTAGCGATGGAGAGGATGTGCTTCTTTGCTCAGCTTGAGTTCTTTATGCTGACCCTTGTTAATGTGCATCTCACCTTAAGGTATTTTCTAAAAATCGGGTCTCTTTCTATCATCTCTTATAGGGACAAAGTAACATTCATGTTTTCTTTACAGATACGGGACACATCCTCATCTTTTTTTGGGTTTTTATGTTTTCCCTCTTTCCAACGTTTAAAGCATGGGGGAAATGATTTATGGGATCAAGATGAAGAATTGAAACATCACTTTTCTTGAAAATAATAGTCTGTACATGACTCAGACTGGGACTGATAGAAGGACTCTAACTAGAACTAGGAAAAGAGAATTATGACTGTGGTTGAGGTGGACTTTGTTGCTATTGCGAGTCCTCCTCTTCCAATTCTGACTGCTCGACTCTGCTATCATGTATTGGTTTGTTGTGGGTACTTTTTTTCTCTCCTCTTCTTCTTCCCTAGATGTATGCTTAGGTATGGACACTGGGTTATGTCATCGCGTTCCCTTGCTCGATCATGCATGGTTACTGCCTTTCCGCTCTTGAGAGAAATATGATTCGTGTCATCATGTGAAAAGATCTTGTATTCAGGTAAAGAGCATTCTGAGATTATTATCTGATATTCGTGTCCTTGCAAGATATGGGTATGTGAAGTTGAGATTTTGGCTTTTTATTCAGTGTATAAAATGTACACTAGGTATTATTTTTAGGCAAACTCAATTTTGTATTTTTATTTACATTATTATCTACAACTTTCTTGTAAAAAGTTTCTTTATTTGATGAATGAATAATTGTATACAAAATAGGTGTCAAAAAATGCATAAATGCATGAATAAATGAGGCATTTAGTGTACACTGGCCCTTATCTTCCCCTACTTTATTCCTTGTCGACCGATTCCATGCTGGCCTTGGTCTCGGGGTTCGGGTCATAAAATATTTGCGATATTTTATTCCTTTTTCTTTTCTCCCCTTTATCCTATAATTTTGACATTAAAACCCTTATTTTATGTACAATGAATACAATAAATAATAGATGCTATTATGTACAAATTGATGCTATTTACATGCATTTACTAGGGTTTTCAAGGCCAAAATGATAGAATAAAGATGATGAAATGGAGGTTCATCACCCCCCTATACTTGCCTTTGCTAGTCCCTAGCAAATACTTATGCAATAAGTATAAAAAGAATGAAAAGAAAAGAAAAAGGAAATTGAAAATAGAAAAAGATAAAATGAATAAGATAGCTTTCAATGTAATCTCTTGTCCTTACAAAATCGGAGTTTGGAGCACAGGTTAGACCTTGGTGTGAAAATGTGTGTGGAACCTGGTTGGGAACCAAATTTAAAACACAACAGCCTTCCAGAGTCACAGAACTTGGTTCAAATCTCCTCAATAGCCAGGTCAGAACTAGCCTACATCATACGCAAACCCTTACGACTATGAAGCTGACTTGTACGGTGTAAGTGATGGTGGCTCTCCCCAACTGAAATGACAAAGGGACTGACTTCTCAAGAATGACAACACAATGATTCCCCGATCCAGCCATCTACCATCGAGGAGCGGGGTATTCCCTTCTAAGTTCAAGTAGCATCCAACTCAAGAGGAGGAGGGGAAGAAAAGAATGGACGGTAGCCAGTGTAGCTACCTAACCTGGGATGCAAGACCAGTGTAGTCAAGTCGTCCAGCGGCAGGCTCACATGGTGTAACTTTGATGCTCAAGCTTGCTTATTTTCTGTACAACATATATACATACTCTGGTAGGCACTTTTATGTTTAGTTACAAGCCTATCCATTTTTTGGAGTTTTTTTTTCAACATACTATTTACAGCAGCATTTACATAAGGACGTTTTCCTCTTGAGCCAGAAGACTATCCCTCTTTTGAAGCTTTATTACAACCCGCACTCTCCTGTCATTCGACTTCATTGAAACTGGACCAGGTTGGGGTGAACTTCCCTCCCTAGAAGAGGACGAATGTTTCCACCCGTGTGCGTCTCAGACTGGCAGATCCAACCCCCTCACCACCCCGACTGAGTTGAGCCAAGTGAAAGGTGCAAGTGTCCAAGTGAGGTCACGGCCAACAAGAGTCATACGTGTATTTTGAAAAGTTCTAGTTAGTCCATTGAGGTGACTTGAACCCAGTCCTGATTTCTCAAAGAATTAAGTCTGAATAGATCCAAAGTACCTTAAACCTAGTTCCCGTAAGGTTCCAGTGCGGTTAGGTGCGGTAAGGTCCAACCAAGCTCCAATCTTCGACTGTATTGGACTAGTTCAATCATCAAGCTCAATCAAAGAATATGGATGCTATGCAAATGCTATTTACAAAAATGCAATTTCACAGAATTTTGATAGCAAAGAGAAAAGTTTTACACAAAGAATTTTGCAAGTAAAACAATTTTGGCACTCAAAGTATAAAATATGTACAACTATTTACACGGGCGTGCCGCTTTATTTTACAAGCCTTAAAGAATTTACAGGATTGATCAAAGTGATTTATTTAGTTGTATACACAATTGATAAAGAATTCAATGTATTTATGATTCATTTTATTTCTTTTATTCCTCAAATTTATTTGAGAAATAATTTTGAAAACTATAGTACAAAATAATTTTTACAAATATTTACAAACATTTGAAAGCCATTTTGCAAAGATTTTGCAAACACTATATACATTTTTCAAAATAATTTTACAAAATGTTTTTCAAAACATTTGCACATAGGTTTTTCAAATCCTTTATTTCACACAAATAAAAGAATTTTTGCAATCAAAATATTTTTACAAAGGTTGAAATCGTTTCACAAAAAGTTTTCCAAACAGTTCACACCATTTTTCAAATCATTTTGCAAAACTATTTAACCTGATTTATTAATCAGTATATACAAAGAGCAAAAACTTATTTGGGCTCTTATAAGTTTTATTTTGAATTGTTTCTTGTTTTTGTATGAGAGATTTCTGTGTATACTCCTCATCCTTATTTTGACAATCGTTTTGGAAAAGATTTTTGAAACCTATAGTCCAAATTATTTTTACAAACCTGTACACACATTTGCAAATCATTTTACGTTGGTTTTCCAAACAGCATAAATAGATTTTTCAAATAATTTTGCAACCATTTTCCAAACCATTTGAAAATCATTTTTCAAAAATTTTTATTTCACGCCAAGAAAGTAAATTTTGCAATCCAAAATATTTACAAAGATTGAATACTTTTTACAATCCTTTTGAAATGTTTTCACAAAGAGTTTCAAATCTTTCACAAGGCTACATTGCCTGATTTATTAATCAGTATGTAAGAATCAGAGGAGCTCACAGTCAACTTTTATTATAGTAATAATGATACTTTTATTTATAGTATGAGTTATGGCTTAAAGTATATACAGGGTATATACGACCCCCCTATACTTAGCTTCAGCTATGTCCTCATAGGTCAAAGAAACAAGAGAAGACATAACTCGTACTGAGTATAGACAGATCTAAAGAATATATGGGAATGAATGAATGAATGAGAAGGTGACCGTCCCCCCTATACTTAGGATCAAATAATCCTAAGTATATCAGACTGTACACAAGGCAGGAAGGGTCAAGGGTGGGAATACACAGATCGTACTCAGATTGTCTCCCCCTATACTTAGGGTAAGATACTCCTAAGTATAGACAAGAAGAGGAGACAATGGAGAGGATCGAAATGAAATGAAAAACTCGGGGTGTACATCCCCCCTATACTTAGGACAAAGTATGTCGTAAGTATAGAAAACTGTCTACAAGGGCGGCACCTTTTAGATACAAAAAGAAGATAGAAAAGAAAAGGAAAAGAAGAAAAGAAGAAAAGAAGAAAATCAGATAAACAGTTTTTGGAGTACATTGTCTGAATCTTTTGATGATGTCACTGTTGTGGATATGTCATCATGGTGCACAAGCTGAATGGAGTCTACAACGGCCAAGAATGTATCTGGTTCGAGGTAAGGCTTCAAGAGTTGGCCGTTGACGACGAATGGCTGTACGTCAGGGGACAATTCTGATATGGCAATACTTCCATTGTCACGCACTTCACAAACGCGAAATGGCCCTGTCCACTTACTCTTCAATTTGCCCGAGAATATCCGCAACTTTGCATCAAATAACCACACCTTCTGTCCAATATCAAAGGTCTTTCGTATGATGTGCCGGTCGTGCCAGCGTTTCACCTTCTCTTTGTACATCAATGTGTTATCGTATGCATAGTCTCGGAACTCCAAGAGTCTGTTCAGATCATCCTTTCTTTTCTAACCACTTCTGCGTGAGTCCAAATTGCAACTGTTAACTGCCCATAAAGACTTGTGAATTAATTCAACTGGAAGATGGCACGGCTTCCCATATACAAGACGATAGGGCGACATGCCCAAGGGAGACTTGTAGGCGGTTCTGTAAGCCCATAAGACCGAGTCCAAGAGTTGGGACCAGTCTTTCATGTTTGGCCTGACAAGTTTCTGCAGAATAGTCTTGATTTCTCTGTTTGATAATTCTGCCATGCCATTGGTCTGAGGATGGTAAGGAGATGCGACACGATGGTCGATGCCGTACTCCTTCGTCAATTTCTTGACCTCTTTGTTAATGAAATGGCTACCCCCTGTCTGATATGAGAATTTTCGGTATCCCGAACCACGAGATGATGTTCTTCTTCAGGAACTGACATATTGTTCGGCTGTCGGCGGCTCGAGCAGGGATAGCTTCAACCCAACGACTCACGTAATCGACGGCAAGAAGGATGTGCTCAAAACCTTGACTGTTAGGGAAAGGTCCCATGAAGTCAATGCCCCATGCATCGAAAACGTCTGCTATCAGAATGATTTTCAGGGGCATCGAATCTTTGGCAGTGAGTGTACCTTTCAATCTCTGACAGTCAATACATCGCTTGACAAACTCTGTTGCATCCTTAAATAATGTGGGCCACCAGAAGCCACATTGAAGTACTTTAGCTGCCGTACGATCTCCAGAGTGATGTCCACCAGATTCGAGCGAGTGACAATGCTCGAGGACACTAAATTGCTCCTCCTGAGGGATGCACCTACGCCAGATGCAATCAACCCCTTCCCTGAATAGAAGAGGATCCTCCCATTGGTAGAAATGGATGGTCGACATGAATTTATTCTTCTGATTCTTCGTCCAATCCGATGGCGTTACCCCAGAGGCGAGGTAGTTGACTATATGAGCATACCAAGAAGAGAATCCACTGAAAGGATTGATTCGTCAGGAAAGGTTTCTGTAATAGGTGCACTGTTCAGAGGAAGCTCATGCTGCTCGATTCTGGAGAGATGGTCAGCTACCACGTTCTGAACTCCAGGCTTGTCCTTAATTTCAAGATCAAATTCCTGGAGGAGAAGGATCCATCGAATTAGTCTCGGCCTGGCATCCTTCTTCTGCTGGAGGTACCGAATAGCGGAGTGGTCGGTAAAAATTGTGACTTTTGATCCCAACAAATAGGATCTGAACTTCTCAAGGGCGAAAACCACAACCACCAACTCTTTCTCTGTCACTGTGTAATTTCTCTGTGCTTCATCTAATGTTCTGTTGGCATAATGAATGGCATAGGGCGCTTTCTCTTTTCTTTGCCCAAGAACGGCCCCGACTGCAAAATCTGACGCATCGGTCATTATCTCAAAGGGATGAGTCCAGTCTGGTGGCTGTAAGATTGGAGCCTGAGTAATAAGCTCCTTCAGCTGATTGAAAGCAAGGAGAACGTGCTGATCTACATTGAACTCGGTTTCCTTGCACAAAAGTTCTGTAAAAGGTCGGGCAATGCGGTTGAAATCCTTGATGAATCGTCTGTAGAATCCCACATGCCCCAAGAATGACCTTACATTTTTCACTGTCTGAGGTGGATGTAGATTTGCAATAACATCCACCTTTGCCGGGTCGACTTCCATGCCACGTTTGGAAACGACGTGGCTCAGCACAATGCCTTCAGTAACCATGAAGTGGCTCTTTTCCCATGAAAGTACTAAATTTACTTTGCTGCATTTCTGAAGCACTATGTCTAGGTGCTCAAGACAAGAATCAAAACTATCACCACAGATAGAGAAGTCGTCCATGAACACCTCGAGAAAGCTGCCTATCATCTCGGCGAAGACTGTTAGCATGCATCTTTGGAAGGTTACATGTGCATTGCATAATCCAAAGGGCATTCTCTTGAAGGCGTAGGTGTCGAACGGGCAAGTGAAGGTAGTCTTCTCTTGATCTTCAGGAGTGATAGCCACTTGGTTGTACCCAGAATACCTATCCAAAAAGCAGAAGAACTCCTTGCCAGCTAATCTTTCCAGAACTTGATCAATGAAGGGCAAGGGAAAGTGGTCCTTCTTAGTGACTGCATTGAGACGGCGGTAGTCAACACACACCCGCCAGGATGTTGGTACCCGTGTGGATATTTCCTCTCCTTTGTCATTGGTAACCACGGTAAGCCCTGATTTCTTTGGAACTACATGCAGTGGGCTTACCAATTTTGAATCGGAGATGGGATAGATGAAGCATGCGTCACACCATTTCGTGATTTCCTTCATGACGATGTCCCGGAGGTTTGGGTTCAACCTCCTTTGGAATCCACCGGACAGCTTGGCATCTTCTTCCAAATAGATGTGGTGTGAACACAAAGCTGGATTTATCCCTCGGAGATCTGATACGCACCAACCAAGTACCTTACGGTTCTTTTCTAGAACCTCGAGAAGACGAGATTCCTAATCCGAATTCAGCCTGCTGTTGATGATGACCGGATACATTTGTTCTTCACCCGCAAGGAAAGCATACTTCAGGCCTACAGGAAGTGGCTTGAGTTCTGGTGTTGGTCTGTCCAACTTGTTGGTTACTTCAGACACCATGCTGGTGGTGGAATGTACTTCCTTGAAAGGGCTACCATCCTCATCATTCGGTTGAGATCCCAGGGATGTGCCGAACGGTTCTGTGCTAGGCTGATCGTGTTCAGTCTGGAGTGAATGCTCAAAGAGATGCGCCAGCATCTGAGAATCTGTCCCCCAAGGATCATCGGAGCAAAGGTTGAATGTGCTTTCCATGTCCTCCTCAAGTGTGAGGATTTCTCGGGTCCATGAATCATTCAATGATAAAGGTGAATCTCTAATCTCAGCAATAAAGTCACAGTCTGCTTCTGATGCTGCCTGGCTCTCATCAGTTGTGGAATTCGGCTCTCTGCTCATGTTTATAGTGATTTGCTTGGCGTTCGAGCTAAAAGTAATCTTGCCAGACCCGTAATCAACCACGGCACCTGAAGTACGTAGAAATGGTTGACTAAGGATGATAGGGGTCTGGAGCAGGGGTGCTGGAGAGTCCATATCAAGGACTACAAAATCGGCCGGGAAATGCATCTCCTGTACTTTAACTACTACGTCTTCTAAAAGACCCCGGGGCCGCTTGATGGATCGGTCAGCGAACTAAAGGATCATGCGTGTCTGCTTGAGCGGACCCAGCCCGAATTCTTGCATTATGGACGAGGGCAGAAGGTTGATGGAAGATCCACTGTCAAGGAGAGTGCGCTCAAAGACCTGGTCAAAAATCTCACAACTGATCAGAGGCGCTCCTGTGTCTTGCTTTTTCTGTGGGAGGTTGCTGATAGCTGCAACAGTGGCCATGGATAGCGCGTGCTTCTCTACATCTCTGTGTCTGTTCCCCAGTGTTGGGAGACGCTTGTTGGTACATGCCTCCTTTAGTCCTTTCTTCACGACTGGCATGTACTCCACGGCCTTCAATAAGGGCATCTCAACAGTCAGCTTGTCTAATATTTCCACAACTCCTGGATCAGACAATGCCTTTTTTCGTTTTGCAATTTTTTTGGATTTTTCTATTGCATGAGGAAAAGGAATATGTACATCTCTAGCAGGAGAAATAGAGTTCTTATTTACATCAAAATCATCGCCCATAGAATATTGTACATTCGAACTACAAAAGGGAGTACAAACTGTATCCTGGTGTGTCGGTGCTGAGGGGCGAGCAAAAAGTATAGCTTCGGCTCCATCGGCTGGCGAGGGATCAGCTGCTGCTGGCGGCTCCTCCAAGGCTGGCACGGTTTTGCTTCGGCTACAAGCTTCTTTTTGTTGTTTTTGCTTTTGCTGATTTTTTTGTATTTTTGGTTGGGACTAATGCTGGGAATGCACGACGGCTGGAATGGCTTCTCCTTCTTCTTCCTCCTTACCCTCCCCTGTAGCTGGCACGGCTGATGCGGAAGATGATGATCCGCCTGTTTCTTTATTCACCCCAATCTTTGCAGCAGGCGGAGGCAAGGACCTACCGCTCCTGAGAGTAACAGCATTAGAATACACAGTAATATCATTTTCTGACATGGACAAGACATCACATTCTACCTGCTCTTTCTTCTTGAAATTATTGGGGTTGGCTTCAACCTGAGCTGGGATGGTAGTTCTAGTGGCGGTCAGGTCGTCAAGCCTCTTGGTCATATCCGCTAGCCCTTTGACAAGTTGGGCCAGACAATCCATGGTGGGGTTCACTGGAGGTGCCTCGGTGGATTCAGCATGCAGACCACGCTGTTGTTGAATATGCTGGTGCTGAGGCTGTTGTTGGTAATGCTGAGGTGGTGCAGGAAGCTGAAGCTGCTGATAAGAAGGAGGATACTATCGGAAATGCTGAGGTGGAGCAGCTGCATACTGATCATAAGGCTGTGGGTGACGGTATGGTTGCTGCTGATACTGCTGATTCTGCCTCCATTGAATTGCATGTTGGGGAGGCTGATGATATGGTGGCGGCGGCTGTGAGGACTGCCCAAAACGTCCACCCTGAGGCTAGCGGTATTACCGGTTGGCTGGTGGCTGACCCTGAGGTTGTCCCATAGGACGGGTCGGTTGTGCTTCGTGATTCCATACCCCGTTCACTTCCTGGACCAGGGGTGGTGGTGGGAATACCGAATCAGATCCTGAGACAAACTCTGGTTGATACAAAACCATCTGCTGTTGCGGCTGGCCCTGGTCGGGTGCCTGCGTAGTACACGTGCTGGACTGTCGGTGGCTGCTGGCTCGGCTGAGGCTGATGTAACGGTGGTTGCTCGTCTTTCCTCTCAATTGGAGCTTCTAATGGCGCTGCCAACTGAACAGAATTGATGGTGCCCACCAGCAGTTCTAGCGGCTTGGTGATCTGATCCAGCTTCTCAAGGTTCTGAGTCCTATTTTCGATCACCACAAGTTTTTCGAGATCATGTGATCGTTTCTCAATAATATCAACCTTCGAGAGATGGCCCCCAATGATGCTGAGGTTGGAGCTCTCATCTCTCTCCGCCTATCGGGACGCTGCCATGTGTACTTGCTTCTGGAGGATCTGGGGTTGCTTTTGGTATGCTTTCGATGAAGAGAGGGCGGCCTCTCCTTCGGCCATTTCTTCGAATATCTGCCAGACTGCATCTTCATCCTTTTTGAAGTGTGAACCCCCACATGCTGCGTCAACGAGCCTTTGGCTCTCAATGTTTAGACCCCCAAAGAAGTGTTGTACCAAACTGGTGTTCGGGATCTCATGATGGGGACATTTCTCCTGCAGATCGGTGAATCTCTCACAGGCTTCGTGTATGGATTCATGTGTCCCTTGGGAGAAGTTGCTGATACGTGCTTGCATCTGGTTGAGCCGGCCAAGAGGATAATATTTGTGCAAGAAGGCGGACTTCAGTTCCTCCCAAGTGGTTACAACCTTCCCCAGATGGTTGACCCAATAAAGGGCCTTGTCTTGCAGGCTGAAGGGGAATGCCATCATTTTGACAATGTCTAGAGGGACATTCGGATAGTGAGTAGTTCGGCAGATGCGGGAGAATTGCTACAGGTGGATGTACGGCTCTTCACTTGTTTTGCCATGGAAAGATGGAAGGAGAGCGAGGAACTGGGGCTTCAGCTCAAAGTGAGCGTGCACCGGTGGAATGAGAATCCACTCGGTCATCTGGCTGTCTCCAGGATTATAGGTCTCCTTCAGTGTAGGCTTTTGTCCCCTAATTTCTGGCTCTCCGTCGTCATCAGGTGGACCACCACCTCCTCCTCTACCTCCTCCTCCCTCAGCTCTGTTCATCACATCATTCAGCATATCCTGAAAAGCGGTCTGGGCTAGGGCTTGCTCTGTCAGCTGCTGCTGGATAGCTTGGATAGATGCCAATAGTTGTGCATTAACCTGATTCTGATCTGGCATCTGTCCTTCTGGTTGAGGTGGCTGCTGACCCTTGCCCTTTCCTTGAGGAGCCATATCAGGGTCTGAGTCGGACGAAATGAATTCCGGAGTAGAAGCCAGGGCTCAGTCTGCCCTTCTATCTACAGAATGAAAGAATCCGAATCAGACCACTTGCATTATTGTTCTGCTGTCATGATAATCTTTGGAGTTAAGGTCAACCCCAACATGTTGTGAACGGAACAAGATGTAGACTGTAATCGACTTCCATTCACAACGGCGAAAGTGGGACAAAAGTGATCCCGGTTGATTGGGTGGTCAAAAAGGGAGGTAGAAGACGAGGAGTCTTGAGATCGATCCGCAAAGTCCGGATTGGGTTCTCAAGAATCGCCTCGAATTTATTGGCGAAATCGAGTTCATGGAATCGATGTGGGTGTCGGAAAAGGTCCCGACGGAAACCATCCATGGATCGATTTCGCAAAGCAAGAGAGGGATGGATGTTAGAGGAAGGATACGATGGTCAACAAGGAGTGAAAGGAGTGAAAAATAGTAGAAAGGCTAAAACTGAGCGGGGGTCAAAGAGGAGTAACACAACAAAATTTGCGCAAAGGCGCAGGACTTGATATTTTAACCTTAATCTAGATCCATACAAACACAATACAAGATTGGGTTCACCAACTCACGCCATGTGAAGCCGTAAAGGTTCGGCTACTTATTATCTTTTCAGTTTTAGAGTTGTTATTTCAGGCATATGTTTTAACAAGTCCTTAGCACGCTACCCCTATAGGAGAGAGAGTACTGCCGAAGAGTATCCCGTACTTGTCCTCCTCCTTTGTAACATGTAGTCTGTACTTTTTGAGGTCCTTGTAACCCTTCCTGGATCCCTACTCAGCCAAAGAAATAGAGAGAGGAAGCTGATAGGCAAAACCAATACTTCGGTTCTCGCTTGCAACGGAATCACCCGTGAGCATACAAGAACCTACTCGGACGCAAGACGATGAGACAGACACCCCCGTGAAGGCGTGGCCTATGCTCGGTACTTTGGACAGGTTCGATGTTCTACACAACAGAGAGACATCATTGGTGACCAAGCCCTACTCGCCCACGTACGATAGAAGCGCCAATACTTCGGTAATCCAGGTGATACACAAGGCAGTTGCAGACTGGGATTTTGGCTCTATTCCTTATGGGACGTGCCTCGCTCAAGGGAGTAGGGTTTTGGTCCCCCTCCAAGGTACCTGAAAACAATGAGGGCTTTTTTGAACCCAGTACAATGATAGTCCATTACAGATTTTAATTAAGGTTAAAGTTTATTTAGCAGTCCCCTTGTTTTAGTTTTTTGGGTTTTCACTTTTTTTGAGGCTGTTTCATACCAGCGCCTAACGTTTTTGTAGATTTTCATTTAAGTCCTAGGTGCTCAAAAACAGAGGGAGATAGCGGAAAAGCCGTGCAAGTTGGTTCTATGATGGAAATCTCACCATTGAACCGAATGATGCATGCTGAGTTAGAAGACTTACAGTGCATCCCAACTCTCTCCATGTGGTATGCAAAACAGAATTTTTAAACCTATCTACATGGCGGTGTGCATTCGACAAAATCGCCCTAAACATTAGTTGCTATTAACGTGAAGAACCACAAGTTGGTCACTTATCTTTAACCTAAAGGTCCGGTCTTGGCTTACCCCTCCTCTTCTCGACACACTCGAGTTCAGGAGGAGCGCTTGATGTGGCTCGCTCACGTCACACGGGTTAAGAGATAAATGACCGAACTGTTTAATTTTGACTAGATCCATACAAAGTAGACTATAGGAATATGCATTCTTATTAAGGTTTGGACCTAACTACCGGATCAAGGAACCTATATCTAGGGGCTCCAAGCACACAAAATAAAGTAAAACAAAGGCGGAAAGAAAAAAACAGCGGAAAACAAAGAAAAGAAGGCGGTAGAAAACACGAAAAACAGCGATGAGTCCCCCAGGTGAACACACACCCGGTATTGGACCTCATTGTGAAGAGTAGAGTCCTGTTAATTATTACATGCCAAAATTATCTCTCTCTCACCATAAATTACAAAAATGATCATAATTGCTCTAGACCTATCTAACTCCCATCCCTTGGTATCCTTGATGCTCTCTCCAGATGGTCATGAAGTGAAGACCACCCTCCTCCAAGCTCGGCTGCCTTGGCTCCCTAAGAAACCATCCTCACGTGGCGGGTCCTCACATCAATGTCACAAAGAGATTGAATTAGTATAGCTCAATTAATAGAATAAAGCAGGAAAGAATTAATTTCAATAAATAAAGCAATAAAGCATAGTGATTAATTGCAAAATAATTAGCTACTCACACAATCAATGATACATCAATGTCTAAACAAGAATGATAAAATTAATAGGCTATGCTCATTGCTCCTCGGCAACGGCGCCATCTGATAACTGACATTTTGCGAGGGTCAAAATTATGTTGTCGCTGAGGCGACCGCTCACGGAACATCGGTTAGTCAGCAATTAACCCACAATAAAAGAATAAAACAATTGAGTCCCAAAAGTGTGAATTAACATTTATTACTCTACCACAAAATGTACAGTGAACAAGTATGTAGAGGTCGAACCACAGAGAGCAATGCAAAAATGAAGTAGCCTATTGTGCATGTACAACAGAGTCATCCTTGTGTGAAGCCTATTTTTGTGGGTTTTCATTATATTTATTATTTATTTTATTTAATTTTTAGATTTTTATATATATTAATAAATATGTGGATATATATATGTTTTTTTTAATTTTCTTTTTCAATAGGGGAATATATATAAAGGAGAGAGAGGAGTGATACAATATTTATAAAAATATATAAAAACACTCAAAATTATAGAAATAAAATCTTTTTGGTATTTTCATGATTTTTTACTATTTTTGTG
This sequence comes from Ottelia alismoides, assembly GCA_037367405.1. Taxonomy (NCBI): domain Eukaryota; kingdom Viridiplantae; phylum Streptophyta; class Magnoliopsida; order Alismatales; family Hydrocharitaceae; genus Ottelia; species Ottelia alismoides. Next base: position 535,056 of record JAZKJV010010688.1, read on the forward strand.
ATTTTTGGGTATTTTTCAAAATGTTTTTGATATTTTTAAATAGCAAAATAAAGGAAAACAGGGATTTAGCTACTCGCTGGGGGTAAAATGGGAATTAAAAATATCACACCACCACAAAATTTTTCCAAACCATTTTTCAAGTAAAGAGGATACTATATAGAAACTACAGAACTTGAGTTTGCACTTTTTGGGGTTTTCTAGAATTTTTTATATGTTTTAGAAGTTTTTGAGTATTTTTGAATTTTTAAGGTTTTTCTTTTGAGGTTTTTAGTGATTTTTGGATTGACACTAAAATATGACATATTAGACCTAGTTAATTTTTTTGGAATTTTTCGAGATGTTTTACTATTTTTTGGGATTTTCTAAGCTAGGCAGTAAATAAAATGCATGTTTCTGATTTTTAATAAATGCAAAAATGCAACAAAAATGAAAATTAAAAATATAGCATGCAAGAGCATGCTAACAGGAGCTTATATTCTTTTTCGTGGAATTTTTCAAGATAATATGATGCATGAAATAAATGGACAAAGCCTACAAAAATTAATGGCCTAGCAGTGGCATTTTTGCAAATAAAAATAAAGTTAGGGGCTTCGATGCAAAAACACCAAAAATATAGCACGTGGCTTGCAAATTTAAAGGCTAAAGTGAAATACAAAACCCGCCAGGGACCCCCGTGCAAAATGACCACCACGTGGGACTACACGTGATCCGTACCCACAGGGATCCACTAGCAATTTGAGAAAGTCCAGGGTCTTTCATGCAATTTTTCACAAAAATATTACACTTGAATTTTTATTTTACGGACTAAACATAAATGTACAAACATACAGGGGGTCATATGCAAATTAGCCACCTCACGTGGAACGACACGTAAGGTGACGTGGACTGGACCTCAAAGTAATATGCCAATCATACAGGGGGTCCATGCAAAATTTACACACTAAAATAAACTTCGACTTTTATTTACAGAGGTGAACGATAAATACAAAAAAAGACTGGGGATGAATAAGAAATTTACCCCTAAATGCGCGCTGGTGGACGGCGTGGATTACTTCACTTGGACACGCGTCGCGCATCCATAGGCTGATATCGGTTCGCAGTTGAAGGCTGAGATTAGATCAGCCTCGCTGATCAGACGGTGGGTGCAAGGCTTCATCTGACGGTCCACGTTCAATCTGGGTCGCGCCTCCTAATCTGACGGTGATGGAGCCCCTGGAAGAACAGGGAAGAAGCTCGCACGTAGCGAGCTTCGATCGTGAAGCTTTGGCTCCTCCAGGCTTCTTCCTCGCGTCTGAGATGGTCTGGATGTAGCGGGAGGCCTTTCGCGTCTGCTGATGGTCTCACCATGGCTCCTGGAGGTCCGAAGCGCTCGCACGAGGTCGATGAAGGTAGGGACCTCCAAGAGCCTCTTCCTGGTTCGAATCGAGCCCAGGAGGGCTCGCTGCTGCATTTGACATGCATAGGAAGAACCGGGGGAACGAGGGCTATCTCCTCGACCCCGGGTTTTGAAGCTCTATCGCAAAATGGGGTGAGGTGGAGGAGCTCTGGCGTTAGGCGGAGGTGGAGCTCCGATTCGCGAGGACTTAGGGTCCTTGGTTGAACAAAAGCGATCGGGAGATGGAGCAGGCGATGGGGAACGAAGTGAGGTGACTGGGGCGGATGGAAACGGTCGAGATCACATTGAAGAAGTCGCCGGAGCGGAGCTCCGGCGAACTTAGTTGTTTCGATTTCACGCTAAGCTAAGGATCTACAGACTAAACTAAGAACGGAATAAATTCTAAAATTAAAATCTACCTAAAATGCAATAAAGGGCAGCTCTTATACCTGGGGGTCACCAGGGAGTAGGACGGACGCCGGAGCTCCGCCGCGTCAAAACTTTCCCTCCTCCGGCCGATTTGAGGTGCTGGAACGCTCCCCCTGTCACGAGGAACCTCCTAGGATCAAAATCGAGGCTTTTGGGTGGATGAATTTGGCCAAATTTGAGGAGGGGGGCGGAGCTTCTTATTTATAAACACTGGGATGGACCCTTATTGACCAGCGTTTATTGATTAATCCAATGAGCATCAAGTTGATCTAAAATATCGGCGGGTATCAGTGATCATCGGGGATCATTTCTTGTGAAGCAAGCGAGCTCGATCGATGGACGAGATGGCCGTAAAAAAGGGAAGAAATTCGGGGAAAAGACAGTTCAGAGACGCTAGGTCCCGGATGGGACAGTTGACCGGGCGGTCAACCAAGGCCGGCGCCCCATTGGTCCACCTCGGCCGCTAGAGGAAAAAACAGGAAACTTTATTCTAAAATTATTTATTTACCATAATAAATGATTTTATTAGAATTTTCTTATAAAATGAAAATTGTTTATTAATTCATGTAGTATTTGTTTATGATTTTTATTTAATTTTTCGATGTATTTTATTATGGTTTTATTTTAATAAGGTATTTATGTATGTATTTACATGTATTTTGTGTATTTTATTTTTATTTTGTTTATTTTGTTTAATTATTTTATTGTCTTATTTGTAAATTTATAATTTATTTTTGTGAGTGTGTGGGTATTTTTATTTAATTTTTATGAGTTTATTTCCATTTTTAAATAAATAGGTATATGTATATGTAGGTGTACTTATAGGTATTTTACCTATATATTCTATGTACTTAATTTATTAAATATATTTTCTTGATTTTTATTTTGAATTTGTATTTTTAATAAGTTATATGTAATATTTACAATATTATAAAAATATGATAGAATTAAAGAATGTTTCCCTTCTTTATTTAGATATATACTTGACATAGGTATTATGCCTATTATCTTGCATATACTTATTTTATTTTATAAGCCCTTTTTAGTTTTATTCTAATCTCAATATGTACATGTATTACATACATTATTTACAAAATTCTAAAAATATAATTTGATAAAAATAATGGACAGTGAATAAATTGAATATTTTAATCAGGCAGATTGCACAATGAAGGCCAAAAACCTAACTTTTGCAGATGGACTCCAAAAATTATGAAACCAATTTTATTAAATAGTTCTTGCAAAGCTCTATATAATTAAAGTGAGTTTGAGTGATTTGGAGTTTTTATTTTCAAGATATGGGTCTGTGAAGTTGAGATTTTGGCTTTTTATTCTATGTATAAAATGTACACTGAGTATTATTTTTAGGCAAACTCAATTTTGTATTTTTATTTACATTATTATCTACAACTTTCATGTAAAAAGGTTCTTTATTTGATGAATGAATAATTGTATACAAAATAGGTGTCAAAAAATGCATAAATGCATGAATAAATGAGGTATTTAGTGTACACTGGCCCTTATCTCCCCCTACTTTATTCCTTGTCGACCAATTCCATGCTGGCCTTGGTCTCGGGATTCGGGTCATAAAATATTTGCGATATTTTATTCCTTTTTATTTTCTCCCCTTTATCCTATAATTTTGACATTAAAACCCTTATTTTATGTACAATGAATACAATAAATAATAGATGTTATTATGTACAAATTGATGCTATTTACATGCATTTACTGGGGTTTTCAAGGCCAAAATGATAGAATAAAGGTGATGAAATGGAGGTTCATCAATGGTTGATGCTCTATCATTTGCCACGTGTTGATGATCCCAAGGTTGATACCCCTTCAGCCGTGAATGGTCACGATTAGAACATTGAAGATGATCTGATGGCTGAAGTTCAGTTGATCGGACGGAAGCTGGAGATTCTGGAACCAAGGATCGATCCAACGACCGTAGGCCTCCCTATAAGAACAAGGAAGAACATGGCTGGGATCGAGCATCAATTGATGATACGGTGTTGCTCCGGCCACCTCCGTTACTACAGAAGGTCCTACGATGCTTGGAAGGGCCCTCGATCTGCCGATGGAGTTAAAATGGCTCGACGAGCCTCGAAGCGCCTCGACGTATTCGAAGAAGGAAATGTGGTCCAAGTACCTCGCGTTTTCCAAAATCGACCCCCCAAGGGGGTCCTTTAACTCCTGGAACCTGCAAGCAAACTCAAACACAACAGATATGGATCCCAGGGGTCGAGGGGGTGGAGTGGATGCAAAATGGAGAGGATGGAAGTTGGCTGGAGCAGAGCTCCAGTGAGGATTTTTTTAGCCTAAATCTACGTGATTAAAACACAAAATAAAAGGACATAATAAAACCTACAACTATGCCTATCTAAAGCATAAAGAAAATAGAACCTCAATGGACAAAAGACCAGAGATGACCTCATGGCGGCGGGGGCTCACCGGAGATGATGGAATCACCCCTAAAACTCCACCTCAGCCCACGACGATCGGCTGGAGTGCTCCTGTCACGAGCGCCGATCTAGAGCACGAAGAAGGGGCCAAGGCTCGGTCAAAAAGAGGGTTCAAAACCGAGAGGGAAGATCGGAGGTTTCTTTTGTACAAGGTGGTATGGGCGCTTAAGGATCGAAGGAGATCGATGGAATCAGTGATCCATTCCCCGATGTTAAGCTAGGGCGTGCATGCTGGATTATCGAGGAGAAAAAGTGGAGAAGAAATCGACATGAAAAGGCATAAGGATCGGTCTCCAAAAAGTTGCAAAATCGAGGAAAAATGCAGCTCTAACAATGTTGCAGCGCTGGTCAGAGAGTTGACCTGTGGTAAACTCCTTACGCCCCTAGGTTGGTCCACGTGGACCAACTAGGAAAAACCTGCAAAAAAGATTTGTAAAATAGATAAAAAATAATAGCGATTTTATTAGATTTAGGTTATTAAATAAATATTTTTATAATTTTATGAAGTAGTTTATGATGATTTTTATTTATTTTTTAGAGATCTAGAATTACAAGTTACCTTTTATGGGCTATATAGGTATATTCATATATATATATATTAATGTTTTATTTTTATTTTGTATATTTAAATTTATTTTTTTATTATTTTATAAATTTATGACTTATTTTTATAAACTTAAATATATTTTTATTTATTTTTTGATGTATTTTATACAGTTAAATAAATAGTTGTATTAATTCTATAGGTATAGATATAGACAATTCATCTATGTATTCTATACAAGTATTTTATTTTATGTTTTCTTGATGTTTTTATTCATGTTTTAATATACACATATTTTATAAATAATATTTACAAAAGATAAAAATATAAAATTATGAAAACATGAATAATAAAAAATGAATATTTTAATCGATATAAGTATACATTAGGGCTCCAAAACATAATTTTCAAACTGTAACTCAAAAAAATATGAAACCACTTTCATTAAATAGCTTATTAAAATTTATATACAGTTAAAGGTGTATTTTGAGTTTTTATTTGAGAGATATGAGTCCGGGATGTTCGTTTTGAAATCTTATTTAAAGTCTATTTTGCACATTGTATAGTATTTTTGTATGACATCAATTTTGTATTTTTCTATTTTAATTATCTATGAATTTCATGTATTAATTTTCTCTATTGGAAGTATAAAAAGTGAAACTAAAAATAGATCCATAAATGAATAAATAATGATTAAATAACAGGGATTTTCAATGTATTTTGGCCCTTATCTCCCCCTACTTTATTCCTTGTCGACCTTGTCATCGAGATGCTTAGGTCGCGGGGTTTCGGGTCATAAAATATTTGCAATATTTTATTCTTTTTCTTTTCTTTTCTTTATTCTATAATTTTGGCTTTAAAAAACGTATTTATACACTATTTACACTATTACGCGTGAATGATAAAATGCCTAAATTAAGCCTATATACACGCATTTACTAGGGGTTTTAAGGTCAAAATGATAGAATAAAGATGATGAAATGGAGATTCATCAACATCCCAATAATATGAGAAATTGCAACTCACATAAAAATAAGTAGGAACTCATTCTGCCTTGCAAGTCCAATTTGCATTTCCCAATTCGATCTTTAACACCTGAGTCCACCACCCTAAAGCGATGTTGACCCGTTGTTAATTGAACCAACCTTCAACAAGAATAGCACTCTCTATGCTCTATCCAATATCGCCCCAATAATACGAGGAACCGGTAGTGGGTTCTCTACACATATGGCCTTACTCTTTCAGGAAGCAAAGAGCCTGATCCATATGCACTTGTATGCAGGAGCTGTCATTTCCAACATGCGTCTCCTACATGCAATCCATGGCAACGGAACTCTTCGCCATGATGGAAGACCATGGATGCCACTTATGTGATTTTCCATGTCATGTTCAGATTCAAATTAATTATTATAAATCATATTCAGCCAATTAATCTTCCAAGGAAAATATAACTATATTCATTATAGAGTGTATAATTTGATCTAACTAATTTAATCATATTAAATTAATTATTAATCCAATCAATCAACCAACAAATAATATTGATTATTATTTGAAGGATGGTATAATCTAAAAATACATATTATTCAAATTTTAATAATTAGAAAAATACATTATGATATCTTCAAGCATTGTCTTTTCCTTACTCATTGTCATGGTCAGTACTAATGTGAGTGGGACAGACCGTTCATGGAGCAACCTGCTACTGCAATGATCCTCGACTAGACGCCATATCTGCTTCAGGTCATGATAATACGATTTGATCATTTTGTAGTTTATATGATAATCGATCTTCAAACCGACGTTATACCATAGATAATATTCATGAAAACCTTTTTTCTAATATTATAACGAAATTTGCTAAACAAATTCTCATTCCTAGTCAAGTAACAGTGTTGGTTGGGATTAACATAACAAATTGTGATCTAGATCATATCTAATCAATTTTTTTAAGGTAATGTAATTGAAGGAAATATTAATATTTAAATATTTCACAAGTATTTATCAATCATTATTTTAGGAAATTAATTATTAATTTCCACTAATTGATTAAATGACAAACACAAGGTTCTTGATGGGAAAGTAATTTTCGGTAGTGACCCCTACTTACTAAAATTAGCATATCTCAATCAATTTAAATCCAGATCACGTAAAATAATTTTTTTTGGATTGTAAATTTTATTTATAACAGAACCCAAGTGCTATTCACACATTTCTAATCATTTTAGAATCATAAGTAACTTTTTAATTACATCAAAATTCACCATCCCAAAACAGTGGATATATGTTCACTAAAATGATCATAACGTGAGAAAACGAATCCCAAATTACACAAACTCAAGCCCCATTGTTACCTTATTTAATGGGGATCATAACACAGATGATAATTTTGAGTTTAAATACATTTAATAGGGATATAAAATCACACAAAAGGGTTGCGTGAACAAGCCACAATGAACGTTCGCAAAAACAAAAAATGCCCAAGTCATCTTCAATTTAAGGATCATATCCTAAACCTCTGACATATGGCTTTGATAACACATGAAGGATATGGAAACATCCTTAAATGCATCATAGAAGCGAGAGGATCGCATCATATGTGATTGTGAGCGTCTAATCGTACTAGAGGCTCGAGAGAGTGAAATGTAAAAAATTTTGTACGATGAAACCAGATGATCTAATAACACTTCTTGGATCATTTCATATTAAACACAAATAATTATTAGGTTTACTTCTTGAATCATGGTTGCGATCGACTCTCCAAACGAAGAGACCTCCTGTCTGAAGTTTGATCCAATCGAGGAGACGCTCACAAGTGCTTTGATGAAACGTGTGCTCCTCACAATCCATGTTGATGATCTAAGACACGAATCTCCTGATATCACCTCACGAGATCCGACGTCTTCTTCATGAGCAAGGCCCACTAAAGGAGATGGAGATCCACGAACAAATGATCCAGCATCAAAAAAGTGATGCAGTGATGATGGTGACTCTCTCCAGGGCTCCATGGTAGATGACCACAATGAGAGAGAGGGAAAGATCATATTTTCCATTCTCTAGGGAAGAGATAGGGTTGCCTCTTCTTATACCCCAATCCATGGACAACACAAATCCAATGGTTCAAATTGCCTTGTTTCTATTAGTGGCCATAATTTTGTTGTAAATACAACATAATGATAATTAATTTAATTAAATAAAATATATATTGAATAATAAAAAATATAAAATAATTTCAATTAAATAAGTTATTTATGGACATAATAGAAAGGAGTAAAGCCTCATTCCATAAGATGGGGTGGGGGACAACCACCAATACTGGTGACCATCCACCCTCTTAATGAGGAAGGTGGCTTTCTCTTCCTTATCTCATTGGATTAAAACAACAATTGTTGTAAATATTTTCACAAAATCAATTCATAATTATTTTATGAAATATCAATCATGTCATTAGAAAAGTGTGAGTCACATTTACAATCCAAAACAAAATGTAAATTATATTGTCAATTAATTATCCAATGTGAATCCAATTCACATCAACATTTGAAATGTAAATGTTATTTATAAATAGCTCTCTCTTATATATTATAAATTATATTTATAATAAATATGATTAATATAGATAGTTTTATCTATATTATTCATATCCATGATAATTAAATCACATTTAATGATCTTGGATCTCTAATCTTTTGTGCCCAAGTAATATGAATCGCATTCACATTATTCACATCTTTGATAATTAAATAACATTTAATTATCTTAGATAACTCTCCTTATATGCCCACATAATATGAATCCAATTCATATTATCCTTGATAATTAAATAACATTTAATTATCTAATTCTCAATGCTTGGATATATTATCAATAATGAAATTATCCTTGAACTCTTTCAAGGATAATGTGCTTTGTATGCAGATACTTGAAGATAAGGACATGGCAATTGTATGTTCCACGTATAGTGACTTGTATATTGAGATCATATCTCAAATCCAGATCTTGTGGACCTCCCATTGACGTTTGATTAAATCAAAATTATAAATCTAATCTTCACATTGCATCTGAATCACAATCAGATCATTATCCAACATTTAGACCAAGATAAGATTACTTCTCTATTGAGAGGAGTCAATAAAATCCAAACCCATTCCATCACTCCCTAGAAATGGAAGCGTCATGGTTATATATCGTTTATGATCACATCACCCTCATGTATCCCTAATACTCGTATATCATGCATATTGGAAGACCTAGACTAAAACTTAAGTTTTAGATCAATTTGGACCGTCTTATTCATGGATTAATCATTATGTTTCTCATTTGACTATTGGGAGTTGGTATCGATCACGTACTTTCCAAAAGAATATATCATACCTAAGTGTTGATGATATACTTTCCAAAAGCATATATGAAACCTACAAATTCAGTCGAGCTTCCAAAGCAAGACGACCGTACATGGAATTTGATTCCCAATATCTCATGAGTGAGATCATGTCTTACGATTCAGTAAATGAACATGTATGATCCCTTTGAGAGACCATATTAATGATATGCCCTTGTATGCACACCAACACGCACGGTGTATGGACGTTGATAAGGCCATCAACCTATCGATTTGTCAAATGTACATACTCAAATATATAGTAACACATTTATCTCTGGTCAAAGGAAGCATGCTTATATTGTGACATCATACGATATAGGTATCTAGTTATCTCGATCTCGCTATATCGACTCTTCGACCTAATTTATCTAACACCTCCGAATCTCTATTACTATGCAGAGGACGTGCATCAAAAGGCCGATAAGATATCAACCTGTTAGAGAAAAGGATTGCCATCTCCTACTCAGGATGGAGATCATCTCTTAACAATCATTTGACGGTGCTTGATGAGTCCTCAATCTAAATCTTTAGATATTCATCAAAGCACCAGCCTCTATGATTCAACATTTGAATCAACAGTTGTATGATCACTTAGATGGACATGGTACATAACCCTAATTGTACTAAGAGACCTATTATGCAAAATAATTATTCTTCATTTCAGATCAGGGAATGATATGCCAATAACAATTTTTGCATAATGGCTCGTCATGGGCTCCCATGTCCAATAGTTGGTCTGATTTCAATTCTGGAAACCAAATGGTTAAAGGTTTCTGAAACTTATATGGACCTTGAAGCATTGAAGGCAGAACATGCGTAGAAAGAACTTGATCATTTGTGTCAAGGGTGTATATTGACTACATTGTTAAGTATTGTTTGATGTCTATGGCGCATTTACCAGTACTGCTAAGGGCATACGGGAGAAACTTGATAAAAATACAACATTAATATCTGGGTATTGAAAAATACTCAATCTTTAAGTTTCTAAAATTCCATATAACTGAGGAAAATCGATTTCCGAACAGTCTCATGAGTTTTGTTATTGCTCCATGTATTAATTCTTGCCTAAATGAAACTTACTGAGAAGTTTCAACTCATGTCAATTAAAAAATCCAAGTCATGAGAAGATTTGAAGTTTCAACTCATGTCAATTAAAAAATCCAAGTCATGAGAAGATTTTTGGTTGCATCTTAATAATAGGAAAGGAACACTCTCTTTAGATGATTTGACCATGTCGATAGATTTTGAAGAGGAGCGTATGAAATAAAAAATATGTAATATAAGTTGACTTTGATGGAAAATAAAATCGATCTGAGTTTAAGGGTAGTGGAATACCTGATGCCATTGCTATGATCTTTGTAGTTGGCGCTGATCAACCCATGAAAAGATCCCTAGACCTTCCTCACGAGCGTATGCCTCTCTTGTTCTCTCATTGACGGGTAACAATAGAGAAAAGAACATACCTCATTTAGGGGCCAATGACTTTATTTTATTTGCTAGACAGCCAAGCTCATTCACCTTTCTCTTTTTCCCATCATCAAGAGATATTATTCTCTCGTTAATAATAATAATGGATGCATTAATGGTAATTCTTAATGTACAAATCAATGGGATTTTCAAATCCAAATAATCTCCCACTAGACATTAACAACATTATATAATGTGACTACTTTATGAGATCAAAAATATTATTGCCGTTAATTGAGATATAACTGAATTATCTTGTCCATTAGCTATGACAACATGAGATTAGGAGGGTATTCATTATATTAAGAACGACTAAACCTATCAATGATCACCACTATTAACACAACTAAATGACATAGATCAAGGGCAAATAAATAAATAAATTTAGATCTATATCTAAAGTTGCATTCACAAAATGAATGGTCCATATTCTTAATGGAGACCCTTTTGTGAGAGAATGTGGAAGTAACATCAAATACTTTATTCTGTACAGATATTATTAAACTTCAAATGTTGTATAACTTTAAGAGACTGAGCAAAATAATACAAACTCACATTATAAATGTATATCTTGATACAATGTCCATAGGAATACTATGTTCATGAAATATACACTGCTTTGGTTAGTAGATCTGCCACTGTGGAATTTATCTCAATATTCTCTATGGAAATATATCCATTCTGTATCCTATATTTCAAAACCAAAAACTTTATGTCAATGTGATTTGTCTTGGTTGAGCTTCTATTGTTGTTGGGACTGCGAAATTATTATCATGAAATAATTTCAATGGTCTTTGGATGTTGCTTACAATACATAACCCATTGACAAAATTCTTCAGATGATTCTATACCTCATAACATGCTATGAATTCATGTGTCATAGTAGAGAATGTTACAATTATTTGTTTAGCACTCCTCCATGATATGAATCCTCCAGCCATCAAGAATACACAACCCAAATTGGATCTTCCACTATCTTGGCATCCGACAAAATCTGAGTCGAAATACCCAATGATCTCTGACATATATGTCCTTTGATATGTAAGTATGTAGTCTTTTGTCTCTGAAGATATTTCATGACACTTTTGGCAGCTCTCCCAATGATTCGTGCCAGGATTTGCCATATATCTGCCTAGCATGCCCACAATAAATGCTAGATCTAAAAGTATGCATATCTATACATATATAAGACTCTCAATTATAGATGCATAAGGTGATTTTACACATTTCCTAAATTTCAAGGTAAATCTTAGCGCATTAATTGAGATTTAATTCTTCTCATTTAGCAGCTGGAGTATCAATTGTTTTGCAAAGTTGCATGACAAATATTTGAAGTATCTTACAGATGTAATTCTCTTGTGACAATCCAAATACACATCGAGCTCTATCTCATTGTATCTGTATTCTAATACAAAGAAAATTCTTTGTTTCATGTAACAAATTCATATCATTTCTAGCAAACAATTTGTCTTCTACATACGAAACTAAGAAAATATGTTTACTCCTACAAAACTTATGATATACGCAATCATCCAATGGGTTAGTCTCAAAATTGAATGAGATTATTACTTGATTGCATTTGCGATACCATTGAGAGGAAGCTTGCTTGAGTCCATAGATATATTTCTTTAATTTGCAAATCATATTCTTTGTACTTGAACAAAGTTTTCTAGTTGTACCATATAGATCTCCTCCTCAACATCTCCATAGAGAAATGTGGTCTTAACATCCATCTGATGAAGCTCAAGATCAAAGTGTGCAACCAATGCATGATTATTCTAAATTAATCATTATTTGAAACATAAAATAATGTCTCCTTATAATCCATTCATTTCTTTGAGTAAATCATTTAGCTATAAGATGTGCCTTAAACCTTTCGACATTACCATTTGAACCACTTTTGATTTTAAATATACATTTTCATCTAATGGGTTTCACATATTTTGGCTATAGTACAAGGTCCTAAACTTCATTATCTTGCATCGATTTGTATTCCTCATTCATGGCTTCGATCTATTTTGCAGAGTTAGAACTTTTCATGGCATGATGGAAGTTGATAGGATCATCTTCCTTAATTCTATCTTGTTCTTAAAGAAATAGTATATAGTGATCCAAAACATCACTTCATCATTCTCTAATGGATCTCCTTAGAACTTTAGGCTGTTGATTTCAATCTTGTATAACAAAATCGCTTATCATGGGTTGTTGAATATTGTCATCCATTCTTATTCGTTTTCAATCACAACATTAGGAATCGCGATTGATTCCTCCTCAAAGATAATATCCGTAATATGCATCTTTTCCTCCAAATCAACATCCTCAAAAAGGTTATGGTTTCTGTTTTGAATATCTTCTTAAGTGTGGGATCATAAAATTTACAACCCTTTGTTCACTCCTAATAACCAATAAAGTAGCTGCTCACTTTTTCTTAGTCCATTTTTTTCTCATATGGCCTATACGACATTACCTTAGCCAGAAGCAACCATATACGTAAATGCTTTAGACTAGGTCTTTTACTAGTCTAAAGCTCATATGGTGTTTTTGTAACTACTTGTGTTGGTATTCTATTCAAAATATAAGCCGTTGTTTTTAATCTTCTCCCTAGAAGGACTCTATTAAGGCAAAATGATTGATCATATTCCCGATGAAATAGTGATTCATCATATCAATATACGAATATTAGCTTGAATCCCTGGACAAAACATCAAAAAAATTACTTAAATTCAATAAATTAACAAAATACAACTCTCAATAAAAATGGACTAATGATGTATATTTATCTTGTAAATATGACCATGAAATAATTCAAAATAAAAATCACAAAAATAAAGAGCTAAAAGTGTATATATATTCACATGTAAAAACCTCAATCTTTTTTCATTTTTAATAATTTCATACTAAATCCTTTTGAATTAATTCTTTTTTAGCTTGTATATAAAATTATATATGTATAAAAAATACAAAACTATTTTCACCTTTAATAAATACTTTTAGATCTTGAACTGAAAATAACCATAAAGTACAACTTCTCAGTTGAAATCATGCTCCATATGAACTCCAACTCATTTTTAAAGTCCAAGTTATAACATCTATCCAATAAAAGTGATTTCATTAAAATCGGATCTTGTTTACAAAATGTCAGTTTTAGGACTTAATTGTGTTATGTGAATATTCAATAACTTTGCACTGTTATTTCGTCTACATAAATAAATATTTTTTAGTTACTAATTTTTTATTTAGTTTTTTATTTAATGTTTTAATAGAATACATTAAAATTTAAATCTAAAAAATTTAAGAAGAAGAGAAAATGGTATGTTGACTTTGTCTATATTGTATGTATTTTTCCTTTCTTGACTTTTATTCTACCTTTTCTTATTTATTAAAAATCCAAAAAAATAGTTTGTTGTAATTATGTGTTTGATATTTTATTGTAATTAAATAGTTATGTGTTTAATATTTTATGTATATAATATTTTATGTAATTATATGTCTAATATTTTATTGTATTTTCTATCCAAATAGTTTTTGTTCAGAAATCAAATATAAAAATATAAAACATTCAAAAAATATTATTTTAATACTTTAGAATTCCTTCAAAAATATTTTACTTCTATATATCTCATGTTTAGAGTTCGGTGTCTTCATGAAAGTTATAGATCTCATTGAGATCTAAAACTTTCATGTTTGTTATTTTGTTTGGAGTCTCATTTTATTTCTTTTGGAATTCTTTTGTTATTTCTATTATTTTTATCAAGTCAACTGCCACATGGCAACCTTCCATTCATCCCCACCCATTCACTAATCCACATCAACATACCCAACCTCTCTTTAACTATTCCATTTGGAACCTTTCAAGTGTTGACCTGCCCCCCCCCCCCCCCCAAGTTCTCCTCTTTTCTTCAACCCCTCACAAAGACCCACCTCCTCAGTCCCCTTCTTTTGCTATCCCATGACAACCCATGCCCCATAACCGCTCCTGCCACTTCTCCATGGTGCCAACCTCTTCTCCACTCCATTACAACCACAACTCCACCCAATAAGACTCCCCTCTCACCTCCATTTCTGATGATACACCATTTTTAGAGAGGAGAGGATAGGAGATAGCTTCCCTTTCACTCAGGTGATAGTTGTGCATATAAGGGTCGAGCAACGTCCTTAATGCCCTCCGTTGTTTAGCTCGACCTAACTAAGGTCTTGAGCGACAGCCAGAGTTCGATCTAGAGCTCCTTCACAAGCACCTTCATCCACCCTTTCTCCATATCAGATCAGGTAATCACTTCCCTATCCTTTTCTTTCTACTTCTTCTTCTTCCTCCATATCCATATTCTTCTTCATAATTTCTTCTTATTCTTCCTCATACTTTCTCTCTCATTGTTTCATCATCTTTAATCCACCAAATCACTAAAATAAATTGCATTTTCACAGACAAGTCATCTATCATTGATCTAATGGTGATTTTTAATTAATTTTTTGATGAGATTCCATGAAGAAATTACTCAAAGTTTTAAGGAAGGTAAACAAATACAAGAAGATCCCTTATTGTTGCAAAAAGGGATCCTTTGTACCTCCTGCTAACATTTCTCTCTCTTTCCTCTTCCTCTTCTATTCATCTTCTTCCCTACACCTCTTTCCATCTTTTTTGCACTATTTACGCCTATATTAA
Source organism: Ottelia alismoides (assembly GCA_037367405.1). Classification (NCBI taxonomy): domain Eukaryota; kingdom Viridiplantae; phylum Streptophyta; class Magnoliopsida; order Alismatales; family Hydrocharitaceae; genus Ottelia; species Ottelia alismoides. The sequence goes on from JAZKJV010010688.1 coordinate 550,383, forward strand.
CCCATCTTATTCCTTCCATCTTGCACACCATTACCAGTTGCACCATCCATCCTCCTTACCCTTCTTCTTCCCCTCCTGCTCACATACCCTTCCCTCTTCACTCACATACATAACATCAACTCCTGCTACGCAATCCTGCATGTGCAACCTCCTCTACCGCGTTGATGAATTTCACTCACCCATGCATGCTACAACAATTGCAAGACAAACCATAGCCAAGGGTGCAACTATCGAAGGAGAAAGCAAGTTCAAAGAAGAAGATTGTCGCTCAATTGCCAAAGATGAATCACACACAACACCAACAAGAGGGGTCATCTCTTCCAATATCAGGAGCCCCACCTTCGACCTCTAAATCATCGGCGCGACCGCCATGCACCAGACTATTGTCTACCACTACGCTCCCATCACGTGCAATCATGCTCCACCATCGCCGTCCACTACTACTCCTAGTCATCCACGTTGCATGAAAGCACAACTATCATACCCCCCACCTTGATTCACCGATCGTTGTGACCCACCATTCCAAATGGTAGTGCATGCTCTTCTATTTGCGACCACAAAGAAGAAGGGTACAGAGCCCCATTTCCATCCCTCAAGTGCACACCATGTCTGTGAGCTAGTTGTACTTCCACCCCTTGCAAAATTTAGGTAATTAAAGTACCCTTAATCACAACATTTTTTGTGTTGAACTTTTATTTCAGTATTTTGCAATCAGATTCTTGCACTCAAGCTCCCAATTGGACTATAACATTTTATTATTTTCAAATCCAAAAATTTTAGTAATTGAGCATATTATTCTATACAAATTCATCTTGAGAGTTGATATACTTGATGAATGATTGATTTTCTAAGAATATGAGATTGATATTCAATGGTGTTTTACCGCTTTATACTTTAAATTCACATTCAATTATACCTTGACTTCAAAAATCGAGATTGAGTGTCCGCTCGTGCTTTAACTCATGTCCAAATTTCATTGAAAATGGAGGTGTCTTGTTCCTAGAGTAAATCATTAATTGATTCTTGTATTTGATTTATAATTAGATCCACATATTACATTTCACCAAAATTTAGGTCTCTTGCATTTTGCATGATTTTGGTTTGATAAGAATTTATATTGTGGATTTATTAAGAATTAATTACTAACATTCACTCTGTTTCAATAGAAAATTCATAAAAAACTCGTATCATCTCAAAAAATTACAAATCAATCATAGTATGTGCATTTTATTATAGTTTAATTCCTATCAAAGTTTCATAATTTTTTACAATCTATTTTAATGTAATATTGCACGAAAACCCCTAAAAATCGTCCATTTTTCGTGCTTACATGTTAACTGATAAAAATATAAAAAAACATTTTGCATTAACTCTTGCATAAGTTTTCCAAAAAAACAACTTTGCTAATTTGGATCAATTTTACATTAATGAATCTCCCCCATTTCAATTGACAGAAGAAAGCCTCCCTCAACTGGTAACCCTTATTACCCAATCTAGCTACTCTTTCCTCGAGGAGCGGGGCATTTCCTCTAGGTTCAAATACTACAAACTCTATGAAGAGAGGGTTGAAAAGAGAATGGATGGTGACCAATGTAGTCTTGTATTCCATGAAGCTTGACCAGTGTAGTCAAGTCTCCAAGATGCAGGCTGACTTTTGACTTTGACATTTGAAGTTTAAGCCTTGCTCATTCATAACTCCGACGGGAATGATTTTTCCTATGATTTTTGGTCTGTCTATTTTTAGGAGTACTTTATTTAATACATTTTTTGATAATATTTACAATGAAATTTAAATAAGGTGTTGAGAACCAGTAGAATGTCCCTCTTTTGAAGCTTTATTGCAACCCACAACCTCCTATCTTTAGAAGTCCATGCCACTAGATCAGGTTGGGGGGCACTGGACACCTATTGGGGCGACATATGTTTGCACATGTGTGCTTCACTAACCTAAAAATTATACCCTCCACTATCTCATCTGAGTTAAGCTATGTTCAAAGTGCAGTTCTCCACGTGAAACCATTATCGACATGGGCCATGTGTGTATCTTGAGATATTCTACTTAGACTAGTCAAGAAGACATGTGAACATAGCCTAATGGACTCAAAGAATTAAGTCAAGGTGACCTAGAAAGTCTTACCTCCAGCTCCTATAAGGTTCCCGAGAAATTAAGTGGGTTAAGATCCAAATCAAGCTCCAGACTTCAGACTTTATTTAGATTTAGTTCAATCATCAACATTACTTTGAAATATGCATTTGCAATGCAAGGTATTTTTGTAAATAATTTTCTGGTTTTAAGCTTTTCATGGGGTTTTCAAATTTTAATTTTTAGTTATTTTTAATGTGGTTAATAACTTTACAAATTCACAGAAAGGATTTTAGAAAAGAATTTACATATGTGCAAAGTTTTCAAAAATAATTTAAAACATTTGCAATCTTTTGAAAGCTTATTTTGAAAAGCATTTTTACAAAGGTTCATAAACACTTTACAAAGATTTCTTCAAATGATTATCAAAAGATTTTACAAACATTTCTAACCCATTTTCCAAATCATTTGCAAAACATTTTTTAACCAAATTTATTCACGTATTTATAAGGGTTGTTATCACTCGCATTTATTATGCCCTCAAAGTGATATAAAATCAATAATGTACAAAAAAGCACTATAACGACTCAATAAAATAATGGGAAGTCGATCACCCCACCCTTTACAATGGATCAACTAATCCTATGTCTAAATGATTGTACATAAGTAGGGAGTATCAATGATTAAAATGTACGAAATAAACGACTCGTCTTGTCTCCCCCTATACTTAGGTGAAATATCCATAAGTATAGATAGAATATCAACAAGCCAAGGGACAAGCGAAGGAACAACGAAAGAATAACCTGACTCACTAACTCCCTATACTTATGATGAAGAATATCCCGAGTATAACAAAGATGGATGGGATGAATGGAAAATGTAAGAGTGATAGAATGAAACAAAAGACAAAAGAACTAATCTAGGACAATATATTTAGAGAGCTCTGAATCAGAATCTCTAGATGTTGGGGTCTTCTTAAAATGCCACGATGATATATTCAACCGCAAAGAAGAATGTGTCATGTTCTAGATACAAATTCAGCTATTGTTCGTAGATGATGAGTGGCAATGCATTAGATGACAAATCGGATATCAATATGCTTCCATTGTCACGTAATGTTTTCACAATATACAACCCTTTCCATTGCTCTTCAAATTTCCTGGGAATATCTGCAACTTTGCATTAAATAACCAAACCCTCTAACTAGTTTGGAAAGTCTTCCTTCGGATGTGCTTGTCATGCTAGCACTTGAATTTCTTCTTGTACATTTGGATGTTTTCATAGGCATAATCACGGAATTCCAGGAGTCTATTTAGAGCATCTTTTTGGCTCGTACCACTTTTCTTCGAGTCGAGGTTGCATATGTTCACTACCTGTAGTGATTTATGAATGAGTTCAACAAGCATGTGACATGGCTTTCCATAAAAAAGCCAATAGGAAGACATCACTAGAGGAGTCTTATTGGTTATGCAATAAGACCAGAGAATAGAATCAAGGAGTTGAGATCAGTTCTTCCTATGAAGCCATACAAGATTCTTCAATATCATCTTGATCTCCCTATTCGATAATTCAGCCAAGCCATTAGATTGGGGGTGGTAAGGAGAGGTAACACGATGGTCAATACCATACTCCTTGGCAAGTTTTCTGACTTCTTTGTTCACAAAATGACTACCCCCATCTGATAACAAGATTTTTGAAATATCAAACCATGAGATAATGTTGTCCTCAATAAAGCGACAAACTATACAGCTATCAACGGCTCAGGCGAGGATAGCTTCCACCCAGTGACTCACATAATTGACAACAAGAAGGATGTATTCAAAATTTTGACTGTTGGGAAGTAGACCCATAAAGTTGATTCCCTAGGCATCAAAAACATCAGAGATCTGGATGTACTTGAGAGGCATTGAGTCTTTGGAACCAAGGGTACCTCCCATTTTCTGATAGTCAGTGCATCCTTTCACATATGTAGTTGCATCCTTTAATAGTGTAGGCCAACAGAGGTCGTACTACAATTCCTTAGCTGTCATCCAATTTCCCGAATGGTGTCCTCCTACTTTGAGCTTATGTCAGTGCTCGAGTACACTAGTGTATTCATCCTAAGGGTTGTATTGTCTTTAGATACCGTTTCCCCTTCCATAAAAAGGTACGGATATTCCGACGGGTAAAAATATACGTCAAACAAAAAATTGTCCTTGTATATGTTCCAATCTCATGGGACTCCCTAGAGACAAGGTAGTTCACAATATCAACATCTAAAGGGAGTGAGGTGACACTCAAGGTCGAATCATCTAGAAACGTGTATGAGATAGATGCATCACCCAAGGGAATAACTGGGCATTCAATTCTATAAAGGTGATCTTCCACCACATTTTTAGCTTCAGATTTGTCCCTTATTTATAAAATCAAATTCATGGAGCAGAAGGATCCAACGAAGCAAACATGATTTGGCATCCTTCTTTTGTTGTATGATCTGAATTTCTCTAAGGTGAAATTTATTCGACTTATAAGATATTGGTGACGCGTTAATGAAATAAAAGTTATTATTCTATCATGTTCATATGAAAAGAAATGAATAATCGAATGAATGCACTTTATTATTAAGGTCCCTTTGTACAACTAGTGATATGTACCTTGGACATATTGAATACCATGCATCTGGGAGGACAAAACTAAGTTCAACCATGTGATGATTTAGGGATCATACATCATGCAGTTGATATGGATATCGATTAGTTCAGAGGATAGATGTTGAGATTGTTGTAGAGAGTCCTTGTCCTTAGAGATCGATACTTCTTCCATTATGTTTTCATCCAGAGTATGAGTTGGTTCCATACTTTCCAGTTCAAGAGTAACTGCTCTAAATTCCTTAGGCATTCCATGGGTCAGAGCAAGAGCACATGTTGTTTCAGTCATCTTATCAGTCGATTGAGTTTCCATATCACAACCAGTATCATGAGCAGTATACACCTTATGACCATACCTTCTCATAATCATTCACAAGTACCTATCCATCTCAACAGATACATTTTGAGTTGGGACGTCACTTTGATATGCTCGTTACAGATGGTCCTATGATTGATCAGATAGTCCGTCTGATTCATGAGTAGAGTGCCCTTTGTAGTGAGTAGATGGACACATTCGGAGATTTCATAGACAACATTATCGCAGAGAGAGGATTAGATTCTAGTTTTCAGCACACTTTTGAGATGTTCGGTACTTCTACTCTTAGTTCCCATGATTTCCAGATATAACCTCCAGTTGTTGAGACATTTAGGAGCGAGGAGCATATAGTAGGCAACAATGCAGGGGTACATATTCCACCTAATTCTCCGCATAGCGGGCATAAAATCACAAAAATGGAAAAAGAGAAAAACTAAAATCAAAATAAAAAATTGAATATCACAATTAATAAAAAAACTTAAAACTTCAATAATTCATAACTAATTCAAGAAAATCACAAAAATATATACAATACCTCTTAGAAAGGTATTTTTACCTACTTTCCAGTAAAAATAAAAATATTTTGTTCATGTTAACTCTTTTAAAAATAAAAAACAAATACTTGTTTCCTAACAACCTTATTTTCTTCTTTAAATATAATTCAAAAATCCATTAAAATTCTAAAAGGTACAAAAAAATCATAAAAAATACAAAATAAAAACCAAATAAAAAATATAAAATCAAATACCTGTATTTTTGTACTTATATGTATAACACAAAAGCAATATAAATTTTTTAAAATCAAATAAAAATCCAAAAAAAATCCTAAAAAATAAATAAAAATTAGTAAATCCATTTACCTTAGATACTCTACCTTTTTACCTTAGAAAATCCATAAGACTTCAGATTCTTCAGTTAGATCTCTATCTTCTGTTCTGCATGGAGCGAGTCTCAATTTTTCAAAACTTTTTGCATCTTCTCCTTCTTATCATCCGGATGCACATATAGCTGAGGAGGATGTACAAATATCCTTCACAGATGCTCTGAACTTAGGGAAGGGAGAGAAATTAGAAAATCTATAAAAGAACCAAGATCCAAAGTTCACAAAGGAGATGTTGGATAGAATTCAGATCGAACTCACTCTTTCGGAGGCATTGGCACACATTCCTCTTGTACAAAAGTGCTTAAAGTAGCATACCACACATAGAAGAAAGAAGAGGAGAAACTATTACTTAGAAAATTAAGTGTTGACCATTGTCACGTGTTATGTCATCCAGCATACATCTTCAAAGAAGAAAAAGAAAGATATAGGAGTACCACTTGTCAGTTACCAGATTTTAGGCCATGAGTTTGAGCACAACTTATTAGACAATGGGTCTGCAGTGAATATTTTACCATTCCATCTTCTTGAGACACATCATTTAGGCTCTCTCAAGCAAGCTAGAATGATTCTCCAGTTTCCATACAGATCGGCCAATAGTCCGAAGGGTATACTAAATGATGTTGACGTGGTGGTACAGGGCACAAAATTCACTATGGATTTTGTTGTCTTAGATTCTGACTCTTCAGTACAATCACAGGTTGCTACCATTATTTTTGATCAGACTTTTTTTCATTCAGCACGGGCCATTATTGATTATGGGATAGACATTGTCACTTTTCCTACCAGCAGCACAGTGCCAAGCTCCGAGCCATTAGAGAGTCATGCATTAGATGAGTGTGCTACCATCTCATCAGATACATGGGCATGCGATATTACAACTACGATTCAATACGATCCTATTCCTACTGATTCTACTGAGGCCTAGACTTCCTATCAAGAGAGGAAAACTTGGAGAGCATTGCCTTTAGTGATCCACACACACATGTTTGGAGATGTATTGATGATATTGTAGTATATACGACATTGAGACAAATACGCTAGAGGCATGTACTTGTAAGTTCGTACCTGATTCAGTTGTAGATCATTTGGTCAAAGCCTTCTCGTTGTGAGATCCACAACCCCTTTCTTTAGATAGACTTCGATGTGGGATTTTTTATGATGATATAGATCATATTGCAGTAGAGTTTGACCTCTTTATTGTAACTACTTCAGGTATGACACCGATGTCTCTTCAATCACATTGAGTTGAGTATAAATTATTAGAGGATGATTCTTCATCTTCCTATTTCAATGGCGATGATCATAGTGATCCAGAGACCATGGTGTAGCATTCAAAGGTCAATTTTGTCTATATTTCGGCCATATGGGTTGTTTCATACCATTTGACACTGGTCAGTGATACTCTAATTTAGATATGGATATCTTTGAGGATGACCTTGATATCGACATTTCTCTTTACATTCTATCATTCCTCGATCGTGCAAGAATGCCACTCTTCAGCTTTCTTGAGCTTGTACATTCACTTTGACTCGTTCATTCTTTTTCACCATGTACATATGTGTTTTCAATTTTATTCATCCATTCTTTCATTTTTCTTACACACTAGGGCTTTATTAGGATTTTTTCTATACTTAGGATATACTTTATCCTAAGTATAGGGGGTGTAAACATTGTGTTGTTCATATAATTCTATTATATTACCCTTGTTGTTGCTTATACTTAGGTGTGCTTTACCGTATGTATAGGGGGAGTAATATCGCGTGTTTTCATCTTTAATTGTTTTTTATTTTGTGTATCATCTGCTCTCTCGCTTATCCATCGACTGTTGATATTATTCTCTATACTTAGGGATATTCTACCCTATGTATAGGGGAGACAAGATGAGCATTGATTGTGTGCATTCTTTTGACTTCGATCAACTTCATTTTTAAGTCTTCTATACTTAGGATCAGTTGATCCTAAGTATAGAAGGGATATCGACTTCTATTCTTTTATTCGTTATTCTTTGAGTCATTATAGTATAGTAGTCTTTTCATTAGTATATATTTTGCTCGTGTTATGTCTTCCTTTGTCGCTTCTTTGGTCACTATGAGGACATATTTCACGCTAAGTACAAGGCGTGTCATATATACACACGCGTACACACACACATACTTTAGAAGCCATAACTCGTACTTTATTATATTTTTAATAATGTGGCTCTAAAGTTTCGGTGTATATTTTAGGTTTTTAAAATTCAATAGAAAATTGTAAATATGAGTTATAAAAAGAGTTTTAAAAAATGTATATAAAATGTGTTGTATAATAATTTTATAAAATTATTGATTATATAAAATTTATAAATAAAATTTGTTAAATGAAATTTATAAATAAAATTTGTTAAAGTTGTATATACTAGTGTATAAATTTCTTTTTAAAAATATACATAATTCTTGTACATTTGTATAATTGATTCAATTCACTAACTCTTTAAAAATTTAAAAGTTTTAAAATTTAGTAAAAAATTGCAAAATTATTTAAAAATTACATAAAAAGTTTAATCTGAAAAAATCACATTATAAAAAAGTGTTGCATTCATTAGCATTTTTCAGAACAAGTTTGATTCTTGAACCGAATGGATCTAAGTCTGAATGATGGAGTTTGGTTTAGGTCTTAATCCATATAGTTTTAAAGGGACTTTATTACTACAATTAAGACTCTTAAGGTTTTTTGACTTAATTCTCTGGGTTCCATGAGTCCATGTTCGGAATTCAACTTAAACTTGCCTATGTAGGACACCATATGTCATCCATTTAACTCTTTATCATTTAAAGCAATTTTGAACTCATACACTCTACACTTAGCTCAACTTGCATGGGGTTGCAAAGGGCAGTCCATTTTGGTGGTGCATTTTCATCCTTATCTAGTGGCGTAGATGTCTAAAGATCGGAGTGTGGGGTTGAAATAAAGCTTCGGAGAGGGAAGGATCTGCTGGCACAATTTTCCAAGACCTCAAAAGATGGATGGAAATAAATTTCTATAATCGTCAGGGCACAAAATATCAATGCAGTGCAACAATCACTTTCAAAAATTGCAGAAAAACTTAAGAAACCTTTTTCAAAAATCCATCAAGATTCAAAAATAGAAAAGACCTTACAAAAATATGCTCCTTGCATTGTACTTAGCATATCATTTTCATTTTCAAACTGATAATGATAAATTAACTAGACTAAGTCAAATCTAAAGATTGGAGCTTAGTATGACCTTAATACACTTAAATTGACAAGGAACCTTATAGGAACTCAATTTGAGGCTTTTCAAGTCAGCTTGACTTAATTCTTTAAAACCATAAGACTAGGATTGTATGTCATCTTAGTATTCCTAAGTAGAATATTCAAGAAACACGCATGACTTTTTAGACAGTGACCTAGCTGGGACACCTACACCTGACATTTTGCTCAACTCAGTTGAAGTAGTAGAGGGTTGGAGTTGCCGATATGAGACACAAGCGAATGGAACCATACGAAGTCATAATTTTATGGCCATTGTGCCTCAACCTGATCAGTAGTGACAAGGCCTAAAGACATAATATTGCGGGTTGCAATAAAGCTTCAAAAGAGGGATAGCATATTGGCTCAAGAGGAAAAAGTCCTTATGTAAATGTTGTTGTATATAGTATTAAAAAAAATGCAAAATCAAAAAATAAAAAAAATAGATGGACAAAAATAAAAGAAAAATCAATCCCAGTCGGAGTATGTATCCAATAAGCAAGCTTATGCTTCAAAGTCAAAGTATTCATGTGAACCTGCAACTGGATGACTTGGCTACATTGGTCAAGCATCCCAAGATAGGTAGCTACACTGGCTATCGTCCATTCTCTTCTCCACATCCTCTTCTTGCGATGGTTGCACTTGAACTTGGAAGGGAATACCTCGCTTCTCGAGGAAAGAGTTGTTGGATATCGTAATTAAGGTTATCATGTTGGAGAAGACTTTTTTTGCCACTTCAACCAAGATGAGCTACATATCACTGACACTGTACAAAAAAGATTCATAGTCATAAGAGTTTGCATATGGAAAATCTTATTCTGATCTAGCCATTGAGGAGAAATGAACAAGGGATTGTGGTTCTTAAGGGTTGTTAAGTTTTAAATCATATTCTCATTAAGGTTCTAACAAACTAATAATCTAAAGGTCTCACTGAGCTCTAAATTTTGATTTAATGAAGATAAGTTTAAGAATAATTATCATTCTAAGTCCTTAACTGTTTCTTTTCTTTCATGAACTTATTATCATAAGTGTTTGCTAGGGAATACAAAGCCAAGTATAGGGGAGTGATGAATTTCCATTCATACATATTTATTCATTCATTTTAGGCTTTAATCCCTAGATAAATGCATATAAATATCAATAACAATACTTAATTAATACTTGTATAATCATCTATAAATTGTACATAAATGCATGTATTTAAACTCTAAAATGAAGGCATAAATAAAAGAAAAGAAAAATAAAGGAATTATTAGAGATACTGACTAACCCAGACCCTGAGACTAAGTCATGTAGGGACTTGGTCGACAAGGAATAAAGTAGGGGGAGATACAGTAGAAAAACCACACAAAAATAAGAATAAAATTGCTAAATATTCTTTATCAATATATGCATTTTGGGACCTATTTTATTTTTACACTTTTAAAACTAAAATTAATTAAAGTTTGAACATGAACATTGTACAAAAAATATAAAAATACAAAATTTATTTCATTCAAAAATAATGCATAGTGTGCTTGAGATACATGGAATAAAAAGTCATAAAGAACTTCTCAGACATGTTTCTTCTCCATACAGACTCAAAGTTCATTAAACTCATCTATATTATTAGTAAAATTAAATAAGATATTTAATAAAGGTGGTTTCATTTAATTTGGATTTAAGAAGCAGAAGTTAGCTTTTGGACCCTCATTGTGCAATAAACCAGCATATAATATTCAACTTATTTTCCCTTCTTATTTTTTACATTCTTATAATTTTATAAATAAGAACATATTTTTTAAAATACATATACAAATAAGATTACAAATTATATCATTAAAAATTCATTAAAATAAATAATGTACTTAAACACATGGGTAAATATACATATAAAATACATATTATATATGTATATACATTTATTTAAGTACATAAACAACTTCAAAAACTAAAAGAAAAAATGCATATGTGTATTTAAATATAGTGTAAATATAAAAATTATGTATATAAAATAATAAAATATAAAAAAATGATATACATAGGTCTTTATACATATATTTTACATGTCAAAAATCAAGACTTCACAAATAAAGTAATATAATTAAATAAAAAGAACCAAAATTTACTTTATTAAATATGTAACATATTTCATGTTTTAGGTTTATTTAAATAAAATCATCTTCTATTTTTATTTAATTTTCTGTTTATTTTAAGTTGTTTTGTCATTTTGTGCTGGTATGGAGCTATTGTGGCCCAATCATCGACCGCAGACTTTTGACCTCAGGTCAACAATCCTCGCCCCTCTGTAACTTGTCAGACTTGTTGGGAATTTTTTTTCACTAATTTTTCACATGAACACCTTTGCTTATTTAGGTTCTATTACTTTTCGAAAGTTGAAGATCGTATGACCTTTTTTCTTGTGAATCATCTTGTTGTGATTTTTGTACGTTGATCACGCCAAAACCCTAATGCCTTTTCCACTTTTTTCAGATAGTTGTAAATATATCTCCAAGATCCTACTTTGTCCATTGATCATCCACCGCCTCTCTAACCCTCTTGAGCCTTCTAGAAGCCTCTCCTTGGTGACAGGAAGGATGAGCATACACTTGTGGGCAAGTACAAAGGAGGAGGAGCTGTATCCGCCCTTCTCTAGAGGTTTACCAGTGAAGATCTGCTCCCTAGTCACCAACTATGTTGAGCTTCTATTCTTTTGCTTGCATTTTCTTCCTTAGGGTAGATGTAGTCTATGTTTAATTCTAGTCATTTTTGTTTTACTTTAAATCATGCAATATCTCAAAAAAATTACCTCATTGGAGCTTCCAGCTCCAACACTCCTTCCTAATCAATCAAGCCCACTCCATTGCTATTTCCTCCACCATTAGCCTCCCCTTAACTTCTCCATTTCCCAGACAACCTCTGCACCTTGATTTTGTACAGATTGGGTCTGACGGGTCTCCCTCTTCCACCTCACTGGAGACCCCTCCACTCGCTTCATTCACTTCTCCTCCATGCTTCTTATTAGTCCTGGAAGCTTTTCTTCAAGGCCCTTGTACTGACCATGCAGGTATTGACTCGAAAGGACTCCATCTGAGAGTACCCAAGTACCAGAGAAGGAGCTCTAGGTATGATTCCCTTCATTGACCTCTAGGGCCCGTTTAGTGGGTCCCGAACCTTCTTTTAACCATAAGTTGCTCAACAATCGTTCCAGGGAGGTTCCATGCTCATCAACAAAATGGGAGATAACCATAGTAGCTTAGGTGCTCGAATCAAAGGTCAATGAACAAGTGTTCTTCATCCATTCTTCTAAGAGCCTCAGCCGATGTCCAATGAAGAACACATGCCCATATTATACAGTAGTCGTCTAATGAGAGGTTGCATCCATCTTTAGATCGGGCCGCCGATGAATCCGTGATTCATCACTCTAAAAGTTGAAAATAGAGCTTTATTCCTGAGTAATTAGTTGCATATTTCCACTATTATTGCATAGTTAGAATTCATGCATGCATAAATAATATCTGCATTTTAGCATTCATATTTGCATTAAATAAGGAGCTAAATTCACTTGTAAAAATCATTTGTACATACCATATTTGTATATATTTTATACTAACTCCAAATTCAATAAAATCGACTCTATAGTGTGTACATTACTAACACTAATAAATAAAAAAATATCAAAAAAATACTAACTTGTAAAATTGACCAATAAATCCCAGATCCAAGTTTCAGACTATGACCTGCAAATGCACATATCTCTCTCATACAATATCCGATTTATATCTACTTACTTTTAAAGTAATAAACATTCAAAGACCTTCAAAATAATACCAATTTCATTAAAATCAGAGATTGAATGTGAAACTTGGGTTTTAGGCCCCAATTGTATATTGTAAATATTGAGCAAAATGCCCCTGTATTTTATCCTCTTATTTTCTTAAATACTACAAATCCAAAAAAAGACTAAGTTGGAAATATTTCTTTCATATTTTTTCTAAATTTTTTTATTTTTTTCTCTTATTTAAAAATAAAAAATGCAAAAGATAAAATCTGGTATTTTACACCTATAAGATACCACCCAAAATAATTTTGTACAGATGATTTTTTTATTTTTGGCCCTTCACAAAAATTGTAAATCTCGTCGAGATGAGCAACTTTTGTGTTGACCGCTATTTGATTTAACCTCTTTTGTTATTTCTTTTTTATTTTCCTTTACATTTAATTTTTGAATTTTCTGGGAGCAACATGTGGAAGCTCCTGGAGCCGCCACATGTCACCCTATTTTTTTATTATTTTCGGAATTTTTATTACTATTTTAATTATTTATATTATATTGTTATTTTTAGTAGCTTATTTATTTTACTTATATTATATTATATTATATGTTATTTTTCTCTCCCTTTTACTTCTTCTTTACTTGTTCCCCACTCCAAGTCACGACTTCCTCCATCATTCCTCCATCTTCTCAACCTATTTTCTGACTTCCCCCTCCTCTTTATATTCCCATCTCCTCCTCCACTTTTCTTCATCCACCATTCTGCGAGTGAGAGAGGTTCTAGCTCCGTCAAAGCCGTGAGGTGACAGCTCCTTCTTCGAGGTCGAGCGACGACGAGCTGAAGGCGAGATCCGATGGTCTGCACCACCTTCACGAGTTTCACAATGCTCGTGAGCTTCGGAGCACACGCCGTCTCCTTGAAACGACAATCGGAGTGTAGTATTGCTCCTCCAAATTTGATGATTCTCACAGGTAAGTATTCTATCTTCATCTTTTGATTTTATTTTATCTAACAATTTTTTTTCCTTATTGTTCATCACCAAAACATTTCATAAACACCACCACGATCACAATCATCGTCACCATCATTTCATCTCTACACATTTTTTCTGTTAAAAAATTACAAAAAATATATTATAATAAAATAATAATAATAATACAAAGAACCAGGAGGAAGCAGCAAGGGCGCCTGATAAGCCCGAAAATCGAACGGTCGTGTATTCCACACAAGGCGGGAACACAGTCGGTGTATTGACCACTCAGAAATCGGATTTAATCAACAATGAACCCACAATATATGAATCAAGAAATGACAAACAAATGTGGAGTCAAATTTATTTTAACTCTACAAATAGGTGTATAGTGTAAGTATGTGTAGAGTGTCGAACTCAGGGAGCAAACAAGATAGATCGGACAATAATACACAAATTGTGATGTGATTAAGTGTCTACAATTATGCACATTTTTTGTGGGTTTTTAATTTTATATTTTTTTATTTTATTTTGATTTTTAATTTTGTATTTTGGTTTTTGATTTTCTGATTTTATATTTTCTTTTTATATTTTATATTTTTATATTTTGAATTTTCTATAATAGAATATATACACAATATAAGAGAAGATAAGATGGGGGATTTATAAAGATAGAGAAAAAAAACTCCACAATCAAGAAAATAAATGTTTTTGGTCTTTTTATATTTTTCTACTATTTTTATGATTTTTGGGGAATTTTCAGAATGTTTTTGGTATTTTTAAAAGTGGAAATACAAGAAAACAGTGAGCTATGCTACTGGCCGAACCTAAAATGGGAATGAAAAATAGTAAACAGTTATAAAATTTTCCCAAATTAATTTTAAGTGAAATACAATAAAATAAGGAAACTGCAGAAACTGAGTTTATATTTTTGGGATGTTTCTAGACTTTTTTAGATTTTTTTGAAGTTTTTACGAGTTTTCTAATTTTTAAGATTTTTGTTTTGATATTTTTAATGATTTTTGGATTGACACTAAAAGATGATGAAACAAGCAAAATATAATTTTTTGGAATTTTTCAAAATGTTTTTATAGTTTTTATTGATTTTCTAATGCAAACAATGCTGAAAATTTTATTTTTAATAAATATGAAAATGCAATAAAAATGCAATGCAAAAATATGGCATGAATGAGCAAGCAAACAGGAACTTATGGTATTTTTTGGGAATTTTTCGAGTTAAAATGATGCACTAAATAAATACAAAATCCAACAAAAATCACACAGCTGGCAGGGGCATAAGTGCAAATAAGCAAACATCCAGGGTCCAAGTTGCAATTTTTAAGCAAAATATATAACAAAATATTGCATTTAATGGACCAGTTACAAATATCAAGACCCGCAAGGGTATGCCTGCAAATAACCCACCAGGACGCGTGACTAGTATGCGCATGGGAAGGACCTAGATGTAATATCAAAAACACCCGAGGGCTGACATGCAAATATTCCAAAAATATTACACGAGATGGAAAAGTTCTTGGACTAAATCTAATTACTTAAACCCTGGAGGGGGTCCTCGCAAAATGCCCTTCCCCTCACATGAACTGGTCACGTGAGGTGACGTGGCCAGGACCTATTTGCAATAATGAAAAGTTCAAGGGTATAGATGCAAATATTACAAAATATTTTAAACGGCAAATGAAAATTTGAGTACTAAATAAAAATAAAAAAATGGTGTGGGGGTCAGATGCAAAATACCCCCGCAGGCGCGCGATCCAACGGTTGAGGGCTTCCCACTTGACACGTGGCGAGCCCTCGTTGCACGATGACGCTTCGGCTCGGACAGCGGCAATTAGACGATCCTCGGATGATCTGACGGTCGATGTGCGAGGAGATCGGACGGTGGCTGTACAACCTGGAGCGGCGGCCCGATCCAATGGTGAGCAGACGCGGAGGAAGAATGGGGAAGAGCGTCGACGAGGCGAACTTCCCCGAGCCTGATCTCCGTGCTCCGGTGGCTTTTGAGCTTCAAAATGGGGTTGCGGCCTCCTGGGAGAATGCTCTATCCACTGGGGGTCCCAAAAAACCTCGGCGATGGCCGAGGTACGCTGGAGATGAAGGTGGAGCTGGAGGGGCTCGAGCTTCTCCGGCGAAGGCCAAAATGGCCCCCAAGCGTGCGTTGAAGTCCAAGCACCTACAGAAAAGGTTGAGAGGACCCAGGGCAAAGTTCCTGGGTCCCACGGTGGTGAAATGGCGACGCGAAGCAGCGAGGAGGTGGTCGGTCGGAGGAGCGCTCCGGCGAGGTTCACGTGAAGGGTGATTCGATTCATGGAAATGGAAATTTCGAGAGGGCTTTTAAACCCTAAGACTACGGTAAAGAAAATGCAAAGGAAATAAGGGGGAAAAGGGCAGCCTCGACGGTTGAAACCGGCGGGAAGGGGGTACCTCGACCGCCGGCGAAGGGGGAGGTTGTGGAGCCTCTTTGAGCCTTGGTCGACCCACCTGAAGGTCTCAACAGGGAGTTGTCACCTTCCTGAAGCTTCGAGGCACAAGAGAGGGAGTGTAGTTATGGAGTGAGGGGTTCAAAATTCAAAGGGAAGGTCGGGGGTTGCATATATGGAGTTTGACCATGCTACTTGGGTGGTTCAAAGATCGAGGGACAATGCCTCGCACAGCGATCCAAATTCCAAGACAATCACTGGGCGAGTAAGTTGGATGATCGAGGAGAAGATTTGCAGAAGGAATCGACGCTAATGGGTGAAAGGTTTGACCTCAAAAAAATTGAGAAGAAGGTCCCTAAACGAGGTCTGACAAGGCGTACATGTGGGGAGGATGCCTAGTTGATCGGGGTCAACTAGGGTTTGCACCTGGTTGGTCCACGTGGACCAACCAGGAAAAACCCCTGGAAATTATTTTGTAAATATGATTAAAAATAGAAATGAATTAATTAAATTTTGAATATTAAATGAAAAATGTTTATTATTTTATAAAGTATTTTATTCTGATTTTTAATTATTTTTATGAGGTATAATTTTACAAGTTGCCTCTTTAGGCCTATATAGGTATATACATCTATATATTTTATTATTTTATTTTTATTTTGTGTATTTAATTAATTTAATTTTGTTTATTATTTTATAAATTTATAAAATAATTTTATACACTTGAAATTATTTTTATTTTATTTTTCTGGTGTATCTTGTACACTAAATAAAATAGAAATAGTAAGTATATACGTATGTAAATAGGTAATATACCTAGGTATTATATACAAGTATTTTATTTGTGTATTTTATTTCTATTTTATTCCTGTTTTAATATACAAATATATTATAAATAATATTTACAACATTATAAAAATATAAAAGTATAAAAATAATGAATAATAAATAAATTGAATATTTTAATCTGTACAAGTATACAAGTAGGGTCCAAAACTCAACTTTCAAATCGTAACTCCGAAAAATATGAAATCACCTCCATTAAATAGATTATTTTACGCTATATACAATTAATGAGTTTGGTACATTTCGAGTTTTTATTTGCAAGATACGGGTCTGGGAAGTTGGAGTTCTGGAATTTTATTCAGACCATAACTTTTTATCTGTACATTATTTTTGTATGAAATCAATTTTGTATTTTTATTTATTAAATTATCTTCAACTTTCATGTACAAAGTTTCTTTATTTGAGGTATAAAAAGTGGAACCAAAAATAGGTCCCAAAATGAATAAAGAATGAATTTAATAAAAGGTGATTTTCATTGTATTTTGGCCCTTATCTCCCCCTACTTTATTCCTTATCGACCTATTCATCTAGATGCCTAGGTCTCGGGGTTTTGGGTCATAAAATATTTACAATATTTTGTTCTTTTTCTTTTCTTTTATTTATTCTATAATTTTGGCTTTAATTACAGTATTTTATACAGTATTTACATGTACATGCTTGGATGCTAAGATGCTGAATTTAATGCTATTTACACGCATTTACTAGGGTTTTTGATGCCAAAATGATAGAATAAAGATGATGAAATGTGGCTTCATCAGCGCCCGCCGCTGCCCCCTGGAGCCGTCCGCGCTCCCAGCCGCGCATCGGCCTCACTACTCAAGACACTCCCCCGCCACCATCCATATGTGTCATCTTACAACTGTCGTGCACACCGCATGGCCAGCCCCAGGCGATCGCCAGCTGCCCCGTATCTCGACGGCCACCCCAACAGCAACCAGACCAACCATAGTCTCCACGGCCGCCTCCAGCCGCCACGTGAGCCACAGAGTGCGTCGCAGCGTGCTCCTCCTGCACCTTCCGATGTGGTGTGCCACTATGTGCCATCTCCTCTGCACATCCTAGTCGTGCGGCGATGCCAGCCCCGTGTAGCTGCCCTAGCCGTGCCCCACCAGTGGCAGCAAGCTGCCTGCAGCGCCCCTGGACCTCCACTGCTGTCCCCCCCCCCCCCCCCCCCGCCCCGCTCCGCCTCGCCGTCCACGCATGGCCAACCATGCAGTCGCGCTTCCATCGCCGGTCGTCGCCCACTCGACCCCACGTCCCCCACTTCTCTTGCCCTAGTGTGGGTAAAAGAATGTCGAATTCTCCTTTTCATTTTTTTATGAAAATTACAGTTTCTATCCATCAACTTTCTTTATTTGCAAAAGTACCCTTGTGCACAGTTTCAGTTCGTTTCTTTCATTTTTGTATTGCAAAGACACCCCTGACTTTGAACATTAATTTGGCCATCAGTTTTACATTAACTTTTAATCAAAAAAATAACATTTTGTAGAGAAACTAATTCTTTATCGTTTGGCTATTTATTTACATTTTAATGAGCAATGAATAATTCACTAAAATTAGATATTTGAATTCAGTGATATTTTACCCATTTTTGCTCTGAAATTCTCATAGACATATTCCTTGCTCTAAAAATTGTGAAAAAATTCAAGATGACGCATCTGCATGTGTTTTAATTTCTATCCAAATTTTATCTAGATAAGAGTTGTCTTTTGCGTAAAATAAATTATAGAGTGCTTTCTGTAATTAATATTCAATTAAATCCACAAATAACATTTTTACGAAATTTCAACTCTCTTGGATTTGTAATGAAAATTTCTTTATTAGATAAATAGCACTTTGGAAAATTCTGTTTCATGGATTAACTAGGAATTAAATATTCACAGTCACTCTGTTCTCAGTAAAAAATCATAAAAATATCACAAAGTGTCATAAAATTCTAAAAAAATAATGTAGCATCATTCCATCATATTTCAATTGCATTAATTTTTTCCATAATTTCTGCATATCATTTGCATGAAAAATTGCATAAAAAACCAAAAAAAAGTTTGCATTTTTCATTTGTTCATTTTAAATCCAAAAATTCTAAAAAAAAATATATTTTGCATTCATCATTTGATTAGGTTTATAGGAAAAATACAACTTGGTCAATTTGGAGTAATTTCATATGAAAATTAAATTTGGCTAAGTTGTTTATTTTCTTAATAACCTAATTGATCCGCATTTGTGCATGGGCATTATTTCGCATAAAAATTTAAAAAAATAAAGCCCATTTGGAAAACCATGATCTAATTCGCCTAGTCTGATCCGAAGTTGTTCCTTTGCCTCCTTGAGTCGACTGTGGGGCTTGCTCAGGTTAAACAAACATAAAACCACACATTAATTTTATTCGATGATTCAACGATTCGTGCGGTTAATTGTAGATTGATCCGGATTTATTTGACTACAACGAGATTGTTAATTCGATACTATTGAAAGGGTAAATTTGGGTCAATCAAATGGCAACGATGCCAGGGAGGCAAATGACTTAGATCACTTTAGAAAATTAGATTTACATTTTCCATTCACTCAGGTAGTCTGACCCCCGAGCCACCTTGTAATTATCCATTTTTCCCTTAATTATTTTTCTGATCATTTCTGTATATATATTTTGATATATCTCTCTGATATAATTTTTATCTTTTTGTGCGAGGGCTCGGTGGACTTGGAGCGGCTTATTTGAAGTCGGCGCATCTCTAAGAACATCGGAGACCGACTATTCGTGGATCGAGTCGGTTGTTGAGACGCCAAGGAGATCATTGAAGAGAGATTTTTACTAACTTGTAATTGCATCTTTAAAGCGGTACCCATTTGGGTTCTCGCACGTATAAGTCATAATAAAAATGTGTCTCTGTGGGCTGTGTGGATTGCTTTGCATAGAATAGGATCTGCACTTGCGGCTCTCAGAGATATTTTAGGACCTATTTGTGCTCGTAAAGTTCTAGGACCACACTTCGCACATAAAAGACACACTTAGACCACAGATCTTAGCCAAATCTAACATGTTCTTCACTTGCTAATAGAACTGCTTGTCTAGAGCGGCTTTTTCACTTGCATTTCATATATTTTAAAAAAATTTCAATTATGTTTTGCATCCTGCATAGAAAGTGAAAGGATCATTGTAAGTCTTCTGTACTTGGCATTCATAATTGTTTTTATTGTGCATTCGACTTTTCTCGACTCCTTCCCCCTTGGTTTTTCGAACTTAGGTCTAAAGGAAATTGGGACTGGATGATAGGCGTGCTTTGTGGTTGGACTAATAAAGTGATTGCCTAACTTAAAACCAGGACTGCTAAGAAAAATTGACCAAAAATCAATAAAATTAGAAATTCTGTTTGTGGGAGAGTAACCACGACCTTGATTGCAGGGTGAGGGAGGATATTGAGTGTGTGTGCACACCCTAAGGTAGGGCTAAAATCCCCGCCTTCCATATCATGTACCCCGATCCTAACAAATATAACAAGTTGAATTCTTTCAGGTTCACTGACTAGCACCAAGTAACCTCCGCCTTTCTACAGGTAGATAGGGTTGAACCAGCGGCGCTCCGCGACAAGTTGCTAGTAACCCTTCGGGGTGAAGTCCCAGCCTTGTCAGCCTCCGCCTGCTTTGGTGGGTAGATAGAGGCAGGTCTTTCAACTCCTTAGCTTGGGATAGGAGCGAAGAACGAAAGGGTGCTGGTATCTTAGGAGACAGGTTAAACAGGGAAGATGCATCCGTCTTTGAGTCGACTTCCCTATAGGTCACGTAACCTTTGCTACTTGTCTGAAAAATTGCACTTAAAATCAACCAGACTAATCGGACTTGGTTTTAGGTCCTTCACCGTGTTGAGTGTGAACTCGGGGTTTGCTCTTGCATTTGTCTTTGTGTCTGTCTATGTGTGTTATCATGTGTAATTACACGTTTTCTAGCCTGATCTGCTTACATTCATCCTTTCCTCCTCCAGATGTTGGGATATTGGTCCCCATACCCTGTGACCTCTGGTCATACCTCCTTGACCATATATAGTTCATCTTTGCCTTCTCCTTCTTCCATGTATCCTCCGCTATCGACGGGAGACCCTTACCCATGGTCAGTTCCACCTCAACCCGATTATGAAGTCAGAACTTCTACTGATTTCTCCACTTCTTCGCATTTCTCACCTATTCGATATTCTAACACTCCGGATCCACTTCCACCTTGAGATAACTGTCCTTATTCTCAGGAGCTTGCTGGAATCAATGAACCATACGAAGAGCAAGCCACTACTGAGATAGATGACTGGCACAATTACTTGGTTGATAGAACATACTGAATGGAGAGGCATGCACTTAGTGATCTTCCTAACTTGATTGACCCTAGTAATCAAGTCTGCATTGACCAGTCTTCATATCACACATTTGGAGAATCTATAATTCATAGGATTGGATTCATGGATTCAATCAACGAGCCCCCTCTGTATTGACTACATCATATGAGGCTCCGATTAATATTTTCCATTCAGATGGTCCATACTCGACCCAGCATTACATACCAGAGTCTAGGTATGTTGAGTATGAGACCTCTATATCTCAGCAGCATCCTCCAATTGAGCAGAACTCTCTCATGATTTGTCATGAGAATTTTGTAGAGGATGACATCTCTAAAATTATTGAGAAAAATGAATCATTTGGTAACAAGTTGAGAGATGTCATGGAAATATTGCACTCAATTTCTGCCAGCCTGGGTATGAAAGAGGAAAAGGAAGTAAGTAGATTTGATGCTAAAAACAAAGCGAACAATAGGGAACCCACACAATTTGTACAGTTGGAGTCCATTCTACCTTCCTCTTCTACTAACCACTTACCCTCTAATCCAAAGTATGATCATTCATCCATCGAAAACACCAAAAAATGAAAAATAGAAAATCTCATAAAAATAGAAAATGAAAAAGACTTAAAAAAATGGATCCTACTCTAAGGGAAGAACTCGATGAGGAATTGATTTTTAAACTTCCCTTAATAAAGGCCATATATCACTTCCCCGGCCTCAAACGATTTGTGATAAGTAAATTAATGCCAAAGAAGTTGTGCAATAAGAGGACAAGAACTGAGAAACATATAGTGTCTATGGCTACCTCCTTGGTGATGGAGAGAAAGACTAAAAGCCGCATAGTGAAGTGGTTGCCCCAAGTTGAGTGTGAAATCAAAGATACCATTTTTACCCATATGAGAATCGATGATTACTTGTTGATAAATATCCTCCCGACCTCTGTGTTTAACAAGCTCAAACTCAGGCACATCAGATAATCGAGAGAGATCATTCAGCTGCTTGATCGATCTATCAAACGGTCAAGAGGAATCATTTCAGTCATCATTATTTTCCAAGGTGCTCTACTCCAGATAGACTTCACGGTCATTGACATTGAGCATCAAGGAGAGTTTACCCAATCTCTTATTATTCTCATGAAGCCGTTCTTAGCCTCGGCTAAGGCAACTATAGCTTGCGAGACTTGGGAAATCAATTTTATAGTAATGGGAGCACTTCGACCTCACCCATTCTTTGATACACTTTACTCTAGATTGCCCCAAAAAGTTGTTGATAGTCGTGACCATCGAGAGGTAGATGAGTGCCACCTCTCTGCCACATCTGAGATATCAACTGTCCGGACGACCGTTGGTTCAGAGATACCCCACACCTCCACATCACCAACTGCTTGCACCACCACCGTGACAGCTTCTAAGGAGGACTCACGACCCGAAGCTATCATTGAGTCGAACACGAATTTTGCTGATTGCCTTGACAATTTTGATGATCCGATATAACAGCCCAATAATGTCGAGCCAACTGAGATCACTAGCACCTTCCCTAGACGGGCGCTGACCCTTCAGGAATATTACAATCTATATGATGACTCTTCTGATGAGGAAACCATGGTCAGCACCGCACCACATCCTGTACCTTCAATGGAAACAACCAAGACTGAATTGACCCAACCCAAAACCACGGTTTCTCCTTCTTCTAGTCAGTTATCCAGTGAGAGGAAGTCGAGAAATGATTCCTCAAGGTGTTCCCCCGAACCCCTTAAGATGCATCACTCTGCTCTCCCTCTCAATGATTCAGGTTCTAGAAAACCGACTAAGAAAGTTTCCTTCAACATACCGGAAAAGGAATTTTCGGAGGAATCCTCATCGGGTCCGGATGAGGTGATTTATATGATTGGGCTCAGTTCTGCTGTTCTTAAGCCATATCTGAGCAAGCAGCCATGTGTCGACCCTCGTTGGACGATCCCTACACCTCACTATTATTCATCTGAGGATGATTCCGACAGCGACACATATGTATATTATCCACCTCCTCGCGTCCGCAAGAACGTTCGTCACAAAGCTTCTTAATCCTTGTATATCCTCATTCTTTCTTGTATATACTTTCCCTCCCTCCCTAATGATTGGAATCACTTGTCCCGGCTTCATATCGTTTCATTTTATGGATATACTTAGAATGACCCGATCCTAAGTATAGGGGGGAGAGTGACCCGAATCTATTCACCATTCATTGTACATCCTCCAGATCTCATCGGTTCTCACATCCACTCTTGTCCTATACTTAGGCGGACCAAAGCCTAAGTATAGGGGAATGATGCCCATCATGTATATACTCATCCATTTCCCTCTTGACCTCGCTCGCCCCATTTTTTATCTTCTTCTACACTTAGGTTGTCAAAGCCTAAGTATAGGGGGCAGAACGACTTTTATACATTTTTGCTATTTTAGCTCTTCTACGCTTAGCACGAGCTATGTCTTTTTCCTCACTTTTTATGCTCTGAGTACATAGCACACGCTAAGTAAAGGAGGCGTGTACATATTACATATATACTTTACCCATAGCTCCTACTTTCGCATATTTTCACGTATTTTTGTATATATTATGTAATAATTATGGGGCGGGTAAAATTGAAAGAAAAAAATTTAATACATGTGTACTTGTATAATACTTATAATACTTGTCTGAAAAAGTTCTAAAATTCTTGTAAATAATACTTTTGTAAAATTTGTTGCAAAATAGGATGTATACCCAAAAATATTCATGTATACTTGTATACTATGTATATTATGTACAACTTATATAAACTTAACATTGTTCTAAATAATATTCTTGGAAAAATTGTTGTATACCAGAAAATAAAATAAAAATGTTGAAAATAAAGGTTTCTTATTTATTCTTGCATATCATCCTCGCATTTCAAAAAAAAGAGTTTTGCATTTCATTCACCTCTGTAGCATGTCATCTACATCTCATCTGCATATCATGCATATGTAAAGTGGAAAGCTAGTGGGTTCTGAACCAAGTTATGAATAGATGTTGAGTATAGATTTGATTTGATCTTAATCTACCTAATTTCATTGGAACCTTATAGGAAATGGAGTTAAGATTTTTTCAGGTCAAGTGACTTAATTCTTTGAGTCTGCAAGTCTATGTTCACATGTCATCTTGATTAGTCTAAGTAGAATGTTTGACGCACGCGCATGATTCTTTTAGACAGTGACCTAACTTGGACAAGCACCATGCACGTAGCTCTTCATTGATGAGGTGGTGAGGAGGTAGAATCCTTTATCTTGGAGTAGCACACGGGTTGAAACATCCGTCCTCCTCTAGGGAGGGTAGTGCATCTCAACCTAGTCTGGTGGTGTTGACGTCTAAGGATAGGATGTTGTGGGTTGCAATAATACCTCAAAAGAGGGATAGTCTACTGGCTCAAGGAGAAAAACTCCTTATGTATATGATGCACCTTGTATAAATGTCAAAAAAAAAGAAGAAAAGAAAAAAAAGAGAGAACTCCAAAAAATGGACAGCCTGATTGAAAATAAAATGCCTGTCGAAGTCTGTATATTTGCAAGGCATGTGCTTCAAAGCCTCATACCATAAAAGCCTACAGCTTGATGACTTGGCTACATTGGTCAAGCATCCTAAGATAGGTAGCTACACTGGTTACCGTCCATTCTTCTCCTCTCCACCCCCTCTTCTTGAGTCGGTTGCACTTAAACTTAGAAAGGAATACCCCGCTCCTCGAGTAACGAGTTAAAGGAAGGTGTTTGGAAATAATTGTTGTCATGTGGTTATTAATGGATAAGAGATGTTTTACAGTAGAGCAAGCAAATAAAATGTCAATCATCTGAATGCTTTTAGAAGTAGGAGAGTCAACTTTTGTGAAAGCAATAGAATGAATGGGCACGCCTTTGCCATTGGCTAATTTGGTCTCATCACTACCTTGATATTTGGTTGAGGTCGAGATTGGTTACTGAGTGACTAATATGATGGGATGCACGTACCAGAACCTAGGTATAGTTCACTATTGTTATCATCATCAACAGCGTGAGCTACAAGCGGGGAAGGGACTAGAGCAATGCAATCATTTGAGAAGCGGCAATCTCTTGCATTGTGATCATTCCAGTTGCAGATCTAATAGGAAGACATAGCTAGTTCATGTGAGAAATGATGGCATAAGCTTCTACGCTGGTAAAATGAAGGCGTTTGGATCGTCTGTTGTGGTGATGCAGTGTTGTAACGCACCACAGTGGCTCGATCAAGCTCGAGCTTGATCGAGCCACTGTGGTGTGTTACAGCACTGCAGCAGAGAACCCACTCCCAAAAGGAAGAGCGACCTCGAGGGTACCCTCTGCTCTTCCTAGACAAGAGTTTAAAGTGTGACATGTTGTTTGTTGTTTTGGAATATGTTGTACATGAGTTAATAACCTCTTTGTGAGAAAGGATTTCAGATTGTCATTGAGATTATAAAATAAGGACTATATAATCATATTCAAGAGGTAATCCATTGATTATGAACAACATGAGTTCATCATTATCGGTTGGTTTTCCAGATGCAAGTATCAGATCTATGGTAAGGAGCTTCGTCTTGTTAGTGTAGGAAAGAATAATCATATCACATTTCTTGAGATTGGTTAGTTCAGCCTTGTAATGAAAGCTTGGGGCCTTTGTTTGCTGAGTAAACAATAGTTTGATTGATGCCCAAATTTCTCTGCTGGTATACAGATGCAGTAATTGAGTGCCAATTTCCTTAATAACTAAAGCAAGGATCCAATTAATATGAGTTGACTTTACAACACCATGGAAGATAATCTGAGTTGGGAGAACTCTGACCATCAGCTTCATGTGTTGTTTGGGAAGGAGCAAGACTCGAGCCATATGCAATCGAATACAAATCATAGTCAAGAATCAGAGGAACAATCTCAGCATGCCACAGATTGTAATTGGTTGATGGTAGCTTAGAGGATACGAGATTGAGGGCATGAGCTGCTCAGCCCAATCTTTAGGGAAGTGTGGATTGTTTTATTTCATAAACCTATTATGATCTAACATTCTTGTCGTAAATCTTTGAAACTTTACAAATGCGAAGGAACTCATAAACAACTTTCAGGTGCTTCAGGTGATTACAATTCATTCTCCCTCCAACATGAGTGTATATATTCAACCCTTGAAGGCTGACATCCCTTGTAAATACCCCATCGGGTCAAATTACTTTGCAACAAGATTCATAATTTTTTAATATTCCCACACCTATCTATAGAGAAATTCCAAAATTCTCTTGCTAAACACCGCATTCACACAAACACGAGCGAACTCCAACGCATAGCCACCAGAGGTACCCGATAAGCACAGACTCACCGGTGCAGCTCTCTCACACAGCATACACATATGACACACGAACGTCACACTTACATACGGACATCAAACGAAAGCCACTGCCCCTCTTCTCGCCAATACACATGTTGCTCAGAGGCCCATCCTTCCCGGAGGTGGCCTCATCTCCGGTGAATCACTGCTCCCGTTGCTCCCGTTCCGGTACTCCGAGGAGTTGTTGTAATCGTTGGTCTCAAACTCTTCGCTCGCGAGCGCCACCTTCTCGAACCTCCGCATCTGGGATCTGTAGGAGCCAGAGTCATAGTCGGAGCTCCCGTTGCTGAAGGCGGAGCTCTGCCCCGGGGCCAGCCCTTCGTTGAGATCGTCGAGGGACGAGTCGCCTTGGAGGGCTCGAACTATCTGTTCAATTCATAAAAATATCACGTTATTAAATTTAAATAACAAATATCATTCCATGTCAAAGTATCTTCTGATGTTCGTTCTAAATTTTTCATCGAATATCATATTATTGCTATATTGCTAGCAACTACTACTTCTTAAACAAAGCACCTGGCTCATCTTGGGTCGTCTTTTAGCAGAGTGACGGACACTTGCTGCTGCGCAGGAAATAATGCGGGACATCTCATTCGTGTTGAAGTTCTTCTCGAGACGCGGATCGACGAGCTCGTCGAAAATCCCCTCTGTTAGAGCACGCGTCATCAGTGGCTTCGCCTGTTCACAATGTAAGAGCAACTTACTTCAACTTTCTCTAGTTAGATCTCCACATCAACATATGGTATTAAAATAT
Source organism: Ottelia alismoides (assembly GCA_037367405.1). Taxonomy (NCBI): domain Eukaryota; kingdom Viridiplantae; phylum Streptophyta; class Magnoliopsida; order Alismatales; family Hydrocharitaceae; genus Ottelia; species Ottelia alismoides. Next base: position 577,987 of record JAZKJV010010688.1, read on the forward strand.
ATGCTCATGTTCTTCGTATTCAAACTAGACGTCGTATATGAAAAGAATTGTTAGGCCATGCGATAGACGGATACACAGATGCAATAGAGGTGAAAACTAAGGAACTAGCTTTAAATACTTGCAGAGAGGATGAAAACAAGTAAAATGACATCGAAGTCGCAGCTTGCTCACCCAATCAACCAAGCTATCTTCCATCATCGTTCCAGTTGTGTCGATGGGTCGACGTCCGGTTATCAGCTCAAGAAGCATCACTCCGAACGAGAAGACATCGGACTTTTCTGTTAACTTACCGCTAGAGGCATATTCCGGAGCCAAGTAACTGATATCCAAGAGATATATATCCATAATATCAAATATTTTTATCTTAATTTAACTAATGATCGAAATTCAGTATCTGAGAATTTTCTGGAAAAAGAAGAAGAAACGAGGACAGGGAACTGGACGAACTAAATCATAGAAGAGAAGGCTACTGACCCGAAGGTCCCCATGACCCGTGTTGATACATGCGTATGATTGTCGGATGATAATTTGGCGAGTCCAAAATCTGCAACCTAGATAAGACAAACAAGCTCGAGAAGTCAGCATGATAGGAATTAAAAAATACTGAATAGCATATTGAAACTTACATAATATCTAATGCTTATAAGACTGTATCAACTGCTCTCATAGGATTTTGAAACCATGCAGTGATAATCTCTATAATTATATCTTGTATCCACATATTTTTGACAAATAATATGGAGAAGGTTCTAATGCAGGACTTTCAATTAATTTTAGGTTCTACTCACCATGGCTTCAAAATTGTTGTCCAAGAGAATATTCGCAGCTTTGATATCCCGGTGGATGATCTTCGGGTGGCCTTTTACGAATTCGAGGAAAAAAAACAGGATGTAACGAAATTTCTATTATAACAAGGATCATGGATATAGATTTTCTCTCTGCATACTTTACTGCAAGAAGAACGGGGAAAATGCTTACAGTCTTCGTGCAGATATGCAAGACCTTTTGCTGAACCCAAAGCGATCTTGAGTCTAGTTGGGAAGTCCATAGTTGGGCGATCTTTTCCTGCGTAAAAACAAGGAATCACAGTGGATCTACATACATAATGCACTGTTGGCGCTTAAATGAACTAGCTTCAATGTTGCTGAGGAGTGTAGGATTAAGCTCACCATACAAATGGTACTCAAGAGTGTCATTAGACACAAACTCGTAAACAAGCATCCTCTGGCCGCCGGCAATGCAGTAGCCCACGAGGGACACGAGGTGCCTGTGGTGCACTCTACTGATGATCTCCACCTCTGCCTGGAACTCCCTCTCTCCTTGCCCGCTCCCACTCTTGAGGCTCTTCACGGCCACCTCCTTCCCGTTGGGAAGCACTCCCTTATGCACGTACCCGAACCCACCCTGCCCGAGGAGATTTGCCTGCGCGAAGCCGTTGGTGGCGGCCGCTAGCTCGTCGTAGGAGAAGGTGCTCTTGTTGAAACCAAGGGCAATATTAGGAGAGGGAGGAGGCAGCGGCGGACCGTGAGGGCCAGAGTAGCTCCCGCTCATCTCTCCGCTACTCATCAGCGGAGGGAGAGCAGGTGGCCCATGCCACGGCCCTCCGCCTCCTCCAGGGTTTTGAGAGAGCTTCACAACATGGTCCATGGAGGGGGAGCGCCACGCCTGAGGGTGGCCGTTGTAGTAGTAGTCTCCTGCTTCAAGTACATATATTAGTATTTTGAAAGTTATTCTACCGTCTCTCTCTTTGGAAACAAAATCAAACATATACCTTTATGGGCTATAGACCCAACGCGAGGAGGATCGGTGTAGTAGTTCATGCCGTGATCATGACGCCTTCTCTTCTTCTTCCCGCAACAACAGTACATGGCGAGAAGCAAGATCAAGAACACCGCAACACCCGCCGTCACCCCTACCACCAGTGGCACATTAACGTCCTGGTTACTCGATGGCGAGCCGCCATCAGAGAAGTTATCATCGTGCTGCGACTTTGGCGGCGCCAACTGCCGCGTCCCCGGGGCAGAGCGCCTGGGTAAAGGCGTCCCCTTGTCACCCGAGGGGACGGGGATTGATGGGTTATCGCTGTTGTCCGAAGGTGGTGCTTGCGCTCTGGGTGGGGAAGGGGTGGAGGGATTATCTGATGGGGGATCTGGTGATGGTGTTGAGGAGTCATCTGATGGTGTAGGTGGTGATGGTGGTGACGGATCGGTGGGAGGTGAAGTGGAGTTGCCTTGATCGGGTGGGGAGTCCGCGGACGGGGTTGCGGGAGGGGCTGAGGCTTCGCCGGAGTCGGGAGAGGGAGCTTCGCCCGACGGCGATGACATCTTTGCTGCTTTTATATATGGTAAAGTGGACGTCCAGTGTCTCTGTGTGAGGTTTCTCGATCCTAAGAACCCATGCGAAATCAAGTAATTAGTCAAACAAATCCTACCAATCTATATATTCATCGTATCAATTTAGTTCGATATCCCGAAAATTACACAATGCCTGGCAATGGCATCATTGATCCAAGAACACCATCTGCAAAAGAACAAAATTATTTGGACCTATATAATATTAAAGTCTTGACTTCCTTAACCCATGCAAGTTGTTAATATTTCACAAGCATATAATACGCGCACAGATTCGAATAAAAGTATGATATGTTTGTAATTAAAGATATAGACATATAATATTTTAGACTTTTCAACAATTCAAAGTAGACCATACGAGTAGTTGATCTGCAATCTGTAGGATAAGAGAGCATGGAGGAAGGGCGACATCTATCCTACTTGAGAGAAGACATAAAGAAAAATAGCCAAATCTGTATGTCGGACGAACATCTAATAGGCGTCTTGGTTTCGAAACAATCCTGAAACCTGCTCATATATAAATTCGCAATGCTGCTTCTCAGGGCATTTTATACCAAAATATATTACAGCTGTTTCAAGATCAATCCTCTGGCTCTGTATTTCCAAAAAAGATAGCGCATAGAAAGAACACATGCATGGCTCATGTTCTTTAATTAATATTGCATGATTGATAGAACTTTCTCTCCGTAGATCAAAGAGGGCACCTGTGCCTGAATTGATAAGGAAGAGGGTCAGGCTTTGGAGGAGGGAGAGGGTGACGAGGTCTGAACTTGGGGGTTCGTCGCCCACCCTCAGTCACCTTCTCTCCCCTTCCCCTCCCCTCCTCGATATTATTTGGTTTTTGCTATATCTATTCTCCACCACCACCAAACTCATCCTCTCTCCATCCCTTTCTTCTCTCGCATTGTCTCCCTCCCTCTCTCTCTCCTCCCGCCTTCCCCCTCTTTCTCTCTCTTCTCAGCCGAGGTGTCTGTGATGGAGAAGCCATACCTCTCGTTCCCATGCATGCATGCCCGTTTGGGCTTTTGCCTATTTTTGTCCAAAGGGTTGGTTTCACCGGTCCCCCACTCAGATCAGATACTCTGCTTTACAGCATAGGACTGCTGTAAATCCACTAGGCTCGAGATCCTCTCGATCAAGATCAAGATCGAGCGGCCATGCCAGCGAACCACTTGATCGTGATCGAACGGCTCGGGCGCGGAGTGGATTTACAGCAGTCCTCTGCTATACAGAAGAGGATATGCTCTCCTACCTGCTCTTTGACCACTAGACCAACGAGTAATTTTGCTTTATTGGCATTAGCCGATCTAGTCGCAACTTAAATTGAAAAAAGATATTCACTCATAATCCCGTATACTTTCGTAATTACATACATAACCATGAATAATCGTGAATTAAACATAAAACCTTGAATAGTTGTTTCGTCCTATACACAAGCCCTTTCATTAAGTTTATCCATAATCTAACTAACATAAATCCAATGGTAGACATTTATTCTTTTTTATATGAATAAAACCCAACTACCCTCCTCTTTTCCTCATCTCTGCTTCCCAGCCTCACCACTAGCTAAGCGAAGCCCTCCCTTTGCCTTCTTCTCAGTTCTCCCCACACAAGTTGTTGTTCCACTGCCCCCTCCTCCCAAGTGAACTGCATCATCATATTTTTTACCAGGCAGAGCCCTCCCTCATGAGCTGCTTCTCCAGAGGCCCGCTCTCCTCCATACGAGTTGCAGCAGCAATTGCTCTGCTAGGTAGAGCGCTCCCTAAGCCTTCCCCTCCTCCTACACAACATGCTTCTCAGCCAACCCATTCTTCCATACAAGCTGCAACACCTGCTCTATCGGGCGGAACCCTCCCTCCGCCCATCCCCCCATCTTCGCACGAGCTGTTGATTTGCTGCCCCTTCTTCCCATAAGAGTTGCAATAGTTGCTGCTTCACAAGGTAGAGCCCTCCTTCTGCCATCCCCTCCTCACGTACAAGTTTTCCCCCTGGTACAATTTGTCCCTTCTTGTACGAGCTGCACCGTTAGGCAGAACCCTCTCCTCCATCCACCAACGACTACGATCGTGCCCACCTCCTCGATCTCGTTCATGGAGGAGAGCGTGAGGAGGAGTTGATAGAAAGGGAAGGGGAGGAGAAAGGGAAAGTGGTCTCGTTTGTAAATATTTAGAATTTAAGGGTTGAATATGTAAATATTCGACGGATTCCTAGGAAATTTGATGGAAGCTAACATAGGGTTATGACATGTAAGAGTTAAATAATATTCAGGATTTTGGGTATAATTATGAATTATCAAAAGTTATGTATATAATTATGAAAGTATAGTTATGTGTTTAAATTATCGCAGTTAGAAATTGATCTAAGACTATCGAACCAGATTGCACTATCTGAATCGACCAGTTATGCGGTTCGAATAGTTAATGAACTGGATGCAAAATAAGTGCACTACACCAGCGACCTTGGACCTTTAATTAGCATTGTTCAAAGACCCGTTATAGGTAATAAAACTTTACTCCGTTGGTTTTTTAATGCGTCACCATAAATATAAGTAGCCACACATTTAACCGATCATATAAACCAAGGTTTTTAAGATTGAACTGACGTCAAAATGGAAAACTTTATCAAAAAAAGATCGTATCACGTTAGAAAATGAAATCAAATTGATTCAATTAAATGACGATGTCGTCATTCTTTTAAGTCTGAAAAAGTGGTTGAAGCATCTGATGGAATTAGATTGAATCAAAGCATATGTAAGTATAAATATTCACATAAAATAAAGAAAATTTAAAATGATAACATATTGTCATCTAGTGAAGGGTGACAAGTGTTATACAAAATTTGAATGATAACATAACAACCGAAAAAGTGGAACTGCTTAACGTTGCCTATTTGAGAGCATTGAAGCCCGACCCTCTTCCTCAACTAGTGTAACGGAACGGGTCGTGACGACCGACGGAAGTATGCCATTATAAATCGCACGACCGAACTGTTACCGAACACTTGCATGGTATTCAATGAGCAGAGAAAATAATCATTCTCAAATAAAGTCCATTACTCTATAGAGTTCCGTTATTACACTCCAACAAGGAAATTGCAAAATAGACTACGAAATAAAATAACATAACAATGTTCCAGTGGACATAATGACATCCCTTCATAACAATCCATCCATAGTCCATACCGTTCAACTTCACGTGACAATAGCTCTCCTTGAACTGGAAAATATATCACAACTCGTGCTCTCCTGAAAAAAACAACATCACATGTTATGAGCTAACGCTCAGTATGTGCCGAGTTGGGGTCAAGCCGGCTAGCATGGCAAACAAGTCTCCATATGCTAGCTTTAAAACGTTGAAACATAATCTCTTCTATACAATCAATTATCAACACAACTATACGATTTGCATAATTATCTGATTGCATATGAAAGTAACTTGTTCTCATGTACCATCATCATACGACTCATAATTTCACATAAACATGCATACGAAAGGTGTTCCTTGTGAAAACTTTCGTTAAAGCCATAATTACATATATACCCATAAGTTTGTCATATTTGCATATACACCTTAACATTTTCGTAATTTTCACTTACACCCTGAGAATATTCCATAATTGCATATATGCTCCAGTACAATCATAACACTTGCATAATGCCATTACTTGGTCATAGTGGCACACATATGCCTTAGTAATTTCAGAAACTGTACGCATACGTTTGATTTGTTTAGTGGTTAAAGTTGTCTTGATTGTTAAATCATTAGACGGCTTTGCTGGCTTTGGTGGCTTTTCTGCTGGCACAAGCGGTCCATGACATACATAATAGTGTAGCTACAACTGTAGATGACTTATCTTTCGCCTCAATCGGTTCCTTGAACCGTACGCCCCATGCGGCGTTGCCCCTTGGGCCTACGATAATTGGACTCTAGAGGTGGCTCCCACCATTAGGTGTAGCACTTAGCTCCGCTTATCGTTATCATGCCATTATTCATATTACAAAAAAATTCCAATCTTTTTATACATTTTCCATAACGTTGAGAAGATCTCTTCATAATTTAAGTCAGTGCTAATGCTTAATTATTATCTTTAATGACTTGATCACCTCAATGACTATTGTTGAACAACACTTAAACCTTTGAACAATACTTACATATTTTGTCATAAAATAGGTAATTAAATTCAAAAATCTGAAATGGTGTATAGCATTGTCTGATACATAATACAATGCAGTGTATATTTAAGGTTACAGGTATCATTCATATCACTAGTAACATGTTAATACCACGTGTACTAAAGTTACAGACCTAGACTAATTTCGTGACCTTAAATGGTATTGATGAGAGATATTTACTTTAAAAGTACGTTTTTACACTGCTAAAAAGAGCAACGAATCTTGAGAGCCTAACAAAAATATATATTAATTTAATAACATGTTTTATTTATAACCCCATCTGTTTATTATCTCTAAGGAGATTTGTCTAAAACACCACATTGATTTTATGCTTTACAGATTCTCAACGTACACAAAAAAAACCTATTATTGCAGGTAACTTAACTTTCTGGTTTAACTAGAGTAGGATGTATCCGATTACCCTGCAAAATGCTACAATAGTTCCGAAAAAAATCGATAGGCCCTCTTAGGTTTTTGCTAATTAATTAAAACAAGTGAATATAGGTATCAGTGATAATAGATCAAAACCCAATTAAAAAAATACAATCCGTGATCAGGCATCTATGAATCAACCTATATACAGAATAAATATTAGGTGTAGCCGTGTAGGTTCGAAAATAACAAAAAAACAATATATACAATGTTCTTGGAAGGCATGAAATGAAATATAAGAACTTGAAGATACACATTTTCTATGGATGTCATCTGCAGTATAATAACATTATGTTTCATGAATCCACATGCTAATGTTTTTGAAAATCAAAATCCATGATTACCTTAGGTGCGCTAGCAACACTAAGCAAGAAATCCAAAAGAACATATACAATAATATTTGTCTTACTTATGATATAATGTTCCTATATGTTCGATACATACACGTAGATGATAATTATTTAACCAAAATATAAACAGAACAGACATTTATAAATCATAATCCGGATTTGATCTTTGTTCATATGGATAAAACTTGAGTCGATCATACATTCGGAGATTGTATTTTGTGCAACTAAGTAAATATTTATCACGCTTATTGATGGACCACATATGTCAATTCATCATAATATTCTCACGGTGTTCGGCACATACCTCGAGTTGACGGAAATATAGCTACTAGATCTCTACGTGCCTTTTCTTGATCGCAAGCCGACGTGCTCCTCTACCGGATCGGTGTCGAAATCTCCTACGACGAGGACAACTCTATCTAGTGAGAATTCTTTCTCTACTCTCCCTCTCTCCTCTCTCAAAAATTTGCAAGGAGAAGTGTCGTCGGATGGGAAATCCCTTGGATTTTTATTCCTCAAAAAGAAGCAATCAATGGGCTAATTAAACTCATTAATTTTTGAATAAATCATGTTATTGATTAGGAAATAAAGAAAGAAAAACCACCGCCCCCTCGTGCGGCCGCGTCCTGATCTCCTGCGTACAGCAGCGCGGCCCCTCCTCCCCCAGCAGGTGGCCGCCAACCGCTGCCACCTGCGGCCGCTGCTCTCCGCCGCCCTTGCTGTGCGCGGTCGTGGTCAAGCAGCAGATCGGCCGCCGCACTTCCTTCACACGCTTCAGCCGCAGCCTCGCGCGGCCGCGGTCGACCCCGTCTGCGTGCGCTCCACGCCCTTCCTCGTCCAGATCAGCCGCACCCGTCACCCACCGCGACGCCAATGCAGAAGCCCCTGGTCTTGGACAAATTGCATAACATTACCTGGACATATAAGAAATTAAAGAAATACCTTTAGGGTTCGTTTCGTTGCAGGGTTAGACAGGGTTGGGTTGGGTTGGGGTACTCCTGTGAATAGTAAACTGTGAGAGGATTGGAAGGGTTGGAAGGAGGGGTACCCCGGGATATCCCAACCCAACCCTGTCCAACCCTGCAACAAAACGAACCCTTTATTCGTTGAATTTGTATTTCAATATTGCAAAGAGAATCACGTGTTGGAGTTTTCTTTGAACATACAATTTTTATCATTTTATTGAATCAAAAATAGCTTGTTGATAATTGTACAAGTTTTGGATGATTTATTAAAATTCATAGAGTGAAGATCAGTGTTATTCTACCTATTTCCTCTCTGAAATTTACATGTCATTATTTCTTTCTCCAAAAATTCTAAAAAATTCAAAGATTGTGTGTTTAATTGTATTTTAACTTGTATCCAAATTTCATTACAACTGAAGATGTCTTATTCTTTAAATAATTCATAGAATGAAATTTTCCAAACATAATATTTTTCCACAAACTCAAGTCTTATGAATTGCATATTAAATAATCTATTTGAGATACTTTCCATTTGGTGTGATTTTTAATTTGTATTTATTAAGAATTAATTGCTCAGATTCGCTCTGTTTCAGTAAAAAATTATAAAAAAATCAAATGTCATCAGAAAATTCTAAAACAAATTACAATAGGTGAATTTCATCTTTAGCTGCAATCCAAATTTCCTAATATTTTTCGTTATGTTTCCCCATAAAATTGTATCAAAATACTCAAAAAGAGTTCATTTTTCATTGTTGCATTTTAATCCTAAAAAAATTATTAAAAATATATTTCATTCACATCATTGAAGTAGATTCAGAGGAAAAATACCATTTACCTCATTTTATTTGATTTTGAATGCAAAAATAATTGGGTTAAGTTGCATGTTTTCCTTGAGATTCAAGTTCATTCATATTTTGCATTTAATTTAAACTCATATTGCATAAAAAACATCAAAAATTCTTCTTTGAAAATCATGCACTAAACTTGATAATTTGAACATCTAGTTGTTCCTTTGCCTCCTTGAGTCGACCATAAGCTTGCCCAGGTTAAAAAATAAATAAAAATGCACTTGCTTGATTAATTAATAATTTAATTATGTGGTTTGTTTTTTATCGATACGGATTGCCCGACTACAACATAAAATAGACAAATTAATTAGGGCATTTTGGGCTCATCAATAAACAGTCGCTAAAAGGCGACATGGGTTGACCCGCTGAAAGTGTTGCACAACATGCACCATTTGCAAGGGTTCCCAAATTTTGATTTGCTACCGACAATCAGTGTTATTTAGTAATTGGCATATGTAATGGCAAGAGCTTGTACAAATTTCAGTTGTGATGATGACATCCTAACAGTTTTCTTAGCATGTGTAGTTGTATTAGACTTCGGTGAGCAGCTGCTAAATGCAGCGAGGCTCAACCTTCGAGACTGTTGCATTGTATGCACCGTTGAGTGGGCAAGATGAGTAGAAAAGTTACATCATCTCATTTTTCATTTCTTAATTTTTTCTGGCTACTGCCTTTTGTATTCCTCTTCAAAAACTTTATTTGCTACCACATCACTGATATTTGATGATCGACGTGTGTAATGATAAGAGCTTGTACAAATCCAAGTCGTAATGGCGACAACCCGATCATTTTCTGAGCATGTGCAAATGTATTGGACTTGGATTAGTAGTCATTAAATGCGGCAAGACCTGACAACTGAAACTGATGCACAATACACACCTTTGAGTGGGCAAGCTGAGTAGAAAAATTATAACATCATATTTTTTTCACGTTTTCCGTTTCTTTTGTTTCTCATTCTACTACCTTTTGCATTTCTCTTGAAACATTTGATATGCTACCGACGATTGGTGTTATCTGGTAATCGGCATGTGTAATGGCAAGAGCTTGTATACATCCCAGTTGCGATGATGATAGCTCGATCGTTTTCTGAACATATGTAGTTGTATTAGACTTGGATGAGAAGCCGCTAAATGTGGCAAGGCTTGATCATAGAAATTGATGCATTGTATGCACCGTTGAGTGGACAAGCTGAGCGGAAAAATTATAGCATTGTTATTTTTTCATTTTTTTTTCTATTCTTGCTTCATTCATTGTGTGCATCATCTAAGTACAGAGATCGACATGAATTTTATTTCAACAGTGTGTATTTCATTAAACTTTTTGAGATTACTTATCTATATTAATGAATCCCAAAAATCCGCACATGATAAACTTATTGCTGAGGTCATTCTAGGATATGAATATGTTCTCAGACCGCACACGAGACCACAAACGGTGACGTTACTGCCCTGATGATGGTGTGCTAGTTTTTGAGAATGCTCGTATGTTCGATGATGTAGATGATCGATTTTACTACACTTGCCCTCGAAATGTACGTTTCACATCTTACAGTCAATTCATGTAACTTACATTACTTCTTATTTACCGTCGATTGTTAGTTTCATACTCAGCAGAGGCTCGGTTGTTTCAAGGTGAAGGCTTCCTCCTTTCTCCCAACTATACGGTCATTGACTGCTAAGAAAGTGTTTTTGGCTGACATTAAAAATGTCCTTAAGATTTGTGAAAACTGTCGAGCCGAGTCCAAAGAGGAAAATGAACAACTGCTTAGAGAAAAAAATAGGCTAATACTATATCTAATGGGCGCTTCAACATCAGAGCACGTTCCGATCGACGAACCAGTTTGTGATAAACATATCATTATGTAGTTTCTGTATATGTTGTTGTGGTCGATGGTGTCCTATCACAATTATCATTTTTATGGTTGTTTTCGACCACTTTCAGCATTCACTTAAGTATGTCATTATTAAATTGGTATCTTTAACTCCTACTTTCTAAAAGAATTTCTTATACCGCATATTTTTGATATATGGACGTTGGGATATGGATGATGTCCTGATTGAGTTTGTGGATCGAATAACACGCAGTCAAGAGCACAAAGCAAGAAAAATAAGAAAAACCGATTGGGATGAGATTGTAGAGTTTTTAAATCAGAGATTTAGAATCGGATATCCTCTACGCTAGGTAGCAAAGAGATGGTGGTATTTAAAGGGACACTTTACGAAAATCAATTTTCTTATATCAACAGGGGCGTGGTTGTGGGACGATCATACACAGTGTATCACATTGGAGACCCCACCATGTAGGAATCAAGAAGTATTGATTTTCAAAGCTGATATATAGGAATAAAGAGTAAAATTTTTTGTAACGTAAATTTTCTTTGTTAATTATTCTAGGTAGGTGAGGCATATGCGGACATGAAAGACCGTCAATTCCATCGTTTCAGCTTTTGGGTGAATCATGAATCACCTCCAGTGACCAACGTCAGTGGAATACGTAAACTACTTTCTTATATGCGGTCAACTTTGTGTACATGAATAAAAGCAACTAAATAAATAAAGTGTGTTTTCTATGGATCCTGAAATGTATGTTTGTTTATGATATTTCTTGCAAATCCATTGCTGATTTCAAAATACATGAGAACAAAATAGCACAGTTACACCCAACAGATTTATCTAACTTCTATCTCGTATATCATATCCTTACTTTGCCAACTAAACAAAGAATAGCACATAATTATCGTCTATCCCTTTGTAATCTACAGATTTCTATCATTGCAGACGAAAAGAAACGGAGGATACAATAGCTTAATCCTCCTTATATCCTATCATGTATCCCACTATTGAACTCCCCCCTATAATTCTAATATGCAATGTGAGTCTTTTCGGCCCCGTTCGGAGTTTACCCCCCTTATCCCACTCCCCTTCTCATGCATGGGCCCACTTCATTTCTTTTTAAAAAATTAAATAAATCAATTCTCCATTATTAATTCCATCAAAAAATAATATATTATAACATCATATCATATAAAAATTATAAACTACTCCATTTCTACCCACTTTTCCAAAATTCAATACAATCACATCACAATAACTACTCACATTTTTAAACTTCAATACAATCATATCATAACAAACCCACTTCTAACCCACCTCTAGTTTAACTCTCTATCCAAACACCAAAACACACTGCCCTAACCCGCGTACCAAACGCACCCTTCAGGTATAATTGCGATAATAGATAACCAGTGAACCACTTAATTGAAGTTGTTGCACCTTTGTTTAGGGCTTTCAATACAAATGTAAATGCAAAAGTTTTGAAACTATATCTAATGATATACTTGCTGATGGGAATTAATTTGAATGATTTCTACTATAACATTTTTACTACATTAAGAATTTGAATATTAGTCATTAGATGCTGAATACTTTTATGATTGAATATTTAGATCTGATGTATGGGAAGGATCCAATGACGTAAAAACAAGATCCTTAAATGAAACACTACATTGAAACACATTGTTCTGGCGATCATCTTGTTTTGATAACAAGCTACAAATTTGATAATATATATGTTTTTGGAAAGAGCGTGATTGATTTTCCACCTTATGGTCATTTGCAAGGATGAGCATTAGGTTGGACACTTGAGCTCCCATATAACCCAACATAAGACCCTTGACATGGGACAAGTCATAGCTCGCATTTTCTTCTCCTACTAGACCAACAACCCGATCCAATCCAATCAACACGAGCTTAAGTTCATGCCTGGACGGACCCATGTATTTTTTTTAAGGTGGGCATATTACAAGAATAATTGAAGGCACCGCGACAAACGACAGAACAATGAGGATGAGTAGGCATCACAAGGATTGCGTTAAATAGAACATGGGTATAAGACTAACAAGCCACGCATAGATTAATCCACACATGGGTATAAGCTATTTGCACTAGACACACATAGGTAGAGCAAGGAGAAGAAGAGAGTGTCCGATAGCAATAAAAGTGATCTTACAATAATGATACTGACAAAGGAATAATAATAATAGGTGTGATGATTTTATATGTGATGATTTTTAATATAATTAAACTATTAATTTTCTATAGATCGTTTAATCCAAATATTATATATATGTGTGTATGTGTGTACAATATTTGCAAATGCATGGAAACAAAATATTTTATGTATATTTTAAAATATATACATTCTCTGCCTATTTTATTTTATATCAAATGCCAATTTGATTAATTGGTTGAATCAATTTTTTCTCACCGATTCAATTAAATTTATTTTTAAATAATGTTGAATCGGTTTGATAACATGATTCAACCTGATTTCAATAATGTTTCGGGTTTGGTTTAAAAACATTGAAGAAACAATACAAACTCTAGCATGCAGAGATCCAAACGATTACGGATATATCTACATCCGATCCATCACCGTATCCATTTTATAGAGATTTTAACATCTATATACATTTTCGTTTTAAAATGGATACGGATATGGATATCGTTTTGATATCCGCAAACATTCATATCCGTATATCAATTTTCGTATACAAATAGCCATAGATTTCTTTTTAATCATGTATAACATAATTCTATACCTTCTTTTACTATATTTGTATAATATTTATGATACAAACCCATTTAGTAAATTTATATCATGTATTTTCCATCCAATTCGTATATATAAGTCGATTCTATAGAGTATTTCTAACATTACTCGTATGCGATCAATATCCCTTTTACATCTGTATCTGTTTTTAAAGATATGGTAAAATAGTTATAATATCTATCAATATCTGCATCTGTATTCGTGTTAAAAAATAAATAAAAATACGATAATACATATATCTGTATCCGTCTGTTTGCATCTCTATTATCAAGACACGCGAGGCCAGGTGCGCAAACAACAATCCACACTAAAGTTGATCGACTGGAAATGATCCAAATATATAAAGTGACAAAAGTAAGCAAAGTGGCCCGAAAGGGAAACTACCAATGACACTTGTCATAGGATTTGGTACGTCCAAGTGGCTCTGAAGCTGACATTAATTATTTAACAATATTCGAGGTACATAACTAAGTTGAGTACCTTTTGTCCCCATCAAATAGTTTGGATTCCAATTTGTCTGCGTCTTCCAATCAAAGCACACTGCCCTGCATCACATGTACCATACCACCACCAGCCCCCTATTTAATGCCGAAGCACAAAAATTCAGACCAGTGACCACAGCTGACATTCTAATCAAATCATTCTCCTTCTGTCATCATCTTTCTTCTAATTAAGGTATGTATGCCTCCAGTAGTTATGTACAACAGAAACACTATTCCATTTGAAAACCACACGCAACAAAAATACACACAAGGACATTGACCCATTCTATAATTGAAATTTGATGTTCTCATGACAACATCCAACTGAGACAGATCCCAACTTCCCCAGCTATTTGTCCCCACCATCACCCATAAGAGGGGAGGTAGCCATTTGCCACGAACAAGAGTGGGGACATCTGTCTGCCCCACCCAGATTACATAATTAGAATACACAATTTGTTCAATATGTAATTCCCAAATGGTCTGAAGCAATAGCACTGCAGCTACTGAGCATTGTCCACATCAGGAGCCAAAATCCACTGCAAAGACAAGAGTATGCAAAGCTGTGAGAAGAAACCAAAAAGAAATAGGGGATACAAGGAGATGAGATAGAAGACTACCAATAAAAAAGGTAGGGTGCGCATAATCCTTCGGCAGCGTGGTCACAAGAAAAAATGAATGTGATTGATGCTCTTGATATTCACTTGATGCAGTCAGGCAGTTTCCAGGATAGAATGTGCAGGTACTCCATTACGAGGAGTCTTTCAACAGGAAAGGAAATGAGGAATTAAGGTTTATTAACAAGAGGGTTTTGGGGTGTCATGATTGGTTGCCTAGAACCAGCAGCGCCCTGGGCTACTGCAAATCTCATAGGGAGTCCATGGGGAGGCTTAGAGGAGGTGGAAACACCATAACGAGCAGCAATAATTTGGGTTCGCTCATGGTAAAGTTTCTTTCTTGCACGGTCCAGTTGTTCTCTTACCCGCATAATCATGCCATCAACCTCGTTAAAGAGGGCTAATTTTAATTCCAACTTGTGCAACTGCAAGATCAACACACGCAGATATTAGCGCCATATATTTTAGCATGGTCGATGCCCACTATTGACGGTCCGGAAAATAAAAGAACAATGACGGAGCACCGAATGTCATTAGTTTCCATCAGAAATCACCTGTTTGCCAATCACCAGAGAGGCAAATTGTCAAATTTGGTCTCCCTCCTGCCTAGCCAGAACATTAGCCTTAACAGCAGCAGCAGCAAGTGCACTAACTGCAGCATGTTTTATCTTCAGGTCATGGCGACGACTAGTTTCAGCACATTTGTTTTCTTTTTCTACATCTGAAATCATTTGTTTATGGTCGTTTTCTCCATCCAAAGAAACTTTACTGTCTACCTCTCCATCCAAAGAAATCTTTTTGTCATCACCTCCTAATTGGTCAACAATATCCATCGTTAATTACGATCATAGAAATTGAAGACAGTGGCCAGATCTAGCGCTCAAAGAGCCCTTATACTAAAAATCAGAAACATTGAGCAATCAAATGGCAGAAGAAGGGACATAATATTATGGTCACACTCAGGTTGTAATTGAAAGGGTCTAGCCAGCTTAGGAAGGTGGAAACCATCAAATCTTGTAATTCCAATTGTCACTCTCTTTCATATATTGGTTTCAGATGGAAACTGAATCTATTTCCATGGACAGCCAGGTAAAAAATTCTCTGAAGTAAAGAAATCATGAAACTATATGTGCCAGAGGACTTCACCTAGCATAGGTAGAGACTCTTGCAATGCGATAAAGGCTTCCACCCATGATGCAAGCATGAATTAGGGATTTGGTCAAATTAGGGAATTCGCCATTACTTTTGATTAAAAATCAAACAAATCCTTCTCCAATATTCGGATAAAAAATATCAATGATAAAAAATAACTATTACATAAAATTAGCTTCACTTAGATGATTACACGATAAAAAATATTCGGTTTAAGTCTTATTTCAAGAAGTAAAATGTTTTTCCGCATAAAGTGGAGGGTGAGCACTAAGTAATTGTTGCAACTCATGGAAGCAAACACACACAAACAAAATCGATCAAGCAAGATGCAAACACACGTATTTACAAGGTTCACCCGTAACTGGGCTACATCCTTCGGCGACAACGATTGATTTTCACTATGTGGAGAAACTCCCCCCCCCCATCGGGCTCATTGACTGAGCAGCGAGACCCCCGTCCTGTTGGGGGTATGGTACGTCAGGAGGGGGTGCATACGAGGTTCTTCAACCTACGTCAGATGATTAGGATTCAAGGCATATCAATAATCTTCACCTTGAATTGAATCCTCTAAGAAACATTGCCAAGCTTCGTCGTGTCGCAACCAGCCCCTCCTTGAGTTAAATGCCAACTGTCGACATTGAGCAAGTCCAAATAATGTTTTAACCTACTCCCATGAATTGTCTTTGAGAACATATTAGATGTATTATATGTTATGTCAAACTTCACCTTGATCCTCTTCTCAGAACGAATGAAATAATATCTGACATCTATGTGCTTGGTCCTCCCATGATGCACATGATCATTGGCTAAGCATATCACTGAGACTGTCACAATATACTATAGCATGATCATGTTGTAAATCGAGATCGCCAACTAAGCCCTGCAACCAGATGCATTCTTTGCAGCCTTCGTCAAAGCCACGTATTTTGCTTCTGTGGTAGACAAAGTAATTGATGGTTGTAAGGTAGCCTTCCAACTGATGACAGAACTCTCTAAAGTGAAAACGTAGCCTGTCATTAATCTCCTCCCATCAACATCTGCAGCATAGTTTGAATATGGATATCCAGCAACCAAACACTACGAATCACTTCTGTAAATGAGGCCAATGTCTGATGTTCCTCTCAGATAGTGGAAAATCTGCTTGACTACATGCTAACACTTATAGCATGAGCGATATCTGGTCTTGTGCATAACATGGCATACATAAGACTCACAACTGCGCCGACATAGGAAACACGTGGCATGTGTTCCTTCTCTATGTCTGATTGAGGTGCAAAAGAAACTGAGAGATGGATATTCACATCAGATGAAGTACATAGAAGCCTGAGACATCTCAAATCTCATTATAACTTTCTCAATATATTTTTTCTAAGATAAGAAAAATTTTCCTTCTACATGATCTCTAAAAATCTCTATCCCTAAAATCTTCTTCGTTGGACCAAGGTCCATGTCAAAACTATGAACTAAGGAGCTTCTTTATATCATCTATGGTACTCTTCTTGACAGCAATCAGCGTGTCGTCGATGTACAATAATAGATAGATGAAGGAGTCATCTTCCACCTTGTTGTGTTGAATACAACAATCATATGGGTTCATGTTGTACCTATGATCATTTATAAAGATGTCAAACTTCCTGCACCACTGCATGGGATACTGCTTAAGCCGATACAAGGACTTCTTCAATTCACATGCTCTTTTTTGCCCTAAAACGTGAATCCCTTTAGTTGTCTCATGAGAATACCTTCTTCGTGTTCACCATACAAGAAAGTTGTCATCGCATTGTCTTGTGACGGGAGAGAATATCTCGTTGTAATCCATACCTTCCCTCCGACTGTAACCTTCTGCAACTAGGCATGTCTTGTATTTGATGCCTTCACTGCCTGAGATTCTTGTCTTTTTTCTTGAAGACCCATTTGCATTCAGCGACCTTTCTCCCCTTTGGCAACTTGACAATCTCCCATGTCTGATTCGTGTGAAGAGACTCCATCTCATCACCCATAACAACAATCCACTGTTTAGGTTATGCTTCAGTTATGGCCTCCCTGTAAGTTGAGGGCTCTGAAGACTCTGCCTCCTTCGTAACCTATAGTGCAAATGCAATCATGTCTTCAAAATCATATCTCTGCGGCGGATATATCTCTCTAGAGGTCGATCAGTAGAAACACTCGATTGCCTCTCCTCTGGTTGCTCAGATTCAAGTTGTTCAGCATCAGCATGATCAGGAGAGGTGTGATCAACTGCATGATCACTACTTGGTGTTAGTTCGAACTCCACTTGTTCGTGCACATCATCACATGTCCCTGCATCAACAGACTCACTACTCAAGTGAATAATGGAATTAGTATCAAATGTAAGATTCCTGCTAACAATAACTCTATACTCATAAGGGGACCATATCCTTTAAACACCCCTCTCTTTGACCTTCAGTCTAGCTTTTCTTTATTAACATGATAATAGGCAGCACAACCAAAGAATCTAAAACAGAATAACTAGCATGATTACCAAACCATACCTACATGGGTGTCTTGCAGTCGATAGCAGATGTGGGGGACTCTGATTCATCAAGAACAAGTTATATTCATAGCTTTAACCCAGACTATTCTACCAAGTCAAGCATTGGAGAGCATGCAACTTACTCTCTCCAGAAGCACCTTGTTTGCAACTCCATTTTGTTGTGGTGTATCTTTTACGGTGAGGCGTATTTCATAAAAAAATTCCGCCGCAGTCGTTGCCCCCACACCCCCACAAGGGAGGAGCGCACATGCTCCCCTACAAACCTCCCCAGGCTCGTTGACCGAGCAGCGAGTATCATGTCTTGTTGGGATATGGAATGAAGGAACAGAAGGGGATGCATATGTTGTTCTTCAACCTATGTTAGATGGTTAGAATTCTATGCATATCAACAAGAACTAAACGGATATTAAGATATATGTACATGATCTACTTGCATATTTGTTTTATATGCCAGATTTTGACATCCATATTCGTATGTGTTTTACAATGAATGTGGATAATGATTAGTATGATATCTCTTACATCCATTTTAATATAAATATAATTGTAGATTTAAATCCAATTGTGAGTAACAAAGTTTTATGCATTCTTTCACTATATTGATATAATTGTCACGAAATGTATATATTTAATATATCTTTTATATGTGTAAGCAATACAATATATGTAAGCTCATCTAAAAAATATGTTCATCATTATTTGTATCCAATCAATATCTGCTTTACATTTGTATCTGTTTGTAAGGATATGCTAACACATTCTTCATATCTGCCAACATATGTATCTGCATCGTATTTATATTTTCAGATAGTTAAAGATATGGTAATAGTTATATTCGGTATCCACATATTTTCAGATAGTTAAAGATATGGTAATAGTTATATTCGGTATCCACATTTGTATCAATTTTTTTGCATCCCTAGTAAGTACCAAGCATTTGCTTACCCATGAGCTCTATTAATAATCAAAATTCAAAATACAAATTACCTGGATGCGATCACCGATTTGTTCGGATAAATGCATGAGTGAAGTCATTCTCAACATGCTCCTCTCAAAAAATCAAAGCACCTCTACCAAAGCATGTGACCATAAAAAGGTAAGGGACTTCGTCTTCAGCCCTGGGATGGTACAATGAAATGTCCAAACTGGTCCAAAAGGCCTCCAAACACGAGGAGAGCATCCTGTCGATATCGGCCCTACTACAAATCTCTTTCACAAGATAAATTTTCCCAAACATGAGGAATGCAACCATTCAAATTTCAAGACGTAAGGTTGGTCTTCTTTTCACAACATTTCAGCTACCTCCCGCTCATCTTAAAAGTATGAGAATTGTAGAACAACCTCCACCCATTTGTCCACTAGGATATTGTAATTTGGAAGGGTAGAATCAAAATGTTTAAGCCAATAAGGTAGTCACCATTATAGAATATAATGTACGTTGGACGACAAAATCTCCGCCTCATTCCACCACATATGCGTAGTTGGTGATGAGGGTGAAAATCACTCACGAAATGAGGCAGCATATGAGAGTAACCCTTCTTTTATCCATGGATGTGTGTCAACCCCAATCGATAATAGAGGCAATCGTGACTCTTTGTTCAACCTTGGATAAGATGAGCCAATGTCAAAGAAGATAAGGAGACCTTCCTGGATGTTAGATAAGAGGCACACGTCTAAGAGTGCAAGCTACCCTATTCGCTCTAGAAATGGGACAACGATATCGATGTCCCCCGAGCATTGGTGGAGGACAAATCATCATAACTCATAAGCAATGCCTTTAAAAATGTGAGGCAGATTTCTATAATTTTTTTTGAATGTCTTCCAATTAGGGGGTAGTACTCGGTGGTACCCTCCCCAACAGAGTTTTATTGCTAACAAAAAACGAAAGCAAGGAGGTTACAGAGCTGAGGAGCAAACTAACCCACCCTTACAAAAAGGGAAGAACAAGCGAACCCACCCATTACAACACAAAAACGGTATCCTCCCATTACAACACAAAAGCGCTACAGCATCCAGTCCTCAAGTAGCCTTTTCGCAAGGAAGGCCACGTTCTCCTCATAGAATCTTTGCCCGGAGAAAAGCAGGTCGTTTCTGCCACGCCAAATCGCCCAAAGATAGGCCATCGGAAGAAGGCGATCCGTCCTTGGTCTTTCCTTGTTCAGGTGGATCGAATTCCAGAAAGATTGAAAGTCATCGAAGCGGCACCAAGGAATCTCCGAGTTCAGCCAGATCTGAGAAACCACAGGACATGTAACAAAGAGGTGATCAGCGGTTTCAATCGCATTGTCACAGATCACACATTTGTCCGCAATTATTCCCAAAAGTTTGACGCACCGGTCGCGAGTCAGGAGCCGCTTGCGTCAAAAGAGCCATAAGAAGATCCCCACTCGTTCCGGGAGACGAAGCGACCAAATTGTTACGCAATCCCTGATCAAGAACTCCGAGTTCGCCGGGGGCGGTTAGCAGATAGCCCCATAGGCCCCTTTCACCGAGAAAGGCCCAGCTTTCCAGCTCCAGTGATCTCTTCCCACAGTGGGAGCACCCACATTCCTCACGGCCTCAAGGAGATCCAGAAATTCTTCGAACCTTCTGTCGGAGAAGTTGGCGGAGAAAGTGGGGCACCAAGAACCATCAACCCAACATCTCGCCACCGAGCAAAGCGTGTCATTTGCCATGGCAAATAAGCGAGGAAAGCGAGAGCATAAGGCGCCCGTCCCCGACCAATCGTCCATCCAAAAAGCAAATTCGTTTCCAACCCCCAGCACCGGCTTAAAAAGTAGAAGATTTTTCAAGAAAGATTTCATGACACCCCTCCAGAAAGGCATAATGGACTTGCTACATATATGCTGCGAAAGCGACATGCCCTTCACACAATAGATCTCGCAGATCGCCAAAACAACGAGGTCGTTACTCGGACCCCAAACCCTGCTGGCCCATTTGAGCAGCAATGCCTCGTTCAATTCCTCTAAGGATCTAACACCCAGGCCCCCCCAATCCTTGGAGCGCTGAATATCCTCCCAGCTGACCAAGTAGATTCCACCCCGACCAGTGGCTCCGTTGCCCCAAAGAAAGCTGCACATCTTCTTTTCCAACCTTGCGCGAATCCCCTTCGGAATCTTGCGAGAAGCAAGGAAATAAACAGGAATGGCCGACAAAATGGCCTTGAGAAGAACCAATCTTCCACCTTTAGAAAGAACGTTAGCTTTCCATCCCGCCAATCTCGAATCTAATTTCTCCACCACTTTCAGCCAATCACGGAGCCGCGCCCTCCCCAAAGTCAGGGGCATCCCAAGGTAGTCAATAGGGAGGTATACGCTCGCAGAACCCAAAGCAGTAGACAACCCTTCGACCAAAAGCTTTGCCGCACCAAAAGGAATAACGGATTTATTGTCGTTCTTGCATAAGCCTGAAAGCTCAGAGAAAATTTCGAGTGTTGTGGCCATGTCAGTGGCCTCCTGGACCCCCCTCCCCAATGAGGAAGAGAGTGTCGTCCGCGTACTGGATAATAGGAATCCTCAGATCGCCCCGAGTGTAGCATCCAGAAAGTCCATGATCAGTCACGCCCTTGGCCATATCAGCGAGGATATCCGCCGCTAGAATGAACAACATAGGAGCAAGAGGGCATCCTTGGCGCACACCTATTCTAGGTTGGATCCATCCCCCCTCGGGTCTGCCATTGATAAGAACCGAAAACGAGGCAGTGGTAATACAACACCTCATCCAGGAAATCCAAACAACAAGGAAGCATAATCTCTTCAAAACTGACCATAAAAACCTCCAATCAAGGCTATCGAAAGCCTTGGCAAAATCCACCTTCCACAAGATGGCACTCGCTCCCCTCCTGCGCCAATCAGCGATGAGCTCCGACGCAAGAGTTGTGCAATCCGAAATCTGACGACCCGAGATGAAAGCGGATTGAGCCGGCGAAACCAAGTCACTAATAACGCTAACCAGCCTTGAGGCAAGAACTTTGGCGATAATAAGATAAAGAGCATTTGAAATAGCAATTGGGCGAAAATCCCCAATAGAGTTCGACGAAGGCCGCTTGGGAATGAGCACAAGCAGCGCCTTGTTAATGCGATCAAAACCCCGATTCCCGTGGCAGAATTCCGCCATAACTTCGAGCACCTCGGGTCCAACGAGGTCTCAGAAGTCCCTATAAAAAGAAATAGGAAAGCCGTCAGGACCAGGGGCGGCGTCGAGGTTCAGATTCCAAACAGCATCTTTAATCTCTTCAAGGGAAACATCACGGATTAGAAGGTCAGAGGAGGGCGTTGCCACAAGCCTGGAGCTGCGCCCCAGCCATCTCCAAACATGCGGGATCTTGGAAGAGAGTTTGTCTCTCAAATGATCAGCAATCGCGCATCCCATTTCTTTGTTTCCCTCTGTCGTAACCCCATCAATAGAGATAGAACGAAGAGCATTACATCTGCGCCTATCGTTAGCAATACGATGGAAGAAAGCGGTGTTCGCATCTCCCTCTTTAAGCCATGAGCTCCTCGAGCGCTGATGCCATTCAGTTATGCGTTTCTTGTCCTCCAAAGCCACAGTCTTTTACGCCGCTAGCCGCTCTTCCAGTTCTAAAGAGGAGAGGTTTCTCTCGTCCTCCAAGGCGTCCAACCTACGAATGTCCTCCTCAGCATTCTTTCTCGCCGCGCACCTAGCAGCTCTAGATTCTCGTTTGAATTTAGTCAGCCTGCTCCGTAGAGGGGTTAATTTTTGAGAGAATCTATTAGCAGCAGAACCCGAAGTCGCCGTCGAAGACCAGTGTGAAGACACCAACTCCTTGAAGCCGTCCTCCAAAAGCCAACACTTCTCGTACCGAAAGAAGCCACGTTGGGTCGCGTCCGACCCAGAGCACCACAGGATAGGGTTTTGGTCAGAGCAGGATCTTGGCTTGGCCATCACCGACGCCAAAGGATAAGCTTCCAACAGTTCATTTGAGGCAAAAAACGGTCAAGCCTTGAGCGCGACCTGGAGTTCTTCCATGTGTATTTTACGTCGGGGGCGTCCATGCATTCAAGACCCAGCAAGTTAATTGTGTCCATAAAGAGATCGGAGCCGCTATCCTGCCCACCTCTCCCACCAGATTTCTATAATTGAGGTGAGGTGTAAGCCTCAAGGTAATCGAGGCTTAAGCCTCAGTTTTTATATGAAAAACTTTTAGGTGAAAAATCATAAAAAAATCCAAAATTTGAACTAGTACAGTAGAAATGACGATACACAAATCATAAGTTGATTTTTTTCAAAAAAAAACAAATCATAAGTTGAAAAGGAAATAATAGTCAATTTAAAGATGATTTCAAAAGAATCCCTTATGTTACAAGTTAACATGCTAAATATGAAGATATTTAAATAGTAAAGATTCGGAAAATATGTCAAAACAAAGTTATCAAATCCATCAATGATTATAATGAAAAGTTTAAAACTAAGCTTCCAACATTTCACATGAAATTAAAATTCTCTACAGTACAACATATTCACCTCAATCCACCAAACTAAGCTAACAAGGTTCTCATATTGCAACAATAAATTGATGGAGGAGCCAACATTTCACATGAACTTAAAAGTCTACAGAACAACATGTTCACCTCAATCCACTAAACTAAGCTAACAAGGTTCTCATATTGCAACAATACTTTGATGGAGGAGCCAAAGGCTATTCGCAGGAGCAGTTGCGGAGGAGGAAGAGGAGAGAGGATGAGGCATGGAGGAAGGGCTTTAGAATTAGGGCAAAGGGTTTTTTTATTGAGGGGGTTAGTATAGGGCCGAAAGGATCTTTTAGGTATTGAGAGCGAGGCGACACCTCACTTACGACTCAGTGCTACGAGGCTTAGATTTTGAATATTGGAACCAAGGCTATAGCCTCGAGGCAAATTTTGGTGAAAAACGCCTCAAGGCATGCACCACAACACCTCAAGGTGTGATTTTTAAAATGATCATAAGACCTGCCTCGAGGTGGATTTCAGTGAAAAGTGCCTCGAGGCATGCACCTCAACACCTCAAGGTGATTTTGAAATGATCATAAGACCTTCCTTGGCTTGATCATTGTAAGGATCTACCCTAAGCTAGCCATCAAGACTCTATACCGACATTGATCGGTATAATCAAGTGTGTCAGGAAAGCAAATATGGCTTCTCCTAAACTTGGAACAATTTCGCCCAAGATTTTTAAAAATGGAAGGAGGATACATGTGGTGTTCTTGAAATCCAACAAGACGTAACCTCGGGGCGGTCAAGAAGTAAGCTTCATTATTCTCTCAAAAATGAAATTTAATTAAAAGTATCTGTTATAAAATATGAAGAATGCGGAAGTGAACATGGAAAAGATAAAGAACAAAAATAAGAACGCAGGATTTTAACGTAGAACCCTACTCCGTGAGGAGCGGGATGGAACCACGGGAGAAGCCCTCTAAGGGGCGTGTTTTTCTATTCACTTTCTCAATGAGTACAGGAGGTCTAGGGCTCCTTATATAGCCTTCCCAGAGCCTCCAAGTCCCACCATTGGGCGGTATGGGACTAAACACATGATGGGGTAAATGGATCTTCTCCAGGATCCATTTACCCTGCTACAACTCAATAGGTGCACTACAAATACTCCAACACTCCCCCTCAAGCTGGAGCATGCAATGCTTAGCTTGGACAAACAAACAGAAAGAAACTCAACTCACGCCACAGGACACTACGGACAATATCAACCCAACGCGCACATGCTGCAGTCGAGGACGTTGCTTCTCATTCCGTGCAGGTGAGGAGGACGAACGGGCTGGAGTGTGAGTCAACTGAAGACTCGGAATCTGATCATCGAGTCCGAAACTGCACCTGAAGTCTCCTCGTCGGAGAACTGGGTCTCTCCCATCTGGCTCAGAGAATGGTGCACTGCTCTGGTGTACCTATGATACCACATGAAAACCCTTGCCCCCAAGAGAATGGTCCTCTGCTCTAGAGTCCCTATGGCACACATAAAAACTCTGGCCTGACAACAAGAAGAATGATGGGGACCACGAAACAAATGATGGCAACTTATGCTCATACGACAATGACCGCAAACTCGTGCGTGTCTGAAACTGGACTCGGAACCAATTGTCGAGTCTGAACAACTGCGCATCAAACTGGGACTCGGAATCTGAACGTCGAGTTTGGAATTGCGCATGTAGAATCTTCATCTGTAGAGTCTGACCAATTGATTGGCCTGGAATCTGCATGCGAATTTGGAGCATCTGAACAGACTTGTAACTCTACATATATACTCCCCCTTTCTCCCAGACTTGTCGGAAAACATGGATGTCGACCAAGTTGGGAGAAGACAACAATGATGGGGACAAAAACAAACCACTTAGCCGATCACAACTTTGTCGGCTTTTTCAAAACATTCATCATTTTTTAATTCATTTTTTTTTAAATTACGTACGACTTTTCTTTGTACGCATCTTTTTTTTTGCAATTGTGTACGGTTTTTTTTGTACGCGCCTTTTCTTTCTTTTCTTGTTTTTTTTCTTTTTTTTTTGAAAACTGTACGTCTCCCCCCTCCCCCTTTTTTTTATTAAAAAAACAGCCTAGCCCACTTGGGCTCAACCATCCCCCTCTCCCTTTTCTTTAATAGCAGCCCACTTGGGCTTTCATGTAAATAATACATACATTTTTTTAAAAAATAAAGAACGGGCTGCTTTAGGGTTCCCACGAAGGAACCCCATCTTCAACGCCAGCCGCCCCCTACGGGGCTTTCTTCATTTGCGCCGCCTGACGGTCATGGCGGCTGGAGCCGCCTCAGGAGATGAACGGTCGAGCGGGCTTCCCGCCTGGAAGGGTGTCCCGCGCAAGCGGAGGCGCCTAGACCTGCGATGGGCGTCGATGGAGCTGCGCAGGGGGATCTCCAGGGGTTGCGGCATCGCCGCCTGAGGAGTCGTCGGTGCAAGGAGGCGCGCGGATGCGCCTGGATGCGCGTTGAGGGCTGGATCGCAGGGATCGGTGCAAGGAGGCGTCGTTGGAGATCTATGGCGCCCCACGGGATGGGCTGTGCCGCCGATGATGGCGGGGGGGACACCTCGCGCGTGGTTTGCGGCCTGGGGGAGCGCCGCAGACCTGGAGGGCGCCGCCTGGATGCCGTGAACTGGGACAGGGGCTCTGAGCAGCCGCCGCCCGAGCCTGTCCTGGGCTTGGGATTCACGGGCCTGTGAGTAGGGTTCCAGACACCCTTGCCTGGGAGAGCAGCGTGCGGCCATATAGACAGAACAAATCTAGGGTTCAAAAAACCATGGAACATAGGATAATCTTCGAAAATAGATGTGATCTGCGCAATAATCTTTCAAGAACTGATCTCCGAACATGTGAATAATATGCCGACGAAGCTTGAATAAATAAGAACAATCGAATCTCGGACAATAAAAACAGATCTCAAGAACAAATCCTCGAGGATCGACCCGCTCTGATACCATGTTATAAAATATAAAGAATGTGGAAGCGAACATGGAAAAGATAAAGAACAAAAATAAGAACGCAGGATTTTAACGTGGAACCCTACTCCGTGAGGAGCGGGATGAAACCACGGGAGAAGCCCTCTAAGGGGCGTGTTTTTCTATTCACTTTCTCAATGAGTACAGGAGGTCTGGGGCTCCTTATATAGCCTTCCCAGAGCCTCCAAGTCCCACCATTGGGCGGTATGGGACTAAACACAGGATGGGGTAAATGGATCTTCTCCAGGATCCATTTACCCTGCTACAACTCAATAGGTGCACTACCAAATACTCCAACAGTATCGATTTTAGAAAACTGTATTATAACACAAATCTTCATGCATTTAAAGTAATTAAAGGATGTCTAGTTTAAGTCTTTGATGTCAAAGAGGAACAAACATTACATTAAATTGATTGTTGATAAATTGCAAAAAATAATGATAACAAAACAGAATATAAGTTCAACGTTTTAATTACTATGATATAATGAACCCATGCATAAAAATATTACCATACGATTATATATTATCATTTCACAATTCACAACATAAAATCAGTATAGCAATTAATCAGCAATCCACTTGTACAATCGTTAAATCAATCGAAGACATTTAATTTAAATTGAACTTGGATATATGTTAGAGTTATTTTATTATTTGGTGGTTTGTTAAATAAGTATCCACTTAGTGGTCTAGTGGTAGTATAGTATGTCTACCACACAAAAGGCCAGGGTTCAAATTCCACTCTTGCAGGGGTTGCGTTAGGTAGTCGACGGCCAACATAAAAAATAATCGAATCTTTCAAAATGAATTTGAGCAAGAATCCATGTAGTCGATTCTACTTATAGTGGGAGGAGGCTTAGAAAAATAAAATAAATAGTGGTTTATTAAATAGTAACAATTCAAAGAATAGATAAATAAATTCTTTTTTAAATAGCCCATAACTAAGTATAATTAACTTGCAATACAATAATGATAACAAAGCATAATACAAGTCTTATGATTTAATTACTATAACACAATGAACACATGCATAACAATATTACCATACAATTATACATGATTAGTCCATAATGCACAACAATTTCAGATTGCTATCACATTCCACTTGAACAGTCACTGAATTAGATCTATCAAATCTAAGATATTCTAAACTGAACATGGACATATGCTAATGTCCATAACCAAATGTAACTTGACTAAGGTAATAAAAGTAACAAGGAGAATCTCTCATCACCATTTTATTATAAAAAACAAGCTCAGAAAATATCAAAATAAAGTACCAACATTTGCAAAAACAAGTACAAAAATGGTATAACCATACAAAAATGTTGAGAAGGGCAACAATGGGGAGCTGCTTTACTTCGGAGGTCTGATGCGATCCTGTGCACTAATGGGAAGCTGTGAAGGTTGGAAAAGAGATGGGGCAAAAGGAGGCCGGATGCTCGAGGAGGCTACCGCCATGAGATCCGAAGGTGGGGGTCCGGAAGGAGAGAGCTACCACCAAAGATGAGCAAGATGGGGGCCCCCATGGTTTGGGGATAAAGGTTTAGGGAGCGAAAAGGGAGCATTCCGCCGATGAGGGGTGTAATTGGCGCAATGGGTTCAAGGATCGCTCGTTCAGCGCGGAGGTTCGGACCTCTGGGATCTCTGGCGTCAGAAGTTGGCTTTGTGTGGAGGAGAAGCGGGCCTTGTTCGGGTAATATAGTGGTGCTTTTTTTAGGTGCGGCTCTTTTGGCAACTGGACCCACAGTTGCCCTGTTCGGGAGAAGATCTGTTGTGGTTGTCGTAAACCAAGACATGTGCAGAGAGTGCACATCGAGGGAGGGAAGGAGGTTGTTGGCGCGAAGTGTGAAGATCCGATGGATGGGTGCTTATCGCGTAAAGGAGTAGAGGGATCCTGATGGTGGTGCTGGAAATCGTAGAGAGAGGGGGGTGGTAGGGAGTGTGGAGGACATTGTCTGGTTGTCGGAGACGATGTTGTGCATGTATGGGGTAGAAGCCTAGGAAGTCATGGCCTTCCTGTCGAGTAGTGGGGGTCTATTCCCTCCAGAGATTAGGTGGCGGACATCAAGGTTGCGAGGCGAGGTGACCGAGATCGTCCCTAGGTGGGTGGTGAGGGGCCTCCCATTCAAGTGTCGAGGAGTTGGCATGGTTAGGGAAGTGCTCAGGGTGTTGGGCATGGTTGAGGAGGTGTTATCTTCAAGTTTGCATCTAGGGGAGGAGGAGGTAGTGATTGTTCTGCATGGTCGACCAAAAGTGACGACATTGTCAATTGTTTACGTTGTTGGAAGGGCTTGCTTCATTCTGGACATCCATGTAGATGAAGAAAACGTGATCTCGTCGCTGAAGAGGGTGTCTAATGAGGTGCGACGGGAGTTAGATTGTAGTGTGGTTGAGGAAATCTGGTGGGGAGTGTCGGAGCAGCCAGAGAAGGTCGGCAGCTAGGAGAAGGCCATTATGGCAAAAACTTAGAGGAAGATTGGCACAAACCTCGGACCGATGCTCCGTGACCTGCGGAAGAGGGAGGCACTAGCGATGCGTAATCCACATGCAAAGCTTCCGGTGGTGTAGGATTAGATGGAGTTCGAGCAAATCTCGAAGAATGGGGTGAGAGGTTTTGAAAAAACATAAGCAGTTGGTTAAGGTCGGGGGTGTTTTATTTGGATCCTTTGATCAGTTCGTGTGATGAGGTGTTCCAATGTCAGTCCACGGATCTCACCAGTCCGAATATGTTAATGGGTGGAGCTCAAAAGGGATCTTTTTCAGGTGAGGTTGATCTGAAGGGTTCCATTGGTGGCATTTCGGGTTTAGACCCATTGATGGGCATGGGCCTTGAGGGATCGGGCCCTTTGGGAGAAGGTGTGGCTCCAGAAGCAGTAGGGGGTTCTTCTATTTGCTCTCATAGTGCCATTGGTCTCGTAGGTGGAGTTGCGGACCTTGTTGGGATGGCTCTAGACGGTGGCGGCATAACTGGGGTGGTCTGAGTTCGATCGTTGTACTGCAGGAGGAGCAGGTGCCGGACTCGCTTGAGGAGAGCTTGAACCTTGATGCTAGGTTGGAAGACACTAATTTGGACGAGCAGGTTGGGGTTTCCTTCGAGCAAGGTGTGGAGGGCTAGGAAGATGATGATTTAAAGAGAGATTGGAAGAAGTAGTGATGGTTGTTGGCAATAACACATGCAAGTATGAAGAGGAAGTTGGCTCTTGGGGGTGGAATGCCTAGGTCGCGACCAAATCCTTTATTGCCTTTCTCGAGGAAAAAAGAGGAATCTAGAAGCTCATTGTTGGTTGGAGTGTAAGTTTGAAGATCAGGTGGAGGATACCCCTATTCACAAGAAGAGAGGGGCCATGTTGTGGACCTTGGTGAAGGTACAGGAGACATCGGGTCGCAATCTAAAGTTGAAAAGGTGGATTCAATGGACATTCATGCGAAGGTTGTGGAATGTCTTGGGGTCATTGTACACGTCGCTAAAACTCCGAGTGGGTCATGAAGATCGTCAATTGGAATGTGGGGTTGCTGGGGGACCAAGAGAAGAGGAAAGTTGTTGGAGATCGATCTCTTGGTTTCATGGTGTGTCAATGTAGTGTTTTTACAGGAGTTGAAGATTAGGAGTTGGATCCGAGGCTGTGGACAATAGTGGGTTGTAGTCCGCTTTCGGATTTCAGGATTGTCTTGGTTGTTGGAAGTGTCGTTGGTGTGGTGTTGGCATGGGATGAAGACATCTTTTTGCTTTTGGATGAAAAAGTGGTCATAGATCTATGTATATGCTGCTGGAGTACAAATCCAAAGTCGCCAAGATGCTTCTTAGTTCGATATATGGGCCTTCCGGAGGCTCGAGGGTTCGGCTTTTTGGGAAGAGTTGTGGTTCATTAGGACTTCCCGAGCATCCCATGGCTCATTGGTGGTGATTCAACATGATTTTGTTTGCCTATGACCATCCTGGTGATCGGGGACTCGACCAAGTTCCTAGACTTCATTGGGGATTGACACTAGAAGTGGCGGATGCCATGAACCGACGCTTCACATGGCGCGATAGTTCATCGAGTTTATGTGTAGATCGGTTCATGTCATCTACAGAATTGTTGGAGTTGTTCTCGTTGTCCTCAGCCCGGGTCCTTTGATGCAGCATAAAATTAACACATAGGACTTGATATTTTTATTTACCAATTTTATTTACGTTTATTGAGTCATCGCATTTTTTTTAAAATAAAGAGATCATGTGTGATCTCGAAATTAATTAGTCGATTTTAAATTTGATTTTCGAATTTTGAATTAGAGTCGAACTTGGATAATGTAGATTTGAATCTCGATTCAAATCAATTATAATCGAGTCAGATTTTATTTTCGATTCACTTTCTATTTTTGTAATTCCACCTCTACTATATAAAGAGATTGGTAGCCTATTGTAAAAGACAGTTCAGATTAAATGAAAAATCGAGTTATCTCATTATCCCTCGTTATCTCTCTTGTTATCCTCTCTCTCAACGTGGCCTTCACGATTCTCTCTCCAAAATCCCGCGCATCCGGCGTGTTATTCTCCTCTCCCACCCTCTAATCCCTTCCCCACCGATATTCGCGCCTTCAAAATTAATTTACCACCGTTGGGATTTTTCTATTTGCATTATTCGGTATCAGAGCATGGAAACTGATTCGTTCCTACGATTCGACGATCCTGTCGAGTATTGGCGTTTGCAACTCAATCTTAGTTGCATATCTCAAGGTTCGCGTTCACGTGCACGCCAACAAAAGTTCAAGCAACGCCTTATGTCAAGCATTAAAGTGCAAACTTGGTTGGATGCTCTAATCGACGAAGATTCATCCGTCAACGACAAAAATCAGATCGTTGCAGCCGATGTTCAACCTGATTTTGAGGCAACAAATGAAGGTATTTTCACTCATACAGAAGGTTTATTCGATACAATAGTAATACAGGAAGAAAAGGAAGATTTGGGACCAATCTTCGATGAAGATTACACGGAGGAACATCTGGAAATCCTCGAGTTGTTTACGGTTGGAGGGACTGTCCAGGAGGTCACACCAACAACAAAGTTGGTTCCTTCATCACCGTCTGCTGAAGCTGCTGTCCAAGATGGTGCTTATCTATTGTCGGCATCGGCAAAGCAAACCCCTTCCCCAAACCACCACTGCCGTAGGGCTTCACGCATCTTCCACCACCATCGATGCCACCATGATTCCCTTGCCAGCACCGCGGATCAAAGCTACGTCACCGCTCTACGCGACGCCCGCGCCACCAGCAAGTTCCGCCTCTGCGCCACCTTCATTGGCGTCAGCCTCCATCACGATGTTGTTGTCATCCTCACATATCAGCTCGTCCCCGCCGGAGACCTCCCGTCTCGGATCGATGCCGCCCTTGCAGTCGAAGACGTCGCCGTCGCCTGCACCTTCTCTCGGTCATGAGATCCCCTGGTTGGGTTACGAACACGTGCGCTAGGCCCCACCCCTGCTGCTGGGAGTCCCGCCCGGGCACCCCCCCATGGCTGCTACAGCCATGCGGCCTCCCCCCTTCACGCGCAAAAGGGTTGTGCTAGTAAGGAACCCCGCCGTCAGTGCCTCCCTCCATCTCGGCGCCGCCGCCTCTTGCTGTGGGAGAAAGGAACCCTAGCGTGGGATCTCTATATAGGAGAAATCAAATCCCCGAGATTTGGGGTTGAGAGGTTACTTTGGAATTTTTGCAGGAAAACACCTCCACCCAAAACATTTTACTTAAAGGTTAAAGTTGGGGAAATTTTAAAAGGCATTGCTTTAGTTGAAGGGGTAAAAAATTTGCACTGCAACCCCTTGGAGCGAGAATATTTGAAGAAAGGTGCTGAGAAAAAAGAAATGAGGCTGATACCTTCTCCAATTAGGACTTGGAATGTGGGATTTGCCTATAAAAGGATCCTATGGGCTATGGCATTGCCCACATCTCCTCTCATTCTAGGTTTGTGCCACACTTTTGTTATGGGTTCTCCAAAGGCCATGTTGTTCATGCCTCATCAATTTTTCAATCACCGCAATAAGTAGACAAAGTTCAAGAAGACGTCGCCATTTGCGCCACACATGTTCTTCCAACATGAGGTTGATGATTCCGGTCACCGCACCAAAACCATATGGAAACCACCGTTTGCTCCACATCTATTCTACCACGAGGCGAACAAGAAAGTTGACATCAAATCGGCAAGCTTCGAAGATCAAGAAATTCGTCATGAGACGAATTTTTCAAGCAGGGGAGAATTGATGCAGCATAAAATTAACACATAGGCTTGATATTTTTATCCACCAATTTTATTTACGTTTATTGAGTCATCGCATTTTTTTAAAATAAAGAGATCGTGTGTGATCTCGAAATTAATTAGTCGGTTTTAAATTTGATTTTCGAATTTTGAATTAGAGTCAAACTTGGATAATGTAGATTTGAATCTCGATTCAAATCAATTAGGATCGAGTCAGATTTTATTTTCAATTCACTTTCTATTTTTGTAATTCCACCTCTAATCCTCTACTATATAAAGAGGTTGGTAGCCTATTGTAAAAGACAGTTCAGATTAAATGAAAAATCGAGTTACCTCATTATCCCTCTTTATCTCTCTTGTTATCCTCTCTCTCAACGTGGCCTTCACGATTCTCTCTCCAAAATCCTGCGCATCCGGCGTGTTATTCTCCTCTCTCACCCTCTAATCCCTTCCCCACCGATATTCCCGCCTTTAAAATTAATTTACCACCGTTGGGATTTTTTTATTTGCATTATCCTTCCTTGGTCAAGATCAAATCATACACCTTTGTGTTGGGAATTGGATGAAGGGAGGCTTCCTCGGTCCATGTTCAAGTTTGAAAGGGCATGGTTGTCGGGTGATGGTTTTGGTGAGTTAGTTGTGAGCCTTTGGGATTTCGTATAGGTAGAGGGATCAATGGTTCAAAGATTGGCTCAAAATGTCGTGGAGTTGAGGGAGTTGTTGAAAAAGCATAGGAGCGAGTTACAGCAGTAGCGTGAGGAACAGAGGTGGATTGCTTAAAAGGAGATTGCTCGCTTAGATGGCATAGAGGATGAGCAGAATCTTAATGAGGAGCGATAGACAAGATATGAGCATCAAAAGGTTGTGGCTGCGAAAGAAAAGCAAAAGGAGGTGGAGTGGAGACAGGAGTCAAGGAAAAATTGGGTAAGAGAGGGTGATGCAAACACAAGATTCTTCCATGTGGTGGCAAGTGGAAGGAGGAGAAACTTGATACACAATCTGCAGGTAGGGGGGAGATGATATAGGGAGATGGGGCGATAGGTGCAAGAATTATGGACCACTTTCGTGACTTCAACAGAAGGACATCGTCTTCAGAAGCTAGGCGGCTTGGGAGGGGGTTCGAACTCTATGGTCGGAGCAGGTAGAGGTGCTTCTAATTTCTTAAGGGAGGAGGTGCGTAGAGTGGTGTTCGCTCTAAATGCCGATGGTTACCTGGGGATATACGGTTTACCTATTTTCTTCTATAAGGAGTTTTAGGATATGATTGATGAGGATGCCATGGCACTGATTATGGAGTTTAAAGGTCCAAATCGAGGTTTGGAGAAGCTGAATAGATCCCTACTCTTCTTACTCTCGAAAAATGAGGGCACTGAGCAAGGGGAAGATTTTCGACCGATAGCATTGTCCAATGCTATTTACCTTAACGTGGACAAGGTCATGGCCAACCGGCTCAAGGGTATCCTATACATGCTCATTTTGCCTACTGATGAATCTCATATTCATCACTCTAAAAATGATTAATTAAGCTCTAATCCTTAAAAATCATTGGTATTTCTTCATTTATTCTGCATATTTAGCATTCATGCATGTTATGTTAAGAATTGCATTTTATCACTTATTTTTGCACAAAATAAGAAGCCAAAAATCCCAGCCCAATTGACCTGTAAATAGCCTAACTTTCCTTATTTTTAACTAATTCATGATAACTCCAACTAACCCAAACACCTCCACTGTGCACATATTACTAAAAAGAATAAATAAAAAATATAAAAAAATCACTAACCTAAATAAGTGGATCAAAAACCCAAACTCTAGTTGTACGATTTCTGGACTAAAACCTCAATATCTTCCCCATACAGTGTCTGATTTGATCCTACTCACTTTTGAACTAATGTACATTCACATACCTTCAAAACAAGACCAAGTTCAAGAGAATGGGAGCTCATATGTGAAAGTTGGGTTTTGGGCCTCTTTTGTACATTTTGTATTTTAGCAGTTTTTGACCTATTATTTTATGTACATAATTAACTCAGCTTATTTTATTTATTTTTCATTTATTTTCTTTGATAAAATTTTTATCAAAATGCATAAAAATCCAAATCCGAACTAAGCTTGAAATCAAACAAACTAACTGAGTCTGAGTCTTCACTAACTGTTTGTACAAAATTTGTCATTTTCACATTTTATTTTATTTCTTCTTTTCCTTAATAAAAATCCAAAAAAATATATTAATGAGTAAATATTTATCTTTGATTTTATCCTTTTTTTATTGTTCTCTAGTTTAAAAATAACAAAAAATTATAAAACCCAAAAATCAAGGTATTGTATGTACATGGAGTACCCCAAAAATATCACTTTCTACAAATGATCGATTTTGATTTTAGTCTCTTCATGAAAGTTGTAGATCTCATCGAAACGAGCAACTTTCGTGAAAAAAATTTCAATCCGAGGTCATTTACTATTTTTGATGTATTTATTAATGTCATTATTTTTCGATTTTTGTGGGGCTGACACGTGGACGTGTCAGATCCGTTGCTGCTTTTTTCAAAGCAGGTCCCATTTTTAGGATTTATATATATTTATTTTCATTTGAAAAATAAAAAATATATAAAAATAATAATAAAAGACCCACCACGTGGTAGCACTAGGGTCGTCCGATCTCAGCCGATCGGACAGCACCATTGCGTCATCCCTCCCCCCCCTTCCCAATAACACAGCGTCGCCCCACGATCTCCGTCACACCGCCCACCGCGAATCTCGCCGCCCCCTTCAAAATCAAACGTCACTGCCGCCCCGCGTATCCCATATCCGATCCCCTTCCCCTATCATACCCTCTTTGGTCATCAAATCTCGTCACCCTTCAAATCAGATCCTCGTCAGTCACCCGCATCCCGTCGTTCGCGATCGCCTGCTATCTCTGGCCCCCTCACCTTCGCCTACTTAACCCATCACCACGCACCGTCCCCGACATCCGTCGTTAGCACCTAAACGAGGAGAATCTCGGTGGTGAAAGTCCGAGCTCCTCCCCCTTCCCTCCGGCAGGATCCGAGGCTCAAAGCCTCGTTGTAGCCCTACGGTCTCCATCTTCCACACATGATGTTATCTATGGCATCCTAGAGTTGTCAAGCCAACGACTTCGACTCCATCGCCTTTCACCTCCGACATCTCAATGCCCAAATCTCCACCATTCACCTTCTAGTCAACCAACGATGACGCTCACCGCCCACCACAACGCTGCTCTACCGATCAATCATCCTCTGCTGCACTATATCTCTCATCCTCTTCCCTCGCAGATTTCGCCTTCATCTCCAACGACATCCACAGGAGCTACGCATCTCCGACGCCCTTGCTCCACCGATAACCGTCGAGCCTCTCCGGCCACGAATCATCCTCGGCCGAGTCGCCCTCTGCACCACGCCTGCTCCAACTATTGTACTTGATCATCTTCAGCCAAGCAGGAGGCACCATAAGACAGTCATCCATCAACGACCACCGACATGCTTCTCCACCACCTTCGCCCGTCGTAGAAGCCGCACCTCTCAGCTCCTCCACCAGGCCACATGCCCGAGGACCTCCCATGTGCGCAGCACGTGAGGAGGAAATGTCACCCCGCCCACGTGATAAGCACGTGCAGGGCGAAAAAAATCGCCCAAGCCCTTGCAGATTCACTCATTCGCAACGAGGTCTCGCCACCAAAGGTCACGTGCGTAGGGAATTTTGCAGCTGGAGGAGTAGGTAATTATTGTTAAGTCCTAGCACTTCAAGTTCTATATTGATGTATTTATTGTAATTGCAGTTATAACATTGACTTCTACATATTGTTTAAGCAACATTTCGTGATCATTTTATTTATCAAAAATTAGCATGATGTTCTTCAATTAATTCTCTACATTATGGCATATGTTCGACATTTTTGTGATCTATGGTTAATTAATAATTAATTGTTTTGTGGAAAACTGTATATTTTACCCATTCTGTGCTTGAAAATTCATAACTAATTAAACAATAGCTCTGAAAATTGCCAAAAAAATCAAGGATTGTAGATTTAGTTGTATATTACATCGTGCCCAAAAAGAGTTGTATTTGCATACATGATTTGCCTTATAAAAATCATTTTACATATTTCAGTCTTTAATTTTTAATAGGTATTAAATCTAGTATTTTTGAGGTTTAGGATTTTTCTGAGATCCATCACCTAGTGATAGATCTTGGATAATTTTCTCTCTTGAAAATAATTAAGTTTAATATTTATTATAATTAATTATTGAAAATATGTGTTTGCATTCATAAATTCATAAAATATTTATCTTGCATCCAAAAATTCTAAAAAAAATACAGTACATTCATTTCATCATAATTGACATCTCAGCCAAGTTTTCTGGACATCGTTTGTTTAATCTTTACATTTTAGTCTCTAAAGTTGGCCACATTTGCATATTGCACCCCAAAATTGCACTAAAAATACCAAAAAAACCGTCTCGAAAACCGTGCATGAACTTTGATAGACAAATTTCTAGGTTGTTCCTTTGTCTCCTTGAGTTCGACCTTTGGACTTGCGCATGTAAAATAAACATTAACTACGCGATTGAAAATTGACAAAATTAATTGTGGTTATTTCTTGACCGATTCCAATTGCTCGACAACGATAAATTTAACATAAATTTAAAAGTATAATAATTCATGTAAATTAACTAGGGCGATTTAGAACTCTTCAGATGGCGTTGTTGTCGGGGAGGCAAACGACTTAGTTTTGTCTAAAAAATTTTTATTCGACTTTCTTTATTCGGATAGTCTGACCCCCGAATATTTATTGTATATTTTCCATTTTTTCTCTGCCTTTATATTATTTCAAGCATTTATTTTCTTATTATATTTCATTGATGTCACTCTCTTACATTCTCTCTTATTTTCTTGCGAGGTACCGGCGTACGTGGAGAGGTTTTTAGGAAACCGACGCATCTTCACCGAATTCCGCAAAATCGCAATTAAAATTAAGATCGAGTCGAGTCGTGAGAGAACGTAAAGTTTAGGATTTGATTTTCTTCAATTTTAAATTATTTGCTCATTTATATCGGTGTATGTTTGGACTCTCGCGTGTGTAACAAAACTTCAAACTTTTTCTGTGGTGTGTCGTGGTTCGTTTCACTCTCTGATGAGGGTGGGATCTGACTTGAGTGGCGCTTAGGTTAGACCTGCACATACGGCTATTAGAGCTTCTATAATTTTTTATTGCGCTCGTAGAAACTAGAACCACACTTCACTTTAATCGAGATGCACCTTAGATCGTTCAACTTAGTTAAAAATTAAAAATCAATTCTTCCCGATTAATAGAACTTTCTGCTAGGTGTGGTTTTCATCGTCTTGCATTCATATAGAATAAACTTCCAATTCTTGTATTGCATCCCACATGGAGATTGCGGGGAATCATTGTAAGTCTTTTATCTATCTGAGCATACATCATTGTTTCACGTGCATCGCTTTTTCCGAATTTCTCCCTCCTGTTTTGTCACAT
This sequence comes from Ottelia alismoides, assembly GCA_037367405.1. NCBI lineage: Eukaryota > Viridiplantae > Streptophyta > Magnoliopsida > Alismatales > Hydrocharitaceae > Ottelia > Ottelia alismoides. Next base: position 616,680 of record JAZKJV010010688.1, read on the forward strand.
AATTTTAAAAGGAAATTGGGACTGGACGGTAGACGTGTATTTGTGCTCACCATAAATTTTCAGTGATCGCTTAATTAAAATTGGGACTACAAAATATAGCCGATTTTAAATAACTCATAAAATCAATAATTTTTACCGGAGAACAACCCCGACCTTGGATGCATTTATTTGTCTGAGTGAGCGAGAGATGACAATTAATGTTAGAGCCCAGCTCCGAAATTTTCGTTCAGACTACTGATTCTAAAAACGATTACTTACTTCTCAATGAGGAATACGGGTAGCCAATAAACGGTCTGGATTTCCTTAGCAGAGTGGGTGGTTTAAAGGACACTGCGTTAGACTCCGTTCTTAAGTAACACGGGTAGCCGTTTTACGGTCCGTGCTTAACACGGGTAGTCGTTTTACGGTCCGTGTTTACACCTATACTGGCTGAAAATAGATGCAAGTAATCGTAAGATTCGGGCTAGTCTTTAAGAAAATTTTCGGCATCTAACAGCTCGCTTAATTTTTTTCCAAGATTGAATTTATCACCAACTAAAATTGAAAAGATAAATTTCCGAACTCTTCGGCTTCATTGTGTGAGTTGGTGAACTTGGGATTTGATTTGTGTTTGTATTGGAGTGCGTGAACCGATCTCAAAAATCAAAAACCGCATATTTGCGCCATCACTCTCCTTTCTTGATCTGAAAGAGTTAAGGTTTCTTCTGTTGAATATCCTAGGCAATTGAACCTCGTTAACCAAGATCCATTATGTCAACCAATTCGTCTCGGTCAAACCCAAATCGTCATCCATTATGTCAGCTCTTTCAAAAATGACGAAACATTTGTCCGAGTATCCATCAGAGCTATACTATGAAAATGAATACGTCTCAGTTAGACTCAAGGGTTCAGAACTTCCTCCAACTGGACATCATCCAACTTCCACGGGAGATTCTCACCCATAAATTGATCCAACCCTCTCTAAAAATCCAACTTACTTCATGAATGACAATCTTTTGTATTCGGATCATACAAACAAACAACCGACTGAGATCTCCACTTTTTCGTACATCAATCCTCTATATTCTGATCATACAATCCATCCTTCATATTCTGTAAATATCAATCCATCATTCATGGGATATTCTAACTACATGATGAATCCAATCGAATTTAACACTTCTTCAAATCTTCCAGCTTATCCGCCCTTGAACATAAATGAGCAACTACCATCTTGGATTGACCCGTTACTCGTCGGAACTCATGAATCATATGAAAATTAAACCACTTTTGAGACAAATGACCGACTGAGACAACAACTCCAACTGACTTCAATCTCTCCTCACCATATTGTTGGAACAGGTCAATATTTCACAAATCCATAACTAGATTTGACCATTGGGAATAAAATGGAGGTCTGAACATATCAAGAGGATTGGCCCGTGACTAATAATCTTCCATCTTGGATTAACCGTGACAATCTCACCTTCAGACATGACACTCATACAGAGGAATGGACTGATGATATTGACACACAAAATCCCTATATGTTGACTGCACAGTATAAGGGTCCGACCAATCATGATCAAATGAATGGACTCTATTGAAATCAACAATACATGCCTAAATCACACCATGTTGAGTATGAGACCGATAGTAGCCTTCATATCAAGCAGACTCCTTCCATGATTTTTGAGGAGAAATTTTCAGGGGATAACAAAGCAAGACATGTTTTGAGAGGATCTTCTCCCAGCTCATACATGAAAATGGAAGATGAAATAATTGGATCTCAAGTTGGAAAACAACGGAATACTTATGAAACTACACAGACTGCTCCTGAAAATTCTTTAGAGGATGACATTCGAGGATCAGTAAGACATATGAAATAATGGAGGAAAATTTTATAAATTTTACTGATCGGCTCAGTTTATTTTATAGAAGCTCGGCTATGAAAGTGGAGGATGAAATAATGGATCTAATGTTGAGAACTCTGAGGATATTCAGAAACCTAGATAATATGTTCACCCTAGAGATAACTCTGACAGTGGCACTTTTGCATATTACTCCCCTAGAAAAAACTCTGACTCTGATTCTCACTCAACCCATCAAAGCCCCTGCTCATCTACGGAAAACACAACATTTATACGCCACACAGAAAATACCAAAAATTTGAAATATTTAAACACCCAAAAAATTGAAAATTCGTAAGAATACATAAAAATTGAAAATGAAGAAGATCTGAAGAATTTGGATCCTGTTGTACGGGAAGCACTTGAGAAAAGACTGATTTTTGAAATTCCCTTTATACATGCCATAGAACACTTCCCCGACCTTAAAGGATTTGTAATGAACAAATTAATGATGAAAAAGTCGGGTAGGATAAGAACAAAGACTGAAAGACATATCTTGTTAATGGCCACCTCCTTGGTGTTGAGAAGAAAAACCAAAAGCCGCTCAGTGAAGCGGTTGCCCAGATTTGACTATGGAATTAAAGACATTTTTTACACATGCTCGAATTGATGACGACTCACCAATTAATATCCTCCCGACCTCTGTAGTTATTGTTAGGAAAAATGAGCAAGTTGTTTATTCAATAAACCCTAGGCTCTCTTATATAGGAGAGTAGCCTATGAGTAAATTACATAAAGCATACAATGAAAAATAAAAATAGAGAAGGGATACAGATACTACTACTATATGCGTTAACACTCCCTCTCAAGATGGAGCATAGATATCAATCATGCTCAGCTTGGACGCACACTTCTGGAATGGGCCTCGTAGCAATGCTTTGGTGAATATATCCGCAGTCTGATTCTCTGAGGTAACATGAGACGTAGCAATGAACCCCTTCTGAATCATGTCACGTATGAAGTGACAGTCAACCTCAATGTGCTTGGTCCGCTCATGGAATGCTGGGTTGTTTGCAATGAACAAGGCAGCCTGATTATCACATTCCAAGTTCATAGGAAGTGGTACATCTAAACATAGGTCTGTAAGTACAGCTTTCACCCACATCATTTCCGTAGTAGCCTGGGCCATAGCCCTATATTCGGATTCAGCACTAGATCTAGCTACCACCGTCTGTTTCTTGCTTCTCCATGAGACTAGGGCATCTCCAACATAGACGGCATACCCTGAGGTGGACTTCCTGTCCTTGGGACATCCTGCATAGTCTGCATCCGCACATGCTGAGATAGAAATCCCCTTTCCTTTCTTGAATAGAAGACCTGCACCTGGAGAAGATTTGAGATATCTAAGAATCATATGTATTGCATCCATATGCACCTGGCGTGGTTGCTCCATGAACTGGCTCACACGACTCACTGCAAATAATATATCTGGTCTAGTGATCGTGACATACAACAGTTTGCCTACCAGTTCTCTGTATCTTCTCTTGTCCACCTCCTCTGTGTCATCATCATAAAGCTTCATGCTGGGATCCATTGGTGTCGTAGCAGGTCGACACCCAAGCATACATGTTTCACTCAACAGATCTGTAACATATTTCCTTTGTGACATTACTAACACATATGGATTTCTAGCAAATTCAAGCCCCAGAAAATATCTAAGAACACCAAGATCCTTAGTGACAAATTCACTACCCAGCATTTCTTTCGCCTGCTTTATGCCCTGCTCATCATCTCCTGTAATCAAGATGTCATCAACATACACCATAATTACAATGATACCTCTAGCAGTCTTCTGTACAAACAAGGAATGATCAGCATTGGAGCGTTTGTATCCTTGTTTCTCGAAGAGATCTGAGAGCTTCTGAAACCATGCTCTGGGGCTCTGCTTAAGGCCATAGATAGCCTTATGTAACCTGCATACCTTGGAACACTCCCCCTCAACAGCAAAACCAGGTGGTTGTTGCATATAAACTTCTTCCTGCAAATCTCCATATAGGAATGCATTCTTCACGTCCAGCTGATGGAACTGCAACTGACAACAAGATCCGTAGAGTGGAATGACGTGCCACAGGCTAGAATGTGTCTAGGTAATCCACCCCGTATGTCTTTGTAAAGCCACGTGCAACAAGACGCGCCTTGTACCTGTCAATGGAGTCATCTGCATTGTGCTTCACTGTAAACACTCACTTGCAGCTCACCGGGTTCACATCTGGAGGTATAGGAACCGAACTCCAAGTTCCTCTGGACTGAAGTGCCGCCATTTCTTCCTCCATTGCTAGCCGCCATCTACTATCCTGCAGAGCATCTTGATGACTGCGTGGAATATCTACAGCTGACAGTGCCACAACAAATGACCTGAAATCTCCAGATAGCATGTCAAAAGACACGGATGCTAATAATGGATATGTAACACAGCTTCTCTTCGACTTGCGTAGAGCAATGGGAACATCTAAATCAGTTGTAGTCTCATCTGGCCCCTGCAACCTATCCTGCTCAGAAATGTCGTCAGATCCAACAACAGTAATATTTTCATTACATACCATAGGCGAGCTAGTAGTAGTAGACGAGTCATGACCATGAGCGGGAGGAGGCCTGCGGGTATAGTGGAACGATAGCGGTGAGATAGGTGGCGGTGGCGGTGGTGGTGGTGGTGGTGGTGACGACATTTGTGGTGGTGGTGCTGGTGACGGCATCTGAGGTGGTGGTGTCATGTATATGGCATCAGTGGATAAAGGTGATAGCTGCTTGTCTCCTGAGGCTGAAAAATACATAACAGATTCAAAAAATGTAACATCTGCACTGATCATATACCGCCGACGCAGAGGATCAAAGCACTTATACCCCTTTTGAGTTCTGGAGTACCCAACGAAAACACATTTGATAGCCCTAGGAGAGAGCTTGTCAGTACCAGGCGACAACTGATGGACAAATGCAACCGACCCAACCACACGAGGAGTAAGAGTGAACAGATCCTTCCCAGGATGAATGAGGGAAAACGGAATCTGTTCATTCAAGACAGAAGAAGGCACACGATTGATTAGGTAACAAGCAGTGAGAACTGCATCACCCCAGTAGGAGTAGGGAACATGACTCTGTATAAGGAGTGATCTTGTGACATCAAGAAGGTGACGGTGTTTCCTTTCAGCAATTCCGTTCTGTTGAGATGTATTAGCACAAGATGTTTGATGAATTATCCCTTTTGTAGAGTAATAATTGGCAAGAACATTGGTGCACAATTCTAAAGCATTATCACTTCTCACAAACTTCACAGATGTGGAGAAAACATTTTGTATTTCATTCAGAAAATGGATAATGATATTTCCTGCTTCAGATTTATTTTTCATCAGAAACACCCATGACACTCTAGAGAAATCATCCACAAATACTATATAAAATCTGTGTCCCTGATGATCAGGTACACGACTCGGACCCCAGACATCAATGTGAAATAACTCGAACTTGGAGGTACTACTCCGACCTGGACGACTGGGAAAAGACGACCTGTGATGCTTTCCCAACTGACATGCCTGACAATGAATAGGTGTGTGAGGAAGACCATAAGGTAAAACTTGACGCAACTTCTGAAGCGGTAAATGACCAAAGCGCAGATGCCACAATAAAGTAGATACTTATCCAGAAGGAGAGGATGAGGTTCCAGCAAATGGGGTTTGATTCAGGCGGTAGAGGCCTCCTTGCTCATAGCCACGACCAATCACGTTGCCCGTATGGATGTCCTGAAAAATCAAAGAAGATGGATCAAAAATTGCCCGACAATGTAGATCCTTCGTAATCTGACTAATTGACAACAAATTCATTGAAAAATCAGGTGCATGTAGCACATTCTTGAGCTGCATAGAAAATGTCAATCTAATCTCCCCCCTGACCAGTGATGGGGGAATGTGTACCATTGGCAATTACTATTGTCCGTCCTGGAGGGATCTGAGTGTATCCTGTAAGTAGACTCTGGTCGCCACATAGGTGATGTGTAGCGCCCGAGTCCATAATCCATGGTAATGTATCTGATCTACTACTGTTGAGTGCGAGTATACTACCTGAAGCACTGGTAGACGCAGAGGCAGAAGCAGCGGCATCAAAATGACTCTCTGTAGGCGCTGCTGGACCGGATGGTGGAATAATGCCCCTCAGACGGGCAACTAGATCATCGAACCGTTGATCCAAAGTAGCAGCAGATGGAGGCTCTATCTGCTCAGCAGCTCGTGCGGATGCAGGAAATCCATGCTTCGAGTAGCATGTGTCTTCATTATGTCCAACTCGGTGACAGTAGGTACATGTTGGCCTAGTGCGGCCACCTCTTCCACGAGGTCCACGTCCACGGCCCTGGTGATGAAATCCGCGACCTCTGTTGGCTGCCATGGCTGAAGAATTCTGACTCGCAGCCGTGGAAGGAACTGTGATCCGACTCAATCTATGGAAAGCTTCCTCCATGGGAGGAATAGTAGAGTCAGCCAAAATCTGTGATCGTGCAGCCTCATACTCTGGATCGAGTGCAGCCAGGAACACACCCACCATGGTTGCGTTCTTGTATGTCTTCTGTTGTTCTGGCGTGGTTGTAAGAGGCATGAAGCTATAGAGCTTCTCGAACATCCCTCTCAGTGATGTATAGAGAGAATGTAAAGGGCGACCATTCTGCTTTATTGTGAATATATCATCATCATGCTGAAGTTACAGAATCTTCGTCTCGTTCTTCGCCTGAGAGTATGTTGCCGCCAGAATGTCCCACATATCCTTGGTTGTGGGTTGATGTAGGATGTCATTGGCAATTTCAATAGCCAACGTACCAGATAGCCAAACCTTGGCATATGCATCATCAGCCTCCCAAGAGGCATTGACTCCAGTCTTCTCAGCAGGCTCAGGTTCAGTAGGGATGTGCTTCTTGCCTGTTGACTTCATCATTCTCATGAACTGCATTGCCCACAGTTCATAATTTGTACCATCCATCTTTACTATAGGCGCCGGACCACGAAAGACGCCAATAGATGGGATATCTGACTTGTTTTCTGACATCTTTGATACTGAAGACCGGAGTTATTGACCAGTGATTATCTTCGTCTACAATGACATTGACGGGTTTAGTTGCACGTGTAGACCTCAAGCAACTAAACCCATGATGATGATTTTCTGTGCTTTAGGGCTGGACACGTGCACGCGTACAGGAGGTACACGCGCCAGCGCACTGGTAGCGCGCTGGAAGTGTAGTTCACGCGCACTGGATGCGCACTGGGCTGGTGCAGTTCACGCGCACCAGGAGTTCACGACACAGCCGCACAGCGCAGCTGCACAGCCTTGCGCGCAGGAGTTCACGCGCAGGAGTTCACGCGCACAGATGCCAGGTGCATCAGGAGTTCACGCGCAGTCAATGGGAGAAGCCCGCACGCGCTCGCGCAGATCGCGATGGGATGCGCGCAGGCACGCGATGGCAGATCACACGCAGATGGGATGCGCGCAGGCGCAGGAGATGCGCGCAGGCACCGGAGATGTGCACAGGCGAGGGGAGCGCACGGAAGGGAGGGTGGCGCCGATCGGATGAAGAGAGAGAGAGAGAGGGAGGTCGGCGGGTGTGGTGGGGTAGGGTTAGGGTTTCGAGAACTCTGGTCTAGGACCGTCGCTCTGATACCATGTTGGGAAAAATGAGCAAGTTGTTTATTCCATAAGCCCTAGGCTCTCTTATATAGGAGAGTAGCCTATGGGTAAATAACATAAAGCATACAATGAAAAATAAAAATAGAGAAGGGATACAGACACTACTACTATATGCGTTAACAGTTATCATGCTCAAACTTGGATCAATCAGGAAGATACGAGAGATCGTTCAACTGGATGATCGATCGATAAAGAGACAGAGGGGAACAATTTCCGTCATCATTACATTCCAAGGTGCTCCACTCAAAATAGGCTTCATGATCATTGATATTGAGCATCAAGGAAATCCACCCAATCTCCAATCATTCTTGGAAAGCCATTCTTGGCATTGGCTAAGGCAATTATTGAGTACGAGACTCGGGAAATCAATTTTACAACAATGGTAGCACTTCGATCTCAACAAATCTTTGAGGAACTACGATTTTTTGAGGCAACCCACGAAGCCATCGACAGCCGTAACCATTAAGCGGTAGAAGAGCCCTACCTTGTTGCTACACCTGAGATAGCGGCTATTGATGAGCTTATAGGTTTAGAGACTCTCCCTACTGTTCCATTTCCCGTTTCTCTCACCATGGAAAATGACTTAATTATGATCCTGAGACTTATGCATGGATGCATCCCGAGTCGGCCGAGATCTCCTCTGACCACATTGATCAAATCAACCCATCTCAGGAATGCACCAACATCAAGTCAATTGAGAATGAATATGCAGAGATTCTCCCCATTGTTCCATTTCCGTTGCTCTCACCATAAAAAAATGTTTCTTATATGATTTTGAGACATATGCATGGGCTCACCCTGAGTCAACCTTCTCTGACTACCTTGAACAAATCAATCCAACTCAGGAGTGCACCCACATCAAGAAAACTAAGAACAAACATGCGGACGAACACCGACTAAGGAGAAAATTTTCAATGGTTATTCATCTGGAGACTCAAGTGTCAACACATTACTCCCAAGACCAACATTGGTTGCTCCATCTAAAAAGAAAGTCGTCTTCGACCTTCCGGAAGAGGAATCCTCTGATGATCCCTCATCAGGTCCGGAAAAGGTAATCTACATGAGTGAGGTTTGTTCGGCAGTTTTAAAACCTTATCTTCACAAGAATCCAAATTTCGATTCTCGTTGGACTGATCATGTTCCTCACTATTATTCATCAAAAGTTGATTCCCCTGATCTCATTAAATACACTGGAATAATTTCTTATGCATTGATTGAACTGGTGCTTTAGAGTATTCATCATCCGAGGACAAATCACTTGACCCCAAGAAGGAACGAATTCCGAGAAAACAACTGAAGAAACTAAAAAACAAGAATATATGGAGTGCCTCAACTTTCAAATATTATTCCTCTAAAGATAACTCCGATGATGGTTATCTTTCATATGATTCATACGCGTTATCTACTATCCAGCATGATTTCTCTAAGGAGAACACTGATAATGGTTGGGAATCATATGCTTCATCTCTTTATCATTACGATCTCCCACCACAGGCTCACAAAAAGACGGTCGAAAACCGCCTTAATCATCGGATACCCACTCTCCCTCCCGATCACATTGATCTCCATGTACATCTTCTTCCTAGGTCAAGGCTTAAGTATAGGGGGGCGATGCCATATGTACATACCATTATCACCATCTCATGATCGCCTCATTTCCACACTTCTTCTATACTTAGGCTGACCAGAGCCTAAGTATAGGGGGAAATCGATGCTCATATGTATATATTCTCCCCATTCACATATCCCAACCGCATCATTTTCGCTCTTCTTCTACACTTAGACTGTTCACATCCTAAGTATAGGGGGCAGGCCAATCTATCTTTTTCTTTCTTTTTCACTCTCTTACGCTTAGCCCGAGCTATGTCTTCTCCACACTTCTTGTTCTTTGAGGACACAGCACTCGTTAAGTATAGGGGGAGTGTATATATTGTGTATATATTTTACCCATAGCTCGTACTTTCGTGTAAGTCTATATGTATTTACAAGGTGGGTAACTAACTTGAAAAAAAAAATAAAAACAAAAAATTTGCTACTAACACGGTGTCCAACCAAAAATTTTTGAAAAAATGGCTTCTTATTCATTTTTGCATTCAAAAAACAAAAAAAATCCTCGCATAAAGAAAATTTTCTCTCTCAAAAAAAAGAAAAAAAGAAAAAAATCACAAAAAATGTGTCTGCATTTCATACACCTACACATGCATTTGCATTTGTGAAAAGTCCTTGAGTTATGAACCGAGTTATGCGCGGAAACCGAGATTAGTCTGGACTTGACCTTAATCCACCTAATTTTCAAAGGAAGTTCATCGAGAAATAGAATTTTATAAACTTCAGGTCTATGACTTAATTATTCGAGTTTCACATAACAATGTGTAGCGTTTGACTTTTAGTGTCTAACCTGGTCTCCTCATTCTGGGTACGACTCTGGAATAGAGAATTAACTCGTACTCTCACACTATGTACTTAGCTCAACTCAAACGGGGTGTTGGAAGACTGTGTGAATTTCTTTTCTGGTAGCGTGGAAATCTAAAGACCGGAGTACGGGTTGCAATAAAGCTCGGAAAAAGGATGGACGACTGGGCACAATTTTTCCAAGACCCAAAGAAATACAACAACAAAGCCTTTTCCCACAATTAAGTAGGGTCGGTTACATGGATTCTTCGCCTCCATTCACATCTATCTTGGATCAATCCCGGGCTTATATCCACAAAACTAAGATTCCTTCGTATGGTCTCTTTCCAACACTTCTTGGGCCGTCCTCGGCTTCTCTTAGCTGGCTCAACATCCCAACACTCGCATCTCCTAATCGGTGCATCAGTTGATCTTCTTTGCAAAAGTCCAAACCATCTTAAGCGGTTTTCTCGCATCTTATCCTCGATCGGAGCTACACCAACTTTCTTTCTGATTGCATCATTCTGGATCCGATCTTTACGTGTGTGTGTGTGTGTGTGTCCACACATCCATCTTAGCATTTTTATTTCTGCTACACTCATTCTCTGCACATGTCTATGATTCACAGGCCAACATTCAGATCCATAAAGCATAGCAGATCTCACGGCTGCTTTGTAAAACTTTCCTTTAATTTTTAAAGGAATTTTCTTATAACAAAGAACAACAAAGGCTCCTCTGCACTTTAGTCAACATGCATTTATTCTATTAGTAACATCTCCATCGATTTCCCCATTACGTTACAGAATAGATCCCAGATATCTAAAGGAATCTCTCTTCTGAATGTTATCGTCATCAAATCTTCACCTCGATTCCTTCATCATTGCTTCCATCAAAGGTGCACTCCATATATTCCATCTTAGCCCTATTTATATGATATCCTTTTGTCTCTAACTCATGTCTCCAGACCTCAAGCTTCTCATTTACTCAATCTCTAGTCTCGTCAATTAACACAATATCATCAGCAAATAACATACACCAAGGTAACTCATCATGAATGTGACTTGTCAACTAGTCCATAATCAAAGTAAAAAGAAATGGACTCAAAGCAGAACCTTGTTGTAAACCAATGTTGATGTCAAAATATCCAATCTTCCCAAACGGGTTCCTTACACAAGATAAAGTCCTATCATACATGTCCTTTATGAGGTTAATGTATAGGACAGGGACTTGTCTCTTCTCTAAAACTCTCCACAATATCTCTCGTGAGACAGAATCATAAGCCTTCTCCAAATCAATAAAGATCATAAAGAGGTTCTTCCTTTTAGCTCTATAAATCTCCATTGTTCTCCTCATCAAATGGATGGCTTCAATCGTTGTGCGACTTGGCATGAATCCAAACTGGTTTTCATTTACGTTGAAAACTTGCCTCAACCTTCTTTCGATCACACGTTCCCAAATTTTCATAGTGTGACTCATCAGCTTGATACCTCTATAATTTGAACAATTTTGAATGTCTCCTTTATTCTTATAAAGAGGCACAACGATACTCCTCCAATCTTCAGGCATTTTCTTGCTTCGCGAAATAATATTGAATAGATTCGTAAACCAAGTCAAACCACGCTCACCTAAAACTCTCCATACTTCTACAGGGATGTCATCCGGTCCTACACCTTTCCCGGATCACATAACCTTCAAAGCCTCCTCTACTTCCTTTCTTTGTAGCTGTCTATAGCTTGCACGATTCAAGTAACTTTCACTACTAGCTAGATCACCCAAAGTGATCTCTCTATTTCCTTCCCCAATGAAAAGTTTATGGAAGTACTGCTCCCATCTAGTCTTTATATCCTTCTGAGTAACAAGCACATGAACTTCCTCATCCTTAATACATCTCACTTGAGAAAGGTCTTCGATCTTTTTTTCTCTTGCTTTGGCCAACCTGAATATATCCTTTTGTCCATCTTTAGAGTCGAGATTTTTATACAAAACTTCATAAGCTTTTGACTTAGCTTTGCTTACAACCTTCTTTACTTCCTTCCTCGCTATTTTGTAGTTTGTGACAGTTTCTTCTGTCCTATCCTTAGACATACTTTAAAGCAAGCTCTTTTTATTTTTAGCTTCTCTTGCACCCCTTCGCTCCACCACCAAGCCTCCTTTTGACCTGGAGCTCCTCCCTTTGACTCGCCTAACATCTCTTTGTCTACCTTTCAGATACAAGATGCCACTGCCTCCCATATCTCGTTTACACTACCGCTACAATCCCAAGATAAGTCTTTTAAAACCTTCTCCCTCAAGCTCGCTTGCTTCAGTGGAAGATTCCACCATCTTAGAAACCCTCCTTTTCTTTACCAGACCTTTCATTTGTACATCCAAGACTAACAAGCGATGTTGGGTTGTCAAACTCTCTCCTGAAATTACTTTGCAGTCTATACAACACAACCGATCTCTTCTCCTCAACGCAAAGTAATCTATCTGTGTTCTAGTCGGTCCACTCTTATAAGTAATTAAATGTTCCTCCCTCTTCTTGAAGAGAGTGTTTGCTATGAAAAGATCATATGCCGTTACAAAATCCAGGAAGTTTTTTCCCTTTTCATTTCTATCCACAAAACCATGTCCTCCATGAACACTAGCATACCATGAAGTATCTTTTCCCACATGTCCATTAAGATCTCCACCGATGCAAATCATCTCTCTTTGTGTGATTCCTTATGCACTCTTATCTAAATCCTTCCAAAAAGCTTGTTTAGTTCTTTCATCTAAACCAATTTGTAGTGCATAAACTGAGATGATATTCAGAATTTCTTCTTCAAGCATCAATTTTAGCAAAATAATTCGATCCCTGAATCTTTTCACCTCAACCACGCAATCTTTCAAATCTTTATGATCAACCACTCCAACAACATTTCTACCCTTATCTTTACCTGAATACCAAAGTTTAAAGTATGTCTTCTCAATCTCCCTTACTTTCTCTCCAATCCATTTAGTCTCTTGAAGACAAAGTATATGAATCTTCCTTCTTTCCATCATATCCACTATCTCCATCAACTTTCCAGTTAAAGTGCCAATATTCCAACTACCAATCTGCAACTTCCATTGCAATCTCTTTAGGACTAGCTTCTTTACTCGCATGCGTCCATTATGCGAGAAACCTTGTAAATTTTAGACTGCATCCGGGCGGTGATGCAGCGGAACTAGCTTAATTACCCGCATGCGTTCCTCATGCGAGAACCCTTGCAAATTTTGAACTACATCTAGGCTGCGATGTAGCAGCCCTTGCCAATTTTTCATTGCATTCGGACGATGCAACGCGTCGCAAGTAGGGAATGCCCCAACGAAATCTATATGTTTGCTTAAATCCATGTTGAAAAGAACTGACTGTCATGAGGCAACTTCTTAAATAGTTTTTTTAGAAAAGAATAATATTTAGGAAGTTGTAAGACCCCAAAAAATGTACGGAAAAAAATCCCATATCCGTAGGGGCACGACAAGATCCAAGCAGAGCTACCAAAAATCCAAATACAAAGAAGTCACTACCAAATAAACATTTGACCAAAAAGGTCCAAGCTTCAAGAAAAACCTGCAGATCTTGGTGGAGACTTGGCTACACTGGCCAACATCACAAGGAAAGGTGACTATACTAGCCACCCTCCAATTCTTTTCTCCTTCTTCTAATTTCTCTCTCTCTCTCTCTCTCTCTCTTCGATTGAGAGCAGAGCACGACAGACCTTAAAAGGAAATACCTGACTCCCCGAGAACTAGTTATTGGAGAGGGGGTTTGCGTGGTAGTCCGGCATTCTGGATGGGAAGAGCTAAAACCTTTCACACACATGGGTCGATTGTTCAATGTTCATGGGGTATGCTTTGGGAGGAGGATTGATCTAAGATGACTTCTGAGCCTAATCTGTGACAATGATGTGTAGAACTTGAAGGTTGTTGATTTTAAAACCATAAGTCTCACAAAAGTTCCGCCACACTAATAATCCAAAGGTTAGGTCTAGTTCCATTTTCACCTTCTGCTCATGTTCTTGGTGTGGAACCCAATCTCATTTCACATCCTTGCATTCATTTTGATGCTCAGAGACGAGCATGGTTTAAGTATAGGGAGTGATGAATCTCAGATTCATCACTCTAAAAATGATTAATTAAGCTCTAATCCCTAAAAATCATTGGTATTTCTTCATTTATTCTGCATATTTAGCATTTATGCATGTTTTGTTAAAAATTACATTTTATCACTTATTTTTGCAGAAAATAAGAAGCTAAAAATCCCAGTCCAATTCACATGTAAATAGCGTAAATTTCCTGATTTTTAACTAATTCATGCTAACTCCAATTAACCCAAAACCACCTCCACTGTCTACATATTACTAACAAAATAAATAAAAAATACAAAAAAAATCACTAACCTAAATAAGTGGACCAAAATCCCAAACTCTAATTCTATGATTTCCGGACTAAAACCTCAATATCTTTCTCATACAGTGTTCGATTTGATCCTACTCACTTTTGAACTAATATACATTCAAATACCTTCAAAACAAGACCAAGTTCAAGTGAATCGGAGCTCATATGTGAAAGTTGGATTTTGGACCTTTTTTGTACATTTTGTATTTTAGCAGTTTTTGACCTATTATTTTGTGTACATAATTAACTCGATTTATTTTATTTCTTTTTCATTTATTTTCTTTGATAAAATTTCTATTAAAATGATAAAAATCCAAATCCAAACTGAGCTTGAAATCAAACAAACTAACTGAGTCCGAGTCTTCACTAACTGTCTGTATAAAATATGTCATTTTCACATTTTATTGTATTTCTTCTTTTTCTTACTTAATAAAAATCCAAAAAAATAGATTAATGTGTAAATATTTATCTTTGATTTTATCCTATTTTTTTCGGATTATTATCTGGTTTAAAAATAACAAAAAATTATAAAATCCAAAAATAAAGGTATTCCAGGTACATGGAGTACCCCAAAAATCACTTTATACAAATGATCGATTTTAATTTTGATCTTTTATTGAAAGTTGTAGATCTCATCGCGACAAGCAACTTTCATGAAGAAAATTTTTCGATCCGAGGTCATCAACTAATTTTTATGTATTTATTAATGTAATAATTTTTTGATTTTTGTGGGGTTGACACGTGGCAGCTCCTGGAGCCGCCATGTGACCAATTTTTGGGATTTATATATATTTATTTTCGTTTAAAAAAATAAAACAATAAAAATATATATAAAATAATAATAATAAAAGACCCGCCACGTGGCAGCACTAGGGTCGTCCGATCTCGGCCGATCAGACGGCACCTGTGAGCCATCCCTTTCCTCCCTCTTTCCCAATCACACAGCATCGCCCCACGATCTCCGTCGCGCCGCATACCGCGAATCTCACAGCCTCCTTCCAAATCAAGCGTCACCGTTGCCCTGCGTATCCCATCTCCGATCCCCTTCCCCTATCATACCCTCTTCAGTCATCAAATCTCGTCACCCTTCAAATCAGATCCTCGTCAATCACCCGCATCCCGTCGTTCACGATCACCTGCCATCTCTGGCCCCCTCACCCTCGCCTATTTAACCCATCGCCACCGCACCGTCCCCGACATCTGTCGTTAGCACCTAAATGAGGAGAAGCTCGGTGGTGACAGCCCGAGCTCCTCCCCCAACCCTTCGGCAGGATCCGAGGCTTAAAGCCTCGTTGTAGCCCTGTGGTGTCCATCTTCCACACTTGCTTATACGCTTCGGCATCCTAGAGTCATCGAGCCAACGACTTCGACTCCATCACCTTTCACCTCCGATATCCCAACGCCCAAACCTCCACCGTTCACCTTCCAATCAACCAACGACGACGCTCACCGCCCACCACAACGCTGCTCCACCGATCAATCATCCTCCGTTGCACTATATCTCTCATCCTCTTCCCTCGCAGATTTCGCCTTCATCTCCAACGACATCCACAAGAGCTACGCATCTCCGCCGCCCTTGCTACATCGACAACCACTGAGCCTCTCCGGCCACGAATCATCCTCGACCAAGTCGCCCTCTGCACCACGCCTGCTCCAACTACTGTACTTGATCATCTTCAACCAAGCAGGAGGCACCATCAAACAGCCGGCCATCAACGATCACCGACGTGCTTCTCCACCACCTTCGCCCATCGCAGAAGCCGCACCTCTCAGCTCCTCCAACGGGCCACCTGCCCGAGGTCCTCCCACGTGCGCGGCACGTGAGGAGGAAACGCCACCCTGCCCACGTGATAAGCACGTGCAGGGCGAAAAACTTTCGCCCAAGCCCTTGATGATTCACTCATTCGCAACGAGGTTCCGCTACCCTCTGGGAATTTTGCAGAGACACCTCTGGAGGAGTAGGTAATTAATGTTAAGTCCCCGCACTACAGGTTTTATACTTATGTATTTATTGTAATTGCAGTTAGAACCTTGACTTCTACATATTGTTTAAGCAACATTCCGTGATCATTTTATTTTTCAAAATTAGCACGATGTTCTTCAATTAATTCCCTACATTATGGCATATGTTTGACATTTTTGTGATATGTGGTTAATTAATAATTAATTATTTTGTGGAAAATTGTATATTTTGCTCATTTTGTGCTTGAAAATTCATAACTAATTAAACAATAGCTCTGAAAATTGCCAAAAAATTACGGATTGTAGATTTAGTTGTATATTACATCGTGCCCAAAAAGATTTGCATTTGCATGCATGATTTGCCTTATAAAAATTATTTTACATATTTCAGTCTTTAATTTTTAGGTATTAAATCTAGTATTTTTTATGTTTAGGATTTTTTTGAGACCCATCACCTAGTGATAGATCTTGGATAATTTTCTCTCTTGAAAATAATTAGGTTTAATATTTATTATAATTAATTATTGAAATTCGTTGTCTTTGCATTCATAAATTCATAAAATATTTATCTTGCATCCAAAAATTCCAAAAAAAATACAGTGCATTCATTTCATCATAATTGCATCTCCGCCAAGTTTTCCGGACATCGTTTGATTGATCTTTACATTTTAGTCCCTAAAGTTGGCCACATTTGCATATTGCACCCCAAAATTGCATTAAAAATATCAAAAAAAGACCGCATCAAAAACCGTGCACGAACTTTGATAGATAAATTTCTAGGTTGTTCCTTTGCCTCCTTGAGTTTGACCTTGGGACTTGCCCAAGTACAATAAACATCAACCATGCGATTGAAAATTGACAAAATTAATTATGGTTATTTCTTGAGCGATTCTGATTGCTCGATAACGACAAATTCAACATAAATTTAAATGCACAATAATTCACGCAAATTAACTAGGGCGATTTAGGACTCGTCACCCACCCAGACTACATTAATTCTAGGTCGGCAACTGTTGGATGGAGTAACTATGGCATCAAAGATTATGTCAAACTGGAAGAGGAGTGGCGTAGCGGGCTTCGATGGAAGGTTGATTTTTCAAAGACGTAAGATTGCATGAATTGGAGTTTCATTTGGGCATCATTGGTCCGAAGGGGCTTCCCAGACATTTGGATTGACCGGATGACGAGATGCATTACAACATCTTTGTGGCGCAATGTTGGTTAATGGGAAGCAAGAGGGAGGATTTTTCAGCCGCGAAAGGTTTGAATTTATTCAATGTTATTTGGCGAAGTAAGAAAATGCTTGAAGATTGGAAGAGAAGCATCGTAGTGCCTCTTTGTAAGAACAAAGAAGACATTAAAAAATGTTCAAATCATATGTATAAAGTTGATGAGTCACACTATGAAAATTTGGGAGTGTGTGATCGAAAGAAGGTTGAGGAAAGTTTCGAAAGTAAAAGAAATCAATTTGAATTCATGTCACGTCGCTCAACTATTGACGCCATCCACTTGTTGAGGACAACGATTGAGATTTATATAGCTAAAAGAAAAACCTTCATATGATTTTTATTGATTAGGAGAAGGCTTATGATTCTGTTTCACGGAAGATATTGTGGAGAATTTTGGAGAAGAGACAAGTATGTCATATATATTAATCTCCTAAAGGATATGTATGATAGGACTTCATCTTGTGTAAGAATCCAGTCTGGGAAGACTGATTATTTGGACATCAACATTCGTCTACATCAAGGTTCAGCTTTGAGTCCATTCTTTTTTACTTTGATTGTGGACGAGTTGACAAGTCACATTCAAGACGAGATACCTTGGTGTATGTTATTCGTTGATGATATTGTGGTG
Organism: Ottelia alismoides; assembly: GCA_037367405.1. Taxonomy (NCBI): domain Eukaryota; kingdom Viridiplantae; phylum Streptophyta; class Magnoliopsida; order Alismatales; family Hydrocharitaceae; genus Ottelia; species Ottelia alismoides. The sequence goes on from JAZKJV010010688.1 coordinate 634,841, forward strand.
ATAGATGAGACTAGAGATGGAGTGCAAGAGAAGCTTAAGGCCTAAAGACATGTCTTGGAGACTAAAAGATCTTGTAAAGTAGGGCTAAGACCGAATATATGAAGTGTACTTTTGATGGAAGCGATGGTGAAGGAATCGAGGTGAAGATTGGTGATGATAACATCCGAAAGAGAGATTCTTTTAGATACTTGGGATCTATATTGCAATATGATGGAGAAATTGATGGAGATGTTACTAATAGAATAAATGCAAGTTTGCTAAAGTGGAGAGGAGCCTTTATTGTTCTCTGTGATAAGTAAATTGATTTGAAAATCAAAGAAAAGTTTTACAAAGCAGCTGTGAGACATGTTATGCTCTATGGATCTGAATTTTGGCACGTGAACCATAGACATGTGTAGAAAATGGTAGTAGTAGAAATGACAATGCTAAGGTGGATGTGTGGATACACAAGTAAAGATCGAATTTGGAATGATGCAATCAGAAGGAAAGTTGATGTAACTTCGATCGGAGATAAGATGCGAGAAAACCGCTTAAAGTGGTTTGGCCATTTGCAAAGGAGGTCGATTGATGCAATAGTTAGGAGGTGCAAATTTTGGTATGTTGAGCCGGCTAAGAGAGGGCGAGGAAGGCCTGAGAAGTGTTGGAATGAGACCATATGAAGGGATCTTAATTTTTTGGATCTAAGTCCGAGATTAACCCAAGATAGATCTGAATGGAGGCAAAAAATCCATGTAGTTGATCCTATTTAATGTGGGAAAAGGATTTTTTGTTGTTGTATAGAGGTGTGAAGCAAGGGTACCCCTTGGCATCTTTATTATTTGTCCAGGTCGTATATACTTCAGCAGTAATGGCAGAGCTGGCAGACGTCGGTGATTTCTATAGGAGCTACTCTAGGGAAGATGTCTCACTCCCAAATTTGCAGTACGCACGATACTATCCTTTTCATCGAGGGCGGTGTGGCATAGTGCAGAGTAGATAGGGCGGTGTTGGATATTTTTCGGGAGCTATCGTGTTGAAGATTAATGGGCATATATGCCTTTGTTCCTTTCAACTTGTCTCCACTTGAGGTGTCGCCCTGCAAGGGAATCATGGGAACTTCACAGTCACATAGAGAAGCATGTCTAAAAATTATCTTGGCATGCCTTTGCTTTATGGGAGACTTAGGCAGATGGATTGGCTACCTATTATTGAGAAGATGAAGAGAAAGTTAGTAGGGTAGGAAGCTTCATATCTGTCAAGAGGAGGAAGGTTGGCCATGGCAAAGGCAATTCTTTCTCTGATCCTCGTTTTATTTCTTTTTATGAGGGTGATACCAATCGGTGTTTGTAAGTGATTCGAGGTGTTGATGCATCTTTTTCTTTGATTGTCAAGCCAAGATGGTAAGGGGGCTGCTTTGGTGGATTGAGAGGTAGTGACCTCGCCAATCAAGGTTTGAGGGTTGGGAGTACTACATACTGATGTATGAACAAAGTTTTGCTTGCGGAGTGGATAATAAGAATTTCGGAAGATGGTAGTAACATGCTCTCTAGGCTGCTAAGATTTGTACACGCGGTCTTCACCCAGCCTTTGCATATATGCAGACATTATGGCATCGCCATCCACCTTCTAGAGAGGTATTTACTCGGTCTTGCTAGAATTGTCGGCTCGTTGCGGTCAATCCTCGGTGATGGAAGTGTGATGCAAATTATATGAAATACGAACGGAAATACGATGTGATGCAGGCGAGTTGTCTAACTAGATAGGTAAAGCGATGAAAATGCTACGACACTTAAGAAAAACTTGATACCAATAAATTTCAGCAACAAAAGATCGCGAGATACTCTACGTACAGCACAATCTTATCTCAAATTTAGGGCATAGATAAAGGATTTTCAGGAAAGATATAACGATTCTACGGTAAATAATGATCTCAATATTTCACCAAACCAAGCAACAATATAGCAATTAACACTACTAATGACACTCAGATAGAATCACATGTAAGTGGCGCTCATACCACAACCGGCGGGGAGTTTCGGCGCGCTTCAGACCTAGTCGGCGACAGGAATGGATGCCGGGCGCTTGTGGCAGCAGGGCCAGCGGGGGCGGGGAAGAGAGGCGGCGAGGTGGACAGCGGGCGGGTCAACGTCTGGCGACAGTGGGGGGCGGCGGAATAGGGAGGCGAGGCGGGAGAGGGGGTTTGTAGGGTGAGGCAGCAAGGAGGAGGAGGCGGGGCACCAAGGTTAGCGCGCGGAGGGGGTGCGGATCGGTGACGGGAATGTAGGCGAGGGTTGTGGCGGCGGAAGGCGATGAGTTGGGGTGGAAAGGTAGCAGGTGCGCGAAGGGGAAAAGGGGCGAGCGGCGGGGAGGGAAGGAGGGGAGGGAACGGGGCGTGGACGGGATGCAGGAATGGGGAGGAGGCGGCGGGATGGAGAGTTAGGGTCCGCGGGGAAAAGAGGCGCAGGTGGGGAAGGGGGAAGGAGGCGGCGTCGGGGGAAAGGTTAGGGCACGGGAGAAAAGAGAGGGCGGGAGACGAGAGAGAGAGAAGGAGAGATAGAATAAGGGATGGGAAAATAAAACTTCATTTAAAACTAAAAATTCAACCCTTCCCCATGGGATGCCTTTATAAAGGACACTCCCCCTAAACAAGCAACTACTCTACTATAAATAGAAAAAGAAAGGAAAAGAAAAAGACGATAAGGCCTTATATAGTGAGCATTTTACACTAATAAATAAAGGAAGAAATAAAGACAAAAAAACAAATGCTCGACTAAAAGAAAAAACTCCATAGTATCATGCTGCATCAGCTCCCCCCCTTCTGAGAAGAATCTCGCTCCGTCGAGATGGCATCGCGATAGTTCTGAAGTATATCAGGGCGGAGTTGTTGAAGTTCATCCTCGTCAATCCAGGTGCAATCTGTCAGAGTTCGTCCCTTCCACTTGACTAGATAGTGACGGAAGAGACCACGTCTAGTCGTCATATCCCGTATGTCGGCAATATCTTCAATGTGATCGGCATCAGTCGCGACAAATGGTCGGTGCGTATCATCAACGGGTGCTACTGGCGTGGTTGCATATGTCGGCTCATCTCCGTGATATAAGAAGAGATCTGAAACATTAAAGACTGACGACGTCTGGACATCCGGTGGTAGATCAAGTAAGCAAGCATTCTACCCAATCTTCTTGAGGATTCGGAATGGACCAATCTTTCGGACACTCAATTTTTGGTGGACTCTCAAAGGAAACCTCTCTTTTTTTAGGTGGACCATCACTAATTCCCCAACTCTGAACTCGCTCTCTCTCCGATGGAGGTTGGCTTGGGCTTGGTATTTCTGGGTCATGGTTTGAAGTTTGGCCCGGATTTCGGTATGGATATGGGTTAGGTGTTCGACCAGGTCCTCAGCGGTTGCACTACTCCTCCCTTGCATGGTTGTGGGTGTAAGGTCCAGAAATTGGGTAAGTGGAAAGCCGTACACACTCTCAAATGGCGATTTTCCGGTGGACCTATTAGTGGAATCGTTATACGCAAATTCGGCTTGGGGAAGAATTAGATCCCATTTGGACGGAGAGTCCCCTGCAAGACATCGCAATAAATTCCTTAACGATCTATTAACTACTTCGGTTTGCCCATCTGTTTGTGGATGATAAGCAGTGTTGTATTGCAAACGAATACCAAGACGAGACCAAAGCGTGCGCCAAAAATGACACAAAAACCTGGTATCACGATCCGAAGTGAAAGAACGAAGAACACCATGCAATCGAATAACATCACGAAAAAACAAATCAGCGACATGAAATGCATCTGAGGTTTTTTTACATGCAATGAAGTGTGCCATTTTAGAAAATCTGTCCACAACCACAAAGATAGAGTCAACTTTCCGTACGGTGAGGGGTAAACCTAGCACAAAATCCATGGTGATGTCTTCCCAGGGTCGCAGAGGAATCGGCAGAGGTATATACAACCCAGTATTCTGCCTATGGCCTTTGAATCTCTGACATGTCTGGCAATTTTGTACAAATTTTGTAACATCCTTTCGCAATTGCGGCCAATAAAATCGCTCTTGGAGAAGAGTCAATGTTTTGTCCCTTCCAAAGTGTCCAGCTACGCCACCGTTATACAGTTCTGAAATTAGATTCTCTCGACGGGAAGTGGCACGAATGCACAGTCGGTGGGCCTTGAACAGGAATCCTTCATGAAGGACATAGGTGGCTGTCGAATCTTGTCCAGTGTCAACACACTCCGTATAAGCAGGTCCGAAGTCAGGGTCTGTGGGGTAAAGGTCTTTGAGGGCATCAAATCCGGTGGTGCTTACGGTCATTGTAGTTAAGACATATGTTCGTCTGCTCAACGCATCGGCCACGTGATTCAGGGTCCCAGCCTTGTGCTTGAGATGGAACGTGTACTCTTGGAGGAAACTAACCCATTTTGCATGACGCTTGTTAAGGGTTTTCTGAGAATTCAGATATCTTAAGGCTTCATGGTCAGAGTTAAGGACAAACTCACGCTGGATTAGATAGTGCCTCCAATGCTTGAGAACTTGTACCACGGCATAGAATTCGACGTCATATGTGGAGTACCGTGAGCGAGCTTCGTTCAATTTCTCACTATAGAATGCTACAGGTCGTCCTTCTTGGCTCAGGACGGCACCAACCCCGACATGTGAGGCATCGCAGTCAACTACGAAAACCTTGGAGAAGTCAGGAAGTGCCAAGACAGGGGCATTGGTCAACTGATGTTTTAACTTTTGAAAGCTGATTTCTGCTTCAGGAGTCTAGGTGGGTGCACCTTTTCGTGTGCAATCGACTAGCGGGGCCGCACAAGTACTAAAGTTTCGGATGAATCGTTGATAGAAGGAAGCCAATCCCAAAAAACTGCGAATCTCAGTGAGGGTTTTGGGCACGAGCCAGCTCTGAATGGCCTGAATCTTGGAGGGGTCAACTTTAAGTCCGTCGGCAGTGACAATGTATCCCAAGAAGAGGACCGTGTCTAACATGAAGGAGCATTTCAAGGTGGACAAACAATTGTTGGGCTCTTAAAGTTTCCAGCACTTGCCGCAAGTGGGCTAAGTGGAGGTCTTTGATCAGGTTGTAGATCAATATGTCATCGAAGTACACAACCACAAATTTACCAATGAAGGGCCGCAATACATGATTCATGGTTCGCATGAAAGTGCTGGGAGCATTAGACAGGCCGAAGGGCATTACTGTCCATTCATAAAGGCCCTCTTTGGTCTTAAAAGCAGTCTTCCACTCGTCTCCAGGTCGGAGGCGAATCTGATGGTATCCGCTGCGAAGATCCATTTTGGAAAACAATTTGGCACCCTAGCATATCGAGCATGTCATCAAGGCGTGGAATCGGAAAACGATACTTGACCGTTATCTTGTTGATAGCACGACTATCCACACACATCCTCCACGTGTCATCCTTCTTCGGGGTAAGTAGAGCGGGAACCGCCACTGGGCTCATACTCTCTCGAAAATACCCTCGACGTAGGAGATCGGTGACTTGTTTGTTCATTTCTTCGTGCTCCCTTGGGCTCATCCGATAATGTGGCAAATGTGGCAGGTCCGGGAACTAGGTCAATGTGATGTTGAATGTCTCGTAATGGGGGTAGTCCTTCAGGCAACTCTTCCGGCATAATGTCAGCAAACTCCTGGATGATGGCTTGTACCTCAGACGGAGCTTCGAGTATAGTGGTCTCTTGTTCACTCACTTCGCGTCCCATCAATGCGCAAATGGTGGAGCTATCCTGCTTCAAGTTGGAATGCCTGGGCCTCTACTAACAATACAGGACTAGAAGTCGTTGGCTTTGACGGTGGTGTACTTTTACCAGATTGTGTGGTCGCGGATCGAAGTGACGCCACCTGTCGACGGCTAAGGACCTCACGTTGAGGTCTAAGGGTTACGCGTACCTTGTTTATGAGAAATGAGTAAGTGTTCAATTTTCCTCTATGTTCAAGGTCCCGATCAAACTGTCAGGGTCTTCCAAGTAGCACATGACAGACATCCATCGGAGCAACATCGCACCAAACCTCGTCTTTATACGAAGGGCCTATTGAGAAGCTAATGAGACTCTGACGGTGGATAGGCAGTTGAGTACCACCTCGAAACCATGCCACACTGTACGGTTTCTCGAGTGGTTAAGTCGGTAAGTCCAACTTGTCGACCATTTCTTGGGACACGAAGTTCTCAACGCTTCCTCCATCAATGATCAACGAACAACGACGCCCTCCTGAGGTGCATGTGGTTCGGAATATGCTGCGACGCAGCCAACTATCAACGTCGATGACAACGGGTGTAAGCAAGATGTTTGTGGGTGCGTTGTCAGGAGCGATAAAGTCCTCATGTTCAATTACCAGGAAAGGTCCGGATACATCTCCTCCATCCACTCCCAGAAGCTCATAGTCATCAGCTCCCGTGGTGACAGCAGTCAAAGTGGTCTGATCTTCTTTAGGTGATTCTTGTTGGTCAGGGTCAGGGTCTTCTATGGTGCATAAATGGGCGGGCCTAGCCTTAGGATTTGGGCACTCTGCCGCTCGATGTCCCTTTTGATAACATCGAAAACAAGTATCGCGGGGTTTCCAGTAGATGGTCGGGCGGCAGTAAGAGTTGAGGGTTTAGTTTGGGATTTACCCGTAACAGTCGAAGGGGAAACTATTGGTTTGGAGGTCGTCACCAGGGTACTAGTGCGGGGGACGGAGTTCACAGAAAAAGACATCCTCCTTGTCTGGGCCTTAGCAAGCTTAGTCTCAGCCCGTTCAGCTTGCTTGTAAGCTTCGTCGACGTCTCGACAGTTGTGGAGGTAGAGTTCATCCTGGATAACTTGGCGGAGTCCTTGCATGTAGCGGGTGACTTCCTGGACAGGCGTCTCCTGCAATCGGTTGCAATGAATGAGGGACTGGAACCCATCGGTGTGTTCTCTCACGCTCATGGTACCTTGTTTCCATGATTGCAGTCGCGCGTATAGGTCTCGTTTGTAATCTTTAGGCACGAACTTGGATTTTAGTTTGGCCTTCATCTTACTCCAACTGCGGACCTTACCTTTTCCTTTTCGTTTGCGTTCAGATTGCAAGCGGTCCCACCATAGCAGAGCATGCCCCTTTAGTTTGATTGTGACAAACTGAACGTTTTGTTCGCTAGGCATAGTCTTCCATACAAAGAAGTGTTCGACGGCTTGGAGCCAATTTAAAAAGACATCAGGGTCTCGTCCTCCGTCAAATTCCGAGACATCAAGACGGATGCCCCGATCCCATCCGTCATCTGGCCTAAGGCCATGCCGTGACGGGAATTGAGGGCCACTAGAGGGTTGTGTCGTATATCCTGGGGTGTGTGGCTCTTGGGTCTTTAAAATGAAAGGAGTTTCATCTCTTAATCATTCATCCTCGCTCTCCTGTGAAAGATAGTCGCTAACGTGTACGTTGGAGGTAGAAGAACTAGAGTCTCAGGAGGTGTTACTCCGGGAGTGTCGCCTCCGACTAGTACGTTGACCCCTGTTTAGTGTCTCGCCATTATGATCTCTTCCTAACATGCGACTATGTAAGGTGGCAATTTGTCCGTGTGCGGCGGTAACTCGTCCATCCACTGCAGCAATTTGTCCGCTCAGTTTATCACAAGCTTGCAAAAGTCGGTCGACTAGGCCGACTAGTCGGTCCGACTAGTCGAGTTGGGGGGTAGCCGACTCGACTAGGCCTAGTCGGTCCTTAGTCGGTCCACCCGACTAGTCGGGCCGACTAGACGGCCTAGTCGGCCGACTAATCGGCCGACTTTTACAACAACCTTTTTTATTTTTTTTTTGTTTTTCACTTTTTTTAAAAGCAAACATATTCTAATATGTTTAATGTTATATTTGAAGTCCATTACATCATTTGTTTCATCATGATGTCATATAAAATGTACAAATATATGTATATACATACGAATATATGTATAAAAACAGATTTATATATTTAAAATAATTAAAAAATTCAAAATCGACTAATGACCGGCTAATTCCGACTAGTCGCCCGACTGCCGATTAATCCTTAGTATGTGACCCCACCGACCGAGTACCGACTACTGCTTTCTGCAACCTTGGTTTATCATACATGTGCATCAGTTGGGCAGACAAGGCTTCTAGTGATAGCTCAGTATGTGGGGTGTTGACAGTTTTAGAGGTATTTGCCTTTTCAGCCATGGGAATCCTACACCTTCTTCTTCTTCTCTTTTTTTTTCTTTTATATTTTTTATGCAATAAAACAAATGAAACAGATCGATATGCTCTGATACCAAATTCATGCAAACTATATGCAATACGAACGGAAATACGATGTGATGCAGGCGAGTTGTCTAACTGGGTAGGTAAAGCAATGGAAATGCTTTGACACTTAAGAAAAACTTGATACCAATAAATTTCAGCAACAAAAGATCGCGAGATACTCTACGTACAGCACAATCTTATCTCAAATTTAGGGCATTCCTAGTAGATAAAGGATTTTCAGGAAAGATATAACGATTATGCGGTAAATAATGATCTCAATATTTCACCAAACCAAGCAGCAATATAGCAATTAACACTACTAATGATACTCAGATAGAATCACATGTAAGTGGCACTCATACCACAACCGACGGGGAGTTTCGGCGCGCTTCAGACCTGGTCGGCGGCGGGAATGGATGTTGGGCGCTTGTGGCAGCACGTGAGGGCCAACGGGGGCGGGGAAGAGAGGCGGCGAGGTGGACAGCGGGCGGGTCGACGTCTGGCGGCAGTGGGGGGCGACGGAATAGGGAGGCGAGGCGGGAGAGGGGGTTTGTAGGGCGAGGCGGCAAGGAGGAGGAGGCGAGGCACCAGGGTTAGCACGCGAAAGGGGTGCGGATCGATGACGGGAATGTAGGCGAGGGTTGTGGCGGCGGAAGGCGATGAGTTGGGGAGGAAAGGTAGCAGGTGCGCGAAGGGGAAAAGGGGCGAGCGGCGGGGAGGGATGAAGGAGGAGAGGGAACGGGGCGTGGAAGGGATGCAGGAATGGGGAGAAGACGGCGGGATGGAGAGTTAGGGTCCGCGGGAAAAGAGGCGCGGGTAGGGAAGGGGGAAGGAGGCGGCGTCGGGGGGAAAGGTTAGGGCACGGGAGAAAAGAGAGGGCGGGAGACGAGAGAGACAGAAGAGAGAGAATAAGGGATGGGAAAATAAAACTTCATTTAAAACTAAAAATTCAACCTTTCCCCATGGGGTGCCTTTATAAAGGACACTCCCCCTAAACAAGCAACTACCCTACTATAAATAGAAAAAGAAAGGAAAAGAAAAAGATGATAAGGCCTTATATAATGAGCCTTTTACATAAATAAATAAAGGAATAAATAAAAAAAGTACCAAGCCTTCTCCCACTATAAGTAGGGTCGGCTACATGGATTCTTGCTCAAATCCATGTTGAAATATTCGACTATTTTTTACGCTGGCCGTCGACTACCTAACGCAACCCCTACAAGAGTGGGATTTGAACCCTGATCTTTTGTGTGGTAGACACACTGTCCTGCCACTAGACCATTAAGGAATAAATAAAGACAAAAAAACAAATGCTCAACTAAAAGAAAAAACTCCATAGTATCATGATGCATCAAAGTGGGTTCATATTCTAGAAGGATGAATTATCACATGAAGGAGCACTGTGTGATCAGTATCCTAGACTATTTGCTTTGACCTCGAACAGGGATGTGAATGTTGTTGAAGTATGGCACGACGGTTCTTCGATGCCTTCGTTCGTGAATGAATCGTCAGACCAGAGATTAGAAGAATTTCTATGTCTCTTGAGTAGGCGGGCAAGGTTGGAGGAACCTTCAAATGGTAGAGATTTATGGTGCTTGAGAGATGGGGTATTCATTGTGAAAATGGCAACGAAGCTATTTCTGTCCCCGCTACGCTGGGCATCAATGATGCTGGAATTGTGCTAGAATTTGGAAATGGAGAATCCCCACACAAATATGAGTCTCCATGTTGTTGCTTAGAAGGAAGCGAGTTACGACAACCATCAGGCAAGCTAGGTTTTTTCGTCGTGAGCAATGAGGTCGGCAGGAGATGTGGAGAAGAAGTGGAAGATGTTGATCATCGTTTCTTTCGATGCCATGACTCGAGGGAGGCAGGGAGGAGTGCAGATCTTCCTGGTGTCCAATGGGATGGTGCAGAGTCTTCTGGAGCTCGTGTACAGAGATTGGGCGGGTTCGGTTGAAGGTGGAATCAAGGTTTGTACCCACGCCTGGACCATTTGGCTAGCTAGAAACAATGTTATATTCAAAGGGGTGTTTTCACTTTAAGAATGTAATTGAGTACGATAAAGCTCTGTGCAAAATTTGGCACTTGTTATATACATAATTCTTAGTATATTCTTTAGATGAGTCTCCGTTGGAGATCCATCCTATCGTTTCTCAAAAAAACCATGGGGAGTTGCAATAGCTAGAAGTTCTCGATAAAGAAGATATATGAAGAGACTTAAAAGCATTGTAAGCAAACGTCACTTGTTATACTTAAGTGCATTGAAATAGAGGTAGCCTCTTAGCTTCCCTCCACTACCTCATGCCTGAAGACTTCCTCGGTCGTGAAAGGTGCATGCCTTGCTAAAAAAACCTGAGGTGCCCATCTAATTGCAAAAGTCTCGATGCCACCTCGAAGCATACATCTTGAAGCTATCCTTCTAATTCCAAGATTCAAGACAAAATCAATCTTTTATGAAAAGGCAATCGAAAATTCATAATCTGTCCAAATTAAGGATTGAACAAATATCTCATTGCATTCTTCTACTCTCATCTCCAACTATAGCATAGAGTTTGAATCGTTTCTATTATCAAGGCCTTAAATGTCGGTTTCGGTCACCATTTCGGTATCGACTAAAACAGAATTTCGATGGAATTTCGGTGGAATTTCGGTCGAAATTTCGGTCGTTTCGGTCATTTTTTGTGCTAGGACCCCCATATTTCGGTCATTTCGGTCATTTCGGTCGAATTTCGATTTCGACTGGATATCGATATTCGACAGAAATTCGACCGAATTTCGCTGAAATTTGAGGCCATGTCTATTATTCAATGATCTTATTAATATTGACAAACATGCAATGATTTAAATCAGCTAGACTATATATACATCAGCAAATGCTGACGAATCGGCTTAAGTGCAGTCTGTAGGTATAATAATAGCTAACTTCATTTATGTACATGATGCATGATTACGAGGGTTCGTTATCCAGGTCTCCAACGAATATAATGTCATCGAAAACCCCCTCATCCTACCACGCAACTGATGTGCAACCAATGTCACCGTCACCCATGGTCCATCCACCCACCTCCCTCTTTCCCCACTACCACCTCATTACCCAACCCTCAATCATCCCATCCTCCCCAGCCTCTATCAAACTATGCCACCATCGATCAGCCCATTGTCATCGTTTCCAACCCCTTCCCCTACTGCACTACCACCATTGACAACCACCAAACACTACCCCTCACCTCTGCTAGCCCTCACCATCGTTGGTCTTCCCAACCACCTCTTCCTCTGTATCCCCTCCAGAGGAACCCCGAGGCCCGAGCAAGACAGCACCTTGCTCACCTGGTTCCTCAGCCCCCTCCAATTCTGTAAAGTATGTTTGCATCTCTAATTTCTTTTTTCTGAAAAGCTGAAGGATCAAGGATTACCATTCATTGTAGGATGTCATCCGACGAATTTTATTATCAAAAAGAGAACCATGATTGCAAAACAACTACATTGAGAGTAAAAAGCCATTCCTAATTACATGTTCATTCTAACGGAGTAAGGATACCCACGACGCGTGGAAAGCCTTCGCACTATGCACCACATTCTCGACAGAGTGCCTTTGACGGCTGATCATGAAACACTTTTACATTCCGCTTGTTCGTAATATACGACATAATTGCAAAAGGTCTACTCCAGTATTTTTTTATACATGTGGTCATATGCATCCATCCTTTCAAATTTAAAGCTCCTCCAAACGGACTCCAAGTCCATCGCATCAATCCATCTCATGTTCATTCTTTTCCATACCAAACTACGCTCATGCAAAGGGAAAAAATGTATCACCCCAACTAAAGACCGAGAAGGAGATGTTAGTTCACATTCCCAACCAATTTCTGAGTACCATAGTAACTAACCTATTTTGCCTTACTAGTTAACCATGCAACCTCTCCTTTAATGGTGCCTTCTTTTCCAAATCGAACGTAAGACCAAAGCAAAATGCTAACCATTAGTGTGATGTCCCTCAAAATCTTCATTGATTCGGCCATGAAGAAGTCCTTATCAACCCAAATACCACACACATGTTCTCTTGACCACTTGCACCACCTGCCAATGTTCGAAAATGCGGTATGTGAACTCATCTGAACAGGTTACCCCATAGTTATTATGGGGTAGACAAGAGTATGCGAGAAATATGTGGGTTTGTGTAGTTTTGCATATTTTAATTCAAAATAAATGAGTAATTTATTATTATTACTATTATTATTATTTGAGATGAAGCAATTAATTATTAATATTCTATTTTAAAAACAATAGAACGTTCCAGAATTCATTTATAAATTTAAGATAAGCATGCATTACATTTAACATAAATTTCGATAATACATTATACAGATGGTTCATATGTACGAATTTATCTCCATAATACAAGTTACAAATATTATTAATAAAAATAAATAAGTTCTTAAAATAATTAAATATTAAAGTATATGTTATATATGAACTTTATCTAGAACGTGGACCGAATACGTGGCAAATGGCGTCTTTTTTAGAACTAATAGGATGAACTCCATGAGAGGCCCATCCAAACATTGTATATTCAAATAATTGTAAAAGGCCCATCCAAACGTTGTATATTCAAATAATTGTAAACAAGATTTAACAAGTGCCATATTTCGTATAGAGCCTTGGCAAGCTTAAATATGTTGTCATGGTAAAACCTCATATCCTTGAAAATGAAATCATTCCTTGCCAGCCAGGCGGCCCAGATGTGTGAATCACCTTAATCATGCCTTCAATTGACTCCTTCCAGTCCATGCCAATCGAGCTCCATAATGAATCCATGTTGTCCATTGGACACCACGTAGATCAGCCACCGCCCATGTCTTCCTTGATCCAATGCACCTGAAAAAGAGGTGGTCAATGTTCTCTGCAACCCCTCCACATCGTTTGCATATCTCATCATCCAGTAAAGGTCCTGGCCCTCCTAGCACATGTCATAATTCGACCTTTTTCTCAGCAGAAACAAGAAAATTTTAATCGGCATTGAGATTTTCCACCTCCATAATCCTGCACAGTCACAAGATACCTCATCAGTTTTCGGTACCAAATGAACAAAGAAAACCTTGTGCACTTTCTTTACACTGAACGATCCATCTTTATAGTGCCAAGAGTCACTACCTTCTGAAGATTCCTCCAGTGAGGCTAGCATGTTTGATAGACACGAGAACTCATCCGCTCTCTGATCAGACAGCCCTACCATAAAAGTCGGTGTCCAACAGTCAATAAAGCCTTAATCAATGACCCAACCAACTGGATTAGTATCTTTGTTAAATACAAACACTCATCACCCTCTTCTCTCAACTTATAAGGATTGACATGCTTTTCTCCCTTATACTCTTATTCTAAAAACCAATTATTGCAGCAACTAATCTTGGCATCATGGATCATCCTTCCATGTGCAAAGGGAAAATCATCACGGTCCATTGATATTGACTGTATATTTTCATAACTCTTGAAAACCTTGGGTCTCTTCCAAAGTAAGAAGCTAGAGATAAGTCTAGAAGGTAAGGAAATGACCTGATGAGTTCGAAGAACCTCGAATGGGATATTCCCAAGGTCAAACTAGATACTTGTGGAATGATCTTATCTTAAATGACTACCAAACAACCCTCGATGACAGGAACCAACTGAGAATCCCACAAGCATTCATGCGACTCAAGGAATCCTACTCCCGACTCCCAAGGAAGATCGTTGGGTTTTCCAAGATTGGTATAAAGTAGAACATTTTGATTTGTTCATATGGGTGGCACATCCACAATTGTTGATGTTGGCAAAATAAGAGACTTGGTTATTCCTTGAGCCCTATGCTCTCTTATATAGATGAGAGGCCTATGGCAAATTACATAAAACATACAAGAGAAAAAGAAAATAGATAAACTAACACAGAAATATAGAAATGTAGAAACATATCTCTACACTCACCCTCAAGATGGAACATAGATATCTATCATGCCCAGCTGGGATGCACACTTTTGAAATGATCATCTAAGTAAAACCTTGGTGAAAATGTCTATTGTTCGGTTCCCTGAGCTGACATGGGATGTAGAAATGAATCCCTTCTGGATCATGTCACGTATATAGTGACAGTCGACCTCAATGTGCTTCATCCTTTCGTGGAATGCAGAATTATTAGCAATAAATAGGGCAGCCTGATTGTCGCATTTAGCAACATGGGAAGAGGTACATCAATATGTAGATTTGTAAGGACTGCTCAAACTCACGTCATTTTTGTACATGTTTACGCCATAGACCTATACTCAGATTCAGCGCTAGATTTAGCAACTAGAGTTTGATTCTCGCTTTTCCACGAGACAAGTGAATCTCCAACAAATATAGCAAATCCAGTTGTGGATTTCCTGTCCTTGGAGTACCCTGCATAATTTGCATCTGCACATACTGAGATAGTGATGGCGTCACCTCTTTTAAATAGTAGTCCTGCACTTGGAGATGATTTAAGATATCTTAGTATCATTTGTATAGCATCCATATGTATCTGACGAGGTTGTTGCATGAACTGGCTCACCCAACTGACAGCAAATGAATTATCGGGTCTGGTAATGGTAACATAAAGAAGCTTTCCCACCAGCTCTCTGTATCGTCTCTTGATAACCTCATCATTATCATCATCATATAGTTTCATACTTGGATCCATGGGTGTGGTGGCATGTCGACATACCAGCATTCTTGTGTCACTTAGCAAATCAGTGGCATATTTCCTCTGAGTCATCACAAGCCCTTGTTGATTTTTGATGAACTCCAGTCCCAGTAAGTACTAAGAGCACCAAGATCCTTGCTAACAAATTCATGACCCAAAAATTCTTTCGCCCTTTTGATTCATTGTATGTCATCTCCTGTAATAAGTATATCATCAACATACACCATAATAGCAATCATACCTCTATAGGTTCTCTGTATGAAAAGAGAATGATCTACATTCGATCGTTTGAACTACCGCTTCTCAAACAAAACTAAGAGCTTCTGGAACCAAGCTCTCGAGCTCTGCTTAAGGTCATAGATTGCTTTATGAAGTCTACACACATGTGAACACTTCCCCTCAACAGCAAACCCCGGCGGAGGCTGCATGTAGACTTCCTCCTGAAGATCACCATATAAAAATGCATTCTTGACATCAAGTTGAAATAGAGGCTGATCTTTAATCGCAGCAATTGATAACAGAATCCGTAGGGTAGAATGACGAGCAACTTGTGAGAATGTGTCAAGATAATCCACACATATGACTGAGTAAAGCCACAAGCTATAAGGCGAGCCTTGTACCGATCAATATTGTCATCTGCATTATGCTTCACTGTAAACACCCATTTGCAAGTTACTATAGATGCCCCAGTGGGGGGCGAGACCGGACTCCAAGTACCTCTAAACTGAAGAGCTGACATGTCCTCCTCCATAGTTAGACGTCACTTGTTATCTGTCAATGCCCCCTGGTAAGTTTGTGGTATAGCCACGGTGGATAGAGCAGCAACAAACCTACTGAAATCACCTGGCAGATGCTCAAAGGTGACATGAGAAGCAATCGGATATGAGACATAGGAACGCTTCTGCTTCCTAATAGCAATAAGCAAATCAAGATCATCATCCTTGTTACCAACCTGATCATCAACCTCCTGAGGTAACTCCTGCTGAGAAACAATATAAGTCCCACCATTAGAAGTAGTGTTTTCAGAACAAACCTAGGGAGTGCTGGATGACGGACCATGAGCATGAGCAAGCGCAGGCCGTTGACTGTAGTGATGTGGTAGCGGTGGAACCAAAACAATAGTAGATGGTGGTGATTGAGGTGGTAGTAGTGGAGATGTTGAGGAGGGTGGTTGGCGTATGGGTAGTGGTGGAATATAGACCTCATTATCCAAGTTTGGAGATGTCAACATGTCACATGTAGGAGAAAAATACATGACAAACTCAAAAAATGTGACATCTGCACTGACATAATATCTCTTGTGTAGCAGATCATAACAATGATAACCCTTTGAGTTCTGAAGTACCCAACGAAGACATATTTAACAGCCCTAGGGGAGAGCTTATCAATCTCTGGAGTTTGAAGACAACCAATGAACAAACGCAACAGATCCAAAAACATGAGGGCTAAGAGAAAACAACACCTTGTCAAGGAAAACGAGGGGAAAAGGAACCTTCTCTCCCAATACCGACGAGGGCATACGATTAATGAGATAACAAGTCATGAAAACCGCATCACCCTAGAAAAAATGAGGTGCAGAACTCTGGATCAGGAGGGTACAAGTAATATCAAGAAAGTGACGGTGCTTTCTTTCAGGAACACTGTTCTGTTGAGACGTATAAGCATGTGATGTTTGATGAAGGATCCCATAAGAGGATAAGAATTAAGAGAGCACGTGAGTACAGAATTCCATGGCATTATTAGTCCTTACAAATTTGGCAGATGTTGAAAAAACATTATGCACTTCTTTAATGAAATTTAGTTTACATCTCATGCTTCGGATTTATTCTTCAACAAGAAAACCCAAGACAGATGACTAAAATCACACATAACAACTAAATAAAATATGTGTCCCTGATGATCAAGAATACGACTTGGACCCCAAATGTCAACATGGAAAAACTCAAAAGAGGAGCTACTGCTCTGACTCTAACTACTAGGGAAGACAGACCGATGATGCTTCCCTAACTGGCATGCCTCACAATTGAATGATGAGCGGGGTGAAATCTGAGGAAGGACTTGATGCAGTTTCTGAAGCGGAGCTGCGGAAGATGACCAAAACGCAAATGCCAAAGGAAAGAAGAGACCGATCCATTGGAATGGGATGATAGGCCAGCATATGGTGTTTGGATCAGTCGATAGAGGTCGCCATGCTCATGGTCACAGCCAATCACTCTGCCCGTAAGAATGTCCTGAAAAATAAAAGATGATTATTAAATATTGCTCTACAATTTAAATCTCTAATAATATGACTAATGGACAGTAAATTCATTGAGAAGTCAAGAGCATGCAACGCATTATGCAATCTCATAGAGGGCGTCAAGGTGATCTCCCCCTGTCCTGTAATTGGGGAATGAGTCCCATCTGCTGTGACCACAGTCCTCCCTAGAGAAACCTACCTTCAGGTTATGAGTTGATCTCTATCTCCACACAAATGATATGTGGCACTAGAATATATGATCCATTCTGAGATATCTGAACCATGATAGGAAGTAGAAGCATGAACACTACTTTAGGTACTAGCTCCTGTAGTAGCAGCAATGTCCGAACTGTTCTCTGGAGTAGTTGAAGGGGTGTTGCTTGGGGGCATGAAGTCTCTAAGTCAAGACACAAGCTCATCATATTGTTGATCTGATGTAGATGGAGCTGCATAATGCTGAACATCTCTGCTATGCGTGCGGAAACCGGGAAACCATGCTCGGAGTAGCATGTATCTTTTTAGTGATGGGATCTATGACAATAGATACAAGGTGGTCCACGACCACGACCACGACCACGACCACCTCTACCACATGATCCTCGTCCACGAAACTAAGATGGACCGCCTCTTCCACGGGAGGTTGCCATGGCAGAGAATTCGGCACTGGAGCAGAAATTGACATATTGATCCGGCTCAATCCCCGGAAGGCCTCCTCCATGGGAGGAATGGTAGCATCAGCCAAGATATGGGAGGAAGCAGCCTCATATAGGGAGTCAAGAGAGGCCGGGAAGACTCCAACCATCGTAGCATTCCGGTACGTCTTCAATTGCTTTGGAGTAGCGGTGAGAGGCATGAAGCTATGAAGCTTCTCAAACATCTCGTGCAAGGCAATATAATGAGCATGTAAAGATTGACCATTCTGCTTTATTGTGAAGACGTCATGCTGAAGCTGTAATATTTTTGTCTCATTCTTGGCCTGTGAATACGTGGCAGCAAAAATATCACCTATGGCTTTGGTAGTGAGCTGATGCAGGACATCATTTGCAATATCTGGTACCTACCAGACAACCAGATCTGAACATATGTATAATCAGCCTCCCATGAGGCATACAACCTTGTCTTTTCCGTCGGCTCTTTCTCGGTAAGAATATGCTTCTTACCCATCAACTTCATTAGGCTCATGAACTGCATGGCCCACAACTCATGATTCAACCCATCCATCTTCACTATGGGAGTTGGACCTCTGAAAGTGTCGGTAGTGGGGATATCTATCTTGTTCTCTGATATGTTGTTGGTCGAAGAAGACAAGGACCATAGGCTTGATAAAAAACTTGTCTACACGGATATAAGGTTGGTTGCATGTGTAAACTCAAATAGTAACCAATCCCATCAAGTAGAAGGTGTCCTTGGTGTAGCGGTGTCTTTGGCGGCTACAGCCCCAAGTGGAGGGGGTTCGGCCGCAAAATGGCATGGCGGGACCGACTACAGGGGCAGGTCTGACCGCAAGGGAGGGGCAGCAGGGAGGTCCGACCGCAACAGGAAGAGGCGGCGGAGCACGGTAGTGTTGCAGGCGGTTGTGCCATAGACAGGCGACGGTGTCGAGCGGCAATGTTGTGCCGAGCAGGCAGTGAGTGGCGGTGCCGCGAGAGGTTGAGGGTGGGGTTAAGGTTAGGGTTTCGGGTACAAGAGCTCTAGTCTAGGACCACCGCTCTGATACCATTTGGGAAAATAGGAGACATGTTTATTCCTTAAGCCCTAGGCTCTCTTAAATCAAGGAGAGGCCTATGGACAAATTACATAAAACAGATAAGAGAAAAGGAAAATAGATAAACTAATACAGAAACATAGAAATGTAGAAACATATCTCTACAGTTGACATGTGTCCCCTCCATCCATTCCCTTGCATACCATGTCCTAGTCAAGAAATAAGAGGATGCTAAGCGGTTGTTGATATGAAGAAGAATGCAATGCTAAAATATACAACTATGAGCATGGGATCAAGAGCCTCCATCCTTACCCAAGGAAAAGAGGGTACCCAAACCTTGCACGACATGCAACTTTCACCAAAAGGTGAAAGAGAGGAGGAATGTGTATATCTATGATCGGATATAAATCAAAGACCAAGTTTTGTTCCGCATGCGTGCTTCGCTCTCCTCTTATTTCTTCATTGGACGGTTTGGATGGACTTCGTCGTTCTTTACCAAAACTAAATGAAAAGGTTGTATCACATCAAAATGTGAATTTGTTTTCTGCCCCAATGAGATGGTTTCTATGTCCCTCCCTCTTTCTTATTCGAGGTCCTAGCTCACATCATTCCAACAAAAGGTGAGGAGTACCTCAATATAATATAACATGCAGTAATCGGGAGTTCTCTCCCACTGGAGGCCAACTTCAATTCACCAAACCCAGGTTCATTTCGTGTAGTGGTTGTGGACTTGGTCTCGATGTAAGGGAAGACATTCATCGCTCCTAATTCCTCTTTCTTTATATTTCAAATTCACCCAAGAACCCCCTTGTCGATGGAGTCCCGTAGCTAGGGGAAAAGAAAGAAAAAAAGACTCCCTTTATATATCTCCCCTCGATGTGTATGACTTTGGTCCTTAGTCACAAGTAAGAAGTAGGATATTCAAAAGTATTAGTGGTTAGCCCTAATTAGCAAGATGAATTACGATGCCCTTGAAAAAGAGAATATACATTTTTGGATGCTCTCTCTCTCTTGTAGACCTAGGTTTGCAAGTCCTTGTATAAGAAAAATGAGTGCCATCCTTGTAAGGACTTAGGAGGTGGAAATATATGCGAGCATTCTAAAGGAGCCAAGAAGAGCTTTCATGTCATGTGTACTAGTCCTCAGAGCATAATTCTCCCAGCAATAAGGGAGTGTGTGAATGGCCATGGGCATAACCTAGCGTAGTGTATTGGAGGTACACTCTACCCAATTAGACATGTGCTTTCAGGGGAATCCAAGGGAGCGTGTGAATGGCCATGGGCATAACCTTCAGAGGTGGAGCCTGGTAAAATCTCCTTTTTGTGGTATATTTTTGCACTATCCTCCCCCCCAGTTGGTCCTTTAATTTCATGTCCACATTATTTCATGCTCAGATTTATCTGGGGGACATGCGCATATACTGACCTTTGTAATACTATTTAATTGAGGGAAAAGGATCTGGCCATCTAAATGGAACCCAGTTGTGGTGTCGAGAGACACTATGCCACTACAACCACTTGTTCTTGTGCTTCTGGTATATGATATACTAGCTTGATTGCAGATTACTCACATTTCAATAATTAAATTAACTCTAATGTGTGATGCATTCCATCCATAAAAAAATGCGCCAATCAGTGATCAGTTTTTATACACACAAGCTTCAAAGGATAATGACCCAGCACCTGAAGCAAATATAATACTGAACGGTATAAAAGACCACGTATAATACCAGCCCGTGAAAGAGATGTAGTCTCAATAAGCTCTTTTTCATCGGATGCTGTATTACACATCATATCCCCATCAGTAGATGTTTTCACCTTATCTTCCGAGGCCACATGAGAATCTTTTGCAGAGTTCATATCATCCCCATCATTTACGATTTGTGTTTCATCAGGCATACTTAGCATGGAAGTAGCTATGCCTTCCTTGGGGGGAGGTGAATCTTTGGGTACCTTTAATGCATCATTAGCATTCGCATCTGAAACTTGTGCAGAAGGACTACCACTCTGCATCAAGGAATCGCCTAATTCTTTCTCAGTGCTGGGTGCTTCACATTTTCCTGACAATATCGTATTACCAGATTCGCTCAAATCGGGGATTTCCAAGCATTCCTTTGAAGAAATGGGCAACTCTTTTTCGGTTTGCATAGTCTTGTCATTATCAGTATCCACGTTTTCTTTAGTTGCTTCAGATTCATTATCTATTTGTGTTTGATTCTTTTCCTTACGGGCAACCCCACTGCAACGGTTGAAATTGCAGTAAAATGTTAGCTGCAAGGACCAAATTTTTGAAGTCTAAATATACATCACACTGATGCACAAACCTTTCAGAGTCTGTGACATCCATATGATTATTTGGCTGGTCAATGCTATGACTTGGAGGATCTTCCAAAGGAAAACAGTGTCTTGTGGCAAGCTGAATGCCTGGAGAATCATCATAAATTGCTTTCAGGGAGCTTCGTGTTGACATAGTTATAATATCAGGCTCAACAATATCAGCTAAAAATGCAGCCTGTGAAAAAAATATTAACCAACATGACATACAAGTGAGAAAAAGCATATTTAGTCAGAGGAGGGTAAATCATCCAACTTACCAATGCCATCACAGGGTTTCCAGACTCTGCAAAAGAAAGTGAACCTTCATGTACATGGAAAGAACCAACAGCTTGTAAAGATTTCGCTAAAGCATCGAAAATAACTTTGCTACCACTTGGGTTAGCATTAACCAACAACTTCTGATCTATTGTTACTCCGGCATCCTTTAGGAGAGATGGGCAGTTCACCATTCTCCAAACTTTTTGCATGAACTTCCCGAGGAATATCAGAAGCACCAAAATCTGTGTTAACAGAAGGGTGATTGGTGTTTTCATTTGGAACGATATCAGGATCGTCAGGGTCATCTAAAAAGGGGTCTTCAATAGGCATTCGAATGAGGAGATAAATGCACTGAGCTTTTGTCTTGTGGCAACATGCTCAGCTATCTTATTCCAGTTTGCCCCATATAGCTCTATAGCTTCTAGAAGAAGAAGGGTCTCATGGTCAGTCCAATTTCCACCATCACCCCCACGAACCGCATAAAAGTCCATTAAAATGAAATCAGAAGCAACCATTCCTTGGCCAAACTTTTCAGCATCGTAGCAGTCAGTGCATAAGTCAAAATCAGCCTGGTAAAAGACTGGGTTCAATTAGAAGAAAGCTCTCAAGCCCATTCATATACATAGACTAGCTTGGACATTCAAAAGCATAGTCACACTAAAACATATTTTTAGTGTTTGAAAACAGATGGTAGAAAAAGTAACATCGGGAACATAAGATTTAATCCCACTAGAAAAATCATAATAAAGACTGAAGTTCATGTACATAGGAAAGAAGATATCTTAGTATTTTCCTTTTAAATATAACATTGGTTGACGAGAAAATGAAGGTACTTGATTAGGAAATTTCATCACTACAAGCAATGAAGATTAAGTGAGAAACATCGGTACAAAAAGGAATGTGTAACATTTCCATGGCATTTCTTGATCTCATAGAACTTATCATTAGATTAGTGAACTACATATTTTACGTAAAATCAGTGAAGGGTATGTGATGAAGGCACAAGATGTTCTCCATCGCAGGAAGATAACCTCAATAAAATAACTTAAACATGAGATGTACATGTTGTAACAGGAGGCTTTGCACCATAGTGCAATCAAACGTAATTATGTAAACGCATGCAGTGGATTTCTGCAATAGAACAGAAGCTCTTTTAGACAGAGAAATAACGGAGAATGAACATATTAAAGAGTATGTGCAGTAACATAAAAATGATTAGACAGACAATAATAGAACTAGAGAAAAATTGGCAAGAGGAAATAAGATGACAATCATATGGTCTGTTGTGTTAAGGGCAATCAAATTCAAAATGGTAAGGTTGAAACTATAGTTTCAAGTATCAATGTTGGTTGTCAGGATGTAGAAAATGAGTTTGCCAATGTCACATTGGAAATCTTTGGCAGCATTAAAAAAATAGTGAAATTCATTGCTTTTCCTTGAAATCCAAGACATTCTTAAATTATAAATCATTTTTTACACAAACAAAAATAAGCATTTAAGCAGCTTTCTCTTGAGATGAAGGTGTTCCGTTATTACAGCTAAATGCATAAATTATAAAACACGCAAAGGAAGCTAAAATCCCGGCCATCACATGACATCAATTTTAAAACCACTTTAAAATGATTTTTCACCTTGTTATTTGATATCAGGAGTGTAAAAAATGAATGTGAAAAGCCCCACTCCTGTGAAGTGATGTAAAATATGTTTACAGGAAAAACAACCAATTCAATTTGCATATTGAGAACTTAAAACAAATTGGAAAGCCAGCCGCAAATCCCAAAGAACTGTTGAAAATTCATGTTGCTATATTGCCGATGAACCAAAATTTTAAGTCTTTCGACCTATAACAATAGAATTATGATAAATTACCTTGGTGTATGTTATTTGTTGATGATATTGTGTTAATTGACGAGACTAGAGATGGAGTAAATGAGAAGCTTGAGGTTTGGAGACATGAGTTGGAGACTAAAGGATTTCGTATAAGTAGGGCTAAGACGGAATATATGGAGTGCACCTTTGATGGAAGCAATGGTGAAGAAATCGAGGTGAAGATTGGTGACAATAATATTCATAAGAGAGATTCCTTTAGATATCTGGGATCTATTCTGCAACATGATGGAGAAATTGATGGAGATGTTACTAATAGAATAAATGCAGGATGGCTAAAGTGGAGAGGAGCCTCTGTTGTACTATGTGATAAGAAAATTCCGTTAAAGATTAAAGGAAAGTTTTACAAAGCGGTCGTGAGACCTGCTATGCTGTATGGATCTGAATGTTGGCCTGTGAACCATAGACATGTGCAGAGAATGAATGTAGCAGAAATAAAAATGCTAAGGTGGATGTGTGGACACACACGTAAAGATCGGATTCGGAATGATACAATCAGAAAGAAAGTTGGTGTAGCTCCGATCGAGGATAAGATGCGAGAAAACCGCTTAAGATGATTTGGACATTTGCAAAGAAGATCTGTCGATGTACCAGTTAGGAGATGCGATTGTTGGGATGTTGAGCCGGCTAAGAGAGGACGAGGACGACCCAAGAAGTGTTGGAAAGAGACCATACGAAGGGATCTTAGTTTTGTGGATATAAGCCCGGGATTAACCCAAGATAGATCTGAATGGAGGTGAAGAATCCATGTAGCCGACCCTACTTAATTGTGGGAAAAGACTTTGTTGTTGTTGTTGTACTACCAGGTCCCTTGAGATTTGCAAATGAAAGTTTTTAAAAAGAACTTCTAACAAAAATAGATAGCTAGCAAAAACAAACTGACAATCTAAGGGTGTAATTGACGTGATGGCATGGAATTTAGAGGGGATGGAATTTATATGAAAATTGATAGAATGTAAGAAGGAAAAGAATATAAGTAACTGCATTTTGTGTGCACTTTCATCTAACATGTAATTGTTAAACATTGAATATATTTTTTTAGGGATGGATTTAGTTCGTGCATTTAACACTTAAATCAAAATGAAATTCAGCATATATAATTATTTGATTTCTTCTAAAAAAAGCTTTTTTTAGATATAACTAATTAACAAAAACATGACATTGATACAATCTACAGTGCTTGATTATGAAATGTTATAAACCTTCAGAGGCGAATATTGACACAAATAAGTGGTTAATAATTCATAATACCATATCCTTACCAAGTTACACTTCAATTTCTATTTCAGGGGAAGACACTTTTGCTTAGTTCATAAATATGTGGCAAATGTAAATGGAACATGCTATCATAGCTGATGTACGCAAGATGAGTATCATGAATAACGTCTCAGACATAGGTGCATGATCCGTTATCGAGGAAAAGTGGCACTGATAACTTATTGGGTTCAGGGTCAATTGGATCCAATGACAACCACCCAATATGCTTAAGCCCAAATTGTCAAGTAGTAATCTCCACCACTTATAAATCACATCCACACTTCATGAGTTTTAGATGCGGGACTATGTTTGGGGGTTGGAGTGTTACAACCTCCCCCCTTATATATGTATCGTCCTCGTTGCGACATGGTCCATCACCTCTTCCCAATGATAGTGGTGGTTGCATGCTTCGGGTAACCTTTTCCTTCTATCTTTTTGTAGGGACGGCTCCACCTCTTGGGTAGCCCTTTCTACTATCAGAGAGATTTTAGCCCTGATACCATTTGTAACGTCCCCGACTTATGTCATCAGTCCGTTATCGAGGAAAACTAGCATTGACAGCTTGTTGGGTTCAGGACCAAATGGATCCGATGACAACCACCCAAAATGCTTAAGGTCAAGTTGTCAAGTAGTAATCCCCACCACTTATAAACCACACCGACATTTCGTGAGTTTTGGGGTTGGGGTATTACAACCTCCCCTCTTATATTCGCAACGTCCTCATTGCGACATGAGCCATCGCTTATTCTCAGTGACAGTGACGGTTGCACGCTCCCAACCTAGGTCTCTTTGGGTAGCACTTTCCACTATCAGAGAGAACCCACTTTGATACCATTTGTAATGTCCCGGATTTAGATCCCCGATCCGTTATCAAGGAAAACTGGCCTGAACAACTTGTAGAGCTTAGACCCGATTGGACCCATTGGCAACCACCCAAAATGCTTAAGTCCAAATTGTCAAGTAGTAATCCCTACCACTTATATTCGCAATGTCCTCGTTGCGACATTACCCATCACTTCTTCTTAATGACAATGGCGGCTGCATGTTCCGGGTAGCATTTTTCTCCTATATTTTTATAGGGGTGACTCCACCTCTCTGGTAGCCATTTCCGCTATCATATGAATATTGGCTCTGATACCATTTGTAGCATCCTGGAATTAGGTCCACAGTCTGTTATCGAGGAAAACTGACCCTAACAACTTGTTGGGTTCGGGACTAGTTGGATCCGATGACAATCATCCAAAATGTTTAAGCCCAATTTTTCAGGTAGTAATCCCCACCACTTATAAACCACATCCGCACTTCGTGAGTTTTAGATGTCAGACTATGTTTGGGGGTTGGGGTGTTGCGTCATATCTTGGCAAGAGTAATTGACACACTAGAATTTGGATTTAACATAATACGTACGTCATTTCAAGCCGTCAAGTATCCCCACAATTGGAAGGTAAGTCATAGACGAAGAAACTCATAAATTTCATTTCTTTCCTTAGACTTCATTTAGAAAGTGATTATTGTCAACGGCATAAAGGGGCAAATGTGCGAATGCAAATCAAAATGGAAAAGGCATATCCATTCCATAAATTCCTCCAGCATATCAAGCACACATTAAGCACAAAATTAAGTTCAATAGCATACAACTGAACACATTACCAGCTAACCTTCTTCTGATAATGGTAACGTTTGCGAGTGCAGTCCTCCGAGCAAGCATTGCAATGGTACTCAACGGAAGGCTCCTCTGGTTTACCCAACTACTCAGTAATCACAATCTTCGACTCCGTAAGCAACCGAGGATGTGCAGCTGAAGCAGATGATGGCATCCTCTTAGGAATCATTCCCACAGACAGATGTGATTGCGATGCATCAAACGTATACAACTTCACAGTCAAAGAGAGATCCTTAACTTCTCCATCTGCCTCAGGCTCGCAAGCATCCGAATCACCTGGATGGTATGGGTGGAAATTAACCAGCCCCCAATGATCTAAGAACTCCAGAACATGCTGCTTAGCGTCCATTTCACTAATGGGTAACTCAGACAGGTCTTTCAATTCAATTTGTGTCTGCGGATTGGCATGGAACTTCCTAATGATCGCATCTCGTATCTCAATGTAATCATCAGAGGTTTTGTTCTCAATCTTCCCATCGGAAAAGGAAGCCATGATCTGCTCCTCAATGGGATGAACCTTCTTCCATTGAAACCAGCCTAAATTCAACACAAACAACCGAAAGATCAGAACTTTGAACACCTTAAACCCTAACCCTAAGAAAGCTTCACTTTTTCAGCCGAATTTTCCAGTATCAACAACGTGGGTCGGGTTCCAATATGCAAGACGGGGCATATGGGGTATCCAGGCAGCTCACCTGCGTGGGTGGGCACGACGTGGACATCGCTCCCGCGGGATCTAATGGCCTCGAACTCCAAATCAACGAACGGCGCCTCTTTTTCGGTCATACCCTCCTCCTCCTTGGCGCCAACGTCTCCCTCCGGCTGCAACGCCGCCTGCACCACCTCCGTGAGCTTGTTGAGCTCGGGCGTGGCGGAGGCGAGCTTGTTGGGGGACTGGCGGGCGCGGGTTACAGGGCCATTGTGGAGTTGGGGGAGGAGGGAGGAATGGTAAGGGCGGTCCTTGGCGTGGCGCTTGGAGGGCGTGGAGTGCGCGGTGGAGGAGCCCTTGCGCTTGGGGGCACCCGTCCGGCGGCGGGGAGCGTCCGGCGGAGTCCCATCGGCGAAGATGCCCGCATTAGAGGGGCTTTAGTCTCCATGGCGGTGGCGCCTTGGTGGTTGTGGTGCTTTGGAGGGGGAGAGAGAGAGAGAGAGAGAGAGAGAGATGCGGAAAGTAACGGGGAATGACGGCATGTGAGAAGGGGGAAGAGAATTACAGCAGACGTGCTGGAATCTTTGTTATAATCCTCTTTACTTTTTCTTGATTTTGAGTACAATATCCAATCTTAATAAGATTGAATCTTACATTAGTGCTATATATCTTCTAAATTTTATTCAAATCAAACTTATTTGTTATTTTATCTTAATGATTTAAGATTTAGATCTTTTTTAAATAGAATTTAAGTTGCTTAGATCTTGACCAAATGTTTGACCAAATGTTTGATCATTAAGATAAAATTACAAATAAGCTCGGATTTGATCGAAATTTGGAGGATATGTGACGAATCTCTATTTCATCATCTTTATTCTATCATTTTAACTATAAAAACCTGATAAATGCATGTAATGGCATTATTTTATATAAATTAATATTCATTATTTTATCCCATTTATTGTGTAGAATATATTATTTTTAATGTCAAAATTATAGGATAAAAGAAAGAAAAGAAAAATAACAAAATATCAAAGGTATTTTATGACCCTAAGCCTTGAGACCAAGTCAAGAATTGATTTGGTAAATAAGGAATAAAGAAGGGGAGATAAGGGCCAAAAATACAATAAAAAGTCCATTTATTTATTCTTCAATATCTTATTTTTGGGACCTATTTTATTCTTTAATATTTATATCTCAAATAAAAAAACTTTATACATGAAAGTTGTAGATAATAATATATAGAAAATACAAAATTGAGTTCATACAAAAATAATATATAGCGTGCATTTTTATACTCACAATAAAAAACAAAACCCAAACTTCTCAAACCTATATCTCCTCAATAGAAACTCAGAAGCATCAAAATCATCTTTAATTGTATGAAACTTTTAATAAGCTATTTAATGAAGGTGGTTTCATTTAATTTGGAATTAAGGAGTGAAAGTTAGATTTTAGACTCATGTTGTACAATATACCTGAATAAAATATTTATTTTATTTATTCTTTAATATTTTTATAGTTTTATATTTTATAATTTTTTAAA
Organism: Ottelia alismoides; assembly: GCA_037367405.1. Lineage (NCBI taxonomy): Eukaryota > Viridiplantae > Streptophyta > Magnoliopsida > Alismatales > Hydrocharitaceae > Ottelia > Ottelia alismoides. Next base: position 663,287 of record JAZKJV010010688.1, read on the forward strand.
TACTATTTATAATATATGTACATATTTAGAATAGAACAAAAACATTAAGAAAATAGAAAACTAAAATAACCTATAAAAATACATAAATGAATATACTATACTTATACCTATATTTTATATACCCCTATTTATTTAAGCATATAAAATGCATAAAAAATACACTAAAAATATATTTGTATACCTAAAAATAAATTATAAATAGATAAAATATGATTATAAAATAATAAAATCATAATACAAAATAAAACATAGGTTAATATACTTATAAATACACTTGTAAAAAAATAACTCATAATAAATTAGCTCGTAAAAATAAATAAAAATCATATTAAAATACTACATAAAATAACAAATATTTTTCAATTTATAATTAAAACTTAATAAAATCATTTACTATTTTTAAATCATTTATTTTTTTTAATAAAGCTCCTATTTTGTCCTATAGCGTCCTCCGTGGATCAATCAGGAGGTGAGGATTGTTGACCCAAGTCAACTATCCTTCCCTGCCTCTGACTGTATCAGATGTCTCAAGCGGCCCATATTTCTTGATTTTTCCCTACCGCTCTGATGATGCTTTGCATTCGAGCCCTTTACAAGATCATTGAGTATCCCTAACTCTCGCATGCCCCTTAGATTCTCTATACATAGCCTAATTGATCACTATCCCTAGGTGAATAAGGGTTGAAACCCATGATCATAAATAATCCCCTCTTCCTCCTTCGTAAATTCGGTCCCTTTTCTATTCCTAAAACCCCCTACCCTTAGTCAAGAGAGTCTCCATGTGACAGATGGTGCACCTTTGAGTGTTGGTGTTGTTGGCGGAGGAGGAGAGGCGACCTACGGTGGAGCTCCGGCCTGTCCTACTTCCTGGTCTTCTAAACAGGTTTAAGCTGCATGTTTGCCGTTTCTAAGTAGATTTAGGTGTTAGTTTTCGTTCCAGTATTTTATTTCATATTTTAATTGATGCATTATCCTAGGTTAGGATAATTAGCCTCGTCGGAGCTCTAGATCTTCGGCCACTGGTTCACATCATCCTACACCATTTCCGACCACCATTACCACCTCACTACTTTTCCTATCCATTTCTCCATACTCTATGCCACCCTAACCACCTCGACCCTCCTATGATCGAGCCACCGAGGTCCTACCACCCGCTCTTCATCAACCTCTCCATCGCCATCCCCATTTCGCATTATTCTACACCTAATCGGGTCGAGGCAATTTGCCCTAGACCCGTTCTTTTCTTTGTGTAGGTTCTAGGTTGAATGGAGCCCTTTTGGGCTTGAATCAAGCTGCAGTAAGCTTCCTAGGAGCCCCGACAGACCTTGAGCTCCCCAGACCTCCCCTTGAGGTCTTGGGTCATTTTGAAGGTGCCCTCGACTGTGGAAGACCTCCCCGAGCCTGTGGTGCAACTCATCATCGAAGAAGGAGATCAGGGAGGAAGGAATCGAAGATCGAAGCTCAGAGGTAGGTGTTAGACTTGTGAGCCCTGGGCGAACCATTCTTACAATAAATGTTATTGTAATATTTAAGTTTATCAATAAAAGTTATTGATGTTTCACTCCCTTTCTGAAATTATATGAATGAATGCACTATAAGGTCCCTCTGTACAATTAGGGTTATGTACCATGGCCAGCTTGATGATCATATAGCTGTTGTTTCATTAAATGAATCATAGAGGTTGGTGTTTGGATGACTATCTAAAGAGTTAGATAGAGGACTCATCAAGCACCGTCAAATGATTGTCAAGTGGAGATCTCCAGCCTGAGTAGGAGATGGCAATCCTTTCTCACATAGGCTGATATTGACCGACCTCTTGATGCAGGTCCTCTGCATGGGAATAGTGATTCGGAGGTGTCAGATTAGTTAGGTCAATGGGTTGACCTAACGAGATCGAGATAACCTAAGTCCTATGTTGAATGCTGTCACAGCATAGGCATGCATCCTCTGACCGGAGACAGATATATTGCTATATATCTAAGTATGTACATTTGGCAGACCAATAGGTTGATGACCTAACCAAGGTCTATACACCGGCGAGCTGGTGTGCATATAAGGGTATATGAGCAATATGATCTCTCAAAGGGATCATACAGGTTCACTTGTGAACCGGAAGACATGAGCTCACTCATGAGGTATTGGGACCGATCAAATTCCATGCATGGTCGTCGTGCTTTGGAAGCATGACATGAATTTGAAGGTATGATATATGCTTTGGGAAAGCATATGATCGATACCAAATCCCAATGACCAAGATTGAGAAACTTAATGATTAAACCCTGAAGAAGATAGTATAAAATGATCTTGATCTTCGGGTTGATCACGGGTCTTCCAGTATGCAGGATGTACAGGTATTGGGAATACCTGAAGGGTGATGTGATCATAAACGATTGTATATCCATGACGCTTCCATTCCGAGGGAGTGATGAAACAGGTCTGGATTTTAGTGACTCCTTTCAGTAGAGAAGCAATCCGATCTTAGTCCAAGTGTTGGACATTGGTCTGAATGGGATTCAGATTCAATGAGAAGATAGGATTTGCGGTCTTGATTTAATCGAGCATCTGTGGGAGGTTCGTTCGATCTGGATTTGAGATAATATCTCAACATCCAAGTCACTATACATGGAATAATACAATCGCCCTGTCCTTATCTCCAAGTATCTGCGGAGAAAGCACATTATTCTTGAAAGGGTTCAAGAATAATTCTTTTGATGAAATATCCAAGCAAGGACTTGATGATTAAATGTGATTTAATTATCAAGCTTAAATATGAATATGATTCATATTGTGAAAATGATTATATAAGATAATTAAATGAGATTTAATTATCAAGGATTAAGAGAATGTGGATAACACTATCCATGATATATGTGTGTTATAAATATGATTTATAATATACATATATAAGAGAGAGAGAGAGAATTTATGTAAATAGCATTTGTTAATTAATAATGTGGATTGGATTCACATTTGTTAATTAATTGGAAATGCAATTTACTAATTAGTTTGGGTTGTGAATATGATTCACATAATATTCAATGGCAAGATTAAAATATTCACAAATTAATTTGGAATTATTTTGGTGAATATTTATTGTGATTAATTAAGGAATAATAAGATAAATAAAATGGAGCAAATAACCACCTTCATAGGTGGCGTCACCCATGAATTGTTCATGGGTGACGCCCCCCCTTTTTTAGGTGGTTGGTTAACTCCACTTCATTTATCATATTATCTCTTGATTAATTAATATTTAAATTGATGTTGTTGGTTTTAACCAACAACAATCATAGCCATTGATTTATCATGGACCAAGCATAGCCCTTGGATCCATGTGTCCCATGGATTTGAGATCCATTGGATCCTAAACTAGTATAAAAGGAGGGCTAGGGTAGCCTTTCCAAGTGACAACATTCTTGAGCTGAAGAACTCTACTCTCTCTCTCTCTCTCATTCTCGTGTGGGCTCTCCTTAATATTCAAGTGGCCGTCCACTTTGTGTATTAGGAAGGAGAGCATTTCGGCTTCGCTTGGATCTTCGTCAAAGGATTGCGGGAAGGACGCGACTCATCATCGTGCCCGCAAGCGCATTCTCCGTGGGTCGGGCTTAAGATAGGAGGATCTCTACTTTGGGATCTCACGATCACAACCACGCTTCAAGAGGTATTCCTTGTACTTTGTGGTTTGATGAAACGATCCGAGAAGTGCTCTCGTGATCATGTGGTTTCATCTTTAAAGTTAAAATTTTAATTTCCGCTGCATCTAGCATCTAGTACGACTAGTTGCTCCGATCGCATACGATGCGATCAACACGCTTCCGTGATGCGCTTAAGGATTCACAATATCCTTCAAGTGGTATCAGAGCCATAGGTCGAATAAGGTTTTGGATATGATCCATACACCTTAGACGATTTGGTTCTTGAAAGGGTTGCGAAATTCTTACTGCATTTCAATTTTCGCACCTCTGTCTAATTGAATTTTTCTGTACTGTTTAAAATGTTTAAACACGAAATTTTCAATTGGATTTTGTTCCCCATTAAACAAGGAAACCATAGGACTTGAGTTTACTAAATTTGGACTTTATTTGCTCAAGATATGGCTTTTTGAATATGACTATATTCACTGTTGCGGGAACTGCGGATTTGAACGTAATTAATGAGATGATTACGGTTTTAATCCACCTTGAAATGCGTGAATTATCACTTGGGTTCTTTAATAAATCAAATAGGCAATCTTTGGAAACTGAGTTTGCAATTTTTGGATTTAAATTGATCAAGATAAGTTAATTTTAGTGATTGGGGGTCACTGCTGGAAATTAACAATTTTGATCTTGAACCTTGTGATATGTCATTCAATTATCATGATGAAAATTAATTGTTAATTTTCTGGAATAATTAGTGATAAATATTTGTGAAATATTTAAAGAAATAATTATTTCATTGAATGACACTTGCCTAAACCACAATGATGAGATATTAGATCTTGATCATTGTTTCATCAACAAACATTGCTTTCATGAAAACTATAGTTTATCCTACAATAGTTGTAGAACAACTTTTACATGAAAAAACCCTTTTTTGCTTGAATAGGATTGGGGATTTGTCTAGCAAATCTCCTTATAATCAAAAATGTTTTGATTTATATTATATGGTATAATTTTCGATTGAAAAACCGATGAATATCTCAAAGTACATGATGGTCTATCTGGTATTATCCTTTCCCGAGGCGGATGTGGTGCCTAGTCGGAGAGCATTGGGGTCGCGGGTTGCAACGTATGTGGTCCGTCACACTCTCGTCGGTACTGGCCATGACAGCGGGTAGGGACTGTATAATACCGGAGACAGACAATATGTATTTTTCTAATTATTAAAATTCGAATAATATGTATTTTGAGAATATACCTACTATTCAAGTAAAAGACATGTTTGTTGATGATTGGATTAATGATTAATTTAATATGATTAAATCAATCATATCCAATAAACACTCTATTTTGAATAGATGTGTATTTCCCTTGGAAGAATTAATTATGTGAATGTGATTCACGATAATTAATTATAAAATTTGAATATGAGGTGGAGGATCACATAAGTGACATCCATGGTCTCCCGTCAAGGCAAAGGATTTCGTCGCCAGTTGTTGTGTATAGGAGACGCCTGTCCGAAGTGACAGATCCTGTGCATGATTTAATTGGATCGGGTTCTTTGCTTCTCGAAAGAGTAAGGCCGTATACGTAGTGACCCCAATATCGGGTCCTCATATTATTGGGGCGATATTGGATTGCGTATAGCGAGTATTAAGCCTGTTGACGGTTGGTTCAATTAACAACGGGTCAACATCATCTTAGGGGTGGTGGGCCCGGGTGTTAAAGACCGAATTGGGAAATGCAAGTTGGACTTGCAAAGGCGGAATGTGTTCCCGCTTCTCTTATTCGAGTCACAGGTTCTCATATTATTGGGATGTGATAAGGATAGAGAGGAGATCCCAGATCTTGCTTGAGATATAGCGGTAAGTATATCTCTTACTTTGAAAGAAAAATAAGGGAATAATCTTTCAAAGTCGACATGGCAGGACAAATTTGATTTAAAATGCCTTAATCAAATTATTCTTAAAATGAATATATAATTATTCTAATATAGTGCATTCTTAATTTCAGAAAATGAAGTCCATGAACCCACTTAGCAGGCTTCTAGAGGTCAACCAGTTGACCGGACCAAATTATTCGGATTGGATCCGAAATTTGGATCTTGTTCTCTCTGCAGAGCGCATCTCCTACGTGCTTAGCAAGGACAAGATAGCAAACCCTGTGACTGATGAAGATAAATCATATAATGATAAATATGATGAAGACTATAATCTGGCAAGGTGTTACATCCTTGGGTCATTGTCTAATGTGCTTCAGAAGCAACATGTGGAAATGAACCATTGCCAAGAGATTATGCTGAATCTGAAGGAGATGTTCGGTGACATAAACCGCACACAGCGTTACAATGTGATGAAAGAGCTTATTCGCTGCAAGATGCAGGAAGGGACCTCTGTCAGAGAACATGTACTCAAAATGTTTGGATACCTCTCTGAGCTGGAAACCCTGGGAGCATACTTGGATTCTGAAATGCAAGCTGATTTCATTCTCCTGTCGCTCCATAAGTCTTTCAACAACTTTGTTGTGTCTTACCACATGAACAAAGGTGACTTCACAAACGCTGGGATGTTAGCTGCATTGAAGTCTGCAGAAGACGTCATGAAAAAGGACGGCCCCTCTGCTAGTGCAATGGTTGCACAGGTGAGAGGAAAGCGCGGGCGGAAGCAAGGTTCTCAGAAGGGCCCAGCCTCGAAGAGAAAGAAGAAGAATCAAGGAGTTGGTTCATATTCTAGTGCTTCCACATTGATGACATCGAAAAAGACCGATGTCTGTCACCACTGCAAGAAGCCGGGGCACTGGCGGCGTAACTTCCCAGACTACCTGAAGTCCACTGACAAAGGTAAAGCCCCAGCAGGTATGAAATCTACTTTCATCATTGAAACTAGATTTCTTGTTGGACGAGAAGGAAGTTGGGTTATAGATTCTGGTGCTTCTTCATGTATGCAATTCGTTGCATTTGTTTCAGGAAACTAGGAATCTGGAGCATGGGGAGATAGTTATCCAGATGGGATCTGATGCAAGTGTTGCAGCAGTCGCCATCGGGACATGCAGACTGTCGTTATCTAGTGGTCGAGTCCTAGTACTTAAAGAGTGTCTTTATGTACCCGAGGTCAGGAGGAACTTGATATCTGTGTCTAAGCTTGTTAGATATGGGTACTCCTTCCTATTCTGTAATAAATTAGTCATTAATCAATATGATAAATTTGTTGCGGAAGGTGTTCTGACTTCTGGTGGACTCTATGAATTGTGCATTAATGAATGTATCATAAAAGTCACTACCACTGATAATAAAAACCCCAAGAGATCCAGGGAGAATGGAAATCATTCGAATATGATTTGGCATCAAAGGCTCGGTCATTTATCTGTTGATAGGATCAATAGATTGATAAAGGATGGACCTTTAGATTTTCTACAGGTTCAAACTTTACCTACCTGTGAACATTGTATTCGAGGTAAAATGACCAGGATGCCTTTCCGTAACAAGGTTACGAGATGCGAGGGTATTCTCGACCTAATACATACTGATGTATGTGGTCCCTTCAATACCGCGACTAGAAATGGATATCGATATTATTTGACGTTTATCGATGACCATTCACGATATGGGTTTATCTTCCTGCTACGTCATAAATCTGAAACCTTTGAAAAGTTCAAAGAGTTTAAGGCTTTGGTTGAGAACCAAGCAGACAGGAAGATTAAACGGATTCGATCTGACCGAGGTGGTGAGTACCTCTCAGATGAATTCAAGGAATACCTTAAAGAGAGTGGAATTGTCTCCAATCTCACTCCTCCTAGAACTCCCCAACTTAATGGTGTTGCTGAAAGACGCAACAGGACCATCATGGACATGGTTCGTTCAATGATGAGTAAAGCACATTTACCTCTTAGTTTCTAGGGATATGCAGTAGAGACTGCAATATATATCCTAAACAAGATTCCTAGCAAGTCTATACCAAAGACTCCTCACGAGCTCTGGTATGGAACCAAACCTAGTGTCAATCACTTGAGGGTTTGGGGATGCTTGGTTCATGCGAAGAACGTGGACGCAAGTAAGCTAGAATCTCGCACTCGTGAGTGCTACTTCATTGGGTATGTTAAAGATGGTATTGTATACCAGCTTTATGACCCTGAGACCCAAAAGGTTTTGTCTCTAGGGATTTGAAATTTCTGGAGGATGATTTCCTTAAAGGTCAAGACAAGAATGAAGTAGAGGAGCTCATTGAATCCCCTGAGGATTCTGAGATTCCTGAACCAGAAACTGAAGAGATAAATGAAGATGAAACACCCATACCTCTTCGAAGGAGTTCGAGGGTGGTTGCACCACCTGAAAGGTATGAATTCCATGTGTCAGGTGAGACTGACAATGATCCTTCTTCATATGATGAAGCACTTGCGGATCATGACATGGATAGATGGATGCTAGCAATGAAGTCAGAGATTGACTCCATGCATAAGAATGGTGTATGGACCCTAGAGGATCCACCTAAAGGGGTAAAACCCATTGGGTGTAAATGGATCTTCAAGAGAAAGAGGGGACCTGATGGGAAAGTAGAGACTTTCAAGGCACGGCTCGTGGCCAAGGGCTACACACAGAGAGAAGGCATCGACTACGATGAGACATTCTCTCCTGTGGCCATGCTTAAGTCCATCAGGACACTGCTGGCTATAGCTGCATCTCTTGACTACGACATCTGGCAGATGGACGTCAAGACGGCTTTCCTCAATGTATACCTCGAGGAGGATATCTATATGGAGCAGCCCCAAGGCTTCATAGCTGAGGACGGTAAAGTATGCAATGTGAAGAAATCCATCTATGGGCTCAAACAAGCTTCTCGTAGCTGGAACATCAGATTTGACGAAACCATAAAGAGTTATGATTTTGTGCAAAACCCTGATGAACCTTGTGTGTACAAGAAGCTTAGTGGGAGTGCCATTGTTTTCATCGTGCATTACGTAGATGATATCCTTATCATTGGGAATGATACAGGAATGATGACCAGTGTGAAGATTTGGCTATCCCATACCTTCGAGATGAAAGATCTTGGAGAAGCCTCTTACATCTTAGGCCTGAAGTTGTTCAGAAACCGAGAAAAGAGAATATTGGGATTATCACAACATGGATACATCAAGAAGATTCTTGAACGATTCCGCAAGGATAGTTCGAAGAAAGGATTCCTCCCCTTTGGACATGGTATCCATCTGTCCAAAGGGATGGCTCCTCAAAGTGTTGAGGAAAAGAAGGCCATGGCTGGATGCCCTTATGCATCAGCCGTAGGAAGCTTGATGTATGCCATGATGTGTACTAGGCCAGACATCTGCCATGCAGTGGGAGTGGTAAGTCGTTACCAATCCTGCTATGGAGAAAAACACTGGAATGCAGTAAAGAACATATTCAAATACCTAAGACGGACGCAAGATTACATCTTGGTCTATGGGGATGGTGATCTCCAAGTCTTGGGATATACAGATTCAGACTTCCAGTCAGATATTGATGATCGAAAGTCGACATCAGGGTTTGTATTCCTGTTGAACGGTGGTGCTGTGAGCTGGAGAAGCAAGAAGCAGGACACTACGGCGGAATCAACAACAGAAGCCGAATACATTGCCTCATCGGATGCTGCAAAGGAGGCGGTGTGGTTACGCAAGTTCATCTTGGAGCTTGGCGTAGTTTCCTCTGATACTCCCGTCCCGTTACTCTACGATAACACTGGAGCCATTGCCCAAGCAAAGGAACCCAGGTGCCATCAGAAGAGCAAGCACGTGGAAAGGAAATACCACATCATTCGGGAGATTCAAAAGCGTGGTGATATCATCATCACCAAGGTGGCCTCTACCGACAACATTGCTGATCCTCTTACCAAACCTCTGACACAGAAGGTTTTTGACCAGCATGTAATGAGTATGGGTTTACGGATTGTACCTGAATGGTTCTGAGGGCTAGTGGGAGATTGTTAGACTTGTGAGCCCTGGGCGAACCATTCTTACAATAAATATTATTGTAATATTTAAATTTATCAATAAAAGTTATTGATGTTTCACTCCCTTTCTGAAATTATATGAATGAATGCACTATAAGGTCCCTCTGTACAATTAGGGTTATGTACCATGGCCAGCTTGATGATCATATAGCTGTTATTTCATTAAATGAATCATAGAGGCTGGTGTTTGGATGAATATCTAAAGAGTTAGATAGAGGACTCATCAAGCACCGTCAGATGATTGTCAAGTGGAGATCTCCAGCCTGAGTAGGAGATGGCAATCCTTTCTCACATAGGCTGATATCTGACCGACCTCTTGATGCAGGTCCTCTGCATGGGAATAGTGATTCGGAGGTGTCAGATTAGTTAGGTCAATGGGTTGACCTAACGAGATCGAGATAACCTAAGTCCTATGTTGAATGCTGTCACAGCATAGGCATGCATCCTCTGACCGAAGACAGATATATTGCTATATATCTAAGTATGTACATTTGGCAGACCAATAGGTTGATGACCTAACCAAGGTCTATACACCGGCGAGCAGGTGTGCATATAAGGGTATATGAGCAATATGATCTCTCAAAGGGATCATACAGGTTCACTTGTGAACCGGAAGACATGAGCTCACTCATGAGGTATTGGGACCGATCAAATTCCATGCATGGTCGTCGTGCTTTGGAAGCATGACATGAATTTGAAGGTATGATATATGCTTTGGGAAAGCATATGATCGATACCAAATCCCAATGACCAAGATTGAGAAACTTAATGATTAAACCCTGAAGAAGACAGTATAAAATGATCTTGATCTTCGGGTTGATCATGGGTCTTCCAGTATGCAGGATGTACAGGTATTGGGAATACCTGAAGGGTGATGTGATCATAAACGATTGTATATCCATGACGCTTCCATTACGAGGGAGTGATGAAACAGGTCTGGATTTTAGTGACTCCTTTCAGTAGAGAAGCAATCCGATCTTAGTCCAAGTGTTGGACATTGGTCTGAATGGGATTCAGATTCAATGAGAAGATTGGATTTGCGGTCTTGATTTAATCGAGCATCTGTGGGAGGTTCGTTCGATCTGGATTTGAGATAATATCTCAACATCCAAGTCACTATACATGGAATAATACAATCGCCCTGTCCTTATCTCCAAGTATCTGTGGAGAAAGCACATTATTCTTGAAAGGGTTCAAGAATAATTCTTTTGATGAAATATCCAAGCAAGGACTTGATGATTAAATGTGATTTAATTATCAAGCTTAAATATGAATATGATTCATATTGTGAAAATGATTATCTAAGATAATTAAATGAGATTTAATTATCAAGGATTAAGAGAATGTGGATAACACTATCCATGATATATGTGTGTTATAAATATGATTTATAATATACATATATAAGAGAGAGAGAGAGAATTTATGTAAATAGCATTTGTTAATTAATAATGTGGATTGGATTCACATTTGTTAATTAATTGGAAATGCAATTTACTAATTAGTTTGGGTTGTGAATATGATTCACATAATATTCAATGGCAAGATTAAAATATTCACAAATTAATTTGGAATTATTTTGGTGAATATTTATTGTGATTAATTAAGGAATAATAAGATAAATAAAATGGAGCAAATAACCACCTTCATAGGTGGCGTCACCCATGAATTGTTCATGGGTGACGCCCCCCCTTTTTTAGGTGGTTGGTTAACTCCACTTCATTTATCATATTATCTCTTGATTAATTAATATTTAAATTGATGTTGTTGGTTTTAACCAACAACAATCATAGCCATTGATTTATCATGGACCAAGCATAGCCCTTGGATCCATGTGTCCCATGGATTTGAGATCCATTGGATCCTAAACTAGTATAAAAGGAGGGCTAGGGTAGCCTTTCCAAGTGACAACATTCTTGAGCTGAAGAACTCTACTCTCTCTCTCTCTCTCATTCTCGTGTGGGCTCTCCTTAATATTCAAGTGGCCGTCCACTTTGTGTATTAGGAAGGAGAGCATTTCGGCTTCGCTTGGATCTTCGTCAAAGGATTGCGGGAAGGACGCGACTCATCATCGTGCCCGCAAGCGCATTCTTCGTGGGTCGGACTTAAGATAGGAGGATCTCTACTTTGGGATCTCGCGATCACAACCATGCTTCAAGAGGTATTCCTTGTACTTTGTGGTTTGATGAAATGATCCGAGAAGTGTTCTCGTGATCATGTGGTTTCATCTTTAAAGTTAAAGTTTTAATTTCCGCTGCATCTAGCATCTAGTATGACTAGTTGCTCCGATCGCATACGATGCGATCAACACGCTTCCGTGATGCGCTTAAGGATTCACAATATTCTTCAGTAGGGACCTTCTTCCCTGTTTTTTGAGCAAAGAAGTAGCCGTCGGATGAAGGAGGGGCTCCAATTCTAATCCCAGTCGTCCAATCCCCACAACCCTCGATCGTTGATGAAGCGTCACAATCAGATCTCACACGTCCATTGTCGAAGGGGTATCGTGTGCTCTACACCTGCCATGTGTTTAAGTCAATCATTTGCAGTCGTTGGATCGCGCCATATAGGTGGTAAATTACATATTCTCCCCCGCATTTTTTTCTTCTTTTCTTTTAGTCCTGTAAATAAATTTTGTAGTTAAATTAATGTGTAAATATTGCATAGAGACCTCATGTACTTATTTGATATTACAATTTGGTCCACCCAACTCGGCTCACGTGTTGTCCCACATGAACTGGCAAATTGCACATATGTCCTAGCAGTTTTGTGAATTATAAAATGGTCTATGATGTTTAAATATTAGTTATATATTTTTGGGAATTTTGCACATGCATCCCTGACTTTAATTTTAATTGCAATCATGCCCTCGCTAGTACATGTATTTTTGTGTTTTATTTCATTTATTAAAAATAACATCCGTGTACCAAATATTATGCAAAAATAGGGTTAGATTTAGCATGTATATTCATGCCATAATTTTATTTTTACATTTTAGACATTTTAACTATTTGCTAGAAATCAAAGGAGCATGTTTGTTTCCTTGTTTGAATTAAAAGTTACCAAAAAATATTAAACCTTTATGAATAATTCCAAAAAAAAATATTTTATTTATTTTATTATTTTATCCTTCCAGACCAAAAAATCTAAAAATAGAAAAAGATAAAGATAAAATATAGAAAAACTCTAAAATCCAATAAAAATAGGAAAAATCACCAAAAATAAAAAATAATTATTCTTGTTTATAAATTTTCTTTCTATTATTATCTATCTATTAAAATTGATTTAGAGAATTTTAGACCTTATTTGTTATTTTAATCTTCAAATCAATTTGATCTATTTATTTAATCCATGTTTTAGAATATTTTTGACATTAAAAATACCTAAAATTAGCAAATTCCCCAAAAATCAAAATGATAGTAGAAAATTATATAAAACCAAAAGCATTTTATTTCCTATATTTGATTATTTTTAGTAGTGTTTATTATTCTATTATCTTATATTGCATATATAGCTTTATATATTCTCATATAATATATTAAAAAGAAAAACAAAATAAAAATCAGAAAATGTAAAATACAAAATTTATATAATTGAAAATAATATATATATATATATATTGAAATCTAAAAAAATAAATATAAAATTAAAACCTAAACAAAAAGAGAATAAAATGGACAAGAGAAAAGGACAAATTTTGTGCATTATTTCCCAATCTGTATTGTTTGCTCCCTGAGTTTGACTTTCTACACATGCTTGCATACTATACACATTTGTATAGTTATAATAAATTTTAACTCCACATTTTTGCATACCATTGCTATATTTATTTGTGGGTTATTTGTTGATTGATTCGAGATTTTGTGAGAGATCGCCTCAGCAACACTTTGTCTTCACTATTCTTCTAGTTAGGATACTTTTAGACCCTCTCGAAATTCCTCGTTCAACAAATGGTGTCGTTGCCGGGGAGTAACACCGCAAAGATTGTATTTATTTATTTGCTTGTTTACTCTTATCTATTTTGGTCATTTATTTATTTTTTGATATTATTTTTTACTTTTCTAATCATCCTCTTTTTTTGACTTTGTTGCGAAGAACTGTTGTCCGAGGGAGGACTTTGTAAGCGGACATGTGCACCTAAGCAAGATGGAGCCAACTTTCTGACATAGCTGGCAGGAGAGAGCATCAAATAAAGACTTGGAGGACTTTTGGAAGACAATCTCTTCACATTTTTAATTTATTTGATTTTATTTTATTATTATTTTGTAATATAAAGTGAGAGAGAGACAACATATAATTGTAATAATTTGGACTCTCCTGGACACTACTACTTCAAGAGGTCCGCTGCCGGAGTGGTTATTCACTTTGGGCCTCGTTGGTTTTTGTGTTTTCATCGCTTTATTTTTCTTTGTTTTTCGCTTTTATTTTTATTCATTTTGTGTGATTGAGCCCTAGCTTAGGATTTTCTTGCTCGATAGATTAAGGTCTAAAGCCCTAATTATACTTGCATGTACATATAGATTTGTGCTTGAACTTAGTCAAATCTAATTGTTGACTATTTAAACTTGAGACCACGCGCTGAGAGAAGCTCTATACGATGCTAGCAGGACCTATTGTGGCGGGCACTGATGAGCTTCCTAGATCGGATCCTAGGTTTCATATCTAGATAGTTAGCATCCGGTACTTCATGGTAATAACTTATTCAATTCTAGGGCGATTTCATCGGCTTACGTCTCATATAGTATAGTTTTCAATTCTGTTATGCATCCCACATGGAGAGAGCTGGGAATTACTATAATTCTTCTAACTGTAGATGCATCATCGATTCTCGATTGCAATGCTTTTCCGACCTTCTCCTTCTAATTTTGATCACCTAGGATGATAATGGAGTTGGAAACTCATTAGAGGATTGCATTGAAAAATACCAAAAAAAAGTGATGATCAAGAATAAATTTGGGACTGCTAACTTTACATGATTTTTAAAATAAACGTAATGAACTCATTGTCTTCTAGAGAACAACCCCCTCATTGTCTTCAGCACTTTAATGTGATATGTACACACTAAGGATTCGTGCCCCAATCTCAGGCCCACCTACATGCTTGTACAATTGTTTTGAATCTCACCTAACTCTAAAATGGATAAGGTAAATGACCATCATCTTTGGTCTTCACTGTGTCGCGTATGTGGAAATGGAGGTTGCTTTGTACATTGATTGTGATTTTGGGTCCATTTACGTTCATCACTCTTTGATTTTGTAAATCCCTAAGTTTTTGAGTTCTTCCTTTTATTGAGTCCATCTCCCTTTCTTTGTCTATATTAAGTTGTGATATCATGTTTTGATCTTCACTTTAGTAGCTGGATTTTATGGCTGTCTCTTTGCCTATATCACCCTGTATCTGATCCAGTTCAAGAAGGATCTCTTCTTAGACCACAATTTTATCTTCAATTCACCATTCTCGACCATCCTCCACGTTTCCTTCCTTATCATCCTTTATTTAACATGGTAATGATGTGATATTATGTGAGGCCCTCTTCAAGGTTTTGATTACAGGAATTATTTGAGTAAGCCAGATGGATTTGAGGATGCTGAGATTGATGTGCTATTCTTGGTGGATCTGACTTTGATATATGCATAGACATTATTGAGGATTATGATTTTGGCATGATTACAGGTTTGATTCCTCATTGAGGGTTTTTTATCTCGTACACCAGTTTGAGGACGAGATTTATCACAAATGATTTGATGATAATTCCTTCAGATATGACAATACGATCTCTTATTCGGTTCCACCCGTCTTGATTTAGACGTCTGATGTACTATCTATGTATGTGCTTCAAAGTGATAATGCTTGGAGCCCACCCGATGTCACTCATCTTCTTGATTAATCCATCCTCCATCTAATGACTCTCCCATCCCCATTTAGCACTTAGAGAATCTCTGTGTGATATCTTGATCCATCTCAGCTGATTTGGTTGATTTGAGGGACTTCAATGTGATTGTCCTGATGATCTCTTATCCCTCCCATAGCCTTATTCCCTCCTACTGATGATTGACTGATTATTTTTGAGGACCTGAGACTTGATGCCAGCATTTTCCCTGATTTTAATTGACTTAGTTTGCATTAGCTGATGACTATCTGCGGGAGAATGCAACATATTCTTCAGGATCGGTTCCACTCACTGATTATCTGTCCGTCTTGATGGAGCATGAAACTGGGTCATCTGATATAAGCTATCGGTCTCACCATCTGATTGTGTGTCCGATTTGTTGGAGCACGAGACCTCTTATCCTAGCTATGGACTCCTTTGAGTCTTGTCTCCTTGAGGGTCCTTGCATCGATGAGTCGCGTTCTTCTAATTATTCCCCTCCTAGTTCACTATACTCCCAAGGGTTATCTGTGGGAGATTGTGACATATTTGAGGTCCTTTCGGTCTCTTATATTAGATAGCCAACATGTCACCTACCGAGACCATGTTTGTTGATCTGCCTGATGGATCTGACTCCTTTGTGTCTGCTCTCCTTAACGACCCTCGCAAGGATGAGCTTTGTTCTGATTATTCATTACTTAGTATGGATCACTCCCTGAGGGTTATATGCAGGAGGATACCTCATTTTTGTGAGTAATTACTTTCACTTCTAGTGTCTCTGATATGGTGGAGCACGAAGCTGAGTCTTCTGATTTGTGTAGTTAGTCTCCACTCTGATTGTGTATCCTAGTTGATGGATCACGAGATTGAGTCTTCTGATTTTTCTGAGATCTCTGACACATTTGAGTCTGCTCACCTTGATGACCCTCGCATTGTTGAGTCGTGTCTTGTAATATTCGGTGTGTTCTTGATATGTCGACCTTATGTCCACAGGGTATCAAGCTACGTAAAGAGTCTCCTGCTCTTCACTTTGCGTATCTTCCTGAGACAATGAGTGACATGGAGGGATTTGTATTGATCCTTCCTCCTCCATGTCTTACGACATCAGATTTGATCTCTCACTCCTTTCTAATGAGCCAATGTTCTGCTTCTCACTATTGGATACTGGTTTAGTTTTCGATTTGATTTTCCTTGTAGCAGACACCCACTTGATTGCATATTAGGGTGTCTTTCTCTTTCTAACCGCATTACCATTCTCATAGGGAGACAATGACGAAAGTACGATATTCGACTGTTAGATACCATCTTGCACTTCACCATTCTTTACTATTGTGTGTGTGTGTATATATATGTTTTGTCTTTTCAATCCATCTTTCTCTCGTATGTCATGTGTACCCTAAATCATTCACCATATCTATGTGTCTATGCTTAGGAGATACTTTGTCCTAAGTATAGAAGGTGCAACCATTATGTTTGTTTTTTCTTTGTTATGTTTCATCACTCTTGTTGTTGCCCACCTCCCCATTTCCTCATCTCCTCATCTACCTTCTCTCTTCCTGCGCCCTCTCTTTCCCCCACCCCCTCTTTCTTGCCAGATCAGCCTTCATTCTTTCTTCCAAAAATCTGACATGTGGCCCCCTCCCCATTTTCCCATCTCCTCACCCGACTGCCCTCTTCTCGCACCCTCTCTTTCTCCCATCCCCCTCTTTATCATTGCATGCAAACAAGGAACGCTTACTATTTATTTATTTATATGAATAGTGAATTCAGCTATTGTGAAGAGATAATATGTGTGAATGTAATCATTTGATATTCATTCATAATGATTATTGAAATTGATTTTATCTATTGGGGTTTTTCATTTGATAATAAATCATACTCGGTAAACATTACAATAAAATTAACTTTATGGACATAACTTTTAAAATAACTATTAAATCATTGATGTTGGATCTTATACAAGAAATTTATATTGTATTTGGGGGAAAATCTGAAAAATTCTTCGCTGAATTTTGATGTTACGAAGACCATTTGACAAAAGTCTTTTGTTATTTATCTATTTATTACACATATATCAAAATCAATTATCATATATAATATTGATTAAATGTATTGTCTAAATATAGACATCAATAATATATTCTTTCTACTTATAACAAATATAAATTAAATGAAGTTTGACTCATGGTGCTATACAATAATTCAGTGGATATGGTTTATACAAACTATACTCATAATTCTTTACATAAACTTTCCATTACATTTCTAATAACTTCTATATGATACTTCATACCATATCTTAATTGGGTATGTATGTGTGTGTGTATGAGGAGCATGCAAAATGGTTTAAGATCATATAAGGTATGCCATCCTTTTCCAGTTCTATATACACTAAGAATCATGTATCGTCGATAAATCTAATCATGATTATCTTATATGTAATCTTTATTTTATTATTTACATAGATTTAATTATCTTATTTTTTAGTAAAAAATGTTTAGTTTTCTTGGTAGCACTATACATCTTGGCAAATAGTTTGTTTTTCAATGATTATGGTAAGTTTTAAACAAATTAAAAAGAACAGGTGTCGTTAGTGAGTGTTATTTGATCCTTTCTTAATGTTTATTAAATGATTATATGATTTGATTGCTAACATGAGTTGATGATAATTTCATAGACTTTAAGTTATTGTGAAAAATTTATCCATATATATATATATATAAAGACACATCAATTTTGGATTTCTATATGTGAAACTATATAGAATATGTCACTAGAAATAATACGTAGATAAAGCAAATGAATAAAAATGGATAAAAAATAGCAAAAGAAAAACATATACATACTAATAAATTTCCGTCCATCAATATATTAGTGAATGGAAGTATATATCTAGGATATAATGGTAATAAAATAATCTTATCAGCTTAACTGTTTTTTCCTTTTTTAAACTATAAACAAATATTATCTATGTCAAAAAATATGATTTCTAATTTTTACATGTTAAAATTATTTATTCTGCATTTAATTTTATATAAAATAATAAAAGTCGTATATTTTTATACAATATTTTAATTTGATATTTTCTTTGTAACGTTTATTGGTTAATAATTTATATAGTAGCTTCTTGGTCTCATGCAAAAACAAGTTACATGGAAAAGTTTAGTTTATATTGCAATATTTGCAACTATATCACACTTTTATGCCATATATAATAATTGCAAGTCTAAGTATAAACTAAAAAAAATGTATTTCTGCTATATTTTAGCTATTAAAGGCTATGATGATTGCGTCAGACTTTTAAGGAATTAATAACACAGGTATTGTGAAAAAATTATTGTTTCCGAGATTCCTTAATTTATTTAATTTATGCTACTTTTTTTATTTAATTCATGTATAATGTCCTTTGTAATCTTCATACACAATATTTTGACCCTTTCCTTTAACTTAATGAGGTTTTACTTAGCTGATGTATTTTCTTTTTCCATTTTTTAATTTACTCCTCTATTATAATACCCATTGTAATTTACAATTATAAATTTAAATTTTATACCTAATAATAATTATGTATATGGATTAGATATTTCATTATATTATATGTAAACTTTATATTTTACACATCTTAGAGTTTCTTTAAGCTAAAATGTGACAATGATATAATAGACTTACACAAACTAATAAATTAACAAGATAATTAAATAATAATAATAATTTTATCAATTAATTCAATGCATATTACATTAAAACTACATTCTTTCAAACTGCAGCAAAGCACATGCACACACTAGTTTGTACATATTACTAGAGTTGAGTGCTTCTCAATTATGTGACATGTGTACACCTCCTTTGCCTTCCTTCACCAAGAAACGTGTCCCATTTTATAAGACCACCCTATCTCACTCACTCCCTTAGTCCTCTTTCTTTTTTTGGTAAAGATATGGTTGAGAATATGAGATAGCCCCCTTGACGTACCTTCTCTCTCTTTCTTTCAAATTCTATGGCTTCTTTCTCCCATTCTCTCTTTCTCATTATCTATGATAATTTTTTTCATGCCCTTTCTCTTTCAAGTTTTTCCTTTTCTCATTCTGTTTTATTTGAAATTTTCACATTTTGCCTTTCCATTTCAATTATTAGACTTTATAATGCAATGGTATTATATCTATTGGATAACATGATAAAATTTAAAGTGATATTTGCTATAAACAAAGTATCTTTGAGAATAACTATATGTTTACTTACTACATATCTTGATATATTCAAAGAATTTCACATGTACACAACTAATAAAAAATTGAATTTTTGTTGCTAAAATCTTGAACATTGTCTTTATAAATTATTCTGAGCACAATAAAGGACTTCATTACTGTACAAGTACTTTTTGAACTACATAAATCTAAGCATATAGGATATTGCTTACTGATTTTTTAAAAGTTATTATAATATTTGATTATTCATAAACATTGTCACAAATATCGAAAGGTACCGATCGAGTAATGATTACGAATATTGCACCCATAAATGATTTTCTAATATTTAAAGGAATCAATATATCCTATCCAACAAAATATTCCATATAGATAGGAGTATTATTCATGTTAATGATTAAGTGTCCTTTGTTATTTTTTTTGCACTTTAAAGGAGCATGCATTATAAGAAAGAACATGAAGAAGGCAAATATTACATTAGGATATGGAGAGTATGTTTGTAAGATTTTCAATAGATTTATAATCAGCATGAGATTGATATAACAAAGATTTATAAGAGAGAACACTATGAATGGGCACCGTAATTTTTGACTTATTATTTAGTATGTTGTCAAATCTATGTTAGATCTATGTGCAGTTAATGGATTTCGCAAATATTTGTTGTGGAGATTCCTAATTATTCTATGTATATGTTAATTATTCTTGCAATACAAATAATACTTATACAAATTCAATCAAACTAGTTAATATAAGCTATGATGATACGTTTTTTTATTTTGTATATTGTAATACATTTTTGATGTATGTGATTTTCATATAGAATATTAATCATTATGGAGAGCTTCAATTTATAATATTAAAATTTTAAATATATTACAAATAACATATGTATATAAATCCACACTAAACGATTGATATTTTATTTTGATATCCTTATGAAATAAAAGTGCAATATGCAATTTTATCCACTTATTTATTATATTACTTCAATCTCCCATAATATTTTTATTTTGTATTTTCATTCCAGAGTACAATTTTATATAGTTATTTCATTTCCTATGTAAAATTATAATTTAAAAATAAATCAATTTGAGACAAAAATCATCTTGAATTATATGCATGGTATTAGCTTTTCTTCATCAACCTTAGTGTAAATAATCATACAATAATAAAGGAAGAAGATGATGTAATTTGAAGTAGAACATCCATGACAAAATATTATAACATTGAAATCTGTACATCAAAAGATTACGATTTTTATGCGGGCCTTTTTATAGTTACCTTGAAATTTAGATCCTTCTGAAAACATTAAGTGCATCAGTTATAGTATATTTCTTCAAACTTATACTTATCTACGAATCTTATTTATGGGATCAATTTCCACATTATGCTACAATACTTGACTCAACTTTATCTAATGCTAACTTTTTAAGATTGATAAGCATATTTTATAATGCATGTATATTGTTGATTAGCTGCTTATCAGCTATGTTAATATGCATGTGTTGTAATACGGTCGATTAATAACTATTTAGAACCAAGTCGAAAGATCTCTATGAAGAGGACTTGGCTTAAATTTATCCTGGATAAGTCTAGGGTCAAACACAAGGACACGGGCTATTAATACAATTAATCAACTAATATTTATGTTGACAGATTAATGATGTAATTAAGGCCAAAAATAGCTTGACAATGCAATGCATGACATATGAACGAGATGCATTTTAATTTGATTTTTATGCATGTTAAATGAATGACATAATGAACAGAATGAAACTAAATACAAACATATATATATATATATATATATATGCCCATAATTTATTCTTTTGAATAATTGTATGACTCAAGCAATATGCATAATTGATTATAAGGTTCGATTGATGCATGAGAGGAAGCGAGACAAAATTAATAGAATTAAATAATATGAATATTAGACTAAGAACATCTCTATTAATTAATCATTATTTGAGCATCAAATCAGAGAATTGACCATGCCATCATATAGATAATGAAAGTAACTTCACTATGTAATTTAAATCAATTCAATTGAATTGCACATGCAAAAAGATATTCAACAATTACTCTAGGGACAAAAATATAATAAAAACTCGAATAAGACAATAGAAAACATAATAGAAAGGTCCCTATTAGGACTGAATTACAATTTCTAATAACATCTACTCTTATTTTGAAGTCTACCCCCACTGTAGAGGCATTTATGTCATTAGGAAGCGTTGGCAGGACTGGGCTGAAAATGTCCAAGGTGCGCACATGAAGCATGCGCCTCCTGGACCTAATCACAATTCTAGAGAAATGCAGGCTCATTGGATGCAAATACCCCCCACCACGTGAACGACACATGAGGTGAGGCTCGACCAGATGTAGGGTAGGAGACCACGTGGAATGGTCCCCTTGCTTCAGGCATCGCTTTGGTCCCACCGAGGTTGTTGGTCTACAGTGAGGTTGTGGATTAAATTGGAACCTTCAGCTCGAGGAGATTCAATAGTGCCTATACGTAGAGGGAGATCAGCCTCCTCCATCTACGGTGGAGCCCCAACGGAGCTCCGATGGACTGTTGTGAGAACCTCAATCTTCGTCTCGCCTCACTGAGGGTCTACACATCTCCGCAAGACTCGAGCAAAGTGGATGGATCGTTGGAGAAGGTCTGGAAGTGGGTATCTTCTCTGATCGACGAGGGCTTGCTGGAGAAGAACCTCTAGAATGGGGGCTCACTCGAAGCTCCAACCAATGAAGAGAATACATGCATATGTTAGAAGACAAAGCCAAGACCAGTGCGTGCGTGAAGAAAGTGAGAGGAATTGAGGCCATATGTGCATAGGAGGTGAAGTCTTAATGGATCCTTCTCCGTTGAACGAAGAAGAAATGATCGAAGTGGTGAGGGGTCTTGAATAAGGGGAATCAGTGAATTAAACCTCTAGCATGAAACTTTGTTCCACGATGAAGGTCAAGGTCCGGTTGAATTCGATAGGAAATCAATGAACACCCACGAAGGATTATTGAAGAATTCTCAAGCGCATCACGGAAGCATGTTGATTGTATCATATATGATCGAAAAAGACTAGTCGTATTAGTTGCTCGATGCAGTGGAATTTTAAAATTTTTAAATTGATGAAACCACATGATCCAAGAACACTTCTTAGATCATTTCATATAACCCCATACTTGGTAAAGGAATACCTATTATAGCGTGGTTGCAATCAAGGCTCTAAGAGAAGAGACCTTCTGTCTAAAGTCCGATCCGTCATAGGAGATGCTTGTGAGCGCGGTGATGAATCATGTGCTTCTCGCAATCCAAGTCGATGATTGACGAGTCGCTAAATACGATAAATAATTCGTGTTCGTTGTGGTACGTGTACTTAACGATTCAGTCAGAACCGAGAGAAGATCTCCGTGAAGAGTGTCTCGGCTTAATTTATATCCCGGGCAAGTCCGGGGTCGAACATAGGGAGGCAAAGGAACTACTTGGGTTAATTCGAAAATTTAGATCTTGATTTCCAAATGCGGATTTTTTTATATTTTTTTATGCAACAAGATGCAAAATGCAAGTGAATTAAGATACTAAGAAAGCACACAACAATGTCAAATTAATTTTAATATGAAATTAATTCAATTTAGCCTAATTATATTTTTCCAGTAAACTTAATCCAATGATGAACACAAAACATATTTTTTTGTATTTTTCAGGATTAAAATGCAACAATGAAAAATGCACACTTTTTATGGGTATTTTCGTAATTTTTCACACAAATAGTAAGCAAAAATTATAAAAAATTTAGTGGAATGAAAACATGATGCAAGGAAGTTACAGAAATATTTTTGGAATTTTTTGATAAAATATGTTTTTTTATGGATTTTTTAGTGAAATCAGAGTGACAGTGAGTAAATAATTTCTAATAAATCCACAATATCAAATTAGTTAGAGTGCAAATTATCTCAAGTAGGTATTTTTATGTGGCATACATGAGACTTGAGATTTCTCGAAAAGGATATATGTGGATTTAATTAAAAATCAAATACTAAATTCACCCTACAATTTATTTCAGGCACAAGACAACTCCATTTTAGATGAAATTTGGACATTAAGTTAATCACGTATCAAGGCATTACTCCTAATTTTTGTGGATTTTTTAGAGCAACCGTGTGTGAGATATATTTTTAAGAGCTCAATTTGGGTCAAATATGCAATATTTCAGTTGAACATTTTTAATTAATTCATAGTATCTCACAAAAATATAAATAAATATTCAGATGAAAGAACATAAGTTGCTTAACACAATGACATTTTTCATTGAATAAAATGATGCATAAATAAGGTCCAAAGTAAAATGCGAACACAGGGTTCTTTGTGCAAAATCGAAACTGAAAATGCAATGCAAATGATGCACAAGGTCTCTTTAGGAATTACATAAACTATACAGGAAACAAATGCAATATTTACAATAAAAAGAAATTAAATAATGAGACCTTCTTCTTCTTCCTTGTGCGCAGGTGGAGGTGGAACCTAAAAGGGCCGGTGGTTGCGGAGGTGCGACGCGCGGAGGAGGAGGGCGGCGCGCTGGCGGCGGAGGTTGGCGGGATGTCCTGCGCGCGGCCGCGGCTGGGAGATGGCGAGGTGCGGGGCGGCGCGGCACCGCTTGGGAAAATGCGGCCGCCCGCGGGGGGGGGGGGGGGTGGCGGCGCGATTGGGGATCAACGACACGACCGCTGTTGGCGGAGCGACTGCGAGGGGAGGCCGCGGCCGGCTGGAGCGGAGGCGATCGGCGGCAGTGGAGGAGAAGGGGAGGGGCGGCGGGCGTGCCCTATGGCTCCTCCTCTTCTCTTTTTTTTTTTATTTTTTTTTATTTTTTTATGTTTTTTATTGCTGTAACAAAGTTTTTTTAATTTATTTTTTTACTTTTTTAAAAAGAGAATAGAAGAAAACAAACTAGGATGTGGTGATGGAGATGATGTGATCAATATAAACAAATGGAGGTTGGTGGTAATGTGATGTGCTAAAAAATTTTGCAAAGAAACAAATGATGACAAGATGAAAAAAACTTACCTAAGATGGACGGTCGCCTATGATGTGCTCACGAGAGCATGGTCTTCACTTGAATCGCCGACGCGCGATGAGCTCGAGCAACGCGCGGTTGCGGATGCGATGTTGGCCAAAAAGCCAACGGATCTCACCAGAGAGAGGGCTGTCGTCGCTCGATCGCGGTTGCGTCGCTGTTATCGATTCAACTCTGGGAACTAGGCTCTCCTCACATAAAGATGGATCAAAGGCAAAAATGAGGAGAATGAGATGTATATAAAGAGAATGGAATGGGAGGTTATTAAAGTGCTGGAGTTGAATGGGAGGTTGAATTATTAATGGAGTTGAATGAGAAGTTGGAAAAAATGGTGGAATAATGGAGTTGAATTGGTGGTTATTGTAGAGAATGTAAAATAATTAAATAAATAAAATGAAGTAAAGTAGGCTACTTTAAATACAACAAAAATAAAGAAGGAAAAAATAGTGGTGAATTTACAAGGGAATGCATACAACATGTACAATTTTTTGTTTGCTTTTCTAATATGTATTTTTTGTCTTTTTAATAAAAGATATTTACAATGGAAAAATAAAATAAAATACTATTATGAAAATACAACACAAGCATGATTTTTTTGTATTTTTACTAATTAAGAAAGATAAAATAAAAAATGAAAAGAAAAAAATGAATATATACATAATATACAATGTACATCTAGGTCCCAAAACCCAACTTTTGCAAATGAGCTCCGATTTTAATGAAACCACTTCCGTTGGATAGATAATTTTCTAACTTGAACTTTAAAAGTGAGTTTGGTGAATTTGGAGTTCATACGGAGCGGGAATTTGGTTTGGAAGTTGGTCTTTACGGCTTTTTCCCTTTGGGATCTAGGAGCATTTATTTGATGTAAAATTTGTTTTGTATTTTTGTATTTTTATATACATTGATATGAACACGTTGGAGAAAGAATTAGCGAAAAAGGAGTTGATATGAAATTACTAAAAATATATGAAGTTTTGGGCTATTTACATGTATAGAACTCCTTTAATTTTGCGGCTTTTTATGTGTAATTTATTTTGTACAATCTAATATACATTAATTAGTGTGTTTTATTTACAAGAGTCATTTTGTTAATTTAATGATTTTATGGACATTTTTCTGGAATTTTACTCGGGGATTTTGCTAAGATCAAGATATTGAGTGATGAATCGTGGATTCATCAATGATCCAAGCAATGGATCTCCTGATCTCGTCTCTCGAGATCGAACTTCTTCATGTACGAGATGTACCAATGAAGACGAAGATTGAAGAGTCGTCAAAGCGGTAACACAACGACGAAGTGTCAACAAAGAGAGTCTTCTCTCTATGAGAAGAGTGGATGACCACTCTTGTAGAGAGAGAGAGAGGAGTTGGCGTGAGAGAGAGAGAGAGACATTGTGGCAATTGTGTAATCGAAGAGCAAGGGATGCCTCTTCTTTTATAGGGTTTTGGGACTCCATGGATCCCAATCCATGGTTAACACGAAATCAACGGTTGCGGTTGATTTGTGTTTAATCCAACGACCCTTGATTTGTGTTGTTAAAACCAACAACATCAATTGTTTTAACTTAAATTAATATATTGATAAATAAATATAATTAATTTCAAAATTAAATCATTTAATCTTGAAGATAATGGTGGAAAAGATTGACTTATCTCTTAAAAGGCGGTGGGGACGACCACCAAACCACATGGCACAATGTGGCCGTCCACCCTCTTTCACGTGGGACGAGTCAATCTCATACCAAGTCATGAGATTACATTATCTCATGTGATTTCCAAGATTATTTCAAAATGATAATTCACAATTATCTTGTTAAGATTGCAATCATGCATTGGAATTGTGTGAATTACATTCACAACCCAAAACAAAATATAATTATATGTTTAATTAATCATCCAATGTGAATTCAATTCACATCAATAATTAATCAACAAATATAAATCACAATTAATCTTTATTTTATATATCATTAATCACATTTGTAATATATATGAATAATTAGATAATAGTATCCACATTATTCATATCCGTAATAATTAAATCACATTTAATTATATTGGATAATCATTCTCATGTATCCAAATAATATGAATCAAATTCACATTATTCATGATAATTAAATCACATTTAATTATCCATTTCTGAATGCTTGGATATAATTTCAACAACCTAAACTCTTTAAAGAATAATGCGCTTTTTCCGTAGATACTTGGAGATAAGGACATGGCGATTGTACGTTCCACATATAGTGACTTGGATATTAAGATCACATCTCAAATCCAGATTCCATGGACCTCTCATAGATGCTTGATTAAATCAAGACCGCAAATCTAATCTTCTTATTGCACCTGAATCTCATTCAGATAAATGTCCAACACTTGGACCAAGATCAGATTGCTTCTCTACTGAGAGAAGTCACTAAAATATACACATATTTCATCACTCCCTCGGAATGGAAGCACCATGGTTATACAATCATTTATGATCACGTCATCCTCACGTATTGCTAATACATGTACATCCTACATACTGAAAGACCTATGATAAATCCGAAGATATAGATCAATTTTACCCTGTCATCTTTAGAATTTCATCATCAAGTTTCTCAATCTTGGTCATTGGGAGTTGGTATTGATCATATGCTTTCCCAAAGCACATATCATACCTACAAATTCATGCCATGCTTCCAAAGCATGACATCCATGCATGGAATTTGATCCGGCCCAATACGCAATACCTCATGAGTGAGCTCATGTCTACCGGTTCACAAGTGAACCTGTATGATCCCTTTGAGAGATCGTACTACTCATATGCCCTCATATGCACACCAGCTCCCTCGTATATAGACCTTGGTTAGGTCATCAACCTATTGGTCTGCCAAATGCACACACTCAGACATATAGCAACACATCTGTATTCGATCAAAGGATGCATGCCTATATCGTGAAAAAATACGACATAAGAATTTGGTTATCTCGATCTCATTAGGTCAACCCTTTGACCTAACTAATCTGACAACTCCAAATATCTATTTCCATGTAAAGTACCTGCATTAACAGGTCGGTCAGATATCAACCTAATGAGAAGGATTGCCATATCCTACTCAGGTTGGAGATCATCTCTTAATAATCATTTGACAATGCTTGACGAGTCATCAATCTAACTCATTAGATATTCATCTAAGCACCAGCATCTACAATTCAATTACCGAATCAACAACTGTACGATTACTAAGATGGCCATGGTACATAACCCTAATTGTACAGATGGACCTTATAATGCATTCATTCATTTAATCTCAGATAGGGAGTGAATAAATCAACAACTTTTATTGATAAATCAAACATTACAATAATATTTATTGTAGGAATGGTTCGCCTTGGGCTCATATGGCTAACAACCCAAATATAAAACAAAACCTTATTACCTAAATGATTGAAGACTCTCGTCGGTGGTCAAAATTTGCTTGGGTTAAGGACCTAACTCCTCTAGTCTTCTCTTAATCCATCCAACCATGTTGGAAAGCTCAAATGACCGGGGAATGGCCATAGCATGGCCACTTCGACCATGGGTCAACACTAGAAGCAAAACATCATTGTTTCTCTTCAATCCTTCCTCCTTTCTATCACGAAGGGGAAGGGAATGCTAGGAGTCGCTTCACTTAAAGGTGGATGGGGTGATTTTGCTTCGGTGTTCAGGTATTTAAAGAAGAAGGTCGAGGGTAGTTATACCCAGGCGGTGTTTTCAACCACCTCCACCTGATGGATAAGTTAGGATTAGGGTTAGTTAGGAGGTTAATGTGGAAGAGGAGAGCCGGGTGAAGACGATGAAGGTGAAAGTTGGCGAAGATGGTGGCTAACGTTATTAGAGAAAATGGGAGAAGGTGGTGGTCCGCTCACTCTCGTCCCTTGGAGAATGAGGAGGTCGAGGTTAGGGATGACCCCCCAACTGTTTAATGAAGTTACAAAGGTGCACGATAGATTAGGAGATCAAGCGGATGGAATCAAAGGTGGGTTTGATTTAATCTAGGTTGTTTGATCAAGAAGATATGATGGTCCAAAGAATTATGCGGGTTATATTAAAGGGCCGACTACATGGCTCACTGTGAGTAAGCCATGTGGTCCAATAAGACAAATCCAAAAATAGAACAATAATGAAAATGGATAAAAAATAGTTTGAGGTGAAACAAAAAAGGTATTCAATTTTAAAGTTGTAGATCTCATTGAGATCTACAACTTTCGTATAGAACTTAAAGTGAGAATAAATCATATGTACATAATAATAATTTTTGTAAGTATTTTAAAGGTATTAAAAATACTTATTTTATTTTATTTTTGTATTATTTGTATTTTTTATTTATGTTTAATGTTTAAACATTTACAATATTTAAACTAATTTTATTTGATTTTTAGTAAAGAGAAACACACAAAATAAAGGACGCAATAATATACTTATTTATATACAATAGATAGTGTTAACTAATTATAGAGGATTAGTTGTTAAATTGCTTTATTTGTTAATTATTAATAATGAAAAACTTAAGCTAGATGGGTCATAAATTGATACTATGATGACAAATATGGGATTTATCATCCCCATTATACTTAAACTTTGCTCATCCTTGAGCAAATAAAGAATGAATTAGTTAGTTGGTCCCTTGACTGTGCATGTGCATATGCAAGACTTGATTTAATTCAGAACACTCGATTTTAGTGTCTAAAGTTATAAGCTGAACTGGGTCTTAATCAGAAGGAACTCAACTTCCCTAGTTATCAGTCTCTCTATATATACATAAATATAAGAGGCATGACTTTAAGTGTTGACTACATTTACAAGAGTTGTCTTGAAATGTGACCCGAGGTTCCACTCCAAAAGACTCTCCTAAGGACCATATCCTCAGTACTAGGGATTAAACCTATTCTTGCATTCAATCTGCCATCTCTTTAGTTGTTAGACTCAAATAGGTAGATGGAAGGCTGGTTGTTGGAGGGAATATGGTTGTGTGTTTATTCTCTTCCTCTCATTGGAACAAGGGTACTCTCGACTTATTTAACTCAAGACACGTATTTTTGGTTGCTGATTAGTGTGTCCGTAAAAAAAGGGCCGTCTATACTTGTTTTTTTGAAAATGCATCGGATGCATCGCTTTTGAGTATCTATTATAACTTTGACACCCAGACTTGTATCTATATACGATGCAGAACCCCTTTTGAGGTACTAGCCTGACTCATAAAAGCCTAAGATTTTTGTCCAAGTGGACAGTTAAAAGGCTGGGAGCGCTTGCCACTAGTGGAAGCTCTTTTTTCTTTGACTTTGGATTGTAAGAGCTTTTCTTTTCATTTTTTATTTCTTTTCTTTTTGCCTAGGTCCACTGCTTTTACAGAAGTTGGCACACACTGATCAACAATTTTTATTTAATTTCATCACACCCTGGTACTTAGCTAAATGTAAAGAGAATAGTATAAAAATAATGTTCTCATACTATCTAAGAAGCTAACAATCATGTTTCATGATGCCTTCATTAATTTATCCCATCCTTAGATATCATTAGATCGGGTCTAAACTCATATCTCACATCGCGGGCCCTCAAGTAAAACCTCATCTCATCTCATCATAAATGCAGTCATGCAAGTGAGGTATTGGTCATACTATTTAAGGTAGAGATTAATTGTGCAATATAACACACATATCTTTCAAACCAAGAAGTGTGAATTATTAAGTATAAGACCCTAATGATTAATTGATGAATCTCAGATTCACCACTCTAAAAGTCATTAATTAAGCTCAAATCCCTACAAATCATTGACACTTCTTCAATTATTCTTCATAATTAGCATTCATGCATGTTTTGATAAGACTTGCATTTTATCACTTATTTTTGCACAAAATAAGAAGCCAAAAATCCCAGCCAAAATTGATCAGTAAATAGCCTAACTTATCTGATTTTTAATTAATTCGTGCTAACTCCCAATAACCCAAAACCACCTCTACTATGTACATATCACTAACAAGAATACATGAAAAATACAAAAAAATCACTAACCGAATAAGTGGACCAAAAATCCAAACCCTAGTTCTAGGATTTCCAGACTAAAACCCTCATATCTTCCCCATCCAGTGTCTGTTTTGATATTACTCACTTTTGAACTAATGAACATGCAATTACCTTCAAAACAAGACCAAGTTCAAGTGAATCGGAGCTCATATGTGAAAGTTGGGTTTTGGGCCTCTTTTGTACATTTTGTATTTTAGCGGTCCTTGACCTATTATTTTATGTACATAATTAATCCATTTTATTTTATTTCTTTTCATTTGTCTTCTTTGATAAAAGTTTTATTAAAATGCATAAAAATCCAATCCAAATTGAGCTTGAAATCAAAGAAACTAACCGAGTCCAAGTCTTCACTAACTGTCTGTACAAAATTAGTCTTTTTTGTGTTTTATTTTATTTCTTATTTTTCTTAATTAATAAAAATTAAAAAACTAGATTAATGTGTAAATATTTATCTTTAATTTTACCATATTTTTTTCTGGATTTTTATCTGATTTAAAAATGACAAAAAAATTATAAAACCCAAAAATCAAGGTATTCTATGTACAAACGATACCCCAAAAATATCACTTTATGCAAACAATTGATTTTGGTTTTGATACCTTCATAAACGTTGTAGATCTCATCGAGAAGAGCAATTTTTGTGAAGAAATTTTTTTGAACTGAGGTCATTTGCTATTTCTTTTCTATTTTATCTTTCTATTTGTTTTCGATTTTGTGGGGTTGACACGTGGCAGCTCCTGGAGCCACCATGTGTCAGCCATTTTTAGAGTTTTAACTATTCGTTGTTATAAAAAGATAAACCGCTGCACGTGCGGGGCATGTACCTCCTCGCACGTGCCTTGGACATGCATCACCGGCCCTCTCCATTGGCCGCCACGTGGGACGTTGAGGATCGTCCGAGCTTGGCCGATCGGACGACCCCTGGACCGTCTCCCTCCTCTATGCACTTTCCCCTTTCCCAATCGAAATCTCTGTCGACCCTCTCGCGATTTTGCGCCACTTGCCACCACGATCTCTGCTCCCCAAGGATCTCACATCGATCTCCATCAATCGATCCCAACCAAATCCTGCGGATTTCGAGCGTCGCCAATCACCATCGTACTCGATCACCTTCCTCGTCCATTCCTCATCCTCCAGCTATAAAAGCTTCACCGTCGCCCCGTCCTCAGTCATCTGCTGATAGAGAATGAAGCTCGGAGGTGACATCTCCGACGCCTTCCCGCGACGAGGTCCGGTGGTCCATCCACTGTTGCAGCGCGACCTTCCTCCACCGCCACTGCTCTGCTCCGACTCCGGTCGTCGAGCCAATGACTATGCCATCTTCATCGACCACCTCTGCCTTCAGCATCCTACTCCGACTTCATCATACACCATCGAGCAACGCTTCCTTGCCATTCATCATCGATAACCTTCAGCTGCTGTCGATTTCCAGGCACCATCGGGCATTTCTCCAGCAACCATCGGGACGCTCGACCACGACCACTACTCCGCCGGTATTCCGCTTCTCTGCCTTCGGGGAAGAGATCTGAGGCCTCCACCACATGCCACACACGTAGGCTGGGGAAGGACAGAGGAAGACCCCGCCCCCGCACGTAACCCCACGTGCTTGTGGTGGGAAAACAATATAAACAACCCTTGGATTATCTTTATTTGCACAACAGTCCGCCAGACCAGAGGTCACGTGCTATCACGTGATCCTCTAGCAAATTTGTAGAAGAACCCCCTGGCTTATTGGTATATATATTTTAATCCTTTTGCTACACTTTCATATTTATTATCATTTGCAGAAATACCCCCGTGTTCCTCCTTCATTTCAAACTTCTACATTGCATTATTTTATTTATCAAGAATTGGCATTGTGTATTACAAGTAATTCTCTACATTATGGCATGTGTTTGATATTTTTGTGATTTATAGTCAATTAATAATTATTTGTTTTGTGAAAATTGCATATTTTGCCCATATCGTGCTCTGAATTTCATAACTAATTAACAGTTGCTCTAAAAGATGCCAAAAATTAAATATTGTAGAATTAATTGTATGTTACATTGTGCCCAATAAGAATTGCATTTGCATTCATGGTTTGCCTTATAAAAATCATTTTGCATATTTCAATATTTAATTTTTAACAGGTATTAAAGCTGATATTTTTGAGGTTTAGCATTTTTCTGAGAACCATCGCTTAGTGATGGATCTTGGATAATTTTATCCCTAAAAAATAATTAGGTTTAATATTTATTATAATTAATTATTGAAATTCACTGTGTTTACATTCAAAAATTCATAAAAAATTCAACTTGCATCTAAAAATTCCAACGAAATTGCAATGCATTCATTTTGTTGTAGTTGTCATCTTGGCCAAGTTTCATATTTTTCAGACATCGTTTGATTGATCTTTACATTTTAGTCCCTAAAATAGGCCAAAGTTGCTGTTGCATCCCTAATTGCATTAAAATTTACAAATGTGCACGAACTTGATAGAAAAAATTATAGGATGTTCCTTTGCCTCCTTGTGTTCGACCTTGGGACTTGCCCAAATAAAATAAATATAAAACCACATTGATTGAAATTGACTAAATTTTGTGTGGTTATTTCTTGACTGATTCCGATTGCCCGCCTACAACGAAACGACACATTCATAATTTAGCACACAATGATCCATAATCGATAGATATTTTAACACATGCAATTCACGATTCGTCAGATGGCACCGTTGCCGGGGAGGCAAATGGCTAAAAATTTTTGTTCAATTTTTTGCATTCGGGTAGTCTGACCCCCGAACTTTTCATTGTAAATTCCATTTATCTTTCTACGTTTATTTTTATTTTATTTTTGATACATTTTTGAGTCACTCTCTTACATTTTCTCTCTTATTTTTCTTGCGAGGTACCCGGCGTACATGGAGCAATTTTTCAAGAACCGACGCAGCTTCACCGATTTCCGAAAAGCCGCATTAAAAATTAAGATCGAGTCGAGTCTTGAGAGAGCGCAGAGTCTAGGATTTTATTTTCTGCAATTTTTTCTGGTAATTACTTGCTAATTTATAGCGGTGTTCGTTTGGACTCTCGCGTGTGTAAAAGACCTTTAACTTTTTCTGTGGTGTGTCTTGTCCTGTTTCACTCTCCGGTGAGGGTGGGGCCCGACTTGAGTGGCGCTTAGGATATACTTGCACATAAGGCTCTTAGAGCATTTAAAATTTTTGATTGTGCTCTTAGGACCTAGGGCCACACTTCACTTTAATTGAGAAGCATAATAGATCGTTCAATTTAGTCAAATTCAACTCAATTCTATCCCGCTAATAGAACTTTCTACTAGGTTCGATTTTTCATCGGCTTGCATTGCATCCCACATGGAGATTGTGAAGAATCATTGTAAGTCTTCTATCGAAGCATAACATCTTGGGTAAATTACAATTTGGGTCCCCATCTATGGGTCTGATCACAGAATGGGTCCTGATCTTTAAATTGTAACGATTCGGATCCCAAATCATTTAGGAAATGGAAATTTTGGGGTTCATGACGAATATGCCCTTGTTAGGAAGGGAATGGGGGTTGGGTTTCAACTTTTAAATAAGGGCATAATCGTCATTAGCCCCAAAAAGTTCATTACATTAATGGCCCTAGGATCCGAATCGTTACAATTTAAAGATTGGGACCCATTATGAGATCGGACCCATAAATGGGGACCCAAATTGTAATTTACCCTAACATCTTTGTTTTTCCCGTGCATCTGCTTTTCCCGAATTTCTCCCTTATGTTTTGTCACATAATTTCAAAAGGAAATCAAAACTGGACAGTATACATGCTTTTGTACTTACTTAATTTTTCAGTGTTCACCTAATTAAAATTGGGACTGCTAAATATAGTCGATTTTAAATAACCAATGAAATCAAGAATTTTTACGGGAGAGCAACACCGACCTTGGATGTATTTATTTTTCTGAGTAAGCTAGAGATGACACTTAAGGTAAGAGCCCAACTCTGAAATTCTCGTTCAGACTAATGATTCTAAAAATGATTAGCTACTTCTTAGTGAGGAATACGGGTACCCGATAAACGGTTCGAATTTCCTTAGCAGAGTGGGTGGTTTAAATGACACTGCCCAAGGCTCCGTCCTTAAGTAACACGGTAGCCATTTTATGGTCCATGCTTACACCTATACTGGCTGAAAGTAGATGCAACTAGTCGTAGGAATTCAAGACAGTCTTTAAGAAAATCTTCGGCACCTAATAGCTCGCTAATTATCTTCCAAGATTATCTTATCACGAATTAAAATTGAAAAGATAATAGTTGAATTCTTGCGTCTTCATTGTGTGAGTTGGTGAACTCGAGGTTTGATTTGTGTTTGCATTGGTGTACTTTAATCGCTTTCGAAGACCAAAAGCCGCACATTTGTGCCATCAATCTTCTTGATTAAAACTTCTTCTGAATATACTGTGCACTTGCACCAAGATCAACCATGTCGATTCATCATCAACCTCCTTTGACAAAAACAGGACAATGGTCCGAATACCCATCTGACCTATATTATGAAAATGAATTTGTTTTGGTCAGTCCCAAATAGATCAAATCCTCTTCTTTCATAATCCCCCAACATTTGAGGGAGATTTTCACTCTTTAATGAATTTGGTCCCCTCATTTAATTCCAAGCCATTCTACTCGAATCATCCGACCACAATGACCATTTACTATCCTAGACTGAATCGGCTTATTCTTGGTTTCTCGCTGAAACTAATGAACCATTTCAAGATCAAGTCACTTTTAAGTCTCATGATTGGACGATAAACCAAATTCAATCACACCAAATGGAGAGGATCTCACTTAATGATGATCAATGTTGGATTGACCGTGACGATCAGACCCCTATCGTCCAACCTGAGTACCACTCCTTTAATCAGCTTATACATATAGAGGACCAAATAGATGATATCGACATATATGCACCCTATATGACTCCATTATTTGAGAATACAATCAATCATGACCACAGAAGTAGACTCTACTCAAACCAGCATTGCATACCTGAGTCATGATATGTTGAGTATGAGACCTACAGATTCCCACAAAATCCTTCCACTGAGCAGCCTCCTTCCATAATATTTGAGGAGAAAATTTCAAAAAATAACAATGATATATTGGATAATAAAAAAGAATCTCCTCCCAGCTCATACAGGAAAATGGAAGAGAAAATGACCGGATCAAAAATTAAAAAACAAGAAGACACACCGACTGCTCCCATGATTGATCAGGATGATATTTCTAGGGTAAATAAGAAAATCTGAATCGATGGAGGAAAAATTCAGAAAATTTACTGACCTACTCAGTTTATTTTATGGGAGCTCAGATATGAAAATGAATGATGAAAAAGATTGGATCTCATGTTGAAAATTCTGAGGATATTCGGAAACCTAGAGAATATGTTTGCCTTAGGGACAACTCTGACAGCAACACTTCTGCATATTACTCCTCTAGGAATGAATACGCCTCTAACTCTTAGAACATCAAAGCTCCTGCTCATTTATGGAAAAAACATCACCACACCACACAGAAAATACCAAAAAAATGAAATATTCAAAAACACCCAAAAATTGAAAATCCAAAAAAATACATAAAAATTGAAACTGAAGAAGATCTGAAGAATTTGGATCTTGCTTTACGGAAAGCACGGGAGAAAAGATTGATATTTGAACTTCCCTTTATACATGCCATTGATGACTCACCAATTAATATCCTCCTGACCTTTGTATTTAAAGAACTCAAACTCGGACCTATTAGGAAGATACGAGAGATCATTCAATTGGGATAAAGCGACCGAGAGGAACCATTTCTGTCATCATGACATTCCAAGGTGCTCCGCTCAAAGTAGACTTCACGATCATTGATATTGAGCATCAAGGAGAATTCCCCCAGTCTCCAATTATTTTCGGAAAGACATTCTTAGTATTGGCTAAGGCAATTATTGAGTGTGAGACTCGGGAAATCAATTTTACAGCATTGGAAGCACTTCGATCTCGCCCAGTCTTTGAGGAACCCCGATTTTCTGAGGCAACCCACGAAGTCCTCGACAACCATAACCATAAAGCAGTAGAAGAGATCTACCCCATTGCTACACCTGAGATAACGGTTGTTGATGAGACTATTGCTTTAGAGACTCTTCCCCCTGCTCCATTCCCAGCTGCTCTCACCATGGAAAATCAAATATATGAATCATATGATCTGGAGACTTATGCATGGTCGCACCCTGGGTCAACGTATTCTGACTACCTTGATCACATCAATTCGACACAGGAATGCTCCAACATCAAATCAATTGAGAATGAACATGCAGAGACTCTCCCCACTATTTCAATTGCTGCGGATCTCACAATAGAAGAATGTTTCTTATATGATTCTAAGACATATGCATGGTGGCCCCTGGGTCAACCTACTCTGAATACCTTGACCAAATAATCCCAAATTAGGAGTTCACCAACATTAAGAAGACTAAGAACAAACATGCAGGACAAACATTGACTAAGGAGAAAAATTCCAATAGTTATTCATCTGGAGACTCAAGTGGACCAACACCTTCACGAGACAAAATGACTACTCCTTCATCAAAAAAGAAAGTCACCTTTGAACTTCCGGAAGAGTAATCATCTGATGATCCCTCATCAGGTCCTGAAAAGGTGATCTACATGAGTGAAGTTTGTTCGGCTGTTCTAAAACCATATCTTCGGAAGGATCCAAACTTCGATTCCCATTGGATGACTCCCGTTCCTCACTATTATTCATCCAAAGCCGATGCTCCTGCTCTCATCAAATACACTGGAATTATTTCTTATACTTAGACTGGTCCTTCAGAGTATTCATCTGAGGACAAATCGCTTGATCCCAAGAAGGAACAAATTCTGAGAAAACAATCGAAGAAATAAAAAGAGAAGAATATCTGGAGTGTGTCCACTTTCAAATACTATTCCTATGAGGATAACTCTGATGATGGTTACCTTTCATCTAACTCATATGCTTCATCTAATATCCAACATGATTTCTCCGAGGATAACACTGATAATAGTTGGGAATCATATGCTTCATCTCCTTCTCATCATTACGATCTCCCACCACATGCTCACAAGAAGATCGGCCGAAAACCACCTTAATCATCGGCTACCCACCCTCTCTCCTGACCACATCGGTCTCCTTGTACATTTTCTTCTTCTACTTAGGCCAAGGCCTAAGAGTAGGGGGGACCGATGCCATCTGTACATACCATTCTCCCCATCTCATGATCATTCCCTTTCCACCCTTCTTCCTTACTTAGGTTGACTAGAGCCTAAGTATCGGGGGAACCGATGCCCATCTATATATACTCTCCTCATTCACATATCCCGACCACCTCATCTTTGCTCTTCTTCTATACTTAGAATGTTCACAACCTAAGTATAGGGGGCAGGCCGATATATCTTTTTCTTTTACTCTCTTACGTTTAGCCCGAGCTATGTCTTCTTTACGCTTCTTGTGCTCGGCGGACACAACACTCGCTAAGTATAAGGTGGTATATATATATATACTGTGTATATATTTTACCCATATCTCGTACTTTCGCATAAGTCTACATGTATTTACGAGGTGGGTAATTAATTTGAAACAACAACAACAACAACAAAAAGAAAAAAAAGCATTTTGTTACTAACACTGACTGTGTCCTACCTGAAGTTTTTGAAAAACTTCTTATTCATTTTTGCATAAAAATTCTAAAAAAATAATAAAATAAAAAATTTACCTTGCACAAAAAAATACACAAAAAATTGTGTTTGCATTTTTCACACTTGCACTTCATCCATGATTACATTCATTTGCATCTGTGAAAAGTCCTTGGGTTCTGAACTGAGTTATGAGCAGAAACCGAGAGTGATTTGGACTTAACCTTAACCCACCGAATTTTCAGAGGAACTTTACCGAGAAATAGGCTTTTAGAAGCTTCAGGTTTTTGACTTAATTCTTTGAGTTCCACATCACAATGTCCAGCGTTTGACTCTTAGTGTCTAACCTGGTCTCTTCACTCTGGGTACAACTCTGGAATAAGGAATTAATTTGTAATCTCGCACTATACACTTAGCTCAACTCATACGGGATGTTGGAAGACTGTGTGAGTTTCTTTTTTGGTAGCGTGGAAATCTAAAGACCGGAGTACGGGTTGAAATAAAGTTTCGGAAAAGGGATCGATGGCTGGGTACAATTTTTTCTAAGACCCCAAAACATGTACGGAAAAAAGATTCTATATCCGTAGGGATACAACAATATCCAAGCAGAATCACAAAAAATCCAAATACAAAAGCAGCCACTACCAAATAAATATCTTACCAAAAAGGTCCAAGCTTTAAGAAAACCTGCAGATCTTGGTGAAGACTCGGCTACACTGGCCAACTTCACAAGGAGAGGTGACTACACTGGCCACGCTTTTATTCTTTTCTCCTTCTTCTAAACTTCTCCCCCATTTTGATTGTGAACATAACGCGACAAACCTTAGAAGGAAATACCAAACTCCCCAAGGACGAGTTACTGGAGAGGAGATTTGCATGGTAGTCCGACATTCTGGATGGGAAGAGATAAAACCTTTCACACACATGAGTCGATTGTTCAATGTTCATAGGTATGCATTGGGAGGAGGATTGATCTAAGATGACTTCTGAGCCGAAACTGTGACAATGATGTGTAGAATTTGAAGGCTGTTGATTTTAAAATTATAAGTCTGATAGAAGTTCCACCAAACTAATAATCCAAAGGTCAAGTCTAGTTTTATTTTCACCTTCAGCTGTTTGGAATGGAAGCCAATCTCATTTCACCTCATGGCATTTCTTTTGATGCTCAGGGACGAGCATGTTTAAGTATAGGGGGATGATGAATCTCAGATTCACCACTCTAAAAGTCATTAATTAAGCTCAAATCCCTATAAATCATTGGCATTTCTTTACTTATTCTGCATAATTAGCATTCATGCATGTTTTGATAAGAATTGCATTTTATCACTTATTTTTGCACAAAATAAGAACCCAACCAAAATAGACATGTAAATAGCCTAACTTCTCTGATTTTTAATTGATTCATGCTAACTTCGAATAACCCAAAATCACCTCCACTATGTACATATCACTAACAAGAATAAATGAAAAATACAAAAAAATCACTAACCAAATAAGTGGACCAAAAACCCAAACCCTAATTCTAGGATTTTTGGACTAAAACCCTCATATCTTCCACATCCAGTGTCCATTTTGATCCTACTCACTTTTTAACTAATGTACATGCAATTATCTTCAAAACAAGACCGAGTTCAAGTGAATCCGAGTTCATATGTGAAAGTTGGAGTTTGGGCCTCTTATGTACATTTTGTATTTTAGCGGTTTTTGACCTATTATTTTATGTACATAATTAATCCATTTTATTTTATTTCCTTTTCATTTGTCTTCTTTGATAAAAGGTTTAATAAAAATGTATAAAAATCCAAATCCAAATTGAGTTTAAAATCAAAGAAACTAACCGAGTCCAAGTCTTCACTATATGTATGTACAAAATTAATCTTTTTCATGTTTTATTTTATTTCTTATTTTTATTAATTAATAAAAATCCAAAAAATAGATTTATGTGTATATATTTATCTTTGATTTTACCATATTTTTTTACGTATTTTTATCTGGTTTAAAAATGACAAAAAAAATTATAAAACCCAAAAATCAAGGTATTCTATGTACATGGGATACCCTAAAAATATCACTTTATTTAAATAATCGATTTTAGTTATGATGTCTTCATAAAAGTTGTAGATCTCATCGAGATGAGCAATTTTTAAGAAGAAATATTTTTGATCCGAGGTCATTTGCTATTTCTTTTCTATTTTTTCTTTTGATTTATTTTTCGATTTTTGTGGGGTTGACACGTGGCAGCTCATGGAGCCACCCCGTGTCAGCTATTTTTGAGGGATTTAATTATTTATTTTTATTAAAAAATAAAAATAAACCATCGCATGTACGGGGCACGTGCCTCCTCGCACGTGCCTTGCACGTGCATTACCAACCCTCTCCTTTAGCTGCCACGTGGGGTGTTGAGGACCGTCCGATCTCGGCCGATCGGACGACCCCTGGATCGTCTCCCTCCTCCGTGCAATTTCCCATTTTCC
The DNA here is from genome assembly GCA_037367405.1 of Ottelia alismoides. Taxonomy (NCBI): domain Eukaryota; kingdom Viridiplantae; phylum Streptophyta; class Magnoliopsida; order Alismatales; family Hydrocharitaceae; genus Ottelia; species Ottelia alismoides. The sequence goes on from JAZKJV010010688.1 coordinate 704,264, forward strand.
AATCAAAATATCCACTAGCCTTATCATGATTTTGCGCCACCCGCCGCCCCGATCTCTTTCCCCCACAGATCTCAAGTTGATCTCCATCAATCGATCCCATCCAAATCCCGCGGATTTCTAGCGCCGCCAATCACCATCGTCCCTGATCACCTTCCTCGTCCATACCTCATCCTCCATCTATAAAAGCTTTACCACCGCCCTGTCCTCAGTCATCCGCCGATAGAGAATGACGCTCGGTGGTGACAACTCCAACGCCTTCCTACGACGAGGTCCGGTGGTCCAGCCACTGTTGCAGTGCGGCCTTCCTCTGCTGCTACTGCTCTGCTCCGACTCTGGTCATCAAGCCAATGACTAAGCCATCTTCATCGACCACCTCCGCCTTCAACATCCTACTCCAACTTCATCATCCACCATCGAGTAACACTTTCCCACCATTCATTATCGACAACCTTCAGCCGCTGCCGACTTCCAGGCATCATCAGGCGTTTCTCCAATAACCGTCGGGACCCTCGACCATAGACACTTCTCCGCCGGTCTTCCTCTTCTCCACCTCTTTCCTCCAGCGAGCCACCGGGGAAGAGACCCAAGGCCCTCGCCATGTGCCACGTACGTGGGCTGGGGGAACGACAGAGGAAGACCCAACCCCCGCACGTGACCCCATGTGCTTGTGGTGGGAAAACTACAACAACAACCCCCAGATTATCTTTATTTGCACAACAGTCCGCCAGACCATGGCTTACGGTATATATATTTTTTAATCTTTTTGCTACAATTTCATATTTATTATTATTTGCAGAAATACCCCTATGTTCCTCCTTCATTTCAAACTTCTAAATTGCATTATTTTATTTATCAAAAACTAGCATTGTGTCCTACAACTAATTCTCTACATTATGGCATGTGTTTGATATTTTTGTGATCAATGGTTAATTAATAGTTAATTGTTTTGTGGAAAATTGCACATTTTTCCCATTTTGTGCTCTGAATTTAATAATTAATTACCCCTTGCTCAAAAAATTGACAAAAAATCACATATTGTAGAATTAATTGTATGTTACATTGTGCCCAAAAAGAATTACATTTGCATGCATGGTTTGCCTTGTTAAAATCAATTTATTTATTTCAATATTTAATTTTTAATAGATATTAAATCTGATATTTTTAAGGTTTAGCGTTTTTCTGAGAACCATCACCTAATGGTAGATCTTGAATAATTTTATCCGTTAAAAATAATTAGGTTTAATATTTATTATAATTAATTATTGAAATTCATTGTATTTGTATACAAAAATTAATAAAAAATTCATCTTGCATCTAAAAACTCCAAAGAAATTGCAGTGCATTTGTTGTAATTGTCATCTTGGCCAAGTTTCATATTTCTCGGACATCATTTAATTGATGTTTAAATTATAGTCCCTAAAATGGGTCAAATTCGCATATTGCATCCCTAATTGCATTAAAAATTACAAAAAAAGACCGCATCGAAAATCATGCATGAACTTGATAGAAAAAATTCTAGGTTGTTCTTTTGCCTCCTTATGTTCGATCTTGGGACTTTCCCAAGTAAAATAAACATAAAACCACATTGACTAAAATTGACTAAATTTTGTGTGGTTATTTCTTGAATGATTATGATTACCCGCCTACAACGAGACGACAAATTCATAATTTAGCGCACAATAATCCATAATCGACAGATATTTTAACACAGACAATTCACGATCCGTCATTAATATCGATTCTGAATTTTAGGTTGTCATAAACCAAGTGTTATGAATCTCAACATGCATTATGTAAATGTGGAAGTGTATGAGAAACATCCAAATTATTGGTTAGCATTTTTGTGCTTTTTATTCTTTTCCATTTTTTTATTTTAAAATAAAGTTAGGTTTATTTTCAAAACATTTGTAAATCTTAATTACATTTTCATTTTTATGAAAAGATTTTGAAAAGTATTTTACAAACCATGTCACATAGATATACATTTTCCAAACATTTTTCAAAGATTTTTTAAACAAGTGGACTATATTTTTACAAATCTACGTAAAATATTTTTCAAAGATATGTCACGAAACATATGTTTTTTAAACATTTTACATAGATTTTCCAAAACAAGTAAACACCATTTTTACAAACAATGTAAAATATTTTTCAAAAATTTGGTCACATGGGTATATAATATTTTTCAAATCATTTTATAATCATTTTTACAAAATCAGTTCAAAAAATACTTACCCTTAGCCCAAAAAGTTTTGAAAATTTTTAAAATATGAGTTATGGCTAAAGTATATATGAAATATTTACAATAGACCCCATATGCATGTCCTCATAGCACTAAGTGATATGAAGCCATAGCTCATACTAAATAGACATGGATATACACAAACTGATACTAAGAAGAGAGGGTTGTGAATGAGTGAATTAGTGAATCACAGGTACTTGGTTTGGAGGATTAGCACATCACGAAAGCGTGAAAATCACATCAAATGTGATCTAAAGCGACTAGTCATACTAGTTGCTCATGGCAACAGAAAATAAAAATTTCAAACAATGAACCCACATGATTTGAGAACCATTCTCAAATCATTTCATCAACACATACAACTACAAGGAATACCTCTTGAAGCATATTTGTGATTGTGGTCTCTAATGTAATAGACCTCTTGTCTCAAGTCTGATCCGACGGAGGAGATGCTTGACAACATATGGATGAGACATGCACTTCTCGCAATCCAAGTTGAAGATCCGAGCAATGAATCTCTGATTTCGTCTCACGAAATCTGAAGTCTTCTTAACGAGCAAGGAGCACCAAAGAAGACAGAGATCCACGAACAATCGATCTGGCATCACAATGACGTGCAACGACAGAGACATTCTCTAGGTCAAGATGTGGATGGCCATACTTGAGAGAGAGGGGGCGTGTAGAGAGAATGGAGGAGAGAGTTTGCTATCACAATTATGTCATCAAAAAGAATAGCGAGGGTTGCCCTTTCTTTTGTAACAAATTGGATGTCAATGGATCCTAACCCATGTGCTCACAAAATAAACAGTTTCAATTTCAATCAATGGCCATTATTTTATTGCATAAATTTACAAAAATATTAACTTTAAATAAATCAAATATATTGTAAATAATTTAAAACACGTTAAATTTAACTCAAATCAATATCACATGATTTTAAAGGAAAGAGGAGGAGCCTCCTTCCCTTAATAGAGGGAATGACCATACACGGAGTTGGACTCCTTGGACATCCCCCCTCTTCAAGGGGAAGGTGATCCTCTTTCTCCTTAATTGAGAGATCTTGTATCTCTCCATAAATATCACATGTGTAACAACAATTGTTGCATAACTATTAGCAACAATAATTCTTAATTATTTTGTGATAATTTCAATCATACCATTGATAATTGTGAATCATATTCACTCATCCAATATAAAATGTAAATTATATTTTCAATTAATTATTTAGTGTAAATGTAATTCACATCAATATTTAATTCGTAAGTACCATTTACAAATTGAAATCACATTTATAATATACATGATTAATATGGATAGTGATATCCTCATTATTCATATCCTTGAGTAATTAAATCATATTTATTTATCTTGGATCTCCATTCTCAAGTACGTAAATAATATTAATCATATTCATATTATTCATAAAAAGTAAATCACATTTAACTATCAATTTCCCAATACTCAGATATATAATCAATAATGGAATTATTATTGAACTCTTTCAAGAATAAAGCACTTTCTCAATGGATACTTGGAGATAAGGACATGGCGACTGTACGTTCCATGTATAGTGACTTGGGTATTGAGATAATATCTCAAATCCAGATCTCGGAGACCTCTCATAGATGTTTGATTAAATCAAAGTCATAAATCTAATCTTCACATTATATCCGAATCGTATTCAGATTAATGTCCAACATTTGGACTAAGATCATATTACTTCTCTATGGAGAGGAGTCACTAAAATCCAAACATGTTTCATCACTCATTCAAAATGGAAGTGTCTCAGTTATACAATCATTTACGATCACATCTTCCTTGAGTATTCCTAATCAACGTACATCCTACATACTGGAAGACCTAGAATAAACCTAATAGATTACTTTTAAACTATTTTCTTCAAGGTTATCATTAAGGTCCTTATTTAGTCATTGGGAGTTGGTATCGATCATATACTTTCCAAAAGCATATATTATACCTAGGTATTGATCATATACTTTCCAAAAGAATATATCATATACAAATTCAATCAAACTTCCAAAGCAAGATGACCGTGCATGGAATTTCCCCAATATCTCGTGAGTGAGCTCATGTCTTCTAATTCAGTAATGAACCTGTACGATCCCTTTGAGAGATCGCATTACACACACTATCGGTCCACCAAACATACATACTCAAACATATAGTAACATATCTATCTCTGGTCAGAGGATGCGCACCTATATCGTGACAGTATATAACATAGGCCTTGGTTATCTTGATCTCATTAAGTCAACTCTTTGACCTAACTTATCTAACACCTCCGAATCTCTATTCCTATGCAGAGGATCTGTATCAAGAGGTTAGTTAGATATCATCCTTTAAAGAAAACTTGTCATATTCTTCTTAAATGAGAGATCCTTTCTTAATAATCATTTGGTTGTTCCTGATGAGTCCTCAATCTAACTATTTAAATATCATCCAAGCACGACCTCGATGATTCAACATTTGAATCAATAGTTGTATGATCATTAAGATGGCCATGGTACATAATTATAATTGTACTAAGGGACCTATTATGCAAACTAGTTATTCTTCATTTCAGATCATTGAGTAAATTGCAATAACATTTATTACATAATGTGTCGCCGTGGGCTCATATGTCCAACAATCTCCCATTAGCCCAAAGAGCCATTTAATGGGCTAATGTTTAAATCCGCACGCATGTGATAATCATAACCTATTTAGAAAAATAGCTTTGTTGGATGACCAGTCAGACTGTTCCCAAGATATGAAACTAAGAACAAGGAACCCGACTTGAACAATAAGAGAAAACTCGGTTCCCCCTATACTTAGGATGAAAATGAATCATAAGTATAATAATATGATCTAAGGTAGAGGGAACCTAGACACCATGATGTTAAAAAATCTGTTTGGATGTTGAATCTAAGGAGATGGAAAAATAGAGTCTAATGTTTAAGAGTCAAAACAATAATCATAAACAAACCTAATAGTTTCACCAACTAACATATGAAGCCCAACAAATATTGGCCAATTTATCTTGTCCATTTTATTGGTGAAAATCCAAAGTTTGAGTCCATTATGAACACATGTATAAAGTAGGATTTGAGCGCTATCCTATGGATGCGTCTTCACCTCTTAACATGCATGAAAAGTACATGTGAATAATGATGGGTTTTCTCCCCCAATACAATATTGATTTTAACTCCATGTTAATTAAGTCTACTTGTATTTAAGATTCCAAATTTTAGGACCTTAGTTGTTACTTGTAATTAATGTCTGAGCACATAAAACATCGTATATTAGCCAGTCCCATTTCCTTTAGACCTTGAGTTATAAAGCATAAGATAGAGGAGTTCGAAAAAAACAATGGAAGCAAAAATATTGATGCATGCTTGAGGTATAGATACTCGTATTTCTTCATAGATCTCTTCATGAGTATGCAAAACAATATATAAAAATCTATCTATATGGATAAAAGTCGAAAAAGCTGCACCTAAACATGCTTCTATTAGCAAGGATAGAATTTAATTAAATCTGAGCTAATCGAAACATGACTATGTGCATATAATAAATCTTATGAGATAAGTGAATACCATACGATGTTGTTAGTGTGTCTTAATGATAGATTTAAGAGCCACATGCCTAATACTGATTTAGGACACTCAATTGAGTCCGACCCGATTTAGAGGTAAAACAGACTTAACATACCATGAATAAAGTCCAAAGTCCATAACACATGCATGAGTTCTCAATCAAGAACCACGATAAAGACAAATAGGCATACACACACACACACACACAAAATTGCATATATTAACTACAACAACATGATAATCTTCAATGTCTTGAAGGAATCTCTCGCAACTCCTCTCTATTGGCACTCTGAGCTCCGAGCATTCCATCCTATGTACTTATCTGAGTGTCCTAGAATCTACAGGCCCTAGTGATGAATGATATATTCAAGGTGTCTAACATCTGGTCTTGGAGGGTATGTAGTGTCCAACAAATCATATCCGACAATTGTTGTATCGGCTGCTCTCAGAGCACTCAACACCCGAACAGATCGTGCCAATCAACAATTAACCCAATTATGATTATGCAACAAATACAAGTGAGATAAAATTTATTATACCCTACAAATAAATGTATACAATATGCAAATGTAGAGTTCAAACCACAAAGGAGCAATGGAGATAACAACAGGAATTGACAATCTAATACATAATCAACAAATGTTTTTGCGTGTTTTTATATGTTATTCTATTTTTTATGGGTTCTTAATTATATATTAATGGATTTTTAATATATATTTGAATTTCATACTTTTTCTTTTATATTTGTTATTTTCAATTATATTTTTTTCTTTAATATGCAATAAGTATATATATTAATAAGTATAAGATAAATATTATATATGCTATAAATACATAATATATATAATCAGTAAAATACAAATAAGTACAATATTTTTTATTTTTTAAATGTTTTAAATATATTCAGGGTATTTATAATAATAGTTAAAAGTAATAATAAGTAATACAATATATAAAGACTATACAAGGTTTTCTATTTATAAATATAACTATATGTACTCAAAAAATTTCAAAATAAAATGTTTTTATTTTTTATTTATTTTTGCATATTTTCTTGTAATTTTTGCTAAATTGTATGTATTGTAATTGAATATAAATGTTGAAATAGTGACTTATAATAATATGTTGGATTGTTTTGGGATTTACCAATAGATAAATATCTCAAAAATTAACAAAACTATTTTTAATATATAATATATATAATAAATAATATATACTTTATACAAAATTTAGAAATTGAAAGAATTATATTTGGCAATTTTTATAATTTTTAGCGATTTTGATAATCTTTTTAAGGTTTTTTATTTTAAGGGTTTCGTTAATATTTAGTAAAAATAAAAGGTCAGAAATCAAGTAAGCAAAAATAAATATACATTATTTTTTTGAAATTTTCAAAACATTTTTATCATATGGATTTAAAATGTAAAATAGTAAAATGCATTATTTTTGTATGTTTATAAATAGGAAAAAAATTTAATTACCTCAAGAAAAATATATGTGATTTAAAATGGTTTTGGGCACTTAAGATAATTTTCGTATAATTTTTATATGTAGAATGCTATTTTTAATAATTAAAATACAAGAAATGAAATTAAATGTACTAACGGGGACCTAAATGCAATTTAAATAAGATTTCAATGCATTCTAGAACTCTCTACAGAATTACAAGGGCATACATGCAAAAATATCCAAATATATCAATATTAAGCGTACTGGCCAGGGTACTTTTGTAATATACAAAAAGTTCCCGGCCCTACTTGCAATTTTCCTCAAAAATATTCCATTGCTATTTGAAATATTTCAACCAAACAATAACACAAACCCAGAGGGGTGCCCTCACAAAATGCCTAGTCCTCTCACATGCACAGACACGTGAGGTGATGCGTATTGGATAAAGTGCAAATATAGAAAGTTTAGGGCACTAAGAGTACATATAAACAATATTTGAACTACAATTGAAAGTTTAAGGGATAAAAATAAAATACAAAAAAGTATGGCAGAGGATGCAATATACCTCTACGTGTGTGCCCGGATACTAGATCTGACTCACTGACATGTATCACGCTCAACTGCTTGATCTGATGGCATAGGGTGAGCGGATCTGACGACTGCTGCTCCACCTAGGATGAAGGCTTGATGGAATGATGCTGGAGCCGGTTGGAAGAATAGGGAATAACACCTCTTCCTCGTGGCATCGATCGGTCGACGTTCATCACTACAACCACCTAGAAGTCTCATCGATGGTGCAAAATGGAGTTGGTGCTCCTACATATTGACCGGTAGGCTCAAAAAGGTCCGGGACCCATCTATAGAGTCTTGGAGAGATTGGTAAGTCGGATATCCTTGGTTACCTCCAACCGAACAAAACTTGACCCAAGTTGGGCCCTCAAGTGTAAGAACCTGTAGGGTTAGCTTGTAAATGAAAAGGTGAAGGTCTTGGGTTGATTTGGGGCCAAAACAAAGTGAGATGAGTCAAAGCGGAGGTCTCCATCGTGTGGTGGAGGTGGAGACCTTGATCTCATTACTTGTGCAAAGTCAAGGTGTATGGAGGGATGATGGAGGTTCGTAAGTGAAGGAGGAAGATAATGTGGTGGTCGACGAGTTGAACCATGTGATGGAATGGCGGTGAACATAGGTTGGAGCACCAACTATAGCGAATTATGATTTTGGGATTTTGAGCTAATATGAACCAAATAGAATGAAATAAAATGCGTATCTACCCTAATACTGATTCAAAGAATAAAAAAACATGGAAAAGAGAGCTCACCTGCCATAGGATGTCCAGGAGCAAAAATTACAAGGAGGAGCTCCGACGTGGTATGGATCTTCTTCGTTATTCCTTCTCCTTGCCGTGGATTGAAGGCTGATGACTCCTTATTACTGGGTGTCATACCAAAGCTCGATTCATGGGTTTAAGAGGCACTCTAGAGGGATAAAATTTAAAATTGGGCTGGAGGTGGCTATATATACAAGGACAACTTTAACTAGGGTTTACTCGAGGACCAAGACTCCATCAATCGAGGTATAACAAGGGTGTGAAAGAGCATGGATCGAGGAACAATTTTCATGAAGGCACCAAAGCTCGATTCATGGGGATAAAGGTCGTCCCAAGATGATTGGAGGGTTCTCTACAGAGGTGGAGGTCTCCATGGGCAATATGACAAAATCAGAAATGAATTTCATGCCCTTAAAGAATGACAACATTTTCTAGAATATCATCCAGCCTCTTAATAGATCCATCAGCAATTTAAACTATCATCCTGGTTTTCTTGAGAGGCCCAAGATGAAGAGACTGTACCATAGAGAAGGGTATTATATCAATTGATGAACCGCCGTCTAGGAGAGTGTTATCACCAGAATAGTCAGATTTGGAGCAAGTCACATGAGGTGTGGTAGTGTTCCCTTTCTTAAAATAGGGACGGTGAGAGATGGCGTAGGCAGTGGCCATGGTCAAGATGTGACGCTCAGATCTTCTCCTTCGCTTTCTCTTCTTGTGTTGAGGAGTAGATAAATCTGTCATGGTCTGTTGAAGTGGGGCTTTAATTATCTCATGAAGGGTGGCCATCACTTCGGGTTCAGTCAACATCTTTTTGAATTTTTGGACCTCCTCCATACAAGGTAGGAGATCGGAATCAACATGTACACGAGGATTACCAAGAGTAGTCTGTATAGTGGCATCCTCGGGGTCAAGGTTGGGACAGGCTGTGTGGGTAAATGATCGGGAATTTGGGTCCTCTCCTCACAAAATGAATCAACAATGTGTCTCTCGAAGTCTTTTTGGATTTTTGTTTTTTTCAATTTTTTTATTTTGGGTGATTTCAAGCTCTCATGATTATCCTCAAGTGAATCCATATCCTCAAATATTGGAGCAGCATTCTGGCTCTCATTTATGTTAAATAGATTGGAAATCCTCAAATTCATATGCTCCATCATCTGGTTTAGGGTCTCAAGTGTGGACAGCATGAAAGGTGACTCCAAAATTGCAGGATCAGGTGCGTGGGTTGGGGGTGGGTGAGAATCAAACTCCTCCGACTCCTGAAATAATGGGTTAGGCGGATATGCACAAAAATCAGGAAGAAGATCCTCCTGAAAAAAGGGAAGGTGGATCGACTAGAGGGTACGAGGTATCCGCGAAGATCAGATTAAAATAACCCCAGTCGGCCATATTCGAAACGAAAGATGAGATTGGGAGAGCACGAGGGTCAAGTCAAAAGATATGGAGAAAAAGGCGCAAATGCGCAGCATGATCTAGTAAACACACAAGCAATCAAACGCAATATAAACCCCCAGTTCACCAACTCAACGCAATGTGAAGACCGCGAAGGTTCGGTCTCTTAATCTTGTCTATTTTAGAGTTAGGTGATAATCACAAAAATTGTACAAATACTTAGGTTGAATTATGGGATTTGGGCACTAACATTAGTGTGTACGCGGACAAGTTAAAACGAATACAATGAGGGGGTTACTCTCCCCAAACAATGATTTTTCCTTATATTTATTTTGGGATTTTTACCAGGCAGACCCTATAATCTTTGTCAATGACCTCTACGACCTTTGAAATATCATAATTCCTCCCTCACCCCCATAAACTTGCTCCGTCTTACCCCACGAGCCCTACCGTTAAATTGGCACATCTAGAGTTAACTTCTTTGGGTTAAAAACGAGTTAATCTAACCAATCCATGATCCAACGGTTAGAATTAACTAAAAAAAGAAAAAATAATCCCCCATCCTCTAACAGGTTCCTACGGGAGGTTGGCGGTGGACCGGGAATTGTAGAGGTCGATGGAGGCGGCCTGTGCCTTGGCCTTCACAACTAGTGGTTTTCTCACGTCGATACAGACCACGTCCCAGACCAGCAGCTCTGCATCTTTGTAGATGTTTTCAGATCATTATTCTACGAAGCCTGCGGCCGGGTTGTCCACCCCACCTACGGCTCGGTAGGCCTCCTCTGGTCGGGGAATTGGCAGCTCTGCCAGAGGGCAGTGGAAGTCATTCTCAAGGGTTCCCCAATCGTCCAAATGACCTCGGACACAACTGCGGGGGTGCCCCTGCATTCGCTCCGAGCCTTTGACATAAGGCATGTGTTCAAGAATGAAACCGACGTCGTCGTCGACCTACACAAGGTCGCGAGAGCAAGTCATGCCTAGTTCAAGCACACGAGTGCGGCTGCAACTGGGACAAATCCAAGATGGGGGCAGTTCTACGTTTCACCGGGTAGGGTGAGCGAGGAGAACGAGAGTATGCTGACCGCGGAGGTGTCGATGCAATCAACCGAAGAGGATGGGTTAGGCGACGGAATTGTGAACGTCAAGTTAGAACCGAGCTTGTGCCTATGAATTGAGGGATGTTATATCGTTTTTACTGTTTGTTCATTTTAGTTGCATAGACGAAGATGTTGTGAAATAGTGTAGTTCTTATTGCAAGAAGACTGAAAACAGAGCGGGGGAACACTTCGAATCCCTTGATGAGGAGTTTGGACTGCTCCCTGGATAGGAAGGACTCGATCTTAAGATCGTTCCGGTTGCTCCAGTAGGTGGGGGGCCGGAGGTGGGGGGGAGGCTTTAAGCGGCAGCGGGGTGTCAAGCATGGGAGGCCGGCCGACCGGGGGGGGGGGGGGGGGGTGTGGCGGCGAGCCGCACGTGTTTAGGTGGAGGTGGAGGGTGGGAGTGGCACTTAAAGTAAATTTGATAAATAAAATGGGTATCATGTTAAAGAAGATAACGAAATCAGGTTAGTTTTAATGGTTAAATAGATGGAGGTTAATCACAGGGTCTTTACGGTAAAGGTTAACAAGTTTACGGGGGTGAGGGGGTAATTACGATGTTTCAAAGGTCATAGAGGTCATTGACAAAGATTACAGGGTCTGCCGGGTAAAAATCCCATTTATTTTAGGGTCAAGTTTTCTTTAGTAGTCCCAAATTTTAGTCAGTTATCACTTGGTTAAAATATTTTCAAAGAATCACATACCGAGTGTCCAATTTGCTTTTTACTTTATGTGAGTGAAAACGAGGAAGGAGATCGAAAATGCCAATGCGCGATTAAAAACAATGATGCATGTCGGGGTTAGAGATGCGTACATTGTCGCCAGTACTCTACATGCAAGTGATATGTATAGAATTTAAATACAGAAAAATAAACTAACCTATATGATGCAAGTGAACCGTCCTAGATGATAGCTTCTATTAACGGGCAAGAACAAGTTAATTTGACTAAGTCTACTCAATAGGCACCGAAATTCTTATTTAGGATGTTTGGACCTAATTAATTACCTGACTCAAGCAAATTAATTAAAGCAATCAAGAGGTAGCTCACAAAATCTGCTGGAAACAAAGAAAAATAAGGCGATGAAAACAAGACGAGTTCCCCCAAGTGTATCGGCACTTGGCGAAACAGACCCCACAACCAATGAATGTCCTTTTTACAAGAGTTCAAATGCTAGAAAATCTCTCTCTCTCTCTCTCTCTATATATATATATATATATATATTTGTTTGGTCTCTTTCAAATCTTCTTCTCCTTTTTTCACGCTATCCTGTGGCATGGTGAAGAATCAAGCCGCCTCCACGTCGCTTAGGTGCTTCGGCTCTCCTAAGATTGCCTCCTTCGCTCCACGGGCCCTCGCAAGAAAAAGAAAAGAGAATGTGTAAGAAACACAATTATCAAATATGAGAAAAAATGAAATGAATGTAGTGGATATAAACAATGAAGTGAACAGAGAAAATGTAAATAGATATTTACAACCAAGAATAGCATGTCAAAGGAGAAAGCTAACTACCCTCGTCGTGCCTCCCCGACAACGACGCCGTTTTGTTAGGTGGAAAATCTGAGGGATTTTATTTTAATTTTGTGAGAATGTCGTTGCGATCCCCAAAATTCCTAGCTCAAACAAACAAATTTTTTATTTCTTTTTTTGCTACTTATTAACCAGTATAGCGGATAGGGTCGAACTCAGGGAGGCTACAAATCCTGAGGGTTATTCGATTAATCGAAAATTAATTAAGACAAAAACATGAATCTCAAAGGATAACTATCCTTGGTTTTTGTGATTTTTTTATTTTTTTATTTTTATTTCTAATTTCTTTGTATTTTCTGATTTTCAAATTTTTGTGGTTTTTAGTTTTGCAATTTTTTTGCAAAAAATAATGGAGCAATATTCACAAAAATACGCACACCAACTCTTTTTGTAATTTTTCAATTTATCAAAAATGCTTAGAAAAAATAAAATATTTTTTGGTTTCAAAAGTTTTGAAATGTTTTTGTGGATTTTTTTGGAATTTTCAATGTTTTTGTATTTTTTTAAAATCAAATAGTGGGAAATGTGAAATTTTACACAACCTGGAGTAATTTGCAACTTAAAAATATTTTAAGTGCCCAAAACTCCTGGCAATTATTTTTATGACATACTATATGCAAATATCTACAAGTATGAACTAAAATAACTATTTTTGGATTTTTGTAGAATTTTCTATGATTATTATAAATTTTTTCGTATTTTATAAGTTTTTGGTTTTTTATTAATAATTGATGCACGGAATTTTGGATAGAAATTAAAATATAATGAAATAAAACTTCTCTATTTTTTTTGGAATTTTTGGAGCAATAACCAAATTTTTATGAATTTTTGAATTTAAGATAGAGAAAAAGACATTATTTTTTATTTTTTAAAGATATTAATGGATGGCAAAGTGCAATTAAAAATTTATGCTAGAGAGCTAAGCACATCAGAAGTACAACATAATTTTTTGGAGATTTATTAATTAACAAAAATATTTATTTCACTGGAAAACACATGCAAAGTCAAGTCTGGAATTGCAGAACTAGTTCGCAAATATTCAAAGTTTTACAACCAAAATTAACAAGGAGTAAATTAGAGGGAAAAAGTGTAATTTACCTAAGGAAAGTGTGTTACACATGATGGCTCTTGTTGGCAAGGGCTTTTTCACACTTTCTCAAATCTTCAGGGGTATAGATGTGATTTTTCAATGTTTAATTCTCCCTAAGGTTCCTTATTCTTTCTTCGATTCAAACCACAGGAACACAGGGGGCCGCTGCCTGGAGCGCGGGGATTGAGGCATGGGCGGCGCCGCGGCTGAGGTCGAGGTGGGACGACGTCGCGACGACAGAGGAGGCCGCGCCCAGCAGGGGTGGGCGACGCAGTCGCCTGGAGCACGGGGTTGAGGCATGGGCGGCGTCACAGCTATGGTCAAGATGGGGCGACACCATGACGGCAGCGGAGGCTGCACCTAGCGCGGGTGGGCGACGCAATCGCCTGGAGCGCGGGAGTTGAGGCGCGGGTGGCGCCGTCTGCTTCTGCTTATTTAATTTTTAATTTTTTTGTTTTTATTTATTTGTTTTTGAAAAAACTATAAGCTAAAAAACTGTAAATATTTTTTTATATTTTTATTTTATTTAGGTGATCCTGCAAAACAAACATTAGAGAGAAAATAATAATAATTTTTTTGTTTTTATAGATATTTTTTATTAACAAATTAGGATGCGACCGTAATGACTTAATCCCAAATCAAAAATGGAATTCGTGAATGAGGATCCAACGAAATGGAAGAACGAATCCGATTCTCCGACCACCGTACGCGGCCGGAGTTGAAAGATTGTGGAAGATAGAAAATGAACGTGGAGAGATTGAAAAAATGAGGTGAAAACTCGAGATGGTAGTGGATCAAATCGTGATAGATTTTTTTAAGATCTAGAAAAAAATGATGACGACATAAAAATACGACAAAATGAAACTACGATTAATTTAGACGAAAAATAAGAAAAATGACGATGGGTCTCACCTTAGGAGCGGAAATTGATCGTGATCGCCTCGATGAAGGCTGACTCGCTGTCACCAGACGGCTCGGAGGCTAGACACCTTTATCGACAAGAAGACTCTCGAAGATCGGGCTCCTCTCTCCAAAGATTGATCAAGTTGGAATGATGGAGAGGGGGCCATATAAATAAAAAAAGATAACGGAGATGAAATTTTTATTTTTGACTTTTTGGATAAAGAGATAAGAGAGATGAAAATTGAAATGAGATAAAGATAAAGAGATATAAAACTATTTAAAAAATTATCTGTTTTTTTTGAATTTTTGTCACTTTATTTATTTGAATAAAAAATATTATTTTTTATGGTGGTCAATTAAGAATAGCAACTATATACATATACTATATAGATATATGACCTTATATTCATGGGTAAATGCGGAAATTAGCTTTTTTTTAAAATTTTATTTTTTTATTTTTATAATTCGTAAAAATATTTACAACTATATAAAAATAAAATATGTACAAAATACATGGAAAAATTGCACAAACCACTCCGGAAAACCACCTTTTTACTTGTAATTCAAAATATTATGAAGATACAACCATTTTAAAGATATTTAATTTAGAATCCAATGGAAGTGAGATTGGTTCAATTTGAGCTCATATGGAGCCGGAATTGGTCTTTCAATTATCGCTTAGTGGCTTTTTCCAAGTGTGGTTGCTTTTATTCCGTACATGATTTATTTATGCAATTATTTTTATTAATTAGAACCCATTTTTATTTACAACTTTGGTTTTGAAAGTTATTTTATTCGAGGTCAATTAAGGTACAAATAAATATTGATGTATACAAATATACACAACACACATTTTTTTTTGGATTTTCTAATTGAGGATCCTATCTCCCTCTACTTTATTCTTGGTCGATCAGGTCAAGTCTTGACCTTCTCTCGGGGTTGGGGTCAGCCTGTATCTACTACATATATACAGTCTTCTTTTTTTGTTTTCTTTTCTTTATTTTTCCTTTCTTTCTTTATTTATTTTAGGTTAAAATAATATACAAATATACAATATTTATAAACAGATGCAAGTTAGTAAGAATATGGAGTTTATGTTATATACATGTGTTTTATAAGGTATTTTAAGATAAAATAAATGAATAAAGATGACGAATCGTAGATTCATCAGTGTCACACCAAAGCTCGATTCATGGGGCTAAGAGCCACTCCAGAGGGATCAAATTCAAAATTGGGCTGGAGGTGTTATATATACAAAGCCAACTTTGACTAGGGTTTACTCGAGGACCAAGACTCCATCGATCGAGGTATAACAACAGTGTGAAAGAGAATGGATCGAGGAACAATTTTCATGAAGGCACCACCCCCAGAAAATGCAAGGTTCGAGCAGGGAAAATCGATGAAGAAGGTCGGTCAATGAGTTTGACAAGGCTACAATCGTATGGGGGTCAGTTGACCGAAGGGCCAACCAAGGCCCGCGTCTGATTGGTTTACCAACCGCTAAAGACAAAACATAGAAGAAATTGAGAAGAAAATAATGAAACAATAAATGATTTTTCGATTTATTCTTAAAACATGAAAGTTGTTCCTTATTTTATGTACTATTTTTAGGCGATTTTCATTTATTTATATCGACCTATCTATTACGAGTTAATTTTTACAAGCATAATTATAGGTACAATTACATGTATGTGATGCATTTAATTTTTATTTTGTATTTACTAATTTACTATTTTATGTATATAATTTATATATTTGTTATTTATTTATATATACATCTGCATATTTTTATTTTTTTCTGATTTTATTCATTTACTTAAATAGTTATATACATGTATATTATAGGTATAGTTCATTTATGTATTTTAATACTTTATTTGTATTTATGAATTTGTAATATTTTATTCTAATTTTATTATTTTCACATGTTTTAAATAATATTTCCAAATGTATAAAAATAAAATAGTGAAAATTATAAAGAATAAATATACTGATTATTTTATATAGGTATATTGCACAATGAGGGCCCAAAAGTTAACTTTTAAATCTTAGCTCCAAACTAAATGAAATCACCTTCATTAAATAGATAATTTAATTTTATGAACAATAAAGGTGAGTTTGATCAATTTTGAATCGGTATGAAGAAGATGCATGCGTGGAAAGTTTTCTTTGTAGCTTTTTATTCTGCATGTCCCAAGCACACTGTGCATTATTTTTTAATGAAATTAATTTTGTATTTTTATTTGTATTTTTATGCACAACTTTCATAGAGAAGGTTTTACTATTTGATGTATAAAAATGGGAAAATAAAATAGCACCCAAAAGGCATATTATTGAGATATAAGATTAAGGTTTTGTGCAATTATTGGCCCTTGCCCCCGCTACTTTATTCCATGTCGACTGAGTCATCATGATGATTGGGTCTCACGGTATAGGGTCATTTTGTGTTTTTAACCCTTCCTTCTTTTTATTTACTTTTCTTTATTATTTTATTTTTTTTATTAAATACAATATTTTATATAATGTTTGTGTGGCTATTATTCATTGTTAGTTTTCCCAAATTAATGCTATGCATTTAACTAGGGATATAAGGACAAAAAGAGAGAATACAGGTGATGAAATGGAGATTCATCACCCCATGTACTTGCCTTTGCTAGTCCCTAGAAAACAATTATGCTCATAAATGTAGAAAAAGAATAAACAAAGAAAATGAAATAACGTGGATCTATTTTAACTTTTAAACTTATTTCCATAAAATCAAAGTTTGGAGCTGAGTCATACATTTGGATTTTTAGTTTGGTCATAACCTTGTTACGAAGCAGACTTGAAACTCAACAACCTCTAAGACCCACAAAACTTTGCCCAAGTATTCCTCAAGCAAGGTCATAACATCTCTAATCCATACGCAATCCCTTATGACTATGAGTCTGTCATGTACAATGTAAGTTATATGTAGCTCCTTTCTGTTGAAGTGGTAAAGAGACCATCTTGCTCAACATGGTGACCCAAATTCCCCAATCTAGCAACTCTTTCATCTAGAAACAACATATTCCGTTCTAAGTTCAAGTGCAACCGACTCAAGAAGAGGAGGTGGAGAAGAGAATGAACAATAGCCAGTGTAGATACCTATCCTAGGATGTTCGACCAGTGTAGCCAAGTCATCCAATTGCAGGCGTAGATAAATATTTGACTTTGAAGTACAAGCTTGCATATTGAATACATATACATACTCCGATGAGAATTGATTTTTCTTTAATTTTTGCTATATATTTTTTGGATTTTTTAAAATACTATGTACAACAACATTTACATAAGGACTTTTTCCTCTTAATTCAGTAGACTATCCCTCTTTTGAATCATTATTGCAACCCAAAACCTTCTATCCTTAGACCTCGTCACTGCTGGATCGAATTGGGGCACAATGGACAAGATTGTGACTTTGTATGTTTCCATTCGCTTGTGTCTCATGTCAGCAAATCTATTCCTCTACAACTTCAACTGAGTTGAGCAAAGTGTAAGGTGCAGGTATGTAAGTTAGGTCACTATCGACAAGAGTCATGCGTGTTTCAAAATATTCTACTCAAGCAATAAAGATGACATATGTACCTAGTTTTGTGGTCTCCACGAATTAAGTGTAGCATACCTGAAGTGCCTCAATTATAGTTCCTCTAAGGTTCATGTAATTAAGTGGATTGAGATCCAACCATGTTCCAATCTTCGAATTTTATTTAGACTAGTTCAATTGTCATTATCAATCCAAAAAAATGAAATTACAATGCACTAAAAATAAAATCTTTTTGCGAAACATTTTTTTATTTTTGAACTTTTTATGTACTTTTGAAAAAGGTTTGCAAAATTTTATGAAACTTTTGAAAACATTTTGCAAATTTTTATGGGTTTTGAATGTTTTGAAAATTTTAGGGCTTTTTGATAAAAGTTAATGAAAGAAATATGTGAAGATATTTACACGGAAGGGCATCAATTTTTACAAGAATTAGGTGTATTATATCATGCATTTATACGTGAATATTCACATGTTTTATAGATAAGGGTCATGAAATTTTTTGGTGAAATTACCTACAAGGTTCCTAAAATAGTTTGAAAATAATTTGTAAACATTTTGGAAACTTATTTTTGCAAATAATTTTTACAAAAATTTTGAAAATGTTTACAAAATTTGAAAATCATTGTACAAAATTCTAGGTATATCTTTAGTAGATGTTGAGTTGTGCATCAAGTGACAACTCAGATATCAACAGGCCTCCATTATCACTCAGAGTTGTTACTATAAATGACCCTATCCATTTGCTTTTTCGCTTGCCGAGAAATATTTTCAACTTTGCATCAAACAACCACACCTTCTACCTAGGCTCGAAAGTCTTCCTAGGGACGCGCGTATCGTGCCATTTCTTGACTTTCTCCTTATACATAAGGTTGTTTTCATACACATAGTCTCTAAATCAAAGAACACAATTTGGATCAACTTTTCTATTCTTTCTAGCTTTCTCAGAATCCAAGTTACACATATTCTATGCCCACGATGATTTATGAATGAGTTCCACAGGCAATGCAATGGCTTGCCATAGACGAGGCGACAAGGAGACATGCCTAAAGGAGACTTGTACAATGTACGTTTAGCCCAAAGAGCAGAGTCGGGTAATTATGACAAGTCCTTCTTATTCGGTCGTAAAAGTTTCTGTAGAGTTGTCTTTATCTCCCTCTTTGAGCATTAAGCTAAGACATTAGACCGTGAGTGGTACTCAATGCAACACAATGTTCTATGTCGTATTCTTTCATCTATGTCCTGAAATCTTTATTTACAAAGTGTATTCAACCCATCGAATATCATGATCTTTGGTATCTTGAACCATGGTATGATATTGTCTTTAAGGAATCGACAAACAATCGAACTGTCTGCAGCTCGAGCATGGATAGCCTCCACCCAACGACTCACATAGCCAATGACAATCAAGATGTACTCAGTATCCTGGCTGTTTAGGAACATGCCCATGAAGTTAATGCCCCATGCATCAAAGAAATCCGATATTTGAATGTATTTCAAAGGCATTATATCATTTGAACTGGTTGTGTTACCCATTCTTTGACAGTTAGTGCATCTTTTTATACATTCAATTGCATCCTTAATGAGCATTGTCCACAAGAGGTCACATTGAAGCACTTTAGTTGCTATTCTCTGTCCATATTGGTGTCCACCGGCTTCAAGTTTATGGCAATGTTCTAGGACACCTATAATTTCCTCATGAGGTATATACCTCCTCTAGATGCAATCCTCTCACTCACATAATAGATATAGATCCTCCCACTGGTAGAAATGTATGTCTGACAAGAATTTATCTACTTTAATATTTGGCCAATTCTACGGAGTCTTCTTGGAGGCAAGGTAATTCACTATGTTGGCATAACATGGGAGCGAGGCGATAGACAAAACTGCCTCATCTAGAAAGGTCTTTGTTATCGAAATCATGTATTGTTCAGGATTCTCAATCTCAACTATTCTAGAAAGATGGTCTGCCACCACATTTTTGATTCCAAATTGTCTCATATTTCTATATCAAATTCCTAGAGTAGAAGGATCCATCGAATCAGACAAGGCTTGTCATACTTCTTACTTTGCAGGTACCAAATGACCAATTAATCTGTGTAGACTATAATCTTGGATCCCAAAAAGTGTGATCTAAACTTCTCTAGCGCAAAAACTATGGCTAACATCTCTTTTTTGGTGACACTGTAGTTTTTCTTGGCCTCATCAAGTGTTCTTCTATAATAATGAATGGCAAATGGAATTCCGTCCCATTTTTGTCCAAGAACTGTACTTATTGCATAATCAGAGGCGTCCGTCTAGATCTCAAAAGGAGGAGACCAATCGGGTGGCTGTAGGACAGGAGCATGCGCAATAAGATCCTTTAGTAGATTGAGGGTCTGAAGAACCTGGTCATCAACGATGAAATCGATCTCCTTTCCAAGAAGCTCAATAGAGGTTGGGTAATCTTGTAGATTTTTTTAATGAATCTTCTGTATAATCCCACATGCCCCAGAAATGATAGGCTTGCTTCAAATTAGTTGGTGGCTTAAGTTTTGAAAATACGTCCACCTTAGCTGGGTCAATCTCCATGCCACGCTCGGAGATGACGTAGCCCAGCGTAATTCCTTCGATCACCATAAAGTATATCTTCTCCCACGAGAGCACAATATTAACTTCACAACACCTCTTCAAAACTCGATCTAGGTATTCCAAACATTGATCAAAGTTGTCCGCGTAGAATGAGAAATCATCCATAAACACCTTAAGGAAACTACCAACCATATCGGTGAATACTGCCAACATGCACCTTTGGAATGTAGCTAGTGTATTGCATAATCCAAAGGGCATTCTTGTGAAGGCATAAGTACCACACGGGTAGGTAAAGGTGGTATTCTCTTAGTCTTCAGGCACGACAGCAACTTGGTTGTATCCAGAGTAACCATCCAAGAAGAAGAATATTCCTTCATAATCAGTCTTTCGACTATCTGGTCGATGAAGGGAAGTGGGAAGCAGTCCTTCTTGGAAGCAAGGTTCGAGCATCTGTAGCCAATATAGACACACTAAGAAGTTAGTACTCAGGTTGGAATCTCCTCTCCTTTATCATTTGTCACAATGGTGATCCCAGATTTCTTTAGCACTACATGCAGGGAACTCACCCATTTTGAGTCAGACATGGGATATATAAAACCCACATCACACCATCTAGTGATTTCTTTTATCACAATCTCTTGAAGGTTAGGGTTCAGTTTGTTCTGGAATTATAGGGAGGGTTTCCTGTTTTCTTCCAAGTAGATGTGATGCGAGCAGAGTGACGAGTTTATCCAATGGAGATCTATGATGTTCCGGCCTATTACTTTGTGGTTTCTTTTAAGAACATCAAGCATATGAGATTCTTGTTCTTCAATCAGATGAGAATTGATAACGACTGAGTACATATCATGCACATTGTTAAGGAAGAGATACATCATGTTTGAATGTAAGGGCTTGAGCTCTAGTGGAGGTTGAATCAACTTGGTGGCAACTTCAGCAATTGTGACATGTGTCAGGTCTTTCAAATATCTACTGTTACCATTGTAGTCTTAGAATCTGAATACAAAAACTTATACAGATCGACGATGAAGTCTTCATTCTCATACAAGGATGGATGTTCAATTGTTTCTTCACACCCATCAGCCAAAGATCACATCGTCAAAGACATCGATGAGATTGCTTGCACTATCTATACCTTCCTCAGTGGAGAGGAGTTCTTATGTTTCTTTATCATCCAAGAATAACTTTGTATCTCTGATCTTAGCTAAGACGTCACATTCTTTTGGTCCATGTGGCATGATCTTGCTCATCTCAGATACTGCTTCTACTGGCTTTGGCTTTGGAATTGTCTCTATCTGAACTTTATTGTTGCTGGAGCGAAAGGTGATCTCTAGTGCCATAGTCCGCTACTACTTCAGCTTTTTGCAAGAACAAATGACCAAGATAACCATGGTGTGGAGCAAAGGTGTGGAGGTGTTCATGTTCAGGACAATAAAATCAGCAGGGAATTGCATCCCTTGAATAGTGACTATCACATCCTCCAACATGCCCCTGAGCCGCTTAACTAAGTTGTCTGTGAATTGCAGAATCATTTTGGTTGGCCTGAGTGGACCTAACTCAAACTCTATGAGCAGGGACAATTGTAATAAGTTGATAGGCAATACACTATCGAGCAATGTGTGCTCTAACTCTTGATTGAAAATACAACATCTGACTAGAGGAGTTCCCCTATCTTTCTTCTTGTTTGGGAAGTTGCTGATGGCATTCACAGTGGCTATGGTGAGAATGTGTTTCTCATGTTTCCAACATCTGGTTTTGCTGGGTTGACGCTTCATGGTACATTCTTCTTTCAATCCTTTTTTTTTCACGATAGGCATGTACTCCATGGCCTTGAACAATGGCATTTCAAGCATTATATTTTGCAAGATTTTCATAATGCCAAGATCAAATAAAGCATTTTTCATTTTTTACTATTTTTGGTATAATTTCTTTAGGAAAGGGAATTAATACATAAAAATTGCATTCTTTGAATCTGTGTCCATATCATTTTGTACAGGTAGCTAACAAAAAGGTGTACATTCATCTACATCAGGTGGACCAAAAAGAACTATAGGCTTGGATTCATCGGTTGGTGCTAGTTAAGTTGCAGAATCGTACTTCTCCAATTCTAACATGTATTTTCCTTGGCTGCTACTTTCTTTTTGTATTTTATGACTTCCATCATTTTTTGCATTTTTGTATCAGGTGTTGCATCCAAAAGATCTTTGGCCCAATCTGCTAGCATGGCTGACGACTTGCCATCATATGCTTTGTTCTTCACTTTCTCTATTACAGATGCCTTGAGTGTTATACCACTCCTAATAGCCACAAAATTTGATAAATGCAATATTATTTTCACCTGAATCGGGTGAGACATTATAGGCTGTCTGCTCCTTATGACATAAGTTGTTCGGGTTCGCTTCGACCTAAGCTGAAACAACAATCTTGGCGGTTGTCAAGTCGTCGATCTTTTGAATCATCTTAGTCATATTTTTTATGAGCTGGGATAAGCAATCCAGAGTCGGGTTCACCGGTTTGTCCTCGAATAATTCGGCCTGATTTGGCCACTATCTCTGCTGGTAATGAGGAGGTTGATGCTGATAACCCTGAGAAAATTGAGATGGGGGAGGAAAATAATACTGTTGGTACTGTGGGAGGAGTATTGGTGATAGAAGTTAGAAACCAGTTGCTAATGATACTATTGTTGGTACCCTGGCTATTGGTAGTTCTGTCTCTAAGTGTAACCATGTTGCAGAGGCTGGTGGTGGTAAGGCTGACTAGGTTGGAAGTTTCTCCCTCCTTGTTGCTTGTGAAATGTACCGATGGCCATTTCAGGCACTATACTTGAGGATGGGTTGGCTACGGTCATTATTCCACATGCCATTCACTTCTTGAATGTGTGTTGGAGGTGGGAAGCATTGCTCAATGTACTGTGATGTGGCTAGGGTTGGTAAACCACCATCTCTTAGTCGGTTGTGGCAACCGCTGCTCGAGCACCTACACATAGTATACATATTGGACTTGAGGCGAAGAAGGGCTCGGCTGAGGCTGGTGTTGCATTGTAGGCTCTGTCTGCTCAGTAGGAGTGTCAGGGGCATTACAACGGAGTTGCCAGAATTGATTGTGCTCACCAACACACTCCAACTACTTGGTGATCATGTCCATCTTGTCCAGGCTTTTTGTCTCATGTTCGATCACGATTAGCTTCTCTAGATCCTGTAATTGCTTCTCAATAATGTCTACCATGGACAAGTGTCTACCAATGATGATGAGATTGAGTTCTCGCACCTATTCACATCACGAGTATTTGCCATATTTATGAATTTGCGAGGATATGGGGTTGTACTTGAAAAGAAGGTTGTGTGCCATCTTTCAATATTAGTAGCAACTAGTGGGCCCGTCATCAATTTGGCTCTTTCCACTGGACGCAGAGTGAATGGTACCTCACTTCCCCTCAATCTTTCTGCCACAAAAGGAGCTTCACTTGCATGCAAGACGGTAGGGTAGTTCCCTCCCGTGCGGGCGAAGGCCTTTCCCGAGGGGTACTGGACAAGCGTCGGGGGAATAATCTCTTTCTTCTTTCTTCCTTTCTTTACCATGACAACTAGGAGCGGGCAAATAAAAAATTTCACTTTGAATTCAGGACCTCAATATCATGCTGCTCATGGTGTTTCATGATCAATATTGGAAATGAACAGAGAAGTGATGGAACGTGCGGAACCACATGTTGGATCACTCTAGTGCGACATGAAGCCGCTGATGCCGAGGGGGATACCCTATTGTTGAAGCGGTTTTTCCATGGGTCTAAAGTAATCCACACAAGGCGGGATCACAATGTCGCTGAGGCGACCCACAAGAAAATCCGATCTTCGAACAGCAATTAACCAACAACATAAATCAAGCAATGAAAAGCGGTACGTGGTTAAAATTTATTATAACTCTACAAAGGAAGTGTATAGTGTGCAATCAGTGTAGAGGTCGAACACAGGGAGTAGACGGGTAGAACGAGGCAGTAATGCACAAAAATGAGTGTGATGATTTGCCTATAAATGCTATTTTTGTGGCTTTTTAATTTTATATTTTATATTTAATTTTTGATTTTATAATTTTATATTTATATTTTTATTTACTAAATTTTGTATTTCTTTTTATATTTTCTATTTTTTGTATTTTCTTTTTCTTTTAATAAAGTGATAATATACATAAGGAATATATATACACACTAGGGACAAGAGAGAGATAAAAATAAGGAGAAATAATCAAAATACAAAAAATAAAATGGTTTCATGATTTTTACATTTTTCTAATGTTTTTATGATTTTTCTAGATTTTTCCTATTTTTGGTATTTTTTAGAGGCGAAAATACTGAAAACAGTAAAAAATGTTGCTGGCCGAAATTAAAATGGGGATAAAAAAATCAAACGGGTTCCAAAATTCCTCAAATTAATTTTAAAATAAATATAATAGAACATAGAAAATTCAGAGGCAAAAGTTATATTTTTAGGATTTTTCTAGAATTTTTAAGATTTTAATGAAGGTTTTTGGGGTTTTGTAATTTTTAGGAGTTTTCTTTTGTATTTTTTAGTGATTTTTGGTCCGGAGTTAAAACACACAGGAACACAGAAAATTTATTTTTTTGGAATTTTTCAAAAAAGTTTTATAATTTTTATGTATTTTCGAATGCAAATAGTGCTGAAAATGCATGTTTTGAATTTTATCAATAATAAAATGCATTAAAAATGCAAAATAAAAAATGGCGTGAAACTAAAATGCAACAGGAACTTATGATATTTTTTTGGTAATTTTTGAGATTATAGATGCATGAAATAAATAAATACAACAAAGAGAAACTACACTACTGGCAAGGGTATATTTGCAAATTGTCAAAAGTCCAGGGGCCATAATGTAACATGTACATAAAAGATATAACTGAATAAAAAATTTTCAGGTCCAATACTAAATACCCAAAGCTGCAAGGTTCTTTCTACAAAATGTCCAAGCCTGCATGTGAAGCACACGTGCTTGGCGGGACCTACCTGTAATTTCCAAAAATTGCAGGGGCTTATTGCAAATACTCCAGAAAGTTATAACTGCAAATGAAAGTTTTGGGACCAGAAATAAATATGCAAAATACCTAGGGATGTCCTGCAAAATTGCCAAGTCACATGCGCCAAGCATGTGACCTGGCAGGGACCAAAATGGGATATTGCAAATGTCAGAGGGCAATATGCAAATATTACAAAAAGATATTAACAACAGATGAATGTTTATGTTAGAATAATTAAATACACAAAACTGCGAGGGTTTGAGCGCAAAATACCCCTCACGCGCGTATCGAACGACTGTTGTCAACTCACTTGCCACGTGTCAGCCCTGGGCGCGAAGATACCCCTTCGTGGATGCACGGCTAGGATTAGATCTTGCGGATGCCGATCAACGGTGCAGGTTCAAAGCATCGAACGGTAGTTGTGCGCCTCCAAGAACATGCCTACATCTGACGACGTAGGAGACACGAGGAAGAATCGAGAAGAACTGCGCCACTACGAAGTTCTCCCGGCCAGATCGAGTCTCTCCGGAGGACCTTGAAGCATCAAAATGGCCTGGGAGCTTCCTGGGAGGCTCCTCCAGAGGTTGGCGGCGTCAAAATGGTTGGGAAGTAGCCGGAGTGCCACCACGGTGTGGACGACCTGGAGCGGCTCCAAGAAGCTCAGTTTCAACAAAAATGACCCCAGATGGGGTCCTTCAGCACCTGGTACCTGCAAAAAGAGTGAGGAGGAGCGCGGGCAAATTGCCCCTCAAGACGGCAAAAAGAGGCGGAAGGCATTGGAATGGATGCTCGCCGGAGCAAGCTACGGCGAGAGGTGGCTGGGGTGTCTAAGAAGACGAAATGCGAAAGGAAAGGGTCAGGAAGATACCTAGGACTACAATTAGCTGAAAAATGCAAGAAAAATGTTAAGAAAACGTAACCTCGAGTGAGATTTACCCGAGTTGGTACCTCGACGGCCACCCTTGGCCAGAGATGATGGGAGCCACCCTTAACTCGTATAACGATGCCTCCAAGGAGCGGGGAGTCTCGCTGTCACCGTGCTCTATCCAGACCTCCAAGAAGGATTGCTAGAACGGGTCCAAGGGGGTTCAGAGAATCAAGGGAAGTTTGGGGCGTTTTTGAATGGGTGGTGCGACAGAGCTCAAAGACCGAGGAACAACGGTCGCCTCAGTGATCCACATCCCAAGGAAAGCCTTCGGCGTGAATCACCAAGACACGAGAAAGAAAAATGCAGAAGGGCGTAACATCAAATGATGAAAACCTTGGTCTCGAAAAATCCGCGAAGATCAGCAAAACCAAGTATCTGACAATAGACAGAGGAAGAGTCAGACAGTTGACCAACCAGGAAAAACCTCAAAAAAATATTTTTGTAAATTAGACTAAAATACTAAATGATTTTATTAATTTTATGTCATTAAATAAAAAATGTTTTTTATTTTATAAAGTATTTTATAGTGATTTTTAATTATTTTTATGAGTTATAAAAATACAAGTTACATTTTAGGACCTATATAGGTATATATATCTATGTAGTTTAATATTTTATTTTTATTTTATGAATTTAATTTATTTATTTTTGTTTATTTTTTTTAAATATATAAAATATTTTTTATACACTTAATATATTTTTATTTTATTTTTTGAGGCATTTTGTACACTTAATGAAAATAGATATAATAATTATGTAGGTATATATACAGATATTATACCTATGTATTATATATAAATATTTTATTTTTGTGTTTTATTTAGGTATTTATTTTGATTTTAATGTACATATATATTATAAATAATATTTAAAAAATATAAAATATTAAATTATAAAAATAATGAAAATAAATACAATGAATATTTTAATCCGTACAAGTATACAATAGGAGTCCAAAACTCAACTTTCAAACCGCAGCTCCGTAAGATACGAAACCACCTTCATTAATAGTTTATTAAAAGTTATATACAATTAAAGGGGATTTTGATGTGTTTCGAGCTTTTATTTGAGAGATACAGGTCTGGGAAGTTGGGATTTTGGAAATTTATTCAGACCATAACTTTTTATTTGTACATTATTTTTGAGTGAAATCAATTTTGTATTTTTCTATATTTAATTATCTACAACTTTCATGTTCAAAGTTTCTTTATTTGAAGTATAAAAAGTGGATCCAAAAATAGGTCCCAAAATGAATAAAGAATGAATTAAAATAAAAGAGGATTTTATTTTACTTTGGCCCTTATCTCCCCCTACTTTATTCCTTGTCGACCTAGTCATCAAGATGCCTAGGTCTCGGGGTTTAGGGTCATAAAATATTTACAATATTTTATTATTATTCTTTTCTTTTCTTTATTCTATAATTTTGGCTTTAAAAACCGTATTTTATACAATATTTACATAATGATGCATGTATGCTAAAATGCCTAAATTAAGCCTACTTACACGCATTTACTAGGGTTTTTAAGGCCAAAATGATAGAATAAAGATGATGAAACATGGATTTATCATCGCCCTATACTTGCCTTTGCTAGTCCCTAGCAAACACTTATGCAATAAGTGAAGAAAAGAAAAACAAAGAAAAGAAAAGGAAGAAAATTGGATTAAGATTAATTATCAAACTTGTCTTCACAAAATCAATGTTTGGAGCTTAAGTCGGACCTTTGGAATTTTAGTGCGAGTGGAACCTTAATGAGAACCGGATTTGAAATCCAACAGCCTCTGAGAATCCCAAAACTCTGCTCAAGTCTCCTCAATAGTCAGGTCAGAAATATTTCAACTCATACGCAAACCCTTCTGACTATGAATCTGACTCGTATAGTGTAAGTGATGATGTCTCTCCCCAACTGAAATGGCAAAGAGACTAGCTTCTCGAATATGACAACCCAATGATTCCCCAATCCAACAACTCATTTCTCGAGGAGCAGGGTATTCCCTTCTAAGTTCAAGTGGAAACCAACTCAAGAGGAGGGGGTGAAGAGAAAATTGGACGGTAGCCAGTGTAGCTACCTATCCTAAGATGTAAGACCAGTGTAGTCAAGTCATCCAGTTGCATGCTCACATAATTTGACTTTGAAGCTCAAGCTTGCTTATTGACTAAACACATATGTACCCTCCGGAAGACATTTTTATTTTTTGTACAAGCCTGTCCACTTTTTTGGAGTCTTTGCCTTTTTCATTTATTTTTGAATACTATATACAACAACATTTACATAGGAAGTTTTTCCTCTTGAGCCAGTAGACTATCCCTCTTTTGAAGCTTTATTGCAACCCACAATCTCCTATCCTCGAAACTCATCATCAACGGACGGGTTGGGATGCACTTCCCTCCCTAGAGGAGGACAAGTGTTTCCACCTTTGTGCGTCTCATACCGGCAAATCCAACCCCCTCACCACTCCAACTGAGTTGAGCCATGTGAAAGGTGCAGGTGTCCAAGTTACGTCATTATCAACAAGAGTCATGCGTGTGCTCCAAAATACTCTACGTAGACAATCAAGAATCCATTGAACCAAGTCTCGTTATCCGCAAAGAATTAAGTCAACTAGACCTGAAGTACCTCAATTCCAGTTCCTATAAGGTTCCTGTTAATTAGGTAGATTTAAGGTCCAACCAAACTCCAATCTTTGTATTTTACTTAGACTCGTTCAACTATCAAACTCAATCCGAAAAGATGCTCATGCTATGCAAATGCTATGTAGAAATTATTTTTGTGATGCAATTTTCAAAGATTTTGAATTTTTTATGGATTTTTGAAAAGATGACGCATATGCATTTTTTGTATTTTTCATAAAGATTTTTTAAATATTTTTGGATTTTAATTTTGCAAATGTTTTTGGGATTTTTGAAAACAAAAGGTTTTGGTTAAAAATTTGGTGCAAATATTTACATGGGGATGCATCTTGTATTTACAAGAAGTGGGTTTTAAGAATTTAAAAGGGTTGGTGATCAATTTTATAAATATATATAGTGAATTTTGGTGAGATGTATGTATTACTCAAACTTATTTGACAAAGGTTTTTCAAACAATTTTGAAAACTATAGTCCAAAATAATTTTTACAAACAGTTTTTACAAACATGTACACACATTTGAAAATCATTTTGCAAAGGTTTTCCAAACAATATATATAGATTTTTCACATATTTTTGCAACCATTTTTCAAACCATTTGCAAATCATTTTTCAATCCTTTTTATTTCACACAAAGAAAATAATTTTACAATCAAAATCTATTTACAAAGGTTGAAAACTTGTAACAAAACATTTTCCAAATAGTTTTCAATAATTTTTCAAAAGGATTTTCAAACTATTTTTCAAACATTTTGCAAAAATATTTTCACCTGATTAAAAGATCAGTAAGTATAAAAAGAATTTGAGGAATGGTAGCATCTTTTTATTAAAGTTTTTAATGAATTTTATAAGTAATAATTAGCCATATTTATAAGTAAAAATATGAAAGTACGAGTTATGGCTAAAGTATATACGCAGTATATACGACCCCCTATACTTAGCTTGAGCTATGTCCTCATAGATCAGAGAGAAAAGAGAAGACATAATTCGTATTGAGTATAGAAAAGTCGAAAGAATAAACGAATAAGAGATGAAATGAATAATCGAATGAGAAGTTGACCATCCCCCCTATACTTAGGATTAAATAATCCTAAGTATAACAGACTGTACACAAAACAGGGAGTGTCAAGGGTGGGAATGAACAGATCGTATTCAAATTGTCTCCCCCTATACTTAGGGTAAGATATCCCTAAGTATAGACAAGAAGAGGAGACAATGGAGAGGATCAAAGAATGGAGAAACTCAGGGTGCACATCCCCTTATACTTAGGACAAAGTACGTCCTAAGTATAGAAGTCTGACACAAAGTGGCGACACCTTTTCGGTAAATAAAGAAGATAGAAGAGGAAAAGAAGAAAAGAAGAAAAGATATCAAAAGATGGAAGAAGATAGAGAAGGATGTACACATCACTCCCCCTATACTTAGGGTAAAAGAAGCTCTAGGTATAGGCACCAACAGGAGTGATAAGACGGAACGCCGAATGAACACTCGGCTCGTCCACCCCCCTATACTTAGGACAAAGTACGTCTTAAGCAAGGCAAACACGAGAATGGGTGGACGAGCAAGACGGGAGAGAGACAGAGGTACACAAAGGCGAATATCCAATAGAGTGGATATACAAAGGATTAAGATGGTCGAAAGCAAACCTTCTTGTGGGGCCGCTGAGGAATGGATCTGGTATGGTGTAGGTCGACATCGGGGTCCTCAGATGACACTAACCAATCAGGGTCGACCGAGTGTAGGTCCTCAGTGGCCCTAGGGTGTGAAGGCACAGACGAGTGAGTGGAAGAAGCGTGGTCAAGTCTGGCCTTGGGAGTCTCTCTTATATCAAAGTGAAAAGGGACGAACTCATCATCATCATCGGAAGAAGTGTAATTTGTGTCGTCCTGCGAGGTCTCGTCCAGGTCAAAACCAAAAGGAACGAACTCATCAGTGGAAGTAGTCGAACTCTGTTCGTCCTCAATAATCTCAACTGGATCATCTTTCTCATCAAAAGGCCCGAATTCCTGAATAAAAGCAATCAAATCAAATTCGGCCTTTCTCTCATTGGTGTCTATGTGAACAGGAGTGGACCCATTGGTGAAAGTAGTCGATTCATGTCCGTCCTGTCTAGTCTCTAAATCTACCCTCCGTTAAATGGTATCAATCGTATAAATCTCGTGGATGTCATCAACACAACGCCAATCACAAGAAGCAGAAACTCCAAGGTATATGCTTTCTGAGCCTTACTCCTTAGAGAGGAATTCTCGGGTCTCATCATCGGTCATAAAGAAGGTCTCCCTGATATCCTCATATAGATCATTGTCCTCGGGGTCAGCTAAGATAGGTGAAGGTGCATCAGGTACAGATCTCTGGTCAGCAGTCTGTGTGGTGATCAACACCGCTTTCATCAACATGACGGAAGGGAATCTATCCTAATCTGTAATGAATAACGACCCTCACTGAGGCGAGGAATGGTCGTCCCAAGATGATTGGAGAGTGCTCCCCAGTGGAGGTCTCCATTGGCAATACGACAAAATCAACATTGTAGCTTGTGCCCTGAATCGAAATGACTTCGTTTTCAAGGATACCCTTCGGCCTCTTTATTGATCCATCGGCAAACTGAACGATCATCCTGGTTTTCTTGAGAGGTCGTAAGTGAAGAGAATATACCAACAGGAAGGGTAATATGCTAGTCGAAGCACCACCGTCGAGGAGAGTGTGATCACAAGTATGGTCAGAGATGGTGAAGGTAATGAATGATGTGGCAGTATTCCTCTTCCTAGGAATGGGACGGTGTGTAATGGCGTGGACAGTGGCCTTGGTCAAAATGTGATGCTCAGATCTGCTCCTCCGCTTTCTTTTCTTGGGAAGAGGAGCATATAAATCCTTCATGGCCTGCTGAAGTGGGGCACAAATAATCTCATGAATGGTGGCCACCACTTCGGGTTCAGTCAGCATTTTTTTGAATTTTTGGACCTCCTCCATACAAGGGAGGAAGTCGGAATTAGCATATACATGATGCAGACCAAGATCAGTCTGTACAGCGGCATCCTCGGGGTCAAAGGTGGGACAGGGTGTGAATGAATGTGCGGTCAAAGGGTCTGGCAAGTGGGTACTCTACTCACAGTCTGAATCAACCAAAGGTCTCCCAAACTCTTTTTGGATTTTTAAAATTTCTCATTTTTTTGTATTTTGGGTGATTGCAAGCTCTCATGGAAATCCTCGAGTGAACCCATATCATCAAATGGTGGAATATCATGGTCGCTCTTATTTGTACTAGTGAGGTGGTTAATCCTCTGTCTCATATGATCCATCATCTGGGTCAAGTGCTCAAGGGTGTACTCCATGAAAGGTGACTCCAATAGCTCAGTCTCGGGTGAATGTAAAGGTGGAAATTGTGGAGGTGGTGGTGGATATGGGTAGAAGTCTGAGTCCCGATACTGTGACTGAGGCGGATATGTACAAAAGTCAGGAGCAAAGTCCTCCTAGAAAAAGGGAGGTGGATCGGTTGGAGTGAACGAGGAATCCACAAAATCCGGATAAAATGCGCTCCAGTCGGCCATCTCGGAACAAGAGGAAAATGATAGTCGGGAGAACACGATGGTAAAATCAAGAGAGTGATAAACAAGGTGCAATTGCGCAGAGGCGATCTAGAAAGCACACGAACAATCACAAACAAACTCACACAAGACAAACCCTCAATTCATCTACTCAACTCGGTGAAGATCGCAAATGCGGTCCTTTTATCTTGTCTGTTTTAGATTTAGGTGAGAAGTCAAAGATTTGCACACACACTTAGGGGCTGAATGGCATTTGGGCACTAACCTTAGTGTGCGCGCGAGCAATGTAAAACGAAGACAATGAGAGGATTGCTCACCAAAAGAGAATTTTTTTCTTTTTGGTTGATTTTAGGGTCGAGTAATTTTAGCAGTCCCAATTTTATTTGTTATCACTTTTTTTTGGATTTTTAGTGGGAAATGCACGCACCTAACGAGGAATCAATTTTACTTAGCACGTAGGTGGTCACAATCAGAGGTAGAGGAGTGGAAAAGCAATGCAAGCGGCAAAACGATGATGTATGATAAAGCGTAAATGCTCACCTTGCTTCCAGCACTATACATGCAAGGATGCTCAGCAGAATTGAAACATAATCTATATGCAGATGCAAGCCGATGAAATCACCCTAGGGTCAGAAGCTGCTATTAGCGTGAAGAACAATTTAGTCAGGAAGATACCCCTTCGTAGATGCACGGCTAGGATTAGATCTTGTGGATGTCGATCAACGGTGCACGTTCAAAGCATCGAATGGTAGCTGTACGCCTCCAAGAATAGGCCTCCATCCAACAGCGGAGGAGACGCGAGGAAGTACCGAGAAGAACTGCGCCACTTCGAAGTTCTCCCGGTCAGATCGAGTCTCTCTAGCGATCCTTGACATTTCAAAAAGGCATGGGAGCTTCCTAGGAGGCTCCTCCAGAGGTTGGCGGCGTCAAAATGGCTGGGAAGCAGCCAGAGTGCCACCACGGCATGGACGACCTGGAGCGGATCCAAGAAGCTCGGTTTCAACAAAAAACGACCCCAAATGGGGTCCTTCAGCACCTGGTACCTGCAAAAAGAGTGAGGAGGAGCGCAGGAAAATTGTCGCGCACCTCGAGACGGCAAAAAGAGGCGGAAGGCGTTGGAATGGATGCTCGCTGGAGCAAGCTCCGACGAGAGGTGGCTGGGGTGTCTAAGAGGACGAAATGCGAAAGGAAAGGGTCAGGGAGAAACCTAGGACTACAGTTAGCTGAAAAATGCAAGAAAAATGTTAAGAAAACTTAAACTCAAGGGAGATTTACCTGAGTTGGTATCTCGACGACCACCCTTGGCCGGAGATGATGGGAGCCACCCTTAACTCGTCTAACGATGCCTCCAAGGAGCGGGGAGTCTCGCTGTCACTGTGCTCTATCCAGACCTCCAAGAAGGATTGCTAGAACGGGTCCAAGGGGGTTCAGAGAATCAAGGGAAGTTTGGGGTGTTTTTGAATGGGTGGTGCGACAGATCTCAGAGATCGAGGAACAACGGTCGCCTCAGTGATCCACAGCCCAAGGAAAGCCTTCGGCGTGAATCACCAAGACACGAGGAAGAAAAATGCATAAGGGCGTAACATCAAATGATGAAAGCCTTGGCCTCGAAAAATCCGCGAAGATCAACAAAACCAAGGTTCTGACAATAGACAGAGGAAGAGTCAGACAGTTGACCCACGATCAACTGTCAGACTCACCTGGTTGGTCTACGTGGACCAACCAGGAAAACCTCTAAAAAATATTTTTGTAAATTAGATTAAAAATACTAAATGATTTTATTAATTTTACGTCATTAAATAAAAAATATTTTTTTATTTTATAAAGTATTTTATAGTGATTTTTAATTATTTTTATGAGTTATAAAAATATACAAGTTACATTTTATGACCTATATAGGTATATATATCTATGTATTTTAATATTTTATTTTTATTTTATGAATTTAATTTATTTATTTTTGTTTATTATTTTATAAATTTATAGAATATTTTTTATACACTTAAATATATTTTTATTTTATGTTTCTGAGGTATTTTGTACACTTAATGAAAATAGATATAATAATTATGTAGGTATATATACAGATATAATACCTATGTATTATATATAAGTATTTTATTTTTGTGTTTTATTTAGGTTTTTTTATTTTAATGTACACATATATTATAAATAATATTTGAAAAAGTATAAAAATATTAAATTTTAAAAATAATGAAAATAAATAAAATGTATATTTTAATCCGTACAAGTATACAATAGGGGTCCAAAACTCAACTTTCAAACCGCAGCTCCGTAAGATACGAAACCACCTTCATTAAATAGTTTATTAAAAGTTATATACAATTAAGGGGATTTTGATGCGTTTCGAGCTTTTATTTGAGAGATACAGGTCTGGGAAGTTGGGATTTTGGAAATTTATTAGACTATAACTTTTTATCTGTACATTATTTTTGAGTGAAATCAATTTTGTATTTTTCTATATTTAATTATCTACAACTTTCATGTTCAAAGTTTTTTATTTGAAGTATAAAAGGTTGTACCAAAAATAGGTCCCAAAATGAATAAAGAATGAATTAAAATAAAAGGGGATTTTTATTGTACTTTGGCCCTTATCTCCCCCTACTTTATTCCTTATCGACCTAGTCATCAAGATGCCGAGGTCTCGGGGTTTAGGGTCATAAAATATTTACAATATTTTATTCTTATTATTTTCTTTTCTTTATTCTATAATTTTGGCTTTAAAAACCACATTTTATACAATATTTACATAATGATGCATGTATGCTAAAATGCCTAAATTAAGCATATTTAGAAGCATTTACTAGGGTTTTTAAGGCCAAAATGATAGAATAAAGGTGATGAAACATGGATTCATCATCCCCCTATACTTTCCTTTGCTAGTCCTTAGTAAACACTTATGCAATAAGTGAAGAAAAGAAAAACAAAGAAAAGAAAAAGAAGAAAATTGGATTAAGATCAATTATCAAACTTGTCTTCACAAAATCAAAGTTTGGAGCTTAAGTCAGACCTTTGGAATTTTAGTGCGAGTGGAACCTTAATGAGAACCGGATTTGAAATCCAACAGCCTCCGAGAATCCCAAAACTCTGCTCAAGTCTCCTCAATAGCCAGATCAGAAATATTTCAACTCATACGCAAACCCTTGTGACTATGAATATGACTCGTATAGTGTAAGTGATGATGGCTCTCCCCAACTGAAATGACAAAGAGATTGGCTTCTCCAATATGACAACCCAATGATTCCCCAATCCAACAACTCATTCCTCGAGGAGCAGGGTATTCCCTTCTAAGTTCAAGTGGCAACCAACTCAAGAGGAGGGTGTGAAGAGCAAATTGGACGGTAGCCAGTGTAGCTACCTATCCTAGGATGCAAGACCAGTGTAGTCAAGTCATCGAGCTGCATGCTCACATAATTTGACTTTGAAGCTCAAGCTTGCTTATTGACTATACATATATGTACACTCCGGCAGGCATTTTTATTTTTTGTACAAGCCTGTCCACCTTTTTGGAGTCTTTGCTTTTTGCATTTATTTTTGAATACTATATACAACAGCATTTAGATAGGAAGTTTTTCCTCTTGAGCCGGTAGACTATCCCTCTTTTGAAGCTTTATTGCAACCCACAATCTCCTGTCCTCGAAACTCATCATCACCAGACGGGTTGGGATGCACTTCCCTCCCTAGAGGAGGACAAGTGTTTCCACCTATGTGCATCTCATACCCGCAAATCCAACCCCCTCACCACTCCAACTGAGTTGAGCCATGTGAAAGGTGCAGGTGTCCAAGTTACGTCATTATCAACAAGAGTCGTGCATGTGCTCCGAAATACTCTACTTAGACAGTCAAGAATCCATTGAACCAAGTCTCGTGATCCTCAAAGAATTAAGTCAACTAGACCTGAAGTACCTCAATTTTAGTTCCTATAAGGTTCCTGTTAATTAGGTAGATTTAAGGTCCAACCAAACTCCAATCTTCGTATTTTACTTAGACTCGTTCAACTATCAAACTCAATCCGAAAAGATGCTCATGCTATGCAAATGCTATGTAGAAAATATTTTTGTGATGCAATTTTCAAAGATTTTGAACTTTTGATGGATTTTTGAAAAGATGATGCATATGCATTTTTTGTATTTTTCATAGAGATTTTTCAAATGTTTTTGGCTTTTAATTTTACAAATATTTTTGGGATTTCTTAAAACAAAAGATTTTGGTTAAAAATTTGGTGCAAATATTTACACGGGGATGCATCTTGTATTTACAAGAAGTGGGTTTTAAAAATTTACAAGGGTAAGTGATCAATTTTATAAATATATAGTGAATTTTGGTGAGATGTATGTACTACTCAAACTTATTTGACAAAGGTTTTTCAAACAATTTTGAAAAATATAGTCCAAAATAGTTTTTACAAACAGTTTTTACAAACATGTACAAACATTTGAAAAACATTTTGCAAAGATTTTCCAAACAATATATATAGATTTTTCACATATTTTTGCAACCAATTTTCAAACCATTTGCAAATCACTTTTCAAACCTTTTTATTTCACACAAAGAAAATAATTTTACAATCAAAATCTCTTTACAAAGGTTGAAAACATGTAACAAAACATTTTCCAAATAGTTTTCAATAATTTTTCAAAAGGATTTTCAAACTATTTTTCAAACATTTTGCAAAAATATTTTCACCTGATTTATTAATCAGTAAGTATAAAAAGAATTTGAGGAATGGTAACATCTTTTTATTAAAGTTTTTAATGAATTTTGTAAGTAATAATTAGCCATATTTATAAGTAAAAATACAAAAGTACGAGTTATGGCTAAAGTACATACGCAATATATACGACCCCCTATACTTAGCTTGAGCTATGTCCTCATAGATCGGAGAGAAAAGAGAAGACATAATTCATACTGAGTATAGAAAAGTCGAAAGATTAAACGAATAAGAGATGAAATGAATAATCGAATGAGAAGTTGTGAATAATCGAATGAGAAGTTGACTGTCCCCCCTATACTTAGGATCAAATATTCCTAAGTATAACAGACTGTACACAAAGCATGGAGTGTCAAGGGTGGGAATGAACAGATCGTACTCAGATTGTCTCCCCCTATACTTAGGGTAAGATATCCCTAAGTATAGACAAGAAGAGGAGACAATGGAGAGGATCAAAGAATGAAGAAACTCGGGGTGCACACCCCCCTATACTTAGGACAAAGTACGTCCTAAGTATAGAAGTCTGACACAAAGGGGCGACACCTTTTCGGTAGATAAAGAAGATAGAAGAGGAAAAGAAGAAAAGAAGAAAAGATATCAAAAGATGGAAGAAGACAGAGAAGGATGTACACATCACTCCCCCTATACTTAGAGTAAAAAAAGCTCTAAGTATAGGCACCAAAAGGAGTGATAAGACGGAACACCGAATGAACACTCGGCTCGTCCACTCTCCTATACTTAGGACAAAGTACGTCTTAAGCAAGGCAAACACGAGAATGGGTGGACGAGCAAGACGGGAGAGAGACAGAGGTACACAAAGGCGAATATCCAATAGAGTGGATATACAAAGGATTAAGATGGTCGAAAGCAAACCTTCTTGTGGGGCCGCTGAGGAATGGATCTGGTATGGTGTAGGTCGACATCGGGGACCTCAGATGACACTAACCAATCAGGGTCGACCGAGTGTAGGTCCTCAGTGGCCCTAGGATGTGAAGGCACAAACGAGTGAGTGGAAGAAGCGTGGTCAAGTCTGGCCTTGGGAGTCTCACTGATATCAAAGTGAAAAGGGACGAACTCATCATCATCATCGGAAGAAGTGTAATTTGTGTCGTCCTGCGAGGTCTCGTCTAGGTCTAAACCAAAAGGAACGAACTCATCAGTGGAAGTAGTCGAACTTTGTTCGTCCTCAATAATCTCAACTGGATCATCTTTCTCATCAAAAGGCCCAAATTCCCGAATAAAAGCAATCAAATCAAATTCGGCCTTCGTCTCATTGGTGTCTACGTGAACATGAGTGGACCCATTAGTGAAAGTAGTCGATTCATGTCCGTCCTGTCTAGTCTCTAAATCTACCCTCCGCTCAGTGGTATCAATCATGTAAATCTTGCGGATGTCATCAACACAACGCCAATCGCAAGAAGCAGAGACTCCAATGTCTATGCTTTCCGAGCCTTCCTCCTTAGAGAGGAATTCTCGGGTCTCATCATCAGTCATAAAGAAGGTCTCCCTGATATCCTCATATAGATCATTGTCCTCGGGGTCAGCTAAGATAGGTGAAGGTGCATCAGGTACAGATCTCTGGTCAGCAGTCTGTGTGGTGATCAACACCGCTTTCATCAACATGACGGAAGGGAATCTATCATGATCCGTAATCAATAACGACACTCACTGAGGCGAGGAATGGTCGTCCCAGGATGATTGGAGAGTGCTCCCCAGTGGAGGTCTCCATTGGCAATACGACAAAATCAACATTGTAGCTTGTGCCCTGAATCGAAATGACTGCATTTTCTAGGATACCCTTCGACCTATTTATTGATCCATCAGCAAACTGAACGATCATCCTTGTTTTCTTGAGAGGCCCACGTAAAGAGAACATACCAACGGGAAGGGTAATATGCCAATCGAAGCACCGCCGTCGAGGAGAGTGTGATCACAAGTATGGTCAGAGATGGTGCAGATAATGAATGGTGTGGCAGTATTCCTCTTCCTAGGAATGGGACGGTGTGTGATGGCGTGGGCAGTGGCCATGGTCAAAATGTGTTGCTCAGATCTGCTCCTTCGCTTTCTCTTCTTGGGAAGAGGAGCAGATAAATCCGTCATGGCCTGCTGAAGTGGGGCACAGATAATCTCATGAATGGTGGCCACCACTTCGGGTTCAGTCAACATTTTTTTGAATTTTTGGACCTCCTCCATACAAGGGAGGAAGTCAGAATCAGCATATACACGATGCATACCAAGATCAGTCTGTACAGCGACATCCTCGGGGTCAAAGGTGGGACAGGGTGTGAATGAATGTGCGGTCAAAGGGTCTGGCAAGTGGGCACTCTCCTCACAGTCTAAATCAACCAAAGGTCTCCCAAACGCTTTTTGGATTTTTAAAATTTTCTCATTTTTTGTATTTTGGGTGATTGCAAGCTCTCATGGAAATCCTCGAGTGAACCCATATCATCAAATGGTGGAATATCATGGTCGCTCTTATTTGTACTAGTGAGGTGGTCAATCCTCTGTCTCATATGATCCAACATCTGGGTCAACTGCTCAAGGGTGGACTCCATGAAAGGTGACTCCAACAACTCAATCTCGGGTGAATGTAAAGGTGGAAATTGTGGAGGTGGTGGTGGATGTGGGGTAGAAGTCCGAGTCCTGATACTGCGACTGAGGCGGATATGTACAAAAGTCAGGAGCAAAGTCCTCCTAGAAAAAGGGAGGTGGACCGATTGGAGTGAACGAGGAATCCACACAATTCGGATAAAATGCGCTCCAGTCAGCCATCTCGAAACAAGAGGAAAATGATACTCGGGAGAACACGATGGTAAAATCAAGAGAGTGATAAACATGGTGCAAATGCGCAGAGGCGATCTAGAAAGCACACGAACAATCACAAACAAACTCACACAAGACAAACCCTCAATTCATCTACTCAACTCGGTGAAGATGGCAAATGCGGTCTTTTTATCTTGTCTATTTTAGAGTTAGGTGAGAAGTCAAAGATTTGCACACGCACTTAGGGGCTGAATGGGATTTGGGAACTAACCTTAGTGTGCGCGCGAGTAATGTAAAACGAAGACAACGAGAGGATTACTCACCAAAAGAGTTTTTTTTCTTTTTGGTTGATTTTAGGGTCGAGTAATTTTAGCAGTCCCAATTTTATTTGTTATCACTTTTTTTGGATTTTTAGTGGGAAATGCACGCACCTAATGAGGAATCAATTTTACTTAGCACCTAGGTGGTCACAATCAGAGGCAGAGGAGTGGAAAAGCAATGCAAGAGGCAAAACAATGATGCATGCTAAAGCGTAAATGCTCACCTTGCCTCCAGCACTCTACATGCAAGGATGCTCAGCAGAATTGAAACCTAATCTATATGCAGATGCAAGCCGATGAAATCGCCCTAGGGTGAGAAGCTGCTATTAGCGTGAAGAACAATTTTTCAAAATTTGACTAAGTCCAATCGAGACTATAGGCACATGCAATTATATTAGGTGTTTGGACCTAATGCTATCAACAAGCGACTCCTATAACTAAGGGCTCGATCACACAAAATAAAGAAAATAAAATCAGAAAACAAAATAAAAAAATGCGAAGAAAATCGAGAAAAATGCGGTGAGCCCCCAAGTGTACAAACACTTGGAAATTAGGCCCGAAAGTCCAAGAGTCCAGTGTACCTCTATTATTACAATAATATAAAGTCTCTCACTTACTTCAAATTACAAAAATAAATACAGAAACTAAAAAGGAGCCTGGTCTTCAAAATCTCTAAGTCTCCTAGGTGCTAGGCTGGCAGACTGTCACCGACTTCATGTGGGTGCATAGGCTCCTTGGGTGGAGCGCCTCCCTCGATCCACGATTCCTTGCACAAAGTCAACAAGAGAGGAGGTTAGACAACTCAACAGATATATCACAAATAAGGAAAATGAAATAAGCGAAAATAAAAGCCACCAAAATAAACAGATAATCACAAGCACAAGCAAAAATCGAACTACGCGCTGTTGCTCCCCAGCAACGACGCCATTTGTTGAAGCGGTTTTTCCATGGGTCTAAAGTAATCCACACAAGGCAGGATCACAATGTCGTTGAGGCGACCCACAAGAAAATCCGATCTTCGAACAACAATTAACCCACAACAGAAATGAAGCAATGAAAAGCGATGCGGAGTTAAAATTTATTATAACTCTACAAAGGATGTGTATAGTGTGCAAGCAGTGTAGAGGTCGAACACAGGGAGCAGACATGTAGAACGGGGCAGTAATGCACAAAAATGAGTGTGATGATTTGCTTATAAATGCTATTTTTATGGGTTTTAATTTTATATTTTCTATTTAATTTTTGATTTTATAATTTTATAATTTGATTTTTAATTTACCAAATTTTGTATTTTCTTTTTATATTTTGTATTTTTTGTATTTTCTTTTTCTTTTAATAAAATGATAGTATATATAAGGAATATATATATATATATATATGAGGCCGGGGAGGCTGTTTTGAGTAACAACCAACATGGCTGTTACACAAGGCAGTTTCCCCTCCTTTTTTATTTTTTTTTCAAATTTTTTTCATATATATTCATCTATATATCCCTCCTACATGTTATTCAAATTTCATGAGAAACAAAGACTCCTAAGCCCTTCATCTAGAAGGGGTAGATTGCAACAAATTTCAGACCGTTGAAAATTACCCGGTCTAGATGGAGGGCTTAGGAGTCTTTGTTTCTCACGAAATTTGAATGACATGTAGGAGGGATATATAGATGAATATACATGAAAAAAATTTTGAAAAAAAAAATAAAAAAATGGGGGAAACTGCTCCGTGTAACAGCCAAGTTGGCTGTTACACAGAACAGCTTCCCTTCTCTCTCTCTCTCTATATATATATATACACACACACCAGGGATAAGAGAGAGATAAAAATAAGGAGAAATAATCAAAATACAGAAAATAAAATGGTTTCGTGATTTTTATATTTTTCTAATGTTTTTGTGATTTTTCTAGATTTTTCCTAATTTTTGGTATTTTTTAGAGGCAAAATACTGAAAACAGTAAACAAATGTTGCAGGCCAAAATTAAAATGAGGATAAAAACATCAAACGGGTTCCAAAATTCCACAAATTAATTTTAAAATAAATATAATAGAACAAGAAAATTCAGAGACAAAAGTTATATTTTTAGGATTTTTCTGGAATTTTTAAGATTTTTATGAAGGTTTTTGGGGTTTTGTAGTTTTTAGGAGTTTTCTTTTGTATTTTTTAGTGATTTTTGGTTCGAAGTTAAAACACAAAGAAATACACAAAATATATATTTTTTGGAATTTTCAAAAAGTTTTTATAATTTTTATGTATTTTTAAATGTAAACAGTGCAGAAAATTCATGTTTTTGAATTTTTATAAATAATAAAATGCAATAAAAATGAAAAATAAAAATGTGGCGAGAAACTACGATGCAAATGGAACTTATGGTATTTTTTTGGTAATTTATGGGATTTTATAGATGCATGAAATAAATAAATACAACAACGCGAAACTACACTACTAGCAAGGGTATATTTGCCAATTGTCAAAAATCCAGGGGCTAGAATGTAATTTGTCTAGAAAAGATATAACTAAATAAAAACTTTTCAGGTCTAATCCTAAATACCCAAAGCCGTAGGGTTCTTTCTACAAAATGTCCAAGCCTGCACGTGAAGAGTACGTGCCTGACGGGGACCTACCTGTAATTTCCAAAAACTACATGGGCTTAATTGCAAATACTTCAAAAAGTTATAACTGCAAATGAAAGTTTTGGGACCAGAAATAAATATGTAAAATCCCTGGGGTTGTCTGCAAAATTTCCA
The DNA here is from genome assembly GCA_037367405.1 of Ottelia alismoides. NCBI lineage: Eukaryota > Viridiplantae > Streptophyta > Magnoliopsida > Alismatales > Hydrocharitaceae > Ottelia > Ottelia alismoides. Next base: position 747,702 of record JAZKJV010010688.1, read on the forward strand.
AGTCACATGCTCCAAGTACGTGACCTGGTAGGGACCAAAATGGAATATTGCAAATGTCAGGGGGCAATATGCAAATATTACAAAAGATATTAACGACAGATGAATGTTTATGTTCGAATAATTAAATACACAAACTGCGGGGGTTTGAGCGCAAAATACCCCTCGCGCGCATCGGACGACTGTTATCAACTCACTTGCCACGTGTCAGCCTGGGCGCGAAGATACCCCTTCGTGGATGCACGGCTAGGATTAGATCTTGCGGATGCCGATCGACGGTGCAGGTTCAAAGAATCAAATGGTAGCTGTGCACCTCCAAGAACAGGCCTCCATCCAACAACGGAGGAGACGTGAGGAAGAACCAAGAAGAACTGCGCCATTGCGAAGTTCTCCCGACCAGATCGAGTCTGTCCGGCGGTCCTTGAAGCTTCAAAAAGGCATGGGAGCTTCCTGGGAGGCTCCTCCAGAGGTTGGCGACGTCAAAATGGCTGGGAAGCAGCCAGAGTGCCACCACGGCGTGGACGACCTGGAGCGGCTCCAAGAAGCTCGGTTTCAACAAAAACGACCCCAGATGGGGTCCTTCAGCACCTGGTACCTGCAAAAAGAGTGAGGAGGAGAACGAGCAAATTGCCGCGTACCTCGAGACGACGAAAAGAGGCAGAAGGAATTGGAATGGATGCTCGCCAGAGCAAGCTTCGGCGAGAGGTGGCTGGGGTATCTAAGAGGACGAAATGCGAAAGGAAAGGGTCAGTGAGAAACCTAGGACTACAATTAGCTGAAAAATGCAAGAAAAATGTTAAGAAAACGTAACCTCAAGGGAGATTTACCCGATGTGGTACCTCGACGGCTACCCTTGGCCGAAGATGATGGGAGCTACCCTTAACTCGCCTAACAACACCTCCAAGGAGCGGGGAGCCTCGCTGTCATCGTGCTCTATCCAGACCTCCAAGAAGGATTGCTAGAACAAGTCCAAGGGGGTTCGAAGAATCAATGGAAGTTTGGGGCGTTTTTGAATGGGTGGTGCGACAGAGCTCAAAGATCGAGGAACAACGATCGCCTCAGTGATCCACAACCCAAGGCAAGCCTTCGACGTGAATCACCAAGGCACTAGAAAGAAAAATGCAGAAGGGCGCTGACGAACCGCGGACCTACCCTTTTTATGTTGTCTAATTGACGTTTCGTTGCAGTCGGGTGAATCCGGATCGATAAAAAACAACCGCACAAATCGATGAATCGTCGAATGAATTAACGCGCGGTTTTATGTTTGTTTAGCCTGGGCAAGCCCCAGGGTCGACTCAAGGAGGCAAAGGAACAACTCGAGATCAAGCTAGAGGGATTAGATTGCGGTTTTCCAAGTGGGATTTTTTTTAATTTTTTTTTGCAATAAAATGCCAAATGCAATGACGCGAATGAACTAGGTTATTAAGAAAATCAACAACTTAGCCAAATTTGATTTTAATGTGAAATTAATCCAAATTGACCAAATTGTATTTTTCCTAAAAGTTTAATCCAACAACGAATGCAAAATAGTTTTTTTTGTAATTTTTGGATTTAAATTGCACAAAAAAATACAAATATTTTTGGGGTTTTTATGTAATTTTTGTGCAAATGTTCTGCAAAAATTATGAAAATTTTACTGGAAGTTAAATATGATGAAATGATGCTACACTATTTTTTATTGAATTTTCTGACATGTTTTGATTTTTTTGTGAATAATTTACTGAAAACAGAGCGACTACATGTATTTAATTCCTAATAAATTCACGAAATCAAATTATCCAGATATTGATTTATCTCAAATAGATATTTTCATAAGGAATCCAGGAGAGTTGAAATTTCTCAAAAATCTTATTTGTGGAATTAATTAAAAATCAATTACAGAAATCACCCTAAAAGTTATTTTATGCATAAGACAACTCCTAATTGGACAAAACTTGGATAGTAATTAAGGCATCATTCATAATTTTTCACGATTTTTAGAGCAACAAATATGGCTGTGCGAATTTCAGAGCTTAAATGGGTAAAATATCACTGATTTTCAATCTCTGAATTTTAATAAATAATCTAATACTCACAAAAATACAAATGAATAGCCACGAGATAAAGAATTAATTGCTCTACAACATGCTATTTTTGATTGAATAAAAAGATGCTAAATGGTTGTTTAAATTAATGCATGAACTCAGGGGTGTCTTTGTAATTACAGAATTGAAATAAACAAATGCGATCAACGCATAAGGACTATTTTGCAATTAAACAAACTTAAATAGATGAAGATGCAATTTTCACAGAAATAAAATAGAAGCAACCTTTTGTTTTCCTCTCCACCAAGCTAGGGTTCACGTGCGGCTACGGGGACGAGGGCGGCGGCGACGTCGTTTGACTGCAGCGGCGCGTGGAGGGGTGATGATGCGGCAGCACTGCGCCGCGCGGAGCTGGCGCGATGGCGGTCGGTGCGCGGAGTAGGGGTGGTGTCGACGGGCGGCGGCCGAGGGGCGCTGGGCTGCTGCAGGCGGCGCACGTCGTACGCGGTTGGCTGGAAGGCGGGTGGCAGCCGCGAGGAGGCAGAACGGTGATCGAGGGCAGCGGCACGGCTCTAGAGGGCGGTGCCGCGAGTGGAGCGCAGGGTGAGGCGCCGCAACCGCGCGGAGGTGGCTAGCCAGGGGCGCGCGCACGTCGCAATCGTGCGGAGGTCACGGGATATGGCAGTGGGCGGCGCTTAGGGCGACTCGCAGCCGCGGCGGTGGCCTGAGGTGCGAAGGTGCGGGCCTGCCTGGAGGTCGGTGACGTGCGGCTGGTCTGGTCGTGGGACGGTAGGTGGCGACGATGAGCAGGAGGCAAGGACTCGAGGACGGGCGGCTGGTGGCCGCGCTGGTCGAGGGGAGGGGCGGAGGCCGGGTACTGCTGGCCGATGGCTGTGCAAGACCTGTGCTTTTTTTTTGTTTTTTTTTCTTTTATATTTTTTTGTATTTTCTTTGTAAACAACAAACAGTGGTAGAAATGAAATGGTAAATGATGTGATGATGATAGTGGTAGTGGTGGTTAATGATGTGGTATGTTGAACAAATTGATGGTGAGAATGCAATGAAGTGATTGTGGTGCGGAGATGTGATGATAAACAAGGAAGAAAATTGTTAGATAAAAATAATTGACAAGGACAAGAAGAGGGGTTGCTTACCTGTGTGATTCGTCGGATTATGGAGCCACGGTGTGCGGCGCCGATCGTGGCCTCGATCCGACTCGACAAAAATTCGGAGAAGCTATGCAGCTTGGATGCGACTGCAACGAGGTCGATCTCTCCACCTCGCATCTCGCAAAATACGATGGAAACCGTTGTCGCGTCAAAGACTTACTCGGTCGTTGTCACCGTCAAGCAGGCTGAGCTAGTGGTTCCCTTTCTCTCTCGATTATGGCGGATCATGAACAATGAAGGAGGGGATGAGAATATAAAGAGGAGGGGGAAGTTAGAAAAGAGATGGAGAAGATGGAGGGAGTGATGACTTGGAGTGAAGAAGAAGAAAGGAAGGAGTAAAAGGGGGAAAAATAATATATAATATAAGTAAAATAAGTAGGATACTAAAAATAACAATAATTAAAATAATAATAATTAAAAATAATAAAATCCGAAAATAATAAAAAAATAAATCCGAAAATAAAAAAATGGGGTGACAATTGGCGGCTCCAGGAATTGCCACATGTTGCTACTAAAAAAATTCAAAAATTAAATGTAAAGAAAAATGAAAAAGAAATAACAAAAGGGATTAAATCAAAAAGTGGTCAACAGAAAGTTGGTCCTCTTGACGAGATCTACAACTTTCGTGAGGGACCGAAAATCAAATGAAATCATCTACAAAATGAAGTTTTGGGTGGTACCTTATAGGTATAAAATACCACATTTTTGTCTTTCACATTTTTTTATTATTACATAAGAGAAAAATTAAAATAAAAATAGTGAAAAATATAAGAAGAATATTTACAATTTAATCTATTTTTTTGGATTTTTAATAATTAAGAAAATAAAATGATAAAATGAAGGGCAAAACGGTCAATATGTACAATATACAGAAGGGGCCCAAAACCCAAGTTTTGCATACGAGCTCCGATTTTAATGAAATTGATCTAGTTTCGAAGGTCTTTGAATGTATATTACTTTAAAAGTGAGTAGACCTAATTCAGAGGTTGTATGAGAGAGATATGTGCATTCTAAGGTCTAAGGTCTTCGACTGGTTTTGGGGTTTTATTGGGTAGTTTTACAAGTTAGTATTTTTTTGATATTTTTCTTTAATTAGTGTTAGTCATATATACACAATAGAGTTGGTTTTATTAGATTCGGAGTTAGTATAAAATATATACAAATAAGGTATTTTATCTAATATACATGTGAATATTTACAAGTGAAATTGGCTTCTTATTTTATGCAAATATGAATGCTAAAATGCAGATATTATGCTTTCATGCATGAATGCTATTTATGCAAGATAAGGGGAAATATACTGCTATTTACTTGGGAACAAGCTCTATTTTCAACTTTTAGAGTGATGAATCACAGATTCATCAGGCGCAACATCAAATGATGAAAGCCTTGGCCTCAAAAAATCCGCGAAGATCAACAAAACCAAGGTTCTGACAACAGACAGAGGCAGAGTCAGACAGTTGACCTGCGGTCAACTGTCAGACTCACCTGGTTGGTCCATGTGGACCAACCAGGAAAAACCTCTAAAAATATTTTTGTAAATTAGATTAAAAATACTAAATGATTTTATTAATTTTAGATCATTAAATAAAAAATATTTGTTATTTTATAAAGTATTTTATAGTGATTTTTAATTATTTTTATGAGTTACAAATATACAAGTTACCTTTTATGACCTATATAGGTATATATATCTATGTATTTTAATATTTTATTTTTATTTTATGAATTTAATTTATTTATTTTTGTTTAATATTTTATAAATTTATTGAATCTTCTTTATACACTTAAATATATTTTTATTTTATTTTTCTGAGGTATTTTATACACTTAATAAAAATAGAAATAATAATTATGTAGGTATATATACAGATATTATACCTATGTATTATATATAAGTATTTTATTTTTGTATTTTATTTAGGTTTTTATTCTGATTTTAATGTATACATATATTATAAATAATATTAAAAAATTATATAAATATAAAATTATAAAAATAATGAATAATAAATAAAATGAATATTTTAATGTGTACAAGTATACAATAGAGGTCCAAAACTCAACTTTCAAACTGCAGCTCCACGAGATACGAAACCACCTTCATTACATAGCTTATTAAAAGTTATATAGAATTAAAGAAGATTTTGATGCATTTCGAGCTTTTATTTGAGAGATACATGTATGGAAAGTTGGGATTTTGGAAAATTATTCAGACCATAACTTGTTATCTGTACATTATTTTTGAGTGAAATAATTTTTTTATTTTTCTATATTAATTATCTATAACTTTCATGTTCAAAGTTTTTTTATTTGAAGTGTAAAAAATGGATCCAAAAATAGGTCCCAAACTGAATAAAGAATGAATTAAAATAAAAGGGGATTTTTATTGTACTTTGGCCCTTATCTCCCCCTTCTTTATTCCTTGTCGACCTAGTCATCGAGATGCCTAGGTCTCAGGGTTTCCGATCTAAAATTATTTACAATATTTTATTCTTTTTCTTTTCTTTTCTTTATTCTATAATTTTGGTTTTAAAAACCACATTTTATACAATATTTACACAATGATGCATGAATGCTAAAATGCCTAAATTAAGACTATTTACACGTATTTACTAGGGTTTTTAAGGCCAAAATGATAGAATAAAGATGATGAAACGTGGATTCATCACCCGCCTAAATCCCTACCCCCTAGAAAGGTCCCCCTTTTCAACCCCCTCCCGTTTTGACTTGCGCATCATGGCAGGCAAGAGGCGGGGCGGTTGAGAAACTCAAGCGAACAAGGTTGGCCTCATTTTAGCCCACTACACTGAATATATAATGAGGGAGAATGTTTTGAAGGTGGCCTCGTTATCCACACATCAGGTTGGGGAGGACTGATGGGTTTTCACGAGCGTTGGCGGGTCGTGGAGTTCCCGTTGACTTAGCGCATACCCTGGGGTGATTATCACCACCTGCACCTCACATCTCGGCACAGTGGAACGTGGAACCCGCCTGCTGTCCAAGTCAACCACTGAATCTCCTGGGAGACAAGGGGCCTTTAAGCGAGAGTAGCGAGGGTGGGACAACCCCACCAATTTCTTAGCTGTATCCGACGGGGAGGACAATACTACTGGCATAGACCATCTGGCGAAAAGGTCGCAGGTGTGAAGCGTGGTAGGCCTGCACCAGGGGAGCAGGGAAAAGGGGGAGGAAAGGGAGCCCGTATGGTGGAAGAGCAGGGGAGGTCGGGTCATTTGACGGAAATTCCAAGGACGAGGGGGAGGGGTTGGGTTTTCTTAAACGAGTCAACGTGGGAGGAGTTCGACAGCCTTGCCTACTATCATTCCTTTATCGAGTAGTGGAACCCCCCTTTCCCCCCTCTAGACCACCTTGAATGGTGTGAGCCGCATGCGAGGAGACCCGCGAGGGGGATCCAGCTGGTCGACGCCTACCCGACTAGAGGGACTGAGAAATTATTAGGGTGAAAAACTTATCTTCAAGCTTTACCTTATTTTGATTGTTTAGAGGGTGATTGTAGAGTCACTGAATGAAGTCCTCCCTTTCTTTCGGAGGCGTTGACCCGCAACGAAGCAGATATGACTAAGTGATAGATTATATATGGCGACGACAACAACATGTCGTAGAAGGATACCTGAGGTGGAGCCAATGACCCATGGAGATGAACGTATCTACAACTACATCCCCAAGCGAGAGTCAAACGGGGGCGTGAATGCGAGATGCCAGCGAAATGATCGATCAGACGGAGGTGAGGGATCTGGTACCCCTCTCCTGTAGGATTGTGCTAGTATCCTACCAGTTCTCTTGATTGTTTGGTGAAGGGAATTTGAGACCACCTTCCTCTCTGGCCCTAAGAAATCCAATAATGAAAGAGGACCCAATGGTATTGAGCACAATCAGAAAGAACAACAAAAGGGAGGGTACTTCCAATTTGCGAACCAGCCGGGCAGAGGTCGGAGTGCGGAAATTAGATAGGGGACTCTGACCCTTTGTTAGTTTCTTGAGTCAGGGCAACAGGAGGGCAGAGACTGGGATAGGTGATTGGTCCACATGCACTTATTCTGAAACTTGCACTCTGGGCCACTTACTCCCAGACCCTAGGGGCTCAAGTCATGAAATTGGCATTCTTCTTCTCACTCCAATGGTGCCTACTCCTTCGACAGACAATCTCTCTCGAGGGAGCTAAAGATCATAGACCTACTTTACTGAATGCAGCCCAGAGGTGCGAGCCGTTACAATACTAGACTTTCTCCCGGATCGTCTTCCTCTCCTGATTAATATAGTAGAAAAAAGATCATTTTTAACTCGCGCTTCTGCTTACCAATAAAAAGGTAGCCTGCCCCCTCTCTTCTATATTAATTATTTGCTCCAGGAAAGGGAGAAGCAATCCGCTAGACCTTTGAAACCTCGACCGTAGGGTACAACAAGGACCACGAGGAAAGTGCAAATGGCATGCTTCCTTTTGTTCCAAGCTTCCTCTCCCCCCCTTCGGGAAGGCCAAGCAGCAACTAGAGCTGCTTAACGAGAATAAGGCACCTCTCTTTCCCCTTGTACATAGTTTCTTCCATTTTATATGTATATTAGATCTCAAAGCTTCAGTTCCCCGGTTAGGCTTCAGAAAGGAAAGGAAAGCATATGAGAAATAGATAGATAGTGAGTTCCCCTTGCCTCAGGGGATCGGGGAAGTTGACTCATTCCCAGCTACTATTAGTTGTAGTTATGGGAAGACTCTTCAAAGAACTAATTAAACATCAACGGTTAACTAAATCCTATCCCGGAAGAACATGATGAATTCCCGGGAATCTGACGTGTCTGCAAAAGCCGCGTTAAGAAGTTGTTTTTAATGGTCGATCGTGAAAGTAAATATGTGTCGTTCGTTGTAGGCGGCGATCGGGAAAAGTCAAGAAATAACCACAAATGTTTAATCAATCTTATTCAAGTGGCTTCTATGTTTATTTTACTTGGGCAAGTCCCAAGGCCGATCACAAGGAGGCAAAGGAACAATCTAGATTTGTGTCTATCCAATTTTTAATTCGGTTTTCAAGGCGGTTTTTTTGGAATTTTTCAATGCAATATGAGATGCAAAATGCAAATTCGGCCTATTTTATGGACTAAAATGTGAATTCCATACAAATGATGTCCGAAAAATACGAAACTTGGCCGAGATGTAAAATATGATGAAATAAGTGCACTGTAATTTTTTGGAATTTTTTGGATGCAATATGAATTTTTTATGGATTTTTAAATGCAAACAGAATGATTTTCAATATTTAATTATAATAAATACTAAACCTATTTATTTTCAAGAAATAAAATTATCTAAAATCTATCACTAGGTGACGGATCCTAGAAAAATCCTAACCCTTGAAAATGTGGGGTTGAATATCTATTAAAAATCAAATACTGAAATGTGCTAAATGATTTTTACAGAGGAAATTATGCGTGCAAATGCAAAGATTTTTGGGCACAATGTTAATCAAAGTAATCTCTACGATATGGGATTTTTGGAGAATTTTTAGACTAACAATTTATTAACTATGAATTTCCGAGCACAGATTGGGCAAAGTATGCAAATTTTCACAAAATAATTAATTAATAATCAATCGATAATCACAAAAATACCCATAGTATCTCAAAATGTAGAGAGTTAAACGATGAACAAAGTACTATTTTTGTAGAAATAAAATGATGTCTAGAAGAAGTTCAAAACAGAGGGAGAACACAGGGGGGTAAATGCAATGAATATAAATAAAATGAATAAAAATAAAAGTGCAGACGGGGACCTAAATGCAATTACCGATAATCCTGGGGTAATGTTGCAAAATTTCCAAGGGGCACGTGCTGCGCACGTTCCCTTGGATGGCGGGGGTTGCTGTGCGAATATGGGAAACTCCAGGGGGTTCCTTGTAAATTGCCCACGGGCACGTGAGGGGCACGTGACCCGTGGGTAGCGTGCTGGTGAAGTTCCCTCCGAGCGCACGTGCCTCGCACGTGCGCGGAGGGCCTCGGGCTTCGAGCCCGGCCGCTGGCGGGGAGGTTCTGGCGGAGGTGATCTTCACGGCCGAGGAGGGGCCGCTTTGCCGCGGTGCAGCGGCGCTGAAGGCGGAGGAGCTGCTGCGGAGACGGAGGCGCGCCTCCTGCGCTGGAGGAGAAGGCGGCGGCGTGGGATGAACTCGGCGGTGTTGTCGAGGCGGAGGCGGTGGCGGCGCGAAGACGAGGCGGCTGAAGACGACGATGCACGGTGGTTGTCGTCGTTGGGGTGGGGCGAAGGTGGAGGTGATTAGAGGTAGTTGGCGGAGTGAGCCGATGAAGGCGATGGCGTGTCGGTGAAGATGACGTTGATGTCGTTGTCGTCGGCTCGACGGAGGATCGGAGCACGACAGAAAGGGCCAAGGGGAGGCGCGTCTGCGACGAGGGGCGTTGAGCGCCCTCGGATCTCGCCGGCGATGCCTAGGCGAGGCTGTCACCCTCGTGAAGCGCAAATCGGCGGATGTTGTTGCTGGGAGTAGGCGAGGGTGTTTTATAGGCGAGGGGGGCGGTTTGGCGGCTGGCGAGGTCGTCGGGTGTGCGAGGATCAAGGAGGAGTCGGTGGTTGCGACGTTGGCGGGCGCGGCGGTTGCGGGTGATGGTTGGCGTCAACGGTGAGGCGAGAAATCGGGGGTTCCATTGGGGGAGAGACGAAGGCCAGCGGCCGTTCGATCGGCCGAGATCGAACGGCCGCGATCTGGACACGTGGCAAGGGGGTTAAGGGGAGAGGGAGCAGGCACACGTGCAGTGCGCGTGCGGCGGTGGCACGTGCGCTGCACGTGCGGGTGCTTTTTTAATTTATTATTTTTTTTATTTTTTTTATAAAAACGATATAAAGAAAAACCCAAAAAACGCTGACACGTGGCGGCCTCTGGGGCTGCCACGTGTCAGCACCAGATAAATCGAAAACTAAATGTTTTGTAAAATCAAAAAGAAATAGAAAACGACCTCGAATCGAAAAAGTTCCTTCATGAAAAATGCTCGTCTCGACGAGATCTACAACTTTCACGAAGACATCAAAGCCAAATTCGGTCAAATGTGAAAAGTGAATTTTTGGGATATCCCATGTACATAGAATACCTTGATTTTTGGTTTTCTATTTTTTTGTCATTTTTAATCACGATAAAAATCCGGAAAAATATGGAAAAATCAAAGATGAATAAAAGACACCTTATTCTAATTTTTTGGATTTTTATTAATAAAGAAAATATAAACATAAAATATCGGTCAAAAAGCCGCGAAAATATACAATGTACAAGAGAGGCCCAAAACCCAACTTTCACATACAAGCTCCGATTCACTTGAACTTGGTCTTGTTTCGAAGGTAATTGAATGTGCATTAGTTCAAAAGTGAGTAGGATCAAATCGGACACTGGATGGGGAAGATATGTGGCTTTTAGTCCGAAAATCCTGAAACTAGGGTTTGGGTTTTTGGTCCACTTATTTGAGTTAGTGATTTTTTTGTATTTTTCATTTACTCTTGTGAGTGATATGTACACAATGGAAGTAGTTTTGGGTTATTTGGAGTTAGCATGAAGGAGTTAAAAATAGGGGAAGTTAGGCTATTTACAGGTCAATTTGGGCTTGGATTTTTGGCTTCTTAAAATATGCAGAAATTAACGCTAAAATGCAATTCTTATGAAATCATGCCTGAATGCTAATTATGCGAAATAAATGCAGAAATGCAGTTGATTTTTAGGGACTTAAGCTTAATAAATGAGATTTAGAGTGATGAATCCGAGATTCATCAAAGGATGAGATGAGATGTGGACTTTCAGCTGCAGTAGTTGAGCTGGGACTGGAACATGATCTTCATATCCATATCTCCTTGAGTCTGACTTAGTTTCTGGGCTCAACACTTCATCTAAGACTTTCGAGTCTATCGCATTCTCCTGATAGACTTTCGGGAAGGCCATCAGGTGAGCATCACGAGAAAGGTGTATTAGAATGTTCTGAAAGTCTCGAACAATCTCTTTCCCGGCCTCCTATAGTACCATCTTCTTTATTGATTTTTCATAAGTAAGGGAATCTGACTAATTATTAGTTAACATTCTATTCTTCTTCCTCTTAGCTTCGCAATCATAAATCAGCCTTTCCCGCAGGATCGGCCCACCTTTCATCTTTGAAGCCTTCCCCTTCTTCACTCCTAGATCCAACCCTTTAACACTAACACATTCACCTCCTTCCCGAATTCTGAGTTTGTATTAGAGCTTGGAAAGTGTGTTAATTGTTAATAGTTTGCATTTTGAAATGCCCGTAATTGCCGGGGATGGTGATATGAGATGAATATAGTTATCAAACCCGATTTAATCTATTCCAAAGCAGTTGATGATGCTAACTGAGTAATTGATTTTGGACTAGAAGGTTGGGGAGTCAGTTGATGATCTCTTTTCGCATCATTAATTTCTTTTACTCATTCTCAGGAGCTGCATCCTATCGAAAGAAAGCATGGCAGCCGGCAAGGCCTTTTCTACTAGTTGGTTGCTTTGAGTTCCCGGTGGGTCAAAGCTGGTATTCTTTTTGCATCGCATCCCTTTGTATTAGTGGATGGGCAAGCTGAAATATATAATAGTAGCAAGGTGCGGAGTGCTTTCTTTCTCCTCTCATGGTTTGGGAAGACTTCTCTCCTCAGCGGTAGAGGTCTGGTCAGCCAATAGTCAGTACGGTTAACTCATCCTAGCCTGCCTAGGGTAAACAGCCAGGGCAAAGAGGCTTTGGTTCCAGGGCAAATCATCCATTGTCATCCCAATGAGGGCCGAGGATGGGAAAAGAAATAAAAAGCCCCGTAGGGGTTGCTGGAAGATGAAAGCCCTCCTCTTTCGAGAACTACTCTTTTGTTAGCGGCAAACGAATCGATGAGCACCAGAGGCTACTTACCTGAAAAACCCAAGTGAAATCCATAGGAAAATCCTAGGTCCCTCTATGTATAAAGCTATCTTGCTGCTTGTCAAAGCCATCCGTAGTCCGTCCTCAGGGAGTGTTGGTGATTTTCCAAGAATCCACAGTCGTAAGAGCTGTATATAAGCAAGCAAAGGCTAAGTAGACGAGCGAATAACGACTTCATCCCCACACCTTTCGAGTCGAGGAACAAATACTAATCAAAATAGGGATTTTTACCCCATGAACCTTATAAACTTTGTCAATCACCTCTACAACCTTTGAAACATCGATATTCCTTCCTCGACCCTTTAACTTGCTAATCCTTACCTCATGAACCCTACAGTTAATCTGTTTGAAGCTCGTGGGGGTTCTCTGGATAATTTACAAGGTCGATGGGGTAATTGCATTGTGCAAAAGGTTGTAGAAGTGATTGACAAAGTTTATAAGGTTCATGGGGTAAAAATCCCATCAAAATATGGTGGAACCTTCGCATTTCAAGTGAAAGATCCGCCTCTGCGCGGTTAAAGAACTATGTACGGGATGAAAAGTGGCATGCTTTTTCAAGTATGTCGTTATTAAGTGAACTCTAATCTGATATCTAATACTATAAGAATTTGGGAGATTGGGCGTGGTTGGACTGCTGCGCTGGGAGAGAGAAAAGACTAGATGTAGCCACCAAGCAAGCCTAACGGTTCGACCAGGATGACGAAACTACAACTACGGATGAGATGCAGGGGCAATTCGACCCTGATGACTAAACTCAAAGGAGAAGAGAACGAACTTTGCAATTAGAGATAGGGGCATAGGCTTAGGGAGGCCCAGCACATGCATTATTTCCCATCCCGACTGAGGGAAACCAGGATGCACTGTTGATTCTCGGACTATCTATAACACAATTAGAGTATGTATAGGACTCAAATATATCCAATGCTCTCCCATTTCCTTTGGCTGACCTGTGTGCTTGTGCTCTCGAGTATGAGTGAGACCCCGGCTGAAGTAGTCATCAAAGAGTATCTCGAAAGCAATATATATCTACTCTGACTCTCAACCCGTGAATAGGATTAAGCAAGAAGAGTAGTGATGAGTCAAAATCCGACGCGGTTGAGATAAATAAATAATAATGTCATAAAGTTATGTCGTTGTTCTCAACTGTGCGATACGGTCAACGAGAAAAATTTGTATTTAGACCACTTAAGAAAATATCAATCAATCACAACAATGTAAGCGGTTCTCACTATTCTTTTTACCTGGTACAACAACCAGGGTCGAACACAAGGAGCACGATTTAAAAAACTCAGTAGTCAAATTTCTGAACTAATTTTTAGTGGTTTTTGAATTTTTATATTTTTATATTTTTTAAATTAAGAACAACAAGCACAAGTGATAAAACACACACACACACCACACTCTTTTTGCATTTTTCAAAATGATAAAAAATGCTCAGAAAATTAAAAAGAAAATGTTTTTGTGTTTTATATATTTTAAAAATTTTTTTTGATATTTTTTCGAAATTTTGTGATGTTTTTGTGATTTTATAAAAATCAAACAGTACAAAACAAGTGAAACAGTGCACAGGCAGGAGTATTTTGCAAGTTAAGAATCCTTTAAGTGCTCAAAATATCTGAAATTTATTTTTTATAGAAACAACAAGACAATATCTACAATCAGAAACTGAAATCACTATTTTTGGATTTTTCTAGATTTTTCTACAATTTTTTAAGATTTTTAGTATTTTTCATTTTTGTGGAGTTTTATAAAGAGTTAATGCATGAAAATTGGTCTAAAATTGAACACACCAAAATACAACTACAGTAATTTTGTGAAATTTTTAAGCAATTTTTGGAATTTTTATGGATTTTCAAATTTCAGGAAAACACAAAATCACTATTTTGAATTTTTTAATATATCAAATGGCAATAAAATACAATGAAAATTTTATACAATGATAAGAACTATAGCAGGAGCATAAAGCACTTTTTTAAAAATTTTCCGAAACATAAAAACATTTATGTCATCAAGCGAATCATGCAAAGTTTAAGTCTAGAACACAGGACTAAAATGTAAATTATATTGTCTTTGCTTTAAAATATAATAATAAATAAGATCATGGAGGCAAATGCAATTTACCCAGAAGGAGGGTATGCATTACACGTGACTGATTCTGGTGGGGACCGTTTTGTAATATTCAAAAATTTCAGGGACACCTCTAAAATGTTTCCATTTTTTTATTTCAAAACACCCCACCTAGGGTTTTTCACCTTCGATCATGTGTCTTCAATTCTAAAGAGGCAGTTGGCCGCCGCCGCCGTCAGGGGAGGGCATGCAGGCGGAGATGGAGGAGGGCGTGGTGCGTGCGACCGCACGCGACCGCTCGAGCGGCGGCGCCTGGGGAAGCTAGGGGAGCGCGGGCCCGCCGCAGTTCAGGCAGAGGACGGGTGGAGGGCGCCTGCGCGGGGGGGGGGTGATGAATCTCGGATTCATTACTCTAAATCTCATTTTTTAAGTTCAAACCCCTTAAAATCAACAACATTCCTGCATCTATTTCGCATAATTAGCATTCATGCATGTTTTCATAAGAATTACATTTTAGTACTAATTTCTGCACAAAATAAGAAGCCAAAAATCCTAGCTAAAAGTGATATGTAAATAGCCTAACTTTCTAGATTTTTAACTCATTCACGCTAACTCTGAATGACCCAAAACCACTTCCACTGTGTACATATCACTAACAAGAATAAATGAAAAATACAAAAAATAACTAGCCCAAATAAGTGGACCAAAAACCCAAACCCTAGTTTCAGGATTTCCGGACTAAAAACCTCATATCTTCCTCATCCAGTATCCGTTTTAATCCTACTCTCTTTTGAACTAACGTACATTCAATTACCTTCAAAAGAAGATCAAGTTCAAGTGAATCAGAGTGCATATGTGAAATTTGGGTTTTGGGCCTCTTTTGTATATTGTGTATTTTAGCGGTTTTTTACCTGATATTTTATGTACATATTTAATCTATTAATAAAAATCCAAAAAAATTAGATTAATGTGTAAATATTTGTCTCTGATTTTTATCATATTTTTTCTGGATTTTTTATCTGATTTAAATATAATAAAAAATTATAAAACTCAAAAATCAAGGTAGTCTATGTACATGGGATACCCCAAAACTTCACTTTGTGCATTTTATCGATTTTGGTTTTACTGTCTTCATGAAAGTTGTAGATCTTATCGAGACGAGCAATTTTTGTGAAGAAACATTTTTTATCCGAGGTCATTTGCTAATTGTTTTGGATTTTACAAAGTATTTAAATTTGGATTTTTGTGGTGCTGACACGTGGCAGCTCCTGGAGCCACCACATGTCAGCCATTTTTCGCATATTTATTTACTCTTTTTTCAAAAAAATAAAATAATAATGTAAATAATAATAATAAAAATAAAAAAAATAAAAGTCGACGCACATGCGTAGCACGTGCCCCCATGCACAGGCCACGTATGTGCCCGCCCATCACCTTTCAGGCCACCACGTGGTGATCTCCTGGCCGCCCGATCTCGACCGATCAGACATCCGAGGAGCATCGTCTACCTTGGATCCCCTCTTTCCCAATCGAGCGTGGCCGCCTCCCTTCGAAATCTCCGCCGTGTATTTCTCCGCCGCGCCGCCTCGATCAGATCTCCCAATCTTCGCCAATCACCGCCTCGTCGTGTATCTTCTCCGATCTTTGAATCTCGTTAACCCAATCACACCCCGATCCTCTTCTTGTCGCATCCCCCGGATTTCGCCACCGCAATCAAACCGACCTTCCATCTCCGGCTGCCGTCCTAACCCTATTTAAGACCTCCTCCGCACTCGACCGTTTTCATCCGTCGTTCGACCAGAAGTTACCCCATCGGAAGTGACAGCCCGATGTGCACTCTATCGGCGAGATCCGAGGTTTCCAACCTCATCGCAACCCTTGCCCTCCGCAGCTGCCCTGCTCCGGCCGCACGTCGCCGTGGAGCCCCAAACCTCTCCAGGTACCTCTCCCCCGCTTAGATTCCCTTCACCTCATCTCATCTTCATCCCCATCTCCGATCTCTCCTTCTCTCGATCATTATCATCAACGCCTTCATCAAACACCACCGTCGGGACGTCGAACCACCGCCACACGCTCCAGATCTTCGACAACGATCTCCAACTTCATCGACAACGCCACTACACCCCCGATCCTCTCCAACGACTCTGCTCCGAGCACTACGACCATAGACTTCAACCACCAACGTCTTCTCCATCACGACGCTCATCCGGTATTCTGACGATCGTCGGCCGTTTGTCGGCCAACCTCCTGTGGCTGTTTGATCAGCCTGCCAACGAGATCCAAGCCATTGAAGCATCCTCGAGCATCAATCGTTGGATCAACATCAGAAACATCTCCATCAATGGTTCTGATTCGTGACCGAGCCTTCCTCCGAGCCACCCCCGGACCAGGAGCCTCAGGCTACCCAAGGCGCGCAGAGAACAACACGTGGAGGCTCGCGCCAAGCCTCTTGCCCAAGCATGCACTTGCACGTGATCTACACGTGAGCCGCGCGAGCAAATTGCAAGGGCCCCCCTGGAAGATCTCCTTATAATACTTTAGCCCCCGCCGACCAGAGCACGTGCCCCTCTGGTAATTTTGCAGTGACACTCCCTATATTATCGTTAATTACATATTAGTTTCCCCTTTGCAATTTATATTTTTTATTTATTGCAGTTCTACCCCTGTGTTCTTTGTCATTTTTAGACATCTTCAGTACATTATTTTATTATCAAAAAATAGCATGATGTTTCTCATTTACTTCTCTACGTGTTGACATATTGTGGACATTTTTGTAAGTAGTGGTTAATTAATAATTAACTATCTTGTGGAAAATTGCAAATTTTTCCCATTTTATGCTCTTAAGTTTGCCACTGATTAATCATTACTCTAAAAATTCCCTAAAAATCACATATTATAGAATTAATTTTGATTGATATTGTGCATACAAAAAATTTGCATTTACAAGCATATATTGCCCTCTAAAAATCATTTTTCATATTTCTGTATTTGATTTTTAATAGGTATTAAATCCCACATTTTCATGGTTTAGGATATTTTGAGATCCATCACCTAGTGATAGATCTTAGATAATTTTGTCCCCTGAAAATAAGCAGGTTTAGTATATATTATAATTTAGTATTGGAAATCATTGTGTTTGCATTTAAAAATTAATAAAAAAATTCATATTGCATCCTAAAATTCAAAAAAAAAAACTACAATGCATTTATTTCACCATATTTTGCATCGTAGCCAAGTTTCATATTTTTCGGATATCGTTTGATCGACTTTTACATTTTAGTCCCTAAAATAGGCCAAAATTGCATTTTGCATCCTTTATCGCATTAAAAATTACAAAAAAAGTCCGCTTCAAAAACCATGCATGAATCTTGATAGACATAATTCTAGGTTGTTCCTTTGCCTCCTTGTGTTCGACCTTGGGACTTGCTCAAGTAAAATAAACATAAAACCACATTGATTAAAAGTGACTAATATTTTGTGTGGTTATTTTCTTGACCGATTCCGATTGCCGCATTAAACACACGATAAATCATTTTAACACGAACATTAAATAAACATCTTTTAACAAGCACATATTTAGATTCGTCGGATGGCACCGTTGCCGGGGAGGCAAACGGCTTAGATTTTTCGTCTTGAAAATTTTCGTTCGGTTTTCCGCATTCGGGTAGTCTGACCTCCAAATTGTTCATTGTAAATTCCATTTATTTTCCTGCATTTATTTTCAGCATTTATTTTTCTTGTTTATTTTATTATTTTTGAGTCACTCTCTTACATTATATCTCTTATTTTTCTTGCGAGGTACCCGGCGTACGTGGAGCAGTTTTTCAAGAACCGACGCAACTTCACTGAACTCCGAAAAGCCGTAATTAATTTAAGATCGAGTCGAGTCGTGAGAGAGTGTAGAGTCTTGATTTTTAATTCCTATAATTTTTAAATTTATGTAATTAATTGTTCATTTACAGCGGGGTCCATTTGGACTCTTGTGTGTGTAACAAGACCTCTAACTTTTTCTGTGGTGTGTCGTGGCTTGTTTCACTCTCTGGTAAGGGTGGGGCCCGACTTGAGTGGTGATTAGAATAGACGTGCACATACGGATCTCAGAGCATTTTAATTTTTGATTTTGCTCGTAGGATTAAGCCACACTGCACTATTAATTGAGACGTACATTGATCGTTCAATTTAACCAAAACATAACTCATTTCTTGCCTGTTAATAGAACTTTCTGCTTAGGTACGGTTTTTCATTGGCTTGCATTCATTTAGAATGATCTTTCAATTTCTGTCTAGCATCCAACATGGAGATTGCGAGGATTCACTGTAAGTCTTCTAACTGAGCATAGATCATAGTTTTTCAAGTGCATCAGCTTTTCCCGCACTCCTCCCTCTTTTTTTATCACATAACTATAAAGGAAATTGGGACTGGACGGGAGACGTATATTTGTGCTCATTTAAACTCTTCAATGACCACCTAATTAAAATTGGGACTGCTAAATATAACCGATTTTAAGAACCCATAAAATCAAGAATTTTTGCGGGAGAGCAACCCTGACATTGTTTGTTTTCATCTTGCAGCGAGAAGAGAGACGCACACTAGGATAGAGCCAAGCCAAGATTTTCATATATACTACTAATTTTAAAAACGATTAGCTATTTCTCAATGAGGAATACGGGTAGCCGGTAAACGGTCCGGATTTCCTTAGCAGAGTGGGTGATTTAAAGGACACTACAAGGCTCCGTCCTTAAGTAACATGGGTAGCCGTTTTACGGTCCGTACCTACACATATACTGGCTGAAAGTAGATGCAACTAGTCGTACGAACTCGGGACAGTCTTTAAGAAAATTTCGGCACCCAAAAGCTCGTTAAACGGTTTGCAAGATTTGAATTCTCACCAATTAAAAATCAACAAGATAACTGGCCGAACTCTTACGGCCTTCACTGAGTGAGTTGGTGAAACAAAATGTTAAATTGTGTTTGATTTATGAGTAGAACTTAATTGATCATCGAATACCGCACACTTGTGTCTAGATCATGAACCGTACACCTCTTGTTAATATTTTGCAATCGAGAATGGAAGATTGTGGTAGTTCTTGTTCGGACTCCACGAACCCTTTTCTGACCGCCACAAACTTTCCAGACTCAACGGTTCAGAGACACTCTTACTCAGAGCCACCTTGGGTTCAAGGACACCTCTCCCTTGAATCCTCCTCTTATGATCCTTTCAAAACTATTGACTCCGATTTTTCACAATATGAAGGTGAAAAGAAGCACTCACAAAAGATGCCTCCGAAGAAGATCAATCATGAAGATGAACTCAATGAAGATCCAATGCAAATGGTTCTTGCGAGACTAGCCACGTCTGAGAAGCAATAAATTTTAACAAGGGAACAACTAGAACGGTTGAATGCAGAGAGAGAACCACCAATGGAAGCCGCATACAATCCCGGGCAATACAGAGTTAGAAATTACTTGCAGCCACCTCAGCCAGAGGTTCACCATGAACTGAAGCCACACTTCCTGAGTCAATTACCACAATTTCATGGTAATGCAAATGAAGAACCATGTCAATTTTTGTGTAATTTGGAGCTAGTATGTTCTAATCAGAGGCACCCACAAGTCAGCTAGGACTACATTCGTCTCACTGCACAACATTTCGCCTTGAAAGGTAAGGCAGATTACTGGGTGAAAAACTTAGGAGTGACGGTGACTACTTATGATAGGTTTAAAAACCTATTCTTGTTAAATTCTATCCTTTGAGTCGAACCAATCAAATGAGGACTCGCATCACCAGTTTCTCTCAGATGCCTAATGAACCACTTTGTGATGCATGGGATAGATTCAAAGATCTACTGCAGAAATGTCCCTGCCATGACCTAGATAATAACATTCTGGTTCAGTCACTCTATTCTGGCCTTAACTACGAGACTCAGGGTTTAGTCAGCGCTGCCTGTGGAGGCAATTACATATCCCGAGGAGCTGAGACCGTCTGGAAAATACTGGAGCAGATGGCGGAGACAAGCCGTTCACAAATCGCCAGTAGAGCTTACACTGATTCCCTGAACACCTTTCAAGCCAAAGGAGGGAAGCAAACCGTCGCATAAATAGCAGAGGATTTGATTCCCAACATGAACATCATAGCAGATAAATTAACAGTTGTGGATCAAATTCATAAAAGGATGAACGACATCGACAACTGGATCTCCCAGTTTCCAAAGCAAATGGAGGAGCTAACTGAGAAGGTATCCAAGATAGGGATATCTACTGCACCTACGGCCCCGATCTATCATGTGCATCATGTCCAGGAGTAGACAGGATCAAGACAACAGCAACCTTGGGCTCATGACCAATCTTGTACCCAACCTTCCCAGCAGTCACCTCCACCAGTCGAGACAGTCGAAGAAGCCCCGCCTCTGATATTCGAAATAAACGGCATTTGGTACACACAGGACACTACCCGACAGGGTAATATGGGAGACCATCAGCAATATCAACGTCTACCCACCTTCTATAATGCCGCATATTCTACAGCTTCACAACACACTCAGAACAATGCAACATTCCAGCACTCAAGGCAGCAGCAGCCATACAACCGTCAGAACCAACCTCAGCAACATCATCAGCAATATCAAGCTCCAAATCAAGCATCTCAATCATCCAACCCTCCAGAAGAACCAGTAGATATCTAGAGACAAATGCTGGAGGAAATTCGCAGCTTCCAAAATGAGCTGTACGATCTACGGGTAGATGTTAATCGTTTATCCCATTGGAAGGATGAACAGACAGCCCCAGCCACAGCCATTCTCGCCCAAGTTCAAGCTAACCCCAATAGCTTGAACAAATCTCAATCATCTCAACACAATGGCCAGGTATACTATTCAGATTTTTCCACATCTAAACATGAGAACCTTTCGTTTGACAATATCAATGCCATGTCACTCAAGAGCGGAAGGACCGTGGTCGTACCTGACCGGGATAGGGAATTGGACCATGAAGGCTCGGAAGATCAACCGGAGGATGCTTCTGAGGATGAAGAAGGAGACCTGAAGATCCTGACACTAGATAAAGGAAAAGCATCTATGGAGTCTGCAGAGGGCCTTAAACCTCTAGTTGCTACAAAAATACCTTTGTCACCATTTCAGCAACATGATTATTATCAGAAAACTCATGATTGTAATAAGAACTCCAAATCTAATAAAGATGCTCTTATTTATGATTCTGGCTCTCTTTCTCATGTCTCAAATGCTTCCATTCCTTCCTCCATGCTCTTAAGAAAGGAAAACAAAAGAAAAACGTTCAGAATGACCCAGTGATGGAAAAGTTCTACCAGGAGAATATCACAGTCAAAGTACCCTTTGAGCAGTATGTGGCCAATAATCCAGCATTTCAGAAGTACTTGAAAATGAAATGCACTCCCACCAGGACTCGTACAAAGAAAACAAATCAGTTTGTGGAGACTCATATCCTGACAGTGGCCACTACTAAGTGTGTCAAAAACCAACATTTACCAAGAAAGAAAAGGGATCTGGGTTCTCATTCTGTGGAGAGTCGCATTGGCAACATTGTGTTCGCACGCACACTTCTCGACAATGGTTCTTCCATCAATCTTCTTCCCTTAGCCTTATATTACAGATTGGAGTTAGGTCCTCTCCAGAAATCGTTATCTTTACTCCAATTTCCTGATAAAACCACTAAAAGACCTAAGGGAGAAGTGAAAAATGTTATCATCATGGTCGAGGGTATAGAATACAAAGTGGACTTCACTGTCCTTGATATGGAGACTCTGAACCATTGGAAAGAATCCCAAATCATTCTTGGAAGACCATTCTTACGAACCGCCAAAGATGTATTCGATTATGACACCGGAATGATGAAATTCTACTCTCCAGATGGAGAAGTGGATATGGAGATGAAACAAACAAAGTGGCAAAGATCTGATTCTGAATCCACCACTGAAGATACCGAAACATCCGAGTGTAATCTCATCAGCACTACTGAGCCGTGGGACCAACTGCCAGACCTTCAAATTGATAACACCACAGCAGAAGAAGAAACAGTACACCGTGCAGTATACGAGCTGTTGCCAGACAAATCTAGACCCCCGGATGCTTATAACCTTGATGACACAGAAATCCTTTCGGATTTGTCAATCCCATTTTCTTCTGGAAAATCAAGAAATATCGATGACGAGTCGGACGCAGCTTTGGCCGAATTACCGCACTACTTTTGTGGTCCGACTCACATTCCTTCAAGATTAGTGGCTAGCATATTACAGAATGATTCTCCGCAACCAGCACAGAGCCAGATTTAAAAGACATTCAGCCAGACTTGATTGATGATTTAGATTTGCCAGAGCTGAAACCTCTCCCTCCTACACTAAGTATGCATTTCTTAATGGACCCAAAGATAAATTCCCTGTGATCATTAGCTCATCATTAACTATGAAACATGAATCTAGACTTCTAAAAGTCCTTGAGCGAAATCGAAAAGCCATCAGTTGGACTGTGTCGGATCTCGTAGGAATCAACCCTGCTCTCTGCTCGTACCGAATTTATGTTGAGGATAACGCAAGGCCTTCCCATGAATTTCAGAGAAGATTAAACCCCAATCTTCGGGAAGTAGTTAATAAAGAAATAGAAAAATGGTACAAAGCATGTTTTATATACCCCATCTCTGACTCCAAGTGGGTGGCCCCCCTTCATGTCGTCCTGAAGAAGTCGGGAATCTAGATGGTCACCAATGAGGAGGGGGTAGAGATCGCGACCCGAGTACCCACGTCGTGGCGCGTTTGTGTCGACTACAGGCGCTTGAATGCTGTGACCAAGAAAGATTACTTTCCACTGCCATTTATTGATCAAATCTTGGAGAGACTTGCAGGGAAAGCATTCTTCTATTTTCTTGATGGGTACTCTGGCTACAATCAAGTAGCTATCGCTCCCGAGGATCAGGAAAAGACCATATTTGCATGTCCCTTCGGTACCTACGCATTCAAGCGCATGCCATTCGGGCTTTGTAATGCCCCTGGCACATTTCAGCGATGCATGATTGCCGTATTTGCCGAAATGGAGGGTGATTTCCTGGAAGTCTTCATGGATGACTTCTCGGTCCATGGTGATTCATTTGATACATGTTTAGCGCACTTGGACCGAGTCCTCAAGAGATGCAGGGAGGTTAATTTGGTACTCTCCTGAGAGAAGAGTCACTTTATGGTGACTGGAGGTATCGTGTTGGGGCATGTCATCTCCAAAAAGGGAATGGAGGTCGACCCTGCCAAGGTGGATGTGATCAAGAAACTTGAGCCACCAACCAACGTCAAGTCAGTGAGGTCTTTTCCAGGGCATGTCAGATTTTATCGAAGGTTTATCCCTGATTTTACAAAGATCGCCAGCCCACTGATTGAGCTCTTAGAAAAAGACACCGAGTTTATTGTAAATCACAAGTGTCTTGAGGCCTTCGATCTCCTGAAAAATAAAATATGTGAATCACCGATATTACAAGCTCCTGACTGGTCTCTTCCCTTTGAGATCATAACTGATGCATCAGATTTTGCTATCGGAGCTGTGCTTGGACAAAGACGGGATGGAATCCCTTATGCAATTCACTACGCGGGCAAAGTATTGGATCTTGCACAGAGAAATTATATAGTGACTAAAAAGGAAATGCTCGCGGTTGTTTGGGCCCTTGAAAATTCAGATCATACATATTGGGATCCAAGGTGACAATTTTTACAGATCACACAGCAATAAGATATCTTATGGATAAGAAAGATGCCAAAGTACATCTTTTGAGATGGATCTTGTTAATCCATGAATTTAATTTGAGATCAAAGATAAACCTGAAATAAAGAATATTGTTGCTGACCACCTTTCCCGAATTGAGCGAAATGATTATCCTGACACTAGACTCATTAAGGAGACTTTCCCATACGAATCTGTTTGCGTTATTGATTCAACCCCATGGTATTCCAACATCGTGAATTATCTTGTCTCCAAGAAGGTGTTCCCTCTGGTTGGACCAAGAGAATGATTGATCCACTGAAGTCGGATTCGAGAAAATACCATTGGGACGATCCCATTCCTTTTCTATGAAGGAGCGGATTATATCTGGCGAAGATGTATTCCTCAGGAGGAATACCAGAGTGTCCTCACACATTGTCATTCTCTCGAGGATGGAGGACACCATTCGGGAAAGAGAACGGCGCACAAGGTACTCCAATGTGGATTTTACTGGCAGACCTTATTTCAAGATGCTAATGAATTTGTACGGTCTTGCCTGATTTGCCAAAGGGATGGGAGGGACTGTTGGTTATAAAGATGAAATGCCCATGCAACCAATGATTTTCTGTGATGTTTTTGATGCATGGGGAATTGATTTTATGGGTCCCTTTCCCAATAGCAATGGATTTGAGTACATCTTGTTAGCGGTTGATTATTTGTCTAGATGGGTAGAGGCTATTCCAACCCGAACGCAGATAGCAAAACCGTATGTAAGTTTATCAAGGATAATATCATTGCAAAGTTCGGGATACCAAAAGTTTTGATTTCTGATGGAGGTATCCACTTCGTGAATAAGGAAATGAGATCTTTAGCTAAAGAATATAAATTTGAGCATAGAATAGCCAACCATATCATCCACAATCTAATGGCATGACAGAGGTTTCTAATAGAGAGTTGAAGGGTATTCTTCAAAAGTTGGTTAGTCCAGATAGGAAGAACTGGTCGAAATTGTTGGACCAGGTTCTGTTGACCTATAGGACAACCTATAAGACTCCACTCGGTACTTCACCTTTTAGGATGATCTATGGCAAGCCATGCCATCTATCTGCAGAATTGATTCACAAATCTGAATGGGCGATCAAAAAGTTGAATTGGAGTTGTCACCTTGGGAAATTATGTCGAGATTTAAATTTGAATGAGCTAATTGAAATCCGAAACCGAGCATATGATAACAGTGTGATCTATAAGGACAAGGTCAAGAGATGGCATGATAGACACATTCGAGATAAAACCTTTGTCCCTGGGCAGAAAGTGGGGTTGTTTAATGCTCGGTTAAAGATTTTTCATGGGAAACTGAAATCAAAATGGTCGGGTCACTATGTTGTCATCGATGTGCATACCAATGGAAGTGTGGATATTGCCGAACTCAAAGATGATGCACAACCTTTCTCAGCGAATGGACAATTGCTGAAGCCAAATATAGAATCACTCAAAGAGCAGACAGTTCAAGCTGAGGTCATCTACTTCACGCAGAGCGAGGACATTGAAGATTTATCAGATCAATCCCACCCTCCCTCCCGACCACATCGATCTCCTTATACATCTTCTTCCTCTACTTAGGCCAAGGCCTAAGTATGGGGGGACCGATGCCATCTGTATATACCATTTTCCCGCATCACACTCCTTCTCCCGATCGCTCCATTTCCACCTTTCTCTTATACTTAGGCTAACTAGAGCCTAGGTATAGGGGGAACTGACACCCACCTGTATATACTCTCCTCATTTACATATCCCGACCACCTCTTTTTGCGCTCTTCTTCTATACTTAGACTATTCACAGTCTAAGTATAGGGGGGCGGACCATTGAATATCAATTTTTACTCACTTACGCTTAGCCTAAGCTATGTCTTCTTTACGCTCCTTGTACTCCTGAGGACACAACACTCGCTAAGTATATGGGGGTCTGTATATATACTGTGTATATATTAGCCATACCTCGTACTTTTGCGTAAGTCTATACGTATTTACAGGGTGGGTAATTTTTTTAAAAAAGAGTTTTGCTACTAACACTGACTATGCCCAAATTTTTTGAAAAAAATGGCTTCTTATTCATTTTTGTAAAAAACCCAAAAATCCCTTGCATAAGAAAAAGTAAAAAAATGTGTCTGCATTCCACACACCTGCACTTCATCCAACATCACATTCATTTGCATCTGTGAAAAGTCATCAGGTTCTGAACCGAGTTATGAGCCAAAACCGAGAGTGGTCTGGACTTGACCTTAATCCACCTAATTTTCAGAGGAACTTCACCGAGAAATAGGATTTTAGAAGCTTCAGGTCTTTGACCTAATCCATCTGTGCAGCGCTTGACTCTAAGTGTCTAACATGGTCTCTTCATTCTGGGTACAACTCTGGAATAAGGAATTAATTTGTACTCTCGCACTATGCACTTAGCTCAACTCAGATGGGATGTTGGAAGACTGTGTGAGTTTCTTTTCTGGTAGCGTGGAAATCTAAAGACAGGAGTACGTGTTGAAATAAAGCTTCGGAAAAGGGATGGATGACTGAGCACAATTTTTTCTAAGACCCCAAAAAATGTACGGAAATAAAAAGATTCTATATCCGTAGGGGCACAACAACATCCAAGTAGAACCACCAAAAATTCCAAATACAAAGAAGCATTCTACCAAATAAATATCTGACCAAAAGGTCCAAGCTTCAAGAAACTTGCAGATTTTGGTGGAGACTCGGCTACACTGGCCATCTTCACAAGGATAGGTGACTACACTGGCTACCCTCCAGTTCTTTTCTCATTCTTCTAACTTCTCCCCCCAATTCGATTGTGAACACAGCACGACAGACATTAGAAGGAAATATCTGACTCCCCGAGGACGAGTTACTGGAGAGGAGGTTTGCGTGGTAGTCTGACATTCTGGGTGGGAAGAGCTAAAACCTTTCACACACATGAGTTGGTTGTTCAATGTTCATAGGGTATGCTTTGGGAAGAGGATTGATCTAAGATGACTTCTGAGCCGAAATTGCGGCAATGATGTGTAGAACTTAAAGGCTGTTGATTTTAAAATCCTAAGTCTCACAGAAGTTCCGCCAAACTATTAATCCAAAGGATGAGTCTAGATTCACTATCACCTTCAGCTCATGGTCTTGGTATGGAACCCAATCTCATTTCACTTCATGGCATTTCTTTTTGATGCTCAGGGACGAGCATGCTTTAAGTATAGGGGGATGAATAATCTCGGATTCATCACTCTAAATATCATTTTTTAAGCTCAAACCCCTTAAAATCAACAGCATTCCTGCATCTATTCCGCATAATTAGCATTCATGCATGTTTTCATAAGAATTACATTTTAGAGCTAATTTCTGCACAAAATAAGAAGGCAAAAATCCAAGCCAAAAGTGACCTGTAAATAGCCTAACTTCCTAGATTTTTACTAACTCTGAATGACTCAAAACCACTTTCACTGTGTACATATCACTAACAAGGAAAAATGAAAAATACAAAAAATAACTAACCCAAAGAAGTGGACCAAAAACCCAAACCCTAGTTTCAGGATTTCCGGACTAAAAACCTCATATCTTCCTCATCCAGTGTCCGTTTTAATCCTACTCACTTTTGAACTAATGTACATTCAATTACCTTCAAAACAAGATCAAGTTCAAGTGAATCGGAGCGCATATGTGAAAATTTGGTTTTGGGCCTCTTTTGTATACTTTGTATTTTAGCGGTTTTTGACCTGATATTTTATGTACATATTTAAGCTATTAATAAAATTCCAAAAAAAATAGATTAATGTGTAAATATTTGTCTCTGATTTTTATCATATTTTTTTCTAGATTTTTTATCTGATTTAAAAATAATAAAAAATTATAAAACCCAAAAATCAAGGTATTCTATGTACATGGGATACCCTAAAAATTCACTTTATGCATTTGATCGATTTTGGTTTTAATGTCTTCATGAAAGTTGTAGATCTTATCGAGACGAGCTATTTTTGTGAAGAAATGTTTTTGATCTGACTCATTTGCTAATTGTTTTGGATTTTACAAAGTATTTAAATTCGGATTTTTGTGGTGCTGACACGTGGCAGCTCCTGGAGCCTCCACGTGTCAGCCATTTTTTGCATATTTATTTACTATTTTTTTAAAAAAATATAATAATAATAATAAAATAAATAAAAGTCGATGCACGTGTGCCCCCATGCACGAGCCACGCACGTGCCCGCCCATCACCTTCAAGGCCACCACGTGGCGATCTCCTGGCCGTCCGATCTCGGCCGAGGAGCACCGTCTACCTCGGAGCCCTTCTTTCCTCATCGAGCACTGCCGCCTCCCTTCGAAATCTCCGCCGCGTATTTCTCTGCCGTGCCGCCTCGATCAGATCTCCCAATCTTCGCCAATCACCGCCTCGTCGTGTATCTTCTCCGATCTTCGAATTTCGTTAACCCCAATCGCACCCTGATCCTCTTCATGTCGCATCCCCTGGATTTCACCGTCGCAATAACACCGACCTTCCATCTCCAGCTGCCGTCCTAACCCTATTTAAGACCTCCTCCGCACTTGACCGTTTTCATCCGCCATTCGACAAGAAGTTATCCCATTGGAAGTGACAGCCCGGTGTGCACTCTATCGACGAGATCCGAGGTTTCCAACCTCGTCGCAGCCCTTGCCCTCTACAGCTGCCCCGCTCCAGCCGCACGTTGCCGTCGAGCCCCGAACCTCTCCAGGTATCTCTCCCCCGCTTAGATTCCCTTCACCTCATATCATCTTCATCCCCATCTCCGATCTCTCCTTCTCTCGATCATTATCATCAACGCCTTCATCGAACACCACCGCCGGGACGTCGAACCACCGCCACACGCTCTAGATCTTCGACAACGATCTCCAACTTCATCAACAACACCACTACACCCCCGATCCTCTCCAACGACTCCGTACCGAGCATGACGACCATAGACTTCAACCACCAACATCTTCTCCCTCACGACACTCATCCGCTACTCCGACGACCGCCAGCCGTTTGTCGGCCAACCATCCGTGGCCGTTCGATCAGCCTGCCAACGAGATCCAAGCCATTGAAGCATCCTCGAGCATCAACCGTTGGATCAACATCAGAAACATCTCCATCAACGGTTCTGATTCGTGACCGAGCCTTCCTCCAAGCCACCCCCGCACCAGGAACCTCAGGCTGCCCAAGGCGCGCAGAGAATGACACGTGGATGCTCACGCCAAGCATCTTGCCCAAGCTTGTACCTGCACGTGATCTGCACGTGAGTCACGCGAGAAAATTGCAAGGGTCCCCCCAGAAGATCTCCTTATTGCACTTTAGCCCCCGCCGACCAGAGGGCTGGTAATTTTACAGTGACGATCCCTATATTATCGGTAATTACATATAAGTCCCCCCTTTGCAATTTATATTTTTTATTTATTGCAGTTCTACCCTTGTGTTCTCTGTCATTTTTAGACATCTTCAGTACATTATTTTATTATCAAAAAAATAGCATGATGTTTCTCATTTAATTCTCTACGTGTTGACATATTGTGGACATTTTTGTAAGTAGTGGTTAATTAATAATTAATTATCTTGAGGAAAATTGCAAACTTTGCCCATTCTATGCTCTTAAATTTGCCATTTATTAATCATTGCTCTAAAAATTCCTCAAAAATCACATATTGTAGAGCTAATTTTTGCTTTATATTGTGCACACAAAAAATTTGCATTTGCATTCATAGATTGCCCTGTAAAAATCATTTTGCATATTTCGATATTCGGTTTTTAATAGGTATTAAATCCCACATTTTCATGGCTTAGGATTTTTCTGAGATCCATCACCTAGTGATAGATATTAGATAATTTTATCCCCTGAATACAAGTAGATTTAATATTTATTATAATCTAATATTGGAAATCATTCTGTTTGCATTTAAAAATTCATAAAAAAATTCACATTGCATCCTAAAATTCAAAAAAATTACAGTGCATTTATTTCACCATATTTTGCATCGTGGCCAAGTTTTATATTTTTCGGACATCGTTTGATCGACTTTTACATTTTAGTCCCTAAAATAGGCCAAAATTTCATTTTGCATCCTTTATCGCATTAAAAATTACAAAAAAAAGACAGCTTCAAAAACCACGCATGAATCATGATAGACATAATTCTAGGTTGTTCCTTTGCCTCCTTGTGATCAACCTTGGGACTTGCCCAAGTAAAATAAACATAAAACCGCATTGAATAAAATTGACTAATATTTTGTGTGGTTATTTTCCTTACCGATTCTGATTGCCGCCTACAACGCACGCAAATTATTTTAACACGAACGATAAATAAACATCTTTTAACAATCACATTTTTGGATTCGTCAGGGGGGAGCGCGTGCGAGGAGGGGTGTGATGCATCAGCCGCATCGGTGGATCGCGTTGGGGGCCGCTCGTGCGACGGTGCGGAGAACAGGGTGAGAGGAGGAGGACGACGGTGTTCGAAGTCGCGTCTGGAGGTTGCCAGGCGGCGGGGGGGATCGTTGGGCTACGCGCCTTGGAGCGATGCGGAGGAGGAAGGCTGTTGCCGGGCCTGGAGGAAGGCGGAAGAGCCGCGCTTCCTATCGGCATGGAGGTGCGTGGCGGCGTTGGTAGCAGCGCAGCGCCCGCCGCTAATGGCGAGGTGGAGTGCGCGCGGCGGCGCATGCACCGCAGTCACCTGATTTATTTTTTGTTTTGTTTTTTGTTTTAAACAACAGAAATGAAAATCTTTTTTTATTTTCTATTTAGAAATATTTTCTATTTAGAAATGCAAGAGATGTAAACAGAAGCAAAAATAAGATTTTTTTTATTTTTTTATTTATGTTCTGCAAAACAAAGATTAGAGACATTTTTTCTTTCCTGCAAAAATAAATGTGAGATGAATAGGAAAAACAATTATATGTTTTTATTTTTTTATTCATTTATAAACAAATGGGATTCGTGAATGGAATTGGGATCTCGACGAGAAGAAAGAAAGATCCGTGACTCTGACCACCGTGTGTGGCCAGAGGTGTGAAGTTGCGTAAGATAGAAATGAGAACGTGTGGAGATAAAGAAAATGGGGTGAAAACTCGGCGTCGGATCGAAAAGTGTGTGGTGAATACTTTTGTGATTTTGGATCTAAAAACTAATCTCTACATCTAAGCAAAAATTAAGCCTACGATTTACCTAGGAGAAATGACAAGAAATAAAAGTGGATCTCACCTCGGGGTTCAGAAATGCCATGATGGCCTCGACGAGGACCGACGCGCTGTCCTAGGCACCCTTCTTCAACAAGAATGCTCTCGGAGATCATGCTCCTCTCCATTAAAGATCGATCAAGTGTGAATGAGGGACGAAGGAGCTAATAAAAAGAGAAGAAAAACAAAAGAGGAAGGTCAATACAAATAAGGAAAGTAATTAGTGGTTATTAATATAAATAAATTAATGAATTAAATTAATTAAAAACGAAATTCGGAATTAAATTAATTAAATAAATCAAATAATTAATGAAAATTAATTAGCCACCTTAATGGTGGCCATTAAAGGCATGGAATAAAATCCTATATACATGGTAATTGTATAAATCAAATAAATCAAATAATTAATTACAAATTTTGTAATTAAATTAAATTTAATTAATTAAATAATGTTTCATAATTATATTTTTGGTGATTTTTATTTAAGGAAGTTATTTCTATACACATATTATACACATATAATACAATATACATAGGTACAAATAAGGAAATAATTTTTAAAACACATTTTTTTAATTTTATTATTTATATTTTTTTGTTTTTATTTTTAATGAAAATAATATTTATAATTATATACATTATATATTAAAATAAATATGAATAAAATATATACAACAAATATATGGGAAAACTACACAAAACACCCTAGAAAATAGACTTTTCAACCCTAACTCCAAAAATTATGAAACCACAACCATTTGAAAGATAATTTAATTTAGAGTATAATGGAAGTGAGTTTAGTTCAATTTGAGTTCATATGGAGCCGGAATTAGTATTTCAATAATCACATTGTGGCTTTATCTGAGGGTAATTATTAGAATATGTATATTATTTTATTTTACACTTATTTTTATTATTTACAAAATGTTTTTTTTTGTAATTTTGTTGACAAAAATAATTAATTTGAGGTCAAATTATGTACAGATAAAATAGTACAGGTTTTATACAAATATACAAGGAATTTATGTACAAATTATTTTTGGATTTTCGATAGAAGACCCTATCTCCCCATACTTTATTCATGGTCGATCATGTCAAATCTTGACCTTCTCTCGGGGTTTGGGTCAGTTTGTATTTATTGCATAAATACATCCTTTATTTTTCTTTTCATTTTCTTTTCTTCTTTATTCTTTTATTTAAGTACAAAAAGTATTAAAAATGCATGCAAAATGGTAAAATTATGGAATTAGTGGGTATTTACAGGTGTTTGACTAAGAAAATGAAGCCAAAATAAAAGAATAAAGGCGATGAATCATGGATTCATCAAGTAGCAGCCTCAGGAAAGTGCCACTTCTCTGGGCTTGGAAGAGATAAGCTCAGTGAATGCTAGGCTAGGGCTAGTCCTCAGGTTGCCCGATGAGGAAAGGTTCAGGTAGCCACTTGAAGACTCAACTGCGAGATTATCCGCCTCATGAAGCTCTTCCCCAATCACCTCTTGGGAACCGTACCAACCAAAGGTCCATTATTAATGGGCGAGGGAGCTAGGCATAAGAGTTTGCGGATAAGGAGAAAGGACATAAATGACAACTCACTCACACTACCTACTGGACTCTCACTGGGAGGGGAACAACATATAACTACGTGGGAAAGACATCTCTCTCGCTTCGGCATTGGCCTACTAAAGCACCTACACTCAATCGCTTCGAGACTAGGTAACTAATGGTGCCTGGCTTGTTCTTGGACTATTCTCGAGAAAGTTGTCTTCTCGATTATATATTAAACCCTCAGGAAAGTAGATAATATAATTAACTCCATCATCATCAAGGGATGAAGGTAGTGGTTTACATGCCCACTAAGACCCTTTCCCTCCTTCGCAGCAGTTTCCCCAGGTTTGAACTAATAACATCGAAGCCCCGTCATCACAACGGCTTTCCCAGGGAAGGACTCGAGGGAGGTGCTACAAGATAAGGGAAGTCTATCTAGGCCCTTGCTTTCCGCCTTCAAGTATAGGATCTATATATGCATTGGGAAGTAGTTAGTATGTAATGGCCTTAGAATTGATAGTCCGGAATTTGAGTCTAGGGATTTCCCTCTTGCTAGAGCGGGCAGTCTCGTAGGGCTAAGGGGTAGAGGAAGAACTGAAAGAGTAGTGTCTCAGCTGATGGTACGACTTGAATAAGAAAAGGGGTGTAGACGGAGGCATCTTTCTTTCATCCCGGTCTGGCAATGCAACCTAGACCATCTCCTCAAAGATCTGCCATACAACGTCCTCATCTTTTTTAAATGTGAACCTCCACGGGTGACTTCAATGAAACGTTGACTATTATCAGTGAGTACCCCAAAGAAATGTTGGACGAAAATGGTTTTCGAGATATCATGATGGGGGCACTTCTTGATTAAATCACTTAATTTCTCACAAGTCTCATGAGTGGACTCTTGTGGTCCTTGGGAGATACCGGTAAGCTTGGACTGCATTAGATTAAGTTGATCCAGTGGGTAGTATTTTTACAGAAAAGCAAACTTTAGTTCTTCCCATGTCGTCACTACTTTGTCTAAATAGTTAATCCAGTAGAACACCTTACCCTGAAGGCTGAAAGGAAAGCGATCATCTTGAATACACTGAACAAGATGTTGGGGTTGTGCTATAGATGCGTATGAATTATTGTATATGGATGTAAGGTTCTTCATTAGGATTCCACTGAAAATGGGAGGAGAGGAAGGAGTTGTTGTTTCAGCTCAAACTGTTTGTAGATTAGAGGAATCTCGATCAACTCAGCAATCTAGTCATCTCCAGGGTTATAAGTTTGCTTAAATGTAGGCTAGGGTTGACCTCCTTCCCTCCCCCTCACCTCCACAAGGTCTATCTACATAATCGTTATCATCATCATCATATCATCATCATCATCGTCGTTGTCGTCGTCATCATCATCATCATGCAAATTATTATCACCTCCTCCTCGTGTCTCTCTTTCTTTTGACCTCCTCCTTAGGTCATTCAACATCTCTTGAAAGGCGAACTGTGCTAGATCTTGATCAGTCAACTGCTGTTGTATGGCTTGGATAGATGCTAAGAGATGATTGTTCACATCACTATGATTTGTACCATGATCAGTATTCTGCTCAATACGAGGGTGTTGTGGTCCCTTTCCATGCACTATAGGAGCCATCTCAAAATCTGAAGAGTGCTCGGGCTCCAGATCGGTTCTTGATCTACAATAGGGAAAATCCCCCGATCAATCTGTATGCGAGCACTGGATGCAGAGAATAATTCAGAATTAGGGTCAACCCTCAATTTTGTTAATGATGGAGAAGTGGAAGGAGTGAAATTAATATCCATACAAAAAGGACAAAACTCAAAAATGGAGTTTTCCTGGTCTGTAGGAGATATGCCAAGAGGGGAGTCTCGAGGAAGGTTCGTAAAGCCTGAACCAATCATTTAGTAATCACCCTCGTGGAATCGATATGGTTGTCAGCGGAATCCCAACTAAGCCATCTAGGAGTCAACATCTTAGGGAGAAAATGGAACTAGATGAGGACAAATGATCACGTGGAAAGACAAGAGGATGGGTGAAGAGATGACAAAAGGCTCAAAGTGAGCAATTCAAAAAGAAATGTAAATAGAAGGAAGGAAAAATGACATACTTGCGCAGGTCTGATATTTGAGTCCTACTAGATCCAAAGAAACAAAAAACAAGGATTTTGACAACTCAACAAAAGTAAAGCTTTATAGGATCGACTATTTTTATCTTTTCAATTTTATGGATGTTTCAAGCAATCTTGTTACACGTCCTTAATGGCTAGCCCTATAGGAAAGTGAGTACTATCAGAAAATTATGTCGTACTTTCCACTTAGTTTGTATCCTGTGATATGCACTTTTTAGGTCCTCGATATTGGTCATGGGAGGCTACTCAACCGAAGAATGAGAGAGGAAGTCGATAATGGTGAATCCAATACTTCAGACGAAGCTCGCAAGTAGACAAGAACCTACTCGGATGCAAGATGATGAGATAGACACCCCTGTGAAGGCATGGCCTATTCTCAGTATTTCGGGCCAAGTCAAATGCTCGGCACAAGGCAAGAATACTGTCATCGATAAGGCCCTACTCGCTCACTTCCGTAGAAGCATCGGTACTTCGTCGGTCCCATGTGATAATCGAGGCAGCCACATATCGTACTTTTGGATCTATTCGTTAAGGCTCATACCTCACTCTATTTGAAATATACCTGCATATAATGTGGGCTTTGTGAAACCCAAATAATGATGTCCGTTACAAATTTTATTTAGGGTCAAAGTTTATTAGCAGTCCCCTTGTTTTAATCTTTAGATTTTCAACTTTTTGAGTATTTTTAAAGAATAATTGCATAACATTTTTTTGGATTTTCTTTTAAGCCTAAGTGATA
Source organism: Ottelia alismoides (assembly GCA_037367405.1). NCBI lineage: Eukaryota > Viridiplantae > Streptophyta > Magnoliopsida > Alismatales > Hydrocharitaceae > Ottelia > Ottelia alismoides. The sequence continues at coordinate 783,202 of JAZKJV010010688.1, forward strand.
AAAAATATAGGGAGATTACGGTAAAGTAATGCAAGGTGAAACTAGGATGGAACTCTCACCATCGTGTTAACTTGACGTATTCTCGGGTAGAAGACTTATAGTGCTTCCCAGCTCTCTCCATTCACGATGCAACATAAAATTTTAAACCTAATCTGTATGTGATATGCAAAGTGGTGAAACCACCTCAAGCATGATTTGCTATTATTGTGAAGCACAATTTGAGTTTAATCTAGATCCAAACACATACTATAGGAGCATGTATAAACAAGGGGATTTGGACCTAGCTTACTCGATCAAGAAATCCTAAAAATCTATGGGCTCAATCATATAAAACAAATGAAAATAAAGGCAGAAAGCACAAATCACACGAAACAAAAGAAAATAAAAGTAAAAATAGGGAGGAAAAAATGGAGAAGATGATGGAAATGCAATAAAACTTGGAGAGCCCCCAAGTGAACAAACACTTGCTAAAATAGCCTGAAAGTGAGTGTTCACATGTATTATTACACTAATAAATAGAGTCTTTCTGACACACAAAAAGAAAAGAAAATCTAATCGAATGCCTTGCTAATTTAGGTCTCCAAAGCAGGATAAGTTTCATATCTAACCGGCTCGTGAATAAGGAGCCGATATCCACATGATTAGGATGCACCAATCCTCCTAGGATGATTGCTCTAGTTCCGCGGTCCCTCGTAACAAAGTCAATAAAAGAGATGTCTTAGAACATATAAATAATTATTTGAATAAACGAAAATGAAATAGAAAATGATGGATGAAAAATAAACACAAAATCAATCCTAATTGTAAGTCCCTGGTAATGGTTCCATTTGATGAATGATAAATTCGAGGTGTCTAACGTCTGGTCTTAGAGTGCATGTAGTGTCCGACAAATCGAATCCGATAATCATTGTATTAGTTGCTCTCACAACACCCAACACCTAAACAGATCGTGTCAATCAACAATTAACTCACAACAATGGTTATGCAATAAATACAAGAGATAAAAGTTATTATACCCTACAAAAAAGTGTGTATATTATGCAAGTGTAAGGGTCGAACCACAAAGAAGCAATGGAGATAGCCACAATAATGGTCAATCTAAGAGAGGATAAACAAATGTTTTTGTGTGTTTTTATAGATGGTTTCTAATTTTTATGGGTTTTTAATTAATTTTTTTATTTTTTAATCTATATATATTTTTATATATTTGAATTATATGTTTTCCTTTTATATTTTTTGATTTTTAATTTTCTTTTCCCTTTAATATGTAATAAGTTTATATAAATGTAAATATATAATAATAAGTGCAAAATAAATACAATATATACTGTAAATATAATATATATATATAATCAAGAAAATACAAATAAATATAGTCTTTTTTATTTTTAAGGGTTTTAAATTATATTTAAGGTATTTTTAATAATAATTAGAAATAAAAATAAGTAATATAATATATATACTATATAGGATTTTCTATTTATAAATATAACTATTGGTACTGAAATTTTAAAAATAAAAGTTTTTATGTTTTTATACTTTTCTCTATTTTTTGATTTTCTTGTAATTTTTGATAATTTTTATGTATTTTTAATTGATTAAAAATGTTAAAACACTGACCTATAATAATAGGCCAGATTGTTTTGGGATTTAAAAATAGATAAATATCTCAAAAAATCCCAAAGTTATTTTTAATATATAATATATAATATAGAAAAAATTCAAAAATAAAAACACATACTTTTGGCTTTTATTAAATTTTTACTAATTTTATAAAGTTTTGGGGTTTTTTGATTTTTAAGAGTTTTTGGTAATATTTAAAAATAAATGACCATAAAATCAAATAAGAAAAAAATAAGCACACATGATTTTTTTCTGATTTTTTCAAAATATTTTTATATTTTTTATGGATTTTAATTTCAAATAGCAAAAATATACTGTTTTTATATTTTATGAATAGAAAAATAGTTTTAATTTTCTCAAGAAAAATATATGCCATTTAAAATGATTCCAGACACGTGAGATTAAATTTTTATAATTTTTAGATGTAAAATTCTATTTTTAATGATTAAATACAATAAATAATTTTAAATATACTATTAGAGACCTAAATACAATATAAATAAGGTTTTCAATGCATTCTATAACACCCTAGAGAAATCTTGGGGCATACATGCAAAATCCACAAATATATCAATATTAAATGTACAAGTAGGGGTATTTTTGCAATATGTAAAAAGTTCTAGGCCCTACTTGCAATTTTCCTCAAAAATATTACGCTGATATTTGAAATCTTTGGACAAAAAAATAACACAAACCCAGAGCGGAGTCCTCACAAAATGCATACTCCCTTCACGTGCACAAGCAGGTGAGGTAACATGGATTGGACTAAAGTACAAATATGGAATGTTTAGGGTTTTAAGAGCAAATATTAAAAAATATTTGAACTACACTTGAAAGTTTAAGAGATAAAAAATACTAAAAATAAAGGGTAAAGGATGCAAAATACCCCCACATGCATGCACGGACGACTGGAATCTGACTCACTTAACATGTGTCGTGCCCTAGCTACATGATACTGCTTTGCACAGAGGGCTGAGATTAGATCTCAGCTACTTGATCTGAAGGTGTAGGGTGAGAAGATCTGACTATTGCTGCTCCACCTAGGATGAAGGCTTGAACGAAGGTGTTGGGACTGGTTGGAAGAAATGGAAAAACACCTCTTCCTGTGGCTTCGATTGGTCGAATCTCAAGACTCAAGCCACCTAGAAGGCTTGCTCATAGTACAAAATGGAGATGGTGCTCCTTTGTGTCGGCTGATAGGCTCAAAAAGTTCAGGGATCCATCGATAGGGTCCTACAGGGCTTGGGAAGTTGGAACTCCTTGGTTACCTTCAGTTGAGCAAAACTCGACCCAAGTTGGGTCCTCAAGTGCTAGAACCAGCAGGGTTAGCCTAAAAATGAAAAGACGAAGGTCTTGGGCTGATTTAGGGCCAAAATAAAGTGAGATGAGTCGTAGCAGAGGTCTCCAGCGTGCGGTGGAGGTGGAGACCTTAATCTCCTAACTTGTGCAAAGTGTGTTTGGAGGGATGCTGGAGTTCAGAAGCGAAGGGGGGAGAGAATTTGGTGGTCAGCATGTTGAAACATGGACTGAAATGATAATGAATAGAGGTCGGGGCACCAGCTCCGACGAACTACGATTTTGGGACTTTATGCTAATTTGAACCAACTAATGCTAATACAAGGAAAAGATAGCTCACCTACTGTAGGATGGCAGGGAGCAAAAATCACACAGGGGAGCTCTGACGAGGTATGGATCTTCTCCGCAGTCCCTCCTCCTCTCCATGGATCGATGGCTGATGACTCCCTGTCACCAAGTGTCACGCCAAAGCTCAATTCAAGGGGCTAAGGGGCACTCTAGGGGGATCAAATTCAAAATTGGGTTGGAGATGGTTATTTATACATGATGATCTTTGACTAGGGATTAATCGAGGATCAAAACTCCATCGATTGAGGAATAATAAGGTATTGAAAGAGCATGGATCGAGGAACAACTTTCATGAAGGAATCATCCCCCAAAAATGCAAGGTTTGAGTGGGGAAAATCAAGGAAGAAGGTCAATCAGGGGTCTGACAGGGCTATAATCACAATGGGGTCAGTTGATTGGTAGGTCAACCAAGGCCTGCGTCTGATTGGTCCACGTCAACCGCTAAAGATAAAACATGGAAGAAAATGAAATGAAAAGGAAAATAAAATGATATATGATTTTTTTATTTATGCTAAAACATGAAAGTTGTTCCTTATTTTATGTATTATTTTAGGTAATTTTTATTTATTTATTTACATCAACCTATTTATTCCGAGTTATTTTTTACAAGTGTAATTATAGTTATAATTACATGTATATGATGTATTTAATTTTTATTTAGTATTTTATAATTTACTATTATATGTATATAATTTGTATATTTATAACTTATTTAGATATACATCTACATAATGTAATTTTATTTTTCTGATTTTATTCATTTACTTAAATAATTAAATACATATATATATTATAAGTGTAGTTCACCTATGTATTTTAATACTTTATTTGTTTTTGATGATTTTTTAATATTATTATTCTAAATTTATTATTTACACGTGTTTTAAATAATATTTACAAATATTTAAAAATATAAGATAGTGACAAATATAAAAAATAAATATATTGATTATTCTATACATGTATATTGCATAATGAGTGTCTGAAAGCCAACTTTTGCTTAGCTCCAAATTAAATGAAACCACCATCACCAATATGGAGAAGATACAAGTCTAGGAAGTTTTCTTTGTGACTTTTTATTCTGTGTCCTAGGCATACTGTGCATTATTTTTTTTGTATTTTTATGTAAAATTTTGTATATAGTGTTTTATTATTTGTGGTATTAAAATAGGAAAATAAAATAGGTCCCAAAAAGGCCTATTATTGAGATATAAGATTAGGGTTGTTGAGTAATTATTGATACTAATCTCCCCCACTTTATTCCTTATCAACCAAGTCATCATGATGGTTGGGTCTTGGAGTCTTGGGTCACTAAGTGTCTTTGATACTTACTTCTTTTTATTTTTTTCTTTATTTTTTATTTTGACATTAAATATAATATTTTAGTCGAAAAATGCAAGATAATATGTATATGATATTCATTGCGTGTTTTGACCAACTGCACCGTTTCTTTGTGAATTCCTATAGGAAGCTTTTGTATTTGTGTCCCTAGGTACTCCTTTATTATTTCATCCAATAGTAATAGTTCTTTTAATTCTATGAATTTTTCTGAACGTTCTTCTCTTGAATATTATTCAAAAAAGTTTCGAATTGCCGGGTATTCCACCAATTAGTATTAAGTTTAGAAAATGAATGGAAAAGTTGGTTTAAAGACATTATCAATACAATTTAAATGTTCCGGCTATTCTATATTTCCTTGAAAAGAGGGCTTAACCTACATAAATGGTTAATGATATTTTTAAGAAGGTATAATTATTTAAAGAATTTCAAATTAATCAAAAAAGTTAACCGAAGTAAAAAAAGCATCAAATGTGGATTAGGGTGTTTAGTATCTAACTTTGTATAATTCTTTACTCTTACCCTTTTCTTTCCCAATTCATACTTATTGAATTTTATTCTTGTTGCAGGGATTTCTTGATAAAAATTGGTCTAATCATACTTATTTATTGTACCCCTATTGATTGAATAAACCCCATTTCTAGTTCTTCTTTTTTATGTTTATTTTGTGTCGTACCAATCCAACACAAACCCTTTACTTTACTTTAATTTGATTTATTTAGTTTTATTTGTTTTCTAAACATTTAATTCATATTGACAATGTGGATCAAATCACGATCTTAGAATAAGAACAAGAGATCTTTCTCGATCAATCCCTTTGCCCCTCATTCTTCAGAATCAGAAAGATCCTTTTCGAGTTTAAATTTGTTCATTTGGAATCTAGGTTCTTCTATTTATTTATTTATTTATTTTTTCTTCTTCCTCTATCCCTATCTCATAGGTATAACATTTGAATCAAGCGGGGCAAGCTCTTCTATTCTGGTTCATGGTTTCTCTTGTCTATATGGTTTATCCGGAGGGGAGATCAAGCTTCAAGAAATAGTGAATGGTCTTATCAATACACAAATGTGTAACTCCCTGGGAATTTTAATTGCACTTATATCCATCACTATAGGAATTGGGTTCAAGCTTTCCCCAATCCCTTTTCATCGATGGACTCCTGACGTATACGAAGGAGTGCGGTTTGTTCGACAAATTCCTCTACCTCTATATATATATATATCTAAGATGTTTGGATTTTTCAAAACTCCATTTCACATTGAAGTTAGTTATTTGTGAGGATATTTTATGGCTCATATATATCTCACATATATATATATAATATTATATTTTCTTTATTTGAATTATTACATGATAATGATGTTTTTTGTGTCGAAATTCAAAAGAAAATGGAAAAGATCCATATATAGATATTTCAATATCTATAATTACTAGTTGTAGTAATGATTTGTTGTTTATGATTAATGCGTAAAGATAATAAATGTTCAACTTGAAACTTATACATAATAATGTATAGAAAAATGTAAAATTAATTACATAATAAAATAATGTACAGTGTGGTTGGGACACACAAATGAAAAAGGTGCAAATTGAAATTCATTGATCAATATATTCTCCATACAAATTCCAAATTCACTAAGCTCACCTTTATTGTTCTTAAAATTAAATTCTCTATCTAGTAACAGTGGTTTCATTAAAAATATAATTAAGATGCAAAAGGCTAGCTTTCCAGGGTCTCATTGTACTGTATACCGGCATATTTTATTTATTATATTTATTCTTTTTATTTTTATCTTTATTATATTTATAAAAAAATTTTGTAAAAATAACTTGGAATATATTTGAAACATAAAAACAAAACAAAAACATTAAAAATACATTAAAATAAATAATGCATTCAACAATAAATATATTATACATATAATATGTATATATACATATTTATTTAAGTAAAATAAAATTTAAAAATAAAATAAAAATATATAAATATTTATTTAAATATATTGTAAATATATAAAATATTTTAATATAAGAATAAAATTTAAAATATAAAATAAAATACCTAAAATATAGGTAATTATACTTATATATATGCTTGTAAAAATTAGCATATAATATATAAGCTTGTAAAAATAAATAAAATAGTACATAAAATAAGAAATATTTTTTATGTTTTGACTTTTAAATAATATAATATTTTATTATTTTTAAAATAAATAATAAGGTATTTAATCCTTAGATTTTCTTGATTGGTCCATGTGGACCAATTAGGGTGTGTTCTTTGTTGACTTCCAGGTCAACTATACATCCTCCCTGTAGCCTTTGTCAGAACCTGTGACCAACCTTTGTCGACATTTGGCACTCAACCGATGATTCTGATCGCCTCGACTCCTTCATGAAATATCTGCTCCTTTCATCACTCCATCACGCCTCAATGAATGATCGTCCAAATGATCACTCCATCTCTTGCAATCATGTGACCAATCCACCTACACACCTTGTTCTATAAATAAACACTCCCTGTATATTTTTATGTTTTGATCCTATTTCTTCCTATCGTAACCCCAATAGGAGCTCCTAGATTGAATCCCTTTGTGACAATAAGGATTTCCCCGGCCTTGTCAACATGTAGAAGGAAGAGAAAGATGTGATCCGACTCGGCGAGCTCTCTGCTCCATGTTCCCATAGGTATGAGTTGTTTCTTTCTTGTTTTTTAGTGTAATCTTCTTCCAGATATGTAATTTCGCCTTTTCTTTATGAATTTAGTATGTAGTTTAGTTTAATTTCTGAATCTTTTGTTTGTTGGAGCTTCAAGCTCCAGTCCCAATTATCATGAAATCGGCCATGTTTCGACTCACCTTCATCTCCATTTCATCCCTGATGAATCTCCATTTCATCACCTTTATTCTTTCATTTTGGCCTTTAAACCCTAGCCAAATGCATGTAAATATCATTATTTTGCATCAATTAATGCTCATTATTTTTTGAATAAATATTAAATAAAATAAATTGGTTAAAGTCTAAATAAAAGAATAGAGAAAGAAAAAGTAAAATAAAAAAATACCAAAAGTATTTTATGACCCTAAACCTTGAGACCTAGACATCATGATGATTGGGTCGACAAGGAATAAAGTGGGGGAGATAAGGGTCAAAACACAACGAAAATCCTAATCGATTTTTGTCAAATAAACTATTTTTGGAACAAATTTTATTATTTATTAACCTCAAATAAATAAACTTTGTACACGAAGTTGTTAGATAAAAATACAAAGAAAAGTACATAATTGATTTGACACAAAAATAATATACAGAGTTCATTCTACACTCAAAATAAAAATCCAAAATCCAAACTTCCCAAACCTGTATGTCCTAATATGACCTCAAAATGCACAAAATAACTTTAATTGTATATAGTTTTTAATAAGCTATTTAATGAAGGTGGTTTCATTTAGTTCGGAGTTAGGGTGCAAAAGTTAGGTTTTGGACCCCTATTGTACAATATACTTGAATAAAATGTTTATTTTATTTATTATTTATATTTTTCATTATGTAACATTTTATAATTCTGTAAATATTATTTATATTATATGTATATATTTAGAATAAAACAAAACCCATTAAAAATAAACTAAAATAAATAAGGGTATAAAGTATATAGATGAACTATCTATACTTCTACCTATATAATAAATACATCTATTTATTTAAGTATACAAATGAATTCAAAAAAATAAAATAAAAATATTTTTCTATACATCTAAATAAGTTATAACTACATAAATTATGTATATAAAATAATAAAATCTAAAATACAATATAAGAATAAAAAACACATATAGTGGTAAATATATATATAACTAAACATGTAAATAATAACTTGTACTAAATAGCCTCATAAAAAAATAAAAATATGACTAAAAGACTATAGAAAATAATATATATTTACTAAATGGCCTAAAATAATTATATTAATTTATTATTTATTATTAATTTTATAAGGCATTTTTTCCTTGCATTTTTTGTTGGTCCACGTGTACCAACCAGATTCACTCTTTTATTAACCTCAGTCAACAGCCCCTTTGGCGCCTCTGGCTCTTGTCAGAACCTCAAGCACTCCACTTTTCCCCATTTCCCCTATCAATCTAATGAGCAGATCACCTTGAGCATTGAACAAAACTTGCAGAAAGGATCTTTGTGGTTTACGTATGATATTTAGATCCCATCTACCTCCTTCGAGTTGTCCTTCATTTGATCCGCCATAAGCCTCTTCGTCATGTTTATAAATAAGATCCTCAACCCTCCTCTCCCAATTTGATCCCTCTTGGACCATGTAACCCCAATCCTTGTGCTTGAATGTGTTCCTGATGACAACAGGAGTACCCCCGACGTGTCAACGAGGAGAAAGGAGGAGGAGAGTTGGTCGAGCAAAGCCGAGAAAGCCATCTCGGACGTGGTCCCGGCTCCCTAATCCCATGTGTGAGCTGTTTATTTATATAATTTTAGGTAGATTTAGTTAGTGTTAGTTTATCTCCATCATTTAATTCTCACGTAGATCTTTAGTTTAGTGTAAATTTTAAAATTTGGATTGCCAGAGATCATTGCTCTGGATAGGTTTCACCGTGATTCCGTCGAGTTTCGATTTGATTTCCATGCTCATTCCCTTCCTCTTTGCCTGATGCACCTTTTCCCCCACTTCAAACCAACATGGTCCTCCATGGACCAATGAATCGGATCTCCTCTGCCACCCCTCGTTAGAGCTTCTCCACCTCGCTTATTTTCTCCTCGCAGCAGCTTTATTTTAGCTTGAGGTGACTCGCCTCAAGCCCCTGAGTCTTCTTATGCAGGTCTGCAACTCCAAAGACCCTGGTAGGATCAATTTCACACCAAATAGAAGTTCCCAGGCATCTGATTCTTCCCCGAGCTCCAAGACTCTCCCTAGAGAGGCCCGGACCTTATTGTTGGTGCCATTCAAGGTTGGACCCTGCTAGGAAGCTATTGGGACAACCAACAAGCTCTCAAGTTGTCGGGACGAGGAGAACAACACGATCGATGGAGGGACGGGAAGAGTTCTTCCATGTTCTTCCTCATCTTGCAAGAATCGTCCAATGGGGCCCATGTTGTAGATTGCACCAAAACCGTCCGATGGAATGAAGTCCTAACCACTCGATCGCACCGTAGATCTGATCATGATCGAGCATTAACGAAGCATTATCGGTCGATCGAGGTTGTTGATCACCTAAGTGATGCAATCCTAACCATCCATTGATCACTTAAGTAATGCAATCCTAACTATCCATTGACACGTAAGTATAGGGTAAATTTCACATATACCCCCTATAGTTTTATATATTTCTAATTAGTATTTTATCTTTAATCTGATGTATAAAAATTAGTGGGAATTTTTGTATGAAGCTCCCTGCCTTTTGTGTATTTGCATTGATGTTCAAGCCAGCTCATCTCACGTGTACCCCCATGTGAGGTGGGCATTTTGCAACTATATCCCTGTATTTTGTATTTATAAATAGCCCAAAATTTTATATATTCAGTGTTAACTTATGTGGGAAGATTGTACAGAGGTCCTTGAATTATTTGTATATTGCATTTATGAACTTGCCAGGTGCTTTTAATTTAAATATTCATTTGTAAATTGCATCTTAAACCCAAGATTTTTTAGGGTTCTTGAATGCATGTAAACTTTTAATATTTGCAAAATTCATTGTTAGTATTCAATTTTTTACATGTTTGATTAATTTTTATAAATGTCATCTGTGCTCCAAAAAAATGCAAAAATGGGACAATATACCTGGATGTATGTTCTTTCATGCCATATTTTTGTTTTGCATTTTATGCACTTTGCCTTATTAAAAATCGAAAGATCTCTTTTTCCCCATTTTGACTTAGAAAATGCCTAAACACAATATTTTTCTATTATAGTATTTTCTAGCTTCAGGTCAAAAATACCAGAAAATAGAAAAAGAAAATGATAAAAATTAAAAAGCTCTAAAATCCTACATAAATAATAAATAAATATAAATTCTAGAAAAATTTAAAAATTATTTATTTCTATTTGATAATTTTATTTCTATATATTATTACATATGAAAATTTATTTTGAGAATTTTTTACTTGATTTATTATTTTTAAATCTCAAAATAATTCGACCTATTTATTTAATCCCTATTTTGGGATATTTTGAAATCTAGAAATATATAGAAATTAGAAAAAAATACCCATAAAATCACAAAAATATTCAAAAAATATGAATAACACAAAATATTCTATTTCACAAATTTTGATTATTTTTCACTATATTTATAAAAATAATTCCCTATATGGTATCATATAACTCTAAATATCTATTTATATTATTATCAACACCTTATAAATATATTAAAACTAAAAAAGTATATATATATATAGTAGATTGTATTCCTTAATACTTTTTCTGATTTTGTATATTTATTATATAATACATATACTTTATATCTATTTACATACCCTTATAAACATATATAGGGGTGCATGGGGATGCCCTCGCCCCATTTTTCATCAAATTTTTTTATTTTTTTTAAAAAATATTGCGATATATATTCATCCCTATATCCCTCCTATCTATCATTCGAATTTCATTAGAAATAGAGACTCCTACGGACTCCATCCAGATGGGGTCGATTTGAAAATCCTGCGACCGTTAAAAAATGATTGTCTAAATGGAGGCCGTAGGAGTCTCTATTTCTGACAAATTTCAAATGACATATAGGAGGTATATAGAGATGAATATACATGGTAATATTTTTCAAAAGAAATAAAAAATGGTGAAAATGAGGTGGGGGCAGCCTCATATTTTCCATATACATAAAATTTGCATTAAAATACACTAAAAATCAACAAATTAAAAAAATAAAAAAATACATTAAAAAGAGTTTAAAAAATATATTGAACTCCGTGGAATAGTGAATAGGAGCTCCTCCACCACCCTCGCAGGAGCTCCTCCATCTCGCTCATTTTCTTCGTGTAACGTCTTTGTTTTGGCTCGAGGTGACTCGTCTCGAGCCCCTGAGTCTTCTTCTGTAGTTTGCAACTCCAAAGACCATGATAGGGTCGATTTCACAACAAAGAGAGGCACATTATTCTTCCCCGAGCTCCAGGCCTCTCCCCAGTGTGGCTCGAACCTTCTTGTTGATTCCATTCGAGGAAGAACTCTGCTAGGAAGCATAGGGGACCGCCATCAAGCTCTCAGGAGGTCGAGACGAGGAGAACAACACGATCGATGGAGGGATGAAGATCAGTTCTTCCATGCTCTTCCTCATCTTTCCAGAACCATCTGATGGAGCCCATGCTCTAGATTGCACCAGAACCTTCTGATGGCATGAAGTCCTAGCTGCTCGATCGCACCGTAGATCTGATTCTAATTGAGCATTGTCGAAGCATTATCAGCCAATCAAGGTAGTTGATCACTTAAGTGATGCAATTATAAGTGTCCGTTGATCGCTTAAGTGATGCAATCCTAATTGTCCATTCACGTGCAAGTATAGGGAAAATTTCGCATATACCCCTGTAATTTATTATATTTCTAATTACTATTTTATCTTTGCTTTGAAGTGTAAATATTAGTGGGAAGTTTGCATGAAGCTCCCTACATTTTTGTTTATTCGCATTGATGTTCATGCCAGCTCATCTCACGTGCCCCCCCGCCACATGAGGTGGGCATTTTACAACTATACCCCTGCATTTTTTGTATTTATTAGTCTTAAATTTTGTATTTTCAGTCTTAACATTTGTGGGAAAATTGTACAGAGGTCCTTGAATTGTTTGTATATTGCATTTATGCCCTTGCCAAGTGCTTTTAATTTAAATATTCATGTGTAAATTTATCTTAGACCCTAAGTTTTTTAGAGTTCTGGAATACATGCAAACTTTTAATATTTACAAAAAAAAGTCCCTACAATTATTTAATTTTTTGCATATTAATTTTTTAAATATCATCTGTGCTCCAAAAATTATGCAAAAATAGGATAAGTTACCTTGATGCATGTTCTTTCACACCATATTTTTGTTTTACATTTTATGTAATTTGCTTTATTAAAAATCAAAAGAGCACTTTTTCCCCTATTTGACTTTGACAATTCCTAAAAATGATAAAATATTTTTGAAAAATCCAAAAAAAATTATTTTGTTTATTATAGTATTTTCTAGCTTCAGACCAAAAATACCAAAAAATAGAAAAAGAAAATGATAAAAACTAAAAAGCTCCAAAATCCTAAATAAATAAATAAATATAAATTCCGCAAAATTTTCAAAATTAATTGTTTTTATTTAATAATTTTATATTATTTATTATTACACTCGAAATTTTTTTTTGAGAATTTTTAACTTGATTTACTATTTTTAAATGTCAAAATGATTCGGCCTATTTTATTTGATCCCTGTTTTGGGATATTTTGAAACTTAAAAATATATAAAATTTACCAAAAATATCCATAAAATCACAGAAATAGTAGAAAATAAAAAAACAGAAAAATATTCTATTTTCAAATTTTAATTATTTCTTACTATATATATAAATAGGTCCTATATTGTATTATATAACTCTATATACCTATATATTATTATCAGAATCTTATAAATATTTAAAATATAGAAAAGTATATATATAATAGATTGTATTTCTTAATATTTTCCAATTTTGTATATTTATTATATGATATATATCTACTTTATATCATATTTTATATCTATTTTCGTACCCTTATAAACATATATATATATATAATATTATATTTAAAATAAAAAGAAAGTAAAAATTGACTAATTAAAAATTAGAAAATATATTAAAAATAAAAGAAAGTAAAATAAAATAAAAATAGAAAACCTGCATAAAAAAGACACGTGTGTACATAATCCATTTCTTATTAGAAATAATCATTAGGTCACATAGTTTGCTCTCAGTGGTTCATCCTCTACATGCTTGCATGTTATACATATTTTTTTGTACAGTATAATACATTGTACTCTACATTTTTTCGTTTATTGATTAGTTATATATTGTGGGTACTTGTTGTTTGAGTTGATTCTAGTGAGTGGTCACGAAAGTGACAATAATTGTGTTTAATTAGCCGACCCTCACTAGAGTCGTCCCATCAAATGGCCTCGTTGCTGAGGTGTCGTAGCCTAATTTGTGCATGATTTTCTTTTATTTTGTTTTTCTTATACATACTCTGCTTTTTTTCCTTGTACATATTATAACTCCCATTTCTTGTTACAAATTATTTTAACATATTTCTTATTATGTTTGATGCTAGGGACCGCTATGCTAGGACAACTCCTTAGGGAATCGAGGCAGCTAAGCATGGTGGAGACCGGCCTTCTTTCCCTAGTCGGTAGGAGAGGCATCAAGCATGACAAGGAGGACATTTAACATAGATGATAGCTTAGGATTTTATTATATTTTTGGTGAGAGAGTGATTCATTATTCATTTATTCATTATTATTTGTAATAATACAGGGACTTGGACATTACTCTACTTAACGAGGTCCATTTCCCAGGTGATTATTTACCAGGGGGCCTCATAGTGGCTTTTTGAGTTTTTATTGCCTTATTTTTATTTGTTTCCAGATGTTTTGAGTTTTCCACATTTGTTTCTATTTGTTTTTGTGCATGGAGCCCCTAGATATATGATTGCTTGTATCGATAATTAGGTCCAAACCCTAATAAGAATCATGTTCCTATAGTCTTCTACGGTTGGATTTAGTCAAATTAATAATTGTCAACTATTTGGATTTGAACCCACGCATCGAGAGAGGCATCATACAGTGTCGACAAGATCCGTTGTAGTGGGCACCGAGATGACTCCAAGATCAGACTCTCGGGTTCATTTCTGAATAATTGGCATGTGATTATTCACGACTAATAGCAGTTGATGTTTAGGGTGATTTTTTCAATTGCACATGGCCATGTAGATAGGTTTAAAAATTCTATTTTGCATACCACATGAAGAGAGATGAGAAGCACCATAAGTCCTCTAACTCTGCATTCATTATTAGATTCTGTGGTAAGATTTCCATCATCGAACCAACTTGCATAACTTTTTCACTATCTCCTTCTGATTTTCAGCACCTAGGACTTAAATGAGAATTCACAAAATCGTTAGGCACTTGTATGCAAAATACCCAAAAAAGGTTAAAACAAAAATATCTAAAACTAGGGGACTGCTAAATAAACTTTGACCTTAATTAAAATATATAATGGATATTATTGCTTGGGGTTCATAAAACCCCTCCCATGAGTGAGGAGCGACCCTCTAAGGATTAGAACCAAAAACCCAGTATGTAACATCCTTGTGTATTGCTTGGATTTCTTAAGTATTGGCGCTTCTATTGTACATGGACGAGTAGGAGTTGGTCAACGATGTTGTTCCCACCTTGTCTAGAACATCAACCCTATCTGAAGCACTGAGCTTAGGCCATTCCCTCCTAAGGGTGTCTGTCTCATCATCTCACGTTCGAGTAGGGCCTTACATGCTCATAGGTGATTTTGTTGCGAGCAGGTTCTAAAGTAGTGGTTTTGCCTATCAGCTTCCTCTCTCTCATTCCTTGGTTGAGTAGGGAACCATGAAGGGTTACAAGGACCTCAAAAATGCAGACTAAAGGTTACAAAGGAGGACGAAAAGTACGGGACTGGAGTACTCTCACTCCTATAGGATTAGCATCTAAGGATTTGTTATAAGATATTCCTCAAATAACAACTTAAAAACTAAAAATATAAAAATAGAAATCCCTTACGGCTTCACATGTGTAGATCTAGTGAACCTAATTTTGTATTGTGTATTGTGCAATCTTGATTAAGGTTCAAGGATCAAGTTCCATGTATTTTGTCATATGTGTTTCCTCTTTGACCCCATGCTTGTTGCAAGCCTTTCTACTATTTTACACTCTCTTTATTCCTCTTTGACCATCTTTTCCTTCCTCATGCATCGATCTTTCTTTTTTTTCTCTACAATGTCGATCCATGGATGGTCCAATCAGGATTCCACCGACACCTACATCAATTCCATGGATTTGACGCTGTTAATAATTCAAGGTGATTCCCTATAACTCGATTCAGACCTTGTGTGCCAATCTCTGACTCCTCATCTTCTTTCCACTTTCTTTCTATTTATCAATGAACTGAGACCATTCTTGTCCCATGTTCGCTCGTTGTGAATGGAGGTTAATTTCAGTCTATCTTTTACTACATTTCCAACCACCTGGGATTGACCCTAATATCAAGTTCATCACTTCAGCTCGCATTCAATAGTGGTTTGATTGTGATACCTCTTGCATTGCAGATAGAAGTCAGTCCTGGATCCTAATCCGAAGATCCATTCATACCTAGAGAGCGCTCCTCAGGGAAAAGGGAAAGGACATCAACCTCCCTAGACAGAGCAGGGCCAAATTCCCGATCAAAATAAGGTGAATGCTCAGTTGTTGGCTTCCATCAAAGCCATCCAACAGCAACTGACTGAGTAGGCATTAACCTTAAGTGCACTTCAATACATGTTGAACAATATGAGGAATAGACCAGTAGGAGGAGGAAGAAATGAGGATGTGATTCCCAAATATGATCAAGAGGAAGAGGAACAAGGACTTGAGGTGCCTAAACCTATGATGAAAAATACGTATAATCCTGGAGGTAGTGAGATGATCGAGTGGATTCGTATCCCTCTTGTGCATGCTAACTTTGAGATTAAACCTTAGTTCCTTGATCATATTCCTACCTTCCAAGGTAAGAACAATGAGGAACCGCACATTCACCTGCAGCAGTTCTCTCACATCTGTTGAACAATGCATTAACCTAACATCATGTTAGGTGTAGTCAAGATGACCACATTTCCCTTCATCCTCCAAGATAAGGCCCTGTAATGGGTAAACCATTTGGGAAAGGTTGTGGCAAACTGGGAGAAACTTAAGTCTGCATTCCTTCACAAGTTTTATCCTTTCGGTCAGTTCAACCAGATGTGATCCATGATTAACATCTTCTCCTAGGTTGCCCACAAGTCCATTCATGAAGCCTGGAAGCAATTCACTAATTTGTAGGAGAAGTGCCCCCACCATGACACACTGAGGACCATCTTGGTCCAACATTTCTTTGGATGCATGAATGTTGAAAGTCAAAGATTAATTGACACTGAATGCGGGGGATCACACTTTAACAATAATGAAGACATAGTCTGACATATGTTTAAAGAAATGGTCGAAGGAGAGGTTGCCCTCTCTTCATCTGGCGCTTAATAGAGATAGCCCCATGTCCTCTACAAGCAAGTGCACATGGCAGCATCTCATGAGGTAGAGAGAGATGAAAGCTCCAACCTCAACATCATCGGGATACATCTCTCGAATATTGATATCATCAAGAAGCAATCACAAGATCTCAAAAAACTCAGTGTGATCGAACAAAGAACTCAAAATATAGACAAATTGCATTAGATCACCAAATAAGTGGAGTTACTAGCGAGTAC
Organism: Ottelia alismoides; assembly: GCA_037367405.1. NCBI lineage: Eukaryota > Viridiplantae > Streptophyta > Magnoliopsida > Alismatales > Hydrocharitaceae > Ottelia > Ottelia alismoides. Next base: position 800,304 of record JAZKJV010010688.1, read on the forward strand.
CATCAATGACTTCCGATCTGCGACACCATTGTTTGAGACTTCGGTCGATAAGAAAATTAACCAACACTGCCACAGCAACCTCAGCCCAGTCAGCAGTAGTCGGCAGTCCACCACGTGTACTACATGTAGACTCCTGACCAGGCACCACACAGCAGCAATAGGTAGTATACCAACCAGAGCCCCTATCTTCTTATGATCCATTATCTCCTTCATTGCCTCTTATATTCAAAAGGTGAATGGAGTTAAGTCGAATGACACGCAGCTAGCCCATCCAGACTGACCTCAACAGGGCCAGCCTACATACTCACATCCATTCCCTCATAATCAAGGAGAGAGATTTTCCCAGTCTCAACAACCACCAGTCTCCACAATATCAAAATAATTGGAGATAGAATCAGCAGTACCTGTAGTCATTGTACCGTCAGTACTAGCCGTACCATTTGTACACGGTTGCATCTAACCAGCAGTATCCTCCTCCTCCCTACTATCATCAATATTAGCTTCCTTCACCTCTACAACAGTATTAGCAACACCTCTCTCAGCCTACGCACCATCAACCACAATGTTGTTAGCACATTGAACCTTCCGAGGCCGTTCTTGTGAACCCAAGCCTCGATTGTCTTTCCCAAATAGTAAAATGCCTAACAGAGATGACTCATAAGCTAGAAAACCTAGCTACTTCTTCTATTGTGACCTTTTTTTCTCCAGTGGTTATGCTGAAAGGAAAGTCGTTGTGGGATGGCTAACATCCGACCTAGGATAATAAATTCATGACGACCATAAAAACTCCAATTTTGGATCAGGTCGAAGCCAATCCCAATAACTTTAAGCAAAGGAGCAAGTAGAATGTGAAGTATCGTGTATGACTCTAGAGTCAGATGATTGTGATTTTGTTTTGTCTAATATTATTACTCTCAGGAGTGGTAGGACCTTGCCTCCATATGCCACTATCATGGGGAAGAATAAAGTGTCTTTTGGTGCATTATCATCTTCTATATCAGTCATGTCAGCCACAGGTTTGGGTGAGGAATAAGAAGGAGGAGGTATGCTATATATAAGCCACCACCATCTCCAACAAAAAGAATAAAAATCAGAAAAATGAAAAAGACCAAAAAGATTATCGCAGTTAAAGTGAAGCCACACCAGCTATGGAGGGTAATCCCAAACAGTCGATCCAACGCCATCCAATGGAAAGAAGATCACAGATTATGTATGTCCACACCCTACTCCAGCTTATACACCTTTTTGCAGACTGATTGCATAAAATGGTGTGGACATGAATATTGATGTAAATAAGAACAATATTTCTTATTTCAGTTCTGTACATGTGCCTTTTCCTGATGCATGGAAAAATTCAAAAAAAATTACAAAACGAAAAAATGCAATATATGATCCAGGTGGTGTTTATATTCTTGAGAACTTGAATGTTGAATTACCTTTCCTAAAAACCATGGAATATATGCTCGTTGTGAAGAAGGGCTTGAAGGAAGCATGTACAAACAAGCATCGGTCGAATCATAATAACAGACGCTTGCGAGTTGAGAAGCATGTCCTCACCATGTCTACAATAGAAGTAATCAGCAACCTCCCGAAAAAAAGCCTGACAAAGGAGCACCCTTAATCAGATGCAAGATTTTTGACCAAGCCTTCGAGCGACCTTTACTTGACAGTGACTCTTCAATCAACATCATGCACGCCTCATTACTCAAAGAATTTGGGCTACGACCGCTCAAGCCGACACACATGCTCTTTCAATTCGTTGATCGATCAATCAAGCGACCCTGAGATCTATTGGAGTATATTGTCGTAGCAGTGCAGGATATATAATTCTTGTTTATTTTACAGTCTTTGATATGGACTCTCCTCCACCCATATTCCTGACCTTGATTATTCTTGGTTAGCCTTTCTTGCTAAGAGTAGAGGTCGTGGTTGATTACGGGTCTAGCAAGATCACGTTCTGCCCAAGCAGCAGCAAAGTAACATTGGATATGGTCAATGAACCAAGAGTTGTGTCTAATCAAGGTCAAGCTTAATCGTCTAAAGCAAACTATGACTTCATTTCATATATCATAGATATAGAAATTTTTTAGAATGACACGTGGGTTTAGGAACTCTTCTTTCTAGATGAGGACCTGGAAAGCAGAGTCTTCACATGCTCCGATGTCAACTGGGAGACATATTCTTGTTGTTGATGGACCTCTTTGAGGAAGAAGATTCATGCCAATCTGATCATGAAGAATTCATTGACGATTTGTTCAACGAGTTATCAATAGAGCCACTAGAGACTGAGGTGGGTTGCACCTCTCAAGTCATGGCTAATCACCCACCTACGAGTTCAGTTTCTGAAGTAACTAAGAAGCAGGCTTGATCAGAACCAGAATTAAAGCCACTTTCAGCAGACCTCAAGTATGCTTTCCTTGTAGGTGTAGAAAACATGTATCCGAACATCATCATTAGCATGCTGATTCTAGATCAAGAATCTTGACTGCTCAAGGTTCTGGAGAAAAACAACGAGGCATTTGGTTGGCACATATCAGACTTCCGTGGGATAAATCTTGCTTTGTGCTCACACCACATCTACTTGGAAGATAATGCCAAGCCATCTCAAGAATTTCAGAGAAGACTGAACCCTAACTTGCTAGACGTTGTCATGAAGGAAATAACGAAATGGTTTGATGCAGGCTTCATTTATCCCATCTTCGACTACAAATGGGTGAGACCCTTGCATTTAGTTCCAAAAGAAATCTGGGCTCATTGTGGTTATAAATGAAAGAGAAAGGAGATCTCCACTCGGGTACTAGCATCCTAACGTGTGTATGTGTGTATTGATTGTCGTCGCCTCAATGATGCAACAAAGAAGGACTACTTTCCCTTGCCATTTATTGATCCAAATCTAGAAAGATTTGTCGGCAAGGAGTTCTTCTGCTTTCTAGATGGGTATTTCAGGTACACCCAAGTGGCAATCACCCTAGAGGACCAAGAGAAGACTACCTTCATTGCTCATTCAACACCTACGCTTTCAAGAGAATGCCCTTTGGTTTGTGTAATGCACCTGCCACATTCCAAAGGTGCATGCATGTAGTCTTCGACAATATGGTTGGCAGTTTTCTGGAGGTGTTCATGGACGACTTATCCATCTACGATGAAAATAGCCACTTTATGGTCACTAAAGAGATTGTTGAGCCACGTCGTTTCCAAGCATGGAATGGAAGTTGGCTCAGCAAATGTGGATGTGATATCCAATCTTGAGTCACCTCAAAATGTCAAATATGTGAGGTCATTCCTAGAGCATGTGGGTTTCTACAAAAGACTCATAAGAGATTTCAGTCATGTCGCTCGACCTCTAACTAAATTACTGTGCAAGGATACCGAGTTTCATGTTGATCAGTACTATCTTGAGAAAATAGTCACTTCATGGTCTCTAAAGGGATTGTTGGGCCACGTTGTTTTTTAAGCATGGCATGGAAGTCGGCCCAGCAAAGGTGGATGTGATATCCAATCTTGATCCACCTCATAATGTCAGAAATGTAATGTCATTCCTAGAGCATGTGGGTTTCTACAAAAGACTCATCAGAGATTTCAGTCGTGTCGCTCGACCTCTAACTAAATTACTGTGCATGGATCCTGAGTTTCATGTTGATCAGTAGGTTTATCCTTCTTTTAATCAGTTGAAGGATCTATTTAATCAAACTCTGGTCCTACAGCCGCTGGATTGCTCTCCACCCTTTGAGATAATGATGGATTGCATCAGATTTTGCAATTGGGGTTGTGTTAGGGTAGAGGAAAGAGAAAGCATCCTATGTCATTGACTACACTAGCAAGACACTAGATGAAGCACGGAGAAACTACAACATTACAGAGAAAGAGTTACTGGCCACGGTTTTCACCCTCGAGAAGTTCAGATCCTATCTTCTTGGATCTAAAGTCACAATCTATATTGACCACTCTGTTATCTGGTACCTACAATAGAAGAATGATGCAAAGATCAAATTGATCAGATGGATCCTTCTCCTCTAGGAGTTTGATTTGAAATCAAGGATAAACCTGGAAGTTCATAACATTGTAGCAGATCACCTCATCAGAATTGAGCATCAAGAGCCTCCGCTAAGAAGAGCACCCATCATAAACATCTTTCCTAACTAGTCAATTCTTGTCGTGGCATCTCCCCCTTGGTGTGCCGATATTGTGAACTACCTCGTCTCAAGCGCAGTCCCACAAGATTGGGCGAACATCAAGGACAAGTTCATGTCCACAATCCATTTCTAATAATTTGAAGACCCACTCTTATTCAGGGAAGGAGCAGATTGTATTTGGCATCAGTATATCCCTTGGGAGGAGCATCATAGTGTCATCAAGCATTGCACTCGCTCGAATCTAGTGGACACCACTCTGGAGACAAAATGGCAGCAAAAGTATTGCAGTGTGGCCTCTAGTGGCCCATTCAAGGATGCAGCAGCATATGTTAAAGGTTGTGTTGACTATCATAAAATGGGAGGAACCCTCACAATAATGACTCTATGCCCCTGAAATTCATTCATATTTCAGATGTATTCGATGCTTGGGGAATTGATTTCATGGAACCCTTTCCCAACAGACATTGATTTGAGCACATCCTTCTTGTCATTGATTATGTAAGTCGTTGGGTTGAAGCTATTCCTAACAAAGCAACTGATAGCCACATAATTGTCAGTTTCTGAAAGAGAATATCATTACATGGTTCAGAATACCAAAGATTCTAATATCAAACGGGGGTAGTACTTCATAAATAAAGTGGACAAGAAATTGACAAAGGAGTATGGCACCAAGCAGTGCATTGCTTCTCCTTATCATCCTCAAACTAATGGAATGGCCGAACTATGAAATAGACAAATCAAGATAATATTGCATATGCTTGTGAGGCCGGACAGAAAGAACTGGTCTCAACTCTGGGACTCTGTCCTTTGGGCATACAAGACTGCCTACAAGTCTCCGTTGGGCATGTCTCCCTATCATCTTGTATATGGAAAGGCATGTCGTATGCCGTTGAAGTAATTCATAAATCACTATGGGTAGTCAATAGATGCAATCTACACTCAGAGAAAGTTATTCAACAAAGAAAAATGTATCTGAACAAACTCATGGAATTCTAATACTATGTGTATGATAGTAGGTTGATGTACATGGAGAAGATTAAATGCTGGCATTACCGACACATCAGACGAAAGACCTTCGAGATTAGACAGAAAGTGTGGTTATTCGGTGCAAAGTTGAAGATATTCCTAAGAAAATTAAAGAGTAAATAGACATGATCATTCAGAGTGAAAGAAGTGTGTGACTACGGAAGCATTTTGATATCAGAATTGTCATCTGACTCACAACCGTTCATCTTCCATGGTCAGTTATTGAAGTTGTACCTTGAACATGACACTTATTGCCGTTGTCGACTCAGTTTAAGTGTCTACAATGATGCATCCTCTATAACTCGAGCGGCATCCAAAGATTCAAATAATGCTCCTATAAATTTATTTCTTTAGTTTCCTTCTTGTCTTCTTTTATTTTCCTATGTTTATTTTCTTTCTTTCATTCCTCTCAGTCATCACTATTATACTTAGGATACGCTTCATCCTAAGTATAGGGTTGATGAGTGAGTCACACTATTAATTCTTTGATCCCTCACATATATCCTCTCTTATTGATATTATTATTTATACTTATGGATATTTTGCCCTAAGTATAGAGGGAGACAGGACGAGTCGTTGATCTATTCATTCCCACCCTCTACCCTCCATGTAAATAGACATAATCTGTTATACTTAGGATTATTTCATCCTAAGTATAGCAGGGATGGTTGACTTCTCATGCCATGATTCTTTATCCATTGATCGTTGTAGTATAGGCTCTTTTATACTTATTACGAGTTGTGTTTTTCTTTTCTCTTGGATCTATGAGGACATAGCTCAAGTTAAGTATAGGGGGTCGTATATAAAATGTATATGCTTTAGCTATAACTTGTACTTCCGTATTTTCAATAAGTATGGGTAAACTAATTAATTGTAAATAACATACGTATATAACATTCATTGAAATTCTTTATATATACCAATTAATAAATCAGGAAAAAATGTTTTGCCAAATGTTTGAAAATGGTTTGAAAATATTTTTAAAAAATCTTATGAAAAATGTTTTGAAAATCTATTTGCAAATTGTTTTGAAATGATTGAAAATTAATCTAAAAAATCTATACATAATATCTGAAAAATATTTACAAAATGATTTTCGAAGTTTGTAAGTGTTTGTAAAAATTATCTGTCAAACTAATTTTTGAAATCAAGCTTTCAAAATGTTTGTGAAAATCTTTTCAAATTATTTTGAGAACTAAGTACATAATTCAAGCAAATAAAGAGCCTTTACAAACCTTGTATATACAAGTCAAATTCTTTAAATTTATACATAAACTTGAGACTAACAAACTTGTAAATTATATAAATCCCAACTCTTGTAAATAACAAGATGCACTCCCGTGTAAATATTTGTACGTATTTCTAAAAACATTGTATTTTAAAAATCCCTAAATTTTTACAAAATTCAAAATCCCAAAACATTTGCAAAATCTTTTAAAAAATTGCACAACAATTTGCAAAACCTTTTCAAAAATCTATAAAAGTTCAAAATAAGAAAACTCCATCACAAAAATATTTTTCTTACATTGTGTATAGAATTTGCATTTTTCAGATTGGTATTAACAATTGAACGAGCCTCAGTTGAAGTGGTAATGGGTTGGATTTCCTGATATTAGACACAATCTAATGCAAACATCAGAAGTCACAAATCTGTGGCCATTGTACCCCAACCTGATCCAATGGTGACAAGGTCTAAAGATAGAATTGTGGGTTGCAATAAAGCTTCAAATGATGGATAGTCTTTTAGGTCAAGATGGAAAAGTCCTTATGTAAATGTTGTTGTACATAGTATTCAAAAATGCAATAAAAACTCTAAAAAGGTGGATAGGCCTGAATGAAAATAAAATGTCTGCCAGAGTATGTATGTGTTTGTATAGTCAATAAGAAAGCTTGAGCATCAAAGTCAAATTTATGTGAGCCTGCAGTCGGATGACTTGGCTACACTGGTCAAGCATCCTAGGATAGGTACTACACTAGCTACCATCCATTATTCTATCCACCTCCTCTTCTTGAGCCAGTTGCACTTAAACTTAGAAGGGAATACCCTACTTCTCGAGGAAAGAGTTGTTGGATTGGAGAATTAGGGTCACCATGTTGGTGAAGACTGAACTTTACCGCTTCAGCCGAGGGGAGCAACATATCACTCTCACTCTACAAGATAGCTTCATAGTCGTAAGGATATGCATATGAGTTGACTTATTCTAGCCTGGCTATTGAGGAGACTTGAGCAGAGTTTTGTGACTCTCAGAGGTTGTTGTGTTCCAATTATGGTTCCCGCACAATGTTCCGATCAGACCTAAATTTCTAAGGGTCTGACTGAGCTCCAAACTTTGATTTTGTGAAGACAAGTTTGAGAATTAAAATCAATCCACTTTATTTTCTTTTCTTTTTCTCTATTGTATTTTCTGCACTTATTACATAAGTATTTGCTATGGACTAGCAAAGGAAAGTATATGGCGGTGATGAATCTCCATTTCATCACCTTTATTCTTTCAAAACCAATTTTGGGACCCGTTTTATTCATTACTTTGTATACCTCAAATCAATTAACTTCATACATGAAAGTTGTAGATTAAAATACGAAGAAAAATATAAAATTGATTTCACACAAAAATAATATACAATGTTCATTCTACACTCAAAATAAGAAGCCAAAATCCAAACATCCCGGACTTGTATCTCCTCCATATGAATTCAAAATGCACAAAATTGTCTTTAGTTGTATATAACTTTTAATAATCTATTCAATGAATGTGTTTTCATTTAATTTGGGATGTAAAAGTTAGGTTTTGAACCATATTGTACAATATGCTTGAATAAAATATTCATTTTATTTATTCTTTATATTTTCATTATTTTATGTTTTTATAATTTGTAAATATTATTTAGATTATATGTACATATTTATAATGCAATAAAACAATTAAAATAAACTATAATAAATAAGGGTATAAAGTATATAGATGAATTGCCTATACTTATACATATATGATAAATACATCTATTTATATAAGTATACAAATAAATTCAAAAAAAAAATAATAATATATTTGTGTACATCCGAATAAGTTATAAATATATAAATTATGTACATAAAATAAAAATATCTAAAAGACAAAATAAAATACAAATATATAGGTAAATATACCTATAACTATACACATAAACAATAACTTGTAATAAATAGTCTCGTAAAATAAATAAAAATGGGAATAAAATACTATATAAAAATAAATATTTTTATTTTATAACCTAAAATTAATAAATTTATTTACTATTTAATATTAATTTTACAAGGCATTTTCCTTTCCTTTTTCTAGTTGGTCCACGTGGACCAACCAGATTCACTCTTTTGTTGAACTCGGTCAACTACCCCTTTGGCACCTCTGACCCTTATCAGAACCTCAAGCATTCCACATTTCACCTTTCCCCTGGAAATCTAATGAGCAGATCAACTTGATCCCTAGGGGGTTGTTCGGTTAACCCTTTTTTTCTCCCTCTATGTGGGTCCCACTCTTTCTCTTTTTCTAATGCATTAATAAATCATTTCTCTTTCATCAATACCATCAAAAATAAAATATTACACAATAATATCATATAAAAATTATAAACTACTCCACTTCTACTCACTTTTTCAAACTTCAATACAATTACATCACAATAACTACTTACTTTTCCAAACTTCAATACAATTATATCACAACAAACCAACACCAACTTGACCCTCTATCCAAACACCAAAACACAAAAATATGTTAACTTCTACCAGTTTAACCCACCTTAACCCTCATACTAAACGCACCCTAAACAAAACTTGCAAAAGGGATCTCCGTGATTCACACAGGATCTTTAGATCCCATCAATCTCCTTTGAGTCGTCCTTCATTTGATCCGTAATAAGCCCATTCATTATGTTTATAAATAAGATCCTCAACCCTCCTTGCCCAATTTGATCCCTCTTCGAGCCAAGTAACCCCAATCCTTGTGCGTGAATGTGCTCCAGATGACGGCATGAGTACCCCTGAGGTGCTGGTGAGGAGAAAGGAGGAGGAGAGGCGGTCCACCACCATCGAGAAAGCCATCTCTGGTGTGGTCCATGCTCCCTGGAATCCCATGTGCGAGATGTTTATTTTATGCAATTTTAGGTAGATTTAACTAGTGTTAGTTTATCCACGTCATTTAATATGCATGCAAATCTTTAGTTTTAATTTTTGAAATTTTATTTATCGTAGCTTACTGCTCCTTCCATGTTTTACCATGATTCCGTCGAGTTTCGACCACTTTCCATGCCCATTCCCTTCCCTTTCGCCTGCTACACCTTTTCCCCACTTCGAATCAACATGGTCCTCTGTGGACCAACGAATTGGAGATCCTCTGCCACCTCTTGCTAGAGCTCCTCCATCTCGCTCATTTTCTTCATGCAGCATCTTCATTTTAGCTCGAGACGACTTTCCGCAAGCCCCTGAGTCTTCGTCTGCATGTTTGCAACTCCAAATATCTTGCTAGGGCTCATTTCACAATAGATAAAGGTCCACAGGCACTCAATTCTTCCCCGAGCTCCATGCCTCTCTATAGTGGGGCCCAGACCTTCTCATTGGTGCCATTCAAAGCGGGACCCCTCCAAGAATCTCAAGGGATCTCTAAGAAACTCCTAGGTGGTTGAGACAAGGAGAACAATGTGATCGAAGGAGGGATGGAGAGGATTTCTTCCCTGATCTCTCTCATCTCACCAAAACCATTAGATGGAGCCCATGCTCCAGATTGCACTAGATCAGAACCGTTTGATGGTGTGAAGTCCCAACGGCTCGATCGCATTGTAGATCTGATCCTGACCAAGCATCGCTGAAGCATTATAGGTCGATCAGGGTTGTTGATCGCTTAAGTGATGCAATCCTAACCGTACATTGATTGCTTATGTGATGCAATTCTAACTGTCCTTTGTCACTCAAGTATAGGGTAAATTTCACATATACCTCATACACTTTTGTATATTTTAATTTGTATTTAATCTTTAGTCTGAAGTGTGTATATTAGTGGTAATTTTTACATGAAGCCCCTCGCCTTTCTATGCATTCACATTGATGATTGTGCCAACACATCTCATGTGCTACCCCCCCCCCCCCCGTGAGATGGGTATTTTGCAACTATACCCTTGCATTTTTTGTATTTATAAATAGTACAAAAATTTTTACATTCAGAGTGGCATTGGTGGAAAATTGTACAAAGGTCCTTGATTAGTTTGTAAATTGCATTTATGCCCATGTCAAGTACTTTTAATCTAAATATTTATGTATAAATTGCATTTTAGCCTCAGGATTTTTATTTTAGGGTTATGGAATGCATGTAAACTTTTTGATATTTATAAAAAGGTCCCTTCTAATGTTTAATTTTTGTGCATGTTTTCTTAATTTTTATAAATGTCATCCATGCTGCAAAAATTATGAAAAATAGGATAATGTACGTGGATGCATATTCTTTTATGCAACATTTTTTTGCATTTTATGCACATTGCCTATTTATTAAAAATAAAAAGAGTACTTTTTCCCCTATTTGACATAGAAAATACATAAAAAATATAAAACCTTTTGAAAAGTTCCAAAAAATGTATATTTTATCTACTATCATATTTTCTAACTTCAAACCAAAAATTCCTAAAAATAGAAAAAGAAAATGATAAAAAATAAAAAGCTCAAAAATCCTTAATTATATCAATTCTGTAAAAAAATCTAAAAATATTTTTTGTTTGATAATTTTATTACTAAATGAAAATTAGTTTTAAGAATTTTTTACTTGACTTGATATTTTTAAATCTCAAAACAATTTAGCCTATTTATTTAATCCCTATTTTGGGATATTTTGAACCTTAGAAAAACATAAAATTTAGAAAAAATAACCATAAAATCACAAAACATCAAAAAATGAAAAAACACAAAAAAAATCGTGTTCGCAAATTTTGATTATTTTTAACTATATTTATAAACATAATTCCCTATTGTATTATATAACTGTATATACCTATATATTATTATTATAAACATCTTATAAATATTTTAAAATTAAAAATGTATATTTATTATATGTAATAAACTATATTTCTTAATATTTTTCTGATTTTTGTATACTTATTATAATGTGTATATATATATATTATCATATTTTATATTTATTTACATACGCTTATAAACATATATCTATATAATATTATATTTAAATTGAAAAATAAAATTCATAAAATTAAAACTATCTATATAAAAAAGAAAAATAAAAATTTAAAAATAAAACCCACATAAAAAACACTTGTCTACATAACTCATTTTTTATTAGAAACAATCAATAGGCTACCTAGTTTGCTCTCAATGGTTCGACCTCTACATGTTGCATGCTATACATTTTCGTTTATAGAGTATAATAAATTGTACTCATGACGAGTCGCTGAGCACGTGGTTTCATTTGGGCACGTTGTGGTACATGTACTTAGTGATTCAATCAGAACCGAGAGAAGATCTCCGTGAAGAGTGTCTCGTCTTTAATTTATATCCCGGGCAAGTCAGGGGTCGAACACAAGGAGGCAAAGAAACAACTTTAGGTTAATTCAAAAATTAAGATTTATATTTCCACTGGGTATTTTTTATTTTTTAATGCAAAAACAAATGCAAATGCAAAATGCGGGTGAATTAAGTTATTAAGAAAGCATACAACTTAGCTAAATTAATTTTAATACGAAATTAATTCAATTTAGACAAATTATATTTTTTCTAAAATCCTAATCCAGTGATGAATAAAAGACACATTTTTTGGAATTTTAGGAATTAAAATCTAACAATGAAAAATGTACACTTTTTATGGGTTTTTTTCACAATTTTTCACTCAAACAGTAATAAAAAATCATGGAAATTTTACTGGAATGAAAACATCATGCAAGGACATTACAAAAATATTTTTGGATTTTTCTTATAAAATTTGATTTTTTTATGGATTTTTTAGTGATAACAAAGTGACTGTGAGTGATTAAATCCTAATAAATCCACAATGTCAAATTAGCCAAAAAGCAAATTATCTCAAAAGGTATTTTTATATGCAATCCAGGATATTTGCAATTTCGTACAAATTATATACGTGGATTTGTTTTTAAAAATAAAATATCCAAATCACTCTATAATTTATTTTTTGCACAAGACAATTCCAATATGATGAAATTTGGATAAACATTAGATCATACGTTTCCACATCATTCCTGATTTTTGAAGAATTTTTGGAGAAACCATGAGTTAGATATGAATTTAAGAACACTGATTAGGTAAAATATAGAATTTTACAGCAAAACAATTTTAATTAATTACCCATAACTCACAAAAATACAAATAAATATTCCAATGGTAGAAAATTTGTTGTTCAACATCATGTTATTTTTCATTGAATAAAATGATACAATATTGGTCTCCAAATTGATATACAAATATAGGGTTATATGTAAATAAGAGAACGAACAAAACATACAAACAAATATATACAGGGACTAAATATGAATATATACAAAAGGGAGAAAAAATGTTAGAGGGGAGTATGAAGAAGATGAAGATGGTGGTGATGGTGATGGTATGATGATATAGTAGTGTGATGTAAAAAAACAAGGAAAAACAAATGTTAGATAAAATAAAATAACAAGAGAAATATGAAGGAATACTTACCTGATGTTCGCCGGATTTGCGGAGCAGCTATACTCCTGTCACCGCCTCGATCCGATTGGAGAAATAAAAATCGGAGAAGCTACGCGAGCTCGATGGAGAATTCGTGACGCGGAGCGAAGCTCCATGGATCTCGCCTAAAGGAGGTCGTCGCTTGAGGAAGATGCCTTGTTGTTGTCACTAATAAAACACTCCAAGCTCTCTCTTTTTTCTACTAGAATGGTGGATGGGAAAAATGAGGATGTACAAATGAATATAAAGAGAAGATAAAGGGAGGTTAGATAGGTGGTGGAGTTGAATGGGAGGTCATATTATTTGTGGAGTTGAATGAGAGGTTAGAAAAATAGTGGAGTGGAATGGAGGTTGAAAGAAGACTTGGAGGTTAATGGAGAAAAATGGAAGTTATTGTAGAGAATGTGAATTTCAAATAAATACAATAAAAGTAGGCTAATTTAAATGCAACAAAAAAATAAAGAAGGGAAAAGAGTGAAGAATTTACAAAAGAAGTTTTTGTTTGCTTTTCTTTTTATAATTTTTTATCTTTTTAATAGTAGCCATGTACAATAGGAAAATACAATAAAATACTACAATCAAAATACAACACCACCATGAATTTTTTTTTATTTTTAATAATTAAGAAAGATAAAATAAAAATGAAGAAATAATGAACATATACATAATATACAATGTACATCTAGGCCCCAAAACCCAACTTTTGCAAATGAGCTTCGATTTTAATGAGAACACTTATGTTGGATAGATAATTTTCTAACTTGAACTTTAAAAGTGAGTTTGATGAATTTGGAGTTCATACGGAGTGGGAATTTGGTTTGGAAGTTGGACTTTATGGCTTTTTCTCTTTGGGATCTAGGAGCATTTATTTGAGTTAAAATTTGTTTTATATTCTTGTATTTTTATATACATTGTTATGAAGTCTTGGTTCACGTGAAACCTCACACTATGACTCTAAGAATTTAATAAATCATTATACTTCTCATCTCATCTTTGCCATCATCAAAATCCACAAATATGATCTCTGAGTAATATAAGAATAAAATATACATACTTGTGATAAATTAGTTACCATTGAAATATGCTTATGCGGGAAATGTTGAGGTAATGGCTAGGAGCTTACTAGAAATTTGGAAACCTTTTACATTTGCAAGTAGAAATATATTTTAATTTGAGTTGTTCCTACCTCTCTACTTGCTTGCTTTTGGTCACAATAAATGCCTGCTGTTTTTATATAAGCTTATGGGAAGTACCAGCGCCCGCTGATGCCTTTTCTTCCTTGCACGCTTGGCAGGCAAACAGCCTGCTGTTCAGTAGTAGCTTAGTAGCTATACATGGTTCCAGGAGATAGAGTTTATACCCGACGGTATGGTTATTTTGTGTCAGTTTTTGTTCATGTATTATGTTTCTTTCTCTTCAGTCAGATTTTTGGGAATTTTGTATGTAATGTCAGTCACTGTACATGTTGTAAAGTATATGTAAATTAATGAAATGAGATTTTGGTGCCAATTGTTCTATTAGCTTGTGGTTATGAATATGGATGTGAATGTCTGATGAAATTATTGCAACGCGAAAAATTTCCCTGCTTTTCTACAACTTCTGCGATCTCATGTGAATAATAGTGTAAATGTGTGATTAACGGGTACTCGGATCCTAAGGGGTTGAAAGTTTGAGAAAGAATTAGCCAAAATGAGTTGAAATGAAATTATAAAAAATAGATGAATTTTTGAGTTATTTACAGGTATAAAACTCATTTCTTTTTGTGGCTTTTTATGGGTAATTTATTTTGTACAATCTAATATACAATAATTAGTGTGTTTTATTTACAGGAGTCATTTTGTTAATTTATTGATTTTATGTACATTTATTTGAGATTTTACTCAAGGATTTTGCTAAGATCAAGATATTGAGATGATGAATCGAGGATTCATCAACTCCACATTTTCGTTATTTATTTATTTATTATATATAGTAGGTACTTGTTGTTTGAGTTGATTCTAGTGAGCGGTCACTACGGTGATGCTAATTGTGTTTGATTAGTCGACCCTCGCTAAAGTCGTCCCAACAATCCCCCATTGCATTATACATCGAAAACCCATCATATCCATCCCAATTCTGCAAGAATCAAGCCCACCGAACACTATCTTACACCCTACATCGGAGCTTCTCTACCTGTTCACCTCCCCTTGTTGCGAGCTTCATTTCTGGGTTGAGGGAGTCCCCCTCGAGCCCCTTAACATTTTTGTCGCAAGCCTGAGTCCCCAAAGAGCATCATCGAGCCAAATCGAAGCTAGAGCATAGCTCCATGCTGTTGTAGCTCCATGTTGTTGTAGCTCCAGGTTGTTGAGAATGAGCAGAGATCACATGTCACCATCGATGGTACCAAGGATACATTGAGGACCTTGCATGTGTGGAGTGCTATCAGGAAGCCGTTGGGCTTGTCGGAGTTGTAGAAGGAGGTCAGAAGCCAAAGGAATTATTGATAGAAGGAAACCCCCTTTATTATTCTTATCAGTCCCTCATGTTTGTTCCATTTTTGTTGGATTGAAGGAGTGACCTACATCTAATTTGGGCTGCTTATTTCGAGGTGAAGCGAACCCCTTTAGCACCGCTCGATCGCATTAAGTCACGCTACGAGGCGTAACCCTCGCTGTTGATGAGCACCTTAAATGGGAAATTATCAATCGCCCCCATGGCTTTTTGTATTTATTCTTTAGCCTTCTAATATAATATTAAGAGTAATATTTTATCTAATATTTTCATCCGGACCCTTGGACTTTTGTGATATTACAATCAAGACATTTCACCTCGTGTGTTGCAACATGTGAGGCCTTGTAAAAATTGTGTGCATGCCCATATCCTTTGTGGGCCTATATTTAAATGCATTAAATGTTTTAATAAATAATGAATAGGTCCCTACTGACGAGCCGCAAAATCGGCCCTTTAAAAGAGTGTTTTTAGCACATGGAATCGTCATCGTAGTCGGGCCGATTTCGGTCGTCAAAGAGATCACCTCATTTAGATATATGCCATAATGAATCGAAATGAGGTGATCGTATAATTTATTTTACTTGGCAAGATACCAAGGTCGAACTCAGGGACACGAGCCTCTCTCGTATTATTCGGATTTAAGTTTGTTTAATCAAGTGTTGAGTTAAAAGTATATAGGTCAAACTATGCAAAGACAATGCAATTAAAATAAAGTAAACATGCATTTTTTATCCATTTTTATCATGCAAGTGAATACACATGCAATGCATCACAAATATGCCCTAGACACAAATTCATGAGCAAAATATCCAATGAGTCAATTCCAGATTTAATTAAGATGACAAACTCGATTTGAACAAGGCATGGATTAATTAATAAGAGACACAAAGCTATCAAAATAATATGTCAACATTAAAGTGTCCATTACATGAAATAAGCATGCCATGAGAAAGAACGTCAAACGAGCTTCGAAATGAAACTGAAATCAACTGAAACGGAAACATGATGCTCAAGATATGCATAAAGGAACACAAGGGCATAACTGAAAGAAAACATGAAATGATAGCTACAGAAAGGTCCCTGGGAAGGACTAAAAAGTAAATAAAATAAGATCTGAGGCCTTCCCTGTAAAGATTCCATACGCGCGGGGACCATTCTGCAAATCTGGAGAAGTCAGAGGACGTCTCTGCAAATTGCCCAGATACACACGTGCAACGCACGTGCTCTCCAGGCCCGGATGAAGGCTCGGGATCAGCAGAGGTTCGGAAGATGCTTCGGCGTAGGCTCGGCTGAGGATTGGATCCGCTGCAGGCTCGGGGAAGGCTCGGACGTCCCAAGCCTGGAGGCTCGGGGTTTAGGCTCGGTGAAGCTCTGGGGAGGACACGTGGCGGAGAGTGCACCATCCGATCTTCCGAGATCCGACGGCATCTGAACGTGGCTCTTGTGGACGACGTGGCTGAACTGTAGCCATTGGATCGAGACGATCCAACGGATGCTGGAGAAGACATGCGTGGTCGAATCGGCGCCGTCAGATGAAGATAATCCTACGGCTTCTGCTCCTTCGTCATCCTCCGCAGCTGGCGGCGCGAATCGAGCTCCGGCGAGGGCGCCCCGACTCCGCCGCTCTCTCTCGGCCACGGTAGACCTCCCCCGAGCCCAATTAATGGTCGTCGATGAAGCGGGGAACTCGGGGAAAGTCCAGGAGGCTCTGGCGTCGACCATAGAGGCTCGAAGGTTGCAGGCGGCTGTGACGAAGTGCTCTCCGGCGAACGTCCGGCCATTGAAGAAATAGGATACCTGCAGGGTTAGTAGATAGCCGAAGCAGCGATAGGGTGCGTGCGTGAGCGTGGTGGGAGCTCAGGCGAGCGAAGAGGATGGTGAGCTCGAAGCTCCTCCGCCGTGGGTGGCGGAGGAGGTGGGTGACAGTGATCTGAGGGATGACGGAGGGAGAAGGTGAGCGAAGGATGTGGCGATGAAGGGGGAAGTGTGGTGAAGCTACCCGGAGGTTCATCGGAGGGTGAAGATGGACGAAGTGCCCTAAGAAATTCAAAGAAATTAAAGAAAATTATAGAGGAAGAAGAAGAGGTACTTACCTTGGTCGGGCGGAGCGGAGGCTTGGGCTGGAGCTCTAAGTGAGCTCCGGGTCTTCGCTGGACACGGCCAGCCGGTCCGTGCAGCTCAAGCGGGCTGAGGGCACCGCAGCTCCGCCGATCATGGCGGAGGGTCTCACCAGGTGGGCATCGTCGTCTTCGCTCGATCCAGCCACCTCCCCCTGTCACTGGGAGGTGGCGGAGGGCTGGTCGAGCCACCGTGTAAAGGCGGACACCGGTGGAAGTGGGAGGTGGCGGCGTATTTAAAGAAGAAGGGGGCTGGTCATGGAGGTGGTCGTCGAGGTTTTAGAGGGCGATAGGGGATGACTGGGAAGACGACGTGGGTTGTGGAGGTATGCGCGGGGTAGAGGGAAGTTAGGGCTTGGTCGTGGGTTGGTTTGAGAGGGAAGAGGTGGTCGGAGAAGTCGGCGATAATGGGAAGGGGGCGAGGTGTTCGTGCATGGGATCGTGGGAGAGAGGAGCTGACGGGAGGTTGACGACGGTCTCCTGACCGTTGGATCTGGCGATCCAACGGTGGAGAGTAATGCGCGAAGTAGCGGTCACGATTAGATCCGAGGCGGCATGATCGGAGGGTCTGTGGAGCGGCCACGTGGCAAGCTGTGCGTGAGGCGCTAGCGAACGGTGATGATGGAGAGCTTAGGCCGATCGAGTGGTTGAGAGGCATCAAGGAAAGGAGTGGCTGAGATGCAACATCTGAGATGCGATCGATCGGTCGTCAACGCGCCACGTGGCGAGCCCTGCTTAAGGCGCTAACGAGCGGACAGATCTGAATGCGGATGAAGATCGAACGGCTGAGAGAATGAGCGCACGTGGTCACAGAGGGCCCGTTGGATCTGAAGCGAGATCCAATGGCCAGGGTAGGTGGCGGATAAGACAAGAAGGGTCGGGCCACGTGGCGCCCTCAGAATGGGCCACGTGGCCCAATCAGATTATTGCAGAAGTAATTTGAATTTTTGGAGGCCAAAATGGTCGAATTTGAGAAAACTCAAAACATGAAAGTTGTAGATCTTGACGAGATCTACAAGTTTCATGTTGACCAAAACTGGAAACGAGAACAAACAAGGACCCGAAATATTTTTGAAGGTATTTTTAAGTCTAAAAATACCACGAATTTTGTTTTGTCATTTTTTTGTGGTTTTTAATTTATTTAGGACTCTGTTAATTATAGGACATTAACAGGGTTTTATTGACAAACTTTTAAGCAAGGGGGTTAATTATGGGAAATAAAGATGATGAAACTGAGGTTCATCACCCCCCTATACTTAAACTATGCTCGTCCTCGAGCATCAAAAAGAATGACTAAGTTGGATTAACCCCCTTGTGCATGTGAATACATGATCCAATCTGATCAAGTCGACTCGGCTTCAGAGATCCAAAATTTTAGAGTTCAACCCAGCCTTAATCAATAGGCTTCCAATTCCTCTACTACTCTAGACTTTCTCTGATGTACATATAAACTAAAGGATATGAGTTTAGTGTTGACTGCAATTCTGAGAGTAGAGTCAAGTCTTCACCCAAAATCTTGGTTCGAGAAAAATCTCCTAGGGACCCAATCCTCAGCACTAGGGAACAAATCAAATCTTGCATTCAGTCCACCGTCTCTTTAGTTGTCAGACTTAGAAAATGTGGATGGCAGGCCAGAAAATGGAGGGCATGGGTTTGTGTCAATTCTTCTCTCCCTCTCATTGGAACAAGGATTCTCTCTAGTGCCTTTTACGCAACACATTTTTTTGGTGTTGATCAGTGCGTCCGTCAAGAGAAGTTGGAGCCGTCTGCACTTGTTTTCCTGGGAGTACACCGGGGTGTGTCTTTTTTGAGTATCTAATATACCTTCTACACCCAGACTTGTAGCATTTACGATGCAGAGCCCTTTTTTGGTGCAAGCCCGACTCCTGGTCCTAATAGCGGTGGTCCAAGTGGACACTTTTGAAATGGTTGGGAGCGCTCGCCTTTGGTGGAAGCTCTTTTGATAATTGACTTTGTGGAATGAGAGCTTTTCTTTGAAATTTCATTGACTTGTATAATTTTTGGCTAGCTCCACTGCTTTTACCAAGAGTTGGCGCACACTGATCAACAATTTTTTATTTATATCACACCCAGGCACTTAGGTCAATGTCAAGAGATTAGTATAAGAATCAAGTTCTCATACTGGCTAATATTGCTGACACTCAGGTTTCATGAAGCCTCCAAAGATTTTATCCCATCCTCGAGCATCATTAGATCAAATCCAAACTTGACTTCCTCATCCCAATCCCTCAGGTGAAAAATCAACTCATCTCAATCAAAACCGCAGTCGTGCATGTGATGTGCTGATCATATTCTCTTTTGTCTGAGACTAAGCATGGAATATAGCATGCAAATCTAGAGACCTAGGGGAATGTGGATGATTAAGTCTAAGACCCTGATGGTTAAGGCTGGTTAACCGCAAATCTCAAAGACCTCTAAAAGCTGTCTCCTTGAACAATTCAGATCCTAGGTGAAAGTGAAAGAGTAGAGGTTTAATCCAACTTCTTCATTCAAAAACATTTTTTTTAATTTTTCTCATTTTTATGAGTTTTAGTTTTTAGAGTTAAAACACAGGTTAGACGCAACTTTTCTTGATAAAAGAATTTCAAAACCATGTCACACAAAGGATTTTCAAAACATTTTTCAAAAAAATTTTCAAAACAAGAAAAAAAACTCATTTTCTTTCAAATCATTTTCAAAAATATTTTTATAAAAATAGTGTAACATAGTTAGAAAAGCCGTGAAATCTTTTGAGTTCTCTTAGTCCAACGAATTTTACCTTAGCCAAAAAGTTTTTAATTTTTCAAAATTTTCAGATTTTAGCTAAAGTAAGTAACTAGTATGTACGGTATACCCCCCTATCCTTAAACTTTGCTATGTCCTCATAGCACTAGATGTTACGAGTCCATAGGTCCATTAAAAAGAGAAGAATATACGGGAGATAAGAGGGTCTCCCCCCTATACTTAGGTTAGAAATAACCTAAGTATAAAGGCAAGAAAAGATGAGTAGAGAAATCACAGGGACTTGGGTCCCCCCTATACTTAGGCTGAGATTAGCCTAAGTATAAAGATGAGGATTGATGTTGGAAGAGACCCAAGGTGAACGAAGAAGAGGGATGGATTTACAAGTGAGCGGAATTGAATCTTGGAGATGGAATGGAGTGACTATGGTTTTGGGGTTGTGTGTCGCAACAAATATGGCTCAATCAAGCAAGCAAACCCTTAGTTCCACCAACTCACACATGAAACCAACCAAGGTTGGTTAATTATCTTGTCGGTTTTATTGGTGATAAAACTTTAAATAATTACGCGGTAAAAAATGTGAAATAAAAACCAACGCGTAACTGAGGGTGTTGCACTCCCAAAACCGAATTTTACTCCATTTATGGTTGACTTGCAATTAACAGTCCCAATTTTATTTTGAGTTATCACTGAATTAAGGTTAGCACAAAATCAAGAAATCATCGTCTACCATTCATTCCATTTTCCATTAATCCTAGGTGATCAAGCTAGGAAATGAAAGCCGAGAAAAACATGTATTCGAAGAAACCGCGATCTAGGCTAAGCGATAAATCATGCAGTGATTTGACGATAAAAGCCGCGAAAAAACTGGGGCCGTTTTGAAAACTCAAATCCAACATGTATGCAAGTCGAAAAAGCCGCACCTAATCATGCATCTATTAGCGGTGATTGATCTCCATTAATTTTAGCTAAGTGATGCGAGATTAAGTGCGTCTATATTTAAAGTGTGTCCTACCTACGATCAAGCACAAGAAAATATGAAAATTGAGCTCGGAGGGCCGCGTGCCTAGTCCTAGGTCGACAATCAAGTGGGGACGATCCCCACACAACCACATTCGTTCGATTACAATCGCGAGTCTTCGATCGAAGACCGCTGTAAAAGACGAGTTTATTAAAAATAAAATGCAACAAAAAATGCGAGACACATTTCTTTTTTTTTCCTTCTTTGCTCCAAGCATGCTCCTGCGGCTCCTCGCAGCGGGGAACGTCTTGCTCCTCGCCTCCTTGATCACCAAGGGCCCTGCCACAGGAACAATAGTTAGATACCAAATAAGAAAGAAAAATTTTATATGCAAAATATGTGGTTAGTTGACCTATAAAAAGAAACACTAAATTAAACACACAAAAATCCAAAAAATAAAAGAAATGAGCCGTGTCCCCGGCAACGGCGCCATTTGACGAGCCGCAAAATCGGCCCTTTAAAAGAGTGTTTTTAGCACATGGAATCGTCATCGTAGTCGGGCCGATTTCGGTCGTCAAAGAGATCACCTCATTTAGATATATGCCATAATGAATCGAAATGAGGTGATCGTATAATTTATTTTACTTGGCAAGATACCAAGGTCGAACTCAGGGACACGAGCCTCTCTCGTATTATTCGGATTTAAGTTTGTTTAATCAAGTGTTGAGTTAAAAGTATATAGGTCAAACTATGCAAAGACAATGCAATTAAAATAAAGTAAACATGCATTTTTTATCCATTTTTATCATGCAAGTGAATACACATGCAATGCATCACAAATATGCCCTAGACACAAATTCATGAGCAAAATATCCAATGAGTCAATTCCAGATTTAATTAAGATGACAAACTCGATTTGAACAAGGCATGGATTAATTAATAAGAGACACAAAGCTATCAAAATAATATGTCAACATTAAAGTGTCCATTACATGAAATAAGCATGCCATGAGAAAGAACGTCAAACGAGCTTCGAAATGAAACTGAAATCAACTGAAACGGAAACATGATGCTCAAGATATGCATAAAGGAACACAAGGGCATAACTGAAAGAAAACATGAAATGATAGCTACAGAAAGGTCCCTCGGAAGGACTAAAAAGTAAATAAAATAAGATCTGAGGCCTTCCCTGTAAAGATTCCATACGCGCGGGGACCATTCTGCAAATCTGGAGAAGTCAGAGGACGTCTCTGCAAATTTCCCAGATACACACGTGCAACGCACGTGCTCTCCAGGCCCGGATGAAGGCTCGGGATCAGCAGAGGTTCGGAAGATGCTTCGGCGTAGGCTCGGCTGAGGATTGGATCCGCTGCAGGCTCGGGGAAGGCTCGGACGTCCCAAGCCTGGAGGCTCGGGGTTTAGGCTCGGTGAAGCTCTGGGGAGGACACGTGGCGGAGAGTGCACCATCCGATCTTCCGAGATCCGACGGCATCTGAACGTGGCTCTTGTGGACGACGTGGCTGAACTGTAGCCATTGGATCGAGACGATCCAACGGATGCTGGAGAAGACATGCGTGGTCGAATCGGCGCCGTCAGATGAAGATAATCCTATGGCTTCTGCTCCTTCGTCATCCTCCGCAGCTGGCGGCGCGAATCGAGCTCCGGCGAGGGCGCCCCGACTCCGCCGCTCTCTCTCGGCCACGGTAGACCTCCCCCGAGCCCAATTAATGGTCGTCGATGAAGCGGGGAACTCGGGGAAAGTCCAGGAGGCTCTGGCGTCGACCATCGAGGCTCGAAGGTTGCAGGAGGCTGTGACGAAGTGCTCTCCGGCGAACGTCCGGCCATTGAAGAAATAGGATACCTGCAGGGTTAGTAGATAGCCGAAGCAGCGATAGGGTGCGTGCGTGAGCGTGGTGGGAGCTCAGGCGAGCGAAGAGGATGGTGAGCTCGAAGCTCCTCCGCCGTGGGTGGCGGAGGAGGTGGGTGACAGTGATCTGAGGGATGACGGAGGGAGAAGGTAGGCGAAGGATGTGGCGATGAAGGGGGAAGTGTGGTGAAGCTACCCGGAGGTTCATCGGAGGGTGAAGATGGACGAAGTGCCCTAAGAAATTCAAAGAAATTAAAGAAAATTACAGAGGAAGAAGAAGAGGTACTTACCTTGGTCGGGCGGAGCGGAGGCTTGGGCTGGAGCTCTAAGTGAGCTCCGGGTCTTCGCTGGACACGGCCAGCCGGTCCGTGCAGCTCAAGCGGTCCGAGGGCACCGCAGATCCGCCGATCATGGCGGAGGGTCTCACCAGGTGGGCATCGTCGTCTTCGCTCGATCCAGCTACCTCCCCCTGTCACTGGGAGGTGGCGGAGGGCTGGTCGAGCCACCGTGTAAAGGCGGACACCGGTGGAAGTGGGAGGTGGCGGCGTATTTAAAGAAGAAGGGGGCTGGTCATGGAGGTGGTCGTCGAGGTTTTAGAGGGCGATAGGGGATGACTGGGGAAGACGACGTGGGTTGTGGAGGTATGCGCGGGGTAGAGGGAAGTTAGGGCTTGGTCGTGGGTTGGTTTGAGAGGGAAGAGGTGGTCGGAGAAGTCGGCGATAATGGGAAGGGGGCGAGGTGTTCGTGCACGGGATCGTGGGAGAGAGGAGCTGACGGGAGGTTGACGACGGTCTCCTGACCGTTGGATCTGGCGATCCAACGGTGGAGAGTAATGCGCGAAGTAGCGGTCACGATTAGATCCGAGGTGGCATGATCGGAGGGTCTGTGGAGCGGCCACGTGGCAAGCTGTGCGTGAGGCGCTAGCGAACGGTGATGATGGAGAGCTTAGGCCGATCGAGTGGTTGAGAGGCATCAAGGAAAGGAGTGGCTGAGATGCAACATCTGAGATGCGATCGATCGGTCGTCAACGCGCCACGTGGCGAGCCCTGCTTAAGGCGCTAACGAGCGGACAGATCTGAATGCGGATGAAGATCGAACGGCTGAGAGAATGAGCGCACGTGGTCACAGAGGGGCCGTTGGATCTGAAGCGAGATCCAACGGCCAGGGTAGGTGGCGGATAAGACAAGAAGGGTCGGGCCACGTGGCGCCCTCAGAATGGGCCACGTGGCCCAATCAGATTATTGCAGAAGTAATTTGAATTTTTGGAGGCCAAAATAGTCGAATTTGAGAAAACTCAAAACATGAAAGTTGTAGATCTTGACGAGATCTACAAGTTTCATGTTGACCAAAACTGGAAACGAGAACAAACAAGGACCCGAAATATTTTTGAAGGTATTTTTAAGTCTAAAAATACCACGAATTTTGTTTTGTCATTTTTTTGTGGTTTTTAATTTATTTAGGACTCTGTTAATTATAGGACATTAACAGGGTTTTATTGACAAACTTTTAAGCAAGGGGGTTAATTATGGGAAATAAAGATGATGAAACTGAGGTTCATCACCCCCCTATACTTAAACTATGCTCGTCCTCGAGCATCAAAAAGAATGACTAAGTTGGATTAACCCCCTTGTGCATGTGAATACAGGATCCAATCTGATCAAGTCGACTCGGCTTCAGAGATCCAAAATTTTAGAGTTCAACCCAGCCTTAATCAATAGGCTTCCAATTCCTCTACTACTCTAGACTTTCTCTGATGTACATATAAACTAAAGGATATGAGTTTAGTGTTGACTGCAATTCTGAGAGTAGAGTCAAGTCTTCACCCAAAATCTTGGTTCGAGAAAAATCTCCTAGGGACCCAATCCTCAGCACTAGGGAACAAATCAAATCTTGCATTCAGTCCACCGTCTCTTTAGTTGTCAGACTTAGAAAATGTGGATGGCAGGCCAGAAAATGGAGGGCATGGGTTTGTGTCAATTCTTCTCTCCCTCTCATTGGAACAAGGATTCTCTCTAGTGCCTTTTACGCAACACATTTTTTTGGTGTTGATCAGTGCGTCCGTCAAGAGAAGTTGGAGCCGTCTGCACTTGTTTTCCTGGGAGTACACCGGGGTGTGTCTTTTTTGAGTATCTAATATACCTTCTACACCCAGACTTGTAGCATTTACGATGCAGAGCCCTTTTTTGGTGCAAGCCCGACTCCTGGTCCTAATAGCGGTGGTCCAAGTGGACACTTTTGAAATGGTTGGGAGCGCTCGCCTTTGGTGGAAGCTCTTTTGATAATTGACTTTGTGGAATGAGAGCTTTTCTTTGAAATTTCATTGACTTGTATAATTTTTGGCTAGCTCCACTGCTTTTACCAAGAGTTGGCACACACTGATCAACAATTTTTTTATTTATATCACACCCAGGCACTTAGGTCAATGTCAAGAGATTAGTATAAGAATCAAGTTCTCATACTGGCTAATATTGCTGACACTCAGGTTTCATGAAGCCTCCAAAGATTTTATCCCATCCTCGAGCATCATTAGATCAAATCCAAACTTGACTTCCTCATCCCAATCCCTCAGGTGAAAAATCAACTCATCTCAATCAAAACCGCAGTCGTGCATGTGATGTGCTGATCATATTCTCTTTTGTCTGAGACTAAGCATGGAATATAGCATGCAAATCTAGAGACCTAGGGGAATGTGGATGATTAAGTCTAAGACCGTGATGGTTAAGGCTGGTTAATCGCAAATCTCAAAGACCTCTAAAAGCTAAGTCTCCTTGAACAATTCAGATCCTGGGTGAAAGTGAAAGAGTAGAGGTTTAATCCAACTTCTTCATTCAAAAACATTTTTTTTTAATTTTTCTCATTTTTATGAGTTTTAGTTTTTAGAGTTAAAACACAGGTTAGACTCAACTTTTCTTGATAAAAGAATTTCAAAACCATGTCACACAAAGGATTTTCAAAACATTTTTCAAAAAAATTTTCAAAACAAGAAAAAAAACTCATTTTCTTTCAAATCATTTTCAAAAATATTTTTATCAAAATAGTGTAACATAGTTAGAAAAGCCGTGAAATCTTTTGAGTTCTCTTAGTCCAACGAATTTTACCTTAGCCAAAAAGTTTTTAATTTTTCAAAATTTTCAGATTTTAGCTAAAGTAAGTAACTAGTATGTACGGTATACCCCCCTATCCTTAAACTTTGCTATGTCCTCATAGCACTAGATGTTACGAGTCCATAGGTCCATTAAAAAGAGAAGAATATACGGGAGATAAGAGGGTCTCCCCCCTATACTTAGGTTAGAAATAACCTAAGTATAAAGGCAAGAAAAGATGAGTAGAGAAATCACAGGGACTTGGGTCCCCCCTATACTTAGGCTGAGATTAGCCTAAGTATAAAGATGAGGATTGATGTTGGAAGAGACCCAAGGTGAACGAAGAAGAGGGATGGATTTACAAGTGAGCGGAATTGAATCTTGGAGATGGAATGGAGTGACTACGGTTTTGGGGTTGTGTGTCGCAACAAATATGGCTAAATCAAGCAAGCAAACCCTTAGTTCCAACAACTCACACATGAAACCAACCAAGGTTGGTTAATTATCTTGTCGGTTTTATTGGTGATAAAACTTTAAATAATTACGCGGTAAAAAATGTGAAATAAAAACCAACGCGTAACTGAGGGTGTTGCTCTCCCAAAACCGAATTTTACTCCATTTATGGTTGACTTGCAATTAACAGTCCCAATTTTATTTTGAGTTATCACTGAATTAAGGTTAGCACAAAATCAAGAAATCATCGTCTACCGTTCATTCCATTTTCCATTAATCCTAGGTGATCAAGCTAGGAAATGAAAGCCGAGAAAAACATGTATTCGAAGAAACCGCGATCTAGGCTAAGCGATAAATCATGCAGTGATTTGACGATAAAAGCCGCGAAAAAACTGGGGCCGTTTTGAAAACTCAAATCCAACATGTATGCAAGTCGAAAAAGCCGCACCTAATCATGCATCTATTAGCGGTGATTGATCTCCATTAATTTTAGCTAAGTGATGCGAGATTAAGTGCGTCTATATTTAAAGTGTGTCCTACCTACGATCAAGCACAAGAAAATATGAAAATTGAGCTCGGAGGGCCGCGTGCCTAGTCCTAGGTCGACACTCAAGTGGGGACGATCCCCACACAACCACATTCGTTCGATTACAATCGCGAGTCTTCGATCGAAGACCGCTGTAAAAGACGAGTTTATTAAAAATAAAATGCAACAAAAAATGCGAGACACATTTCTTTTTTTTTTTCCTTCTTTGCTCCAAGCATGCTCCTGCGGCTCCTCGCAGCGGGGAACGTCTTGCTCCTCGCCTCCTTGATCACCAAGGGCCCTGCCACAGGAACAATAGTTAGATACCAAATAAGAAAGAAAAATTTTATATGCAAAATATGTGGTTAGTTGACCTATAAAAAGAAACACTAAATTAAACACACAAAAATCCAAAAAATAAAAGAAATGAGCCGTGTCCCCGGCAACGGCGCCATTTGACGAGCCGCAAAATCGGCCCTTTAAAAGAGTGTTTTTAGCACATGGAATCGTCATCGTAGTCGGGCCGATTTCGGTCGTCAAAGAGATCACCTCATTTAGATATATGCCATAATGAATCGAAATGAGGTGATCGTATAATTTATTTTACTTGGCAAGATACCAAGGTCGAACTCAGGGACACGAGCCTCTCTCGTATTATTCGGATTTAAGTTTGTTTAATCAAGTGTTGAGTTAAAAGTATATAGGTCAAACTATGCAAAGACAATGCAATTAAAATAAAGTAAACATGCATTTTTTATCCATTTTTATCATGCAAGTGAATACACATGCAATGCATCACAAATATGCCCTAGACACAAATTCATGAGCAAAATATCCAATGAGTCAATTCCAGATTTAATTAAGATGACAAACTCGATTTGAATAAGGCATGGATTAATTAATAAGAGACACAAAGCTATCAAAATAATATGTCAACATTAAAGTGTCCATTACATGAAATAAGCATGCCATGAGAAAGAACGTCAAACGAGCTTCGAAATGAAACTGAAATCAACTGAAACGGAAACATGATGCTCAAGATATGCATAAAGGAACACAAGGGCATAACTGAAAGAAAACATGAAATGATAGCTACAGAAAGGTCCCTGGGAAGGACTAAAAAGTAAATAAAATAAGATCTGAGGCCTTCCCTGTAAAGATTCCATACGCGCGGGGACCATTCTGCAAATCTGGAGAAGTCAGAGGACGTCTCTGCAAATTGCCCAGATACACACGTGCAACGCACGTGCTCTCCAGGCCCGGATGAAGGCTCGGGATCAGCAGAGGTTCGGAAGATGCTTCGGCGTAGGCTCGGCTGAGGATTGGATCCGCTGCAGGCTCGGGGAAGGCTCGGACGTCCCAAGCCTGGAGGCTCGGGGTTTAGGCTCGGTGAAGCTCTGGGGAGGACACGTGGCGGAGAGTGCACCATCCGATCTTCCGAGATCCGACGGCATCTGAACGTGGCTCTTGTGGACGACGTGGCTGAACTGTAGCCATTGGATCGAGACGATCCAACGGATGCTGGAGAAGACATGCGTGGTCGAATCGGCGCCGTCAGATGAAGATAATCCTACGGCTTCTGCTCCTTCGTCATCCTCCGCAGCTGGCGGCGCGAATCGAGCTCCGGCGAGGGCGCCCCGACTCCGCCGCTCTCTCTCGGCCACGGTAGACCTCCCCCGAGCCCAATTAATGGTCGTCGATGAAGCGGGGAACTCGGGGAAAGTCCAGGAGGCTCTGGCGTCGACCATAGAGGCTCGAAGGTTGCAGGCGGCTGTGACGAAGTGCTCTCCGGCGAACGTCCGGCCATTGAAGAAATAGGATACCTGCAGGGTTAGTAGATAGCCGAAGCAGCGATAGGGTGCGTGCGTGAGCGTGGTGGGAGCTCAGGCGAGCGAAGAGGATGGTGAGCTCGAAGCTCCTCCGCCGTGGGTGGCGGAGGAGGTGGGTGACAGTGATCTGAGGGATGACGGAGGGAGAAGGTGAGCGAAGGATGTGGCGATGAAGGGGGAAGTGTGGTGAAGCTACCCGGAGGTTCATCGGAGGGTGAAGATGGACGAAGTGCCCTAAGAAATTCAAAGAAATTAAAGAAAATTACAGAGGAAGAAGAAGAGGTACTTACCTTGGTCGGGCGGAGCGGAGGCTTGGGCTGGAGCTCTAAGTGAGCTCCGGGTCTTCGCTGGACACGGCCAGCCGGTCCGTGCAGCTCAAGCGGGCCGAGGGCACCGCAGCTCCGCCGATCATGGCGGAGGGTCTCACCAGGTGGGCATCGTCGTCTTCGCTCGATCCAGCCACCTCCCCCTGTCACTGGGAGGTGGCGGAGGGCTGGTCGAGCCACCGTGTAAAGGCGGACACCGGTGGAAGTGGGAGGTGGCGGCGTATTTAAAGAAGAAGGGGGCTGGTCATGGAGGTGGTCGTCGAGGTTTTAGAGGGCGATAGGGGATGACTGGGAAGACGACGTGGGTTGTGGAGGTATGCGCGGGGTAGAGGGAAGTTAGGGCTTGGTCGTGGGTTGGTTTGAGAGGGAAGAGGTGGTCGGAGAAGTCGGCGATAATGGGAAGGGGGCGAGGTGTTCGTGCACGGGATCGTGGGAGAGAGGAGCTGACGGGAGGTTGACGACGGTCTCCTGACCGTTGGATCTGGCGATCCAACGGTGGAGAGTAATGCGCGAAGTAGCGGTCACGATTAGATCCGAGGCGGCATGATCGGAGGGTCTGTGGAGCGGCCACGTGGCAAGCTGTGCGTGAGGCGCTAGCGAACGGTGATGATGGAGAGCTTAGGCCGATCGAGTGGTTGAGAGGCATCAAGGAAAGGAGTGGCTGAGATGCAACATCTGAGATGCGATCGATCGGTCGTCAACGCGCCACGTGGCGAGCCCTGCTTAAGGCGCTAACGAGCGGACAGATCTGAATGCGGATGAAGATCGAACGGCTGAGAGAATGAGCGCATGTGGTCACAGAGGGGCCGTTGGATCTGAAGCGAGATCCAACGGCCAGGGTAGGTGGCGGATAAGACAAGAAGGGTCGGGCCACGTGGCGCCCTCAGAATGGGCCACGTGGCCCAATCAGATTATTGCAGAAGTAATTTGAATTTTTGGAGGCCAAAATGGTCGAATTTGAGAAAACTCAAAACATGAAAGTTGTAGATCTTGACGAGATTTACAAGTTTCATGTTGACCAAAACTGGAAACGAGAACAAACAAGGACCCGAAATATTTTTGAAGGTATTTTTAAGTCTAAAAATACCACGAATTTTGTTTTGTCATTTTTTTGTGGTTTTTAATTTATTTAGGACTCTGTTAATTATAGGACATTAACAGGGTTTTATTGACAAACTTTTAAGCAAGGGGGTTAATTATGGGAAATAAAGATGATGAAACTGAGGTTCATCACCTACCCGTCTACGTTGTTATTTCTTGTCTTTTATTTTAGTGGATAGCTCTTGTGTTTTAAAACTCTTGCGAATGCTATTGAAGATGGCTGACAAGTTACTTGTTTAAGCATACACTTTTATTTCGATATTTAAGGTTAAAAAAAGGAAGCTTTCATTTACTATTGGAGTAATAAAATCCAAAAAATTATAAAACTATCTTTAAAAATTCCAACAAATTATATTGAGCATATTGATATATGGGATAATTTATATCCAAAAACCATAAAAATATCAAACCAAAACCTTAAAAATTACAGCACTCTAAAAATATTATAAAAATCAGTAAAATTTCATTAAAAATCAAACAATATTATTTTTTCTAGTATTTTTCCTAATTATATATAATATAGTTTAAAAATAGTTTTGGGATTAATTTTTTCCATATTATTCTATTTTTAAAACTCAAAACAATCACTCTATATTATTTTATTCACTAATGTGTACAATTTATTACATTAAAAATACATAAAAATTAGCAAGAAATACATAAACATTACCAAAAATAGACAAAAATTTAAAACAAAAATATTTTAATTTATTTATTTTTAGTATATTTAGGTATATAAATATATAATATTTTATATATACTATATACATTTTATATTACTTATATAAAATATATTATCCTTATTATTATATATAAATATATATTATGTATTAAAAATAAAAAAGAAATTAAAATTTTTTAAATTTTAAATGTAAATAGAAATTAAGACATTAAGAAATATAAAAATACCTAAAATATAAAACAATTAAAATCCATGAAAATTCACATATAGTTAAAAACCCACAAAAATTAGAAAAATTCTTAATAAATAACTATTGTTAATTATTATTAATTAGTAATAGTTATACCTATCCTCCATTGTTCTCAGTGGTTAGACCCCTACTACTTGTCGGCTGTACACATTTTTATAGTGTATAATAAATTTCATCTCACACATATTTTCATTGCTATATATTATTTGTGGGTTGATTATTGATGATTTGATTGATCACATACCGAGTGCAGAGAGATGGTCGATATAACGATTGCCATATCTGA
Organism: Ottelia alismoides; assembly: GCA_037367405.1. NCBI lineage: Eukaryota > Viridiplantae > Streptophyta > Magnoliopsida > Alismatales > Hydrocharitaceae > Ottelia > Ottelia alismoides. Next base: position 831,872 of record JAZKJV010010688.1, read on the forward strand.
CTTGTCAGACACTACATGCTCCTTTAGAACAGGTTGTTAGGCACCTCTGCTCGATTTCTTCTGTCAAATGGCATTGTTGTCGAGGAGCAACAGATAGGATAGTGTATACATAGTATATTTTAACATATTATATTTTTTATTTCTTTTTAAATAATTATTTATATGTGTTAATCATATATTTTTGTTGAATTTTCTATGAGGGCTATTGTGCGAGGACAATCTTCTAGGATATCGAGGCAACCAAGCAGAGCGAAGACTGGCTTTCTTGGCCGAGCTAATAGGAGAAAGCAAGAGAGAAGACTGAGAGTATAGCATAGTCGCATTAGTGTGGATTTTATATTTTATTTTGTGTGAGAGAGTGACAATTGTAAATTATTGTAATAATACAGATTCAAACTCTCTAGACACTTGGACACTCACAGACCCATTTCATTAGGTCTCTGTTCACTAGGTAGGTATGTTCAGTTTTTGTCGTGTTTTATCACTTATACTTTTAATTCTCCCTATTTTTCCTTATTTAATTTGTTTCTCGTGTTTTGAAATTTTTGTTTTCTTTTTCTTTATTTTGTATACTTTGAAGCCCGTAGTATTAGGATTTTATTTGTTTGAGCCCAGGTAGACTAGGCTCAAACCCTAATCAAGAAACTTGTACATATAGACCATTGGAATTAGTCAAATTAATAAGTTTGTACTTCCTGAGTAGAAGTTCCTGCTAGAATAGTTTCTGCTTGCACATATATAGGATAGATTTATTTTCATGTGTGGATCATCTTGCATGTAGACTGTTGAAGTTTAATATGCATCCCTATCTCTAGTATTTGCATTGACTGATTTTCATGCATCATCTTTTCTGAATTCCTTTTCTATTTCTTTAACTTAGGCAATAAAAGGAATCATAAAATTCCGTTAGACATTCCTTTCTCAAAAAGTTCAAAAAAGAGATAACCAATGAAATCGGGACTACTAACTGAACTTGACTCTAAAACTAACTATAATGAAAAATATTGCTATTTTGGGGAGAGTAACCCCCTCATTGTTGCAGACACACTCCTGACCAAGTGAGGTACACACATATAACGAATAGAGCCCCCAACCCTAGACTTGTGCCTTAAGCACTTAGGTCGGCTCTTGAGCCCTATTATTACTAAAAGCATCTGCCTCCGATCCTAGACAAAGTGGTACGACAGGTTAGTAGGTGTGCTACACCGAGTTGAACACAACCACTCTACAAGACTGCACTTGTGAGCTTGTAAATAACTTCGTTGTCACCTTACTCTAACATAGAAAAGACAAAGGACCGAACCTTCACGGTCTTTACAATGTTGAGTTGGTGAATTGAGGGGATTTTTATTTGTGTTTGTTTTTATGTGTCTGATCACTCTAAATATTTACGCCCTTTTCAATTCATATCTTGACTTGAATATCATGATCTCCCTATACCCTTCCTCTTGAGAATCGAGATGGTTCACTGGAGCAACTTTTATCCGCACCTCGCAGATTTTTCTCATTCCACTCAAGTTGTTGCACCTCCATTTTGTTAGGAGGAGTAATATCTTCATTTTATCTTTATACATATCCACCTTTCGAGATGGACCCTCCTCTCAAATGCTCTCATGGGCAGCCTACAAACTTTGACTTTCAGTATCAATAATTGAAGCCTTCACACCCACAGTGTTAGCAATTGGATTTAGAGCACCCACCTCCACCATCTCTTCCTTCACGGTTACATTACCCACCATCACCCCTGTGGTGTTATATTGTTGGACTTCCCTACCTTGGACCCCATTCTTGATTATGTGACATGGTTAGTGGAGCAAATGCATGAGAGGATATAGACCCTCACTAAACAAAATAAGACCCATATTTCTGCTTCACCTTTTGGTGTGATGGAGTCACGAGAGACCGCCCATGAGAGATCATCATCACCAAAATGTAAAAATGTGTAAAATATAAAAATCCAAAAAGACAATAATGGGAGACACCTATCCAAGACAAATTGTGAGGAGGGGGCACATGCACCATCCAAATCGCCTAAACATGCACACACCACAATTCTCACCACCCTACCTATCAAGGATGACCTTGTACCCTCTAGTCACCCTTGTGTACACGTTGATCCTGACTTCTTCCCTAATAAGGAATAAATAAAAAATTTAAAAAATTGTTATCTAAACCTGAAGTGGTCGTTGCTACTCAGTTTATTATTGAAGCTCCACTTCGTTAAGCCATGGACTTTTCATCTGCTGACGAAATTTTTTTCATCATATTATTACCATTCATCGTCCTCCTTATTTAAATTCTTCAATAAATGTGTACTTAAATAACTAAAATTAACTTTAGACTCTATGTAATTAACTAACCCTAGTTAGTGTGTATATTTGTATATATTTTTTATTTCCTTTTTATTTTGATTTTTATTCAAAATTACCAAAAATAGATAAATATTTTATATAATTATTTTGATTTAAAATAATTTAAAAATGCAAAAAATAATAAAATAATTAAAAATAAAGTGTTTATCTAAAAATGCTTTCAAAGATATTTCTCCCTTTGTTTTCCTTATTTTGTGTTTTTGGTCAACATGAAACTTGTAGATCTCATCGAGATCTACAACTTTCATGTTTTGAGTTTTTCTTAATTTTATATGTAAATATTGGTTTTGCATTTTTTTCTTAATTTTTTATATTTATCTTTTGTTTCATTGGACCACATGGCACTCCCTAGAGCTACCACGCAACCCACCTATCTTTGTGCCACCCTCCTTCACTTAGCGCCATTCGATCCTCCATTCCAGATCTGATCCAGGTGCTTCATCCCTGCTTTCACCTCGATCATTGAATCGTGAGATCTAACGGTCTTGCTACCTTCTTCCTCCTTGGATCGCCCCTCTCCCATGTTCGATTCGAAAACTTCTCTCTCCCCTTCCCATTTTCTCCATTTCCTCGTCGACTTCCTCTTGCTCATAACCGCATCCAGTCCAAGCTCCAATTACCCCCTTCTTCGCCCAACACCTGGCCTCTCCTCTCTCTTCTACCTCAGTCAAACCTTGTCCCATGAAACCACATCTTCCATGACCTTGAAGGATATGGTGAGATCCTTAAGTGCATCATGGAAGCATGAGGATCGTATCGTATGCGATCGGGAGAGACTAGCCACACTAGTTGCTCGGTGCAGCAGAATTTAAAAAAAAATCATGAGACGAAACCACATGATCCAAGAAAACTTCTTGGATCATTTCATCTAAACCACAAACAAGTATTAGGATTACCTCTTGAAGTGTGGTTGTGATTGAGTCTCTAAACAAAGAGACCTCCTGTGTCAACTCCAATCCGACAGAAGAGGCGCTTGTGAGCGCGTTGATAAGACGTGTGCTCACAATCCATGTTGATGATCCAAGCGACGAATCTATTGATCTCGTCACACAAGATGTGGCTTCTTCTTCATGAGCGAGGCGTACCGAAGGAGATGGAGATCCATGAGCAAGCAATCTGGTAGCATAACGGTGACGCTGTGGAGACGGCTACTCTCTCTAGGGCTCCATGGAGGATGGCCACAATGAGAAAGGGAGAGAGAGGGTTGAGTGGAGAGATAGAGAGAGGGAGAGAGCCTTATGTTGTAAAGTTTTCACTTGAAGAGCAAGGGATGCCCTTTTATTTATAATATTTTGGGAGTCAATGGATCTACACAAAATCAATGGATGAGATTGATTTGTTCTTCTTTCAATGGCCAAGATTTTTGTTGGAAAAACACAACAACAATTAATTTAAGTTAGATTAAATATGTATTGATAAATCAATATATCTTGATCCTAAAATTAAATCAATCAAACTTGGAGATATTGGAAAGGAGATTGCCTCCTTCCATAATGATGGAGTAGACGGCCACCTTTTCCTAATAGGAATTGGTGGTCGTCCCCCTCTAATATTAGGAAAAGGACAATTTCCATGTAATTTCTTATATTACATTATTCGATGTATCTCTACTATTTACAACAACAATTTTTGTAAATTATTCCACATAAATAATTCATAATTATTTTGTGAATATTACAACCTTGCCAATGGAAAATTGGCAATTACATTCACAATCCAAAATAAAATGTAAATTACATTTTCAATTATTTGTCCAATGTGAATCCAATTCACATCAACATTTAATTAACAAATGTAAATCATAATATGCTCTCTCTTATATATTATAAATCACATTTAAAATATACATGAATAATATGGATAGTGGTATCCACATTATTCGTATATATGATAATTAAATCACATTTAATCATCTTAGATCTCTATTCTCATGTGCCCCAATAATATGAATCACATTCACATTATATACATTTTTGATAATTAAATCACATTTAGTATAATATGATTCAAATTCATATTATTCATGATAATTAAATCGTATTTAATTATCAATTTTCACAATGCTTGGATACATTTTTCAATAATAAAATTATCCTGAACTCTTTCAAGCATAATGTGCTTTTTTCGTTGATACTTGGAGATAAGGATAAGGTGATTATATTGTTCCATCTATTGTGACTTGGATATTGAGATCACATCTCAAATCCAGATCTTACAGACCTCTCATAGATGCTTGGTTAAATAAAGACCGGAAATATAATCTTCTTATTGCATCTAAATCACATTCAGATCAATGTCCTACATTTAGACCAAGATCAAATCACTTATCTACTGAGAGGAGTCACTAAAATCCATAACTGTTTCATCACTCCCTAGGAATGGAAGCATCATGGTTATACAATTGTATATGATCACATCATCCTAAGGTATTCCTAATACTTGTACATCCTGCATACTCGAAGACCAAGAATAAACCCAATGTATTCGATCAATTTTATACTATCTACTTCAGGATATTATCATTAAGTTTCTGATTTGATCATTAGGAGTTGGTATTGATCGTATACTTTCCAAAAGCATATACCATACCTAGGTCTTGATCATATACTTTCCAAAAGTATATATGAAACCTAAAAATTTAAGCAAGCTTCCAAAGCGAGACGACAGTACACGGAATTTGATTCTTCCCAATATCTCGAGTGAGCTCATGTCTTCGATTCATTAAATGAACCTGTAAGATCCCTTTGAGATATCGTATTACTCATATGCCCTTGTATGTACACCAGCATGTGTATAGACCTTGATTAGGTCATCAACCTATTAATCTGTCAAATGTACATACTCAGACATATAGTAACGCATTTGTCCCGATCAGAGGATGCGCGCCTATATCGTGACAGCATACGATATAGGTCTTTGGTTATCTCAATCTCGTTAAGTGAACTCTTTGACCTAACTAATCTAACACCGTCAAATCTCTATTCCTATGCAGAGGACCTGCATCAAGAGATTGGTCAGATATCAACCTATAGAGAAAGGATTGTCATCCCCTTCTCAAGCTAGAGATCTTCTCTTAATAATCATTTGATAGTACTTGATGAAACCTCAATTAACTCTTTATATATCATCCAAGCACCAGCACCTATGATTCAACAATTGAATCAACAGATGTACGATCATTAAGATGGCCATGGTACAAAGCCCTATTTGTACTAAGGGACCTATTGTGCAAATTAGTTATTCTTCATTTCAGATCAGGGAATGATATTTGCAATAACATTTATTGCATAATGGCTCATCGTGAGCTCGCATGTCCAACAATTTCCCACTAGCCCAAAGAGCCATTAATGGGCTAATCATTTAAACCCATACTCATGTGACAATCATGTGGTATTTAGAAAAATAGTTATTTAAGCTAATCAATCACTCTGTTCCTGAGAGACTACGCCAAGTCCTTTTATGGCACTTGCATATCCCCCGCTAACAGTGCTCGCATCCAATGCGAATGTTGCATCGTATGCAACCAATACTTAATCTTGATAGTTATAATGTCCTCGAAACTATAGCTTAATAATTGTTATAACTAGTATTTCCATAATCCTTATCAGAATACCCTTATTCCTGGATATCTCTATCTCCTAAGGTATCTGCAGTTTAGACCTTTTAGATCACTATCTATAGAGTCTTAAGTTCTTGAAGATAAGACTTAGAGATCACTATCTCAAAAGTCTTGTCATCTTTGAAGATATTATTATTACTACAATCAAGTGTTTTATTTCCATACTAGGATTAGTAACAGTTTAATGCTCCTACTGCATGGTAGACATCTGGATCTTGTGCACATCTAGCATACACACGGCTTCTCGTAACTGATGCACAAAGGACAAACAATTATAGCATTCACTTCCTCAACTCTTTGAGGTGTTATCCCTTCAGATAGGTCAATACCATATATTAAGGAAAAGAAGCCTTTCTTGGGTTTTTTTCAAGAATGAAATATGTCCAAGATGTACTACAAATGTGCTGGTCCCAATACCCTCTTCTCTTTGCTTCTAAACACCTTCAGAACTAAGATCCAAGGAGTATCCTTGAGATCATATCTCAAAGCATGGAATAACTTGATTATAAAACACTTATTATCATTCTAAATGATTAGGATATCATCTAAATTTAGCATGATGAACACATTGGCACTCCCACTAAGCTTTATATGGTTCATTAAGAATATATATGAAATCATAACATTTATAATTTCATCAAATCTTATGTTACAACTACAAAAAACTTATTTGAGTCCATAGATGGAGTTCTTTAGCTTACACACCTTGCTTTCCTTAAATATGAAGCCCTGGGGCTACTTCATATGAATATCCTCATAGAGGTATTCTTAGAGGAATGCAATATTGACTTCCATATTGTAGATGTCAAAGTCAAGTAGTGTAGGCTACGGTTAGCAATATTGTGATGCGTTTAAGCATGGTCATTGGAGAGAAAATCTCATCGCAAGTGATGTCTTCTCTTTGATGTGTAGCTCATGGCTACGAGTCATGCTTTGAAGGTCTCTACCTTCTCATCAGGTTCCCTTTTTCGCATGAAGATACATTTACATCTTAACATGTCTTACCCATATAGGTGGATCCTTGAGGGTCCATATACTACATCTGTATATGAAGTCTACTTTAGACTTTATCGCTAAAATCCATCTTTCCATGTCATGATCCTCAGTAGCTTCATCACATGAAGTCCGATCATTTTCAAACTTAACTGACACATGGGATCCATCCTCAAATTTATTTGAAGAGGTATTAGTGTTTAATCTTTAATTATTCTTTTAGTTTCCAATTTCAGGAGCCTCATTATCTTCTCAAGATTCATTGAGTTCTTTCACTTCATTTTCATCTTGATTCTCAAGAGTCTCATCCTTTAAAAAACACATTCTCAGATATGAGATCTTTTAAGAATCTCAAGGTCATAAAGTAGGTATCCAATGCCATCCTTTATTTTCCTATGAAGTAGCACTCTCTGATGCTAGATTCTAGCTTACTTGCATGGAACCTTACTAAGAATATATATTGTATTCTCTACTAGATATATACCTTAGAAACTAAGAGATAATTATTTAATATTCATCATTGATCAAATCATGTCACACATGATCAATTGTATATCCTTTCAACTCCACTGAGTTAAGGTGAATCAGGAGTGAGATTGGAATGATATTCCTTTCTCCATAAGGTGTTCCATGAATTCATCTAATATGTAAAAAATACCTAGGTTAGGTCAAATTCGTTTCATCTTCCTTCAAACTTTGGTTCTAAACCAAAATTATGAAGTCTTTGAATATTTCAAAGGTTTTTAAGGTGAAGAGAAGAAATCTCATATCACAAATAATTATTAATAGTTCTCGCATATCATTAATGTTTATTATGATATAGGTGATTCACATACATAAATATGTATGAGATTTTGAATACCTCATCATCTAACATCATCCCCAGAGAAGGGTGCATTAGACATTTTACTTTGAATACAATATTCACAAGTATGTAAGATTTGATTTCAGAAATTATAAAGTTTCATCTCTTACTAGTCTATTGATCACATCAACAGACATTTGTCCAAGTCTTGATGCCAAATCATTGTTAAATGATCTTCATCCTCCTATTGATTTATTAAAGGTTTAATTTTCAGTATTAGAAATGTTGATGAAACATTCATTAATATTCTAGTAGAGTCCTCTAGATTTTAGACTGCTTTCTGAAAAATATTCATCATGACTCTTTATGATAGGTCTATTTCAGAATTCATATTTATTTCCAACATTTAGAAAACAATGAGTGTATTCTAATATCTAGGTCATACAAACATTCTCTAAGACTAAGGGCTCTCCCACTTAAATTATGAAGTCTTACAATCCAATAGAGATTGTTGCAACATATGCATCAATATCCATGTGGATGACTATTAAACCATAAGATCAAATATTCTAGTCTTCTAAAACATATGCAACCAATTGCAAGTGTTATTAGAAGAATGAGATACAATTATCAAACTTTGATCTTATCAAATAAGAAAGTCAATTTAAATGATCAAATGTAGATATAGATTATTCTGATGCACTATCTGGGTCCTTCTCTAAGAATCCAAGATAACATAGATATTCACACTATCAGTACATCGATTTATTACAGTATTGGCATTCATCCAACTAGTTGGATGTCATATGGAAGTTATAGAAGTATAGTAAACTCTTTGACTTTCCTCCTCACTTGGGTAAGACCCATGCTTCCACTGTGCTCTCTTCATCTATAACAAATCATTGCTTAATACGAAGGATCTCTTATGTCAAATTCAAAGATTTCAATATAAGAGTATTTCAACATTTATATATGCTTCACTTAATTCATACAATATGAAGATTATGAAGCTTCATGAATGACTTGAGTATAGACAATAGAATAATGACATTCATCATATCCACATTCATCTTAACTCCAAAGGACTTTGGTTCAGGTGGGTACTCAAACATTTTGAATACATCATCTCTTATAGATCCATCATTTTGCATGATGTAGTGAACCAGGCCATTCATCATTAATGTCGAGAGCACATATGTATGTCAGAAACATCTTCTTAGATTTTTATAAGGATTATTTGACAATTACAATCATCATCGACATGTCACTTTCAAAGCACATTCGATGAAAGATCAAGACTATATAGACATGTTAACTCTTGGTTATTGTACTATTGTCCATTTAATTGTCATTCCTCATTATCATGAGGAAATTTGCACATTGCAAGTACAACATCTTGGTCAAGGATCTAATTCATGAAATTTACTAGTTATTATTGAGTATAGTATTGAGTGGGTTTAATGAAGGATTAACTGAAATAAGATAATTTGCATATATATTATTTTGATTTAAGAATTTTTATATCAAAGTTGTCTTGCCTTGTCAACACTGAAAGTCCATTCCCTTAATCACTTTTAATGTACGAGATACACTTACCATTATATCTCAGCAAGATCTGGGATCTTCTTCCTTATCTTTGTCACATCCAATAATATGAGGACTTGTAACTCGGATAAAAAGAAGTGGGAACACATTCTGCCTTGCAAGTCCAACTTGCATTCCCAATTCGGTCTTTAATACCCAGGTCCACCACCCCTAAGGTGATGTTGACCCGTCGTTCATTGAACCAACCATCAACAGGAATAGCACTCGTTATGCGCAATCCAATATTGCCCCAATAATATGATGACTTGATATTGGGGTCACTATGCATACAGCCTTACACTTTCGAGAAGCAAAGAGCCCAATCCAGATGCACTTGTATGCAGGATCTGTCACTTCGGACGGGTGTCTCCTACATACAGTCTCGGGCGACGGAACCTTTCGCCTTGACAGGAGACCATGGATATCACTTATGTGATCCTCCATATCATGTTCAGATTATAATTAATCATCATGAATCACATTCATATAATTAATTCTTCTAAGAGAAATAACAACAGTATTCATAATAGAGTGTTTTAATTTTAATTGGATTGCAACTAATCTAATCACATTAAACCAATGATCCAATTAATATCCAACAAACATTCTTTATTATTACTTGAGATATGGTATTATCTCATATACATATTATTTCGAATTTTAATAGTTAGAAAATACATCATGATATCTATAGCATTATCCCTTCCCTACCCACTATCATGATCAATACCGAGAGGAGTGGGACAGACCGCACACGGTGCAACCTGCTACCCCAGCGCTCCCCGACTAGACACCGTATCCTCCTCAGGAAATATAATACCAAATCGATCAATTTGTACTTGAGATGATAATTGATTTTTCAACCAAAGGTATACCATATAATAATCAAAATATTTTTTATTAACATTATAAGGAAATTTGCTAAACAAATTCCCAATCCTATTCAAGCAACTATGTTTGTTGGAAAGTAGATTGAGTCACCAATTTGTGATCTAGGTCATATCTACTCAATTATTGGTTAAGGCAATGTCATTTAAGGAAATAATTATCATCAACTATTTCTCAAATATTTATCCATAACTATTCCAGGAAATTAACCATTAATTTCACTAATTGATTAGATCACAATCACAAGGTTCTTAATTAGGAATATAATTTCCAGTAGTGACCCTCACTTACTAAAATTAGCATATCTCAATCAATTTAAATCCAAATCATACAAAATAACTTTCCAAAGTTTGCTAATTTATTTTATAACAGAACCCAAGCGAAATGCATGCATTTCTAGGTGTTTCAAAGATGCAATTAACTCCTTAAACGTTAAGAATCGTAGTCCCCGAAACAGTGGATACATGTTCATCAAAATGATCATAACTTGAGCAAAAGGATTCCAAATCAGGCAAACTCAAATCCCATGATTTCCTTATTAATGGGGAGTCTAATATGATATTTTGATGTTTAAATAATTTAAAAGATGGAAAATTCACATAAAACAGGGCTACGAGAACAAAATGCGATAATTTTTTGCAAACCCTAATGAACCCAAGTCATCCTAGGTTTATGGTTGTATCTGAAACCTCCGACCTAATACTCTGATACCACTTGAAAGATATGGTGAAATCCTTAAGCATATCACAGAAGCGTGAGGATCGCATTGTATGCGATTAGGAGTGACTAGCTGTACTAGTTGCTTGGGGCAGCAGAATTTAAAAAAAATCTTGCGACCAAACCACATGATCCAAGAACACTTATTGGATCGTTTAGTTTAAATCACAAACAAGTATTAGGGTTACCTATTGAAGTGCGGTTGAGATCGAGTCTCTAAACAAAGAGACCTCCTACCTCAAGTTTGATCTGACGGAGGAGACGCTTGCAAGCGTGTTGATGAGACGTGTGCTTCTCGCTATCCATGTTGATGATCCAAGAGGCGAATCTCTGGATCTTTTAATAAGAGATATGACGTCTTCTTCACGAGTGATCACAACGAAGGAGACGGAGATCCACAAGCAAGCAATCCGGCAGCATAACAACGACGTTGTGGTGACAGTGACTCTCCTTAGGGCTCCATGGTGGACGGCCACAATGAGGGAGAGAGAGGGTTAACGTGTATAGAGATAGAGAGAGGGAGAGAGCCTTGTGTTGTAAATTTGTCACTTGAAGAGAAAGGGGTGCCTTTCTATATATAATATTTTGGGAGTCCATGGATCTACATAAAATCAATAGATGAGAGTTGATTTGTGCTTCTTTCAATGGTCAAGATTTTTGTTGGAAAAACACAACAACAATTAATTTAATTTAGATAAAATATGTATTAATAAATCAATATAATTTAATCCCAAAATTAAATCAATCAACTTGGAGATATTGGAAAGGAGATTGCCTCCTTCCATAATGATGGAGTGGACGGCCACCTTTTCCTAATAGGAATTGGCGGTCGTCCCCCTCTCCTATTAGGAAGGAGACAATCTCCATGCAATCTCTTAGATTACATTGTTCCTTGTATATCCAATATTTACAACAACAATTGTTGTAAATTATTCCACAAAAATAATTCATAATTATTTTTTGAATATGATAATCTTGCCATTAGAAAATTGGGAACCACATTCACAACCCTAAATAAAATGTAAATTACATTTCAATTAATTGTCCAATGTGAATCCAATTCATATCAACTTTTAATTTACAAATATAAATCATAATATGCTCTCTCTTATATATTATAAATCACATTTATAATTTACATGATTAATATGGATGGTGTTATCCACATTATTCATATCCATGATAATTAAATCACATTTAATCATCTTGGATCTATATTCTCATGTGTCCCAATAATATGAATTACAATCACATTATTTACATCTTTTATAATATGAATCAAGTTCATATTATTCATGATAATTAAATCGTATATAATTATCAATTTTCTCAATACTTAGATACATATATCTACAATGAAATTATCCTCAACTCTTTCATGGATAATGCGCTTTCTCCGTGGATACTTGGAGATAAAGGACAGGGTGATTGTATTGTTCCACATATAGTGACTTGGATATTGAGATCACATCTCAAATTCGGATCTTGTGGACCTCTCATAGATGCTTGATTAAATCAAGACCGCAAATCTGATCTTCTTATTGCATCTAAATCACATTCATATCAATGTCCAACATTTGAACCAAGAGCAGATCACTTCTCTATTGAGAGGAGTCGCTAAAATCCAGACCTGTTTCATCACTCCCTAAGAATGGAAGCATCATGGTTATACAATCGTGAATAATCACATCACCCTCAGGTATTCCTAATACTTATACATCCTACATACTAGAAGACCAAGAATAAACCCGAAGTATGAGATCAATTTTACACTGTCTACTTTAGGGTTTAATCATTGACTTTCTCATTTGATCATTCGGAGTCAGTACCGATCATATTCTTTGCAAAAGCATATATCATACCTATATCTTGATCATATACTTTCCAAAAGTATGTATCAAACCTAAAAATTCAGTAAAGCTTCCAAAGCGAGATGACCATGCACGGAATTTGATTCTTTCTAATATCTCATGAGTGAGCTTTTCTCTTCTAGTTCAATAAATGAACATGTATGATCCCTTTGAGAGATCGTATTACTCATATGCCATTGTATGTACACCATCACACTGGTGTATAGACCTTTATTAGGTCATCAACCTATTGGTTTGTCAATTGTACATACTCAGACATATAGTAACACATTTGTCTAAGGTCACAGGATGCGTGCCTATATCGTGACATCATACGATATAGGTCTTCGGTTATCTCAATCTTGTTAATTCAATTCTTTGACCTAACTAATCTGACACCTCCGAGTCTCTATGCCTATACAGAGGACCTGCATCAAGAGGTCGGTCAGATATCAGCCAATAGAGAAAGGATTGACATCTCCTTCTCATGTTGGAGATCCTCTCTTAATAATCATTTGACAGTACTTGTTGAGTCCTCAATCTAACTCTTTAGATATTCATCCAAGAACCAGCCTTTATGATTCAACAATTGAATCAACATCTGTATGATCATTAAGATGTCCATGGTACATAGCCCTATTTGTACTAAGGGTCCTATTATGCAAATTATTTATTATTCATTTCAGATCAAGGAATGTTATTTGCAATAACATTTATTGCACAATGGCTCATAGTGGGCTCGCATGTCCAGCAGATGTGCACCTCACCATCCTCCTTAAATTCAGCTCCTCCGCCCTGATTACCATGCATCCTCCAATACCTACGAGTGCTCTGAGCCACCAACTCCTTCTTTGTGATAGGGAGAATGAGAAACAGAGATAGTGAGCGATGACCGAGTTCTTCTCACTGGCGTGATCCAAAGCAACTCCGCCTTGTTGCAGCTCCACCAGCTACTCAAGCTTCGAGTTGGTGGTGACCTCTAGCTCTTGAAGCGAAGACTAAAGCATTGAGCTCCAGTCCAGGTCCGACAAATGCACCTCATGTTCTCCTATGTGTGTTCATCTTCTCTGTCAGGCACCCTCTCTTCCCTACTTTATTTCTTTGTGTATGTCTTGTGTCTAGTTGCACACACAGTCACCTATACTGTCTTCGAACCACCACAACAACTCCATCTCACTTCTGATACCCTCTTGTACACACTCGTTGCCATTACCGCTTCTCCTTTGTCGTGACCATGATGGTCCACCTCTAAACTTGCACATGATGGAACCCACGTCGGGTGCTCATCCTTCAACCTATAATGACCCCTGCTCTACCTAACGATTACCCCATTTGAATCCCCTATGATTGGCCTTTCTCCTTTAACACATGTAGGTACTTCAAATAACTTGATTGGCTAGAACTGAGAGCCCTTCTCCGTTCTCACCCTTCACTGCTGAGACACCTGCATCAATAGAGCACTTTAGGCCTTCTTCGAGCTCTACCATTCGCACATCATCTTCACGTAGACATCAGATATCTCCTCCAAGCTCCAGAGACTCCACCATCACTAGGAGGAGCGTTGAGGTCCTCACCGGAACTCCACCTTCGCACCGCCCCTCGTGGAGGAGGGGGAGAACTAGAGCCATAATATCCATTGGATTTGATATCCTAGATTAGATCTAATGTCTATGATTTACCCGAGGTTCGAATCGAGGCAACACTTCGAGCCTCCAGCTTCGGGCACTGAGCCTTCCCCGAGCATCGTAGTTATGCCATGTGGCGTCGATCTGCGTCACAAGCCTTGCCCCAAGCCTCCATTCCCTCACATGGCACGAGACATGTAACGAGGACATTTTGCATCAAGACCCAAACAGCTTCATGAAATTATGATTTGGTCCTCCATGCGCATGAGTAGTGCGTGCCGCTTGGGAAAATATCAGGATAAGCCCCTACATTTGTTTTGTATTGTATTATATATCTTTAGAGTAGTGTAAAAATTGTACTCTAGCTCAGGCAATTTTAACCTATTAATCCCTATTTGGACCTATTTGAACTAAAAAATATGCTTTCCTTCATTTAGGCCCCTGGATTGAATTGTCAATGTATTGAGCACCCATTATCCAAATTGTATGAAATTAGTCCTTTTTTATGCTCATTTAATGCTCTTTAATGTGGATTAATTAGATACTATTTGTAACCTAGTGTGCATGGATGAAAATTTAGACAATGTAAGTTATGTAGAGTGCTTAATTGATCTACTTAATTAGCTTGAAAAATGGATTAAATACATCATCTTGCTCCGTGATTTAAATGTGAATTTATTAAATAAACAGGAACTTGAATTGGAAATTTACTATTTATTAATTTCTAATTATGTGAACCTTAGGAAGATTACTTTGTGCTTCAAGTGAACATGTTGAGAATTGTGATGCATTGATAATATAAACCTTTAAATGAATTGAAGATCTTGACAAATTTGGATCTAGGGTTATTTAGATCATTGTTGATTGAGGATTTCTGGGAGCTTGATTATCTCAAACTTTATAGTAACCTTGGTTCATTTGTGTGTCCGCATTGTCATCATTTTGTTTCATTAACCTAACTTGCATTAAAAATCAGCAAAAATGTCATTCATCCATGTTGTGCATTGTGACATGGCTAAGCTTAGATAGCCTCTCATAGAAGCTTGATCACCATTGTTGAACCCTAATTAAAATTTCTTAATCCGTTGTATCCATATGTTCGACCTCGGAATTGTCTAGGATATAAATTAAAGCCGACACACTCCTCATAGAGATCCTTTTCTCAACTCTGCATAGTTTGTTATATGTCATGCTACAACGGGTATGAATACACATTAAGCAAGTTATCATATGGCACAATTGTCGGGGACACGACTTGGTTAAGATTTTCTATTAGCTTTGGTTTTAGTGATTAAGTAAATTTTGAGCTATTAAAGTTGATCCTTGTTTGTTTGAGTGTTTTTTTATTCTCATTTTACTTAATTTCTTATATTGTTGGTTAAATATCTCTTGATCTATCTAACTATCATTTATTGATTTGACCAAGGAAAGGAGCTACATGGAGGTTTGAGCTTGGAGCCCAAGTTGAAGAGGGTCGAGTTGACCATTTGGAGAGGGAAAATTAGATACAACAACAACAACAAAGCCTTTTCCCACAATTAAGTAGGGTCGGCTACATGGATTCTTCGCCTCCATTCAGATCTATCTTGGGTCAATCTCGGACTTATATCCAAAAAACTAAGATCCCTTCGTATAGTCTCTTTCCAACACTTCTTGGGCCGTCCTCGCCCTCTCTTAGCCAGCTCAACATCCCACCACTCGCATCTCCTAACCGGTGCATCAGTTGACCTTCTTTGCAAATGACCAAACCATCTTAAGCGGTTTTCTCGCATCTTATCCTCGATCGGAGCTACACCAACTTTCTTTCTGATTGCATCATTCCGGATCTGATCTTTACGAAATTATTCTTGTAATAATTTGTAATAATTTAGGTAATTGCTTATTTACATCATCTCTTGTTTGAGAGCTCATATGTGTAAAAGAGACTGGCATTATTTTTTCTTTGTGTGTGGTTGTGTCGAGACTGGTTCTTGACTTGAGTGGTGAAATTAGTATAGGCACCCCGTAGTACATATTCAAATTTGTGTGTGTCCTTCGTAATTTAGGTCACACATCTTAGAAGATTCATCATATTATAAGATTCATAATGATACGCATATAAATACATACTACGTAGCCAAATATTAACTCAATTCTTCCTCTCTAATAGTATCCTATTTAGGTGTGTTTTTTTCTCGATATGCATGCATTTAGGTCAAATTTAAGAATTCAGTTCTTGATAACATATGGAGAATGTTGGGATCCATTGGAAGTGTACCTTCTTTTGAGCATGCATCATAGTTTCTCATTCGTATTCTGATTTCTGATTACTCCCATGTTTTACAACTTAGAATTCAAAAGGAAATTGGAAATGAACATTAGGTGTGCATTGTTGGGCTCACATTTAATTTTAAAATGACAACCAAAATTTTAAAATTGAGATTGAATTGAAAAGATCGATTAAATAAAAATTTGAAATAAAAAGAAACTTGTTTTACGGATGCATAAAGCCCTCATTGGATCGCAGGTACTTGCATCCAGACATAGTTGGTGAGGACACAGCTGACGAATCCATAATTCATGATCTTTATTCTTCTATTTCAACCAAATTTATTAGCAAAATATCTGTAAATATTTATTGAAATAAATAAATTGTCATTTACATCGAGTTTGTTAATAATTCATATTTCACGTTATTTTTAAGAGAAATAAAAGGATAAAGAAAAAAGAAATAAGAAAGAGATAAAATAAGGTTGTAATTATGTAATAAGTACAGACAGGCCTGAACCCGAGATCGGATCAATGGTTAATGTGATCGACAAGGAATAAATTAAGGAGAGATAGGATCCTTAATTTGTAAATATTTAGAAAATCCAAAAATACTGTGTATATATTATTTATCATAAATCAACATTTTCATCACTATGTATATTGTATATATCCTATATAATTTTATTTCTCAATAAACATCAAATTAAATTATTCACTTAAATAATTTACATAAAAATGCGATGTAAATAATAAAATAATTACAAAAATAAATTTTGTATAGAATAAAAGATACAACACTCAGAAAAGGCTGCAAAACAAGAATAAAAAGATCAATTCCTTCTCTATATAAATCAAATTGAACCAAACTCACTTTCACTGTATGCTAAATAAAATTATCTATAAAATGAAGGTGATTTCATATTTTTGGAGTTACGGTTTGAAAGTCGACTTTTTGGGAGGGTTGTCTGTATAGTGTACTATATTTATAATTGTATATATTTTTATTGATATTTTTTAATTTTTCCCATATTTTATTTTTAAATATTTGTACATATTGTATTTAGTTAATATAGTTCAAACAAAAATAATAAAATTCAAAACAAATAAAAATTAAAATATTCTAATTATTGTATGTATGTATCGCGTGTCTATATTGTAAATATATTTATTTATTTAACTTATTAAATTAAATCCAAAAAATAAAGTAAAATCTAATTAAATCCTTTAATTATTGTATAAATAAATAAAATATAAAATATAATGTACTTTAGTATAAAATAATAAAATAAAAATATATAAATATTGTATATAGGTATAATATACATGTACATATTAATGTATAATGTATATAGTATTGTATATATATTATTAAAATTATTAATAACACAAAAAATAGTTGGTAAAATAAGTAACTTTATCATTTTAATCATTATTTTATTTTAAGGTCATTTACCATTTTAATTTAATTTTTCTTTAATTTTTGTAAATTCTTTTTTCTTATGGGTCAACCCGAGTCGGTTGACCCAGGTCAACCTTCCCCCCTCTCAGGTCCAACTCAGGCAATCGTTCGTTGGACCTATTTTCTCCCAGTTTTTCCACCCAAGTTTGATTATTTTTCGCATTGATTTTTATGCATGATTATTCATCTTAGATCTACAACCTTCTCGGATACCTAGGCCTTATCGGATCGTCCTCGATTCGCAAGTCTTTTTTTCAGAACTTCCCAATACCCAGGAGCTCTATAAAGCATCTCATTTCCCTCTGCCATGCTCTGATTCGCTTCGTGCCTCTTCTTTCTCCACCTGAATCCCTAGGGTAGTGAAAGAACCCCGGAAGACTCGTTTGGAGCTTGGATTGGTGACATTTTGAGTTAAACTACCTCGTGGTCAGAGAGATCCGTTGCGACAAGCCTCTTCTGCCTCCTGCAGCAGAATTGAGGCCATTTCCCCGTCATTTATCTTGCCTTTCCTCGTCTTCTCATCACTGATCATCAGGTAGTTACCTTTTCTTTCAATTCACCATTACTTTTTTATTTTCACATCGTCGCCGCCATCTGCTCCCTTGCTTCTGACCATCAGGTCTGGGGCTCCTCCCTAACATCTACCGGCATTGATATATCCACTAAATCATGTGTCATATTCTTACGAATCCTGATCACCCCAAATATCCACCATGAGATTGACATTAGGGTTTGACATCCTTCCATCACCTTCGACGGAGGTCGAACACCCATCCCCCTCTATTTCCTTTATTATTTCTGCCAAATAAGCCCAGTCAAAGCTTTGTCTCTGAGCCTCAAGTATTCGTCCAGGTCCAAGAGTGCGAGAGGGGCATGAATCGAGCCCTAGTAGGAGAGACAAGGCTGCTCCAGGAGACACAATCTCCATATCACCATCAAGTACCCCAACCGAGCATCAAACCATTCCTTCCGATGCGAAATCCCCCCAGGAGTGTGTTGGATCCTTTGTCCGACCAATCGAGGCTCCGCAGTGCTAGATTTCTTTGATTGAAATGGAGTTGGAACCACCTTATTCTTCGTTCGTCTAGACCTTCTCATCACCATCAGATGGAGCAGCATGCGCCAGATTAGATCTGTACAACCCATTCACGCCCTTTTCAGAGCCGTCACATCTTTTCCACCGGTGTATCAGACACGAACATCATGCTTTTCACTTAATCGTCCGATCTATAGCTGCAGTCCATCAGAGTCGTACGCCAGCTCCACGTCCCTACACCGTCAGATCTTTTGTGTGCTTGATCAGAACCATCAAAGCCTCATGCGCACCCCACATGCCTGTGGGCTATATTTCTCATTTGACCCTACTATTTATGTTATTTCTATTTAGTACAATAAATGTAAAAGTTATTGTGAACATTTACATATAGGACCTCGTAATTTTTTTATTTGCATTTTAGTCCAATCGAACTGAACTCACGTGCTTGTACACGTGCTTTACTAGGTTATTTGTATCTTTCATCCTACATTTTCATGTGTTGTCTGAACCAGAAAAGCTTTTTGGAATTTTCACTTATACCCATGTTAGTCTGAATCACGTGTGACACATGTTTTTACTAGACTACTTCCATCTTTGGCCCTATGCTTTTATTGGTGGTTTTTTTGGCACCAGAACTCGAATAAAATTTCATTCAGGTCCTTTGTTTCATTTTTTATTTCTTGCACATTTATTAATCGAAAAAATATCAAACTTAACCCAAAAATCATGTAAAAATCAGTAGTAGCTCCAGCTAGTGTTTTCTTTGTATGGTAATTTTTATTTGTTGTTTTCAATTTATTTATAATTATTGAAAAATTAAAAATAGTACAAAAATTCCTTGTTTACTTTAGAAAATCCATAAAATTCGAAAATATCTTTAAAAATTCTAAAAAAATAAATAACCATTATTTTTATTTATTTGATTTTCTATATAAATTTCATCTTATTGCCTTTTATAAAACTCTAAAAAATTTCAAAGCTCTAAAAACACCATAAAAATCATATAAATTATTTTAAAAACACAAAAAATATGTTCTTGGTCTATGTTTGTAATATTTAAATCTAGTTTTCAATGAAATTAACAATCAGAAGTTTTGAACATATTTTCTATTTTTAATTTAAAAAATACTCCTAGCTATGCACTGTTTACTTTATTTCATGTTTTCAATCATTTTGAAAATCTTAAAAACCCTTGAAATACCTTAAAAATTACAAAAATAGTATAAAATTATCAAAAACACGAAAAGAATATTTTTACATTATTTTTCTAGTAATTTTTACCTTATTTGAAAAATCCAAAAAAAAGACAAAGTGTGTGTGTGTGTGTGTGTGTGTCTTTTATTTCATTGTTTTTAATTGTGCTTGGTTTGAAAATTTAAAAATATATAAATTTGAAAAATAAAAATCATTAAAAATCTCAAAATAAAAAACATGAAAAATTATAAAAATTTAAAATCCATAAAAAATTATAAATATAAAAAAATCACAAAAAATTCAAGAGTAATTTGCTTTGATTTCCTTCTTTCTTTTCTTCTATTTTTCATTGAATTGATTGACCCTCATTTCATAACAGTTGCCTCCTTGTGTTCGACCCTGGTCGTTATACCAGATTAATAAAAATAGCTTCGACCACTTTCTTCTACTTGCTCGATTCGTTTTGTGGTTGAATAATTTTCTTGATTTTGTCTTAGATAGTTTTGGCATAATGAGGCATTAATTAACTTAACATGAATTGGCTAAAGCTGCAAATCAAAATGGTGTTGATGTCAGGGAGACACAACGAGGGTAATTGGGTCTTCTTTGCCTTCTGCTATAGGTTTGTGTATATATTTGTTTTTCTCTTTTACTTTTGTCTATATTTGTATCACTTGTTTCTTTTATTTCTGTCTATATTTGTCTCTTGTTTTAATATATTTTCTTTCTTTTTATTTGCTTATATTTTTCTTATCAATTATCTGATGCATCTTTTGTTTCACCTTTGTTGCGAGGGCCTGTGGAGCGAGGGGCTATTTTAGGAGAGCTGACGCACCTGAGTGAGGTGGAGGTTGGGCGTTCTACATCGACCAGCAAGAGGAGAAGAAAACCATCTTTGTTTTCATATTTTTTAATATTTTTATTTTATTTTTGTAATTAATTTGTAATAACTTTGGCACTTGCCCTTTTTCTGATTTATTTGTACATTATTCAGGTTCTATTTCGCCAGGTGTCGGTGCACTTGGGGGGGCCTCACTGGATTTTGGTTTTCATCGCCTTTATTTTTATTTTTTTTTCTCATGGTTTTCATGTGTGTGAACCCTAGATTTAGGATTCTCTTGGCCAGGTAGTGATTAGGTTCACAGGCCTAATAGAATATCTATTCCTATATACATGTTTCGACTTAGTCAAAATAATATGTGTTACACGCTAATAGAAGTTCCTATTTAGGGTGGTTTCCCTTGCATCATATAGCTTAGTTTTAATTTATGCACGGATCAAATGCATGTAGATTGTTGGAGCAAGGTATGCCTTCTATCTCGTGCATGCATTCATAGTTTCCCCGCACATCAGCTTTTCCATCTTCCTCCCCATGTTTTCTTTAGCTTAGGAATAAAAGGAAATCAGAAAATTTGTTAGACATATTTTTATTTGAAAAATACTCAAAAAAGTGACAAGAAAATAAAATCGAGACTACTAAACAAACTTGACCCTAAAATAAGCGTAATGATCACATTCATTATTTTGGGAAGAGTAACCCCCCTCCTTATTTGTAGGTATTCTCCAGACAGAGTGAGGCATGTACACTTAAGGAATAGAGCCCAAAGCTTTGGACTTGTGCCCTAAGTGCTTGGACTTTGACTCTCGGGTCATGTTATTGCTGCATGCACTTGACTCAGACGTTAGTAGAAGTAGTCTTGTGGATAAGGAGGTGGATTTCCTTAGAACGATTCCCGAGCTCTTACGAGGATAGTTCTCTACTTAAGGGATTCATCGACTTCTTCACGGTCTACTCTATGAGACTACACATGTGAGCTTGTTAATATAATTATTTTATCACTAAACTCTAAAATTGAAAAGATTAATGATCGAGCTCTCACGGTCATCATTGCGTTGAGTGGTGAACTTGGGGGTTTGTTTTATGATCCATTATTTTTCAATACAGATCTAATCTTCACTTCTCTCCACATCACGATGATGGGCAGGTAGTCTCTTAGGCTACCTCTAGTGGCACTACTTCACAGCACACATGTACGTTCATCTAGGGTGGTTCCAGAGAGCTCTGAACCTCTATCGGAACATGAGTACTCCACTTCCTTCTTCTTTGACCTTCTTGATACATCACCTAAGATACAGCAACAGTTAGAGAAGTTCTTTATTGATTTGGCAACACCTGAGGACTGTTGTTTTTCATTTTCATTGTTTGATGAGATGGCCCTAGAGTAAAGAGAGGATGAGAAAATGGATATTCCTGATTTATTTGATCATGCTATGATCAACAACGCCCTCCTGGAATCCCTAAAGGCTATGTAGAGATAGATTAGGGAGCAGGTGTTGCTCATGACAGAGGTGAGGTGGGAGTTGACACATATGCGATATGGGAGAGCAGTGCAAGAGAGAGATGGTTGTGGAGGAGAGATACATGAGGACCAAGCAGAGGACAAACACAGACGCCAGAAGGATGCTAGTGTAAAGAGACCTTTGTGCACCATGAGGGAGTTGCACAACCCTGGTGCAAATCCTCACTCAGGTGGATTCAGTTGCCTGCCATTCCGGGAGACTTTGAGATCCATATACATACCAGTTGACTATTGCCTAAGTTCCAAGGGCACACCACCGAGGATCCCCATCTACATTTCTAGAAGTTTGAGATGATCTATAGTACTGTCCACGATAGGCTAGTGGATGAGGATACCATCAAGCTGATATACTTCCCATTCTCCTTGGTTGATAGAGCAGCCTACTGGTTGAAGCACTTGGAAAGGGTTGTCACTACCTAGGATCAGTTGAGGACTGAGTACCTCAATAAGTACTATCCACTCAGTCGGACCAATGCAGTAAGAGCCACGATTAGTAACTTCACCATGATCCAAAACGGGCACTTCCACGAGGCTTGGGGTCAATTCAGAGATCTCATTAATAGGTGTCTCCACCATGATATTAGCAAGCCCAACTTGATACAGAGTTTCTTTTATGGGTTGACGCCTCTTGTGGAGGATCCTATTTCTCTAAAGATGAGGATCGATCAAGGTCGTCTATGAGGAGACGATTGAGAACTACAGCGTTATAACCCAGACCCATGTCTACACTCAAGAAAGCCTCTCCACCATGTGTTGTCTGACAATAGAGTTGCATGTATAAAGGTAGGTTTGTCTTCATCTTCCACAACACTAGCAGAGTCTTCAGCTTCATACATGGGCATTATCAGCTACAAGTTGGACAGCATGGAGATCATTGAGAAGAAAAAGTGGCAGGTCCTATATAAGCTCAACAAGATTGATGAGCTGGCTCAGAATTTGAGTGACCTGAAGACCCAGATCATGTGCCTTAAAGAGGAATAGATGGCTCTTTGCCATCGTCTAGGTCACATGCTAATCAGGGGATCAGATCTTCACAACCATCCACCTCATACAGACATGCCCACCATATTCAAGCAGAGCATGTCCAGCCAACCCCACTGTACCACTTCCATCACCACCTTCACCAGATACACAGATGGTGGTGTACCACAACGAACAGCCATTGGTGTCCCTTCCCCCACCGTTGCATGAGCAGTAGGAGCTGTTGATGTAAGTCAATGGGATTTGGTATTCCCAGTATTAGCAGCAGCCCGGTATCTGTCGTGATCACCCAAGCTTCAGATGGTCCATAGGAGGTGATCATTCCCAACGGCAGCCTCTGGCACAATCAGGACGGGATACACAACAATCGTATCCCCAATATTCCCACCAGCATATTGTTCCTCGACCTCAGTATCAGGATTAGTAGTGGAGGCAGCAACAAGCTCACTCTCAGTTCCAGCAGCCTCCCCCTCATTCCTACTCACAACAGTAGCATGGGTAGCCTCAGCACTTTCAGAGAGGCACCTCATCTGGTTCCCATGCACCCTTGTATGAGAACCCAGCTTTAGACGAACTCACTCACATGCTTACAGAGTAGCATACCACATTTAGGAGAGATATGGATGAATTTTGCCATGAGATGAGAGAGATCACCAAGGATAATATCACCACACCCGCACAGATTGAGCCATATCAGAACAATCTAAAGAGGATATTTGAGCAGGTACAGTTTACAAAGTCTACCACTCCTAGTGAGGTACTATACGATATGCATTGTTTATTTGATGCTAATTTTGTAACACTTAGGACCGCTAGGGAGCCAGCATGCGGTGCCTCAACTAGGCTACAATAGGATGCCCATTTAGGAGTGCCATATGAGCTAGAGAGCGGTGTTGATGTTGTTGATTTTGATGTTGACGGTGGTGTTGATGCCACCAAGATTGACGATCGAGAGGACGGAAATGAGTCATTGATTCCACCGACCTTGAGGATGATCCAGACGACGGTGCTGATGTTGTATACTCTCCAGATGTTGTAGATGGTGGTGCTAATGCAACCAATATTCCAGATGATGGGCTGGAGCATGGTACTGATGCCTCTTATTCAGATGTCGTCTGTGGTGTTGATGCCACCAAGTTCACTTGTACAGACACTCAAGTTGTTTTGACTTCTTTTCTTATTTCTAAGGATGATATATGTAGAAAGTTACAAAAACATAACAAAATTCTTTTAAAAAAAAGATGAGTAGAGGAAAGGTTTATGTTTCTTCTTCGAGTCCATCTGTTGTTATTATTGATGATGCTTGTATGGATTCCATCCATTTATATGCTCAGAGACTGATTCTTACTCCAGACCCTCCAGTTCCTGATGAGGGTATAGCCATCCCCTTCCCTTAAGTACTCTACTTAGAAAAGGACAAAAAATAGAAAATCCAAAAAAGAGACAACAGATAGAGTTCAATGAGAATATGATAGATCAATTCTATATTTATTTAATTTACCCTCTAGGAGGCATTAGAGCCTCTCTTCTAGTAGAACCTTAGAGAGAAGACCATAGTATGTACGAAGAAGAGGCACAACCACATTGCAGAGATCCATGTGCTCACCAGTGTCACATGATTCGCTATCCATAACCATTTGCCAGCCAAGAAGCCATATGCAGGGGCTCGGTATGTCAGATGCCACATTCAAGAGCAGTGGCTCAATCCGACACTATTAGATAGTGTTCTTCAATTTACCTTCTTCCAGCTGCCTTACTTGACCGCTTCCAGTTTGGCCCTCGTAGATAGAGTAGGACAGTATTCCAATTTGTCCTGGTGACTGCAAAGTCCATGTCTAATCATGATAGCAGGAAGGCATACTTTCGTGTTGAGGGTGAAAGCATATAATAGAGATGATTGAGGAATTGAGAGCCAGAGATTCAGCCAGCTCAGAGTAGACGACATATTTAGAGCAAGACATTCACCACGAGTGTGACTTTGTGATTATAGATGATGAAGCAGTTTGGGCAGATGAGGATTCACGAGCTCTAATCACATCTTCAAATTTAGCAGCTGTACAGATGCTAGCTGACGAGAGTTTGGATAGCGCACTTTTGGAGTAGGATAGGATACCACAGAGGCTGGTGATACTGATTCGGTCAACAAAGCTGATTTCATTACTTATGATTCTGATCCCTCTGATTTAGACATAGACTTTGAATGGCAAGAGTTTGATTAGCACCTTTCATGTTTGATTTCTGCAGAGCCTACAGCCAGAATGGAGAAAGTGCCAGTGCAGTTTATAGAGACACCGGTACGGTCATTTTCGTCGAGTTCAAAGATATAGAGAGATTTATCACATTTAGATATGGTAGCTTTCAAGCAGACATTACAAAGGACAGATTTACCAGCTCCCACATGCCCAGAATTGAAGATCTTACCATAGAGAATGAAGTATCAATTCCTTGTGGGAGAGCTTGATATGTTTCCATTCATTATCTCTGCATATTTTACTGATGACTAAAAATCTCGTTTGATGGAGGTTCTTGAGAAAAATCACAAGGCAATTGGTTGGTATGTAGCAGATCTCCATGAGATAAGTCCAGCTCTGTGTTCACACCGCATCTATATCGAGTATGATGCCAAGCCTTCTCGTAAGTTTCAGCATAGGCTGAACTCGAATTTTTGAGAGGTGACTATGAAGGAAATATCCAAGTGGTAGAGCATTGATTTTATCTACTCCGTCTCTGACTCCAAGTGGGTTAATCCATTACATCTGGTACCCAAGAAGACGGGTATCATTATAGTTATGAATGAGGATGGAAAGGAGATTGCTACCCGTGTACCCACTTCTTGGAGGGTCTGCGTGGACTATCGATGATTGAATCATGCCACCAAGAATGATTACTTATCGCTACCATTCATTGATCAGATTATTGAGAGATCAGCCGGGAAGAGTCATTATTGCTTCCATAACGGTACTCAGGGTATAACCAGGTGACCATTGTGCCTA
Source organism: Ottelia alismoides (assembly GCA_037367405.1). Lineage (NCBI taxonomy): Eukaryota > Viridiplantae > Streptophyta > Magnoliopsida > Alismatales > Hydrocharitaceae > Ottelia > Ottelia alismoides. The sequence continues at coordinate 858,598 of JAZKJV010010688.1, forward strand.
AAGACTGGGATAAAATGACAATCACATGTCCACTTGGGACGTATGCTTTTAGACGGATGCCCTTTGGATTGTGTAATGCCCCCGGCTACATTCCAAAGGTGCATGCTTTCCATCTTTTCAGACATGGTGGGTGATTGTTTAGAGATCTTCATGGATGACTTTTCGGTCTATGGTGACGATTTTGATGCTTGTCCTTCTTGCCTAGATCGTGTTCTTTAGCAGTGCATTGAGGTCTACCTTGTTCTTTCTTGGGAGAAGATTCATTTTATGATGACTCAAGGGATGGTCCTTGGTCTCATCATCTCCAATAGGGGCATGGAGATCGATCCAACTAAGGTGGCTATCATCAAGAAGCTCACTCCACTATCCAATTTGAGGCAGTTGCGGTCTTTTCTGGGCATGTCACTTTCTACCGACGGTTCACTCAGGACTTCAGTTGTATTGTCCGACTACTTATTGATCTTCTCATGAAAGACAGAGTTCTATGTAGATGAAAAGTGTCTTTCGTCATTCAAGACTCTCAAGAATATAGTTGTGCAAACTCATGTCCTTCAGCCACCCAATTGGTCTCTCCCATTCGAGATCATGATAGATGCCTCAGATTTTGCCTTAGTGGTTGTTTTAGGACAGAGGAGGGATGGTTTACCTTTTGCCATTCACTGTGCTAGCCGTAGTTCGGATGTCGCCCAGTGGAACTACACTATTACAGAAAAGGAGATGCTAGTTGTAGTCTTTGGTTTGGATAAGTTCAGATCTCTTACGTTCTTGAATCTAGAGTGACTATATACACTGATCACATCGCCATATGGTAATGGAAAAGAAGTATGCAAAGGCATGATTGACTAGATGGATCCTTCTACTCCAGGAGTTTGATATTGAGAATAAGGATAAGACTAGAGTCAAGAATGTAGTGGTAGATCACCTCTCCTGATTAGAGCATCTTGAGGATACAGAGACAACCATACATATTACTGAGACTTTTCCTAACAAGGCGATTCTTGCTATCACCTCTATCCCTAGGTATGTTGATATTGTGAACTATCTTGTTACCAAGAAAGTTCCACAAGGTTGGACCAAGCAGCGACTTGAGACTTTCATCGCGGAAGCCAAGTCATACCATTAGGAGGATCCCATCCTTTACCACGAAAGGAGGGGATAGTGTCTGGCATCGATGTATTCCTCAGGAGGAGCACCACAGCATCCTCATCTATTGCCACAAGCTTGGCGCAAGAGGACATCCCTCATGGAGAAGGATAGCATAAAAGATTCTCAAATCTGGCCTTTGGTGGCCAACACTCTTCAAGGATTTAGATGAATTCAATAAGAGGTCTACTAACTGTTAGAGGATGGGAAGTTGTGGTCATAAATACATGATGTCAATGCATCTCATTCATTCTGTGAGGTTTTGATGCATGGAGCATCGATTTTATGGGCCCATTTCCAAAGAGTCGGGGATTTGAGTACATTTTGTTATCTATAGATTATGTGAGTCGTTGGGTTGAGCCCATCCCTTCCTGAGTTGTTGATGCGAGGACTATTTGCATATTTCTGAGGAAGAATATCATACCACAGTTCGGGGTCCTTAGAGTTCTAATTTTTGATGGGGGTACTCATTTTGTCAATGACAAGGTAAGAGCCCTTGCTAGTTGATGAATCCGTGATTCATCACTCTAAAAGTTGAAAATAGAGCTTTGTTCCCGAGTAATTACCTGCATATTTCCACTTATATTTCATTAGCATTCATGCATGTGTAAATAATATCTACATTTTAGCATTCATATTTTCATTAAATAAGGAGCCAAAAATCACTTGTACATATTCACATGTATATAACTAAATTCACATATTTGTATATATTTTATACTAATCCTAAATCCAATAAAATCAACTCTATAGTGTATGTATTACTAACACTAATTAAAAGAAAATATCAAAAAAATATTAACTTGCAAATATGACCAATAAAACCTGAATCCGAGTTTGAAGCTAGGAGCCTTAAAATGCACATATCTCTCTCATACAGTGTCCGATTGAGGTCTAATAACTTTTAAAGTAATATAAATTCAGAGAACTTCAAAACAAGACCAATTTCATTACAATCGGAGATGGTATGTGAAACTTGGCTTTTGGGTCCCTATTGTATATTATACATATTGACCTTTTTGCCCCTGTATTTTATCCTTTTATTTTCTTAATTACTAAAAATCCAAAAAATAGATTAAGTTGAAAATATTTCTTTCATATGTTCTCTATTTTTATTTTTGATTTTTCTCTTATTTAAGAAAGACAAAAAATGCAAAAGACAAAAATGGGTATTTTATACTCATAAGGTACCACCCAAAAATACACTTTGTACAAATATTTTCATTTGATTTTCGGTCCTTCACAAAAGTTGTAGATCTCGTCGATATGGGCAACTTTTGTGTTGACCACTTTTTAATTTAACCCCTTTTGTTATTTCTTTTTTATTTTTCTTTACATTTAATTTTTGAATTTTCTGGGAGCAACAAGTGGCAGCTCCTGGAGCCACCCCATGTCACCCCATTTTTTATTATTTTCGGATTTTTTTATTATTATTTTATTATTACTATTTTAATTATTTATATTTTTAGTAGCCTACTTATTTTACTTATATTGTATTATATTTTTATTATTTTTTCTCTCCCTTTTACTTCTTCTTTTCTTATTCCCCACACCAAGTCACCACTTCCTCCACCATCCCTCCATCTTCTCCACCTCTTTTCTAACTCCCTCCTCCTATTTATAATCACATCTCATCCTCCATTTTTCTTCATCCACCATTCTACAAGTGAGAAGAGCTCCAGCTCCGCCAAGGTTCCGAGGTGACAGCTCGTCCATTGGTGTTGAGCGACGACAAGTCCAGGTGAGATCCGCGAGCCTTGTTCGTGTAGCATTCCTCCACAATGGGATTGCCTAGCTTTTCGGCTTTTCGCCAAGTTGATCGAAGCCATGACAGGAGCTATGCACCGTAGCTCCATACTTCGGCGAAATCACAGGTAAGTATTTTATCTTCATCTTGACATTTTTTATCTAACAATTTTTTTCTTATTATTCACCACCTCATAATCACTTCTTTCTGCATCATTATCATTATCACACATAACAAACACACCACATCTTCATTTCTACATTTATTTTCCTTTTTACAAAAAAATCAAAAAAATATACCAAAAAATCAAAAAAAAAGAGAAAAGAGGAACAGGGGGAAGCAAGCAGCAACATCGCCGCCCTCCTTTCCCTCACGGTCGTCTGACGCTGCTGTCCAGCAGGCGCCTGCCCCACGGCCACCAGCCCCCAGCCCCTGGTAAATCTGCCGATGCGCCTCCTCCGTGCAATACCGCCTAGCCGCCTGTCGTCCAACCGCGGTTCTGCCCCTTCATCCCCAGCGGGGCCGCCCGCCCCGCGGCCACCATCTTCCACCAGATGTCGCCCCCCCTGTCATCCACGTACGCCGCCTCTACTTCAGTGGCGGTTGCGCTCCACACCAACCAGCTCGCCGACCCTCCTCCACCCTCGTCCCAGACATCGCCTTTACTCTTCCACGTGGCTGCACCATCGTGTCGCGCTACCACCGCGCGAGGCCTCCAGATCCAGTCGCCCTCTTGTGTGGACATCCAGCCAAGCCGCCTTCTGCTCGTGTGCCCCACGCATCTAGCAGGCATGCTTCCTGTACACGTTCATCGCCGCAATCCTCCCTCCTCCGTGCAGCCATCTAGCCCTAGTGCCTCCCCTTGGAGCCCCACCTGTCGCCGCGCGCATTCCCCCCACCTCACGTTCCCTAACGTGGGGAAGAGGGTGGGTTCCATTCTTGGAACCCACGTTTCCCACAAAGAGCAGGTCCATTTTATTTTTTATTTTTTCAGAAAATTGCAGTGTGTCCCTTTAGTTTTCTTTATTTTCAAAAGCATCCTTGTGTGTATTTATTTCATTTATTTCATTTTTGTAACTGCAAAGATACCCCGGACTTTGATTATTAATTTGGAAAGTATTTTGCATCATTTTTTAATCAAATAAATAACAGTTTGTAGAGCATCTAAATCTTTATCTCGTGGCTCTTTATTTGCATTTTTATGAGCATTTATTATTTTATTAAAAATCATAGTTTGACAATCAATGATACTTTACCCATTTTGCTCTGAAATTCGCACGTAATCAAATATTGCTCCAAAAATTATGAAAACTTTGTAGATGATGCCTCTAAGTGATCTCTAATTACTTTCCAAGTTTCATCAAAATTGGAGTTGTCTTTGCATAAAATAAATTTTAGAGTGATTTCTGTAATTGATTTTTGATTAAATCCACAAAGATTATTTTTGAGAAATTTCAACTCTCATTGATTCCATTTTGAAATATCTATTTGAAATAAATAGCTCTCTAGATAATTTGATTTCGTGGATTAATTAGAAATTAAATACTAGCAGTCACTTTGTTTTCAGTAAAAAATTCATAAAAAATCATAAAGTGTAAAACAATTCCAAAAAATAATAGTGTAGCTTACTTTCATCATACTTAACTTCCAATAAAATTTTCATAATTTTTGCATATCATTTGCATGAAAGTTGCATAAAAACCCCAAAAAAAGTTTATATTTTTCATTATCGCATTTTAAATCCAAAAATTCCACAAAAAATACATTTTGCATTAATCATTATATTAGATTTATAGAAAAAATAGAACTTGGTCAATTTGGTCTAATTTCATATTAACATTATTTTTGGCTAAGTTGTTGATTTTCTTAATAACCTAGTTCATCCGCATAGGTGCATCTGCATTTTTATTGCATAAAAAAATACAAAAAATCCACTTGAAAACAGTCGATCTAACTCATCTAATCTAATCCCGAGTTGTTCCTTTGCCTCCTTGAGTCGACCCTGGGGCTTGCCCAGTGTAAACAAACATAAAACCGCACATTAATTTCATTCAATGATTCATCGATCTGTGCGGTTAATTTTTGATCGGTCTGGATTTATTTGACTGCAACGAAATCATTAATTAGACACTATTAAAAGGGTAGATTCCGGGCTCAATCACTAACAAGTTCAGCATAGACCAAGGAATTGCAACTCCATATCATCCACAGACGAATGGTCTTGTTGAGGTTTCGATCCAGGAGATCAAGACGATATTGTAGAAAGTTGCCCGCCCATATTGAAAGGATTGGTCACATCTTTTGGATTCAGAATTGTGGGCCTCTAGGACATCCTTCAAGACTCCTTTGGTTACATCTCCATTTCGACCCATTCATGGCCAGCCATGCTACTTACCTATTGAGATCAAGCACAAGTCACTATGGCAGTCACAGAGATATTATTGGATCTAGAGAGTGTAGGAGATCATAGGAGAGAAGAGTTGGTAGCATTGGAGGAGCTTAGAGATACATCATTTTCGAGTATCCTACAGTATAAAGACAGAGTGAAGATATGGCGTGATTCACACATCATCCATAAGTAGTTTGAATCGAATCGGAGAGTATGGTTATTTGATGCATGATTAACATTATTTCCAAGGAAATTATAGAGAAAGTGAAAGGGACCATATTTAGTCAGAAAGGTGCACGACAATGGTAGTAGTGACATATCCGAGTTGTCTTCTGAGTCAACCTTTCAAGTCAATGGTCAGCGCCTGAAGCTTTTTCTTGATCATGACCCGTTGATCGTTGATGTTGCCCCGAACCATTTTGTATGAGATATGTTCTTTGATTCTCATCTTCTACGTCTCATACATGATATTCTATTCCGCCTCTTTGTATATCTATGTTTTCTATTGTATTCTTTCATTCTTCCCTTTTTGTTTAACACCCCAGGTCTCACTTAGGATTCTTACCATAGTTAGGATGGCATCACAAGGGTGTTCCTATGCCTTATACTAAGTATAGGATGGTGTTGAACCTGTGTTGTTCTATTTCTTTTTGTTTTATTGCCTATGTTTTGTTGTCTATACTTAGGGACATCGGACCCTAAGTATAGGGGAGGTAATATATGTTTTTCACTTCTTTGATTGCTCCTTAGGGTAGGTAATATATGTTTTTCACTTCTTTGATTTCTCCCTCACTTGTCCCTCAACTGTTGATATTCTTTATATACTTAGCGATCTTTTGCCCTAAGTATGGGGGGGATAGGTCGAGTCGTTGATTATGTGTATATTCTCTTCTTCAATTTTCCACTTTTGTACATGTATTCATTTCATTCGTTATTTTTTGATTCATTGTAGCATAGGATTCTTTTCACTTTTCTATACTTAGCATGAGTTATGTCTTCCTTTGTCGCTCTTTGAATCACTATGAGGACAGAATTCGAGCTAAGTATAGGGGGTTTAATATATATTGTATATATACTTTAGCCATAACTCATACTTTGGTGTTACTAATATGACTACTATTTATAAAAATAGGACTAAAAATATTTTGAAAAATGTTTGCAAAAATTTTTTATAAATTTATTTTCTAAAATGCTTTGTAAAATGTTTGTAAAAAATCTTTGTAAAATTATTTTTGTAAAAGTTTTTGTAAAATGTTTGTAAAAATGTTTTGTTTGTAAATTATTTGTAAATTATTCTTGTATCAAATTTATGTATATTGTACAAATATTTGTAAAATGTTTGAAAATAAAATGTTTGCAAAAATCTGTTTGTAAAATTATTTGTAAAATTATTTGTAAAACTAGTTTTGAAAAAACTTTTGTAAAATGTTCTGAAAAATTTTGTAAAATGGTTTGTAAAATTTTTGTAAAAAATTATGTCTTGTGGGATATAAATTATCTGTATAAAAATTATTTTAGAAAACTTGTAAAATCCACATGTGTATAAAATATGTAATTATTTTTAAAATAAAATTCTTTTGTAAGTTAAAATATGTATATAAATTTCTTGTATAAAATCCTTTAATAAAACTAGTAAATAAAACCCACCTGTAAAACATGTACATAAAACTTGTAAATATTCACTTCATAAAATCTTTTACAACATGTGTATAGATCTTGTATAAAGTTTTTGTATATATATATATATATATGTGTAAATATGTACAAAAATTTGCAAATGTTTGTAAACACTTTCTTTTCGTTTCCATCTTTTTTAAATTATCTAAATTTGAAAAAGTAAAAATTCCATTAAAAATTTACATATCTTGAAAAGTTCCCACAAAAAGAAGTTTTTGTAAATATTTGTTGCATGTGCATTTGCATTTTTTAGAATGAAATTGATGTTTAAAATGGTCTAGAATAAATTGAAGAATGGAATTTGGTGAAGACCTTAATCCACTTAATTTCACAGGAACCTTATAGGAACATGGTCTGAGACTTTCAGTTCCTAGCGACTTAATTCTTTGTCCACAAAACTATGTTCACATGTCATATTGATTGGTCTAAGTAGAACATTTCACAACACACGCATGATTCTTCTAGATGGTAGCTTGACTTGGACATGCACTCTACATGTAACTCTTCATGGAATAGGTGGTTAGGGGGAAGAATCCATTAGCTTGGGGTAGCACACGGGTGTGTAACAACCAGTGGATTCGCCCATCCTCCTCTAGGGAGAGTAGTGCATCTCAACCTGGTCTAATAGCATTGAGGTCTAACGACAGGATGTCGTGGGTTGCAATAAAGTTTCAAAAGAGGGATAGTCTACTAGCTTAAGAAGAAAAACTCCATATGTGCATGCTGCACATTTGTGTATATGTTAAAAAATGCAAAAACTCTAAAAAATGGATAGGCCTGATTGAAAATAAAATGCATGTCAGAGTGTATATAGTTGAATAAGCAAAGCTTATGTGATTCCTTGTCTCATCTCATGGAAGCTTGCAGCTGGAGACTTTGTTACATTGGTCAAGATCCAAGAAATACGTGGCTACACTAGCCATGGTCCATTCTCTTCTTCCCCCCTTTTCTTGAGTTGGTTGTACTTAAACTTAGAAGGGAATACTCCACTTCTCAAGGAAAGAGTTGCTAGACTAGGGGACTAGAGTTACCAATTAAGGGAGATTATTTCTTTGCCATTTTTGAGGGGAGGAGCTATATTTCACTTACACCATACAAGTAAAGATCCATAGTCATAAGAGTTTGCATATGTAGACTTGTTCTGACTTGATTGTTGAGGTGACCTGAATAGGAGTCTTATGGAACTTGAGGGATGTTAGGTCTTAAATCCATTTTCCATTGAGGTTCTGCCAAACTACTAATACAAAGGTATAACCGAGCTCCATACTACAATTATATGAAGATAAGTTTAATAATCAATATTATTTTAAGTTCTTTCCTTTTTCTTTTCTTATTTTTCTTTTTCACTTCTTTGAATAAGTATTTGCTAAGGGACTAACGAAGTTAAAGTATAGGAGAATGATGAATCCATAATTCATCATCTTTATTCTTTTATTTTATATAAATTCATTAGCAAAATATCTGTAAATATGTTAAAATAAATAAATTTTCATTCACCGTGAGTTGTCAATAATTCATATATAACATTCTTTTTAATCAAAACAAAAGAATAAAGAAGAAAATAAAAAGAAAAGAAACAAAATAAGGCAGTAATTATGAAATAAGAGACTGACCCGAACCCTGAGATTAGGTCAATGATTTATGTGATTGATAAGGAATAAAGTAAGGAGAGATAAGGTCCTTAATTTGTAAACATTCAAAAAACCCAAAAATACCTTGTAGATATTGTTCATCATAAATCATGTGCATTTTCGTCACTATGTATATTGTATATTTCATGTATTATTTTATTTCTCAATAAAACATCTTCAAATTAAATTATTCCCTTAATAAAATTTGCATATAAAAATGGATGTAAACAATAAAAAAATTGCAAAAATAAATTTTGTAGAGAATATAAGATACAACATTCTGAAAAAATGACAAAAAAATAAGAAGATCAATATTTCTCCATAAAAATCAAATTGAACCAAACTCACTTTCATTGTAATCTAAATAAAACTACCTTTAAAATGAATGTGATTTCATAATTTTTGGAATTGTGGTTTAAAAGTCAGCTTTTTGAGAGGCTTGTCGGTAAAGTGTATTATATTTATAATTGTATGTATCTTTTATTGATATTTATTTTTACTTTTGCATATATTAAATTTTTAAATATTTGTACGAATTGTATTTAATTGCTATAAAATGCAAACAAAAAATTCAAAACAAATAAAAATTAAAATAATCTAATGATTGTACATATGTATCATATATCTATATTGTAAATATATTTATTTATTTAAATTATTAAATTAAATTTACAAAAATAAAATAAAAAATTGATTTAGATCCTTTAATTATTTTATAAATAAATAAAATATAAAATTTATGTACTTTTGTAAAAATAATAATATAAAAATATGTAAATATTGTATATAGGTGTACTATACCTATACATATTAATGTATATTGTATATAGTATTGTATATATCTATTATTAAAATTATTAAAAAAAAATAGATTGTAAAATAACTAATATTTTTCATTTTAATCATTTTTTATTTTATGGTCATTTATTATTTTATTTTAGTTTTTCTTTTATTTTTGTAAGTCCTTTTTTGTATTGACCAACCCGGGTCAACCTTCCCCCCTCCCAGATCAACGCAGGCAATGGTTCGATGGACCTATTTTCTCCCAATTCTTCCGCCCAGGTCCGATTATCTTTCGCCTCAATTTTTACGCCTGATTGTTTGCCTTGGATCCGCGACTTTCACGGATACCTAGGCCTCGCCAGATCGTCCTTGATTGAGGAGCCTTTTCTCAATACTTCCTAGCACTTTGGAGCCCTAAAAAGCATCTCATTCCCATCCGACACACTCTAGTTCACTCCGCGCCTCTTCTTTCTCCACCTAAATTTCTAGGGTAGTGACAGGACCCCGGAGGACTCATTTGGAGATTGGATTGGTGGTTATTTGAGTTGAACCACCTCATGGCTGGAGAGCTCCACTGCGACCAGACTCTCCTGCCTCCCGCAACGGAATCGAGGCCATTACCCCCATCATTCACCTCGCCTTTCCTTGCCTTCTCATCCCCGATCATTAAATGGCTCCTTTATCTTTTTATTCGTCGTTCCTTTTTTATTTTCACATTGTCTCCATTATCCGCTCCCTCGCCTCTGACCACCAGGTCTAGGGCTCCTCTCTATTATCTACACGCATCGATACACCCACTACGTCGCGCTCTATCTTATTATACATCTTGATCACCCAAAATGTCCTCTGTGAGATCGAGATTAGGGTTGGACGTCCTTCCATCACCTTTGATGGAGGTCAAACACTCATCCCCCTATGTTTCCTTTATTATTTCTGCCAAACAAGACATGTCAAGGCTTCATCTTCAAGCTTCGAGTCTTCTTGCGGGTCCATGTGCGCGAGAGGGGCACAAATTGAGCCCTAATAGGAGAGGCAGCATTGCTCCAGGTGACACGAGCTCCATATCACCATCAAGTACCCCCAACCGAGCATCAGACCATCCCTTCCGATGCGAAATCCCCCCAAGAGTGTGTTGGATCCTTTGTCAGGCTAATCAAGGCACTACAACGCTAGATTTCTCTGATTGAAGCAGAGCCAGCTCCACCTTCTTCGTCGTTCGTCCAGACCTTCTCATCACCACCGGATGGAGCAGCACGTACCAAATTAAATCTACACCACCCATTCACACTTTTTCCAGAGCTGTCGAATCTTTTCCACCGATGTGTCAGACACACATGTCACGTTTTTCACCTGACCGTCCAATATGCAGCAGCAAACCATCAAAGCCATATGTCAGTGCCATGTCCCTGCACTGTCAGATCTTTCTTGTGCTTGATCAGAACCGTCAGAGCCTCACATGCGCCCCACATGCTAGCATGGTATATTTCTATTTTGGCCTTACTATTTCTGTAATTTCTGTTTAGTACAATAAATGTAAAAGTTATTGTAAACATTTGCAGATACCTCGTAGTTTGCTTATTTGCATTTTAGTCCAGTCGAATTGAACTTACATGCATGTATACATGCTTTTTCTGGATTTTTTTGCATCTTTCATCATGTGTTTTCACGTGTTAATCAAAAAAACATTTTAGAATTTGCACTTATGCCCCAATTAGTCTGAATAATGTGTGATGCACGTTTTTACTGGACTTCTTGCATCTTTGGCCCTGTGATTTTATTGCTGGTTATTATTTGGCCCTAGAACTCAAATAAAATTGCATTCAGGTCCTTTATTTACTTTTATTCTTGATAATTTATAAATCCAAATAAAAACCAAACTTAAACCAAAAATCACATAAAAATAGTAGTAGCTCCTGCTAATGTTTTATTGTGTGGTATTTTTTGTTTGTTGTTTTTAATTTATTTAATACTATTAAAAATACAAAAACAATACATAAATTCCCTATTTACTTCAGAAAAACCATTAAAATTCAAAAATATCTTTAAAAAACTAAAAAAATGGATTAGATTTATTTTTATTTATTTGATTTTCTATGCAAATTTCATCTTATTACCGTTTTATAAAACTCTAGAAATTTGAATCTAAAACACCATAAAAATCATATAAAATATTTAAAATCCAAAAACTGTGTTCTTGGTTTGTATTTGTAGATATTTACATCTAGTTTTCATTAAGATTAATAAATAGGAGTTTTGAACCTATTTTCTATTTTTAATTTGAAAACTACTCCTGGTTGTGCACTATTTACTTTATTTCTTATTTTCAATCATTTTGAAAATTCTAAAAAATCTAAAAATCCTAAAAAGATACAAAAAAATATAAAATTATCAAAAACATAAAAATATTTTTAGTTGATTTTTTGGATATTTTTACCATATTTGAAAAAACCAAAAAGAGTGTATGTGTGTATGTGTCTTTTTTATTATTTTTATTTGTGCTTCATTTGAAAATTAAAATATAAAAAATTGTAAAACTAAAATTATTAGAAAATCAAAATAGAAAAATTATAAAAATCAAAACCCATAAAAAATTAAAAAGATAAAAAATCACAAAAATCCAAGATCAGTTTGCTTTGATTTCATTTTTTTTCTTTTCTTTAATTTTTCATTGAAATGATTGACCCTCGTTTCATAAAAATTGCCTCGTATTTGGCTCTGATCGCTATACCATGTTAATAAAAATAGCTTAGGCCACTTTCTTCTACTTGATTCGTTTTATGGTTGAATAATTTTCTTGATTTCGGCTTTGATAATTTAGGCACAATGACGCATTAATTAACTTAACATAAATTGGCTGAAACCGCATATCAGCAGGCACTAAGGATTAGATCCAAAATCCTTGGACTTATGCCCTGAGCACTTGGACTCACTCTTAAGGTCATGTTATTACTGTAAGCACTTGCCTCTGCCATTAGAAGAAGTAGTCTTGCTTCAAGTTGGTGTGTTATGCCAGCTTGAACATGAAATACCTTAGGAGACTGCACCTATGAGTAATGGATTAAAATATTGTTTTACCATCAACTAAAATAGACAAGATAATTTGGACGAACTCTTATGGCCCTCACATGTGAAGCTGGTGAATCAAAAAGGTTTGCATTATGTTTGTATTGCATGAGTTTACTCCACACATTTAAGCGCATCGTAGAATTAGTGCCTCATTGAATTGCTTTCTCTAAATGGTTCTTTTGACATCGAAAATGACTAATTGTAGAGATATTTATTCGAACTTTGTGAATATCTCGTTTAACCCTCCAAAGAGTATGTCTTCAAAGGTCCAATCACAACCTAGACCGACTTGGACTCATGACCCTCTTGAATCCAAGATCACTCACTCTCGGGGTGGTCAAACATCGACCATTCCTTTTCTCTACTCCCACCTCATCGAGGAAGACCTTTGCCTCAGGGAGACCATTTTTGATTTCAGAATCCTTTTCTAATAAAGACCACATTGTTGATTAAGGCCCCAAAGAAGATTCAGTGAAATTCCTCTGATGAAAAACACAGAAGAGGAAGGTCAACGTGAGGATCCTATGCAGATGGTAGTAGCTAGATTAGATGCATCTGACCAGCAACACGTATTACTCATAGCTCAGTTAGGACAGCTTAATGTTGGGGTCAAACCACCAATGGATACAACATACAACCCTGGCCAGTACAAAATTTGAATCCAACAAAACCTGAAGTAGATTTTGAATTGAAGCCGTAGTTTCTGAACTTATTGTTGCACTTTAATGGGAATGCTTCTAAGGAGCCATTGTTGAGCGCGAAATTTTAGAGGCTGGTGATTAATGGAAAATATTGGTCGTTGTTTTACCCCAAAAATCGCGCGTCAACAAAAGATTTTTTTTAATTTTTGCTACTTATTAACCTGTATAGCGGACCGGGTCGAACTCAGGGAGGCTACAATTCTCGAGGGTTATTCAATTAATCGAAAATCAATCAAGAGAAAACAGGAATCTCAAAGGACAACTATACATGGTTTTTGTGATTTTTATTTTTTTTTATTTTTTTTAATTTTTAAATTTTTTAGTGATTTTTAGTTTTGCAATTTTTTATTTTAAAAAATAATACGATGCAATATAAACAAGGTAAAGAATATACACACACCAACTCTTTTTGCAATTTTCAATTATGCCAAAAATGATCAGAAAAATTGAAAGAAAATATTTTTGGGTTTTAAAAGTTTTGAAATGTTTTTGAGAATTTTTGTAGATTTTTCGGATGTTTTTGTATTTTTCTAAAAATCAAACAGTGAAGAAATAAGCAAATGTGAACAGCCAGGAGTAATTTGCAATTTAAAAATATTTAAAATGCCCAAAACTCCTGGCTACTATTTTTAAGATAAACTAGAAACAATTATCTACAAACAGAAACTGAAATCACAATTTTTGGATTTTTGTAGAATTTTTTATGATTTTTAGAAGATTTTTGATATTTTTCAATTTTTTTGGTTTTTATAAATAATTAATATATGAAAATTAGTCTGAAACTAAAAGACAATGAAATACAACTACTCTAATTTTTTTAGAATTTTTTGAGCTATTTTCAAATTTTTATGAATTTTCGAATTTCAAACAATGAAAAAGACACTATTTTTGATTTTTTAATAATACCAAAAGGAGTCAAAATGCAATGAAAAATTTATGCTAATAAAAGAATCACATTAAGAGCATAGCACAATTTTCTCAAAATTTTTGGATCACAAATAGCCTTTATTTCAATAAAAAGATCAAGCAAGTTTTTGTTCTGCAGTTTGGGGACCAAATTGTAATTACTTGAAAAGTTCTGAACTGATAAAATAACAAGAATTAAACGCGAAATGAGAGATGCAATTTACCCAGAAAGACTTGTGCCACTCATGTGATCTGGATTTGAAGCACAGGGACGTACTCGTAATTTTTAAAACCGTTGGGGGCTGATTTGCAAATTCCCCCCCCCTTTTTTAATCAAAACCCCAAGGAAGCCCTAGGCTTCGTTTTCTTGCAACAGGGGTCAAAGGGGTCGCCGCCGACCCTTCTTCTTCGTCACGCACGGGCGGCGCGATGGGCTGGAGCGGGGAGGCGCGCCACGCGCGGCGGCGCGGTGCGGGATGGAGGGTCGCGCGCAGCCGCGCGCCCAGCTGCTCCGCAGGAGGACGCGGAGGGGGGTCGACGCATGGAGCGGCTGGCGTCGGCGCCGCGTGGCGCGTCTGAAGGCGGAGGAGCGGTGGGCGGGTGGAGCGGCTGGCCGCGCCGCTGGCAGGGAGAGCGGAGCCGGCGGGGCTCGACGGTGCGCGGGAGCGATGGAGGAGCGGTGGCGGCCTGAGATGGCGCTCGGCAGGGGATGCTTCAACGGAGAAGGCGGCTGCGCGGAGTACGCGCGCTGGAGGCGGGCGCACAAGGCGGCGCGACGGAGCGCCTGCGGTTGGGCGTGGTGGGCGGCGGGGGTTGGCAACCCCGCTGCTGTGGCGAATTTTTTTTTATTTTTTAATTTTTTTTTGAATTTTTTATGGAATGTAAACAGTAAATCCAAAATAGTAATAAAAACTTGTTGTTTTTTTTGTGAATCCAAAAATAAGAAAAATGAGAAATCCGAAATAGACAATAAAAAATGATGAGAAATGTTTTTTTTGTTTTTTTTTATATTTTTAATTTTTTTTGTTGGTTTTTTAATGACCCTGCAAAACAAGCGTTAGATAGAATAGAAAATTTTTTTATTTATCCTGCAAAACAACCGTTAGAGATAAAAAACAATTTTTTTTATTTATCTACAAGATTGGAATGTGAACGAGGATTCGGCGATAGTGAGGGATTCGAATCTGGCTCTCCGACCACCGTGCGTAGTCGGAGTTGAGAGATCGTGGAAGATAGAAATTGAAGGCGGAGAGATCAAGAAAGTGAGATGAAAAATCGAGTCGGTGGTGGATCAAAAATCATGATGAAATTTTTTATGATCTAGAAGAACAAAATGACGATAAAAAATGCGATAAAATAAAAAGCGATTAAACTAGATAAAAATGCAAAGAAAAATTTGGATCTCACCTTAGGAGTGGAAAATGAACCGTGATCACCTCGACAAGGCCGACTCGCTGTCACCGGACGGCTTGGAGGCTAGGCAACTTTCTCGACGAAATTTTCTCTCGGAGATCGGGCTCCTCTCTCTAAAGATTGATCCGGTTGGAATGAGGGAGATGGAGCCATATAAATAGAAAAGAGATGAATTTTGAATTTTGAAATTTTTTGGATAAGAGATGAATTTTTGATTTTTTTTGGTGGAAGAGATAACATGAGAGATAAAATAGAAGGATAAAATTATTTACAAAATTATCTAATTTTTTTTGAATTTTCGTCACTTTATTTATTTGAATTAAAAAATGTTAATTTTTTTATTTTTTTAAGATGGTTAGTTAAAAATAGCAACTATATACATGTACTATATATATATGGTATTATATACAAGGGTTAAATGAGGAAATTAGCCTTTTTTTGTTTTAACAATGTTATTATTATTTTTTATTTTTATTTTTATTTTAAATAATTAGTAAAAATATTTACAAATATATATACAAATACAATATGCACAAAATACAAGGGAAAATTGCACAAACCACCCCAGAAAACCAACTTTTCAACCGTAACTCCAAAAATTATGAAATCACAGTCATTTTGAAGATAATTTAATTTAGAATTCAATGGAAGTGATATTTGTTCAATTTGAGATCATATGGAGCCGGAATTGATCTTTCAATTAGTGCTTAGTGGCTTTTTCCAAGTGTGGCTACTTTTATTCTGTACATGATTTAATTGTGCAATCAGTTTTATTAATTAGGACCCATTTTTATTTACAACTTTGATTTTGAATGTTATTTGATTTGGGGTCAATTAAGGTACAAATAAATTAGTGTTAGTTTTATACAGATATACACAAAATAAGTGAGAAACACATTTTTTTGGATTTTCTGGTTGAGGACCCTATCTCCCCCTACTTTATTCCTGGTCGATCAGGTCAAGTCTTGACCTTCTCTCGGGGATCGTAGGAGGAGAAAGGCCTGGTACCCGCCTTTAGTGGTTTCCACGAATGATGTATATAGAAGATGAAACGCAGGAGATCAAAGAGAACCCTGGGGTTCCGCCCTCGGGTCAGCCTGTATACAGTCTTCCTTTTTTTATTTTCTTTTCTTTTTCTTTCCTTTCTTTCTTTATTTATTTATTTTAGGCTAAAATTAGTAAAAAATGTACAATATTTACACACAAATGCAAGTTAGTAAGAATATGGAGTTAGCGTTATATGCAGGTGTTTTATAAGGGATTTTAAGCTAAAATAAATGAATAAAGATGACGAATCGCAGATTCATCATCCCCCTATGCTTTACCTTTGCTAGTCCCTTAGCAAACACTTATTTGAAAGAATAAGTGAAGAAGAAAAAGAAAGGGAAAATAAAGAAAGTAGGACAATATTGAGTATTAAACTTATCTTCATAAAATTGTAGTTTGGAGCTCTGTCGGACCTTTGGATTATTTGTGTGTCGGAACTTCTGTGAGACTTAGCATTTTAAAACCAACAGCCTTCAAGTTCTACACATCATTGTCACAGTTTTGGCCCAGAAGTCATCTTAGATCGATCCTCTTCCCAAAGCATACCCTATGAACATTGAATAATCGACTCATGTGTGTGAAAAATTTTAACTCTTCCCATCCAGAATGCCGGACTACCATGCAAATCTCCTCTCCAATAACTCGTCCTCGGGGAGTCAGGTATTTCCTTCTAAGGTCTGTCGTGCTGTGTTCACAATCGAATTGGGGGAGAAGTTAGAAGAATGAGAAAAGAACTGGAGGGTGGTTTGGTGTAGTCACCTCTCCTTGTGAAGCTGGCCAGTGTTTGTAGCCGAGTCTCCACCAAGATCTGCAGGTTTTCTTGAAGCTTGGACCTTTTTGGTTAGATTTTTATTTGGTAGTAGCTTCTTTGTATTTGGAGTTTTGGTGGTTCTGCTTGGATCTTGTTGTGCCCCTACGGATATAGAATCTTTTTTTTTCCGTACATGTTTTGGGGTCTTAGAAAAAATTGTGCCCAGCCGTCCATCCCTTTTCCGAAGCTTTATTTCAACCCGTACTCCGATCTTTAGATTTCCACGCTACCAGAAAAGAAACTCACACAGTCTTCCAACATCCCGTCTGAGTTGAGCTAAGTGCATAGTGCGAGAGTACAAATTAATTCGCTATTCCAGAGTTGTACCCGGAATGAAGAGACCAGGTTAGACACTAAGGGTCAAATGCTGCACATTGTCATGTGGAACTCAAAGAATTAAGTCAAAGACCTGAAGCTTCTAAAATCCTATTTCTCAGTGAAGTTCCTCTAAGAATTAGGTGGATTAAGGTCCAACTAAGCTCCATTCTTCAATTTTATTCCAGACATAGTTTAAATATCAATACTATCCAGAAAAATGCACATGCAAATGCAGACTATGAACAATGCAGAGAGTTTTTTTTTTGAAGAATGATGCACATGTGAAAAGAACCATTTTTTTAAACAATTTTCTAATTTTGAACTTTTTATGGATTTTTGGAGAAAAATGCAGATGTGAAAGAAAGTTTTTTTTTGCAATTTTTTTATGATTTCTGGTTTTGTAGTTTTTTTTTAAAGGAGAAAGGGTTAGTAATATATACAAGTATATACAAGAGACTTTTTTTGTGTTTTGTTTTCTTTTTTTGTTTTGTTTGTTTTTGTTTGTTTTTGTTTTTTTTTTGTTTTTTTGTTTTTTTTTTGTTTTTTTTCTCTCTCTCTCTCTCTCTTCCCAATTTTTTGTTTTGTTTTTTTTGTTGTTTTTTGTTTTGTTTTTATTTTTGTTTTTTTTTTTGTTTTTGTTTTTTTGTTTTTTTTTTGTTTTTTTTTTTTTGTTTTTTTCTCTCTCTCTCTCTCTTCCCAATTTTTTGTTTTGTTTTGTTTTTTTGTTGTTTTTTTTGTTTTTACTTTTGTTTGTTTTTTTGTTTTTGTTTTTTTGTTTTTGTTTTTTTTGCAAAAGTGGATTTTACAAAATATACACATAACCCCTCAAATAAATGTATTTAAAAGTACGAGTTATGTCTAAAGTATATATACAATATATACGATACCCCCCTATACTTAGCTCGAACTATGTCCTCATAGTGATCAGAGAGCGACAAAGGAAGACATAACTCGTGCTAAGCAAAGAAAGGTGAAAAGACTCCTATGCTACAACGACTCAAAGAAAAAATAAAGAGAAGTTGGTAATCCCCCCCCCCCTATACTTAGGATCAAGTAATCCTAAGTATAGTAGAATGTACAAAGGGGAAAACCGATGAAGAGAATGTACAGACTCACAGAGGCACGATATGAACAACATCACCCCCCCTATACTTAGGGTAGAGTATCCCTAAGTATAGGAAACAACAACAAGGGTGATAAACAGGACGAATATGAACAACACAAATCCTTCACCCCCCCCCCCCTATACTTAGGATAAAGCACATCCTAAGTATAGCATATATACACACACACGGAAAAGGGGTGAATGATAAAACGAGAGAAGACAGAGTGAAACGAAAGGATATACAAGGGGAGTGGATGTACAAAGGTTAAGAAGTTTGAAAACGAACCTTCTTGCGGGACCGCTGAGGTATGGATTTGACAAGGTGTAGGTCGATATTGGGATCATCATTAGACATAAATTGAGTAGGATCGACCAAAATTATATCCTCAGCGGTTTCAGATTGTGCAGGCCTAAACTGATTATTGGAAGTAGTGTGGTCATGTCCTGCCTGGGAAGTCTCGCAAACATCAAAGTAGAATGGCTCGAAATCATTATCAGAAAAAGTAGGATCAATTTCAACCTGGCGAGCCTCTACCGGATCATCATCTTTATCAAAAGGCCCAAATTCCTTTATAAAAGAAATCAAATCAAATTTGGCATGATCGGTCTCTTCTGAATCAGGGTGAATAGAAACGGACTTATCAGTGAAAGTAGTCGAATCGTGTCCGTCCTGTCTAGTCTCAGAGTCTGCCTTCCGCTCTAGAGTGTCTATCGTGTAAATTCCGCGGATGTCATCAATGCATCGCCACATACCAGAAGAGGGAACTCCAAGGTCTATGCTTTCCGAGTCCTCCTCCTTGAAGAGGAATTCTCGGGTCTCAGTATCATCCATCATATAGCAAAAATCTCTGGTAGTATCATCATGATCAAAGTCCTTGGGGTTGTCTAACACGGGTGGGCTCTCATGGGATGCGGGTTTCTGGATGGTAGTGGGTGTAGTGATTAACACATCGCTCCCTACATTAGAACGGAAGCGAATCTCTCCTGAACCATAGTCAATAACGGCTCCCGCAGAGGCAAGGAAAGGCCGTCCCAGGATGATTGGAGGGTGCTCCACAGGGGTGGAGGTCTCCATGGGCTTTACAACAAAATCCGAAGTAAAATCCATGCCCTGAATAAGAATGACGGCATTTTCTAGAATACCCTTCGGCCTCTTGATAGATCCATCAGCGAATTGAACTATCATCCTGGTTTTCTTGAGAGGCCCAAGATGAAGAGACTGTACCATAGAGAAGGGTATTATATTAATTGAAGAACCGCCGTCAAGGAGAGCGTTATCACAAGAATAGTTAGATATGGAGCAACTCACAAGAGGTGTGGTCGTGTTCCCTTTCTTAAAATATGGACGGTGAGAGATGGCGTAGGCAGTGGCCATGGTCAAGATATGACGCTCAGATCTTCTCCTTCGCTTTCTTTTCTTGTGTTGAGGAGTAGATAAATCTGTCATGGCCTGTTGAAGTGGGGCTTTAATGATCTCATGAAGGGTGGCCACCACTTCGGGTTTAGTCAACATTTTTTTGAATTTTTGGACCTCATCCATACAAGGGAGGAGGTCGGAATCAGCATTTACATGAGGATTGCCAAGAGCAGTCTGTACAGTGGCATCCTCGGGATCTAGGTTGGGACATGGCTGTGTGCGTAAATGATCGGGCATTTGGGTTCTTTTCTCACTAAATGAATCAATAATATGTCTCCCAGAATCTTTTTGTATTTTCAAAATTTTCTCATTTTTTTGTGTTTTGGATGATTTCAAGCTCTCATGATTATCCTCGAGTGAATCAATATCCTCAAATATTGGAGCAGCGTTCTGTCTCTCATTTATGTTAATAAAATTGGAAATCTTCGAATTCATATGCTCCACCATTTGATTCAATGTGTTAAGTGTGGAAATCATGAAAGGTGACTCCAAAATCCCAGGATCGGGTGGGTTGAATGAGGGTGGGTGAAAATCAAAGTCCTCCGTCTCCTGAAATAATGGGTTAGGCGGATATGCACAAACATCAGGAGGAAGATCCTCCTGGAAAAGGGAAGGTGGATCGTCTGGAGAGTACAAGGTATCTGCGAAGATCGGATTAGAATAACTCCAGTCGGCCATCTTCGAAACAAATGATGGGAGAGCACGAGGGTCAAGCCAAAAGATATGGAGAAAAAGGCGCAAATGCACAGAAAAGATCTGGTATGCACACAAACAATCAAACACAATACAAACCCCCAATTCACCAACTCAACGCAATGTGAAGACCGTGAAGGTTCGGTCTCTTAATCTTGTCTGTTTTAGAGTTAGGTGATAATCACAAAGTTGTACAAACACTTAGGCTGAATTATGGGATTTGGGCACTAACCTTAGTGTGTACGCGAGCAAGTTAAAACGAATACAATGAGGGGGTTACTCTCCCCAAAACAATGATTTTTCCTTGTATTTTTTTCGGGTCGAGTTTTCTTTAGCAGTCCCAAATTTTAGGCAGTTGTCATTTGGTTAAGATATTTTCAAAGAATCGCCTACCGAGTGTCCAATTTCCTTTTTAACTTATGTGAGTGAAAACAAGGGAGGAGATCGGAAATGTCAATGCGCGATTAAAAACGATGATGCATGCAGGGGTTAGAGATGCGTACCTTGTCGCCAGCACTCTACATGCAAGTGATCCGCACAGAATTTAAATACAGAAAATAAACTAACCTATATGCAAATGAAAGTGAACCGTCCTAGATGATAACTTCTATTAATGGGCAAGAACAAGTTAATTTGACTAAGTCCAAATTACGCTCTACTCTAAAGGTACAGAAGTTCTTGTTTAGGGTGTTTGGACCTAATTAATTACCTGGCTCAAGCAAATTAATTAAAGCAATTAATAGGTGGCTTTCGAAATCCGCGAAAAACAAAGAAAATAAAGGCGATGAAAACAAAATCGGTGAGGTCCCCCAAGTGCACCGGCACTTGGCGAAACAGACCCCGCAACAAATGAATGTCCGTTTACAAGAGTTCAAATGCTAGAAAATAAAGACTCTCTCTCTCTCTCTTTTTCGGCTCTTTCAATTTTCTTCTCCTGTTCTCACGCTATCCTGCGGCTTGGTGAAGAATCAAGCCGCCTACACGTCGCTTGGGTGCTTCGGCTCTCCTAGGATCGCCTCCTTCGCTCCGCGGGACCCTGCAAGAAAAAGAAAAGAGAATGTGTAAGAAACACAATTTTCAAAATATTAGAAAATGATGGAATGAATGCAGTGGATATAAACAATGAAGTGATGTGGCAAATTATGAACAAATATTTACAACCAAGAATAGCAGGTCAAAAGAGAAACCTAACTACCCTCGTCGTCTCTCCCCGGCAACGGCGCCATTTTGTTGAGCGTGAAATTCGAGGACGGGAATTAAATAGTTGAAATATTGGTCGTTGTTTTTTCCCCAAAACCCGCGTCAACAAAAAATATTTTTTTATGATTTTTGCTACTTATTAACCTGTATAGCGGACAGGGTCGAACTCAGGGAGACTACAATTCCCGAGGGTTATTCAATTAATCGAAAATCAATCAAGAGAAAACAGGAATCTCAAAGGACAACTATCCTTGGTTTTTGTGATTTTTATTTTTTTTATTTTTTTAATTTTTAAATTTTTTAGTGATTTTTAGTTTTGCAATTTTTTATTTTAAAAAATAATACGATGCAATATAAACAAGGTAAAGAATATACACACACCAACTCTTTTTGCAATTTTCAATTATGCCAAAAATGATCAGAAAAATTGAAAGAAAATATTTTTGGGTTTTAAAAGTTTTCAAATGTTTTTGAGAATTTTTGTAGATTTTTCGGATGTTTTTGTATTTTTCTAAAAATCAAACAGTGAAGAAATAAGCAAATGTGAACAGCCTGGAGTAATTTGCAATTTAAAAATATTTAAAATGCCCAAAACTCCTGGCTACTATTTTTAAGATAAACTAGAAACAATTATCTACAAACAGAAACTGAAATCACAATTTTTGGATTTTTGTAGAATTTTTTATGATTTTTAGAAGATTTTTGATATTTTTCAATTTTTTTGGTTTTTATAAATAATTAATATATGAAAATAATTAATATATTTTCGAATTTTTATGAATTTTCGAATTTCAAACAATGAAAAAGACATTGTTTTTTATTTTTTAATAATACCAAAAGGAGTCAAAATGCAATGAAAAATTTATGCTAATAAAAGAATCACATTAAGAGCATAGCACAATTTTCTAAAAATTTTTGGATCATAAATAGCCTTTATTTCAATAAAAAGATCAAGCAAGTTTTTGTTCTGCAGTTTGGGGACCAAATTGTAATTACTTGAAAAGTTCTGAACTGATAAAATAACAAGAATTAAACGCAAAATGAGAGATGCAATTTACCCAGAAAGACTTGTGCCACTCATGTGATCTGGATTTGAAGCACAGGGACGTACTCGTAATTTTAAAACCGTTGGGGGCTGATCTGCAAATTTCCCCCCTTTTTTAATCAAAACCCCAAGGAAGCCCTAGGCTTCATTTTCTTGCAACAGGGGTCAAAGGGGCCGCCGCCGACCCTTCTTCTTCGTCACGCACGGGCAGCGTGATGGGCTGGAGCGGGGAGGCGCGCCTCGCGCGGCGGCGCGGTGTGGGATGGAGGGTCGCGCGCAGCCGCGCGCCCAGCTGCTTCGCAGGAGGACGCGGAGGGGGGTCGACGCGTGGAGCGGCTGGCGTCGGCGCCGCGTGGCGCGTCTGAAGGCGGAGGAGCGGCTGGTCGCGCCGCTGGCAGGGAGAGCGGAGCCGGCGGGTCTCGACGGTGCGCGGGAGCGATGGAGGAGCGGTGGCGGCCTGAGATGGCGCTCGGCAGGGGATGCTTCAACAGAGAAGGCGGCTGCGCGGAGTACGCGCGCTGGAGGCGGGCGCACAAGCGGCGCGACGGAGCGCCTGCGGTTGGGCGTGGTGGGCGGCGGGGGTTGGCAACCCCGCTGCTGTGGCGAATTTTTTTTTTTCATTTTTTTTAATTTTTTTTTGAATTTTTTATGGAATGTAAACAGTAAATCCAAAATAGTAATAAAAACTTGTTGTTTTTTTTTGTGAATCCGAAAATAAGAAAAATGAGAAATCCGAAATAGATAATAAAAAATGATGAGAAATGTTTTTTTGTTTTTTTTATATTTTTAATTTTTTTGTTGGTTTTTTAATGACCCTGCAAAACAAGCGTTAGATAGAATAGAAAATTTTTTTATTTATCCTGCAAAACAACCGTTAGAGATAAAAAACATTTTTTTTATTTATCTACAAGATTGGAATGTGAACGAGGATTCGGCGATAGTGAGGGATTCGAATCCGGCTCTCCGACCACCGTGCGTAGTCGGAGTTGAGAGATCGTGGAAGATAGAAATTGAAGGCGGAGAGATCAAGAAAGTGAGATGAAAAATCGAGTCGGTGGTGGATCAAAAATCGTGATGAAATTTTTTATGATCTAGAAGAACAAAATGATGATAAAAATGCGATAAAATAAAAAGCGATTAAACTAGATAAAAATGCAAAGAAAAATTTGGATCTAACCTTAGGAGTGGAAAATGAACCGTGATCACCTCGACAAGGCCGACTCGTTGTCACCGGACGGCTTGGAGGCTAGGCAACTTTCTCGACGAAATTTCCTCTCGGAGATCGGGCTCCTCTCTCTAAAGATTGATCCGGTTGGAATGAGGGAGATGGAGCCATATAAATAGAAAAGAGATGAATTTTGAATTTTGAAATTTTTTGGATAAGAGATGAATTTTTGATTTTTTTGGTGGAAGAGATAACATGAGAGATAAAATAGAAGGATAAAATTATTTACAAAATTATCTAATTTTTTTGAATTTTCGTCACTTTATTTATTTGAATTAAAAAATGTTAATTTTTTTATTTTTTTAAGATGGTTAGTTAAAAATAGCAACTATATACATGTACTATATACATATATGGTATTATATACAAGGGTTAAATGAGGAAATTAGCCCTTTTTGTTTTAACAATGTTATTATTATTTTTTTATTTTTATTTTTATTTTAAATAATTAGTAAAAATATTTACAAATATATATACAAATACAATATGCACAAAATACAAGGGAAAATTGCACAAACCACCCCAGAAAACCAACTTTTCAACCGTAACTCCAAAAATTATGAAATCACAGTCATTTTGAAGATCATTTAATTTAGAATTCAATGGAAGTGATATTTGTTCAATTTGAGATCATATGGAGCCAGAACTGATCTTTCAATTAGTGCTTAGTGGCTTTTTCCAAGTGTGGCTACTTTTATTCTGTACATGATTTAATTGTGCAATCAGTTTTATTAATTAGGACCCATTTTTATTTACAACTTTGATTTTGAATGTTATTTGATTTGGGGTCAATTAAGGTACAAATAAATTAGTCTTAGTTTTATACAGATATACACAAAATAAGTGAGAAACACATTTTTTTGGATTTTCTGGTTGAGGACCCTATCTCCCCCTACTTTATTCCTGGTCGATCAGGTCAAGTCTTGAGCTTCTCTCGGGGTTCGGGTCAGCCTGTATACAGTCTTCCCTTTTTTATTTTCTTTTCTTTATTTTTCCTTTCTTTATTTATTTATTTATTTTAGGTTAAAATTAGTAAAAATGTACAATATTTACACACAAATGCAAGTTAGTAAGAATATGGAGTTAGCGTTATATGCAGGTGTTTTATAAGGGATTTTAAGCTAAAATAAATGAATAAAGATGACGAATCGCAGATTCATCAGCCATATGCATTCTTTTAAGGATTTTTGAGCTCGTATGTGCTAACCTAGACATCTTAGGGTTAGGCTCACAACCCTTCCATTTGCCTTGGGTGGCAAAGTCGAATACTGGGTAAAGAATCTTGGAATTACATTCACGACATATACACAATTCAAGGATCAATTTCTTAAGAAGTTCCACCTCAAGAGTAGGACTAACAATACGCATCACTAGCTTTTCCCAGCTACCCCCTGAAGCCTTCTATGATGCTTAGGAAAGGTACATGAATATCCTGCAGAAATATCCTTGCCATGATCTATATGACAACATCTTGGTTTAGTCGTTCTTCATCGGTCTCAACCCTGAGATGCAGGGTTTAGTAAGCAATGCTTGTGGAGGAAATACATCACATGGAGCAGATACCATCCGGACGGTATTCGAGCAGATGACTGAGACCAGCCTCTCACAGATCACCAGCAGGGCATGCACAGAGTCCCCTAGTTCACTCTTATCTGGAGGGGAAAAGTCAGTTGTAGTCGATCTCTCTCAGCACGTATTCTCCAGCATGGGGCTTCTTGTGGACAAGCTTACAGTAGTTGAGAGGATTGACCGAAGGATTGATGACTTAACACAAGCATCTCCAAGAAATCAAGACAGATGGAGGAGTTGACTGAGAAGGTATCTAAGACAAAGATACCCGTCGTGATTGCATCCAGTGCCCCCATGTACTGAGTTCACCATGTTCATGAGCAGTTGGTATTAGGGCAACCCCAGCCGTGGGAGCATGATCAGTTCTATGCTCATTCTTTCTAGCATCCACCTCCATCAACAGAGATACTTCAGGAGGAGCCTCCACCAGTTTGGGAGGTGAATGGAGTATGGTATACCCAGGATCCTGCCAGGCATGGAAGTACGGTAAACCGATAGGCTTACCAGCGTTCCTCGACCTTTCACAACACTGCATTCACCTTTGCACCACATCCTTCATAGAAAAGCCCTAGATTCCAACCACCCCAGGAGCAATGGAAGTAGTACCAGTGGTATGCCCGACAGGGTCATTACCAGGCAGGCCAATAGGGCCTGTAGTTTCAGCAGATACCCCAATACCAACAACAATAGAGGTAGTATCTTGGCTAGTAGAGTCTTTTTCTCTCGTTTCTCTTCCTAGTCTTATCCTCTTCCTTCTTTGTTTGGTCTCGTGGATATATAGCAGCAGATACTCGACGAGATCCATTCCTACAAGATGAAAATCATGACTTAGGGGTGGATATCAATTTCTAGTCTAGATGGAGAGACAAGCAGTCAGCACCCTCTACCTTGATCTTAGCCCAAATTCATGCTAACTCTAATAGTTTGAACCAATCTGGTTCTTAACAGCACTTTGGTCAGGTATACTACTCAACATCTCTTAGATATGAACATGAGATTCTTTTGTGTGACAAAGCTTATCATGTCACTCAGGAGCGGAAGGATCGTGATCGTACCTGACCTTGCGAGGGACACGAGGAGGGGCATCTCTGGAGCTCTACCTGAGGAGTCTTTAGAGAATGAGAAGGATATGCAACATATTCTAGAGCCCCATCAACATCATTCGAGTATCATTACTGAAGTAGCCCAAAAGAGAAAAAGAGCATGAACGCAGCATCGACAGCATGGAGATACTTCAGATTGTATGGATTATGCACTTGTAGAAATACGGAATGAAAAAAAATACAAATATATAATATATATCTGTTCATTCACATTGATATCCTGTATAAGAATGGAGGTGTATGTCCTCATTTAAGATTATGGATATTTTGAATTCAAAGTAATATTCATTTAAAAAAGGATTTGGATATCCTCGTTTAAATCTTAACAAATATCAACATGGATATTGAAATTTGCTTTTGATGAATATGAATTTAAATATGAATACAAAATACGAGTGCATTCTATCGTTTCTATGCAAATGGATGTAGACATGAATATTCATTTTTTTGCTTGTATGTGTATAATATAATAAACTCAGCCATGGTCGGCTTCAAGCTCGGATAAATGAGGATTGCATTAGGTAGCCGATGGCCAACGTAAAACAGGTGGAGATAGATATCTAAATGGTGTTTTTAAAAAAAATAATATTAAGATATTGTCCTCAAGGCGGTCAAATCTATTATTATGGATTTAAGCAAGCATTTAGATTTCATTGGCGATCCCTACTAGCGATACATTGCATCGCCTGAATGCAATAAAAAAAAGCAAGGGCCACTACATCGTTGCCCGAATGTAGTTAAAATTTGTAAGAATTCTCACATGAGGAATGCATGCAAGTAAATAATATAGTTCCGTTGCATCGTTGCCCGAATGGAGTCCAAAATTTGCAAGGCTTCTCACATACGATGGGCGTGTGCAAGTCAAGAATTTGGTCCAAAAGTAGTTGCAAAGAAATTGAGAATATGTAGTTGGAATTTTGACATTTTGATTAGTGAATTGATGAAGATAGTAGATACGATGGAAAAATGATGATTCATATACTATGTCTCCAAGAGGCAAGATGTGGTTGGAGAGAAAGCAAGGGAGATAGAGAAGACATGCTTTAAATTATGGTATTCAAGTAAAAAGAGGAGTATAATGTTGGAGTGACTATTCTTAAGAATTTGAAGGATAGTATGGTTGAGGTGCAAAGATTTGGGGATCGGATTATTTTGCTAAAATTAGTGTTGGAAGAAAACTTACGAATATAAGCTCAGTTTATGCGCCGCAAGTTAGTTTAGATGAAATAATTAAACAAACTTTTTAGGATGATTTGGATAAGATTATGCAAGGAATCTCACAAAGAGAGATGATTTGCTTATGTAGAGATCTTAATGGACATGTGAGAAAGGATGTTTCAAGTTATACTTGTGTTTTTAGAGGCCATGGCTTCGAGGATAGAAATAAAGAGTGAAAAGTCATTCTGGATTTTGTAACGGCTTCTGACCTTTTCATATCAAACACTCTCTTCAAGAAGAGGGAGGAGCATTTAATTGCTTATGAGAGCGGTCTGACTAAAACATAGATAGATTACTTTACGCTGAGGAGAAGAGATCGATTGTGTTGCAAAGACTGCAAAGTAATCCCTGGAGAGAGCTTGGCATCTCAACATCACTTGTTAGTAACGGATATGCAAATAAAAAGGGTTGGCCAAGAAGAGGATGGTCCCCAAGATCATTAGAGCTAAATGATGGAATCTTCAATTAAAGAAATCAAGCTTCAAGGAGAAAGTCTTAGAATACCATCTTGGAACTGTAACGGAAGTGCAAACCAGATGTGGGAGGTGGTAGCATCTTATATCCGAATGGTAGACAAAGAGATACTATGCAAGTATACGGGAGGAGTTACAGGCCAAAAGAAGGCTTTGTGGTGGAGTGAAGGGATGCAAGAAAAGCTTAAAATTAAAAGAGCTTGCTATAAATCTATGTATAAGGATAGAACAGAGAAAACCATCACAAACTACAAAATAGCGAAGAAGGAAGCAAAGAATTTTGTAAGTGAAGCTAAGTCGAAAACTTACGGAGTTTTATACAAGAAGCTTGACTCGAACGGGGGCCAGAACAATATGTTCAAATTAGCCAAAGTAAGAGAAAGAAAGACCAAATATCTTTCTCAAGTGGGATGTAACGAGGATGAGGAAGGACATGTGCATGTTAATCAAAAGGATATAGAGACTAGATGAAGCAGTATTTCCATAAGCTTTTCATGGAGAATGGAATAAATAAATTACTTTGGGAGACACTACAGGTAGTGAATGCTACATGAATCGTGCAATCTGTAGATCGATACAACGGAATGAAGTAGATGAGGCTTTAAAGGTTATGAAACATAGAAAAGGAGAAGAACCTCTATATATTTTTTATTGATTTAGAGAAGGCTTATGATTCAGTCTCAAGGGAGACGTTGTAGAGAGTTTTTTAGAAGAGACAAGTACATGTCCTATACATTAACCTTATGAAGGATATTTATAATGAGGCTTCATTTTGTGTAAGAATCCAACCTGGGAAAACGGACTATTTTAACATCAGCATCGATTTGCATCTAGGTTCAGCTTTGAGTCTGTTCCTTTTTACTTTTATTATAAACAAGTCGACTAGTCACATTTAGAATGAGGTATATTGGTATATGTTGTTCGTCGATGATATTGACTTGATTAATGATATAAGAGATGGAGTAAATGAGAAGCTAGAGGTTTGGAGACATTACTTGGAGACTAAAAGATTTCATATAAATAGCATTAAAATTGAATATATGGAGTGTTTAAACAACGGTGAAGGACTCGAAGTGAAGATTGGAGACGATAAAATTTAAAAGATACTTGGGATCTATTTTGAAACAGCGTGGGCAAATTGATGGAAATGTTACTCATAGAATAAATGCAGGTTGGTTAAAGCGGAGAGGAACCTTTACTATATTTTGTGATAAGAAAAATCCTTTTGAAAGTCAAAGAAAAATATTACAAAGCAATTGTGGGACCTGCTATGTTCTTTGGATCAAAATGTTGGCATGTGAACCCTAAACATGTGCCAAAATGGCAAAAGCAGAAATTAAAACACTAAGGTGGATGTGTGGCCATACATGAAAAGATCATATTCGGAATGATACCATCAGAAGGAAAGTATGTAGCTCTAATAGAGAATAAGATGAGAGAAAACCACCTAAGTTGGTTTGGTCATTTTCAAATGAGGTAATTGATGCATCAATTAGAAGATGAGATTTGAGATGTTGAGCAGTTAAGAGAGGGCGATGATGGCCCAAAAAATATCTGAATGAAACTATCCAAAAGGATATTAATTATTTAGATATAAGATCAAGAATAATCCAAATAGATCTGAATGGAGGTAAAAAAATCTATGCAATCGAGCCTACTTAATTGTGAAAAGAAATGGGTGTTGTCGTATACGTATACTATAACAATATAAGCATGTATTAATTTACACTATGCTTATTTTAAATCTTCATATAATAAACATATTGAAACGCATAATCACAAGTCCACTTAAAGCAACCAACTCTATTTGCATCTTGCATCATTAAAGCATATGCATTGCTAGCTGCAACATAAAGTTATCATAATGTGTATATATTCTTTTATTATATAAAGCTTATTTTTAACATCGGCATTAAATAAGTTAAGAATGTTTATCAATTCATGTTTATCAAACATTCATATTTAGATCACGAATATCCACTTTTCATCTTTAACTGTATTTTGGATATTTAATTCTTCAATTATTTGATTTCCATCTCAATTCGAATCAATGATGGGAGAATGAAACCAAAGGGTGTCCGTGCCTCAAGAGAAGACATCTTTTGACACTTCAACAAATGCTCTGAACTACAGAAACAAATAAATTATTGAGACGGCCACATACAAATAGTGTGCCACCGAAAATTTACGTCAGCTACTGGGAATTCCTCTGTAAGATCATAATCAAGTACAAGAAATGAGATAAATTTCAATTCTAATCATGTCCTCACTCGAAAAAGAAACGGTTCGGACTTCCCCGACAATGGGTTCTTCTCCAACTAAATGAGCTATAGATATAATATATGCCAAAAAAGAAAACACTCGTACGTTGGGGTATTCTGAAAAAGAACATTTGTCGAAGGAGACAGATCAACCACTCGCAACAATTTCATGGATGGTGTCACTGACAGTCTGGTCTCCAGACCTGACTGCAAGCTTCATCGCCACTTGCTTCGGCCCATCCATCCCAAACTGCAGTCTGACTAGAACTTTCATGTTGCCGATGAAGACCCCGGAGAGGAGACAAGTATGTGATCTCGAGTTGGGCGGGACAACTTCAGTTCCCTATCCAAGATAAACATAGAAGCTCAATTGAACAGAAATTTGCTTATTATAAAGGTTATTTTCAGCGATATAGTCAAAGCTAATATAAAAGTGCAATACGGCAAATGTATAATGAATTGGAGTTCGAATTCATTAAACAAGTCAACTATGATGCTCCAGATGGTCATGAGAATCGATATGTTAGACAAGGCATAGCAAGGTAATAAGGAAAGCTTACCTCACAAGGTTGCATACCAAGAAGGTTAACAACAGCATTCACAGCCTCTCCTAAGCTCTCTCTTGCACCAAGGCCATATTCGTCGACACGCTCGCATTCTGGACCCAAACTTTCCCAAGCATTTCTGAAATTGGAGACTGGTACCTTCAGCATATAATCAGCCGCAGAGATCTCAAGATCTTCGAGCTGGTACTCATCTTCCACACCATCTTCGTCTGCCTCGCCCGTAGATGGGTCCACCTGATGGTAGGTCATAAAGAAGGTTGGCTCACTTCTATGATTTCTTTTTCAGCATTAAAACCAATTCAAAACACTATCTAAACCACATCATCCATTTATGTTAATAGAGGGAAGACTTGACCGATCTTGACTTGATGTGGTAAGAAACAACTATGAATTCGCAAAAGCAAACAGAGAACATTTCCTGATGTCAAAATTACTCTTCTCTTCATCACAAATTAAGCATAGCTCTCTTTTCTAAATTAAAAAAACTAGCAAAAAGTGAAGCATACACAACTAGTGAGGCCCCAACAACCATCAAATTTTGTAGGATGTAAACGTAATGCATATTCATGACAATTTAGGCAAAATTTGAGACCACATGCTTAAACTAATGATTCTGGCCCTTAAACAGGTAACTGCCCACACTATTGATCCAGTTGGACTTTTTTAAAAATACATAACTTGCACCTAATATTCTAATCATAAAAAATAAATGCTATATTTTCACGCTAGCGCCTGTCATTATAAGGCAATTGTAGATAAGTATGTATTTTTTGTTGAAAAACTTCAATTTCTATAATATAAATACTAAATCATTCCTAACTATATAAGGGGCAAAAGCTGCCCAACAATGATCAAATTGAACTTTACAAGCTACTGCACATAACTTGCACCTAATGATCGATCGTAAAAGCAAATGTGTTTTCCATATTATCATCTGTAATTATCAGGTATGTGTAGATAAGGACGGTGGTCTAAATATTACTGTCCTAAAAACACAATGAAGATCATATGATTTATTTACAATCAATAATTTCATCGCATCTACAGCTGCTCAGTAATTATTACATTGGGTTAACTAGTGTTATTGAGAAAACTATAATTTTATCATAGTGGGGGTTCCCTTCCAAACTATTGCACTGATCCAACAGACAATTGAAGTTGGCAGTAGACAGAAAATGCATTTCGAACTAAAATATGTAAGAAATCACACCGATCAGATGCCACAATTACTGTCACAAGCAGTAAAAAATCCCGACTTAAAATAGCAAGTTCAATGGGCAGTTTCCTTGAAAACTTAGCAAGTTCAATGGGCAGTTTCCATAAAAGCCTACTCAAATATTCAAAAGAATAACTTTTAAGTATACATTGCGTCATGTTTAGGATATTTTTTGTGACATCAAATAATATTACCTCTTTAACTTTGAATTTTAACATGTTAGAAAATTTCCCAATGGCAGGAATTCCCTCGGGCTTTTCGAATGCAACAAAAGTTTGCCCAGGGGAATCATAAGGTAAAGTTCTCAAAGGCTTTGATGCCACTTCTAAAAATTCCTCAGCTTCCGAAGCATCGACGATAACGGTGACCTGTATAAATGATAAGTAAGGTTACACATTGAGAAAAAAAAATCATTTTTGGCACATTGTATGTTTCGAGCTCACATCTTCAAGTAGCTGCTCTGGAATGGTGTTTGTACAGTTGTACTGGAGGATGACGTGCCCATCGTATATGTGTTTTACAACATTAACCGCATATTCAGTTTCTGCTTCCGTTAGTTCAACAGGGGCCGACGACTAAGGAAGAGAACAAATTCAATTAGCAAGATGATAATATTTATGTTAATTCTTGCATTTACAATGCATTAGAAACCTTGAATAGCTTGCCAAAGCTGGAAAACTCAGAAATGGAAGAAAGCAGCCTCTCATATGCATCAACAGCTGATGTAGGACCGGTAGCTGGGGTCCCCAGACCAGTAGGCTTCTTGGTAGGAGCTTTCTTCTCGGCAAGAGGCTGCGACTTGACCTCCCTTGGAACGGAATAAATATCAAAAGGTTCTTCAGAAGGCACCTACAACCATATTTCAAGATAAACACACCGCATAAACGAAAAGAAGAGACGAATCCTTGCACTAAGAGGCTTACATAATTTTGCAAACTTGTCTCCAAATTAACCAACGGAACATCAAGAGAACCAAAAAGGAAGTCCTTTACATCCGCGTCTGTTTCCTTGACCGCGTCATCACCACCAAGTGTGTTCAGATATAATGTAGCACGATCACGAACCTAAACCCAATGAAAAATAAGGCAGACTACATAAGCAGGTGGGAGGATCGACTCTAGTGACCACAAACAGCAGAAAATAACCATGATGGTTGACACACTGCATCACACAGACAAAAGCTATATGCAATAGATGGCAATAATGAAAAAATCCAGCTACTTATATCTGTATTTTTCTTTTGTTGAAAAAAGTTGCAGGCATCAGTATCTGTAATTCTCAGAATAAACATTTGATAAAAAAGTTACGTTAACAAGTGCACACATGCATCCTCACAAGAATACAATGAAAAGATCCAACAAAATTCTGAGCATCTAAATGCATTTTAGATAAGTGCGTAAATACATATATGTGTCGTATGAAAATATTTATGTCACAAGAATACAATGAAAAGATCCAACAAAATTCTGAGCATCTAAATGCATTTTAGATCAGTGCATAAATACATATATGTATCATATGAAAATATTTATGTACTATGTATAAGGATAGAATAGAGGAAACAGTCACAAACTACAAAATAGCAAAGAAGGAAACAAGGAAGGCTATAAGCGAAGCTAAATCAAAAGCTTATGAAATTCTGTACAAAATCTTGACCCCGAGGAGGGTAAATATTCAGATTGGCCAAAGCAAGAGAAAGAAAAATCAAAGATCTTCCCAAGTGAGATACATCGAGGATGAGAAGGACATGTGCTTGTTACTCAGAAGCAGTATTTTCATAAGCTTTTCATCGGGAAAGAAAGACCAAAGATCTTTCCCATGTGAGATACATCAAGGATGAGGATGTGTGCTTGTTACTCAGAAGGATGTAGAGATTCAATGGAAGCAAGAAGTATTTCCATAAGCTTTTCATCGGGGAAGGGAATAAATATATCATTTTGGAAGATCCAACTAGTAATGAAAGTTACCCGAATCATGCAATCTATAGACGAATACAAAAGAAAGAAGTAGAGGAGGCTTTGAAGGTAATGGAACATGGAAAAGGTGTAGGACCTGATGACATTCCTATAGAAGTATGGAGAGTTCTAGGTGAACGTAGTTTTACATGGCTCACAAATCTATTCAAGGTTATTTTACAAAGCAAGAAAATCTCTTAAGAATGGAGGAGAAGCACCGTGGTGCCTCATTATAAGAATAAAAGAGACATTATGAGTCATACTATGAAAATTTGAGAACGTGTGATCAAAAGAAAGTTGAGGCAAGTTTCCAAGAAAATCAATTCTAACATAAAATCGATTCAACTTCATACTAGGTCGCTCAACTATTGAAGCTATCCACTTGTTGAGGAGAAAAATAAAGATTTGTAGAGCTAAAAAGGAATACCTCCATATGATTTTTATTAATTTGGAGAAGCCTTATGATTCAGTCTCAAGGGAGATAATGTGGAGAGTTTTGGAGAAGAGACGAGTACATGTCCAATATATTAATCTTATAAAGGATATGTATAACGGGGCTTCATCATGTGTAAGGATCCAGTCTGTGAAGACTGACTATTTTGACATCAGCATCGTTCTGCATCAAGGTTCAGCTTTGAGTCCATTCCTTTTTACTTTGATTATGGACGAGTTGACTAGTCACATTCAGGATGAGATACCTTGACGTATGTTGTTCGTTGATGATATTGTATTGATTGATAAGACTAGAGATGGAGTAAATGAGAAGCTTGAGATTTGGAGACATGCTTTAAAGATAAAAAGATTTTGTATAAGTAAGGATAATACTAAATATGTAGGGTACACATTTAACATGGTTATCACCAATAAAAATAATATGGGCAATTCTTGACATGTTTCTCTCAACTTGGAGTAATTCTATGATCATTTAATGAGCTGAAGTAATCAAAATACATGAGTCATGCCCATACATTCATTTACATGTTCATGTACACATGCATAGACAGAAGCACTTGCATAATTGTCTTCATATGATACAACAATAACAAAGTCTTTTCCCACATTAAGTAAGGTGGGCTACATAGTTTTTTTGCATCACATAGAATTAGTATAAAGAATTGCAAATATCGAGGATGCAAATATCAGTGATAACCATGTTAGAAGACATGCCTCCTCGATATTTGCATCACATACACAAAAAATTCAACCATATAAAGACTGTTATGTTATACTCATGGCCTCAAATTTTAGCGAAATTCGGTCGAATTTCTATCGAATATCGATATCCAGTCGAAATTGAAATTCGACCGAAATGACTGAAATATGGGGGGTCCTAGTACAAAAAATGACCGAAATTCCAGCCAAAATTCCACCGAAATTCTACCGAAATTCTATTTTGGTCGTTACCAAAATGGTGACCGAAACCGACATTTAGGGCCTTGGTTATACTAATAGTTTAGATTGATATGAAGGAAGAACTCTGCTTTAATTCCCCATTGTTACTCTTCCTAGATCACTAAGGAGCCTATCACATTTTCTCTACATGCATACTACAAAAGAGATCACTCACCTCATCATCACTGTCGAAGAGGCAACGTCTCAAGAGAACGAATATGCGAGGCTGCAATTTTAAAAATGAACAGGAGTCAGAGAGAAAAACGCAATATCAAATGATAGTGATCAGCCATAGGGAGTGTGAATACCTTCAGAAACTCGACCAATGCACCGAACTTTGCCAGAGTGCTCACAGCACTGGCACGGACTGTTGCATTTTCAAGGATCACACGGTTATATATGTAGCGGATGTATTTACTGGGGTCAGATGTCTTCGGACCTTCATTTCCTAGGAAGTGGAGAATCTGTATCGATAATTGTATCAATAGATATAAAGTAATATTGCAACTCAAAGAGAAATAAATTTGCATATGAATTAGCTCCAAAGATGAAAAATATTGCATGCCCAATTATGCATACAAGTTGGATGTTCACCAAATTGCCAAACTGTCAACATTTTTCAAACAGCCAACTTAGAAACATACTTCAACATCCTTAAATGATGGTTAATATTATGTTTATGACACAGTGCTGCTGCAAAGGGAAATGAGATGCACATCGAAATGGATCGGTTAAGCATCTTAGATCAACATGACCATTGAATATTTTCATAAAATAAGCTTGATAGCTGCAATCATCTTGTTGTGCGGTAAGAACAATATTGTTCATTTTTTTAAATATGACCAAAATTACCGAAATAAACATTAGCTTGTTCAGCCAAAATCATCAGATAAATGTCAGGATGCGATTTCAGAATTGTCAAATACATTCAAGATAAGCACCCAAACGCCAAGATGTCAAATCAAGACATAGTACCTGGGTTGAAAGATAAGTAAATTCACAGTCCTCGATGAATTCACACAAATGGAACAGGCCACTTTCTTTAGCATCCGGTATGTCACGGATAAGAATAACTATGGAGTCAACAATTGCTTTCTTATACTCAAAACCTCCTTCTTCACGAAGAATGTTGCTTAAGAAGTTCATCCTTAGAAATTTGAAGATGAAAAAATTATAAATCTGCTTGAACCAAAAAAATGACAAAAAAATATCGAAGGTAAACTTACAGGGAACGATGCTTAAGAGGGAATTTCAGACAAAGTGATCGGATAGCTTCTACAACAACAATCTTGAACTCATCTGCAATATCTGACATGAAATTAGTTATTTGCTTCATCAAACGATCGACGCTTGATTCATTTCCGGTTTTCAATAATGTCGTAATAGCAAGAGTAGCAATGCTTCTATTCTGGTCTGAAATCAAGCTTTCCATGTCAATGTTGCAATTTGTGACGGCTAAAGGATGTGTCATTGCTACCTGTAGAAATTTGTCAATGAGAACCAAAACATTGTATTTAGCTACCACATAGACACCATATGTACAGAACAAATGCCTGGTTTTACATAAAAAGGCAATATTTGAGTTTGCTACACGCATGGAAACCATGCTGCAACTTGCAATCACAATAGCCAAAAAGACGTGCACACATGAGGCCAGGAACAAATCAGCTAGGAGTTAAAAGCACCTCCTTTATTAGCCACTTCAGAATTTTTCACATTTTAGACCCTGGGACAACTCTTTCTGCACGTCCTCATATGTGACAAATTCCAGAATAAACCAATGTTGAGCAAGGAAGTTAGTTTTTTTTTTGAGAAACGGTGGGATGGGCCTCCTTGAGAGAGCCATCCAAAGAATATATTAATAATAAACAGATAACTACACCCGCCAGGAATCTAAGAGCAAGGAAGTTAGTTCTCAGATATTAGAAAGAAGTGGCTCTAGAACCAAGTCAGAACATCTAAGAAGAAACCAGTTGGCTAAAAATGGAAGGCCTAATACTTATTAGCCATCAATTCATGTCAGCATCTTTGGAAGCATGACCACAGTCAAGAGAAAAACCAAGCACAATGGAAGTCATCAAAACACACACGGCCCATAATAAATATAATGAAACAGCCCCCTAATATCTAGTGAGATAGGAAAATCTCTGCAATGAAGATATAAATTTGAGTTATATATAGTAATTTCTTAAGATGTAAGTATATAATCAATGCTTTGAACTAAAAGATAATCTCTTAAAGTCTAAACCAGTACATGTCATTAGTCTAGACTCGAAATAAATGTAAAAGCTAAAACTTAAGCTGAGAAGGACACTAGCTTCCATGTCTTGCAAGGAGGTGTCCAAGATATTCCCACTTGAATTATTGACATCAGTATTAAGGACCACACATTACAATTGCTTTTATGCAACTCAAATAAGCTATGGCAATGGCTCCATGATTTGATTTATTAATTAAAGTTGGCATTATTCAGCACATGACTTCTATCTGGTGGAGAGTGTAGGACGATAATTCATCAAAGCAACTATCAGTTGTTAAATAAAAATTGTGTTACAGAACACCTCCAATCACATAATGTTACCTTAAATTTCATAAAGATAAAAAAATGTCCTTTCACAGCCACTGCCTACGTTTCCAAGGCAGAATGAAGATAAAGCATCACGCATTAACAAGTATATTATTAAAACTTTTGTCACAAGACACCTCCAATCGCAGAACATTACTCCATGTTTCTTAAATATATAAAAGTCCTTTAAAAGCCACTTCCTCTAATTCCTTGAGAGAAAGAAGATTCAAGCACCAATCATCACATATTAATTAAAACTTGTCTTGCATGACACCTTCAATCTAAGGTCCTTTCTCCATGTTTCTTAAATAAAAAAAGTCCTTCACATCCACTTCATATGTTTCCCAAACGAAATGAAGATCAAGGATCGACAGAAGAGGCCACCAAATCACATTTTACCCTCCAGCTTGCCATACAGCTCCACAGGACTCTGAAACCAGATCAGAAAACTTGGCTGTCATATTATTGTGGCGCACAAATAACACATGCCACATACGAATTCCATCTTGAGGTAACGGTAAATTAAATATTCTTGCTACCAAAATCTTACAGATAGAGGTTCGTATGATGCATTTTTGTGCTGGCTATGATTGAATGCCATATGGCTACTGCACACATTTGCCTCTTTGTGAGACGTCTTGAAGGACACAAGCAAATTACAATTGATCCAAGGACCCGAAATATCGTTAAAGTTATCTAGAACCACGGAGATCCCCCTTGCCTCCTCCACCCCTCCTTTCACAAAGAAGATCGTACCATTCGCATATTAAAGAATTCGGATTGTGAGATCCCACGTCCGAATCCCTTACCCTGCATAACGTGATCCAACATCAGCGACAAGGCATATGCCATTATGACAAGCAAAAAGGGGTACAACAGAGTGTCCATGACTAACCCTCCTCCAAAGTCCCAAGAAATCAGCATCAGGCCATCCATTTACAAGCACGGAGCATGAGGTAGTGGTAATGCACCTCTTCAAACAAACAATTCAAACCTTGGGAAACAACCACTTATGCAATGAATACATTATGAACCGCCAATTGACGCAGTTGTAGGTTTTGGAAAAGTCCACCTTCCAAGGCATCACCTTGACCTTCCGCCTCTTCCAATCTATGATGATTTTAGAAGCCATCGCCATTTATTCTCGAATGTCTAAACGGGATGAAAGTAGACTGAGAGGATGCATTAATTAAATCCAAAAAACTTCTTAAGAGTTTGTTTAATGTCTTCTCCATAATTAGGTAGATAGCATTAGATAGCGCAATCAATAGAAAATCCTCTAACTGCAACGCCACCTCCCTCTTCGACGGAAGAAAGATCAAAGTCATATCCAGACGGACAAACCTCTGATTTTCCAATCTGAACTCCTCCGACAGCTCTACAACATCACTCTTAACCACATTCTAGATTTTCTTAAAGAATATATCAGGACCATCGGGATCCAAAAAATCAACATTCAATAGAAACACTGCGGCTCGAAGCTTCCAAGGCAGCAAACACCCGAAGAAGCTCGCTTGCATGCACTTAAGACAACATGTAATCAGCATGTCGCAACCAATAGGGCACCACGCACACATACTCAAACTTCAAAAGTTCTCTACCACCCACCTCTCGCTCCCCTTGAACATGCACATCCACAATCAGGAGGGAATGAATAGGGTTTACGCGGCACCGCCTATTGGCCATGTTATACATGAATTTAGTCTTTGCAACACCCTCTCAACCAAGTTTGCCTTGATCACTGCATTCACTCCACCCTCATTCTTTGTCCATTTTATGATTATTATGCCGATCGTCTAGCTCATCAATGAACCTCCCATCTGAAATCCATAAGCATCTTACTCGGAGCCACCAACTTCAAAGTCACCCTTTTAGTTGATAAACTCTCCACATGATAATTCACCCAAAAATCCACCACCAAATCTCAGATGCCCGGCTCCAACAGCCAGAAGAACTCAATCTGAAAAACGAGGAAGGGTGAAATTCCGTACGGAGTCCTAAACCAATAAATTAATATATGATCCGATCTTGACCTAGGGAAAAACTTTACGAGAGCCACCTAGAAGAACTGCAACAACTCTACAAAAGGGGGACAATACACAACTATAAGGACGAGTTCCTACAGTGATATATATGCAACTTTCAGCATTCATCACTTCTAACTTAAGATCACTGATCAAAGCTGGAGATCACCGAAACCAGGGTCATGGCCCCCAGACAGTCGTTGGCAATCCTAGCAAAAAAGGTGACAATGGAATCCCCACCTATGAGTCATGAAATGCAGGGAAAACAAGATCACACCAGCTGTAACTCGTCCCAAAGCTCCCTATTGTTAGAGTTTCCATTGGAACATAAACTTTTGTAACCGTTTAAATTAAGACTTTTATGTTGTCAGTTATTTTTTTGTCCGTAATATGTAATCTACACATTAGGTCCCCCTCTTCTATATAAGAGAACCTTTTGGCTCTATGAATAAACGCAACAAGTATTCTATTCATATGGTATCAGAGCGGAGGTCCTAGACCAAAGCCCTAAGCCAAAAAAACTAATCCTACCACCAGCCCATCTCCATGCGCTGCCCAACACCTCCAGCAGGGACGTGCGTCGCCACCATGGAAGGCCATATCGATATCGATATCGTTTCGATATCGTATCGATATGATATGTCGACGATATATCGACGATATATCGTCGAAATATCGCCCATATCGACGAGCCTTTGTGAAGAAAATGCCTGAAAATCGGGATATATCGCCATACTGGTGCCCATATCGGTCCCATGTC
This sequence comes from Ottelia alismoides, assembly GCA_037367405.1. Lineage (NCBI taxonomy): Eukaryota > Viridiplantae > Streptophyta > Magnoliopsida > Alismatales > Hydrocharitaceae > Ottelia > Ottelia alismoides. Next base: position 900,018 of record JAZKJV010010688.1, read on the forward strand.
GATATCAATAGTGATATATCGCCGATATATCGCGATATTTCCTTCCATGGACTCGCCGCAAGCGGCACTCAAAGCTGTCGCACAGCAGCCCATGTGCCATCCAGTGGCTCTAGCGCCGCCACCGAGCAGCCCCGAGCGTCGCCAACAGCAGCTCAGTGCCGCCCAGCAGCGCGTTTGGTGCTGCAGCAGCTCGTGCATCGCCGGTAGCCCACGGTTGCGCCACCTATGGGCCAAGTGGCTCCTTGTGTGTCATCGCGCAGCTGTCAGATCCTCGTAATGCCCTAAAATTGTGATTTTTTAATCTGACTTCAATGATTTAGGGCCTGATTTACCCTATTTTTATCGAAATCAGACCACGTTTCTTCTGTAGATAGTCGTGATATGAGGCTAAGATCACAACCGTCTTTTTCCATATCTATTTAGATGCAGCAGAATCGGTCTAAGGACCCGATGATTGTTCACGATGTCATAAAGCAGAGTTGATAAGCCATCTGGGGGTGCCTTCAAGGGCCCCGCACTTATTGTCAAGATGGACGGTACCAACTACGAGTTGTGGGCAATGCAGTTTACGAATCTGATGCAGTGTCATGGCAAGAAGCATACGTTGACGCAGGATGAGCCAGTGGATAAGGCCAGGACCAATGCCTCATGGGAGGTCGATGATGCATATGCCAAGATGTGGCTATCTAGTACCTTTTCTGTGGAGATAACCAACGATATCCTTAGTCAACCCACAGCAAAGGCAATGTGGGACATTCTCGCAGGACATACTCTCATGCGAAGAATGAATTGAAGATACTGCAGCTCCAAAACGATATCTTCATGACCAAACAAGATGATCATCCCTTTCACGCCATGTATACATCCCTGAGGGGTATGTTAGCGTGATTTCACAATTACATACCCATGACGGCCTCTCTAGAGCAGCACAAGGACTACAGAGATTATGTCATGACTGATGTATTTTCTGGTTGCCCTCCAGAATATGATTCGACTCTCTCAGCTTCTTACCGATACTACCATACCTCCTATGGAAGAAGCATCTCGCAGGTTGAGCCGATTGAGTATCTCGCATGGCCTTAAATTTCAGCGAAATTCAATCGAATTTCTATCAAATATAGATATCCAATCGAAATCGAAATTCGACCGAAATGGCCGAAATAACCGAAATATGGGGGTCCTGGTACAAAAAATGACCGAAATTTCGATCGAATTTTGATTTTCCGTTCGGTCGGTTACTGAAATGGTGACCGAAATCGACATTTAGGGCATTGGTATCTCCTCTGCCACACCTTCTCAGACATCGTCGGCTATGGCTACATCACGTGGTAGAGGTGAATCTACTCCTTTCATACGACGAGGCACACACGATAGAGGCGGTCCACTCCCACGTCATACGTGTTCATAATGTCATCATTCAGAGGATACGTGCTACTCTGTAACATCCAGGTCCGAGTAAACCAAACCTGATTCGATTAAGAGTCTGAATGGCCAATTGATATTCAATTAATATTGAATAAACCCTAAATCGATCAATTGGTCGTATATCAAAAGTTGTTTGATCGCAATCGACTAAAAATCGATCCCATCGTAATGTATACCACGGAAAAACCGCGACGCAATTTGGAAAACGCAAAACAAATCAAGACCACCCAAAAATCTGATTGAAGTCATTCGACGAAATAAGACCAACGGAATCGACCTTTCGTCAATCGGAGATCGTTTGAAATTTTTAAAATCACAAAATTTAACCCCAAACCAAGATCGTATCTCGAATTTTTTGAGAGTTTATACACGATCCAAAGTATATGAATATTATACTCATATTGATCATCTTTTAGAAAGATCAAAACGAGATATTGCGCATCGAAATTCGAGACTCGAACTGCGCATACGGTCAATTTTAACACCTTAAATAAATGAGAGAATAATTGAAAAAATATAAAAAAATTAAATTTAAAGTTTTCTGTTACAATAGCAGAATGCCGAATGTCTGTTATCTGTATAATTCCAGCAACAAAAAAATAAAATAATGATGATGATGATGATGACATCAGCAAGCTGATGTCATGGCTGATGTTATTTGAAGAGAGACAAGTGGTTTGTTTTAACCCAATGTTAAAGAGCCTTTCAAGTGGTTTGTTTTAACCCAGCGTTAAAGAGCCTTTCCCTTTCTGATTTTCAGCCGAGAGAAAGAGAGAGAGACCATGCTCTCTCTCCAAACTACTGCTACAGCAGCTCTAGAGGTGGAACAGCTGCTACTGCAGCAGTTCTTGAAGCTGTAGCTGCTACCAAATAGCCACCAACTGTTCCAAGAAGCTGTTGCTATTTTCAAGTGGTTTGTTTTAACCCAGCGTTAAAGAGCCTTTCCCTTTCCGATTCCCCCATTTTCCCCTTTCATTTCCTATTACTTTCTCAGATTTTCAGCCGAGAGAAAGAGAGAGAGAGAGAGAGAGAGAGAGAGACCATGCTCTCTCCAAACTACTGCTACAGCAGCTCTAGAGGTGGAACAGCTGCTACTGCAGCTGTTCTTGAAGCTGTAGCTGCTTCCAAGAAGTTGTTGCTACATCTCCAATTCTACCCTCCCTCTTGCATGCAATTAAATTGAATGATCTAAAGTACAATCCCCACTCCCTTTTGATGCCATGCATAGTTCTCACTTTTGATCTCTTTTTTTGGGAAATTAAGATTTATATGTCAGCAATCGAAGTTTCTAAAATTAAATTATGTCTGAAATTGAAACTAATTCTCTGCTATTTGTAGACTGATTTGAAAAATTAATAATGAAATTTGCGGAATATAAATTTCTGATTTCTGTACATATTCATAGGCGGCTTAAAATTAATATATTCAAAATTCTATCTAATTTGGATTATGTCTGAAACAACGTTTGAGTCATGTTTAAGTCTTCACTTATGTTGGTTCTTTGATGAACCTTGAATTTAAACACAAAGTTCACATCTATACACTGAACATGGAATTGAAAGATGGAATCTCCAAATTGCTTCGAAATGTTAGTTACTGTTTGTATTATCTGCTCTCTGTTAAACAAAAAATTAAAGTTCAAAATTTAAATTGGTTTGAAATGTCAATTTATATATATATATATATATGGGTAAAATATATATATATATTCTCAGCTAATCAACAAAAAAATTAAAGTTTAAATTCAGAGCTGGTCTGAAATTTTAAATACTGTATATACTTGTTCTTTGTTAAAAAAATCCTTATTATAAATCTCAATTTAATTCCTTATTTCTTTAATGGTCGGATTCCATTAGTTCTCAATGATTTCTTCTCTTGCATAACTACGGCACTAATCATGATCACATATATATTTAGATGAGATTAGAGTCAGTGAATCACATAGGATCTGTTTGGTTATCGGGTTACCCTGAGAAAACCTGGTGTACCCCACTGTATTTCTGGGTTGGAATTCCATCATAAATCAATGTGACGTCACATCACATTCCTTATTCCAACCCTCTCTCAACCCTCATAACCATCCAAACAGCTACTATTCACATGAGGGTACCCCAACCCACCCTATCCCAGTAACCAAATAGACCCATAGGGTTCGTTTGGTTGCAGGGTTGGGCAGGGTTGGGTTGGCCCAACCCGGGTACCCCTCCTTCCAACCCTCCCAATCCTCCTCTTAGTTTACTATTCATAGGGGTACCCCAACCCAACCCAACCCAACCCTCCCCAACCCTGCAACCAAACGAACCCATAAGGTGCGTTTGGATAGTGGGTTAGGGAGGGTTAAACTGGTCAGGGGTAACCCATTTTTGTGTTTTGGTGTTTGGATAGAGGGTTAAACTGGAGATGGGTTTATTGTGATATGATTGTATTGAAGTTTGAAAAAGTGCGTAGTTATTGTGATGTGATTGTATTGAAGTTTGGAAAAGTGAACAGAAGTGGAGTAGTTTATATTTTTTATATGATATGATGGTATTAATATAATATTTTTTTGGAATAGATAAAAAGAAATGATTTATTTAATGTATTAAAAGAGAGAGAGGCAAAATGGACCCCACATGAGAGAGAAAAAGAGAGGTTTGTGGGGATAAACCCCCCAAAGGAGGGTTTAACCCCCTACACGAACATGACCATAGGGCTCGTGTGGTTGGTGGTGTGCCTCGGGTTACCCTAGAGTAACCCAGTAAACCACCAAACAAACCTGGTCCATCACAAATCAATGTGACATCACATCACATTCCTTATTTCAACCCTCTATCAACTCTCATAACCATCCAAACAGCTACTATTCATAAGAGGTTACCCCAACCATGGTATTAAAAGGCTAGCCTCGAGGTGGTCGAGGCAGAACGAGGCGGTGGTTTTTAGCCTCGAGGCGTACGTCTCAGATGGAATTGATGAGGCGTACGCCTCAGAAGGTCGAGGCGGTCCAAGGCGGTGAGGCGGTCGAGGCGAGGCAAGGCGGTCTGTGAGGCATTTTCTGGAATTTAAAGCATTTTTAAGGATTTAAATTGTCTTATTGATAGTTTTATATGCTTATAAATGTATAGTTGTCTAGGATATATATTTACAAGATGAATGCTTGGAATTTTAAGTTTATTCATATTCATATTAAGCATTAAACTTTTTTTGAAGCCAATAACAGGGGGATACACTCATTGGTGTTCGCCCCAACTTTAAACTTGTCTAATTTTTTCAAGAAATTCTTAATATTGTACTTCCAAATACACAGTCCATAAAGCTTAAAGAAAAGCTAGTGTTAGGAGAGGTGACATAATGAGCAACGTAATATGCCTACTAGAAAAAAGTAATATTAGATTCAAGGCATGTCAATGTTGTCATATTTTATATATTAGTCATATAACAAGTACATCTAATCATAATTTTTATGCACCTCAATATTTTTAACGAAAAATATATTGTTTTTTAATTTTTAATGACAAGTATAGCTAATGATTCTATTTTTGATTGGGTAGAAATTTAGTAGATAGGTTTATGGAATTTACATATCCTTTCTTTCACGTTCTTATCTTCACGATTTCATCATATATTACAATGTTATATATGATATATATGTCAGTTGAGATAATTTCATCACTAAATATATTTATTATAGTTTTTAAACATGGATTTAAGCAAACATACAGATTTCGTTGGGGCATTCCCTACTTGCGACGCGTTGCATCGCCCGAATGCAATGAAAAATTGACAAGGGCCGCTACATCGCAGCCTGGATGTAGTTCAAAATTTACAAGGGTTCTCGCATGAGGAACGCATGCGGGTAAATAAGCTAGTTCCGCTGCATCACCGTCCGGATGCAGTCCAAAATTTGCAAGGGTTCTCGCATAATGGACGCATGCGAGTAAAGAAGTTAGTCCAAAAGAGATTGCAAAGGAAGTTACGGATTGGTAGTTGGAATATCGGTACTTTAACTGGAAAATTGATGGAGATAGTGGATACAATGGAAAGAAGAAAGACTCATATATTATGTCTTCAAGAGACTAAATGGGTTCGAGAGAAAGCAAGGGAGATCGAGAAGACATGCTTTAAACTTTGGTATTCAGGTAAAGATAAGGGCAGAAACGGTGTTGGAGTGGTTGTTCATAAAAAAATTGAAGGATTGTGTGGTTAAGGTGCAAAGATTTGGGGATCGGATTATTTTTCTAAAGTTGGTGCTTGAAGAAGAAATTCTGAATATCATCTCAGTTTATGCACCACAAATTGGTTTAGATGAAAGGACTAAACAAGCTTTTTGGGAGGATATGGATAAGATTTTACAAGGAATCCCACAAAGAGAGATGGTTTGCATAGGTGGAGATCTTAATGGACATGTGGGAAAAAATGTTTCAGGGTATGCAAGTGGTGCATGGAGGACATGGTTTTGGGGATAGAAACGAGGAGGACAAAGTCATTCTGGATTTTGTAACTGCGTATGATCTTTTCATAGCAAACACTCTTTTCAAGAAGAGGGAGGAGCATTTAATTACTTATAAGAGTGGCTCAACTAGAACACAGATCGATTACTTTGCGTTGAGGAGAAGAGATCGGTTATGTTGCAAAGATTGCAAAGTAATCCCTGGAGAGAGTTTGACAACCCAACATCGCTTGTTAGTCTTGGATTTACAAATAAAAGGGCCGGTAAAGAAAAGGAAGGTTCCTAAGATCACTAGAACTAGGTGGTGGAATCTTCCGCTGAAGCAATCAAGGAAGGTTTTAGAAGACTTATCTTGGGATTGTAGCGGTAGTGCAAATGAGATGTGGGAGGTAGTAGCATCTTGTATCCAAAAGGTAGCCAAAGAAATGCTAGGCGAGTCAAAAGGAGGAGCTCCGGGTCAAAAGGAGGTTTGGTGATGGAGTGAAGGGGTGCAAGAGAAGCTAAAAATTAAAAGAGCTTGCTTTAAAGCTATGTTTAAAGATAGAACAGAGGAAACTGTCACAGGCTATAAAATAGCGAAGAAGGAAGCAAAGAAGGCTGTAAGCGAAGCTAAGTCAAAAGCTTATGAGGTTTTGTATAAAAATCTCAACTCTAAGGAGGGCCAGAAGGATATATTCAATTTGGCCAAAGCAAGAGAAAGAAAGACCAAAGACCTTTTTCAAGTGAGATGCATTAAGGACGAGGAAGGTAACGTGCTTGTTACTCAGAAGGATATAGAGACTAGATGGGAGCAATACTTCCATAAACTTTTCATTGGAGAAGGAAATAGAGAGATCATTTTGGGTGATCTAGCTAGTAGTGAAAGTTACTTGAATCGTGCATGCTATAGACGAATACAAAGAAAAGAAGTAGAGGAGACTTTGAAGGTTATGAGACCTGGGAAAAGTGCTGGACCGGATGACATCCCTATAAAAGTATGGAAAGTTTTAGGTGAGCGTGGTTTGACTTGGCTTACGAATCTATTCAATGTTATTTGGCGAAGCAAGAAAATGCCTGAAGATTGGAGGAGCAGTATCGTAGTGCCTCTTTATAAGAACAAAGGAGACATTCAAAATTGTTCAAATTACAGAGGTATCAAGCTGATGAGTCACACTATGAAAATTTGGGAACGTGTGATCGAAAGAAGGTTGAAACAAGTTTCCCAAATAAAAGAAAATCAATTCGGATTCATGCCAGGTCGCTCAACTATTGAAGCCATACATTTGCTGAGGAGAACAATGGAGATTTATAGAGCTAAAAGGAAGAATCTCCATATAATCTTTATTGATTTGGAGAAGGCTTATGATTCCGTCCCACGAGAGATACTGTGGAGAGTTTTGGAGAAGAGACAAGTACCTGTCCTATACATTAATCTCATAAAGGATATGTATGATAGGGCTTTATCTTGTGTAAGGACCGCGACGGGGAAGACTGACTATTTTGATATCAACATTGGTTTACATCAAAGTTCAGCTTTGAGTCCATTTCTTTTTACTTTGATTATGGACGAGTTGACAAGTCACATTAAGGATGAGTTACCTTAGTGTATGTTATTTGTTGATGATATTGTGTCGATTGACGAGACTAGAGATGGAGTAAATGAGAAGCTTGAGGTTTGGAGATATGCATTGGAGACTAAAGGTTTTCGTATAAGTAGGGCTAAGACGGAATATATGGAATGCACCTTTGATGGAAGCAATGGTGAAGGAATCGAGGTGAAGATTAGTGACGATAACATTCAGAAGAGAGATTCTTTTAGATATCTGGGATCTATTTTGCAACATGATGGGGAAATTGATGGAGATGTTACTAATAGAATAAATGCAGGCTGGCTAAAGTGGAGAGGAGCCTCCGTTGTTCTCTGTGATAAGAAAATTCCTTTAAAAATTAAAGGAAAGTTTTACAAAGCAGCCGTGAGACCTGCTATGCTTTATGGTTCTGAATGTTGGCCTGTGAACCATAGACATGTGCAGAGAATGGCTGTAGCAGAAATGAAAATGCTAAGATGGATGTGTGGACATACACGTAAAGATCGGATTCGGAATGATGCAATTAGAAAGAAAGTTAGTGTAGCTCCGATCGAGGATAAGATGCGAGAAAACCGCTTAAGATGGTTTGATCATTTGCAAAGAAGGTCAACTGATGCACCGGTTAGGAGATGCGAGTGGTGGGATGTTGAGCCGGCTAAGAGAGGGCGAGGATGACCCAAGAAGTGTTTGAAAGAGACTATACGAAGGGATCTTAGTTTTTTGGATATAAGTCCGAGATTGACCCAAGATAGATCTGAATGGAGGCGAAGAATCCATGTAGCCAACCCTACTTAATTGTGGGAAAAGGCTTTGTTGTTGTTGTTTTATAAATATTTTCCTATACAAACTGAGGCTTACGCCTCGACCGCCTCGAGGCTACGCCTCGCCTCGTCTCCAGGGAAAATACCTCGTTCCGCCTTTCGTTTTTTCAAACCTTAACCCCAACCCAACCCAACCCACTAACCAAACTAGCCTAAGAGACCAGGAAGGTTGTAAAGCTAGAACAGAATTTAACAGATTCAATAGGAATTATACAAGAGTAAATTCATGGGACTCAATAATGCAAAATAATAATAAGAACAATACTAGTAGACACCACAACCTAGTATTCTATTAACTAAGTGAGACCGGTGACTTACATCATGCTCACAATTCATTATTCAAAATACTTATAAGATTATTGTAATGCACCAACATAATATTAATCAGTGATAGTTGGGAAATAAGAATATGAGTATTATAAGGGTAAAATGTGTATGCTCCCTAGGGGGAGCTAACTTAGCTCCCCCGCATTATTTTTCCCAAATTTTTTTATTTTTTTTAAATGCTTCCATGGATTTCCTAAATATATCCCTATATTATGTCACTCAAATTTCGTGCGAAACAGAAACTTCTAAGGTCTCCATCCAGACAGTCATTTTTTAGCAATTCTGAGACCGTTAAAAATGATTGTCTGGATAGAGGTCGTAGGAGTCTCTGTTTCGCACGAAATTTGAATGGTATAATGTAGAGATATAGTAATGAATACTCATGGAAGAAATTTTAAAAAAATAAAAAATATGGGAAAATGGGGCGAGAGGAGCTAAGTTAGCTCCCCCTATAGGGCAGCCCCATTTTTCCCTTATTATAAAGGGTTTGAATAGCATCATACTGTCAAATTTCTAAAACTCTATATATTCAAATCATCATTAAGTTACTACTCATGACCTTATATGAGTATTGATACACAAATGTTAGGATTTGGACAACTTCTCTTTTGAGTCTAACAAATGATTCCTGAAATCATTATGACTACTAATCTCATCAATTGATCTTTTAGATATATCGTACTATCATTATGGAGAAGAGACATTGATTAGATAACTAGATATGTCAAGTTATTCACAGAAGAGATTAAGAGAGGATTGAGAAAACAAATAAGTATGGCAACGACTCAGAAATGATAATTAACATAAACGTTCAGAAAGTCGGTATGCGGTATTCGTTCGGTCAGGCGGTCTGAAACGAGTAAGCGGATATGCGGAAGTATCTGCGGATTATGCGGTTTGCATTATTTTAATTTAAAATTAATTAAAGTAATAAATTGAATTCAAATATTAGAAATTTATGTTTTGAAAAAATAACAATAGATGAAATATATGCATAGACTTTTTAGTACGACATGATTTCAGAGAAAGCTTTTAAAAAAGTGACCATTTTAAATAAAAGAGTGAATCACAAAAAAAAATGAAAGTGAAATTTGTTGGCATACTTACTATAGAATGAAAATACAACAACAACAACAAAGCCTTTTCCCACAATTAAGTATGGTCGGCTACATGGATTCTTCGCCTCCATTCAGATCTATTTTGGGTCAATCCCGAGCTTATATCTACAAAACTAAGATCCCTTCATATGATCTCTTTCCAACACTTCTTGGGCCATCCTCGCCCTCTCTTAGCCGGCTCCACTTCCCAACACTCGCATCTCCTAACTGGTGCATCAGCTGATCTTCTTTGCAAATGTCCAAATCATCTTAAGCAGTTTTTTCGCATCTTATCCTCGATCGGAGCTACACCAACTTTCTTTCTGATTGCATCATTCCGAATCCAATCTTTACGTGCGTGTCCATACATCCACCTTAGCATTTTCATTTCTACTACACTCATTCTCCGCACATGTCTATGGTTCACAGGCCAACATTCAGATCCATAAAGCATAGAAGGTCGCACGGCTGCTTTGTAAAACTTTCCTTTAATTTTTAAAAGAATTTTCTTATCACAAAGAACAACAAAGGCTCCTCTCCACTTTAGCCAGCCTACATTTATTCTATTAGTAACATCTCCATCAATTTCCCCATCATGTTGCAGAATAGATCCCAGATATCTAAAGGAATCTCTCTTGAAAGTTACCGTCACCAATCTTCACCTCGATTCCTTCATCATTGCTTCCATCAAAGGTGCACTCCATATATTCCGGCTTAGCCCTACTTATACGAAATCCTTTAGTTTCCAATTCATGTATCCAGACCTCAAGCTTCTCATTTACTCCGTCTTTAGCCTCGTCAATTAACACAATATCATCAGCAAATAACATACACCAAAGTAACTCATCTTGAATGTGACTTGTCAACTCGTCCATAATCAAAGTAAAAAAGAAAAGGACTCAAAGCAGAACCATGATGTAAACCAATGTTGATGTCAAAATATCTAGTCTTCCCATACGGGGTCCTTACACAAGATAAAGCCCTATCATACATATCCTTTATGAGGTTAATGTATAGGACGGGTACTTGTCTCTTCTCCAAAACTCCCCACAATATCTATCGTGGGACAAAATCATAAGCCTTCTCCAAATCAATAAAGATCATATAAAGGTTCTTCCTTTTAGCTCTATAAATCTCCATAGTTCTCCTCAGCAAATGGATGGCTTCAATCGTTGAGCAACCTGGTATGAATCCGAAATGGTTTTCTTTTACGTTGGAAACTTGCCTCAACCTTCTTTCGATCACACGTTCTCAAATTTTCATATTGTGACTCATCAGCTTGATTCCTTTATAATTTGAACAATTTTGAATGTCTCCTTTATTCTTATAAAGAGGCACCACGATACTCCTCCTCCAATCTTCAGACATTTTCTTGCTTCGCCAAATAACATTGAATAGATTCGTTAGCCAAGTCAAACGACGCTCACCTAAAACTCTCCATACTTCTGCAGAGATGTCATCCGGTCATACACCTTTCCCAGGTCTCATAACCTTCAAAGCTTCCTCTACTTCCTTTCTTTGTATCCATCTATAGCTTGCACGATTCAAGTAACTTTCACTACTAGCTAGATCACCCAAAGTGTTCTCTCTATTTCCTTCCACAATGAAAAGTTTATGGAAGTATTGCTCCCATCTAGTCTTTATATCCTTTTGAGTAACAAGCACATGACCTTCCTCATCCTTAATGCATCTCACTTGCGAAAGGTCTTTGGTCTTTCTTTCTCTTGCTTTGGTCATCCTGAATATATCCTTCTGTCCCTCCTTAGAGTCGAGATTTTTATACAAAACTTTATAAACTTTTGACTTAGCTTCGCTTACAGTCTTCTTTGCTTCCTTCTTCGTTATTTTGTAGTTTGTGACAGTTTCCTTTGTTCTATCCTTAAACATAACTTTAAAGCAAGCTCTTTTTATTTTTACCTTCTCTTGCATTCCTTCACTCCACCACAAAGCCTCATTTTGACCTGGAGCTCCTCCCTTTGACTTGCCTAGCATTTCTTTGGCTACCTTTCGGATACAAGATGATACTGTCTCCCACGTCTCGTTTGCACTACCATTACAATCTCAAGATAAGTCTTCTAAAACCTTCTCCCTGGAGCTCGCTTACTTTAGTGGAAGATTCCACCATCTAATTCTAGTTATCTTAGAAGCCCTTCTTTTCTTTACCAGCCCTTTCATTTGTACATCCAAGACTAACAAGCGATGTTGGATTGTCAAACTCTCTCCTGGAATTACTTTGCAGTCTTTACAACACAACCGATCTCGTCTCCTCAATGCAAAGTAATATATATGTGTTCTACTTGGCCCACTCTTATGAGTAATTAAATGTTCCTCCCTCTTCTTTAAGAGAGTGTTTGCTATGAGAAGATCATATGCTGTTACATAATCCAGGATGGTTTTTCCCTCTTCATTTCTATCCCCAAAACCATGTCCTCCATGTACACTAGCATACCCTGAAGCATCTTTTCCCACATGTTCATTAAGATCTCCACCGATGCAAATCATCTCTTTGTGGGATTCCTTGTAGACTCTTATCCAAATCCTTCCAAAAAGCTTGTTTAGTTCTTTCATCTAAACCAATTTGCGGTGCATAAACTGAGATGATATTCAGAATTTCTTCTTCAAGCACCAATTTTAGCAAAATGATTCGATCCCCGAATTTTTTCACCTCAACCACACAATCCTTCAAATCTTTATGAACAACTACTCCAACACCGTTTCTACCATTACCTTTACCTGAATACCAAAGTTTAAAGCCCGCCTTCTCAATCTCTCTTGCTTTCTCTCCAACCCATTTCGTCTCTTGAAGACATAATATATGAATCTTCCTTCTTTTCATCGTATCCACTATCTCCATCAACTTTCCAGTTAAAGTGCTAATATTCCAACTACCAATCCGCAACTTCCGTTGCAATCTCTTTTGGACTAACTTCTTTACTCGCATACGTCCATTATGCGAGAACCCTTATAAATTTTAAACTGCATCCAGGCGGTGATGCAACAAAACTAACTTAATTACCTGCATGCATTCCTCATGCGAGAACCCTTGCAAATTTTGAACTACATCCAGGATGCGATGTAGCGGCCCTTGTCAATTTTTCATTGCATTCGGGCGATGCAACGTGTCGCAAGTAGGGAACGTCCCAACGAAATATGTATGTCTGTTTAAATCCATGTTGAAAAGATCTGATTGTCATGAGGCAACTTCTTAAATATTATTTTTGTTAGAAAAAAAAGCACTATTTAGGAAGTTGTCTCTGACTGTTTTACGCTGGTTGTCAGCTACCTAACGCAACCCTCCTCATTTACCCGGGCTCGGGACCATGGTTGAGTTGAAAATATAAATCATAGATTCATTTGTTATGTTTCTATAGGAATTAACTAAATGAAAATTGGATTGTGAATTAATATAGTTCAATTGATTGAATAACCGGATTCCCTTTTATCTAGCGTTATTGAGATGGCAGCTAGCTAAAGGGGATTTAACGTAATTTTCTATTACGAAATTTCTGAACAATTGAGAAAAGTATTGAATGAAGAAAGCAAACGACTCATAGATATATTTTTCACAAAAGAATCTGTATTTGATTCTAAAATAAAAGTATATTGAATATAAATTAAACAAATGCAGAGAGACGGGAAATGGCATTCATAGAAATTAAATAAAAATCTTCTATTTAAATAAAAAATAAAAATTTATTCTTTACAAACAACGACATAACAATCTTTTCTAATAAACAATTAGTAACATTTATTTTAAATAAAAAATGAAAAATTATTTTTTACAAACAAAATAAAAATCTTTTCCAATAAACAATTAGTAACATTTATTTTTTTTATTGCAGTAGCAGTAGCTACCAGTTCCAGCAACTAAAAGATGAAGCATGTACAAAGGGGCTCTATCCAATAGACGGTTGAGTATGCGACCGCATTTATGGTTCAGTCTGAACACCGATTAATATTATCCCGATCATGGTGACCCTTACATATGTTTGTGCTTGGATGCAGTGACCCTCAATTGGGCGGAGGAAAGGAAGCCCAGCTATGTCAGCAACCGCCAAGTGCGTGGGTCTAAGATCCAGTCCTTTTCACGGTTTTTACACGAGCTCGTTGTGTTTTTATACCTCGTTGGGATCTCGACTTTTGACCAGTTCCGCTTACCCTCTGTTTTAGGGTACCTAGGCTGCAGGGCCCTTGGTTTTAGTTTTTCTCACAAGCCCGTTAGCCCATACTGATCGGGTCGATTTCTAGAGTGACTTTTCCGGAGAGTCTTTCTCACTCGTCTCAGTGGCGTGGTTTTGGAGTAGACATATCCATTTATTGGACAGCATTTCTATTTAGAGGACGAGACGGAAGGACCTCTTAGAAGGCTACCTCACCGCTTGAGTTTTGTCTACCATTCCGCCAACATGCTTGGCAATGATTACAGTTGAGTTTGGCTAAGAGATGAGATCAATTATAATTGAGTTTGGCTAGTGTTGAGATCAATCACAATCAACTTTGATTAGAGTAAAGATCAGTTACAGATGAATTGACTACAGTTGAGATTGGTAAGTAATCATCATTTATCATCAATCATCAATAACCGACAAGTAATCGAATCTCAAAATTTCTATTATGAGTGATAAGAGAAGTTAGTGGATGTGTTGGGAACTTAGTTAGAATGCATTAAACTCTACCGCATGACTACGGAGGCACCTCAACCCTAAGATACTCTTCACGCCTTAGAGTTATGGTGTTATGTCACACTCATACCAATACTACATACTTAGAATCAAAAATCAGATCAGAACATCATCATCTCCTTTTCATGATGCATAAATATGATTTCTGAATGACAAGAAAATAACATATACATATTATAACGTCTCGGGCTTAGGTCTCCAGTCCGTTATCGAGGAAAACTGGCACTGACAACTTTGTTAGATTCGAGCCCAAATTGCACCCATTGACAACCACCTAGAATGCTTAAGCCTAAGTTGTCAAGTAGTAATCCCCGTCACTTATAACCCACCCTCACACTTTGTGAGTTTTAGATGTGGGACTATTTTTGGAGGTATGAGTGTTACAACCTCCCCTACTTATATTTACAACGTCCTCGTTACGACATGGCTCATCACTTTATTCTCAGTGCCAGAGGCGGTTGCACGCTCCGGGTAGCCATTTCCTCTTATCTCTTTGTAGGGGTGGCTCCACCTCTCGAGTAACATTTCCACTATCATAGGAAAATTGGCTTTGACACCATTTGTAACAACCCGAGCTTAGGTCCTCGATCTGTTAGCGAGGAAAACTGGCCCTGACAACTTGTTGAGTTCGAGTCCAAATGGATCCATTGAAAACCACCCAAAATTCTTAAGCCCAAGTTGTCAGGAAGTAATCCCCATCACTTATAACCCACTCTTCGAAGACATCTGATAAAATTGGAACAATACAGAGAATATTAGCATGGCCCCTGCGCAAGGATGACACGCATAAATAGGGAAATGGTATCAGAGCGAGTTCCCTCTGATAGTGGAAAGGGTTATCCGAAGGGACCTAAGTCGGGGGCGTGCAGCCGCCACTGTCACTGGAAATAAGTGATGAGCCATGTTGCAACGAATACGTTGCGAATATAAGTGGCGGAGGTTGTAACACCCATACCCGTAAAGATAGTACCACATCTAAAACTCACAAAATATGAGAGTAGATTATAAGTGGTGAGGACTACTACTTGACAACTTGAGCTTAAGCATTTTGGGTGGTTGTCAATGGATCCATTTGGACTCGAACTCAACAAGTTTTCAGGGTCGATTTTCCTCAATAACGGACGGGGGACCTAAGTCTGGATTATTACACATATGGAACGTCAACTAATACATGTATATATATGACAGGTTATGGGGCAATAGGTAATTATGGGAAATACATAAATAACAATTTGAAAACCATTTACCTCGCAAATAGTTTATAAATTTTAAATATCATTATCCTTTTACTTATTTCTTTTGAACACATTAAAGTCTTGTTATTATTTAATATGTTGGGATGTACGCAACAACCGTTGACGTCCTTTTGTTCTTTGGACGCTTGGCAGGAAAAAAACATGTGTCACAATAACAGATTGATGATCCCGAGCATGCGCCGCTATACCAGACGATACAGTTATTACAGTTTTTGGTTCAGTTTTTGTAATAATGCTTTCTTTCTTTTCCATACATTTTGGGATACATGCATACACTGTCACAGCTTATTTTGTTACATGTTACATATATATATGGAAATTAATGAAATGCATATTGGTGGCACTTCTTGTTGTTGGCTCCGTGGTTGTTTATGTTGATTCTGAATGTCATTCCAAATTTCAAAACGTGAAAACTTTTCCCTCAATTTAATTATCTAATGTGACCATTATTGAATGCTATATTGCGATGTCGTGTAAACGAGTACCCGAATCCAAGAGCGTCGCATACTCCAAACACGGATTCCCACCAACATCTTATGTTGCAGAGTAGAGTCAGACTGCTCATGATCTCACCGATCATTGCTACGATGATTTTGTTGCATGCCTGAAAGATATCGTGGATCCAACCACTAGATCTTCTAACACCGATCCATCAGACGTTGCAGCCTCTACCACTACTAGTAGCTTAGGTATTATTAAGGATGCAAACAGTTATGAATATATATGTATTCGATCCGTCACCGTATCTATTTTATACATATTTTGATATCCGTATTCGTATTCGTTTTAAAATGGATAAGAATATGGATATCATTTTGATATCCGCATCTGTAATCCGTATATCCATTTTCGTGTATAAATATAGACATAGATTTATTTTTAACCATATATAACATAATTACATACCTTCTTTTACCATATTTGTATAATTTTATGGTACAGACACAATTAGCAAAATTTATATCATGAGTTTCCCATCCAATTCGTATATATTTAAGTCGATTTTATAGAGTATTTCTAGCATTACTCGTATGCGATCAGCATATGTTTTCATCTATATCTGTTTTTAAGGATATGGTAAGATGATTTTAATATCCGTCAATATCTGTATCTGCATCCATATTCGTATTCAAAAATGGATAAAGATACAGTAATACCTATATATGTATATGTATCTGTATCCACCCATTTGCATCCCTATGTAATACTAATGCATTTACTGGTCGCTCTCGATCAGATCCTTCAAAGTGGATAATGGATTCCGGAGCATAGCACCATCTCTTTGAAGATAGATTGCAGTTTGGTACGTACAGTCCAGCACAACCATGTAGATTGGTAGTGATTGTTGATGGGACTCAGTCCTTAATTATTGGACAGGAGGAGGTTCAATTGACATCCTCCATACACTTGCATAATGTTCTTCATGCACCCGCCTTTTTCATGAATTTACTGGCTACTAGTCGGATTACAAAAGATTTACAATGTCATACTATATTTGACCTAGTTCAATTGTTTTTCATAATATACTCACGGGATAAGGTGATTGGATGTGGTCGTGAATATGGAGGGCTACACAAGTTGTCCCAGTCTCCATATGCTGGTTCCACTTCCCTTTCTGCAGGTTCCATTTTCCCCTACACGTGGCATCTCATATTTGACCACCTATCGATGTAGAAAATTTGTCGCATCATACCTGACGTCTCTATCGAGTCCAATTTCCAGCGTGAGTCATGTGAACTTGGAAAGCATCATCGGTCCAGCTTTCCAAGTCATCAAGGACAGAATAGTCATGGTATGATTGAATTATTTCATCTGGATATGCGGGATCCAAGTCATGTACCTGATCATCAGGGACACATGTATTATCTTATTTGTGTTGATGATTTTTCCAGACTGTCATGGATCTTTCTTTTGAAGCAAAAGTTTAAGGCGAGTACTATTATTTGAAATTGTGGTTGAAATCAAAAATATTTTCTCAGCCTTAATAAAAGACGTTCGTTTGGATAATGAGCTTGAGTTTTGTACTACAAATTCATCAAACTTCTTGTCCTTATATGTCTCAACAGAATGGTGTGACAGAACGCAAACACCGACATTTTCTATATAACACCAAGACTCTCCACATACAGAGTCAGGCATTACATTCTTTTTGGGGTGATGCTATGATGACAGCTTGTTATCTCATAAAGATGTCCTCCACAGTCTTGGGTGAAAAGGCACCATTTGGTCTTGTTTTTCCTGATAAAAACCCCTTTTCTCTTACCCCATGAGTATTTAGATGTGTGGCATTTGTCCATATCCTACGTCCTGGTCATGACGAGCCCGCTCGTCGAGCTGTCAAATGTATATTTGTAGGTTACTCCCGCATTCAGAAGGGTTATCGGTGTTTTGGTCATGTACAGGAGCAGTACTATGTTAGAGCTGATGTCACATTCTTTGAGTCCACCATGTACTCTCCTACAGGTGATAGGATGAGTCACTCTGAGTCAATGTTGTAAAAGTCGCCCGACTGGCCCGACTAGTAGGTCCGACTAGTCTAGTCAGTGGGGTGGCCGACCGAGCACCGACTAATTCTGACTAGGTACACTAATCGACCAATTTATGCTTGGAGATATCATATTTTTTAATGTTTTACTTTTTTATAAGCAAACTTATTATAATATGTTTAATGTTTTATTTAAATTCAATCATTTCTTTTATTTGATTGTGTTAGTATAAAAATGTACAAAATCTATGTAAATATATGTATAAAAATAAGTTAGGTATTTAAAATAATTGTAAAATTCAAAGCCGATTAAAATCCAACTAAATCCGATTAGTTGCTCGTCTGCCGATTAATCCTTAGTCAGTAATCCAACCGACCGAGTACCGACTACCGACTTTTGCAACATTGCTCTGAGTTTAAGGTGTCATTATTCTCCCATATCCACCTACACATATACCCAGCATGCACTCCATGTTCCAACACCTTCCCCAGCATCCATCACGTCCCAAGTAAATTCCGAAAACTTCATTTTGACTAATGGAACTAGTGGTGTGTATGATGTACAGGATGAGCATGCAGATATACAGGTTGATCTAGAACCACCAACAGAGTGATTTAGGGTGGTACATTGCCTTGCGGAAAGGCAAACGTTCTTGTACATGATATCCAATGGCAAGTCAGGTATCTCTAGAGCGGCTTTCACTAGACATCCAAAAATTTATTGTGGGATTATCCGTTGTTGAAATTCCACACACATCATGATACACTCAAGGTAAGCGAACGGTGTCTAGCCATGGAAGAAGAGACCCGTTTTACAGCCTCGTGACACGTGGAGTACTGTTACAACTACTGCATGTGTGTTTGTTGTAGGATGTTGGATGCAAGTGGGTATTCACTATGAAGCATCGAGCAGATGGCATCATTGATCGCTATAAGGCACGACTCGTAGCCTGTGGGTTCACCCAAACCTATGAAGTGGACTATCAGGACACTTTCTCTATTGTAGCTTGGCACTCAACTATTTAGGTTGTTCTCTTTGTCACTATCACACGGGACTGGCATATATACTAACTTGATGTACCAAATGTCTTCCTCTATGGTGATCTTCAGGAGGAAGTCTACATGCAGCAGCCACCTAGGTTCGCCGCTGAAGGGGGTCTTAGAAGGTGTGCAGACTTCATAAGGCGATCTATGGCTTTAAGCAGAGTCCGAGAGTATGGTTTCAGAAGCTATCAGATGTGATGGAACATAACGAGTTTGTGAGATCCATTGCTGAACACTCCTTGTTTGTTCAGAAGTCCCAAAAGGGAACCATTGTTATATTGTTATATGCCAATGACATCATCATTACATGGGATAATACACAGAGGATTCCAACAGCTAAGTCTTTCCTAGGTCAGCAATTTGTGATCAAGGACCTTGGAAATCTATGATACTTCTGTGGATTGGAGTTCGTCAGGAACCAACGAGGTCTTGTAATGACCTAGAGGAAGTATGTTACAGATCTCCTATCAAAAACATATATGACAGATTGCAAGCCAGCCACTACTCCCATGGACCCAAGCATGAAGTTCTATGATGACGACACTGATGAGGTCGACAAGAGGAGATACATGGAGCTAGTAGGGAAGTTGTTATATGTGACAATCACAGGTCGGGCATATCCTTTGTAGTAAGCTAAGTGAGTCAATTCATGGAGCAGCCAAGACAGACCTATATAGATGTAATCCATATGATTTTGAGGTATATGAAGACCTCACCTGGAAGGTCGTATCGGTATCGATATCATGTCGATATGATATTTCGAAGATATATCGCCGAAATATCGCATACATCTTCGAAATACCACCCCATATTGATGCACTTTTGTTAAGGAAATGCTTGAAAAGGAGGACATATCGGCATATCGATACTGATATCGGTCTCATCTCGATATCGATATGTCGACGATATATCGCCGATATATCGCGATATTTCCTTCTGTGGCAACCAACAAGCCCATGCCATCCAAGCCCCTCTAGAAAACATACGAAATTGACCATCAATAAGACAACTCAAACTCAAATTGTAGAATATTCGCTACTCTAATTAAATAGTATCCCTCTATAACAGCCCACCAAATCGAGAGATCTATATATCCGGTCATTATCAGCCCAAGCACTAACTTTCGCAGGTTGTCATCCAAACTGATAAGCTTCGCCTCCTGATCATAAACCAAAATTGTGATGATAGATTTTTTGTAAAGAAAGTCTATACGATTATCTGTGGGAATGTGGTGTTTGACCTCATGGGATGCACCTCAATTGTCGGTGTTGGAAGAAAAGAGCAATCCATTTATTCCATTATCCATAGAACCCCAGACTCTCTTATATAGAGAGGTCCCATGGGTAAATTACATAAGATGATATCAGGAAAATAAAAATAGAACAAGCAATACACCGACTACATAATTATCTCTACACTCTCCCTCAAGATGGAGCATAGATATCAATCATGCTCAGCTTGAAAGAAGATTTCTGGAATGGTCCTCCGAGCAATGGCTTGGTGAAGATGTCGACAGTCTGCTCACCTGAACTAACATGTGAAGTAGAAATCAGGCCCTTCTGGATCATATCTCTATTGTAGTGGCGGACTACCTCAATATATTTTGTTCTTCATGAAAGGCTGGATTATTGGCAATGAACAAAACAGCTTGATTGTCACACTGTAGCTGCATGGGTAGAGGTACATCTATATGCAAGTCTTCTAGTACAGCTCGAACCCACATCATCTCCATGCTTTCTTGTGTCATGGCCCTATATTCAGATTCAGCACTAGATCTAGACACAACAGTTTGTTTCGTGTTTTTCCAAGAAACCAGAGATCTGCCCACAAAAGTGCAAAGCATGAAGTCGACTTGAGATCCTTAGGACATTCTGCATAGTCTGCATCTGCATATGCCGAAATAGATAAATCTGTATTCTTTCTAAACAGCAATCATGAGCCTAAAGAAGACTTTAGATACCTTAGTATCACATATATGGCATCCATATGTATCTGTCTTGGCTGCCCTATGAATTGGCTCACTCGACTTACAGCAAGGGCTATATCAGGTTGAGTTATAGTGATGTAAAGAAGCTTACCCACCAGTTCTCTATATCTTCTCCTGTCGACCTCCTCAGTATCGTTATCATATAATTTCATACTCGGATCCATAAGAGTACTCGAGGGTCTACATCCAACCATGCCCGTTTCAACCAACAAATCTGTAATATATTTCCTTTAGGTCATCACAAGACCCTGTGCATTCCTGGCAAACTCCAGCCCCAGATTGAATCGTAGGATACCAAGATCCTTCGTAACAAACTGACAGCTCAAAAATGCTTTTGCCATCTCTATCCCCTGAGCATCATATCCTGTAACCAGAATAATATCAACATATACCAGATGACAACCGTACCTCTAGAAGTCTTCTGAATGAACAACAAGTGATCTGCATTTGATCTTTTGAATCCATGTCATTCAATTAGATGGGAAAGCTTCTGAACCACGTCCTTGGGCTTTGTTTAAGACCATATATCGCCTTGTGAAGTCTACACACCATATGATTCTCCCCCTCACAACAAACTCCGGTGGTTGTTGCATGTGGACTTCTTCCTGCAGATCGTCATACAAGAATGCATTCTTGACATCAAGTTGAAATATGGACCAATCACATACCATAGCAACAGATAGAAGAATGTGAAGAATAGAGTGACGAGCCACGGGAGAGAATGTATCCATATAATCCACACCATATGTTTGAGTGAAGCCTCTCGCTACTAACCTTGCCTTGTACCTGTCAAGGCTCCCATCTGCGTGTTACTTTATTGTGAATACCCCATTTGCAGCTAAACACCGACAGTCTATTTTCATAGCATCCTGATAATTCCGCGGTATCTTCACGGAAGACAAAGCCACAGCAAATCTCTGGAAGTATACTGTGAGATAGTGAAAGGAAAACTGGGAAGCAAGGGGATAAGACGCACAAGTACTTTTCTGCTTCCGGATAGCAATAGGGACATCAAGATCACCATCCACTGTACTCGTCGACTCTAGCACAGGCACACTATCCGACCCATCGTTAGTAATAGCATCGGAACATACCTGAGACGTGATGGATGATTGATGTGTAGCCTGAGTAGGACCTGACCGACGTGTATAGTATTTAGGTAATGGCATGATAGGCTGTTGTTGTTGTGGTGGTGGTGGTGGTGGTGATGGGGATGACGTTGGTGTGACGACCGAGACAGGAATGGACAAAGATGGACTCAAACTAGGAGGAGGAGGAGGAGGAACATAGACGTCAGCATTAGATGTGGAGGAGGCCAACCTATCACCTGCAGGGGAGAAGTACATAACTGGCTCAAAAAATGTAACATCATCACTGACGAAATATTTCCTATTTACAGGATCATAACAACGGTACCCTTCTGAGTTCGAGAGCAACCCACAAAGACACACTTGACAGCTCTAGGTGAGAATTTGTCAAGTCCAGTAGAACTGGTGAACAAAAGCAACAGCACCAAAGACACGAGGGGTAATAGAAAATAATTCCTTCTCTGGAAAAATAACATAAAGAGGAATTTTCTCATCGAGAACGGAGGACAGCATGAAGGTAGCAGGCCATAAGAATAGCATCCCCCCAAAAAGAGATAGGCACACGAATCTAGATAAGCAGGGTTCAAGTAATATCAAGGAGATGATGATGTTTCCGCTTTGCCACTTCATTCTGTTGAGATGTATAAGCACAGGTGGTTTGATAAATAATACCTTTGGATGAGAAGAAATTGGAGAGAGAGCGAGTGCAAAATTCCAT
The DNA here is from genome assembly GCA_037367405.1 of Ottelia alismoides. Taxonomy (NCBI): domain Eukaryota; kingdom Viridiplantae; phylum Streptophyta; class Magnoliopsida; order Alismatales; family Hydrocharitaceae; genus Ottelia; species Ottelia alismoides. The sequence goes on from JAZKJV010010688.1 coordinate 922,945, forward strand.
TATCCGTCCCAACATATTTGACATGAGAGGAAAAAACATTCTGCACTTCAATTATAAGATTTTTAATAACATCCCCTACTTCAGATTTATTCTTTAATAGAAATACCCACGATACACGAGAGAAGTCATCAACTACGACAAGATAGAACATGTGTCCCTGATGATCGGGAACACGACTCAGACCCCAAATATCAACATGAAATAGTTCAAACGGAGAGCTACTTCTCAGACACTGATGACCAGGGAAGCTAGCTCGATGGTGCTTTCCCAAATGACATGTTTCACACTGAAAAGAAGAACTTGGAGAAATCTGAGGCAAGAGATGATGCGTCTTCTGAAGCGGGAGGTGACCAAAGCGTAGATGCCAGGTGTACAAAGAGACTGATCCGGCTGAGTAGGAAAAGACGCCAGCATAGGAATTCCGGACTAGACGATAGAAATCATCCTGCTCAGAGCCATAACCAAGCAGCCTACCCGTTAGTATGTCCTGAAAAATAAGAGAAGATGGGTCAAATATAGCATGACGGTGCAAATCCTTCGTAATCTGACTAATAGACAGTAGATTCATGGAAAATCAGGGGCATGAGGAACATTCTGTAAATGCATGGATGGTGATAAGGTAATCTCCCCCTGTCCAACGAAGGGGGAATGAGTCCAATCAACTATGATCACTGACCGTCCTGGTGGAATGTCTCTGTATGACTTAAGTTTATCTCTGTAGCGACAGAGATGATGGGTTGCGTCGGAGTCCATAGTCCAATCTAAGATATTATGACAGGATGTAAAAGCAGAAGCACTACCTGAGGTGCTAGCAGAGGTAGAAGTACTAGCAGAGATGCTGAAGCAGCAATATCTGAAGAACCTCCTGGAGAATTTGTAGATGTTTGAGGTATAATATCGCGCAATTGTGCCACAAGCTCCTCAAACCTGTGATCTGAAGTGGGTGCCGACGGAGATGCAACATACTCAGCTACGCACGCCGATGCTAGAAACCCATGCTTAGAATAGCATGTATCCTCAGAGTGACCTGTGCAATGGCAGAAAGTCCATGGTTGGTGAAAACGACCTCCTCGACCACGAGGTCCACGTCCACGGAATGAAAACTGGCCGTCTCTCCCTCACGACACAGCCATCGCCGAAAGTGGTGGAGTAGAAGTACTGGAAGAGACAGAGATGCAGCTAAGCCTCCGGTAAACTTCCTCCATAGGAGGAATGGTAGCATCGGCAAGTATCTGAGATCGGACTGCATCATACTCAGGATCAAGTGTCACGAGCAATACCCCTATCATGGTAGCATTTCGGAAAGTCTTCTGCTGCTCGGGGGTACCCGTGAGAGGTATAGTACTGTAGGGTTTCTCAAACATCCCCTGAAGGGATATATATAAGGAATGTAGTGGCTGACCATTCTGCTTCATGATGAATATGTCATGCTGGAGCTGTAACATCTTTGTTTCATTTCACACCTCCGAATAAGTGGTCGCCAGGATGTCCCACATCGCCTTAGCAGTGGGTTGATGGAGAACATCATTTGCAATCTCCATCGTCAACATGCCTAAGAGCCAGACCTTGACATATGAATCATCAGCCTCCCATGAGGCATAGATCCCAGTCTTCGTTGTCGGTTCTTCCTCGGTAAGAATGTGCTTCTTACTGTTCGATTTCATGAGGCTCATGAACTGCATCGTCCAAAGCTCATAATTCGTCCCATCCATCTTGACTATTGGCGTGGGACCTTTGAACGCACCTATGGAGGGCATATCTACTTTGTTCTCTAACAAGACGTTGAAGGCGAAGAACTAGGATCCGTAGACCAAACGAGAATTGTCTACATAAACTGAACAGGATTTGAGTGCATATGTCGACGTTATACACTCAAATCCATGGAGAGAGAGAAGCCGATGGAGGAGGAGAAGTCAGCATCGAAGAGAGAGGTCGGCGGTGTAGGGCCCCTATGGTGGAGAGGCCGGCAATGAAGAGATAACCCAGCAATGGAGAAATCGGTGGTGGAGGATACCCCTGGCGGTGAAGGGCTCGGCGCCGGGAGAAGGGGAGGGCGTGGTGGCGGTGCCCTGGTAAAAGGAGAGGGGAGGGGTGGGTCGACAGCGGCGGCGAGAGAGGAGGGAGGCGACGGTGGAAGGGTTAGGGTTTTAGGGTTAGGATTTTGGCTCTGATACCATGTTAGAAGAAAAGAGCAATCGGTTTATTCCATAGAACCCTAGGCTCTCTTATATAGAGAGGTCCCATGGGTAAATTACATAAGAGGATATCAGGAAAATAAAAATAAAACAAACAATACACCGACTACATAATTATCTCTGCAGTCGGAGGAGACAAAAGGCCCCAATTTGTGTCAAAGCATTCCTATGGCTCTTGAGAATTGAGACGTGAGTGAGCGATGACTAGTTTGTGACATGTCAGATTTTTCCAAGGTATTATTGCTTCTTGTGCGCGTGGTTTGGTTGCAGTGGAGGATGTAGATTGCCTCTTCTTTAGTTGCATGAAATTTAAGGAGGTTTGAGGCATGGTTGTTGTGGCATGGATTACTTCTAATGATACTTCAAGCTTTTTGGACCTTCATAGGTGCAGATGAAGGGCTTTGAAAGGGAAAAAACCTTGATTCTAGCATTGTTATGGACCCTTTGGATGGTTAGAAATGGAGTGCTTTTTCCATCGTGAGAGATTTTACCAGAGAATGTCATTAGGGTCCTTGCAGCTTTATGGTCTTTTTAAAGATTTTTTTCAACTATATGGTTTTGTAACATTGTACTTTCAATCCTATGAATAAATGATATTTTTTGGGTGCAAGTATTTTAGATGGACGCCATTTTCCTTTCCAAGCAAATATTCTGTGAAATGTCCACACAAACCATCATCTCCTTTAGTTGTAATGTAGATCATCTCCACCTCTCAAGTCTCCTTAGCCTCCATAACAAATGAGGCATCCACTCCCCCATCTATGAATTCTAAATCACAAATATGTCACCCTGCCTCCTCAATTTGCATGCAACTTAAAGTGTTTGCTGAGAATCAAATAATATTTGGGAGTAATAAAACTTCATGGTTATGCATGCAACTACGTATTGACATATCCATATCAAATCAGTTATCGTATCCATTTTATGTCAATTTCAGCATGTGTGTCCATATCCATTTATAAATAGATACAATATGGATCTCACTTTAATTTTCCTAAATATGTGTTTGTATTATTTTTCTCAAAATATATGTCTACATACCTTAAAATATAAAATTCATTGAATATGGATCTCACTTTAAATTTCACAAATATATGTATATATATCGTTTCTCTCTCTCTCTCTCTCTCTCTCTATATATATATATATATCTTAAAATATAAATATCATTTAAATTTTATTTATAATTATCTATAATAGTTTATGTCTTTTCTAACCATATTTGATTTAATTGTTGGAAATATATGCAAACGTTGTATTTGCATCATATGTAAGCAAGCATTAGATACATATTTAAACTGAATTATGATTTTTTTCCCTCTATGATCCATGTCTGATCAGTATATATTCAATATGTCTATCCATTTTCAAGGATATGCTAACACATTGTTCATATGCGTCGATATCCATATTTGTATTCGTCTTTAAAATGGAGAACTGGTAACACCTATGGCTATACTTGTACCCAGAATCCGTTATCATCCAGATTGTGGATACATGCATTGTGTAGCTAGGAGATCATTTGCTAATAGTTTATTATAGATATTTGTTTTGTAATTGAATGAGCTGACTGTTCATTATTAATTACATCTCAAAAAAACCGATATTTTTCAAAGAAAAATTATTGGATAGTATACTCAAGAATGAAGAAAGCTTCCATCTAAAAAAAGAATGAAGAAAGTTTGAAATGAGATTAACGATATAGATGAAGGGATGACAGACAAAATTATGATGTTTAAATCAGTGTTCACAGAAGAGATTTCTTTGTTGTTAGAGGTATCACAGAAGAGAGTTGTATAAATTTACCAAATGACCACAAGGAAAATTCAGAAAAAAAAGGGATTATGGTATAATGACAAGAGTTGACGATTCCAAAAGATATATTGCAGAATAGGGAAAGTGATTCGAGGTCATGATATATAGAGAGGAAAGGAAGTAGACAATTTAAGAAGGAAAATGCACTGGTAGCATGGAACTTTTAAAGAGAATGTGCAAATATGAACATGGCAAGTGGACCATGTCAAGCTACATGACGTAGGAGTAGACACTTGCAGATGATGAGGAATCAAAGGCAGGTAAAATAATAAGCACAAAGACAATTGGAAGTTATATAGCATTCCCCATATTTTCCTCTCATGTATTCGACGCCGCTTTAGGGGCATTTTTGAGATCCTTGATATATGATATAAAGTACAAAAATCAAAGTATTAAATATCCTAACAACTCCCGACTACTTATAACCATTAATAATAGCCAAATTGAAATGATAATTGCCTTAATAATTGAAATGATAAATGCCTTAACCTCACAACAAAAAATTAACTGATTATAAAAAGAAACTAGGCTCTAATAAAACAAAATAAAGAGTAATATTTTATAATCCAAATTGTACCCGTTGCAGTTACTGCAAATGCTCCCAACATCACAAAGATGGTTGAAGATATTTTTTAATATGATTATAATATAAAAACAATAAAAAAATTTCTCCAAAAAATCAGTCCTACATCGGAAAGCATGCCAACACCAGCAACCACATCAAAGGGGTCAGGCCCACAATCAACACTGTTGCATGAGATGGGCCCGAAAAGACCAAATGCATCGAACCCAAAATAGTTTCATATCTTAAGTTTGAAGAAACTGACCTTATTTAAAGTTCGAACTGCAGCAAATCGGAGAACTGGCTTGGAGGAACTTAAGAAAAGCTGTAGAACGGTAATGGCAGGGGTCAATTCCCTACTGGTTACACCAGTCAGCTCAGTTATTGCTCGTGCAGCTTCAAATATCACCATCTCAGCTTTATGCCGCAGGCAAGCCTCCAAGAAATCAAAAAATGGCCGGTCCCCAGTTTGTGTGTTAAGACTCGACTCTCTGATAACCTAACAGAGAACATTTGATACAAATTTAAATTTTAATGGATAGCCATACAAAATTGCAAAACAATGATGATACCTGGCTTGTATACCGAATCAAAAGGCACTGAGCCAAAGGTGAACGAACTGTACCCCTCGTTAGGCTGGTAATTAGCTTGCTAACAGCAAGGCGGTCATTTTGCCTTATCTGAAAGAGTAGACAGTTAGCCAGAAAAATGTGTGGCAGTAGATGATTGTCTTTATAATTTGCCAGAAAAATGTGTCATTCTTCTTGAAAACATACTGTTAAAATTTTCGGATATATCAGCCAAAAATACTCGCACAGATTTTCAAATAAGAATACTAGAGATCACTGTTTCTTCAACTAGAGTTTAGACTGCAAATATTATTGACAGTTTGACTTTCCACCAAAAGCAAAAAAAACCAAAGTCCGTGTCAAGAAATTGGGGCCAAAGATACACGCACATTCATACACATAAAGATACTTATGTTGCAACAATAGTTACAATACCATCCCATCAAAAACAGATAAAAAAATTATATGGGACTTGTGTCATGTAAACATATTCTACATGATGAACACTGCATCAAAGAGAGTTGCTTAACCCACTTTGAGACAGAATGGGACTTGTGTCCTTCTGTAAACATATTCTACATGATGAACACTGCATCAAAGAGTCAGTTACTTAACCCACTTTGACACAGACTGAGCTACATTTGGGTAATCAACAGGACTAAGCAGGTTGGGAATTGATTGGCGAGCAACCCCACTCCCCTCCATCAAAAACATTTTTTCCTCTCAGCACTCCTTACATTGAGTTATTATCAAACTCAAGCACGTCCAAACAAACTACTTTTCTTTAAATAATGACTACTAAATCTTAATAAACTTATCATTATCAAGCACTCGACCCAAATTGATTCGCGAAAATGTTAGGTGATCATTTTGATGTGCATGCATATACTGCTGTAATAGGTGACTCCTCCTAACATGGAAAAAACTAGACTTCTGGATCTCTATTGGAAAAGGTGTGGTATTCCAATTCAGTAAAAAATTCAAAGTAAAAAATATTAATTAACAAAATGCATTCAGTATAAGTCAAATGCACATATTATTTTCGACCTGCACTTTGAAGTGCTGTGATGCGGATTGAAAATCGGCGTCGACGAAATAACAATTTTTTTTGTATGGTGGATTTTTGGTAGAAGAAAAGAGAGGGGTTGAGAAGAAGAACTCGTCTGAAATACGAGAGGTTGTAGGAGGAGAACCGCGGAGATCGCGTGGAGAGAGAGGGAGAAGAGAAAGGAGAGAGATAAATCTCAATATTTCATTAATACTTGACTGAATAAAACATTGGACCCTCATCCCTTTATATAGGTGGGATGATCTTACAAAAATAGCAAATTAATTTAAATTGACAACCAATTTATCCTAATTGGACTCTAACTAATTAACCGACCGAATTTAAAATTAAATCTACGAATAAACGTTGGAGATCACAGGCGATCTCAATTATTTAATTCGAGATACGATAATCTAAATAAACATAAATAAAATTAACTATCATAATTTAAATAAATAAGTGGCCCTATATTTCGGGTCCACGCTGCATCAACTCTCCTCCGCTTTTAAAAATTCGTCTCCCGACGAATTGCTGAATCTGCAGGCTTGGAGGTCGATCCGGCGTGCTCAGTCATTGTCTGGAAGAATAAGTGCGGAGCGAACGGCGGAGTCCATACGCGAGCGTAGATGCCGCGATCGTCGTGGTCGAAGAACATGTGCGACGCGAACGGCGGCGTCTTCTTGATTGTGGTTTCTTCCTTGTGGTGATCGAAGAATTGATGGGGCATGAACAACATGATCTTCGGAGCATCCATAGCGAAGTAATAACACAAGGAGAGGAGGGGAGGAGATGTGTCCAAGGAATGAAGCCATGGGGTCCTTATATAGGGAAAGTCCAAGGCCCTATTCCTATTTGGATAAGGAGGATCCCCCGCTTTCTGATTTGTAGCCCTTTTTTTAAATATTTCGGCCGCCAGGGGTGTGGGTGCAAATTTCGCACCCCCTCATTCTTCTTCACTTTCCTATTCCTTTTGGCTCTTCTACAAATAAGTGGTTCATAGGGTTTTATCTTGCAAATTTTCCCACTCACTTTCCAATCCCACATTCTGTGGGATTCACGATGCGCAACCTTCGGAGTTCCCGTTAGGGCACGCTCGCGTTCCGCACGTATATGACGCAGCCTGAGGCGGCGGGGGTTGGCTGGGGTTTCGCGCGGGAGGCGTGGCACCGTGGGGCGGCGGGGGTCGATCGGGGTTTCGCGCAGGTGGCGCGACGCGGTGGGGAGGCTGTGGCGTTGTGACAGGCGCGCAGGGGGGGGGGGGGGTAGCGGGTCTGGAATGGCAGGGTGTACGCGATAGGCGGGGCGAGGGTATATGGAGGTAGCGGGCGATGTCGGGGGGGAGGGGGTGGAGAAGGCGGCCAGGCGCTAGAAGGCCTCGGGAGTAAGGGGGAGGCGCCGACGGGGGGGAATGGGAGGGTGTACGGGCGCTGGGCGCGGGACAGGGGAGGTGAATCGCTGACGGGAGGGAAAGGGAGGGTGGCGGGCTGTGACCGGGGGCTGTGCTGTAGGGGGGTATGGGGATGACGGAGGGGCTGTTAGGGTGGGGATGACGGCCGCGAGGGCTGGGGAGGGTAGGGGAGTTACCTGGGAAGGCTGGGGTTGTGCCGGGACAGTCGACGGGACCAACGGGACCGCTTCCGGTAGCGCAATCGGTTCTGAAAGGTGCTGGACAGCGGTCGGATTCTCATTCGCCGCAACGTGTTCTTCGTCAAACTTCGCGGCAGCGGCTTCGACGGGTGGAGGCTTTGTTTGGGCGTCGCGGAAGGCCTCAAAGTTAGCAATTAGATCTCGAAACATGGACTGGAAGTTGGTTTGCAAATCACGTATCATGTGCTCCGTCTCCTTATAGCAGGCGTCAATGGTGGCGATGGCTCGTCGTGTTCGTTCGAATGAATGATAGTGTGTCGGCGCACATGTCGATACGGATCGTCAGATCGTGAGGACGATCTGTAGGCCATGCTCTGATACCAAATGATGCGGATTGAAAATCGGCGTCGACAAAATAACAATTTTTTTTGTATGGTAGATTTTTGGTAGAAGAAAAGAGAGGGGTTGAGAAGAAGAACCCGTCTGAAATACGAGAGGTTGTAGGAGGAGAACCGCGGAGATCGTGTGGAGAGAGAGGGAGAAGAGAAAGGAGAGAGATAAATCTCAATATTTCATTAATACTTGACTAAATAAAACATTGGACCCTCATCCCTTTATATGGGAGGGATGATCTTACAAAAATAGCAAATTAATTTAAATTGACAACCAATTTATCCTAATTGGACTCTAACTAATTAACCGACCGAATTTAAAATTAAATCTACGAATAAACGTTGGAGATCACAGGCGATGTCAATTATTTAATTAGAGATATGATAATCTAAATAAACGTAAATAAAATTAACTATCATAATTTAAATAAATAGGTGGCCCTATATTTCGGGTCCACGCTGCATCATGCTGCATTACTATGTATCATTCCAATAACATCAATTGCACTAACACATTTTTACCCTGAACATATTTAGATAATCCAACTTTCCAAACTTGCTTTCAATTCAAGCTTGTCAAAATGTTAAAAACAATTGATGGGAAAAGAGATTGTTCACCAGTTCAACCTACCACTTGTCATGCATTCCCTGAAATAGAAACACCTCTACCCACAGAGCATCCATTTACTACTGCACCCCTCCATATGAAAATACACCCACTAGCCAAACTAGCCCTTGCAAATCTGTTTAACATTTCCTAATGAAACCAAAAGTGCATACCTGATGGAGAAGAGCTAATGCATGAAATTGTACAAGAGCTGCTCTAGACTGAACAGCCTCCTGTACCTCATTGCTCCACCTCTTCACAATCTCAGGATTCGTAGACTGTAATCAGAAGGAACCGGTAAGGCGAATCCAACAGAAAGTCCTCAATCCATGCGAAGGATGTCAACAACAAATTACCTGGAGTAAATGGATGCCACTGACAAGGGCTGCACTAGCCACAACAGGGTTCTTATCAACAATTGCTTGCTTTAAGTACCTTTCAATCTGAGTAAGAAGTGTTCCATCTATTATTCTGCAAAGAACTCTAATAGCATTGGCCCTATACATATCTGTCTTGCTATTCATGTCTTTCATCAACGAGCTGGTGACAATGATGACCTTCAAAATGCAAATTTAGTGAAGCCCGCAAAATAATACTTGCATAAATAAGGCCGAGCAAACATTTAGAAACAATAGCTCGCAACTCCTGACCTCGTCAGATGAGGGTGATATCTCCTTAATCATCAAATACACCAACCTCCTCAAACTTGTATCTTTCGACTGGAAAAGCTTGGTGACAGCAAAGAAAACTTCTGTCGCTTCAACCTGAGAACCGAATCCCCACGCAATATTTATATGTGAAGAAAGACGTTGTGTTTCGTGTACCAAAAGCTCAGATTATTTTACCTTTGTAAACGTCTCCCCTTGATTAAGCAAATGTAGGAGCTTAATTATAACCTGCAACATCACCAAAACCAGACAACTCAATCTCCATCCAAATATTTTCAAACCTCAAACAAACATAATCAAATTGCCGAGGAACAGATCACTCCACCTGCGCGCATCTCCTCGGATCCAGCTGCGGGTCATGGAACACCCTCGCCTCCTGCAAGACTGCCCCTTTCTCGATCCCGAGAAAAGGCGAGTACTCTGCGACCAAAAAACAACAAGGTTTCATCATCAATTAACGCCGACATTCGCAGATCCGGCATCAGACCGGCCGAATTTCGATGTAGGGAACTCAGATCCCGGTAAAAAAACCCAAAAATGAACTCCAATTAGATCGGCGGATCGCGAGTAGAAACGACTACTTCCTCCACGAGGTCAACATATATCGAAGAAAACCCTAGAGATCCGAGGGGGATTAGGCGACGGACCTTCCTCCTCGCGATCGTCGTCCTTCTTCATGAAGGGCTGAGCCATGGAGGACGGAAGGTAGCGGAGATCTACAGAGCGACCTAAAGGGCAGCTCTCGGCTAGATCTTGCCGTGGACGGACGCGAGTGTTGTCAAGGGAGGGGGTGGGGGGAGTCTGGGCGTTTCGAGCCCAAGAGGGGAGACCGGAATGGAAGCCGGTTTATGCGGGAAAATTGTACAAGAGATCCTCGATTTGTTTCTGTTTTCCTCCCCTGTACTGAGCACGATAATAAAAAGTTGGAAGTTGATTCGATCGAACAGGACTAGTACGAACAGGATCGTTATCTTCTTCATCAAATTTCTGAGCGGGATATGTTCTGAGGGTTTAAAGAAAATAAGGTGGATTAATATCTAAGAAGGTGTTCACATCACCAAAAAGGTCGGTGTAACCTTCTCGTTCAATTGAGCGACGCTATATAATCACGTAAAACGTTGTCGTTGATTAATTACGTGATAGTTAATAAAGTGTTCATGAAAGTCTTGCTTCGTAAAGCATTCATACGCGGAGAGTTTCATCAAAAATCATTAGCTCCGATTTGTGGTGCACAATTCCGTGGAATATAGGTAGTGATTACGATCGACTCGATAGAAAAGGGGAATAATATTTTTTTTTGGGGATTCCTTGAAAAAAACCGCTGCATCTTCCTTCATTTTTTTAAAGAGATGGGTTGTCAATCAAGAATGGAGGTTAAAAAGGGTCTTTATTCTCATCTTATTCTTTATATGGAAATCATAGGTTAGAGAGTTATTTCCTTGACTCGTATCGTTGAGAATTTGACACCATGGGAAATTGAGCAAAAAGTTGTGGAATTGGCTTATTTCTTGCGTGTACCAACCAGTGTTGTCCCTGACATTTCATGGGCCCTAGGCAAAAAATAAAAAGAGGCCCTTAAAAATTTTTTAATAACAGCAAATTGTTCCTAGTGTGTTTACCATCAAGTATAAAATAAAACATTCTATTTTCAGGGAACAATCAACCCTTATATAATCTCATTAATTTTTTGACTTTAGCTTGAGTTCACCAAAAATTCAAATTTATAGTAGGGAGGAAAACAGATACGAATATATACAATCTGCTTACCGTATTCGAAAAATTACCGGATACGGATATCTATATCCGACTACTAATCGAATATGGATTGAATATGGATATGGGTTGTAATAATTTTCCAAATACGTATGCAGATATGGTAATGGCTTAATATCCAGATATCCGAGTACAACATTTAATATTGGTTTATATAATGTAATATACGCCACAACACTATGTTATTATTAGCATTATATATACTATAATATTATATTATTAGTGGTATCAATAAACTTCTGTTTGTTTGGGAATGGGCACTAACAAAAGTTACGAAACCCTATCCCCCCTTTTGTTTCTGGTCAAGAACACATGTTACTTCGATGCTACCTCTTGTCATGATGCAACTTATTTATATTTCATTGTATTTTTTTAAAATCATTTTGAACTTTGATAGAATTTCAATTCGTATTCGTATGTGGTCTTTGTTCTATCCGTATTCGGATTCTATGTTTATTGGGTCCATATTTTGGATTCACTCTTTATTTGATTCATATTCGGATTGGCTATTTATTCGATCCACTTTTGGGTCCGCTCTTTGTTTGATCCGTACTCGGATTCAAATTCACATCAGTATTTAAAGATATGATTTCCTTAATGCATATCCGAATCATATCCGTATCGGTATTCGATAGAGATAAAATAAATATGGATATAAAAATAGACATATCCAATCCGTATCCTGTCTATTTTCATCCCTAATTTATAGAGGCTTATTTTTCTATAAGTTGTTTCACCAACAAATTCTATTATATTCCTAACCTAAAAAACAGACTATGCAAGCCTGGGCCCCTAAAATTAATGGGCCCTGTGCAATTGCACTTCAAAAACAATGCCCAGGGCCGGCCCTGGTACCAACTGAAGTATTTTGAAAGCAAAATGAATACTTTCTCAGCATGAGTGAAGGAACTCGATAACACCCCTTTCTTTTATTTTTATTGTAACTGAAGTTTCATCAGAATGCTCATTCAAGCAAGACATGCCTTACAACTTTGTCAACGATAAAGAACATGTTCTTTGTCACATTAGATATAGTGATAATGTCATAAGATTCCACATTTTGAATTGTATCGAGTCATTTTTAATGAGATTGCAGCATGATCCCTTCACTTCTGGTCTTCACATGCAATAAATGAAAAATATGATCTATCGTGAGTATAATGTCTTGATATGTATCGAGCGCCATGTATGAAAAATTCGATAGCGCTTTTAATCTCTTGAATTTCAAGTAAACAATCATCTAAGACGTCATCATGTGTCTAAGTTGATATGATGCATATTCTAGATCCTAGAAAAAAATGTTCATGGATATATATAGGAGCTGGGAGCCTACACCTAGGGGTGTAAGGTAAACTATCTACACCCGCCCATTTTTTTCATGAGTTTTTAGTTAGGACAAGATAAAATGATCAACTTAATTGCTTCAATCCCATACCACATCGAAACAAATATAAAAGATAAGGTATCATATTAAAGTTGGGGAAGACATTGAAATTCGGTGTATAATCTTCAGACATTTTTGTAATTTACTTTTATTATATTGCTATCTTTTAGTTTTGTATTTAACTAATCACTGTGAATATCATTTTGTTAATCTTGCTTTGTACAATGTTAAATTAAGCATATATATACATAGAGAGAGAGAGGAGTGATCATGTGAGAGTAAAAAGTTGTGAGAGCATGAGAGGAGTGATTATGGACCACTAGATTCTGCCTTCCCTCTATTGGTCTTCTCTCTCCTAGTTGAATCTAGTGGTCCAGAGTCACTCCTCTTATGCTCTAGCAGCTTTTTGCTCTCACATGCTCATCCCCCCTCTCTCTCTATATATACAGGGAAAAGGGAGCCTACACTCGGGGGTGTAGGTAACTACTACTACACCCAGCTCATTTTTTCATTATTTTTTGATTTTTTTGAAATGAAACCTTTAGATAATTAAATCACTGTATATCACCATGGTGTCATTCAAAATTCAACTTAATTCGATACTCATATCATCTTCATCAAGATCATCAAATTTTAACGGTCTCAGAATTGCTGAAAATGACCCCCTCCAGACGAACATGTTAGGAATATTTGTTTTACGCAAACTTGGAACACATATTCCCCTCAATATATTAAGAAAATCCCCTATAGTTCAATTTCAAATTGAAATAACTTTTAAAAATCTACTAAATTTCTACTTTTAAAAGTTTGGATACGACGTTGAAATTGAGTATATAGTTCGGGACTTTTTTATTCCTATCATAGATATGTAAACATAAAGGGTAATTGAAAGACATGGAATATAGCGCATTTTCGTAATTCAAGGAATAAATAAAAAGGTACGTATAATGCAATCCAATAATATCAAATATAATCGTAAATCCTGCAATATCATGGCGTGATTTCCTATTACAATTAACTGTCAACAAAGTATAATATTTTTCTAGTTATAGATACTTAATGATATTATTGACATTTCTTCTCCCTTCTTCTTAATCTATGTTTCTTCTTCTCCTCCATATTCTTCTCCTCCATCTGCTCTTCTCCTCCATTCAACATCTTTGCCTCGTCATCCACTCCTACACCCAATTTCACACCACCTTCCACACTCCGGTCGCCTCGCACCATCGGAGCCTCATCAACGGTCCCGCCTCTACCCTTCACCCTCATTGACCTTTGCACTCTAGCTTTCGTCTGCCTTGTCGCCTTGAGCGGTTATGCTCTTCAGCATCGAGCATTAGAAGATCGTCGTCCTCCATTACCTCCGTCGTTGATTGCCCTAGACCTTCACATAGGAGCATTAGACTTGTACACATTAAAACCAAAATAAAACCAAAAAGAGAACACAAAATAAAATAATTATATGTAAATATATAGACAAAATACCTATGTTAATACCTATAAATAAATAAAAGGGATATTCATTCTTTTATTATTTATTCTCTTATATTTTATACTCTTACCAATATTATTTATACTCTACTAAAAATATAAAGAGAAATTAAAACCTAATAAAATACATTAAAATATAACAATGCATATAATATATAGATAAAATAATAAGTATACATATATAATTTAGTATACCTATTTATTTAAGTGTACAAAATATATCATAAAAATATAATAAAAACTGTATTTATACACATAAAAATAAGTTATAAATATATAAAATAAGATAATAAAATATAATATATAAAATAAAAATAAAATAGCTAAAATATAGATGAATATACCTATAAATATACCCCTAAAAATTAATTAGTAATAAATAACACCAAAAAATAAATAAAAATCATAATTAAATATTACATAAAATAATAAATATTTTTATTTTATAATAAAAATTTAACATCGTTTACTATTTTTAAATAATTATTTTTGAATAAACACGTTGTTTTGTCCTGTAGTAACCTGACGTGGATCAATCATGTCAAAGCCATTTGTTGACTCAGAGTCAACTCCCCTCCAGCTGTCCAACTTGACACGTGTGTTGAATCCCATGATTTCAGCCATTTTTCCTGGGTGCAACATCGCTCGTATCGATATAATCTTTCGCTAAAACGATCCTTGATCAACCTTAATCCACACCACTCACTTAGATCTGTTGTGTATAGCTTCGATTTGTTCTAAAAATCCGGTCAATAAGGGTGCGTCCTCTTGTGTTTAAATAACTACCCCCGACCTCCATCTAAAATTTGGTCACTCATCCGAGTCTAGAAGCCCCTGATCTTGAACTAACGAGTTCCCTCGTGACAGGAGGAGCCTTCTCGTGGTCGGGTGGAGCTTTAGGAGGACGGAGGTGCACCTAGGGTGGAGCTCCGGTGACGTCCCTGCTCCCTGGTCTCCGGCCAATAAAAGATGCGCATTTTTCATTATTTAGGGAGATTTTGATTTCAACAATTTAATTATGCATTTAGTTTAGTCGTTTGACCTTAGATTTAGCCTACTGCACCTGATTCATAGTTCGTCGGTGTCTCCACCATGACCCGCATGTTCTCCGCTACGCCTTCTACCCTCAATCCGTTCCTCAATGCCTGTTGATCATTCCATGCCTCGTCGCTCATGTCGAACTCGCTTAGATCGAGTAATCGCTCCCTCCTCCTCCACCGAATGTCAGAGGGAGCCCATTTCTTGCCCATTTCCTCTTTTAAAGGGATGAGGCAGTTTGCCCTTGTCATATTCTGTGCACGTCTAAGGTGCATCAAGGCACCTAGAGGTGACTTCAACACTCACCGGAGGTACTTGGAGCCCCACCTCTACCCCGAGCTTGTGGTGGCACTCTCGTGACCCCCAGGCCATCTTGAAGCCTCCTGCAGATAGAGGAATTCTCATGCTTCCTTTGCAAACCTTGGAGCGAAAGAAACCCATCGGAATCATGCCGGGGGGACGATCGAAGCTCGCCTTCTACTATGTTCTTCCCTATTCTTACAGAAGGATTCACAGTCGTCGGATTGAGGGTCTCGTCCACATCCTTCGGGCATCATTGGATACAGCTGCTCCTGACTGTCTGATCGCTCCTGGCGATCTAATCTGCCCCATCCAAGATCGAAGCGGTATGGGCCGATACGATGTTGCCACGTGTTTAAGTGAAGAATCCCGACCGCTCGATCACACGCGTTATGGAGCAAATTTCATACCATACCCCACCTTTTTGTATATTTAATATTTAGTCTTGTAAATAAAATATCATGTGTAAAATAAATTGGGAATTTTGCAGATAGGCCCTTATACTTATGTTAAATGCATTTGGGTCTATTCCACGTCACCTCAGGTGCCGTCCCATGTGAGGTGGTGAAATTGCATGTATGCCCCTAGCATTTTTGTATTTGTAAAATAGTATATGAAATTAAAAATAAGTTGTATATTTTTGGCAAATTTGCATCTTAGCCCTTAAAGTTTATTTTCATTGCAATTATGCCCTTACGAGGACATGTATTTTTATGTATTTGATCTAATTATGATAAATAGCTAATGTACTCCTAAAAATTCGTAAAAATAGGGATAGATGCCTCTTGCCATGACTTTCACGTCATGTATTTATTTCACTTTTTTGGGCAATTTTTCTATTTATTAAAAATCAATAGGATCTTATTTTTGTATTGTCTAGCATAGAAAATACCAAAAAATAACAAAACATCTTTAAAATTTCAAAAAAAAATATGTAGTATATTTTATCATATTTTAATTACAAACCAAAAATCACTAAAAATGAAAAATGAAAAAGCTTAAAAATCAAAAAACCCAAAATCTTTCATAAAAATCTTAAAAGTCATTAAAAAGTCCAAAAAATATATTTTTCTATTTTATAATTTTCTTTATATAAATATTTATATATTAAAATTAATTTGAGTACTTTTTGGATCTATAACTATTTTAAAAATCCAATTCAATTTCGGGTTATTTATTTAATATCTAATTTGGGATATTTTTTACTTAAAAAATACATAAAAATTAGCAAACATTCCAGAAAATAACAAAAACATTAGAAAAAATTATAAAATCCCAAAAAAATTCATTCTATATTTTATTTATATTTATTAGTATCTAGAAATATATTACTCTATATTGTATACATAAAGCCTTATATATGTTATATTATATATTGTAGAGAAAAAGAAAATATAAAAATCTGAAAATATAAAAAGAAAATATAAAAGTAGAAAATTAAAATCCAATACAAAAATATAAAATAAAAATAAAAAAATGTATGAATTCAAAAACCCACAAAGAGATATATGTATATACATAAGAAATGAGTCGGTTGTATATAAATAACCATATGCTACTCATTTGCTCTCTGTGGTTCAACCGCTACATGCTTACGTGATTTACATCTTAAGGTAGAGAATAATAAATGTTAATCCACATTTTTGTTATTCATGGTTTTATTCACTCAGTGGGTTATCTACTAACTAATTGGGAATTATTAAGCGGTCAACACACCGACTGCAGTTTCGCCTTGTGAAATAATGCAAACCTCTACTTTTCCCGATTATCACATGGCACCGTTGCCGGGGAGCAATGGCGTAGCCTTTTTTTATCATTCATTTTGTATACTCATTTATTTTATTTATTGACTTATTTATGTATATATTAATTGATTTATTTTGTATGTAGTCATTCCATTAATTCTTTGTATAACTCATTTTGATTTCATTTAACTATCTGTGCTAATATATTCTTCTTTGTGACTTTGTTGTGAGGGCCCTCCACGTGAGGACGACTTTTAGGAGGTTGAGGCAACGAAGCTTGGAGGAGGTTGGTCTTCACTATATGACCAACTGGAGAGGATGCACGGAAGAAAGGAGTTAGCATAGAATTAGATTAGTTTTATCTATGTAATTATTGATGAGAGAGAGAAATTTTAATATGTAATAATTAAGGACTTTGGACTCTACTCTCTACAACGAGGTCTAGTGCCCGGGTATCTATTCACCTAGGGGCTTGTCGTAGTTTTCCGTGTTCTCTCGCCTTCTTTTATTTTGTTTTCCATTATTTTGAGTTTTTCACCTTTTTTTATTTTGTATGCATGGATCCCATAGACTTAGGTTTCTTGTATGGTAACTAGGTCCAAACCCTAATCAGAATGCATGTTCCTATAGTTTCTCACATTTAGATCTAGTCAAAATAATAAATGTTAGAAATTTAAATGCTAAGTTGCTGGCCTCCATCCAGGGCATCCAACAACAACTGACCGAGCAAGCTTGACACAGACTGCATTTCAAGATATGTTGAATGATGTCATGAACAAAGAAGCAAGAGGGGGAGGAGATATACCGACAGGAGGAGGTGGTGGCCCTTGTGACAATCTCGACAAGGGAATAGCCAACAAGGGAGTCCTAAACCCACGTTTAAAGAGTCATAACCATGGAGACAACCATATGACCGAGTGGTCCCCATTCCACCGGTGCATGCTCACTTTGAGATGAAGCCCCAGTTCCATGCTCTTCTCCCATCATTTCACAGGGACACCAACGAAGAGCCTTACATTCATCTGCAGCAATTTTCATGCATC
The DNA here is from genome assembly GCA_037367405.1 of Ottelia alismoides. Classification (NCBI taxonomy): domain Eukaryota; kingdom Viridiplantae; phylum Streptophyta; class Magnoliopsida; order Alismatales; family Hydrocharitaceae; genus Ottelia; species Ottelia alismoides. The sequence continues at coordinate 941,162 of JAZKJV010010688.1, forward strand.
TGTCGTACTATCCACTACTCCAATGTTTCGTTGGATGTAGTAAAGATGATGGCGTTCCCCTTTAACCTACAATATAAGGCCCTATAGTGGGTCAATAATCTAGGAAAGGTTGTGACGACATGGGAGGAATTAAAGTCTGTCTTCCTGCAGAAATTTATCCTCTCAATCGACTCAATCAGATGTGAGCCAAAATCATAAACTTCTCTCAGGGAGCCCACGAGACCATTCATGAAGCCTGGGAGAGATTTACGTATCTGCAGGAGAAATACTCCCATCATGAATTCAAGGACCAGCTCGGTCCAACACTTCTTCAAGGGGCTGAACATAGAAAGTCAAAGGCTCGTTGACTTAACCTATGGGGGATCACACTATAATAAGGATAAAGATGTAGTCTGACAGATCTTTGAAGAAATGGTCGAAGGAGAGGTTGTCCTCTCTTCACCCAAAGCATATCAGAAGCAACCCCAGATCCTCTAGAAGCAAGTCCATATGGCAACATCTCGGGAGGTGGAGAGAGATGAAAGCTCCAATCTCAGCATCGTCGGGAGCCATCTCTCAAAGGTTGATATTATCCAGAAACGATCACAAGACCTCGACAAACTTGATGTGATTGAAAAAAAGGACGTAATACTTAGACAAGCTGGACCAGATCACCAAGCAGTTGGAGCTGCTGGTGGATACCATCAGTCTTGTCCAATCGACGACACCATCCATAGGGAGTCCAGCTGAGAAGAAAGATGAGCCATCACCGCTACAACAACCTCATCCAAGTCAACAGCCACCCGTAGTCGAACACGTGTACTACGTGCAGGCACCCAATCAGGGCCTGATGAATCCTCATTAATAACTCTTTATTCTTTTTTATTTTAGCTAAATATCTTGTCAAACCATCATGTATTTAGTTGTAAATACAATAAATTAGCAATAAGCGTGCATGTGTTAACATCGTGTAATTAGCTTGTATTTGTGCAAAAATAAAAGAATAAAGAATAAAAGAAAAAGAAGGAAATGTTTAGAATAAATATTAAGTGACCTGAACCCAAGAGATGGCCAAGAATTGGCATGATCGCCAAATAAAACAAGTAGAGAGAGAGAGATAGGGCCACTTCACCTTGTACATACCTATCACCTATGTATATAGATATAATATTAATTTCTATAAAAATAAAAATAAAAAGGTGTTCCTATTTTCTTGTATATACTTCTAAAAATAAAACAAAAAATAGAAAAAAATAAAAATAAAAATAAACTAAAAATCTCTCACCTTGTATATAATACATGTAAATATGTATCATTCCTTATTTAATTTATACTTGTAAATAAATAATAAAAATAAAAAAAATAGTTTTATACTCCAAAAAATATGTTGTAAATATATAAAATATAAAATTGGAGTATTTTTGCAAAAATAATAAATTAAAAATAATTATACAAAATTCATATGTATTTTATATCTGTATATAATACAACATACAATATATACCATAAATTATTTTTTTCTAAAAATAAATAAAAATCAAGAAAAATAGTTTGGAAAATAACAAATATTTTTCATGTTAAACATTTTTTAATTTGAAATCATTTGCTATTTTTAATTGATTTTATAAATGATTTGTATATATTATTTTCTGATTGGTCCAGGAGGAATGTTGACCCGGTCAAGTACCCCTCCTGGACCTCCCCTAGCGCGGATCCGGGTTTTGTGCTCTCTTTGCCAATTTTTACAGACCCGATCCGACCACCTCCGACTCCATTCCAAGACTCCGATTATCGAGGGGGGATCCAAGACCTTCGCCCGTTGATTTCCTTAGGGATCCGCCCCTCGGTTCGCACGCTCGATCCGATTCTTCCAAGCTTCCTGGGACATGCTATAAAGCTCTTCATAATGCTCTCCCAGCTAGCTAGCTCGTGTCGTACCCTTCTCTGATACCCTAGATACCTCTGCCTTGGTGACAGCAACCGGAGGCCATCTTCGGTCGTCGGAAAGGAGTTGTGTAGCCGACGCTCAACCATGATGATCGTCGCTCCGCCGCGAAGAGCCTCCTCCATCAGCCACAATGTAGTTGAGGCAAAGACTCCGCCGTCTATCTCCACTGGAGCTCAGGATCACGTTAGGACCATCATGTAGCTCTCATATCAATCATGGTCCATTTATTTCCTGAATCTTTCATTTGTGCTTCATTGTCGCTCCGCCAGCTCCAACCAGCTGGTCGGAGCCCTGTCACCATCGTCCACCCGTTCCGATTGATTCCTCCGCTCATCCTCCATCCTCCCATGTAGCCTGATCACCCTGGTCTTAGCTTAGATTGTCAAGAGCAGGAGATAGGTCTCCCCTTTCAACTTCGCCGGAGAACCCCCTCCCATTCGCCGCCGCTTCTCCCTATTTTAGGTCCAATAACCCTGACCGGAGCATTCCTCCGAGTCCGAGCTTTCTCTTACAGGCCTTAGCGTGCGTGGAGACGACCCAGATCACCTTCGACCACCCTCACCGGAGTTCGCCCAAGTCCCAGCCATCGCCACGGAGATCCGACCGTCAGCGACCCCATCAGAGCCAACCATTCGATGCGGAAGGTCCCCACGATCCTTCTGGTGTCGTTCGATCCTTCATCAGAGCTCCAGATCACCACTTGTGCTCTGGCAAAGCTCGCGCTGGTATTGTTCTTCCAGAGGCCTTTTTCGCCGTCTAATCGAGCCCTTCTTCCAGAAACCATCCGTCGCCTAGACTGTCAGGCCGTTAGATGTCAGATCTAATGGCCCCCGTACTAGCCACGTCCCTGACATTTGACAGCCGTCAGATCTGATCTCTGACGCGCTAGAGGCGCACGTCCATGCCCAACCAGCGGCTGCCACGCATCCCTGCCACGTGCAGCTCACATGTCTGCATGGGTAATTTGCTCATTCTACCATGCCTTTAGTCTAGTTTGCCTTTTAATCTGTAAAATAAAGTATACAATAGACCTTTTTGCATTTTAGCCCCTGTAGTTTCCATATTTGCACATTAGTCATGCATGTGTGGACCCACGCGCTTCATCACGTGTTATTCTGGGGGATTTGCATTATCTATCATGGACTTATTCTATGTTATGAATTGAAGTTTTAGTTTCATTATTTGCAAATATACCCATGTGCGTGTTGTTTTGTTACAAGTGCGAATATTAGTGGGAAATTTACATATTGGGTCCTAAGCTTTTCGTGTGTGTTATTAGTTGGTCCCTATTGGCACGAAAATCGAGGGGACTGGAAAATTATTGATGGTAATGCCAGTCATTGTTGTCATCCCCAAAATCTCATAACAACAAAAAATAATTTTTTATTTTTTTGCTACTTATTAACCTGTATAGCGGGCAGGGTGGAACTCAGGGAGGCTACAATTCCCGAGGTTTATTCAATTAATCAGAAATTAATTAAGAGAAAACAGGAATCTCAAAGGACAACTATCCTTTGCTTTTGTGATTTTTTTTAAAATTTTCAAAAATAACATGAAGCAATATTCACAAGATCAAAAATACGCACACCAACTATTTTTGTAATTTTTCAATTTTTCAAAAATGATAAGAAAAATCCAGAGAAAATATTTTTGGGTTTTCAAAGTTCTGAAATATTTTTGAGAATTTTTGTGAAATTTTCAGATGGTTTTGTATTTTTCTAAAAATTAAACAATGAGAAAATGCGAAAATGTGACAGCCTGGAGTAATTTGCAACTTAAAAATGTTAAGTGCCCAAAACTCCTGACAATTATTTTTGAGATAAAATAGAAGCAATTATCTACAAACAGAAACTGAAATCACTATTTTTGGATTTTTATAGAATTTTCTATGATTTTTAGAAGATTTTTGATGTTTTTCAATTTTTTGGGGTTTTGTAAAGGAATAATCGTGAAAATTGGTCAGAAATTAAAAGACAATGAAATACAATTAATATATTTTTTTGGAATTTTTGGGACAATATTTGAATTTTTATGAATTTTGGAATTTCAAACAAGAAAAAATGACATATTTTTGATTTTTTAATAATAATAAATGAAGGCAAAATGAAATGAAAATTTTATACCAAGAATATAATCACATCAGGAGCATAGCACAATTTTTTGCAGAATTTTTGGATTACAAATAACATTTATTTCATTACAAGAGAGCAAGCAAATTATTGTTCTGCAGTTCAGGGACTAAAATGTAAATAGTATAAAATTTCTGGATGAAAAGAAAATCAAAATAAAAATTCGGAGAGATGTTGCAATTTACTTAGGTGGTGCGTGCAACGCACGTTCTTGATGACTTGGTAGGGGCTCCTTTGTAATTCTTGTAAACTTTGAAGGACAACTTTGTAAAATTCGAAAGATATATTTTTTATTCACCCTCCCCTAGGGTTCTTCGTCTAATCTCTTCAAAGGGGGGAGGAAATTGGTCGTCGCCCTCTTCTCCTCCAGATCGGAGGTCGCGTTCGGCTGGTGATCGGGGACGACGGAGGTGGGGCTGCGGGGTCAGCGTCGGTGTCGCGGAATGTTGGGCCGCCGGGGCAGAGAAGAAATGGCGTCGAGTGGCGAGGGTGATCGGCGTTGGAGGCGGGGCTGCGCCGCCGCCTAGAGTGTTTGGATGCAGAGGTCGGTGGAGGCCGCGATGCTCAAGGAGGAGGAGGCGCTGGCGACTGCAGTGGAAGTGCGGGCAGTGACTCGATGGTGGAGAATTGCGCCGCGCGCGGTGGTTGGCTTCGGGGTGACGTTGGAGGTTGAAAGTAGGTCTGGCCAAAGTCCGGGCCGGGCCGGGCCATGGGCCGGGCCGAACGGGCTGGAGTTTTAAAATCCATTGTCCAAGGCCCGGCCCGGCCCGGTCCACGGGCCATACTTCAAGGCCCAAGCCCGGCCCAGGTCTGTGCTGGGCCGGGCCGGGCCGGTCCATGGGCCAAATGTAAAGTACTCTTTTATTAATTTTTTAATCCAATTTATGGAGATAATTAAGTTTTTAGCATCATCTAATCTTTTTAAATAACCATAATATGTGTTACTGTAACCTCAATGATAAAGAATATATCATTAAGATTTGCGTGGATTATCGGCATGCAAATTTGATATAAAAACACCTCTCAGATCTGTTGTCATCCAGAGGTCTAGCTTCAAGTATTGGATCCGCCAACTGGAGCTGAATGATTCTGAGCAGCACCAAGAACACTTCCTCTCCCAAGAAACCTTGGATTTTCTGCTGGCTAACAAACAAGTTCAGAAAATCTATTTAAAACTGACACTATTTTAGGAGAGCCAGGATAAATATGTATATCACCTACTTCTAGCATTTGAAGCAGTAGCACATGAATGCATGTAATGAACAAAAACAAACTAGAATGCATAGACTCCCTGCCACCATATACGTTGTTGTGAACCATAGAAAAATACAGCAAGATAATAACATAAGAAAATATAGAAGACCGAGATGTATGTGGGTCGAAAAAGTGGATTGATGCCTAATTCTATGGAGAAGGAACCAGGAACGGTCAGATTTCTTTTAATGAGTTTGGATGGGTACATTTGACAATTAGACAGTGGATATGTAAAGTTTTATCAAAACTGTGGTTGAACCAATGGTAACGCATTCGATTCTCTTCAAATACATGGGTGTTTCTACTTTGGATGCTTTTTAGGATCCCTGTTTTGTCAACTGATATGGATTTACATTCCTTGATAAACTGATCCCATTTGTACCTGGTACATGGTTTTTTTAATTCGTCTTTTTTGAAATATAAGATTTCAATGGACAGTGATCGTACTTTACTAATGTGAATGGGTAGTGGAATAATCCTGCTCGCGAAATGTACTAGAGTATTTGGTATCCTTAGCATAGATTCTCCAACATTTGCCATTTTAAGTGTTTATACTGTGTTGGCTCATGGCAGCACATTGTTATATAATGATGCTTTGGCTAGCCATGTAAAATGTTATGTTGACGTAATTCTTGATGTTTCAAATCTTAATGATATATTCTTTAGCATTGAGGTGTTTTTATATCAGATTGTGTTACTGATATAAAAGAATCCTCGAGAGATGATATATCAGATTTATCAGATTTACATTCCTTTGCATGGATTGAGGTGTTTTTATATCAACTAGGGCATCGATCGGCATTCTTTAGCATGGTTTGACCAAGTAACCATAATATATGTTACTTTGCATGTAAACTATAAAATAAGATATAATATTGATAATGTAAAACAAAAATTTGAAGTATATTATATTAAATGTATCTAAAATATAATTTTTAAACACATATTTTTATATGTGCGGGCCGGGTTTTATGACACATGCCCACAACCCGCCCAATTGACGGGCGGGCCAAAGAGCGGGCCGGGCCGGGTCGGCCCATTCCCGAAATCTCTTGCCCAAGCCCGGCCCATGAGCGGGCTGGGCGGGCGGGCCCCCGACCCATTGGCCAGGTCTAGTTGAAAGGTAGAGCGGGGCTACCGTGCGGGGTCGCTGAAGATGGCGGCTCTGCCACCCTTGGTGGAGACGGCAGAGACGCGGGCGTCGGAGGAAGGTGCGGGAGGCGCGTGTCTGAGCTGGAGGCGCCGCGAAAGGGGCGTGGAGGAGGGCATCGTGGCCGCTGGACCGCGCAGTTGGACGATTTTTTTATTTCATTTTTTTGTAATTTTTTTGTAATGTAACAGTAACTAAAAAACCTCTTTTTTTAATTTTCTATTGTAAATCCAAAGTAATAAATAAACAGAAAATGAGATTTTTTTGTTTTCCTTTTAATGTTCCTGCAAAACAAACGTTAGCGTAAAAGAAACAAATATATTTTTTTATTTATATTTTTTTATTTACAACTCGAAAAATGAACGGCGATCCGACGAAAGTGGAAGGATCGCATTCGACTCTCCGACCACCGTTCGTGCTCGGAGTTGATAGATCGTGAAAGGTAGAATTTGAAGGCAGAGAGATCGAGAAGATGAGATGAAAAATCGAGTCGGTGGTGGATCAAAAACGTGACGGATTTTTTTAATGATCTAGAAAAACAAAATGACGATGAATAAAAAATGCGACGAAGTAAACAACGATTAACCTAGATAAAAATACAAAGAAAAATATGGATCTCACCTTAGGAGCGGAAAAGGACCGTGATTTGCCTCGACAAGGCCGACTCGCTGTCACCAGACGACTCGGAGGTTAGGCAATTTTCTCAACGAAATTTTCTCTCGGAGATCGGACTCCTCTCTCTAAAGATTGATCAAGTTAGAATGAGGGAGAAGGAGCCATATAAATAGAAAAGATGGAATGAAATTTGATTTTTGAATTTTTTGGATAAAGAGATAAGAGATGAAAATTGAAAATAATTTTTGAATTTTTTGGTGGAAGAGATGACAAGAGATAAAACTATTTACAAAATTACCTATTTTTTTTGAATTTTCGTCACTTTATTTATTTGAATTAAAAATGTTATTTTTTATGATGGTTAATTAAAAATAGCAACTATATACACATACTATATACATATATGAGATTATATATAAGGGTAAATAAGGAAATTAGTTTTTTTTGTTTTTCAATTAATATTTTTTTATTTTTATTTTTATTTTAAATAATTAGTAAGAATAATTTACAAATATATACAAATACAATATTTACAAAATACATGGGAAAATTATACAAACCACCTGATGAACGAGATTTTGCCGAGGTCGTGTCTTTCCACAAGGCAGATCGACAGTCGCTGATGTGACCTCAGACAGAATCCCGATCGATCAACAATTAACCCACAATGATTATATGCAATGAATATAAAAAATGTGGAGTTAAAATTTATTATAACTCTACATGTAAATGTGTATAGGTGTAAGCACAAGTAGAGGTTGAACACTAGCAGGCGAATGGTTGTGTGGTGGAGTCGATTGTACAATTATTCAATTCAATGATCATGTCCAATTCTTATTGTTTTTGTGGGTTTTTAACATTATAATTTTTTATTTTATTTTGGTTTTTATATATTTTGTGTCGTTTTTATATTATATAATTTTTTTCTTTTTATATTTTTAATTATATAATATATATGTATAAAGAGATATGTATAAGAGAAGAGAGAGAGAGAGAAATAATATAAGGATATATATTTATATAAGTACTAAATATATACTAGATATAATATATATTTTTGGCTTTTTATATTTTTATAATTTATTTTATTTTTCTGGGATTTTTGTAATTTTTATGTATTTCTAATTGCAAAAATGTCCCAAATAAGGGACTAATTAAATGGGCCGAAACTAATTTGGGTTTTAAAAATATAAGATAAGTCCCAAAATTACCCAAATTAATTTTAATATGTAAATAATAATATATAGATAATTATAAAAGAGAAAAATATATTTTTGGTATTTTTCAAGGGGTTTTATATGTTTTTTTAGAATTTTGGAGCTTCATGAGATTTTTATTTTTTCTTTTTCTATTTTTAGGTTTCTCATTTCATGGACTCAATACATACATATATATATATATATATATATAAATATACCATATATATTTTTTTGTAATTTTTCAAAATGTTTTTCTATTTTTTTGGTATTTTAAAATTTAAACAGTACAAAAGGGCTCCTTTTTCATTTTTAATAATTAGGTTACATGCAAAAAATGCAAGTTAAAATGTGGGCGTGAAAATACAGTACATAGAGCATCTAACTAATTTTTGTGGATTTTTAGGAGCCACATAGGTATTTTTAATATATACATAAAAGACATAAAAATTACACAGCCTGATAGGGGATTTTTTGCAAATAAAATAAATACAGGGGGCTCTGTGCAAAAATACCTACAGAAATAAACATTTATTTTATTTTTCAGAACTATTTTACAATTACAAAAATCACCAAGGTATATAATGCAAAATTCACGTGCCTCACGTGGGACTGCACGTGAGGCGTTGAGGGACCAAAAAGTAATTCCAAGAAATACAAGGGTCCTTTAGCAAAATTTATATTTTATTTACAACACGGTATTTAATTTACAGAATTAAATATACAATACAAAAAGTCAGGGGGCTGTATGTGAAATTTACCCCCAAAGTGCGCGCGGACGAACGGCTGGATCTCGATCACTTAACACGTGGCGTGCATCCAGCGGCTCGTACCGATTCGTCGATGAGCGCTGGAGATTAGATCTCGTGGGAGATCTGACGGTCGTGGCTTTGCTCCATCGGACGGCTGGCGTTCGAACTGGGACTTCATCTTCATCCGATGGCGGGGAGGGAATCTGGAAGAACAGGGAGGAAGGTTCGCCTGGGCAAACTTCCTCCGATGATTTCTCCGTCCCCTGTCGGTCTCTGCTGCTCCCAAAGGTCCCAACACGTCGCAGGTGCTTCCAGCTAACCGCAGGAGGCCTCAGATTGGCCAGGAGATCACCGGAGCGCCGCCACCAGGTCGATGTCGAGGTGGCGCTCTAGGTACCTCCGGCGAGCATCGAAGCACACCTCCAAGTGCTCCAAAGCACCTTGTACCTACACAGAATGAAACAAGGGATGAGGGCAAACTGCCTCGTCCCGTTAGAACTGAAAATGGATGGAGGGGGGCTTCGGGCGAAGATCTCCGGCGATGGGTGAAGGATGGAGATCTGATCTCCAGATCTTGATGAAGATATGGGTGAGTGAGGGTGCCTGGGGCGTGTGAAAATGAGAAGGGAAGAAGATGGTGGTGGAAACGAGGGCGGATCAGGTCGGGAGCACCGCGAATGGGTTCGCCGCAGCGGAGCTCCGGCGAACTACAGGTACTCAAATCTACGCTACCTCGAAGGGATAACGATTGATCTAATGAAACTAATGAAAAGCTAACATTAAAAACTACTAAAAATAACTAAAAAGTGCAGCTCGAACCTGGTTGGACGCCAGGGAGCAGAGGTCACCGGCGACGGCGGCCTTGGGTGCAACCACCGCCTTCTCCAACCGATTCGAGGTGCCAGGGAGTTCCTCCTGTCACAAGAATGCTTCCTAGACCGAATACGAAGAAGGGAGACGCTTAATGGCTGAACAAACTTGGAGAAATGGCGGAGGTTCTTTATTTATGAACAGGGTAGCACCCTTATTTGACCGGGCCGTAGCGACAAATCGGCGATATGTACAAGGGTTCCAGAATCTCGGCGCGAATCTCGGATGATCAGAGAGTGTTTTTCATGAAGGGGTCAGGGATGAATGATGGGTGGTTCATGCGTGAAAAAAGGGAGAAGACGGGAGGAAATGACCAGCCACGTCTACTCAGCCGCCTGGGGGTCGAGTTGACCAGGCGGTCAACAATCGCGGGGTTGCGATTGGTCCACGTCAGCGTCAACTTGACTTATTATTTTAACATAATAAATGACCTTATTTTATTTTGCTTATAAAATAAAAATTGTTTATTAAATAATGTAGTATTTATTTATGATTTTTATTTATTTTTTTGATGTATTTTATTATGAATTTATTTTAATGATGTATTTATAAGTGTATTTACATGTATTTTGTATAATTTATTTTTATTTTATATATTTTATTTTATTATTTTATCTTCTTATTTTATAAATTTATAAATTATTTTTGTGAGTATAAATATATTTTTATTTAATTTTTATAAGTTTATTTACATTTTTAAATAAATAGGTATGTGTACTATGTAGGTATACTTATAGGTATTTTACCTATATTTTATATATACTTTATTTATTTAATGTATTTTATTGGTTTTTATTTTGGATTTGTATTTTTAATAAATTATATGTAATATTTACAATATTATGAAAATATGAAAGAATAAAATAATTAAATAATGTATTCCCCTTTTATTTATATACATACATAACATAGGTATTTTGCCTATGTATTGCATAGGCTTATTTTATTTCACAAATTCTTTTTGGTTTTCTTTTAATATGTACATGTATTATATATATTATTTACAAAATTCTAAAAATATAAATTTATAAAAATAATGAATAATGAATATAATGAATATTTTAATCGATATTATGTACAATGAAGGCCAAAAACCTAACTTTCATAGATGAACTCCAAAAATTATGAAACCAATTTTATTAAATAGTTCTTGAAGAGTTATATACAATTAAATGTGATTTTGGTGGATTTTGAGTTTTTATTTGCGAGATATGGGTCTATGAAGTCAAGATTCTGGCTTTTTATTATGTGTATAAAATGTACACTGTATATTATTTTTGTACAAACTCAATTTTGTATTTTTATTCACATTATTATCTACAACTTTCATGTACAAAGTTTCTTTATTTGATGGATAAATAATTAAGTACAAAATAGGTGTCAAAATGCATAAATGAATGAATAAATAAATGAGGTATTTATTGTATTATTGGCCCTTATCTCCCCTACTTTATTCCTTGTCGACCAATTCCATGCTGGGCTTGGTCTCGGGGTTAGGGTCATAAAATATTTGCAATATTTTATTCCTTTTTCTTTTCTTCTCTTTATTCTATAATTTTGGCATTAAAAGCCTTATTTTATGTACAATAAATACAATAAATAATAGATGCTATTATAGACAAATTGATGCTATTTACATGCATTTGCTGGGGTTTTTAAGGCCAAAATGATAGAATAAAGAATGATGAATCGAGATTCATCACCACCCCAGAAAACCAACTTTTTACTCGTAACTCCAAAATTATGAAATCACAACCATTTTAAAGATAATTTAATTTAGAATCCAATGGAAGTGAGATTGGTTTAATTTGAGTTCATATGGAGCCGGAATTGATTTTTTAATTAATTCTTAATGGCTTTTTCCAAGTGTGTCTACTTTTATTCTGTACATGATTTAATTGTGTAATTATTTTTATTAATTAGGATACATTTTTATTTACAACTTTGGTTTTGAAAGTTATTTATTTTGAGGTCAATTAAGGTACAGATAAATTAGTGTTATTTTATACAGATATACACAAAATAAGTGAGAAATATTTACAACAACACACACACATTTTTTTGATTTTCTGCTTAAGGACCCTTATCTCCACCTACTTTATTCCTGGTCGATCAGGTCAAGTCTTGACCTTCTCTCGGGGTTCGGGTCAGCCTGTATACAGTCTTCCTTTTTTTATTTTCTTTTCTTTATTTTTCCTTTCTTTCTTCCTTTATTTATTTTAGGTTAAAATTAGTAAAAAGTGTACAATATTTACACAGATGCAAGTTAGTAAGAATATGGAGTTAGTGTTATATGCAGGTGTTTTGTAAGGGATTTTAAGCTAAAATAAATGAATAAAGATGACGAATCGCATATTCATCATCCCCCTATGCTTTACCTTTGCTAGTCCCTTAGCAAACACTTATTTGAAATAATAAGTGAAGAAAAAGAAAAAGAAAAAGAAGGGAAAATTAAGAAAGTAGGACAATATTGAGTATTAAACTTATCTTCATAATATTGTAGTTTGGAGCTTTGTCGGACCTTTGGATTATTAGTATGTCGGAACTTCTGTGAGACTTAGAATTTTAAAATCAACAGCCTTCAAGTTCTACACATCATTGTCACAGTTTCGGCTCAGAAGTCATCTTAGATCAATCCTCTTCCCAAAGTATATCATATGAACATTGAACAATGGACTCATGTGTGTGAAAGGTTTTAGCTCTTCCCATCCAGGATGCCAGACTACCATGCAAACCTCCTCTCCAGTAACTCGTCCTCGGGGAGTTAGGTTTTTCCTTCTAAGGTCTGTCGTGTTGTGTTCATAATCGAATTGGGGGAGAAGTTAGAAGAATGAGAAAACAACTGGAGGGTGACCAGTGTAGTCACCTCTCCTTGTGAAGATGGACAGTGTAGCCGAGTCTCCACCAAGATCTGCTGGTTTTCTTGAAGCTTGGACCTTTTTGGTCAGATATTTATTTGGTAGTGGCTTCTTTGTGTTTGGATTTTTGGTGATTCTGCTTGGATCTTGTTGTGCCCCTACGGATATAGAATCTTTTTGTTCCGTACATGTTTTGGGGTCTTAGAAAAAATTGTGCCCAGCCGTCCATCCCATTTCCGAAGCTTTATTTCAACCCGTACTCCGGTCTTTAGATTTCCACACTACCAGAAAAGAAACTCACAGAGTCTTCCAACATCCCATCTGAGTTAAGATAAGTGCATAGTGCGTGAGTAAAAATTAATTCCCTATTCCAAAGTTGCACCCAGAATGAAGAGACCAGGTTAGACAGTAAGAGTCAAATGCTGCACACTATCATGTGGAACTCAAAGAATCAAGTCAATGACCCGAAGCTTCTAAAATCCTATTTCTCTGTGAAGTTTCTCTGAGAATTAGGTGGATTAAGGTCCAACTAAGCTCGATTCTTCAATTTTATTCCAGACATAGTTTAAATATCAATACTATCCTGAAAAATTCACATGCAAATGCAAAATATGAATAATGCAAAGATTTTTTTTAAAAAGGAATGATGCACATGTGAAAAGAACCATTTTTTTAAAACAATTTTCTAATTTTGAACTTTTTATGGATTTTTGGGAGGAAAAATGCAGATGTGAAAGAAAGTTTTGTTTTTTGAATTACGCAAAATTTTATAGTTTTTTGGTTTTATAGTTTTTTAAGGAAAAATGGTTAGTAAAATATATACAAGTATATACAAGAATTTTTTTGATGTGTTATTATTTTTTTATTGATTGATTTTTTTATTTTTTTGTTTTTGTTTTTATTTTTGTTGTTGTTTTTATTTATTTATTTATTTATTGTTTTTTTGTTTTTTTGTTTGTTTTTTTACACACGTGGATTTTACAAAATTGTATGCATAACCCCCCCAAATAAACATATTTAAAAGTATGAGTTATGTCTAAAGTATATATAAAATATATACGACACCTCCTATACTTAGCTCGAACTATGTCCTCAAAGTGATCAGAGAGCGACAAAGGAAGACATAACTCGTGCTAAGTATAGACAGGTGAAAAGACTCCTATGCTACATCGACTCAAAGAAAAGACAAAAATAAGAGAAGTTGGTGATCCTCCCATATACTTAGGATCAAGTAATCCTATGTATAATAGAATGTAAAAAGGGGAAACCGATGAAGAGAATGTACAGACTCACAAATACAAAGTCACGATATGAACAACATCACCCCCCATACTTAGGGTAGAGTATCCCTAAGTATAGGCAACAACAACAAGGGTGATAAATAGGACAAATATGAACAACACAAATCATTCACCCCCTATACTTAGGATAAAGCACATCCTAAGTATAACACACACACACACACAGAAAAGGGGTGAATGATAAAATGGGAGAAGAAAGAGTGAAATGAAAGGATATACAAGAGGAGTGGATGTACAAAGGTCAGGAAGGTCGAAAATGAACCTTCTTGCGGGACCGCTGAGGTATGGATTTGACAAGGTGTAGGTCGATATTGGGATCATCATTAGACATAAACTGAGTAGGATCGACCAAGAATGTACCCTCAGCGGTATCAGATTGTGCATGCCTAAACCGATTATTGGAAGTAGTGTGGCCATGTCCTGCCTGGTAAGTCTCGCAAACATCAAAGTAAAGTGGCTCGAAATCATTATCAGAAAAAGTAGCATCAATTTTAGCGTGGCGAGCCTCTACTAGATCATCATCTTTATCAAAAGGCCCAAATTCCTTTATAAAAGCAATCAAATCAAATTTGGCCTGATCGGTCTCATCTGAATCAGCGTGAATAGGAATAGAATTATCGGTGAAAGTAGTCAAATCATGTCCGTCCTGTCTAGTCTCAGAGTCTGCCTTCCGCTCTAGGGTGTTTATCGTGTAAATTCCGCGGATGTCATCAATGGATCGCCAAGTACCAGAAGAGGGAACTCCAAGGTCTATGCTTTCCGAGTCCTCCTTCTTGAAGAGGAATTCTCGGGTCTCAGTATCATCCATCATATAGCAAAAATCTCTGGTAGTATCATCATGGTCAAATTCCTTGGGGTTGGCTAACACGGGAGGGCTCTCATGGGATGCGGGTCTCTGGAAGGTAGGGGGTGTAGTGATCAACACATTGCTCCCTACATCAGAACAGAAGCTAATCTCTCCTGAACCATAATCAATAACAGCTCCCGTGGAAGCGAGGAAAGGCCGTCCCAGGATGATTGGAGGGTGCTCCACAGGGGTGGAGGTCTCCATGGGCATTACAACAAAATCCAAAGTAAAATTCATGCCTTCAATGAAAATGACAGTGTTTTCTAAAATACCCTTTGGCCTCTTGATAGATCCATCAGCAAATTGAACTATCATCCTAGTTTTCTTGAGAGGCTCAAGATGAAGAGACTATACCATAGAGAAGGGTATTATATTGATCGACGAACCGTCGTCAAGGAGAGTGTTATCACAAGAATAGTCAGATATGGAGCAACTCACAAGAGGTGTGGTCGTGTTCCCTTTCTTAAAATGCGGACGGTGAGAGGTGGCATAGGCAGTGTCCATGGTCAAGATGTGACGCTCAGATCTTCTCCTTCGCTTTCTCTTCTTATGTTGAGGAGTAGTTAAATCTGTCATGGCTTGTTGAAGTGGGGCTTTAATGATCTCATGAAGGGTGGCTGTTGAGCGCGAAATTCGAGGACGGCAATGGAATAGTATGTCGTTGTTTATCCCCAAAACCCCGCGTCAACAAAAAATATTTTTTTTTATGATTTTTGCTACTTATTATCCTGTATAGCGGACAGGGTCGAACTCAGGGAGGCTACAATTCCCGAGGGTTATTCAATTAATCAGAAACTAATTAAAAGAAAACAGGAATCTCAAAGGACAACTATCCTTGGTTTTTGTGATTTTTTATCTTTTCTATTATTATTATTTTTATTTTATTTTATTTCTAATTTTTTTATATTTTTTTTGATTTTTAAATTTTTAGTGATTTTGATTTTGCAATTTTTTTATTTTTCAAAAATAACACGAGGCAATATTCACAAGATTAAAAACACGCACACCGACTTTTTTTTGTAATTTTTCAATTAGTAAAAAAATGCTCAGAAAAATTCAAAGAAAATATTTTTGTGTTTTAAAAGTTTTAAAATGTTTTGAGAATTTTTGTACATTTTTCGGATGTTTTTGTATTTTTCTAAAAATTAAACAGTGAGAAAATAAGAAAATGTGCACAGCCTGGAGTAATTTGCAAGTTAAAAATCTTTTAGATGCCCAAAACTCTTGGCAATTATTTTTAAAACAAACTAGAAACCATTATCTACAAACAGGAACTGAAATCACAATTTTTCGATTTTTGTAGAATTTTTTATGATTTTTATAAGATTTTTGATGTTTTCAATTTTTTTGGGTTTTATAAATAATTAATGCATGAAAATTGGTCTGAAACTAAAAGATAATGAAATACAACTAATCTAATTTTTTTAGAATTTTTGGAGCTATTTTCGAATTTTTATGAATTTTTGAATTTCAAACAATGAAAAAGACACTGTTTTTGATTTTTTAATAATAATAAATAAAAACAAAATGCAATGAAAAATTTGCGCTAGATGAATATGAACATCAGAAACAGAGCATAATTTTTGCAAAATTTTTGGATCACATCTAACATTTATTCCAATGAAAAGACAACGCAAGTTCAAGTTCTGCAGTTCAGGGACTAAACTGTAAATAAATAAAAGTTTGGATAGAATTGTAATTTGTTCAATGTTTTCGTCCCAAATAAATAATATAAATAAATAACAGAGAGAATGTGCAATTTTACCACTATGTCATGTGCTCTGGAGCTCTGGCAAGGATGTTTCTGCAAATCTGAATACCTTTAGGGGCTTTGATGTAAAATTCCCAAATTTTTTAATGCCCTAGGGTTCTTCTTTCGTTTCTTGCAAAAGGGGGCATCAACAAGGGGGGCGCCGCCCCCTCTTCTTCTTCACGTAGATGGCGGCGCCGCGGCTTGCAGCAAGGCGGAGCTGCGGTGTGGCAGGAGATGGGCGCGGGACGGTGCCGCCTCTCGCAGGTCGGCGTCGATGGAGTCGACGAGCGCGGGGGCGGGAGGTCGCCTCCGTCGGTGGTTGCAGCAGGAGGAGGGGGCACCTGGGACGCTGCCACCGCCTTCTCCCCACGCGCGCGCAGGCAGCGCTGGAGCAGCGGAGGGGCGGCGCGGGGATCGGCGGGCGGAGTTGGAGGAGGAAAGGGCGGAGATGCGGGCGGTTGGCGGAGGTCACGACCAAGGGCAGAGCGGGCGGCGGGAGGTGGCCGTGAGGACCGGCGCCGCCTCGCAGCGCTGAAGGCGGAGATGGTACGGCGCGATGGCGCGCCTGCGGCTGGGCGAAGAGGCGCGGCTTCAAGGGCCGCGATGGCGGCTGTGGCCGCAGGTGGCTGAGGGAGGTGGCGGCCCTGCGGCCGTCTTTTTTTTTTATATTTTTTTTGGGAATGTAAACAGTGAACAATAAAATATTTTTTGTTTTTTTTATAATGTAAATCCGAAATAAGGAAATAACAGAAATAGGAAAAGAAATTTTTTTGTTTTTATTTTTTTATAATTTTTTTAATCTTTTTAATGTTTCTCTGCAAAACAAATGTTAGAGATAGATGAATTTTTTTTATTTTTTTATCCTGCAAAACAAACGTTAGAGACCAACAAGGAACAAAAATTTTATTCTTTTTATTTATTTACAAATCGGAAAATGAACGGGGATTCAGCGAACGTGAAAGGATCGAATCCGACTCTTCGGCCACCGTGCGTGGTCGAAGTTGATAGATCGTGAGGGATAGAAAACGAAGGCGAAGAGATCACGATGATGAGGTGAAAAATCGAATCGGTGGTGGATCAAATCGAGATGGATTTTTTAAGATCTAGAGAAAAAATTGCCTACGAGAAAAAAATGCGATGAACTAAAGTACGATTAAACTAAGATAAAAATACGAAGAAAAATTTGGATCTCACCTTAGGAGTGGAAAATAGACCGTGATCGCCTCGACAAGGCCGACTCGCTGTCACCGGACGGCTTGGAGGCTAGGCAACTTCCTCGACGAAATTTCTCTCGGAGATCGGGCTCCTCTCTCTAAAGATTGATCAGGTTGGAATGAGGGAGATGGAGCCATATAAATAGAAAAGAGATGAATTTTGAATTTTGAAGAAGATAAGAGAGATTTTTGAATTTTTTTGGTGGGAGAGATAACATGAGAGATAAAATAGAAGGATAAAATTATTTACAAAATTATCTAATTTTTTTGAATTTTCGTCACTTTATTTATTGTAATTTGAAAATGTTATTTTTTTATTTTTTTATGATGGTTGGTTAAAAATTGCAACTATATACATATACTATATACATATATGACATTATATACAAGGATAAATGGGGAAATTAGCCTCTTTTTTTTGTTTTAAGAATTTTATTAATTTTTTTAATTTTGTTTTAATTTTATTTATTTTTATTTTTGTTTTAAGTAATCAGTAAAAATATTTACAAATATATATACAAATACAATATACACAAAATACAAGGGAAAATTGCACAATCCCCCCCCAGAAAACCAACTTTTCAACCGTAACTCCAAAAATTATAAAATCACAGTCATTTTGAAGATAATTTAATTTAGATTTCAATGGTAGTGATATTTGTTCAATTTGAGATCATATGGAGCCGGAATTGATCTTTCAATTAGTGCTTAGTGGCTTTTTCCAAGTGTGGCTACTTTTATTCTGTACATGATTTAATTGTGCAATCAGTTTTATTAATTAGGACCCATTTTTATTTACAACTTTGATTTTGAATGTTATTTGATTTGGGGTCAATTAAGGTACAAATAAATTAGTGTTAGTTTTATACAGATATACACAAAATAAGTGAGAAACACATTTTTTTAGATTTTCTGGTTGAGGACCCTATCTCCCCCTACTTTATTCCTGGTCGATCAGGTCAAGTCTTGGCCTTCTCTCGGGGTTCGGGTCAGCCTGTATACAGTCTTCCTTTTTTTATTTTCTTTTCTTTATTTTTCCTTTCTTTCTTTCTTTATTTATTTTAGGTTAAAATTAGTAAGAAATGTACAATATTTACACACAAATGCAAGTTAGTAAGATTATGGAGTTAGCGTTATATGCAGGTGTTTTATAAGGGATTTTAAGCTAAAATAAATGAATAAAGATGACGAATCGCAGATTCATCATCCCCCTATGCTTTACCTTTGCTAGTCCCTTAGCAAACACTTATTTGAAAGAATAAGTGAAGAAGAAGAAGAAAGGGAAAATAAAGAAAGTAGGACAATAGTGAGCATTAAACTTATCTTCATAAAATTGTAGTTTGGAGCTCTGTCGGACCTTTGGATTATTTGTGTGTCGGAACTTCTGTGAGACTTAGAATTTTAAAACCAACAGCCTTCAAGTTCTACACATCATTGTCACAGTTTTGGCTCAGAAGTCATCTTAGATCGATCCTCTTCCCAAAGCATACCCTATGAACATTGAATAATCGACTCATGTGTGTGAAAAGTTTTAGCTCTTCCCATCCAGAATGCCGGACTACCATGCAAATCTCCTCTCCAATAACTCGTCCTCGGGGAGTCAGGTATTTCCTTCTAAGGTCTGTCGTGCTGTGTTCACAATCGAATTGGGGGAGAAGTTAGAAGAATGAGAAAAGAACTGGAGGGTGGTTTGGTGTAGTCACCTCTCCTTGTGAAGCTGGCCAGTGTAGCCGAGTCTCCACCAAGATCTGCAGGTTTTCTTGAAGCTTGGACCTTTTTGGTCAGATTTTTATTTGGTAGTAGCTTCTTTGTATTTGGAGTTTTGGTGGTTCTGCTTGGATCTTGTTGTGCCCCTACGGATATAGCATCTTTTTATTCCGTACATTTTTTGGGGTCTTAGAAAAAATTGTGCCCAGCCGTCCATCCCTTTTCCGAAGCTTTATTTCAACCCGTTACTCCGGTCTTTAGATTTCCACGCTACCAGAAAAGAAACTCATACAGTCTTCCAACATCCCGTCTGAGTTGAGCTAAGTGCATAGTGCAGGAGTACAAATTAATTCGCTATTCCAGAGTTGTACCCAGAATGAAGAGACCAGGTTAGACACTAAGAGTCAAATGCTGCACATTGTCATGTGGAACTCAAAGAATTAAGTCAAAGACCTGAAGCTTCTAAAATCCTATTTCTCGGTGAAGTTCCTCTTAGAATTAGGTGGATTAAGGTCCAACTAAGCTCCATTCTTCAATTTTATTCCAGACATAGTTTAAATATCAATACTATCCAGAAAAATGCACATGCAAATGCAGACTATGAACAATGCAGAGAGTTTTTTTTAAGGAATGATGCACATGTGAAAAGAACCATTTTTTTAAACAATTTTCTAATTTTGAACTTTTTATGGATTTTTGGAGAAAAATGCAGATGTGAAAGAAAGTTTTTTTTATGCTAATTTTTATGATTTTTGGTTTTGTAGTTTTTTTTAAAGGAGAAAAGGTTAGTAATATATACAAGTATATACAAGAGACTTTTTTTTATGTTTTTTTTCTCTCTCTCTCTCTCTTCCCATTTTTTGTTGTTTTTTTGTGTTTTTTTTGTTTTCTTTTTTTTTTGTTTTTGTTTTGTTTTGTTTGTTTTGTTTTGTTTTATTTTTTTGTTTGTTTTTTTTGTTTTTGTTGTTTTTTTTGTTGTTTTTTTTGTTTTTGTTATTTTTGTGGATTTTATAAAATATACACATAACCCTCCAAATAAATATATTTAAAAGTACGAGTTATGTCTAAAGTATATATACAATATATACGACACCCCCCTATACTTAGCTCGAACTATGTCCTCATAGTGACCAGAGAGCGACAAAGGAAGACATAACTCGTGCTAAGCAAAGAGAGGTGAAAAGACTCCTATGCTACAACGACTCAAAGAAAAGATAAAAATGAAGAGAAGTTGGTGATCCCCCCCTATACTTAGGATCAAGTAATCCTAAGTATAGTGGAATGTACAAAGGGGAAAACCGATGAAGAGAATGTACAGACTCACAGAGACACGATATGAACAACATCACCCCCCTATACTTAGGGTAGAGTATCCCTAAGTATAGGCAACAACAACAAGGGTGATAAACAGGACGAATATGAACAACACAAATCCTTCACCCCCCTATACTTAGGATAAAGCACATCCTAAGTATAGCATATATACACACACACGGAAAAGGGGTGAATGATAAAACGGGAGAAGACAGAGTGAAACGAAAGGATATACAAGAGGAGTGGATTTACAAAGTTTAAGAAGGTCGAAAACGAACCTTCTTGCGGGACCACTGAGGTATGGATTTGACAAGGTGTAGGTCGATATTGGGATTATCATTAGATATGAACTGAGTAGGATCGACCAAGAAAGTATCCTCAGCGGTTTCAGATTGTCCAGGCCTAAACCGGTTATTGGAAGTAGTGTGATCATGTCCTGCCTGGGAAGTCTCGCAAACATCAAAGTAGAATGGCTCGAAATCATTATCAGAAAAAGTAGGATCAATTTCAATCTGGCGAGCCTCTACCGGATCATCATCTTTATCAAAAGGCCCAAATTCCTTTATAAAAGCAATCAAATCAAATTTGGCCTGATCGGTCTCATCTGAATCAAGGTGAATAGGAACGGACTCATCAGTGAAAGTAGTCGAATCTTGTCCTTCCTGTCTAGTCTCAGGGTATGCCTTCCGCTCTAGGGTGTCTATCGTGTAAATTCCGCGGATGTCATCAATGCATCGCCACGTACCAGAAGAGGGAACTCCAAGTTCTATGCTTTCCGAGTCCTCCTCCTTGAAGAGGTATTCTCGGGTCTCAGTATCATCCATCATATAGCAAAAATCTCTGGTAGTATCATCATGATCAAAGTCCTTGGGGTTGTCTAACACGGGTGGGCTCTCATGGGATACGGGTTTCTGGACGGTAGTGGGTGTAGTGATTAACACATCGCTCCCTACATCAGAACAGAAGCGAATCTCTCCTGAACCATAATCAATAACGGCTCCTGCAGAGGCAAGGAAAGGCCGTCACAGGATGATTGGAGGGTGCTCCACATGGGTGGAGGTCTCCATGGGCATTACAACAAAATCCGAAGTAAAATCCATGCCCTGAATAAGAATGACATCATTTTCTAAAATACCCTTCGGCCTCTTGATAGATCCATCAGCAAATTGAACTATCATCCTGGTTTTCTTGAGAGGCCCAAGATGAAGAGACTGTACCATAGAGAAGGGTATTATGTTGATTGATGAACCGTCGTCAAGGAGAGCGTTATCACAAGAATAGTCAGATATGGAGCAACTCACAAGAGGTGTGACCGTGTTCCCTTTCTTAAAATATGGACGGTGAGAGATGGCGTAGGCAGTGGCCATGGTCAAGATATGATGCTCAGATCTTCTCCTTCGCTTTCTTTTCTTGTGTTGAGGAGTAGATAAATCTGTCATGGCATGTTGAAGTGGGGCTTTAATGATCTCATGAAGGGTGGCCACCACTTCGGGTTTAGTCAACATTTTTTTGAATTTTTGGACCTCATCCATACAAGGGAGGAGGTCGGAATCAGCATTTACATGAGGATTGCCAAGAGCAGTCTGTACAGTGGCATCCTCGGGATCTAGGTTGGGACATGGCTGTATGTGTAAATGATCGGGCATTTGGGTTCTTTTCTCACAAAATGAATCAATAATATGTCTCCCAGAATCTTTTTGTATTTTCAAAATTTTCTCATTTTTTTGTGTTTTGGATGATTTCAAGCTCTCATGATTATCCTCGAGTGAATCAATATCCTCAAACATTGGAGCATCGTTCTGTCTCTCATTTATGTTAATAAAATTGGAAATCTTCGAATTCATATGCTCCACCATTTGATTCAATGTGTTAAGTGTGGAAATCATGAAAGGTGACTCCAAAATCCCAGGATCGGGTGGGTTGAATGAGGGTGGGTGAAAATCAAAGTCCTCCGTCTCCTGAAATAATGGGTTAGGCGGATATGCACAAACATCAGGAGGAAGATCCTCCTGGAAAAGGGAAGGTGGATCGTCTGGAGAGTACGAGGTATCTGCGAAGATCGGATTAGAATAACTCCAGTCGGCCATCTTCGAAACAAAAGATGGGAGAGCACGAGGGTCAAGCCAAAAGATATGGAGAAAAAGGCGCAAATGCACAGAAAGATCTGATATGCACACAAGCAATCAAACACAATACAAACCCCCAATTCACCAACTCAATGCAATGTGAAGACCGTGAAGGTTCGGTCAATTATCTTGTTGATTTTAGAGTTAGGTGATAGCCACAAAGTTGTACAAACACTTAGGTTGAATTATGGGATTTGGGCACTAACCTTAGTGTGTACGCGAGCAAGTTAAAACGAATACAATGAGGGGGTTACTCTCCCCAAGACAATGATTTTTCTTTGTATATATTTTTTTAGGGTCGAGTTTTCTTTAGCAGTCCCGATTTTAGGCAGTTGTCACTTGGTTAAGATATTTTCAAAG
This sequence comes from Ottelia alismoides, assembly GCA_037367405.1. NCBI lineage: Eukaryota > Viridiplantae > Streptophyta > Magnoliopsida > Alismatales > Hydrocharitaceae > Ottelia > Ottelia alismoides. Next base: position 964,535 of record JAZKJV010010688.1, read on the forward strand.
AATCGCCTACCAAGTGTCCAATTTCCTTTTTAACTTATGTGAGTGAAAACAAGGGAGGAGATCGGAAATGCCAATGCGCGATTAAAAACGATGATGCATGCAGGGGTTAGAGATGCGTACCTTGTCGCCAGCACTCTACATGCAAGTGATCCGCGCAGAATTTAAATACAGAAAATAAACTAACCTATATGCAATGCAAGTGAACCGTCCTAGATGATAACTTCTATTAACGGGCAAGAACAAGTTAATTTGACTAAGTCCAATTTACGCTCTACTCTATAGGCACAGAAATTCTTGTTTAGGGTATTTGGACCTAATTAATTACCTGGCTCAAGCAAATTAATTAAAGAAATCAATAGGTGGCTTTCGAAATCCGCGAAAAACAAAGAAAATAAAGGCGATGAAAACAAAACCGGTGAGGTCCCCCAAGTGCACGGCACTTGGCGAAACAGACCCCGCAACAAATGAATGTCCGTTTACAAAGTTCAAATGCTAGAAAATAACAACTCTCTCTTTTTTTTCTTTTTCTCTCTTTTTTTTTCTTTCTCTTTTTTTTCGGCTCTTTCACTTCTTCCTCTCCTCTTCTCACGCTATCCTGCGGCTTGGTGAAGAATCAAGCCGCCTCCACGTCGCTTGGGTGCTTCGGCTCTCCTAGGATCGCCTCCTTCGCTCCGCGGGCCCTCGCAAGAAAAAGAAAAGAGAATGTGTAAGAAACACAATTTTCAACTATGAGAAAATGATGGAATGAATGCAGTGGATATAAACAATGAAGTGATGTGGCAAATTATGAACAAATATTTACAACCAAGAATAGCAGGTCAAAAGAGAAACCTAACAAAAAATATTTTTTTATTTTATGATTTTTGCTACTTATTAACCTGTATAGCGGACATGGTCGAACTCAGGGAGGCTACAATTCCCGAGGGTTATTCAATTAATCAGAAACTAATTAAAAGAAAACAGGAATCTCAAAGGACAACTATCCTTGGTTTTTGTGATTTTTTTATCTTTTCTATTATTATTTTTTTTATTTTTTTATTTCTAATTTTTTTTATATTTTTTTTGATTTTTAAATTTTTAGTGATTTTGATTTTGTAATTTTTTTATTTTTCAAAAATAACACGAGGCAATATTCACAAGATTAAAAACACGCACACCGACTTTTTTTTGTAATTTTTCAATTAGTAAAAAAAATGCTCAGAAAAATTCAAAGAAAATTTTTTTGTGTTTTAAAAGTTTTAAATGTTTTTGAGAATTTTTGTACATTTTTCGGATGTTTTTGTATTTTTCTAAAAATTAAACAGTGAGAAAATAAGAAAATGTGCACAGCCTGGAGTAATTTGCAAGTTAAAAATCTTTTAGATGCCCAAAACTCCTGGCAATTATTTTTAAAACAAACTAGAAACCATTATCTACAAACAGGAACTGAAATCACAATTTTTCGATTTTTGTAGAATTTTTTATGATTTTTATAAGATTTTTGATGTTTTCAATTTTTTTGGGTTTTTATAAATAATTAATGCATGAAAATTGGTCTGAAACTAAAAGATAATGAAATACAACTAATCTATTTTTTTTAGAATTTTTGGAGCTATTTTCGAATTTTTATGAATTTTTGAATTTCAAACAATGAAAAAGACACTGTTTTTGATTTTTAATAATAATAAATAAAAACAAAATGCAATGAAAAATTTGCGCTAGATGAATATGAACATTAGAAACAGAGCATAATTTTTGCAAAATTTTTGGATCACATCTAACATTTATTCCAATGAAAAGACAACGCAAGTTCAAGTTCTGCAGTTCAGGGACTAAAACTGTAAATAAATAAAAGTTTGGATTAGAATTGTAATTTGTTCAATGTTTTCGTCCCAAATAAATAATATAAATAAATAACAGAGAGAATGTGCAATTTTACCACTATGTCATGTGCTCTGGAGCTCTGGCAAGGATGTTTCTGCAAATCTGAATACCTTTAGGGGCTTTGATGTAAAATTCCCAAATTTTGTAATGCCCTAGGGTTCTTCTTTCGTTTCTTGCAAAAGGGGGCAGCAACAAGGGGGGCGCCGCCCCCTCTTCTTCTTCACGTAGATGGCGGCGCCGCGGCTTGCAGCAAGGCGGAGCTGCGGTGTGGCAGGAGATGGGCGCGGGACGGTGCCGCCTCTCGTAGGTCGGCGTCGATGGAGTCGGCGAGCGCGGGGGCGGGAGGTCGCCTCCGTCGGTGGTTGCAGCAGGAGGAGGGGGCACCTGGGACGCCGCCACCGCCTTCTCCCCACGCGCACGCAGGCAGCGCTGGAGCAGCGGAGGGGCGGCGCGGGGATCGGCGGGCGGAGTTGGAGGAGGAAAGGGCGGAGATGCGGGCGGTTGGCGGAGGTCACGACCAAGGGCATAGCGGGCGGCGGGAGGTGGTCGTGAGGACCGGCGCCGCCTCGCAGCGCTGAAGGCGGAGATGGTACGGCACGATGGCGCGCCTGCGGCTGGGCGAAGAGGCGCGGCTTCAAGGGCCGCGATGGCGGCTGTGGCCGCAGGTGGCTGAGGGAGGTGGCGGCCCTGCGGCCGTCTTTTTTTTTATATATTTTTTTTGGGAATGTAAACAGTGAACAATAAAATATTTTTTTTGTTTTTTTTATAATGTAAATCCGAAATAAGGAAATAACAGAAATAGGAAAAGAATTTTTTTTTTATTTTTATTTTTTTTTATAATTTTTTTAATCTTTTTAATGTTTCTCTGCAAAACAAATGTTAGAGATAGATGAATTTTTTTTTATTTTTTTATCCTGCAAAACAAACGTTAGGAGACCAACAAGGAACAAAAATTTTATTCTTTTTATTTATTTACAAATCGGAAAATGAACGGGGATTCGGCGAACGTGAAAGGATCGAATCCGACTCTTCGGCCACCGTGCGTGGTCGAAGTTGATAGATCGTGAGGGATAGAAAATGAAGGCGAAGAGATCACGATGATGAGGTGAAAAATCGAATCGGTGGTGGATCAAATCGAGATGGATTTTTTAAGATCTAGAGAAAAAATTGCCTACGAGAAAAAAATGCGATGAACTAAAGTACGATTAAACTAAGATAAAAATACGAAGAAAAATTTGGATCTCACCTTAGGAGTGGAAAATAGACCGTGATCGCCTCGACAAGGCTGACTCGCTGTCACCGGACGGCTTGGAGGCTAGGCAACTTCCTCGACGAAATTTCTCTCGGAGATCGGGCTCCTCTCTCTAAAGATTGATCAGGTTGGAATGAGGGTGATGGAGCCATATAAATAGAAAAAGAGATGGATTTTGAATTTTGAAGAAGATAAGAGAGATTTTTGAATTTTTTTGGTGGGAGAGATAACATGAGAGATAAAATAGAAGGATAAAATTATTTACAAAATTATCTAATTTTTTGAATTTTCGTCACTTTATTTATTGGAATTTGAAAATGTTATTTTTTTTATGATGGTTGGTTAAAAATTGCAACTATATACATATACTATATACATATATGACATTATATACAAGGATAAATGGGGAAATTAGCCTCTTTTTTTGTTTTAAGAATTTTATTAATTTTTTTTATTTTTATTTTATTTTTTTTATTTTTATTTTTGTTTTAAGTAATTAGTAAAAATATTTACAAATATATATACAAATACAATATACACAAAATACAAGGGAAAATTGCACAAACCACCCCAGAAAACCAACTTTTCAACCGTAACTCCAAAAATTATAAAATCACAGTCATTTTGAAGATAATTTAATTTAGATTTCAATGGAAGTGATATTTGTTCAATTTGAGATCATATGGAGCCGGAATTGATCTTTCAATTAGTGCTTAGTGGCTTTTTCCAAGTGTGGCTACTTTTATTCTGTACATGATTTAATTGTGCAATCAGTTTTATTAATTAGGACCCATTTTTATTTACAACTTTGATTTTGAATGTTATTTGATTTGGGGTCAATTAAGGTACAAATAAATTAGTGTTAGTTTTATACAGATATACACAAAATAAGTGAGAAACACATTTTTTTAGATTTTCTGGTTGAGGACCCTATCTCCCCCTACTTTATTCCTGGTCGATCAGGTCAAGTCTTGACCTTCTCTCGGGGTTCGGGTCAGCCTGTATACAGTCTTCCTTTTTTTATTTTCTTTTCTTTATTTTTCCTTTCTTTCTTTATTTATTTATTTTAGGTTAAAATTAGTAAGAAATGTACAATATTTACACACAAATGCAAGTTAGTAAGATTATGGAGTTAGCGTTATATGCAGGTGTTTTATAAGGGATTTTAAGCTAAAATAAATGAATAAAGATGACGAATCGCAGATTCATCAGTGGCCACCACTTCGGGTTTAGTCAATTTTTTTTTGAATTTTGGCCCTTCTCTATACAAGGGAGGAGGTCGGAATCAGCATATACACGAGGATTGCCAAGAGCAGTCTGTATAGTGGCATCCTCAAGGTCAAGGTTGGGGACATGGCTGTGTGGGTAAATGATCAGCCATTTGGGTCCTCTCCTCACAAAATGAATCAACAATGTGTCTCCCGAATTCTTTTTGAATTTTTGAAAATTTTCCATTTTTTGTATTTTGGGTGATTTCAAGCTCTCATGATTATCCTTAGATGAATAAATATCCTCAAATAATGGAGAAGTATTCTGGCTCCAATTTATATTAAATAGATTGGAAATCGTCGAATTCATATGCTCCATCATCTGGTTCAATTTCTCAAGTGTGGAAACCGTGAATGGTGACTCCAAAATCCTAGGATCGGGTGGGTTGAATGAGTGTGGGTGAGAATCAAAGTCCTCCGACTCCTGAAATAATGGGTTAGGCAGATTTGCACAAACATCAGGAGGAAGATCCTCCTGGAAAAGGGAAGGTGGATCGTCTGGAGAGTATGAGGTATCGACGAAGATCGGATTAAATAACTTCAGTCGGCCATCTTCGAAATAAAAGATTAGAGAGCACGAGGGTCAAGTCAAAAGATATGGAGAAAAAGATGCAATGCACAACAGGATCTAGTATGCACACAAGCAATCAAACACAATACAAACCCCCAATTCACCAACTCAACGCAATGTGAAGACCGTGAAGGTTCGGTCTCTTAATCTTGTCTGTTTTAGAGTTAAGTGATAATCACAAAGTTGTACAAACACTTAGATTGAATTTTGGGATTTGGGCACTAACCTTAGTGTGTACGTGAGCAAGTTAAAACGAATACAATGAGGGGGTTACTCTCCCTAAAACAATGATTTTTCTTTATGTTTATTTTAGGGTCGCGATTTCTTTAGCAGTCCCAATTGTAGGCAATTGTCACTTGGTTAAAATATTTTCAAAGAATCGCCTACTGAGTGTCCAATTTCCTTTTAAACTTATGTGAGTGAAAACAAGGAAGGAGATCGGAAATGCCAATGCATGATTAAAACGATGATGCATGCAGGGGTTAGAGATGCGTACCTTGTCGCCAGCACTCTACATGCAAGTGATCCACGTGAAATTTAAATACAGAAAAGTAAACTAGCCTATATGATGCAAGTGAACCGTCCTAGATGATAACTTCTATTAACGGGCAAGAACAAGTTAATTTGACTAAGTCCAAATTACGCTCTACTCTATAGGCACAAAAATTCTTGTTTAGGGTGTTTGGACCTAATTAATTACCTAGCTCAAGCAAATTAATTAAAGCAATCAATAGGTAGCTCTCGAAATCTGCGGAAAATAAAGAAAAATAAAGGCGATGAAAACAAAACCGGCGAGGTCCCCCAAGTGCACCGACACTTGGCGAAACAGACCCCGCAACAAATGAATGTCCGTTTTACAAAGTTCAAATGCTAGAAAATCTCTCTCTCTCTCTCTCTCTCTCTCTCTTCGTCTCTTTCGATTCTTCTTCTCCTCTTCTCACGCTATCATGCGGCTTGGTGAAGAATCAAGCCGCCTCCACGTAGCTTGGGTGCTTCGGCTCTCCTAGGATTGCCTCCTTCGCTCCGCGGGCCCTCGCAAGAAAAAGAAAAGAGAATGTGTAAGAAACACAATTATCAAATATGAGAGGAAAAAATGAATGAATGAATGCAGTGGATATAAACAATGAAGTGAATGACAAGAATGTAAACAGATATTTACAACCAAGAATAGCAGGTCAAAAGAGAAACCTAACTACCCTCGCCGTGCCTCCCCGGCAACGGTGCCATTTTTGTTGCGCACAGAATCTCGAGGATGGAAATTTAAAGGTAAATTGGTCGTTACTATCCCCAAAATCCCATGACAAACAAACATTATATTTTTTTATTTCTTTTTGCTACTTATTAACCAGTATAGCGGACATGGTTGAACTCAGGGAGGCTACAATTCTCGAGGGTTATTCAATTAATCAGAAACTAATTAAGAGAAAACATGAATCTCAAAGGACAACTATCCTTGGTTTTTGTGATTTTTTTATTTTTTTTAAAAATTTCAAAAATAACACAAAGCAATATTCACAAGATCAAAACTACGCACATCAACTATTTTTGTAATTTTTCAATTTGTCAAAAATGATCAGAAAAATCCAGAGAAAATATTTTTGGGATTTAAAAGTTTTGAAATATTTTTGAGAATTTTTGTGAAATTTTCAGATGTTTTTGTATTTTTCTAAAAATTAAACAGTGAGAAAATGCGGAAATGTGCACAGCCTGGAGTAATTTGCAACTTAAAAACATTAAGTGCCGAAAACTCCTGGCAATTATTTTTGAGACAAAATAGAAGCAATTATCTACAAATAGGAACTGAAATCACTATTTTTGGATTTTTGTAGAATTTTCTATGATTTTTAGAAGATTTTTGATGTTTTCAATTTTTTGGAGTTTTATAAAAAAATAATGCTTGAAAATTGGTCAGAAATTAAAAGACAATGAAATACAATTACTCTAATGTTTTTGGATTTTTAGGACAATATTTGAAATTTTATGAATTTTGGAATTTCAAACAGGAAAAATGACATGTTTTGATTTTTTAATAATAATAATGAAGGCAAAATGCAATGAAAATTTTATGCTAAGAAGATAATCACATCAGGAGTATAACACAATTTTTACAGAATTTTTGGATCACAAATAACATTTATTTCATTCAAAGAGAGCAAGTAATTTATTGTTCTACAGTTTAGGGACTAAAACGTAAATAGTATAAAGTTTCTGGATGAAAAGAAAATCAAAATAAAAATTCGGAGTGATGTTGCAATTTACCCAGATGGTGCGTGCAACGCACGTGCTTGATGACTTGGCAGGGGCTCCTTTGTAATTCTTGTAAACCTTGAGGGACAACTTTGCAAAATTTCCAAAGATATATTTTTTATTCACCCTCCCCTAGAGTTCTTCGTCTAATCTCTTCAAAAGGGGGAGGGGCTTGGCCGCCGCCCTCTTCTCCTCCAGATCGGAGGCCGTGGTCGGCTGGTGATTGGGGACGACGGAGGCGGGGCTGTGGGGTCGGCGTCGGTGTCACGGATGCTGGGCCGTCGGGGCGGAGAAGAAATTGCGTCGACGGCGAGGGTGATCGGCGTTGGAGGCGGGGCTACTCCGCTACCTGGAGGGTGCTGGATGCAGAGTTCGGTGGACGTCGCGACGCTCAAGGAGGAGGAGGCCCTGGCGACTATAGAGGAAGTGCGGGCGGTGACTTGGCGGTGGAGAATCGCGCCGCGCGCGGTGGTTGGCTTCGGGGTGGTGTTGGAGGTTGAAAGGCAGAGCGGGGCCGCTGCGCGGGGTCGTTGAGGATGGCGGCTCTGCCACCCTTGGTGGAGATGGCGGAGACGCGGGCGTCGGAGGAGGGCGCGGGAGGTGCATCTCTGAGCTGGAGGCGCCGCGAAAGGGGCGCGGAGGAGGGCGGCGTGGCCGTTGGACCACGCAGTTGGAAGATTTTTTTGTTTTATTTTTTGTAATTTTTTATTGCAATGTAACACCAAATAAAAAAACTCTTTTTTTATTTTCTATTGTATATCCGAAATAATAAATAAACAGAAAATTAGATTTTTTGTTTTCTTTTTAATGTTCATGCAAAACAAACATTAGCGTAAAAGAAACAAATAATTTATTTTATTTATTTATTTACAACTTGGAAAATGAACGGGGATCCAGCGAAAGTGGAAGGATCGTATCCGACTCTCCGACCACCATTCGTGGTCGGAGTTGATAGATCGAGGGAGGTAGAATTTGAAGGCGGAGAGATCGAGAAGATGAGATGAAAAATCGAGTCGGTGGCGGATAAAAAACGTGACGGATTTTTTTAATCATCTAGAAAAACAAAATGACGATGAATAAAAAATACGACGAAGTAAACTACGATTAACCTAGATAAAAATATGAAGAAAATGTGAATCTCACCTTAGGAGTGGAAAAGGATCGTGATCGTCTCGACAAGGCCGACTCGCTGTCACCGGACGACTCGGAGGCTAGGCAACTTTCTCGACGAAATTTTCTCTCGGAGATCGAGCTCCTCTCTCTAAAGATTGATTAAGTTGGAATGAGGGAGAAGGAGCCATATAAATAGAAAAGATGGAATGAAATTTGATTTTTGAATTTTTTGGATAAAGAGATAAGAGATGAAAATTGAAAATAATTTTTGAATTTTTTGGTAGAAGAGATGACAAGAGATAAAATTATTTACAAAATTATCTATTTTGAATTTTCGTCACTTTATTTATTTGAATTAAAAAATGTTATTTTTTTATTTTTTTATGATGGTTAATTAAAAATAGCAACTATATATACATATACTATATACATATATGACATTAAATACAAGGTAAATAAGGAAATTAGCTTTTTTGTGTTTCAATTAATATTTTTTTTATTTTTATTTTAAATAATTAGTAAGAATAATTTAAAAATATATACAAATACAATATTTACAAAATACATGGGAAAATTGCACAAACCACCCCGAAAAATCAACTTTTTACTCGTAACTCCAAAAATTATGAAATTACAACCATTTTCAAGATAATTTTGTTTAGAATCCAATGGAAGTAAGATTGGTGTAATTTGAGTTCATATGGAGCCGGAATTGATTTTTCAATTAGTTCTTAGTGGCTTTTTCCAAGTGTGGCTACTTTTATTATGTACATGATTTAATTGTGCAGATATTTTTATTAATTAGAACACATTTTTATTTACAACTTTGGTTTTGAAAGCTATTTGTTTTGAGGTCAATTAAGGCACAAATAAATTAGTGTTAGTTTTATACAGATATACACAAAATAAGTGAGAAATATTTACAACAACACAAACATTTTTTTGATTTTCTGCTTAAGGACCCTTATCTCCCCCTACTTTATTCCTGGTCGATCAGGTTAAGTCTTGACCTTGTCTTGGGTTCAGGTCAGCCTGTATACAGTCTTCCTTTTTTTTATTTTCTTTTCTTTATTTTTCCTTTATTTATTTATTTATTTTAGGTTAAAATTAGTAAGAAGTGTACAATATTTACACAGATGCAAGTTAGTAAGAATATGGAGTTAGTGTTATATGCAGGTGTTTTGTAAGGGATTTTAAGCTAAAATAAATGAATAAAGATGACGAATCGCAGATTCATCATTCCCATAACTTGTTTTCTTTGCAGATTGGTCCCTATGTGTTGTGCCTTTTGTTTTTGATTTAATAAATAGCAAAAATTGTCCAAAAATCGTGAAATTTTGACACGTAGCTCCTGCTATTGTGTAGGAATTTTGAGAATTTTTGGGTTGTGATTTGATTTCATTTATTATTTTTAAAAATTAAAAAACCCTAAAAAATGTCACTGTCTGTTTGTAGAAATCAACTAAAACTATTAAAATGTCTTGAAAAATTCCAAAAAAATTCCTAATTGTGTGTTTTGTTATGTTTAAGTTTCTGTCCAATTTTTGTTTTATCCTAAAAAATTAAAAAAGATTAAAAAGCTTAGAAAAATCATCAAAAATTCATAAAATTCAAAAAAATGTGTTTTCAGTCTCTGTAGTTAGCTTTTATTTTATAATTTCAAATAAAATTGTGGTCCAGATTTATAGGCATTTTACCTATTTTTGAAGTGCCTTTCAATCTCTTGTGTACACTATTTTTAGTTTTCTTCTTGCTTTGATTTTGGAAAATTAAATAAAAATCAGAAAAATCCAACAAAATTCATAAAAACATCTTAATATTTAAAAATACAAAAATATTTTTATTTTGAACTTTTGAGTATTTTTTATCCCTTAAATAATTGCTTGGAGGTGACTTTTGGCTTTCTCTTTATTCCTTTCCTTACTAAAAAATCATAAAAAAATTGAAAAATTAAAAACCACTAATTCTTTTTCCTTCCTTGGTTTCCCGACTACTTCGTAGGTATTCCCTTTCGTGCTCCTTGTGATTGACCCTGGTAGCTATACCAGGTAAAATAAACTAACATGACCGTTTGCCACATTTTGATTGCTTTATTTCCTCATTTGGTGGTCTGATTTTTCCGTTGAGCCCAGTTCGGATGATTGAGGTCGCAATGACCTTTGATATCACTTAACCTTGGTCTCTTGGGTCGCTCATCAGAATGGCGCCATTGTCGGGGAGTACGACTTAGTAGTCGGTTTTCATTGCTTGCTTATCTTCTTCACATTTTCTTTCTTGTATTTTTCATAACTGTGATCTGACCTATCTTTTGTTTCTCTTTTTCTTGCGAGTTGTCTACCAGCCAAACTTCCTTCCATCATCCGATCTAGCCTTCCCACCACCACCCTTGATTCAAGAGGTCAATGGTGTATGGAGCAATGATGCACAACCAGAGCCCGTCCTACCGGACAACCCCATGTATACAACAAGTAATACCACCAACTACAGGGTGGTCATTTTGGGCAATTCTCATAACCCCTGCCTCAATATCACCAGCCTTCGCAGTACAACAACCAATGGAGGCAGCACCAACGGTACGAGAAGCCGCAGTACCGCCAGCCACAGCCATACCACTAGTACACGACTGCACCACCTCTACAATATCATCATTACTCTCCCCACCCTTACCATAAGTATCAACTTCCATCTCCTCCTCAACACACCGACCACAGTTTTGCCTTATGAAATAGTGCGACCCTCTACTTTTTCCCGATTATCAAATGGCACCATTATGAAATCATGCAACCCTCTACCCCCTCTTCAACACCACCAGCAGCCACAGTCGCAGCCTCAACTCCCAAACACTCAGCAGCAGTATGGTCCGCACATTGAACCTACCGAGGCAAATCCTGTGAACCCAACCCTTGATTGCTTGGCTCAACTCGTCAAAGGCCTCGTAGACATGACGAAGAAGCTCGATGACTTGACCACCACAAAAACTACCATTCCGACATAGGTATAAGATAATCCCAATAGTTTCAAAAGGAAAGAGCGGGTAGAATGTGATTTCTAGTCTATGCCTGTAGAGTTAGATGGTTGTACTATTTTCTTTATCTAATGTTATCACTCTCAAGAGCAGTAGGACCTTGCCTCCATTTGCCACGAACCACGGGAAGAATAAAGCTTCTGGTGAATCACCATCTTCTGCATCAGAAGTGCCATCCACAGGGGTGGGTTAGAAAGAAGAAGAAGGAGGAGCCATTCCATCTACCACTCATCACCATCTCCACTAGCAAAAAGAACAAAAAAATCAGAAAAAGCAAAAAGACCAAAAATGATTGTCGCTAAAGTGAAGTTGTGCAAGTCATGGAGGAGCTGATAACCGCAGCCGATCCTACGCCAGCTGACGGAGCAGAGGCCCCGCTTTTTGCTTGTCCACCAGCACTAGTATTCCAGTCTCCAGCATGTACACCTTTTTGTGAACCGATTGTACAAGATTTTACGGACAAGAATTTTGTTGTAAATAAGAACTCTATTTCTGATTCCAACACTGTACATATTCCTTTTCCTTATGCAATTGAAAAATCTAAAAAAACTGAAAAAAGATAAAGTGCATTATCTGACCCTGGAGTTGTGGATATTATTAACAATCTGTCTGTTGAGATCCCAATGATAAAGGCCATTGAGTACATGCCCCTTGTGAAGAAATGTTTGAAAGAGGCATGTACCAGCAAGCGTCGACCAACACGAAACAACAGACCCTGAGAAGTTGAGAAGCATGTTCTCACCATCGCCATCATTGCAAACATCGACAACCTCCCACTGAAGAAACAAGATAAAGAAATACCTTTAATCAGTTGCGAGATTTTCGATCAAGTCTTTGAGCAAACTCTGCTTAACAACAGTTCTTCCATCAACCTCCTACCCTTGTCATTATTGTAAGAGTTTGGGCTAGGTCCTCTCAAGCAGACACGAATTATCTTTTAGTTTGCGGATCGATCAATCAAGCGACCTAGAGGTCTTTTGAAGACATTGTGGTAAAGGTACAAGACATGCAACTTCCAATTGAATTTGTAGTCCTTGATATGGACTCCCCCGCACCCTTACTCCAGACTCGTATCATCCTGAACCGACCATTCCTATGCACTTCAGAGGCAGTGGTTGACTATGGGTCTGACAAACTCACCTTCAGCTCAGCCAACAATAAAATTACTTTAGACATGACCAGCAAGCCTAAAGTCATAACTGATAAGGGTCATGCAACATTATCTATAGCAGACTGTGACTTCATCGCAGAGATCAGAGATACCTTTGAACGATCCATGGACATAGGGAATCCTCTCCCTAGAGGAGGACCCAGAAAGCACAGTTGACGCAAGCTCCTATGACATTTGGGAGACGGAGTCCAGTTTGCTAATGCATCTATTTGATTCAGATAATTCACTCCAACCGAAACACATTGATCCCATTACGGATTTGTTCGACACATTCTTAGAATCTCAACAGAACACTGAGGTCAACAACTCTGCAAAAGTTCAGACAGAGCATCATCAAACCAGCACCGTTTCAGAAGTGACCGAGAAGTTGGCCAAATCAGAACCGGAACTCAAGACACTTCCAGTAGGCCTGAAGTATGCTTTCTTGCGGCTGAAGAAAACATGTATCTGGTCATCATCAGTAACACGCTGACCTCGGAACAAGAATCTCGACTCCTCGAGTGTCTAGAAAAAACCTCAAGGCACTTGGTTGGCTTGTCTCAGATCTCCGCAGGATAAATCCTGCACTGTACTCATACCACATCTACTTGGAAGAAGATGCTATGTCGTCTCGCGAGTTTCATAGAAGACTGAATCCATATCTGAGGGACATTGTTATGAAGGAAGTCAAGAAATGGTGTGACACATGCTTTATTTATCCCATCTCCGACTTAAAAACGATAAGTTTCCTACACATAGTTCCAAAAATGTCAGGGTTTACTGTTGTTAAAAATAATAGAGGAGAGGAGATATCTACTCGGGTATCGACATCCTGACGTATATGTGTTGACTACCACTGTTTGAATGCAGCCACTTAGAAGGACCACTTCTCCTTGCCATTCAGTGATCAAGTTTTGGAAAGACTTGCTGGCATGGAGTAATTATGCTTTCTGGATGGGTACTCTGGGTACAGCCAAGTGACATTGCCCCTAAAGATCAAGAGAAAACGACCTTCACTTGCCCATTCTGCACCTATGCTTTCAGGAGAATGACCTTTGGATTGTGCAATGCACCAACGACATTCTAGAGATGCATGCTTGCAGTTTTTGATGAGATGGTAGGCAGCTTTCTCAAGGTATTTATGGATGACTTCTCTGTCTACTTTGATTCTTATCTTCAACATTTTTACAAAATACTACAGAAATACCGAGAAGTCAATTTAGTGCTATCATGGGAAAAGACCCACTTCATGGTCACAAAAGGGATTGTGCTGGGTCACGTCATTTCCAAATATGGCATGGAAGTTGACCCGACAAAAGCGGATGTAATTGCCAATCTTGAGCCACCTCAGATAGTTAGAAATGTGAGGTCCTTCTTGGGCACGCAGGATTCTACAGAAGGTTCATCCGTGATTTCAACCACATTGCCCGACCTCTTACAGAACTTATATGCAAGGAGACTAAGTTTAATGTGGATCAACTTGTTCTCCTTTCATTCAATCAGCTCAAGGAGCTAATTACTCAAGCTCCAGTCCTACAACCTTCGAATTGGTCTCTCCTCTTTGAGATCATGATGGATGCGTTAGACTTTGCAGTTGGGATATTTTAGGAAAAAGGAAAGACAATGCACCCTATGCCATTCATTATACCAGCAAAACATTAGACGAAGCTCAGAGAAACTGCACTGTGATAGAGAAAGAATTGTTGGTTGTGGTATTCGCCCTTGAGAAGTTCAGATCATATCTGCTTGGATCAAAAGTCACCATCTTCACCAACCACTCTGCTATCTGGTACTTATAGCAGAAGAAGGATGCCAAACCAAGAATGATCAAATGGATCCTTCTCTTCCAAGATTTCGATTTGGAGATAAAAGGTAAACCTGGGGTTCAGAATGTGCTAGAAGATTACCTCTCCAGAATTGGGCAGCAAGAGCCTCCACTGAGCAGTGCACCCATCACAGATACCTTTCCCAACGAGTCGATTTCGGCCGTGGATTCGCTCCTTTGGTATGCCGATATTGTCAACTACCTCGTATCCGATATGGTTCCACAAGATTGGACAAAAATCAAGAAGGACCACTTCATGTCTACTACTCATTTTTACCAATGGAAAAACCCACTTCTATTCAGGGAGGGAGTAGATTGCATTTATGCAGAGCATCATAGTGTCCTCAAGCATTGTCACTCGCTTGAATATGGTGAACACCACTCTAGAGACAGAATGATAGTGAAAGTACTTCAATGTGGCCTTTGGTGGCCCATACTATTTAAGGATCCAACAACATTTGTTAAGAGATGTACTGACTGTCAGTGATTGAAGGGCACCCTTACAGCAAAAGATTCAATGCCCCTAAAGATCATTCAGATAGCAAACGTAGTCGATGCTTGGGGCATTGATTTCATGGGACCCTTTCCCAACAGTCAGGGATATGAGCACATCCTTCTTGGCATTGATAAAGTGAGTCGCTGGGTTGAAGCTATCCCTGCTTGAGCCGTAGACAACCAGACAATGTGTTGTTTTCTGAAAGAAAATATCATCTCGTGGTTTGTGATTCTAAAGATACTGATATCAGACAATGTTAGTCACTTCATTAATAGAGAGATCAAGAAATTAATGAAGGAATGCGACATCAAGCATCGAGTCGCATCTCCTTACCATCCCTAGACCAATGGCATGATAGAATTATCAAATAGAGAAATCAAAACGATCCTTTAGAAGTTTGTGAAGTCGGACAGAAAGAATTGTTCCCAACTCTTGGACTCCATCCTATGGGCATACAAAACCGCTTACAAGTCTCCCTTGGGAATGTCACCCTATCGTCTTGTATATCGGAAACCATGTCATCTGCCCATGGAGTTAATTCACAAATCTTTATGGGATATCAATATGTGTAACTTGTACTCACAACAAGGTAGTTAGAAAAGGAAAGATGATCTGAACAGGCTCCTGGAATTTCGAGACTATGCATATGATAACACATTAATGTATAAGGATAAGGTGAAACACTGACATGATCGGCATGATGAACGCGAAATCTGCCTCTTTAATAGTCGATAATTGTAGTATGGGAGATGAATTTGGTCAACGAAAACCACAATCTTTGAATATTGTGGAGTATTTATACTTGGCAAGTATACCAAGGTCGAACACAAGGACACGAGCTACTTTAATATATTTATCGAATTTTGGTCAATTAGAAGTATGTGTGAATAAATCCTCATTTTCAGGTCTTCATGCCGATGCAGAATAAATTGCAAGTCAAACAATGCAAATAATGATGCATGTAATTTATAGTTCATTTTCTAATGTAATTATAAGGTGATGCTTAAGAAAAAAGAATGATTAAATGCAAGGTTTATGCATGCAAACAACTACTACAAATATGCTCGAGAAAGACCACTAAATTAAGCAATAGAATATGGTTTGAAATCATAGTCAAACTGAGCATAAAAATATGAGCAGTCATCTATTAATGGTAGACATAAAGAGCAAAGACACTATATAACATTAAAACTTCATCATATTTCAAGTAGCGTCAGATGAGATAATTAAACATGCCATGAGATAGATGGTGAAATAGAGAACAAAATGACACTAAAATCAAGTAAATTGGACCTATGATACTCAAGTTATGATTGAAACAGTGCAAGGACATAAATGCAATAAAAATGCAAGAAATAAAAGGATAAATAATCACAAATAGGTCCCTGGAGGGACCTATTTGCAATTAAACAAAATTGTATGGCCCCTTTTGTAAATTCTCCATTGTACGCATGGACTGATTTGTAATTTAAGAAACCTGACGGGGCCTGAGCACAAAATCACCAGGCACGTACGTGGTGCATACGTGCCTGGATCTCGTTGTCATTACGGAAATAGTCGGGGGTTCTCCTACAAAATACCCAACCTTGTACGTGACATGCATGCGAGGGTTAGGTTTGGGAGGTGCAGCAGGTTCGACAGGCACATGACGGGCGATGGTGCTTCGTCCAACGATTAGAGAAGCTCGAGCCTGCAAGTTCAGATGGGGTCGACGTGGCCTCATCTGGGCCGTTGGATGGCCACCGTAGAGGAACCATCCAACGACACATGCACTTTCATCTTGCCGGAGGAGTGTCAGCGTAGTTGGAACAACATCGAGCATGCCAGAGCTCCTCCGAGATCCTCTGTGGTCGGGAAAGGTCCCAAAACCTTCATGTTCCTCTAGCGAGGACGACCTTTGGTCGAGGAATCTGTCAAGTTAGCTATAGATGGTGGAAGGTGTCATACCGCCGGAGAAGAAATTCGAGATCAACGATGGCGTGCTTTCTCCAACCATTGAAGAACCTAGGAAGGTTAGATGATAACCGAAGCAATGTACATGCGTTTGTGAGTGGGATGGTGTTTCGTACCAGCGTAGGGAATGTGAGACTGTGTCTTCGATTTCGGTGGATCTGAGAGGAGTGGGGCAGAGCGGTAGGGGGTCTGGAGAAGGGAAGTGGTGATCGGATTTGGAGGGCGAGGATAATGGTTGGTTGGTAATGAATCCACGATTCATCATCTCAATATCTTAATCTTAGCAAAATCCCTAAGCAAAATCTCAAATAAATGTATATAAATTCAATAAATTAACAAAATGACTCTTGTAAATAAAACACACTAATTATTGTATATTAGTTTGTATAAAATAAATTAACAATAAAAAGCTGCAAAATTAAAGGAGTTTTTCATCTATAAATAGCCCAAAACTTCATGTATTTTTAATAATTTCATTTAAACTCTTTTTTATCTAATTCTTTCTCTAACTTGTTCATAAAAATGGATACAAAAGTACAAAAATATAAAACAAATTTCAGCTCAAATAAATGCTCCTAGATCCCAAAGAGAAAAGCCATAAAATCCAACTTCCTGGCCAAAATCCCGCTCCGTATGAACTCTAAATTCACTAAACTCACTTTTAAAGTTCAAATTAGAAAATTATTTATCCAAGAAAGTGGTTTCATTAAATTCGGAGTTCATTTGCAAAAGTTGGGTTTTGGGACCTAGATGTACATTGTATATTATGTATATATTCATTCTTTCTTCATTTTTATTTTATCTTTCTTAATTACTAAAAGAATCCAAAAAAATCATCATTGTGTTGTATTTTGATTCTAGTATTTTAGTGTATTTTTTATTGTAAATATCTCTTATTAAAAAGATAAAAAATATAAATTAGAAAAGCTAACAAAAAAATTACATGTTGTATGTCCTCTTTTGTAAATTCTCCACTATTTTTTCTTCTTTATATTTTGTTGTATTTTAGTAGCCTACTTTATCTTATTATTTATTTTATTAATTAATTCCCATTATCTACAATAACCACCATTCAACTCCATCATTCCACCATTTTTTCTAACTTCTAATTCAACTCCGCCATCTTAATAACCTCCATTCTACTCCACCTCCATTATAACCTCCATTTTCTATCTCTTTTTATACATCCCATCCTCCCCAATTTGCACTTGATCCATCTTTATGTGTGGAGAGCCTAGTTCCCAGAGTTGAATCGGTGACAGCGACGCAACCACGGTCGAGGAACAACAACCCTCTCTCCGGTGAGATCCGTTGGCTTCTTGGCCAACATCGCAGCCGCATCCGTGTGCTGCTCGAGCTCATCGCTCACCGGCGATCTGAGCGAAGATCGTGCTCTCGTGAGCACATCATAGGCGGCCGCTCCTTTCATTTCATCATCATTTTTATTTGTTGCACGTTTTCATATCATACCACCACATAATCATCCACACACTTTCATTTGTTTGTTCCATCCTCACCATCTTCACATCATTTTTTACTTGCATTTCCTGTTTTAAAAAAATCAAAAAAATTAAATCAAAAAAATCCATCAAATACAACAGTAAAATTTTCATAAAAAAATAAAAAGAGGAGCAAGAGGCCACAGCCCGCCGCCCCTCCCGTTTCCTCTCCACCACCAAGCAGCGCTGCCGCCGCCCATCTCCACGCCGCCGCCCGCCGCCATCTGCCACGCAAGGCCTTCCCCACACCGCTGGCTGCTCTCTAGCCAACCACCACACCACTGGCCTCTCTCTCTCTAGCCGCAGGGAACCCCCGCGCCTCCTCCTCCACCACAGCCACCCGTCATCGACTCCCCCCTTCCAGCCATCGCCACCCTCCACCTCCGCCCCCCTTCCAAGCCGCCACCACCGCACGCCTCGCGGCCGCGCATGGGCCGCCGTCGCCCCTCACCTCTCATCTGTGTGCCTCCTGCGAAGAAGAAGGTTAAGATTTGTTTACTTTTTTATTGTAAAAATTGCTTAGATTTCCCGTTATGTTTTTGTAATTACAATAGTTCTTGTACATGGTTTCTCTTATCTGTTTTAATCCTGTTTTGCAATCAGGACCCTATGTTTATGTGTTAATTTAGACCTCAATTAAGTATCATTTTATTCAACGAAAAATGTCATTGTATTGAACAACTAATTGTCTATATTCTGATTATTTATTTGTATTTTTGTGAGATCTAGATAATTAATTAAAAATATTTAAGTGCAAAAGTTCATATTTTACCTAATATGGACCCATAAATTCATATCTAACTCATAGTTGCTCCAAAAATTCCAAAAAAATCAGAAATGATGCCTTAAATTGTGTTTGAATTACTATCCAAATTTCATCCAAAATAGAGTTGTCCTGTGCCTGAAATAAGTTGTGGAGTGATTTTAGTAAATGATTTTTTATTAAATCCACACATTATATTTTTGAAATTTCAACTCTCCTGGATTCTTTTTATAAATACAATTTTGAGATAATTCACACTCTGGATAAATTGCTATTTTGGATTTCTTAGGAATTAGTTACTCACTGTCACTCTGTTTTCACTAAGAAATTCATAAAAAACCATATTGTGTTAAAAAATTCCAAAAAATATTACTGTAGTATCCTCGCATCATGTTTTCATTCCACTAAAATTTTCATGATCTTTGCTTACTGTTTTTGTGAAAAATTATGAAAAAACCCATAAAAAGTGTGCATTTTTAATTTTTGCATTTTAACATTAAAAATTTCCAAAAGAAATATATGTTGCATTCATCATTAGATTAAGTTTATTGGAAAAATATAATTTGGCTAAATTGGATTAATTTCGTATTAAAATGGATTTGGCTAAGTTGTATGCTTTCTTATTAACTTCATTCACCCTCATTGTGCATTTTGCATTCTTTTTGCATAAAAAATATAAAAAAATACGCATTGAAAATATAGATCTAAGTTTTTGAATTAACCCGACGTTGTTCCTTTGCCTCCCTATGTTCGACCCCAGACTTTCCTAGGATATAAATTAAAGCCAAGACACTCTTCACAGAGATCATCTCTCGGTTCTGATTGATTCCCTAAGTACGCATACTACAACAAGTACAAATTATATATCGTATTCAGCGACTCGTCAGATGGCACCATTGCCGGGGGTGGGGGGGGGGGCAGACGGCTTAGGGATTACTTTAGAAAATTAGATTTTTATTTACTCGGATAGTCTGACCCTCGAGCCACTTGTAATTAATCCATTTTCCTCTCAATTATTTCTCTTCATATTTTTATATATATTTTGTTTTTATCTCTCTAATATAAATTTTATTTTCCTTGTGAGGGCCCGATTGACTTGGAGTGCATCGAAGGTCGACGGACGTGACACACGTCGATTGTTGAAGATCAAGGAATTTATAATTTATTTTTGATAGAATTTTTGTATTTATTGTGTTGTAATAATTTAGATAATTTTCTCCTTTACGGTGGCTCTTGTTTGAGAGCTCACGCTTGTAAAGAGACTTGGACATTACTTTGTGGTGTTTCACTCTCCGGTGAGGGTGGGGCTCGACTTGAGTGGCAAATTTAAGGATTAGGCATACAATAGTATATAATCAAATTTATTTGTGTCGATCATAATTTAGGCCCATCTTAGAAGATTCACTTATCTTATAAGATTCATAATGAGATGCACATAGAGACGTACTACTTAGCTCAAATCAGTTCTTCCCCGCTAATAGTATACTATTGAGGTACGATTTTCTCGATCTGCACGCACTTAGTGTAAACTTTACAAATTCAGTTTTTCATAATGCATGCAGAGTGTTGGGATTCACTGTAAGTATACCTTCTTTTGAGAATGCATCATAGTTTCTCGTTTGCATTCTGATCTCCGATTTCCCTCTTGTTTTATAACTTAAGGTTAAAAAGGAAATCGAGACTGAACAATAGACGTGCTTTTGTGTTCAGATTAATTTTCAAGTGATAACCTAACTCTAAAATTGGGACTGAATTGAGCAGGTCGATTAAAAAATTAGAATAAAAAGAATCTTTTTTACGGGTGCATAAAGCCCTCACTGTTTGATTTACTTGCAAGTGAGAGATAGACGATCCTAGGATAGAGCCAAGCCAGGATTTCTTACATACTACGGGTTCTTTATTTTTAGACGATTTGCTACTTTTCAGTGAGGAATACGGGTAGCTGTATTTATACGGTCCATACTTCCTTAGAAGAGTGGGAGGTTTAGAGGGCGCATTAGTCCTCAAGGAATGAGTGGTCGTATTTATACAGTCCGTACTTACTCCTATACTGGCTAAAAGTAGGTCCAACTAGTCATAAGAACCGGGCCAGTTTGTAGGAAAATACAGGCACCTAACAGCTCGTGAAGCTTTCCAAGATTGCATTTATAACCTACTAAAATTGACCAGATAATTCGGCCAAACCCTTACGGCCATCACATGTTGAGTAAGTGAAATTGAGGGTCTGAATTGTGTTTGTATTGTGTGAGTCTACTCCGCACATTTACGTGCACTGTAGAACTAGCACCTCATTGAATATCGTTATCTAATTGGTTCTTTTGACATCGAAGATGACCGATTGGGGGGATATTTATTCGGACTTTGCGAATCTCTCGTTGAACCCTCCAACAAGTACATCTTCAAAGGTCCGGGTGCAACTTGGACCAACCTAGAATCATGACCCTCTTGAGCCTAGGATCACCCACACTCGGGATGGTTACTCTCAAACCATTCCCTTTCTCTCTTCCCACCTCACCGAGGAAGACCTTCGCCTCGATGAGAATATCTTGATTCATAAATCCTCTTCTAATCAAGAACACATTGCTGATTCAGGACCTAAAGAAGATACAAGAAAAATTCCTCCAAAGAAGAAAGAAGAGGAAGAAGAGAACCATGAAGACCTGATGAGAATGGTACTTGCCAGATTAGCTGCATCTGAGCAACAACACACACGACTCCAAGCTCAGTTAGGATAGCTAAATGTTGGGGTCGAACCACCAATGGATGTGGCGTATAACCCATGACAATACCAAATTCGGAACTACTTGAGTCCGGCAGAACCCACAGTTGATTTTGAGTTGAAGCCGCACTTTATGAACCTACTGCCACATTTTGATGGGAATGTATCTGAGGAACCATATGCATTTCTAAGGGACTTTGAGCTCATCTGTGCTAACCTCAGACATCCTAATGTTAGCCAGGATTATATTAGGCTCACAACCCTTCCATTTGCCTTGGGTGGCAAAGCTGACTACTGGGTAAAGAACTTGGCAGTTATAGTCACCACTTATGCCTAGTTCAAGGACCTATTTTTGAAGAAGTTCTACCCGTTGAGTAGAACTAATATGATGAGGATGCGTATTACGAGTTTTTCCCAATTACCCCATGAAGCCTTTTGTGATGCTTGGGAAATATTCAAGGACATCCTGTAGAAATGTCCTTGTCACAATTTAGATGATAATATCTTGGTCCAGTTGTTCTTTACTGGTCTCAACCATGAGATGCAGGGTTTAGTGTGAAGGATATTGAGAATCCTTAAGCGCATCACGGAAGCGTGTTGATTGCATCGTATGCAATTGGAGCAACTAGTCGCACTAGTTGCTAGATGCGGCGGAAATTAAAATTTTAAAAACTAAAGATGAAACCACATGATCACGAGAACACTTCTCAGATCGTTTCATCAAACCACAAAGTATAAGGAATGCCTCTTGAAGCGTGGTTGCGACCGCGAGATCCCAAACAAGAGATCCTCCTGTCTTAAGTCCGATCCACGAAGAACGTACTTGCGGGCACGATGATGAGTCGCGTTCATCCCGCAATCCTTGATGAAGATCCAAGCAATGGATCCCCTGATTTCGTCAACCGAAATCCATCGTCTTCCTTTAGAGTAAGCAACTCCAAGGAAGAAGGAGATCCTCGAGTCGTCGAAGGCGAAGGCAAGATGCTCTCCTCCTCAATACACAAAGTGGATGACCACTTGAAATTGAGAGAGAG
The DNA here is from genome assembly GCA_037367405.1 of Ottelia alismoides. NCBI lineage: Eukaryota > Viridiplantae > Streptophyta > Magnoliopsida > Alismatales > Hydrocharitaceae > Ottelia > Ottelia alismoides. Next base: position 987,313 of record JAZKJV010010688.1, read on the forward strand.
AGAGAGAGGCTAGTCGAGAATGAGAGAGAGAGTAGTAGTCTTCTACAACTCTTGATGATGTACCAAGAAAGGCTAGGCTAGCGCTCCTTTTATATTAGTTTAGGATCCAATGGATCTCAATCCATGGGACACATAGATCCAACGGCCATGCTTGGTCTATGTAATAATCAATGGCTATGATTGTTGTTGGTTAAAAACAACAACATTTATTTATATTTAAATTAAATATATGTTGCAACATTATCATTAATTTAATTTAACATAAATAAATTTATCAAGAGATAATGTGATAACAAAAAGGGAGGCAACAAACCACCCTAAATTATAGGGGGTGTCACCTATGAATAAGTCATAGGTGACACCACCTTTATTTAGGTGGTAATTTTTGTCTCCTTTTATTTTATATTATTATCTCTATTATTGCAATAATATCCACCAAATTAATTCCAAATTAATTTGTGAATATTTGAATCATGCCATCGAAAAATATGTGAATCAAATTCACAACCCAAACTAATTTGTAAATTACATTTCCAATTAATTAATAAATGTGAATCCAATCCACATTTAATAATTAACAAATGCTATTTACGAAATTTCTCTCTCTTGAATATATGTATATTATAAATCATATTTACAATACACAAATATTATGGATAGTATTATCCACATTCTCTAATCCTTGATAATAAAATCCTAGTTAAATATCTAGGATAATTATTCTCGCAATATGAATCCCATTCATATTATGCTTGATTATTAAATCTCATTTAATAATCAAGTCCTTCTTGCTTGGATATGCATTTCATCAAATGAATTATTCTTGAACCCTTTCAAGAATAATGTGCTTTCTCCGTAGATACTTGGAGATAAGGACAGGGCTATTGTATGTTCCACGTATAGTGACTTGGATATTGAGATCTTGTCTCAAATCCAGATCTAACGAACCTCTCATAGATGCTTTATTAAATCAAGACCGCAAATCTAATCTTCTCATTGAAGCTGAATCTCATTCAGACCAATGTCCAACACTTGGACTAAGATCATATTGTTTCTCTACTGGAAGGAGTTACTAAAATCTAGACCTGCTTCATCACTCCCTCGGAATGGAAGCGTCATGGATATACAATCGTTTATGACCACATCACCCTCAGGTATTCTCAATACTTGTACATCCTGCATACTGGAAGACCCATGGTCAATCCTAAGATTAAGATCAATTTTACACTGTCTTCTTCAGGGTTTGATCATTAAGTTTCTCAATCTTGGTCATTGGGAGTTGGTATGGATCATATGCTTTCCCAAAGCATATGTCATACCTTCAAATTCATGTCATGCTTTCAAAGCACGACGACCATGCAAGGAATTTGATCGGTCCCAGTACCTCATGAGTGAGCTCATGTCTTCCGGTTCATAAGTGAACCTGTATGATCCCTTTGAGAGATCGTATTACTCATATGCCCTTATATGCACACTTGCTCGTCGGTGTATAGACCTTGGTTAGGCCATAAACCTATCGGTCTGCCAAATGTACATACTCAGACATATAGCAATACATCTGTCTCTGGTCAGAGGATGCGTGCCTATGCTGTGACAGCATTCAACACAGGACTTAGGTTATCTCGATCTCGTCAAGTCAACCCATTGAACTAACTAATCTGACACCTCCGAATCACTATTCCCATGTAGAGGACCTGCATCGAGAGGCAGTCAGATATCAACCTATGTGAGAAAGGATTGCCATCTCCTACTCAGGCTGGAGATCTTCTCTTAATGATCATTTGATGGTGCTTGACGAGTACTCTATCTAACTCCTTAGATATTCATCCAAACACCAGCCTCTATGATTCATTTAGTGAATCAACATCTATATGATCATCAAGATGGCCATGGTACATAACCCTAATTGTACAGAGGGACCTTATAGTGCATTCATTCATATAATTTCACAAAGGGAGTGAAACATCAATAACCTTTTATTGATAAAAACAAAAATTACAATAACATTTATTGTAAGAATGGTTCGCCCAGGGCTCACATGTCCAACAATCTCCCACTAGCCCTCAGAACCATTCAGGTACAATCCGTAAACCCATACCCATTACATGCTGGTCAAAAACCTTTTGTGTCAGAGGTTTGGTAAAAGGATCAGCAATGTTGTCGGCAGAGGCCACCTTACTGATGATGATATCACCACACTTTTGAATCTCCCGAATGATGTGGTATTTCCTTTCCACGTGCTTGCTCTTCTGATGGCATCTGGGTTCCTTTGCCTGGGCAATGGCTCCAGTGTTATAGCAGAGTAACGGGACGGGAGTATCAGAGGAAATTACGCCAAGCTCCAAGATGAACTTGCGCAACCACACCGCCTCTTTTGCAGCATCCGATGCGGCAATGTATTCGGTTTCTGTTGTTGAATCCGCCGTAGTGTCCTGCTTCTTACTTCTCCAGCCACAACACCACTGTTCAACAGGAATACAAACCCTGATGTTGACTTTTGATCATCAATATCTGACTGGAAGTCTGAATCTGTATATCCCAAGACTTGGAGATCACCATCCCCATAGATCAAGATGTAATCTTGCGTCCGTCTTAGATATTTGAATATGTTCTTTATTACTTTCCAGTGTTTCTCGCCACAGCAGGATTGGTAACGACTTACCACTCCCACTGCATGGCAGATGTCTGGCCTAGTACACATCACGGCATACATCAAGCTTCCTACAGCTGATGCGTAGGGGCATCCAGCCATGGCTTTCTTTTCCTCAACACTTTGAGGAGCCATTCCTTTGGACAAATGGATACCATGTCCTAAGGGGAGGAATCCTTTCTTTGAACCATCCATACGAAATCGTTCAAGAATTTTCTTGATGTATCCATGTTGTGATAATCCTAGTATTCTCTTTTCTCGGTTTCTGAACAACTTCAGGCCTAAGATGTAAGAGGCTTCTCCAAGATCTTTCATCTCGAAGGTATGGGATAGCCAAATCTTCACACTGGTCATCATTCCTGTATCATTCCCAATGATAAAGATATCATCTATGTAAAGCACGATGAACACAATGGCGCTCCCACTAAGCTTCTTGTACACACAAGGTTCATCAAGATTCTGCACAAAATCATAACTCTTTATGGTTTCGTCAAATCTGATGTTCCAGCTACGAGAAGCTTGTTTGATCCCATAGCTGGATTTCTTCAGCTTGCATACTTTACCATCCTCAACTATGAAGCCCTGGGGCTGCTCCATATAAATATCCTCCTCAAGGTATCCATTGAGGAAAGCTGTCTTGACGTCCATCTGCCACATGTTGTAGTCAAAAGATGCAGCTATAGCTAGCAGTGTCCTGATAGATTTAAGCATAGCCATAGGAGAGAATGTCTCATCGTAGTCGATGCCTTCTCTCTGTGTGTAGCCCTTGGCTACGAGCCGTGCCTTGAAAGTCTCTACTTTCCCATCAGGTCCCCTCTTTCTCTTGAAGATCCATTTACACCCAATGTGTTTTACCCCTTTAGGTGGATCCTCTAGGGTCCATACACCATTCTTATGCATGGAGTCAATTTCTGACTTCATTGCTAGCATCCATCTATCCATGTCATGATCCGCAAGAGCTTCATCAAATGAAGAAGGATCAATGTCAGTTTCACCTGACACATGGAATCCATACCTTTCAGGTGGTGCAACCACCCTCGAACTCCTTCGAAGAGGTATGGGTGTTTCATCTTTATTTATCTCTTCAGTTTCTGGTTCAGGAATCTCAGAATCCTCAGGGGATTCAATGAGTTCCTCTACTTCATTTATATCTTGACCTTTAAGGAAATCATCCTCCAGAAATTTCACATCCCTAGAGACAAAAACCTTTTGGATCTCAGGGTCATAAAGCTGGTATCCAATACCATCTTTAACATACCCAATGAAGTAGCACTCACGAGTGTGAGATTCTAGCTTACTTGCGTCCATGTTCTTCGCATGGACCAAGCACCCCCAAACCCTCAAGTGTTTAACACTAGGTTTGGTCCCATACCAGAGCTCGTGAGGAGTCCTGGGTACAGACTTGCTAGGAATCTTGTTCAGGATATAAATTACAGTCTCTACTGCATATCCCCAGAAACTAAGAGGTAAACGTGTTTTGCTCATCATTGAACGGACCATGTCCATGATGGTCCTGTTGCGTCTTTCAGCAACACCATTAAGTTGGGGAGTTCCAGGGGGAGTGAGATTGGAGACAATTCCATTCTCTTTAAGATATTCATCTGAGAGGTACTCACCACCTTGGTCAGATCGAATCCGTTTGATCTTCCTATCGGTTTGGTTCTTAACCAAAGCCTTAAACTCTGAACTTTTCAAAGATTTCAGATTTATGATGTAGTAGGAAGATAAACCCGTATCGCGAATGGTCATCAATAAACATCAAATAATATCGATATCCATTTCTAGTCGCGGTATTGAAGGGACCGCATACATCAGTATGTATTAGGTCAAGAATACCTTCGCATCTCGTAACCTTGTTACGGAAAGGCATCCTGGTCATTTTACCTCGAATGCAATGTTCACAGGTAGGTAAAGATTGAACCTGTAGAAAATCTAAAGGTCCATCCTTTATCAATCTATTGATCCTATCAATATACAAATGACCAAGCCTTTGATGTCAAATCATATTCAAATGATTTTCATTCTTCCTGGATCTCTTAGGGTTTTTATTATCAGTGGTAGTGACATTTATGACACATTCATCAATGCACAATTCATAGAGTCCACCAGAAGTCAGAATACCTTCCGCAATAAATTTATCATAATGATTAATGACTAACTTCGTACAGAATAGGAAGGAGTATCCATGTCTAACAAGCTTAGATACAGATATCAAATTCCTCCTGACTTCAGGTACATACAGAAAATCTTTAGGTACTAGGACTCGACCACTATATAACGATAGTCTGCACGTCCCGATGGCGACTGCTGCAACACTTGCATCATATCCCATCTGGATAACTATGTCCCCTTGCTCCAGATTCCTAGTTTCCTGAAACAAATGCAACAAATTGCATACATGAATAGAAGCACCAGAATCTACAACCCAACTTCCTTCTCGTCCAACGAGAAAGCTAGTTTCAATGATGAAAGTAGATTTCATACCTGCTGGGGCTTTACCTTTGTCAACAGACTTCAGGTAATCTGGGCAATTACGCCGCCAGTGCCCCGGCTTCTTGCAGTGATGACAGACATCAAACTTTTTTGATGTCATCAGTGTGGAAGCACTAGAAGACGAACCAACTCCTTGATTCTTCTTCTTTCTCTTCGGGGTCGGGCCCTTCCGAGAACCTTGCTTCCGCCATGCTTTCCTCTTACTTGTGCAACCATTGCACTAGCAGCGGGGCCGTCCTTCTTCATGACATCTTCAGCGGACTTCAATGCAGCTAACATCCCAACGTTAGTGAAGTCGCCTTTGTTCAAGTGGTAAGACACGACAAAGTTGTTGAAAGACTTAGAGAGCGACAGGAGAATGAAATCAGCTTGCATTTCAGAATCCAAGTAGGCTCCCAGGGTTTCCAGCTCAGAGAGGTACCCAAACATTTTGAGTACGTGTTCTCTGATAGAGGTCCATTCTTGCATCTTGCAGCAAATAAGCTCTTTCATCACATTGTAACGCTGTGTGTGGTTTATGTCACAGAACATGTCCTTCAGATTCATCATAATCTCTTGGCAATGTTTCCTCTCCACATGTTGCTTCTGAAGCACATTGGATAATGAACGAAGGATGTAACACCTTACCAGATTATGGTCTTCATCATATTTCTCATTATATGATTTATCATCTGCAGTCTTAGGGTTTGCTATCTTGTCCTTTCTTAGCACATAAGAGATGCGCTCCGCAGATAGGTCAAGATCCAAATTTCGGATCCAATCCGAATAATTTGGTCCGGTCAATTGGTTGACCTCCAGGAGCCTGCTAAGTGGGTTCATGGACTTCATTTTCTGAAATTAAGAATGTACTATATTAGAATATATAAATAATTATATATTCATTTTTAAAGAATTATTTGATTAAGGAATTTTTAATCAAATTTGTCTTGCCATGTCAACTTTGAAAGATTATTCCCTTATTTTTCTTTCAAAGTAAGAGATACACTTACCGCTATATCTTAAGAAAGATCTGTGATCTCCTTTCCTATCTTTGTTACATCCTAATAATATGAGAACTTGCGACTCCGATAAAAAGAAGCGGGAACTCATTCCGCCTTGTAAGTCCAACTTGCATTCCCAATTCAGTCTTTAACACCCGGGCCCACCACCCCTAAGATGATGTTGACCCGTTGTTAATTGAACCAACCGTCAACAGGCTTAAAACTCTTTATACGCAATCCAATATCGCCCCAATAATATGAGGACTCGATATTGGGGTCACTACGTATACGACCTTACTCTTTCGAGAAGCAAAGAACCCGATCCAATTAAATCATATATAGGATCTGTCACTTCGTACAGGCGTCTCCTATACACAACAACTGGTGACGGAATCCTTTGCCTTGACGGGAGACCATGAATGTCACTTATGTGATCCTCCATCTCATATTCAAATTTTATAATTAATTATCGTGAATCATATTCACATAATTAACTCTTCCAAGGGAAATACACATCTATTCATAATAGAGTGTTAATTGGATATAATTAATTCAATCATATTAAATTAATCATTAATCCAATCATTAATCAACAAACTTGATAATTACTTGAATAGTAGGTATAATCTCAAAGTACGTATTATTCAAATTTTAATAATTAGAAAAATACACTTTGACTTCTCCGGCATTATCCAGTCCCTACCCGCTGTCATGGCCAGTACCGACGAGAGTGGGACGAACCACATACGTTGCAACCTGCGACCCCAATGCTCTCCAACTAGGCACCATATCCACCTTAGGAAAGGATAATACCAGATAGATCATCATGTACTTTGAGATGCTCATCGGTTTTTCAACCGAAATTATACCATATAATATACATCAAAACAATTTTGATTATATTACAAGGAGATTTGCTAAACAAATCCCCAATCCTATTCAAGGAAGAGGGTTTTTCATGTAAAAGTTGTCCTACAACTATTGTAGGATAAACTATGGTTTTTCATGAAATCAATTTTTGTTGATGGATTCATATCAACCAATGATCAAGATCAATTATCTTATCATCATGGTTAAGAAAATGTCACCCAATGAAATAATTATCTCTTTAAATATTTCACAAACATTCATCTCTAATTATTTCAGAAAATTAACAATTGATTTTCATCACCATATTTGAATGACTTATCACAAGGTTCATGATCAGTGGCAATTTCCAGCAGTGACCCCCCATCACTAAAATTAACTTATCTTGATCAATTTAAATCCAAAAATTGCAAAATCAGTTTCTTAAGATTGTCAATTTAATTTATTAAAGAACTCAAGTGATAATTCACACATTTCAGGCGGATCAAAACAATAATTAACTCATTAATCACGTTCAGATCCGCAGTTCCCGTAACAGTGAATATATGCATATTCAAAATATCATATCTAGAGCAAATGAAGTCCAAATTTCACAAACTCAGATCCTATGGTTTCCTTATTTAATGGGGAACAAAATCCAATTGAAAAATTTGTATTTAAACAATTTAAACAGTATCGAAAAAATCAATTAGACAGAAGTGCGAAAATTGAAATGCAATAAAAAGTTTCGCGACTCTTTTAAGCCCAACTCGTCCTAGGTCTATGGATCATATCCAAAACCTTATTCAACCTGGCTCTGATACCACTTGAAGGATATTGAGAATCCTTAAGCGCATCACGGAAGCATGTTGATTGCATCGTATGCAATCGGAGCAACTAGTCGCACTAGTTGGTAGATGCGGTGGAAATTAAAATTTTAAAAACTAAAGATGAAACCACATGATCACGAGAACACTTCTCGGATCGTTTCATCAAACCACAAAGTATAAGGAATACCTCTTGAAATGTGGTTGCGATCGTGAGATCCCAAACAAGAGATTCTCCTATCTTAAGTTCGATCCACGAAGAACGCACTTGCAGGCACGATGATGAGTCGCGTTCGTCCCGCAATCCTTGATGAAGATCCAAGCAATGGATCCCCTGATTTCGTCAAGCGAAATCCGTCATCTTACTTTAGAGTAAGCAACTCCAAAGAAGAAGGAGATCCTCGAGTCGTAGAAGGCGAAGGCAAGATGCTCTCCTCCTCAATACACAAAGTGGACGACCACTTGAAATTGAGAGAGGGAGGCTAGTCAAGAATGAGAGAGTAGTAGTCTTCTACAACTCTTGATGATGTACCAAGAAAGGCTAGGCTAGCCTTCCTTTTATATAGTTTAGGATCCAACGGATCTTAATCCATGGGACACATAGATCCAACGGCCATGCTTGGTCTATGTAATAATCAATGGCTATGATTGTTGTTGGTTAAAACCAACAATATTTATTTATATTTAAATTAAATATATGTTGCAACATTATCAACACAATTTAATTTAACATAAATAAATTTATCAAAAGATAATGTGATAACAAAAAAGGGAGGCAATAAACCACCCTAAATTATAGGGGGCGTCACCTATGAATAAGTCATAGGTGACGTCACCTTTATTTAGGTGGTAATTTTTGTCTCATTTTATTTTATATTATTATCTCTATTATTGCAATAATATCCACCAAATTAATTCCAAATTAATTTGTGAATATTTCAATCATGCCATCAAAAAATATGTGAATCAAATTCACAACCCAAACTAATTTGTAAATTACATTTCCAATTAATTAATAAATGTGAATCCAATCCACATTTAATAATTAGCAAATGCTATTTACGAAATTTCTCTCTCTTGAATATATATATATATATATTATAAATCATATTTACAATACATAAATATTATGGATAGTATTATCCACATTCTCTAATCATTGATAATTAAATCCTAGTTAACTATCTTGGATAATCAGTCTCACAATATGAATCCCATTCATATTATGCTTGATTATTAAATCTCATTTAGTCATCAAGTCCTTCTTTCTTGGATATGCATTTCATCAAATGAATTATTCTTGAACCCTTTCAAGAATAATGTGCTTTCTTCGCAGACATTTGGAGATAAGTACATGGCGATTGTATTGTTCCACGTATAGTGACTTGGATACTGAGATCTTGTCTCAAATCCAGATCTTACGAACCTCTCATAGATGCTTGATTAAATCAAGACCGCAAATCTAATCTTCTCATTGAATCTGAATATCATTCAGACCAATGTACAACACTTGGACTAAGATCAGATTGCTTCTCTACTGGAAGGAGTCACTAAAATCTAGACCTGTTTCATCACTCCCTCGGAATGGAAGCGTCATGGATATACAATCGTTTATGATCACATCACCCTAAGGTATTCCCAATACCTGTACATCCTGCATACTGGAAGACCCATGGTCAACCCGAAGATTAGGATCGATTTTACACTGTCTTCTTCAGGGTTTGATCATTAAGTTTCTCAATCTTGGTCATTGGGAGTTGGTATCGATCATATGCTTTCCCAAAGCATATATCATACCTTCAAATTCATGTCATGCTTCCAAAGCACGACGACCATGCATGGAATTTGATCGGTCCCAATAGCTCATGAGTGAGCTCATGTCTTCCGGTTCATAAGTGAACCTGTATGATCCCTTTGAGAGATCGTATTGCTCATATGCCCTTATATGCACACCATCTCGCCGGTGTATAGACCTTGGTTAGGCCATCAACCTATCGGTCTGCCAAATGTACATACTCATACATATAGCAATACATCTGTCTCTGGTCAAAGGATGCGTGTCACTGCTGTGACATCATTCAACACAGGACTTAGCTTATCTCGATCTCGTCAAGTCAACCCATTGTACTAACTAATCTGACACCTCCGAATCACTATTCCCATGCAGAGGACCTGCATCGAGAGGTCAGTCAGATATCAGCCTATGTGAGAAAGGATTGCCATCTCCTACTCAGGCTGGAGATCTTCTCTTAATGATCATTTGACGGCGCTTGACGAGTCCTCTATCTAACTCCTTAGATATTCATCCAAACACCAGCCTCTATGATTCATTTAGTGAATCAACAGCTATATGATCATCAAGAAGGCCATGGTACATAACCCTAATTGTATAGAGGGACCTTATAGTGCATTCATTCATATAATTTCAGAAAGGGAGTGAAACATCAATAACCTTTTATAGATAAATATAAATATTACAATAACATTTATTGTAAGAATGGTTCGCCTAGGGCTCACATGTCCAACATAGTGAGCGCTGCCTGTGGAGGCAGCTATACATCACGAGGATCGGATACTGTCTAGCAGGTATTCGAGCAGATGGCTGAAACTAGTCACTCACAGATGGTCAACATGTCTTATACATCATCCCTCAGTTCACTCTTATCTGGAGGGGGAAAGTCAGTTGTAGTCGATCTTTCTCAGGATGTGATCCCTAGCATGAGACTCCTTACAGACAAGCTTACAATAGTCGAGAAGATCGACAGGAGGATTGATGAGTTAGACCGGAGCGTCTCCAAACTTCTAAAACAGATGGTGGAGTTAACTAAGAAAGTATCTAAGATAAGGATACCCGCTGTGACTGCAACCTCTTCCCCCATATATCGACTTCACCATATTCAGGAGCAGTTGGTATTAGGGCAACCCCAACCATGGGAGCAGGACCAATCCTACGCGCACTTTTTCCAACAACCACCTCCATTAGCAGAGATAGTTCAGGAGGAGCCTCCACCAGTTTGGGAGGTGAATGGAGTATGGTATACTCAGGACCCTGCTAGGTAGGGAAGTACGAGAGACCGACAAACCTACCATCGTCCCCCGACTTTTCACAACACCGCATTCACCTCCGCACCACCTCCTTCACAGCAGAGCCCTGGATTCCAGCCACCCCAGTAGCAGCGACAACAATACCAGTAGTATGGCTGACAAGGCCATTACCAAGCGGGCCACCAGGGCCCGTAATCTCAACAGATACCCTAGCAGCAGCAGTAGAGGAAGTACCCTAGCCACCAGGGCCAGTCTTCCTGTTCTTTTTCCAAGTCGTATTCCCTTCCTTTTTCGTATGGTCCTGTGAACATTCAGTAGCATATACTCAACGAGCTCCGTTCCTACCGGAATGAAATTCACGACTTATGGGTGGATGTCAACTTCCTATCCAGATGGCGAGACGAACAGACTACACCCTCTACCTCGATCCCAACCCAAGTTCAGGCTAACCCAATTATCCTGAACCGATCTGGTTCTCAAGAACACTTTGGTCTTGTATATTATTTAACATCTCCTAGATCTGAACATGAGATTCTTTTGCGTGACGAGGTTAATCACATGTCACTTAGGAGCGGAAGGACTGTAACCGTACCTGACCGGGCGAGGGACATGAGGAGGGGCATCTCTGGAGATCTACCTGAGGAGTCTTCAGAGGACGAGGAGGAGAGGCATCATATTTCAGAGCCCCATCAGCACCATTTGAGGATTTCTACTCAAGGAGCTGAGAGGAGGAGGAGAGCGCTTATACAACATTGGCAGCATGGATACACTTTTGATTCTACAGAGGACCTTGCATCTCCGATTGTGGCAGATACCACTCCAGCTTCTATTCCACAACCTATAATCGATAGTTTAGATTTTGATTCCATGTTGCATCAAAAAGATTCATGTATGAAGAACTCTATTTCCGTTAATGCCAAGAATGATCTTTTAGTTCATGACTCAGGCTCTTCATCTTCTATTTCTCTAGCTTCAATTCCTTTCCCCGTGCTCTTACGGCAGGAAAGCGCATCAAAAGATTCAGAAAGATGACCCCGATATGGCACGATTTTGTAAAGAAAACATCACTGTAAAGGTTCTATTTGATGAATATGTGGCTAATCATCCCGCATTTCAAAAATATCTTAAGGTGAGATGCACTCCTACAAGGGTTAGCAAGAAGAAAGAGAACCAAAATATAAAGACACATGTCTTGTCAGTAGCCACAACCTATCGTATCAAGAATCAGACATTGCCAAGGAAAAAGAGAGACATGGGTGCTCCCTATGTGGAGAGTCGTATTGATGACATTTCATTTGCATGCACACTCTTGGATAACGGTTCTTACATCAACTTACTCCCCTTAGCATTATATTATAAATTAGAGTTGGGACCACTTCGCAAATCTAGAGCTTTAGTCCAATTTGCAGATCATTCAGTGAAGAGACGTAAGGAAGAAGTAAAGAACGTCGTTATCTTGATTGAGGGACAGAACTATTAGGTTGACTTCACAGTCTTGGACATGGAGACCCCCAATCATTGGAGAGAATCTCAGATTATTCTCAGGTGGCCCTTCCTTAGGTCCGTGGACGCAACTTTCGATTATAGTACAAGAATGATGCAGTTCCGTTATCCAAGCGGAGAAGTGAACCTTGAGATGAAGCAAACCAAGTGTCAGTGACCTGATTCAGAGAGTAGCACAGAGTACTCATCTTCAGAGGAAGATTGCAGAATGATTAACACAATTGGGATTTAGGGACAGATTCCTTCAAGACAGAGCGAGACCCTTCATCTAGAAAGGACATAGTGAATGATGCAGTTTGCCAGGTGTTGTCTGATCTTGTGAGAGATGCATCTACCTATTCCCATGATGACATAGATATCCATCCGGATCTGTCAGTTCCATCCCTTCGGAACGATCATGGGACATAGATGATGAGTCGGACGCTACTTTGGCTGAATTACCGTGTTTCTTTGGTGATCCGACTTCCCATACTTCTGAGTCGGTGGCGAGTACTACTCAGCTTAGCCTACCTTCATGTAGTACATAACCATATTCAGATTTAGTTCGGCCAGATTTGCTTGATGATATCCATATTTGCCGAGATAGTGGGAGATTTCATGGAAGTGCTCATGGATGACTTCTCAGTCCATGGTGATTCTTTTGATACATGTTTAACGTACTTTGAACGAGTCCTCACGAGGTGTAGAGAGGTGAATCTGGTACTCTCCTGGGAGAAGAGTCACTTTATGGTGACGGAGGGTATTGTGTTAGGACATGTCATCTCCAAAAGGGGAATGGAGGTTGACCCTGCCAAGGTGGTGGTGATCAAGAAACTTGATCCACCTACCAATGTGAAGTCAGTGCGGTCATTCTTAGGGCATGTTGGATTCTATAGGAGATTCATTTAGGATTTTTCGAAGATCTCCTGCCCACTGACTGAGCTCTAGGGAAAGACACAGAGTTCGTTGTAGATCACAGGTGTTTGGAGGCCTTTGAGCTCTTGAAGAGGAAGATTTGTGCCTCGCATATCCTACAAGCTCCTGACTAGTCTCTCCCCTTTGAGATCATGATGACTGACGCCTCAGATTTCGCTATAGGAGCTGTGTTAGGGCAACGACGAGAGGGTATCCCGTTTGCGATCTACTACGCGAGCAAAGTATTAGATCCTACACAGAAGAATTATACAGTGACTGAAAAGGAAATGCTCGTGGTAGTATGGGCCCTCTATTGGACATGCGAGCCCACGACAAGCCATTATGCAATAAATGTTATTGCGAATATCATTCTCTGATCTGAAATGAAGAATGAATAATTTGCATAATAGGTCCCTTAGTACAATTAGGGTTATGTACCATGGCCATCTTAATGATCATACAACTGTTGATTCAATTGTTGATCATAGAGGCTGATGCTTGGATGAATATTTAAAGGGTTAGATTGAGGATTCATCAAGCACCGTCAAATGATTGTTAAGAGATGATCTCCAGCCTGAGTAGGAGATGGCAATCCTTTCTCATTTAGGCTGATATCTGACCGACCTCTTGATGCAGGTCCTCTGCATAGGAATAGAGATTCGGAGGTGTCAGATTAGTTAGGTCAAAGAGTTGACTTAACGAGATCGAGATAACCAAAGTCCTATATCGTATGCTGTCACGATACAGGCATGCATCCTCTGACCGGAGACAGATGCGTTACTATATGTTTGAGTATGTACATTTGGCAGACCAATAGGTTGATGACCTAACCAAGGTCTATATACCAGCGCGTTGGTGTGCATATAAGGGCATATGAGTAATATGATCTCTTAAAGGGATCATACAGGTTCAGTTACTGAACCGGAAGACATGAGCTCACTCATAAGATATTGGGAAGAATCAAATTCTGTGTGCACGGTCATCTCGCTTTAGAAGTTTGACTGAATTTGTTGGTTTGATATATACTTTTGGAAAGTATATGATCAATACCTAGGTATGATATATGCTTTTGGAGAGTATATGATCGATACCGACTCCCAATGATCGAATGAGAAACTTACTGATAAAACCATGAAGTAGACAATATAAAGTTGATCTAATACTTCGGGTTTATTCTAAGTCTTCTAGTATGCATGATGTACATGTATTGGGAATACCTGAGGGTGATGTGATCATAAACGATTGTATAACCATGACGCTTCTATTCCTAGGGAGTGATGAAACGGGTCTGGATTTTAGTGACTCCTCTCGGTAGAGAAGTAATCTGATCTTAGTCCAAATGTTGGACATTGATCTGAATGTGATTCAGATGCAATGAGAAGATTAGATTTGCGGTCTTGATTTAATCAAGCATCTATGGGAGGCCCGCGATCTGGATTTGAGATATGACCTCAATATCCAAGTCACTATACGTGGAACAATACAATCGCCCTATCCTTATTTTCAAGTATTCGCGGAGAAAGCGCATTATCCTTGAAAGAGTTCATGGATAATTCTATTGTTGATATATGTATCCAAGCATTGAGAAAATGGATAATTAAATGTGATTTAATTATCATGATTAATAAGATTTCGATTCATATTATAAAGAGAGCTATCTTAGATAATTAAATGTGATTTGATTATCAAAGATGTGAGTATTATGAATGTGATTCATATTATTTGAGAACAAGAGAAAAGAGATCCAAGATGATTAAATATGATTTAATTATCATGGATATGAATAATATTGATAGCAATATCCATATTAGTCATATATATTATGAGATTTATAATATATAAGAGAGAGCTATTTATAATTTACATTTGTTAATTAAATGTTAATGTGAATTGGATTCACATTGGACATTGAATTGAAAATATAATTTACATTTTATTTTGAGTTGTGAATATGATTCACAAATTTCCAATGGCAAGATTGCAATATTCACAAAATAATTATGAATTATTTTTGTAGAATAATTTACAACAATTGTTGTTGTAATAAATTGGAGATACATGAAATAATGTAATCAAGGGAGATTACATTTGAGATGCTCCTTCCATATTGATTGGAGGGACGGCTACCTATTCCTATTAGGAAAGGGTGGCCGTCCACTCCATGTATATGGAAGGAGGCACTCTCTCTTTACCATTATCTCCATATTTGTTTGATTTAATTTGAGATTAATTTGTATTGATTTATCAATATAGATTTAATCTAGATTAAATTAATTGTTGTTGGTTTTACCAACACAAATCTTAGCCATTGAAAGAAACACAATCAATGAGAGTCATTGGATTTGTGTTGTCCCATGCATTGAGATACATGGATCCCAAAATATTATAAAAGGAGAGGCACCCCTTTGATCTTCTTTACACAACACATAAGAGAATATAAGTCTCTCTCTCTTTCTCTCTCTCTCTTTCTCTCTACACGTCTACTCTCTCTCTCCCTCTCATGTGGTCGTCCACCATGGATGCCCTAGAGAGGTTCTCCATCGCCCAACATCGTCGTTATGCTGCCCAATCATTTGCTCGTGGATCTCCATCTCCTACGGTGCGACTCGTCATGAAGAAGACGAGGATCTCATGTGTTGAGATCAGGAGATCCACCACTTGGATCATCAACATGGATTGCGAGAAGCACGCGGTTCATCCCCACGCTCGCAAGCGTCTCCTCCGTCGGATTGGACTTGAGACAGGAGGTCTCTTCGTTTAGAGACTCGATCGCAACCACGCTTCAAGAGGTAATCCTATTACTTGTTTGTGGTTTAGACGAAACGATGCGAGAAGTGTTCTTGGATCATGTGGTTTCGTCGCATGAAAATTTTTAATTTCTGCTGCATAGAACAACTAGTCCGACTAGTCGTTCTTCATCGTATTCGATATGACGCTCACGCTTCCGTGATGCGCTTGAGGATCTGACCATATCCTTCAAGTGGTATCAGAGCCAGGTTGGTGGTTTTGGATACGATCCATAAACCGAGGACGTCTTGGGTTCGTTAGGGTTTGCGAAAGTTTTTCTTGCATTTCATTTTCGCATCTCTGTTTTGAGATTATTTTCGGTACCATTTAAATTGTTTAAACACGAAAATAATAATTGGATTTTGTTCCCCATTAAATAAGGAACCGTAGGATCTGAGTTTACGTGATTTCGATTCCGTTTGCTCAAGTTATGCTCATTTTAGTCCACAGTTTCGGGGACTACGAATCTCAACGTAATTAAAGAGTTAATTGCGGATTTGAAACACCTTGAAATGCATGCAAATGACTTAGGTTCTATTGTAAATCAAATTAGCAAACTTTAGGAACTTACTTTGCTTAATTTGGATCTAGATCACATCTAATCACACCTAAACTTACTTTGCTTAATTTGTGGTTTAGACATATAGTAACACATCTGTCTCCGGTCCGAGGATGCGTGCCTGTATCGTGACATCATACGATATAGAACTTTGGTTATCTAGATCTCGTTAAGTCAATTCCTTGACCTAACTAGTCTGACACCTCCGAATATCTATTCCTATGTAGAGGACCTTCATCAAGAGGTCGGTCAGATATCAGCCTAATTGAGAAAGGATTGCCATCTCCTACTCAGGCAGGAGATCACCTCCTAACAATCATTTGACAGTGCTTGATGAGTCCTCAATCTAACCCTTTAGATATTCATCCAAGCACCAGCCTCTATGATTCAGTAATTGAATCAACAGCTGTATGATTATTAAGATGGTCATGGTACATAGCCCTAATTGTACTAAGGGACCTATTATGCAAATTATTTATTTTTCATTTCAGATTAGGGAATGATATTTGTAATAACACTTATTGCATAATGTCTCGCCGTGGGATCGCATGTCCAACAATCTCCCACTAGTCCAAAGAGCCATTGATGGGCTAATCATTTAAACCTGCACTCATGTGACACATCATAGGATATTAAAAATAGCTAGGTAAGCTGATCAGTCACTCTGTTTCCAAAAGACTATGCCAAGTCCTTTTACAGTACTTGCATATCTCCTAGTAACAATGCTCGCATCTAATGCGAATGTTGCATCTCATGCAACCAATACTCAATCTTGTTAAAGTAGTTATAGGGTCCTGGACACTATTGCTCAATAATTATTATAACCAGTATTTCCTTAGTCCTTGTCAGAATACCCTTATTCCTGGAGATCACTATCTCTTAAAGTATCCACAGTTAAGACCATTCAGATCTCTATCTATAAAGTCTTAAGTTTTTGAAGATAAGACTTTACTACTGCAATCAAGTGTTTTCTCTCCACAGTAGGATTAGCAACACTTTACTACTCCCACTGCATGGCAGATATCTGACTTTTGTACACATCTAGCAAACACACAGCTTCTCGTAACTGATGCAAAAGTGCAAGTAGTTTTAGCATTCACTTCCTCAACTCTTTGAGGTGCTATCCCTTTAGATAGGTCAGTACCAAATCTCTAGGGAAGGAAGCCTTTCTTGGAATTTCCAAGAATGGAATATGTCCAAGGTGTACTACAAATGTGACGGTCCCAATACCCTCTTCTCTTTGCTTCTGAACAACTTCAGAACTAAGATCCAAGAGGCATTTTTGAGATCATGTCTCAAGTTATGGAACAACCAGATTATAAAACACTTATTATCATCCTTATATCATTCTAAATGATTAGTATATTATCTACATTTAGCATGATGAACACAAATGACACTCCCACTAAGCTTCATATGGTTCATCATGATTCCATCTGAAATCATAACATTTATAATTTCATCAAATCTTATGTTCCTGCTACAAGAAGCTTATTTGAGTCCATAGATGGATCTCTCTAGCTTTCACACATTTCTTTCCTTAAACAAGCCCCATGGATTCTTCATATGAATATCCTCAGAGAGGAATTCATAGAGGAATGCAATCTTGACTTACATCTTGAAGATGCAATAGTCAAGTCCTGTAGCTAATGTTAGCAATATTCTGATGGTTTTAAGCATGGTCACCAAATAGCAAGTCTCATCGCAAGCAATGTCTTCTCTTCCGGTGTGTAGCTCACGGCTACGAACCATGCTTTGAAGGTCTCTACCTTCTCATCAGGTTCCCTCTCTCTTGAAGATCCATTTACACCATAATGGGTTTTACCCATATCGGTGGATCCTCAAGGGTCCATATACAACACTTGTATATGAAGTCTACTTTAGACCTTTTTTGCTAAAATCCATCTCTCCATGTTATGATCCTCAAGAGTTACATCACATGAAATCCGATCATTGTCAGACTTAACTGACACATGGAATACATCCTCAAACTCATTTGAAGAGGTATTAGTGTTTCATCTTTAATTGTCCCTTTAGTTTCCATTTTAGGGAGCCTCATTATTATCTCAAGATTAAATGAGTTACTTTACTTCATTTTGATCTTGATTCTCAAGAGTGTCATCCTTTAAGAACCATATTCTTTAGATATGAGATCTTTTAAGAATCTCAAGGTCATAAAGAAGGTATCCAATACCGTCCTTTATTTTCCTAATGAAGTAGCACTCTCTAGTGCTAGATTCCAGCTTGTATGCATGGAACCATATTAAGGATATATATTGTAGTCTCTACTACATATATACCTGGAAACTAAGGGATAATTATGCTAAAAATCGTCATTGATAAGATCATGTCACGCATGATTCAATTGTATCTCCCTATAATTCTATTGTGTTAAGGTGTGTTAGGAGGATTGAGATAGAAATGATATTCATATCTCCATAAGGTATTCCACGAATTCATCTAATAGGTACTTGCTACCTTGGTTAGGTCAAATTCATTTAATCTTCCTTCAATCTTTGGTTCTAAATCAAAATCGTGAAATCTTTGAACATTTCAAAGGTTTCTTAGGTGAAAAGAAGAAATCTCATATCATACATAATCATCAATAGATATCACATATCCATAATATTTACTATGATATAGATGATCCGCATACATCAATATGTATGAGATCCTGGATACCTTGATATCTTACACCTTTCCCACGGAAGGGTGTATTGGACATATTTTACTTTAAAATACAATATTCATAAGTATGTAAGTTTTGAAATTTTAGACATACTAAAGTTTCATTCTTACTTGTCTATTGATCAAATCAACAGGCAAACGTCCAAAGCTTGATATCAGATCATTATCAAATGATCTTTATCGTCTTATTGATCTTTAAAGGTTTAATTTCATTATTAGAAATGTTGATGAACCATTCATTAATTTTCTAATTTAGTAGAGTCATATGGATGTTCGATTACTTTATGAAATATATCCATCATAACTCTTTATGATAGGTTCATTCCAGAATTCATGTTTATTTCCTATATTTAGAAACAAACAATGAGTGTATTCTAATGTCTAGGTTATAGAGACATTCTCTTAGACCAAGGGCTCTCCCACTGAAATTATGAAGTCTATTGATCCAATGGAAATTGTTGCAACAATTACATCAATTCCTACATGGATGACCATTAAACTTTAAGTTCAAATTTCTAATCTTCTAATATATATATATATATGCAACCTATTGCAAGTGTCATTAGAAGAGTGAGAAAAAATTATTGGACTTTATCTTATCAAATAAGAAAGTCAATTTCAAATATTTATGTAGATTATTTTGATGCCCTATCCGAGGCCTTCTCTAAGGATTCTAGACAGACTTGATAGTCATACTATCAACACATCAACTTATTACAATATTGGCATTTATCCAACCATTTGGATATCATATGGAAGTCATAGAAGTACGATCAACTCTTTGACTTTCCTTCTCATCTTGGGTCTGACCCATGCTTCCACTGCGCTCCCTATATCTATAAACAACCATTGCTTAAGACTAAGGATCTCTTATGTTAAATTCAATAGAATTCAAAGTAACAGTATTTCAACATTTATACATGCTTCATTAAATTCATACAATATGAATATTATGAAGCTTCATGAATGATTAGAGTATAGACAATAGAATGATGACACTCACCATGTCTACATCCATCTGGACTCTTAAAACATTGGTTCAGGTAGGTATTCAAACATTTTGAATACATCATCTCTTATGGAGCCACCATTCTACATGATGCAGAGAACCATATCATTCATGATTAAATGTCGAGAGCACATATGTATGCCAGAACATCTTCTTAAGTCTTTAGAAGGATTATTTGACAATTGCAATCATCACCGACATGTCACTTCCAAAGTACATTCGATGATAGATCAAGACTATAGAGACATACAAACCCTAGGGTTATAGTCCTATTATTTATTTAATTGTCAATCCTCATTATTACGAGGAGACTTGCACATTGCAACCACATACATTATGTGTCCAACTGCAAGTACAATATCTGGATCATGGGTCCAATCCATGATATCATACTGGTTATTATTGAGTATAGTATTGAGTGGGTTTAATGAAGGATTATCTGAAATAAGAAATTTGCAAAAGTGTATATATATACATATTTTACTTTGATTTAGCAATTTCTATATCAAAGTTGTCTTGCTTTGTCAACACTGAAAGTTCATTCCCTTAATCACTTTCAATGTAAGAGATATACTTACCATTATATCTCATCAAGATCTGGGATCTCCTTACTTATCTTTGTCACATCCCAATAATATGAGAATCTGTAACTCCGATAAAAAGAAGCGGGAACACATTTCGCCTTGCAAGTCCAACTTGCATTTCCCAATTCGGTCTTTAACACCCGGGCCCACCACCCCTAAGGCGATGTTGATCCATCATTAATTGAACCAACCGTCAACAGGAATAGTACTCACTATACGCAATCCAATATCGCCCCAATAATATGAGGATCCGATATTGGGGTTACTACGTATACGGCCTTACTCTTTAGAGAAGCAAAGAGCCCGATACAGATGCGCTTGCATACAGGAGCTGTCACTTTGGGCATGCGTCTCCTACATACAATCCCTGGCGACGGAACCCTCCGCCTTGATGGGAGACCATGGATGTCACTTATGTTATCCTCCATATCATATTCAAATTCTAATTAATCATTATGAATCACATTCATTATGATCAATTCTTCCAAGGGAAATAACAACTTTATTCATAATAGAGTGTTTTAATTTTAATTGGATTCCAATTAATCTAATCATAGTAGATTAATGATCCAATTAATATCCAACTAACAATCTTTATTGTTACTTGAATTATAGTATTATCTTAAATACATATTATTCGAATTTTAATAATTAGAAATACATCATGATTTCTTAAGAATTATACTAACCCTACCTGCTGTCATGACCAGTACCGACTGGAGTGGGACAGACCGCACACGGTGCAACTGCTACCCAACGCTCCCCGGCTAGACACCATATCCACCTCGGGAAAGGATAATGCAAAATAGATCACTTTGTACTTGAGATGATCATCGGTTCTTCAACCAAAATTATACCATATAATAATAATCAAAATAATTTTGATTAACATCATAATGATATTTGCTAAACAAATCCCAAATCCTATTCAAGCAACATGTTTGTTGGAATGTAGATCATGTAGATCATGTAACTAATTAGTGATCTAGATCACATCTAATCAAATATTGGTTAAGGTAATGTTATTTAAGGATTTAATTATCATCTAATATTTCACAACTATTTATGCACAATTATTCCAGGAAATTAAATAATTTAATTTCACTAATTGATTAAATAACAATTACTAGGTTCTTGATTAGGAAAGTATTTCCAACAGTGACCCTCACTTACTAAAAATAACATATCTCAATCAATTTAAATCCACATTAAGAAAAATAAGTTCCTAAAGTTTGCTAATTTGATTTATAATAGAACCTACGTGGTTTGCACACATTTCATGATCCGCAATCCCCGAAACAGTGGATACATGTTCACTAAAATGACCATAACTTGAGCAAACGGATTCGAAATCACGCAAACTAAGATCGTACGATTTCCTTATTTAATGAGGAACAAAATTCAATTATTTTTTTCATGTTTAAACAATTTAAATAGTGCTGAAGGTAATGACAAAACAGAGATGCGAAAATAAAATACGACAAAACTTTCGCAAACCTTAATGAACCCAAGTCATCCTCGGTTCATGGATCGCATCAAAAACCTTCGACCTGAGGCTCTGATACCACTGGAAGGATATGATTAGATCCTTAAGAGCATCATGGAAGCGTGAGGATCGCATCGTATGCGTTCTTGAGGGACTAGTCGCACTAGTTGCTCGATGCAGCGAAAATTAAAATTTTTTACGTGACAAAACCACATGATCCAAGAACACTTCTCGAATCATTTCGTCTAAACCACAAACAAGTAATAGGATTACCTCTTGAAGCGTGGTTGCGATCAGTCTCTTAACGAAGAGACCTCCTGTCTCAAGTCCGATCCAACGGAGGAGATACTTGCGAGCATGTTGATGAAACACGTGCTTCTCGCAATCCATGTTGATGATCCAAGCGACGGATCTCCTGATCTCGACACACGAGATCCGGCGTCTTCTTCACGAGTGATATGCACCGAAGGAGATGGAGAACCATGAGCAAACGATCGGGCAACATAACGACGACGCTGCTGTGATGGAGAACCTCTCTAGTGCATCCATGGTGGACAGCCACATGAGAGAGAGAGAGAGTGGGCATGTAGAGAGAGAGAGAGAGACATAGAGAGAGAGAGAAAGAGAAAGAGAGACTTATGTTCTCTTGTGTAAAGAAGAGCAACGGGGTGCCTCTCCTTTTATAATATTTTGGGATCTATGGATCTCAATCCATGGGAAACACAAAATCAATGGGCTCTTATTGATTTGTGTTTCTTTTAATGGCTTAGATTTGTGTTGGTAAAAACCAATAACAATTAATTTAATTTAGATTAAATCTATATTGATAAATCAATATAAATCAATCCTAAATTAAATCAATCAAGGATGGAGATTATGGAATGAAGATTGCCTCCTTCCAAAATATGGGATTTGGTTGCAATCTCATGTAATCTCACGATATCTCATGAGATTACATTATTTCATGGAAATCTCCAAGATTTACAACAACACTTGTTGTAAATTATTCAACAAAAACAATTCATAATTATTTTGTGAACAATGCAATCTTGCCATTGGAAAATTGTGAATCACATTCACAACCCAAAATAAAATGTGAATTACAATTTTATTTTGTATTGTTCAATGTGAATCCAATTCACATCAACATTTAATCAAAAATATAAATTATAAATAGCTCTCTCTTATATATTATAAATCACATTCATAATATATATGATCAATATGGATTGTCCTATCCACAATATTCATATCCATGATAATTAAATCACATTTAATCACCTTGGATTTCTATTATCATGTTCCCAAATAATATGAATCACATTCACATTATTTATATCTTTGATAATTACATCACATTTAATTATCTAAGATAACTCTCCTTATAATATGAATCAAATTCGTATTATTCATGATAATTAAATCACATTTAATTATGGATTTTCTCAATGCTCGGATACATATATCAACAATAGAATTATCCATGAACTCTTTCAAGGATAATGCGCTTTCTTCGCGAATACTTGGAGATAAGGACATGACGATTGTATTGTTCTACGCATAGTGACTTGGATATTGAGATTATATCTCAAATCCAGATCGCGGGCCTCCATTGATGCTTGATTAAATAAAGACCGCAAATCTAATCTTCTCATTGCATCTGAATCACATTCATATCAACGTCCAACATTTGGACCAAGATCAGATTACTTCTGTACTGAGAGGAGTCACTAAAATCCAGACCCGTTTCATCACTCCCTAGGAATAGAAGTGTCATGGTTATACAATCGTTTATGATCACATCACCCTCAGGTATTCCCAATACATGTATATCCTGCATACTGGAAGACTCAGAATAAAACCGAAGTATTAGATCAACTTTACACTGTCTACTTCAGGGTTTTATCAATATGTTTCTCATTCGATCATTGGGAGTTGGTATCGATCATATACTTTGCAAAAGCATGTATCATACCTAGGTCTTAATCATATACTTTCCACAAAAAAGTATATATCAAACCTACAAATTCAGTCAAGATTCCAAAGCGAGACGACCGTGCACGAAATTTGATTCTTCCCAATATCTCATGAGTGAGCTCATGTCTTCCGGTTCAGTAACTGAACCTGTATATGATCCCTTTGAGAGATCGTATTACTCATATGCCCTTACATGGACACCAGCGCGCCGATGTATAGACCTTGGTTAGGTCATCAACCTATTGGTCTGCCAAATGTACATACTCAGAAATATAATAACACATCTGTCTCCGGTCCGAGGATGCGTGCATGTATCATGACATCATACAATGTGGGACTTTGGTTATCTCGATCTCATTAAGTCAATTCTTTGACCTAACTAATCTGACACCTTCGAATCTCTTTTCCTACGTAGAGGACCTACATTAAGAGGTCGGTCAGATATCAACCTAATTGAGAAAGGATTGCCATCTCCTACTCAGGCAGGAGATCATCTCCTAACAATCATTTGACGGTGCTTGATGAGTCCTCAATCTAACCCTTTAGATATTCATCCAAGCACCAGCCTCTGTAATTCAGTAGTTGAATCAACAACTGTATGATTATTAAGATGGCCATGGTACATAACCCTAATTGTACTAAGGGACCTATTATGCAAATTATTTATTTTTCATTTCAGATCAGGGAATGATATTCGCAATAACATTTATAGCATAATGGCTCACCGTGGGCTAGCATGTCCAACAATCTCCCACTAGCCCAAAGAGCCATTGATGGGCTAATCATTTAAACCTGCACTCATGTAACAATCATAGACTATTAAAAATAACTAGGTAAGCTGATCAGTCACTCTGTTCCCAAAAGACTATGCCAAGTCCTTTTACGGTAGTTGCATATCTCCTAGTAACAATGCTCGCATCTAATACGAATGTTGCATCTCATGCAAACAATACTCAATCTTGTTAAAGTAGTTATAGTGTCTTGGACACTATTGCTCAATAATTATTATAATCGGTATTTCCATAATCCTTGTCAGAATACCCTTATTCCTGGAGATCACTATCTCTTAAGGTATCCACAGTTAAGACCTTTCAGATCTCTATTTATAAAGTCTTAAGTTTTTGAAGATAAGACTTTACTACTGCAATCAAGTGTTTTATCTCCATAGTAGGATTAACAACACTTTACTACTCCCACTGCATGGCAGATATCTGGCTTTTGTATACATCTAGCATACAGGCAGCTTCTTGTAACTTATGCACAAGTGCAAGCAGTTTTAACATTCACTTCCTCAACTCTTTGAGGTGCTATCCCTTTAGATAGGCCAGTACCAAATCTCAAGGGAAGGAAGCCTTTCTTGGAATTTCCAAGAATGGAATATGTCCAAGGTGTACTACAAATGTGACGGTCCCAATACCCTCTTCTCTTTGCTTCTGAACAACTTCAGAACTAAGATTCAAGAGGCATCTTTGAGATCATGTCTCAAGTAATGGAACAACCAGATTATAAAATACTTATTATCATCCTTATATCATTCTAAATGATTAGTATATTATCTACATTTAGCATGATGAACACAAATGGCACTCCCACTAAGCTTCATATGGTTCATCATGATTCCATCTGAAATCATAACATTTATAATTTCATCAAATCTTATGTTCCTGCTACAAGAAGCTTATTTGAGTCCATAGATGGATCTCTCTAGCTTTCACACATTTCTTTCCTTAAACAAGCCCCATGGATTCTTCATATGAATATCCTCAGAGAGGAATTCATAGAGGAATGCAATCTTGACTTACATCTTGAAGATGCAATAGTCAAGTCCTGTAGCTAATGTTAGCAATATTCTGATGGTTTTAAGCATGGTCACCAAATAGCAAGTCTCATCGCAAGCAATGTCTTCTCTTCCGGTGTGTAGCTCATGGCTACGGACCATGCTTTGAAGGTCTCTACCTTTTCATCAGGTTCCCTCTCTCTTGAAGATCCATTTACACCATAATGGGTCTTACCCATATAGGTGGATCCTCAAGGGTCCATATACAACACTTGTATATGAAGTCTACTTTAGACCTTTTTTGCTAAAATCCATCTCTCCATGTTATGATCCTCAGGAGTTTCATCACATGAAATCTGATCATTGCCAGACTTAACTGACACATGGAATACATCCTCAAACTCATTTGAAGAGGTATTAGTGTTTCATCTTTAATTGTCCCTTTAGTTTCCATTTTAAGGAGCCTCATTATTATCTCAAGATTAACCTTTACTTCATTTTCATCTTGATTCTCAAGAGTGTCATCCTTTAAGAATCATATTCTTTAGGGATGAGATCTTTTAAGAATCTCAAGGTCATAAAGTAGGTATCCAATACTGTCCTTTATTTTCCTAATGAAGTAGCACTCTCTAATGCTAGATTCCAGCTTGCATGCATGGAACCATATTAAGGATATATATTGTAGTCTCTACTACATATATACCTAGAAACTAAGGGATAATTATGCTAAAATCCATCATTGACAAGATCATGTCGCACATGATCCAATTGTATCTCCATATAATTCTACTGTGTTAAGGTGTGTTAGGAGGATTGAGATAGAAATGATATCCATATCTCCATAAGGTATTCCATGAAATCATTTAATAGGTACTTGCTACCTTGGTTAGATCAAATTCATTTAATCTTCCTTCAATCTTTGGTTCTAAACCAAAATTGTGAAATCGTTGAACATTTCAAAGGTTTCTTAGGTGAAGAGAAGAAATCACATATCATACATAACCATCAATAGATATCACATATCCATAATGTTTACTATGATATAGATGATCTGCATACATCAATATGTATGAGATCCTGGATACCTTGACATCTTACACCTTTCCCACAGAAGGGTGTATTGGACATATTTTACTTTTGAATACAATATTCATAAGTATGTAAGTTTTGAAATTTTAGACATTCTAAAGTTTCATTCTTACTTGTCTATTGATCAAATCAACAGGCAAACGTACAAATCTTGATATCAGATCATTGTCAAATGATCTTTATCCTCTTATTGATCTTTAAAGGTTTAATTTATTATTAGAAATGTTAATGAACCATTCATTAATTTTCTAATTCAGTAGAGTCCTCTGGATGTTAGATTACTTTCTGAAATATATCCATCATAACTCTTTATGATAAGTTCATTCCAGAATTCATGTTTATTTCCAACATTTAGAAACTAACAATGAGTGTATTCTAATGTCTAGGTCATAGATACATTCTCTAAGACCAAGGGCTTTCCCACCGAAATTATGAAGTCTATTGATCCAATGGAAATTGTTGCAACAATTACATCAATTCCAACATGGATGACCATTAAACTTTAAGATCAAATTTCTAATCTTCTAATATATATGCAACCAATTACAAGTGTCATTAAAGAGTGAGATACAATTATTGGACTTTATCTTATCAAATAAGAAAGTCAATTTCAATGTTTTATGTATATTATTTTGATGTCCTATCAGAGGCCTTCTCTAAGGATTCTAGACAGACTTGATAGCCATACTATCAGCACATCAACTTGTTACAGTATTGGCATTTATCCAACTATTTGGATATCATATGGAAGTCATAGAAGTATGGTCAACTCTTTGACTTTCCTTCTCATCTTGGGTCTGACCCATGCTTCCACTGTGCTCCCTATATCTATAAACAACCATTTCTTAAGACTAAGGATCTCTTATGTTAAATTCAAAAGAAATCAAAGTAAGAGTATTTCAACATTTATACACGATTAATTAAATTCAATCACTATGAATATTATGAAGCTTCATGAATGATTAGAGTATAGACAGTAGAATGATGACACTCACCATGTCTACATCCATCTGGACTCTTAAAACATTGGTTCATGTAGGTATTCAAACATTTTGAATACATCATCTCTTATGGAGCCACCATTCTGCATGATGCAGAGAACCATGTCATTCATGATTAAATGTCGAGAGCACATATGTATGCCAGAACATCTTCTTAGATTTTTATAAGTATTAATTGACACATTCACATTCCCAAAAAAACTCTAAAAAAATCAGAAGAAAAAAAACTAACTAGTAAGTTGTTTAATCCCTGACACATTCACATTCACACAAGACTAGTGATGTTCAAGAACGCTTGGTTTATGAGGTCTTGAGTTTTTGAGTTAACCAGCCTTAGACATTAGGGTCTTTGACTTAATTATTCACATTTCCCTAATTTGAAAGATTTGTTTGCTATACTGCATGCTTAGTCTCTACCTTAAGAATAAGATCAACACCTCACATACACGACTGTAGTTATGATGAGATGAGTTGAAATTTCACTTGAGGAACTGGGATGAGGGATTTGAGTTTGGACTTGATTTGATGATACTCGAGGATGGAATAAAATCAATGAAGGCTTCATGAAACCTGAGTGTCAGCACCTTTAGCCAGTATGAGAACATGGTTCTTGTACTATCTCTTGACATTTACCTAAGTGCCAGGGTGTGATAAAATAAAAAAATATAGATCAGTGTACACCAACTCCTGGTAAAAGCAGTGGAGCTAGCCAAAATATTACAAAGCAATGAAATGTTAAAGAAAAGCTCTCATCCCACAAAATCAATTATCAAAAGAGCTTCCACCAAAGGCGAGTGCTCCCAACCACTTCAAAGTGTCCACTTGGACCACCGCTATTAGGATGAGGAGTCGAGATTGCACCAAAAAAGGGCGCTGCATCGTAAATGCTACAAGTCTGGGTGTAGAAGGTACAATAAGTACTAAAAAAGGCACACCTCGGTGTACTCCCAGGAAAACAAGTACAAACGACTCCAACTTCTCTTGACGGACGCACAGATCAACACCAAAAATATGCGTTGAGTAATAAGGCACTCGAGAGGATCCTTGTTCCATTGAGAAGGAGAGAAGAAATGACACAATCCTATGCCCTCCATCAACTGGCCTTCCATCTACACTTTTAAGTCTGACAATTAAAAAGACGGTGGATTGGATGCAAGAAATGGTTTATTCCCTAGTGTTAAGGGTAGGGTTCTTAGGAGAGTCTCTTGGACTGGAACCTTGGGTGACGTTGCAACTCTACTCTTGTAGCTGCAGTCAACACTTAAGTCATATCCCTAATATATATGTATATGAAGAGAATCTGATGATTAGGGAAATTGGATACCTTTTGACTAGAGCTTGGTTCAGCTTAGAATTTTAGGATCCCTAGAACTGAGAGTTCTTGAACGGATCAAGTCTTGTATTCATATGCACATTCAGGGGATATTCCAACTTATTCATTCTTTATTTGCTCGAGGATTAGCAAAGTTTAAATATAGGGGGGGGGTGATAAGCAAAATCTCAAATAAATGTATGTAAATTCAATAAATTAACAAAATGACTTGTAAATAAAACACACTAATTATTATATATTAGTTTGTAAAAAATAAATTAACAATAAAAAGCCGCAAAATTAAAGGAGCTTTTCATCTGTAAATAGCCTAAAACTTCATATATTTTTAATAATTTCATTTCAACTCCTTTTTGTCTAATTATATTTCAAACTTGTTCATAAAAATATATATAAAAATACAAAACAAATCTCAGCTCAAATAAATGCTCCTAGATCCCAAAGAGAAAAAGCCGTAAAGTCCAACTTCCTGGCCAAATTCCCGCTCCATATGAACTGCAAATTCACCAAACTCACTTTTAAAGTTCAAGTTAGAAAATTATCTATCCAACGGAAGTGGTTTCATTAAATTCAAAGATCATTTGCAAAAGTTGGATTTTGGGACCTAGATGTACATTGTATATTATGTATATATTCAGTCTTTCTTCATTTTTACTTTATCTTTCTTTATTACTAAAAAATCAAAAAAATCATCATTATATTGTATTTTGATTCTATTATTTTAGTGTATTTTTCTGTTGTAAACATCTCTTATTAAAAAGATAAAAAGAATAAATTAGAAAAGCAAACAAAAAATGTACATGTTGTATGTCCTCCTTTGTAAATTCTCCACTATTTTTTCTTCTTTATATTTTGTTGTATTTTAGTATCCTACTTTATCTTATTATTTATTTTATTATTTAATTCCCATTGTCTACGATAACCACCATTCAACTCCATCATTTTACCATTTTTTCTAACTTCAAATTCAACTCCACCATCTTAATAACCTCCATTCTACTCCACCTCCATTCTAATATCCATTTTCTATCTCTTTTTATACATCCCATCCTCCTCAATTTGCATTTGATCCATCTTTATGTGATGAGAGCCTAGTTTCCATAGTTGAATCGGTGACAGCGACACAACCGCAGTCGAGGAACGACAACCCTCTCTCCGGTGAGATTTGTTGGCTTCTTGGCCAACATCGCAGCCACATCCGTGCGCTGCTCGAGCTCATCGCTCGCAGGCGATCTGAGCAAAGATCGTGCTCTCATGAGCACATCATAGGTGGCCACTCCTTTCATTTCATCATCATTTTTATTTATTGGATGTTTTCATATCACACAACCACATAATTACCCACACACTTTCATTTGTTTGTTCCAACCTCACCATCTCCACATCATTTTTTACTTACATTTCCAGTTTAAAAAAATCAAAAAAATTAAATAAAAAAATCCATCAAAACACAACAGTAAAAAATTCATAAAAAATAAAAAGAGGAGCAACAAGCGACAACCTGCTGCCCCTCCCTTTTCCTCTCCACCGCCAAGCGGCGCCGCCGTCGCCCATCTCCACACCGCCGCCTGCCACCAACAGCCACGTGCGGCCTGCCCTATACCTCCGTCTGCTCTCCAGCCAACCACCGACCTCTCTCTCTAGCCACAGGGAACCCCCACGCCTCCTCCTACACCGCAGCCACCCACCGGCGACTCCCCTCTTCCAGCCATCGTCACCCTCCGCGTCGGCCCCCTTTCAGGCCGCCATCACCGCGCGCCTCGCGGCTGCGCGCGGCTCGCCGCTGCCTCTCACCTCCCCTCCGTATGCCTCCTACGAAGAAGAAGGTTAAGATTTGTTTACTTTTTTATTGTAAAAATTGCATAGATTTCCCGTTAAGTTTTTGTAATTACAAAATAGTCCATGTACATGTTTTCTCTTATCTGTTTTAATTCTGTTTTGCAATCAGGACCCTATGTTTATGTGTTTATCTGGACCTCAATTAAGCATCATTTTATTCAACGAAAAATGTCATTGTGTTGAGCAACTAATTGTCTACATTCTGATTTTCTCACTTTCGGACAAAAGGGGCTTTGGTCTACATACCAGAACTGATAACATTCAAGATTATGTAGGATTATACACGAAAGATCCTCAACTGGTTGCCCTTTTTTTGATATAGTTTCTAGCCGTCATCTGAGAAAGAAGTTCTGCTTTGTATTTTTGTGAGCTCTAGTTAATTAATTAAAATTGTTTAAGTGTAAACGTTCATATTTTACCCAATCTGGACCCATAAATTTATATCTAACTCACGGTTGCTCCACAAATTCAAAAAAAAAGATGTCTTAAATTGTGTTTGAATTACTATCCAAATTTCATCCAAAATAAAGTAGTGTGCCTGAAATAAATTGTGGAGTGATTTTAATAAATGATTTTTAATTAAATCCATACATTATATTTTTGTGAAATTTCAATTCTCTTGGATTCCTTTTATAATACCATTTTGAGATAATTCGTACTCTGAATAAATTGCTATTGTAGATTTATTAGGAATTAATTACTCACTATAACACTGTTTTCACTAAAAAATTCATAAAAAATCATATTTTGTTAGAAAATTCCAAAAATATTGCTGTAGTATCCTTGCATCATGTTTTCATTCCACTAATTTTTTCATGATTTTTGCTTACTGTTTGTGTGAAAAATTGCGAAAGAACCCATAAAAGTGTGCATTTTTAATTATTGCATTTTACCCTTGAAAATTCCAAAAAATATATGTTGCATTCATCATTAGATTAAGTTTACTAGAAAATATAATTGGGCTAAATTGGATTAATTTCGTATTAAAATTAATTTGGTTAAGTTGTGTGCTTTCTTATTAACTTAATTCACCCGCATTGTGCATTTTGCATTCTTTTGGCATAAAAAATATAAAAAAATACGCATTGAAAATATAGATCTAAGTTTTTGAATTAACTCGACGTTGTTCCTTTGCCCTCATGTGTTCGACCCCGGACTTGCCCGGGATAAAAATTAAAACCGAGACACTCTTCACGGTGATCTTCTCTCGGTTCTGACTGATTCTCTAAGTACACATACTACAACGTGTGCAAATTATATATCGTATTCAGCGACTCGTCAGTTGGTAGAGCTCATCGGGTGGTCAGGTGGAGGTGA
This sequence comes from Ottelia alismoides, assembly GCA_037367405.1. Taxonomy (NCBI): domain Eukaryota; kingdom Viridiplantae; phylum Streptophyta; class Magnoliopsida; order Alismatales; family Hydrocharitaceae; genus Ottelia; species Ottelia alismoides. The sequence goes on from JAZKJV010010688.1 coordinate 1,019,994, forward strand.
TGACACGTGAGTATGTAAGAAAAATTAGAAGAAATATGGAAAAAAAGAGGAGGAAGGTACCTCGTCTGAGGGGGCAATCTGGTGGAGGAATGGCATGTGCTGAGCATCAAAGGATTCTCGGGGTCATCGCCCGGTATACGTGGCCGTGCACAGAGCTCGGTGGTGTCTGGAGGCACCGCTACATGGCCGAGAAACCATGGATCTTACCGGGGGTTTCTCGATCGTCTTTGCCGTGGCTTCCGCTCTCCACTGTCATCGGAGGGACGGAGCAAGCTGGGCCGAATCCCCCTGGATGGTGGATGGCATGAACGGAGGTGGAGAGAGCAACATTATAGGGGGGTGGTCGTCGGTTATGTGTGGGTGGTGGTGGGGGGGAGGGTTGAAAGAGGAGTGAAGGCGGAGGAGTAATGGAGGTGGAATAAAGGTTGGCCCGCGTGTATAGGGTGGTCACGGCTACAAGGGGGAGGTGTTAGGGAGCGAAGAGAAGGTCAGAGGCAGTGGCAAAAAATGGAAGGGGGAGAAGGGGCAGCAAGGCGTAATGCCTAGGAGGGGGAGTGCCTGAGGTAGGAGATGACACTGCGACCGTTGGATCTTAATATCCAACGATCCTCGAAAGTGGTTCGGGTGAAGGGCTGGGATCAGATCATAAGATCTGATCCAGCGGTGGAGGTAGAGGCACTAAAGGACGGTCCAGATGGAGAGGTGAGATTGATCGAATGGTTGAGAGAAATTGTATGATGTGGGTGAAATGAGGAGCGTAGGATGAGAAGGGCATAGTGTGGATAAGAGGTAGGCGGATACAAGCGGTGGGGATCAGATCTGTGATCAGATTAGATGATGTGGATTGAGCGATGATGAGCGGAGAGGATGGAGGCGGGCGACGGGGATCAGACAGTCCAGGAGGGGCCGTGTGGTGGAAGGAGGAGAGAGCCACGTGGGTGGCCCAGAGGGCGTCGCATGGCCCAATCAGAAAATTCGAAAAGGTAAAAATAAAGAAAATCTAAAAGAATTAGTTAGAGGAAAACTTAAGAAAAAGTCAAAACATGAAAGTTGTAGATCTCGATGAGAATAACAAGTTTCATGTTGGTTAAAAAGCCAAAAGAAGTCATTTGTATAAAAAGTATTTTGGGGGTATTTTTAAAGGGTTAAAAATGCTGATTGTATTTTTTAGTTCTTTTGAAGGTTAGGAAAATTATAGACAATTATTTACTATAACTTTTACGGGTTTTTATAATAAAATAATTAATAGTAATTAAATACAATAATTATAGATTACTTACACACAATATAATGCATGATATAATGAGTAATTATTGGTGATTTTTATTGGATTATTTAAGCTAGGGGATTAATATTTGACTTTTAGCACGATGAATACGAGATTCACCATGACACATCAGACAAAATACCTTCGAATATGACCAGAAAGTGTGGTTATTAGATGCAAAGTTGAAAATCTTCCCGGGCAAATTGAAAAGCAAATGGACATGGCCGTTTCAAGTTTGAGAAGTGCGTGACAATGACAACATTGCAATATCAGAATTGTCTCCTGGCACACAATTTTTTGTCATCAACGGTCAACTACTGAAGCTGTACCTCGAGCATGACACTTTCTTGGCCATTGTCGACTCTATTCAAGTATTCTGCTCTGACAATACGTCCACAACACTGTTAGCACCAAAAGATTTAGATAATGTACCTCAAAAACTTTTACTTTAAGCTATTATCTTTTCGTTTTCATCTTCATTACCTATTTCAAAATAATGTATAAATGCATAGGTGTATCCTTCCTTTTTATCAGTCTTCTATACTTAGGGCATAGTTTGCCCTAAGTATTGGGGGTGTACACTCTGATTATCCTCATTATTTGAGCCTCTCCATTATCTCCTCTTCTTACCTATACTTAGGGATATCTTACCCTAAGTATAGGGGGGAGACAGTCTGAGTACGATATGTTCATTCTCACCCTCGACCCTCCTTGCCTTGTGTAAAAAATAAAAATTAGAAAAGCAAACAAAAAAATGTACATGTTGTATGTCCTCCTTTGTAAATTCTCCACTATTTTTTCTTCTTTATATTTTATTGTATTTTAGTAGCCTACTTTATCTTATTAATTATTTTATTATTTAATTACCATTGTATACAATAACCACCATTCAACTCCATTATTTCACCATTTTTTCTAACTTCTAATTTAACTCCACCATCTTAATAACCTCCATTCTACTCCACATCCATTCTAATATCCCATTTCTATCTCTTTTTATACATCCCATCCTCCTCAATTTGCACTTGATCCATCTTTACGTGAGGAGAGCCTAGTTACCAGAGTTGAGTCGGTGACAGCGACACAACCATGGTCGAGGAACGACAACCCTCTCTCCGGTGAGATCTGTTGGCTTCTTGGCCAACATCGCAGCCACATCCGTGCGCTGCTCGAGCTCATCACGTGCAGGTGATCTGAGCAAAGACCATGCTCTTGTAAGCACATCATAGGAGGCCACTCCTTTCATTTCATCATCATTTTTATTTGTTGCATGTTTTCATATCACACCACCGCATAATCACCCACACACTTTCATTTGTTTATTCCAACCTCACCATCTCCACTTAATTTTTTACTTACATTTCCAGTTTTAAAAAAAATTAAAAAAATAAATCAAAAAAATCCATCAAAACATAGAGTAAAAAAATCATAAAAAATAAAAAAAGAGGAGCAACAGGCCACGACCTGCCGCCCCTCCCGTTTCCTCTCCACTGCCAAGCGGCGCCGCCGTCGCTCATCTCCACGCCGCCGCCTGCCACCAACAGCCACGTGCGGCCTGCCCTACACCTCCGTCTGCTCTCCAGCCAACCACCACTCCACCAGCCTTTCTCTCTCTTGCCACAGGGAACCTCCATGCCTCCTCCTCAACCGCAACCACCCTCCGGTGTCTCCCCCTTCCAACCATCGCCGCCCTCCGCGTTCGACCCCCTTTCAGACTGCCATCACCGCGCCAACTTGCGGCCGCGCGCGGCTCACCGCCGCCTCTCACCTCCCCTCCGTACGCCTCCTACGAAAAGAAGGTTAAGATTTGTTTACTTTTTTATAGTAAAAATTGCATAGATTTCCCGTTATGTTTTTGTAATTACAAAATTGTCCATGTACATGTTTTCTCTTATCTGTTTTAATTCTGTTTTGCAATCAGGACCCTATGTTTATGTGTTAATCTGAACCTCAATTAGGCATCATTTTATTCAACGAAAAATGTCCTTGTGTTGAGCAACTAATTGTCTACATTCTGTTTATTTATTTGTATTTTTGTGAGCTCTAGATAATTATTTAAGATTGTTTAAGTGCAAAAGTTCATATTTTACCCAATCTGGACCCATAAATTCATATTTAACTTACGGTTGCTCCACAAATTCCAAAAAAAATGATGCCTTAATTTGTGTTTAAATTACTATCCAAATTTCATCCAAAATAGAGTTGTCCTATGTCTGAAATAAACTGTGGAGTGATTTTAATAAATGATTTTTAATTAAATCCACACATCATATTTTTGTGAAATTTCAATTCTCTTGGATTCCTTTTATAAATACCATTTTGAGATAATTCGTACTCCGAATAATTTGCTATTGTGGATTTAGTAGGAATTAATTACTCACTATAACACTATTTTCACTAAAAAACTCATAAAAAATCATATTTTGTCAGAAAATTCCAAAAATATTGATGTAGTATCCTTGCATCATGTTTTCATTCCAGTAATTTTTTCATCATTTTTGCTTAATGTTTGTGTGAAAAATTGCAAAAAAACCCATAAAAGTGTGCATTTTTAATTGTTACATTTTACCCTTAAAAATCTAAAAAAATATATGTTGCATTCATCATTAGATTAAGTTTACTAGAAAATATAATTGGGCTAATTTGGATTAATTTTGTATTAAAATTAATTTAGCTAAGTTGTGTGCTTTCTTATAAACTTAATTCACCCGCATTGTGCATTTTGCATTCTTTTTGCATAAAAAATATAAAAAAATACGCATTGAAAATATAGATCTAAGTTTTTGAATTAACTCGACGTTGTTCCTTTGCCTCCCTGTGTTCGACCCCGGACTTGCCCGGGATATAAATTAAAGCCGATACACTCTTCACGGTGATCTTCTCTCGATTCTGACTTATTCTCTAAGTACGTATACTATAACTTGTGCAAATTATATATCGTATTCAGTGACTCGTCAGTTGGTAGAGCTCATCGGGTGGTCAGGTGGAGGTGATGACAAGTGAGCATGTCAGAAAAATTAGGAGAAATATGGAAAAAGTGAGGAGGAAGGTACCTCGTCAGAGAGGGCAATCTGGTGGAGGAATGGCATGTGCTGAGCATTAAAGGATTCTCGAGGTCATCGCCCGGTATACGCGTCCGTGCACGGAGCTTGGTGCTGTCTGGAGGCGCCGCTACATGGTCGAGCAACCATGGATCTCATCGGGGGTTGCTCGGTCGTCTTTGTCGTGGCTTCCGCCCTCCACTATCACCAGAGGGACGGAGCAAGCTGGGCCGAAGCCCCCTGAATGGTGGATGGCATGAACGGAGGTGGAACGAGTGGCTTTATAGGGGGTGGTCGTCGGTTATGTGGGGGTGGTGGTGGTGGGGGGGGGGGAGGGTTGAAAGAGGAGTGAAGGCAGGGGAGTAATGGAGGTGGAATAAAGGCTGGCCCACGAGTATAGGGTGGTAACAAATACAAGGGGGAGGTGTTAGGGAGCGAAGAGAAGGTCAGAGGCAGTGGCAAAAAATGGAAGGGGGAGAAGGGGCAGCAAGGCGTAATGCCTTGGAGGGGATGTGCTTGAGGTAGGAGATGACACTGCGACCATTGGATCTTAATATCCAACGATCCTCGAAGGGGGTTCGGGTGAAGGGTTGGGATCAAATCATAAGATCTGATCTAGCAGTGGAGGTAGAGGCACTAAAGGACGGTCCAGATGGAGAGGTGAGATTGATCGAATGGTTGAGAGAAATTGTATGATGTGGTGAAATGAGGGGCGTAGGATGAGAAGGGCATAGTGTGGATAAGAGGTAGGCGGATACAAGCGGTGGGGATCTGATCTGGGATCAGATTAGATGATGTGGATTGAGCGGGTGATGAGCGGTGAGGATGGAGGCGGGCAGCGGGGATCAGACAGTCCAGGAGGGGCCGGGTGGTGGAAGGAGAATTAGTTAGAGGAAAAATTAAGAAAAAAGTCAAAACGTGAAAGTTGTAGATCTCGATGAGAATAACAAGTTTCATGTTGGTTAAAAAGCCAAAAGAAGTCATTTGTACAAAAATATTTTGGGGGTATTTTTAAAGGGTTAAAAATCCTGATTGTATTTTTTAGTTCTTTTGAAGGTTAGGAAAATTATAGACAATTATTTAATATGATTTTTATGGGTTTTTATAATAAAATAATAATAGTAATTAAATACAATAATTATAGATTACTTATACACAATATAATGCATGATATAATGAGGAATTATTGGTGATTTTTATTGGATTATTTAAGCTAGGGGATTAATATTTGACTTTTAGCATGATGAATACGAGATTCATCATGACACATCAAACAAAATACCTTCGAAGATGGCCAGAAAGTGTGGTTATTAGATGCAAAGTTGAAAATCTTCCCGGGCAAATTGAAAAGCAAATGGACATGGCCGTTTCAAGTTTGAGAAGTGCATGACAATGACAACATTGCAATATCAAAATTGTCTCCTGGCATACAACTTTTTGTCATCAACGGTCAACTACTGAAGCCGTACCCCGAGCATGACACTTTCTTGGCAATTATCGGCTCTATCCAAGTATTCTGCTCAGACGATACATCCACAACACTGTTAGCACCAAAAGATTTAGATAATGTACCTCAAAATCTCTTCCTTTAAGCTCTTATCTTTTCGTTTTCAGCTTCGTTACATATTTAAAAAAATAATGTATAAATGCATTGTTGTATCCTTCCTTTTCGTCAGTCTTCTATACTAAGGTCATAGTTTTCCCTAAGTATAGGGGGGTATACACTCTTATTATCCTCTTTATTTGAGCCTCTCCATTATCTCCTCTTCTTACCTATACTTAGGGATATCTTACCCTAAGTATAGGGGGGAGACAGTCTGAGTACGATATGTTCATTCTCACCCTCGACCCTCCTTGCCTTGTGTAAAAAATATAAATTAGAAAAGCAAACAAAAAAAATATACATGTTGTATGTCCTCCTTTGTAAATCCTCCATGTTGTATGTCCTCTTTATATTTTGTTGTATTTTAGTAGACTGCTTTATCTTAATATTTATTTTATTATTTAATTCCCATTGTCTACAATAACCACAATTCAACTCCATCATTTCACTATTTTTTCTAACTTCTAATTCAACTCCACCATCTTAATAACCTCCATTCTACTCCACCTCCATTCTAATATTCATTTTCTATCTCTTTTTATACATCCCATCCTCCTCAATTTGCACTTGATCCATCTTTATGTGAGGATAGCCTAGTTTCCAGAGTTGAATCGGTGACAGCGACACAACTGCGGTCGAGAAACGACAACCCTCTCTCCGGTGAGATCTGTTGGCTTCTTGGCCAACATCGCAACCACATCCGTGCGCTGCTCGAGCTCATCGCTTGCAGGCGATCTGAGCAAAGACCGTGCTCTCGTAAGCACATCATAGGTGGCCGCTCCTTTCATTTCATCATCATTTTTATTTGTTGCATGTTTTCATATCACACCACCACATAATCACCCACACACTTTCATTTGTTTGTTCCAACCTCACCATCTCGACATCATTTTTTTACTTACATTTCCAGTTTTAAAAATAAATCAAAAAAAATAAATCAAAAAAATCCATCAAAACAGGACAATAAAAAATTCATAAAAAATAAAAAAAGAGGAGCAGCAGGCCACGAGCTGTCGCCCCTCCCGTTTCCTCTCCACCACCAAGCGGCGCCGCCGTCACCCATCTCCACGCCGCCGCCTACCACAACCAGCCATGTGCGGCCTACCCTACACCTCCGTCTGCTCTCCAGCCAACCACCACTCAACCGACCTCTCTCTCTCTCTCTCTTGCCACAGGGAACCTCCACGCCTCCTCCTCCATCGCAACCACCCTCCGGCGACTTCCCCCTTCCAACCATCGCCGCCCTCCGCGTTCGGCCCCCTTTCAGGCTGCCATCACCGTGCACCTTGCGGCCGCGTGCGACTCGCCGCCGCCTCTACCTCCCCTCCGTACACCTCCCACAAAGAAGTAGGTTAAGATTTGTTTAACTTTTTTATTGTAAAAATTACATAGATTTCCTGTTATGTTTTTGTAATTACAAAATAGTCCATGTACATGTTTTCTCTTATATGTCTTAATTCTGTTTTGCAATTAGGACCCTATGTTTATGTGTTAATCTGGACCACAATTAAGCATCATTTTATTCAACGAAAAATGTCATTGTGTTGAGCAACTAATTGTCTACATTCTGATTATTTATTTGTATTTTTGTGAGCTCTAGATAATTAATTAAAATTGTTTAAGTGCAAAAGTTCATATTTTACCCAATCTGGACCCATAAATTCATATCTAACTTACGGTTGCTCCACAAATTCCAAAAAAAAACGATGCCTTAAATTTTGTTCAGATTACTATCCAAATTTCATCCAAAATAGAGATGTCTTGTGCCTGAAATAAACTGTGGAGTGATTTTAATAAATGATTTTTAACTAAATCCACACATCATATTTTTGCGAAATTTCAATTCTCTTGGATTCCTTTTATAAATACCATTTTGAGATAACTCGTACTCTGAATAAATTCTATTGTGGATTTATTAGGAATTAATTACTCACTATAACACTATTTTCACTAAAAAAATTCATAAAAAAAATCATATTTTGTCAAAAAATTCCAAAAATATTGCTGTAGTATCCTTGCATCTTGTTTTCATTCCGCTAATGTTTTCATGATTTTTGCTTACTGTTTGTGTGAAAAATTGCGAAAAACCCACAAAAGTGTGCATTTTTAATTGTTGCATTTTACCCTTGAAAATTCCAAAAAAATATATGTTGCATTCATCATTAGATTAAGTTTACTAGAAAATATAATTGGGCTAAATTGGATTAGTTACGTATTAAAATTAATTTGGCTAAGTTGCGTGCTTTCTTATTAACTTAATTCACCCGCATTGAGCATTTTGCATTCTTTTTGCATAAAAAATATAAAAAAATAGGCATTGAAAATATGGATCTAAGTTTTTGAATTAACTCGACGTTGTTCCTTTGCCTCCCTATGTTCGACCCCAGGCTTGCCCGGGATATAAATTAAAGCCGAGACACTCTTCACAGTGATCTTCTCTCGGTTCTGACTGATTCTCTAAGTACGTATACTACAACGTATGCAAATTATATATCATATTCAGTGATTCGTCAGTTGGTAGAGCTCATCAGGTGGTCAGGTGGAGGTGATGACACGTGAGTATGTCAGAAAAATTAGGAGAAATATGGAAAAAAGAGGAGGAAGGTACCTCGTCAGAGAGGGAAATCTGGTGGAGGAATGGCATGTGCTGAGCATCAAAGAATTCTCGGGGTCATCGCCCGGTATACGCGACCCTGCCCGAAGCTCGGTGGTGTCTAGAGGCACCGCTACATGGTCGCGCAACCATGGATCTTACCGGGGGTTGCTCGATCGTCTTTGCCGTGGCTTACGATCTCCACTGTTATCGGAGGGACGGAGCAAGCAGGGCCGAAGCCCCCTGGATGGTGGATGGCATGAACGGAGGTGGAGCGAGCAGCTTTATAGGGGGTGGTCGTCGGTTATGTGGGGGTGGTGGTGGGGGGAGGGTTGAAAGAGGAGTGAAGGCGGGGGAGTAATGGAGGTGGAATAAAGGTTGGCCTGCGTGTATAGGGTGGTCACGGCTACAAGGGGGAGGTGTTAGGGAGAGAAGAGAAGGTTAGAGGCAGTGGCAAAAAATGGAAGAGGGAGAAGGGGCAGCAAGGCGTAATGCCTAGGAGGGGGTGTGCCTGAGGTAGGAGATGACACTGCAACCGTTGGATCTTAATATCCAACGATCCTCGAAGGGGGTTCGGGTGAAGGGCTGGGATCAGATCATAAGATCTGATCCAGCGGTGGAGGTAGAGGCACTAAAGGACGATCCAGATGGAGAGGTGAGATTGATCGAATGGTTGAGAGAAATTGTATGATGTGGTGAAATGAGGAGCGTAGGATGAGAAGGGCATAGTGTGGATAAGAGGTAGGCAGATACAAGCAGTGGGGATCTGATCTGGGATCAGATTAGATGATGTGGATTGAGCGGGTGATGAGCGGTGAGGATGGAGGCGGGCGGCAAAGATCAGACAGTCCAGGAGGGGCCGGGTGGTGGAAGGAGAAGCGAGCCACGTGGGCAGCCCAGAGGGCGTCACATGGCCCAATCAGAAAATTCGAAAAGGTAAAAATAAAGAAAATCTAAAAGAATTAGTTAGAGGAAAAATTAAGAAAAAGTCAAAACATGAAAGTTGTAGATCTCGATGAGAATAACAAGTTTCATGTTGGTTAAAAAGCCAAAAGAAGTCATTTGTACAAAAAGTATTTTGGGGGTATTTTTAAAGGGTTAAAAATGCTGATTGTATTTTTTAGTTCTTTTGAAGGTTAGGAAAATTATAGACAATTGTTTATTATAATTTTTATGGGTTTTTATAATAAAATAATAATAGTAATCAAATACAATAATTATAGATTACTTATACACAATATAATGCATGATATAATGAGGAATTATTGGTGATTTTTATTGGATTATTTAAGCTAGGGGATTAATATTTGACTTTTAGCATGATGAATACGAGATTGATCATGACACATCAGACAAAATACCTTCGAATATGGCCAGAAAATGTGGTTATTAGATGCAAAGTTGAAAATCTTCCCGGGCAAATTGAAAAGCAAATGGACATGACCGTTTCAAGTTTGAGAAGTGCATGACAATGACAACATTGCAATATCAGAATTGTCTCCTGGCATACAATTTTTTGTCATCAACGGTCAACTACTGAAGCCGTACCTCGAGCATGACATTTTCTTGGCCATTGTCGACTCTATCCAAGTATTCTGCTCCTACGATACATCCACAACACTGTTAGCACCAAAAGATTTAGATAATGTACCTCAAAAACTTTTCCTTTAAGCTCTTATCTTTTCGTTTTCAGCTTCGTTACCTATTTAAAAAAAATTGTATAAATGCATAGGTGTATCCTTCCTTTTTGTCAGTCTTCTACACTTAGGGCATAGTTTGCCCTAAGTATAGGGGGTATACACTCCGATTATCCTCATTATTTGAGCCTCTCCATTATCTCCTCTTCTTACCTATACTTAGGGATATCTTATCCTAAGTATAGGGGGGAGAGAGTCTGAGTATGATATGTTCATTCTCACCCTCGCCTTGTGTACAAAATATAAATTAGTAAAGCAAACAAAAAAATGTACATGTTGTATGTCCTCCTTTGTAAATTCTCCACTATTTTTTCTTCTTTATTTTGTTGTATTTTAGTAGCCTACTTTATCTTATTATTTATTTTATTATTTAATTCCTATTGTCTACAATAACCACCATTCACCTCCATCATTTCACCATTTTTCTAACTTCTAATTCAACTCCACCATCTTAATAACCTCCATTCTACTCCACCTCTATTCTAATATCCATTTTCTATCTCTTTTTATACATCCCATCCTCCTCAATTTGCACTTGATCCATCTTTATGTGAGGAGAGCTTAGTTTCCAGAGTTGAATCGGTGACAGCGACACAACTGCAGTCGAGGAACGACAACCCTCTCTCCGATGAGATTTGTTGGCTTCTTGGCCAACATCGCAACCACATCCGTGCGCTGCTCGAGCTCATTGCTCGCAGGCGATTTGAGCAAAGACCGTGCTCTTGTGAGCACATCATAGGTGGCCGCTCCTTTCATTTCATCATCATTTTTATTTGTTGCATGTTTTGATATCACACCACCACATAATCACCCACACACTTTCATTTGTTTGTTCCAACCTCACCATCTCCACATCATTTTTTACTTACGTTTCCAGTTTTAAAAAAAAAATCAAAAATTTAAATCAAAAAATCCATCAAAACACAACAGTAAAAAAATCATAAAAAATAAAAAAAGAGGAGCAGCAGGCCACGACCTGCCGCCCCTCCCGTTTCCTCTCCACTGCCAAGCGCCGCCGCCATCGCCCATCTCCACGCCGTCGCCTGCCACCAACAACCACGTGCGGCCTGTCCTACACCTCCGTCTGCTCTCCAGCCAGCCACCACACCACCGACCTCTCTCTCTAGCCGCAGGGAACCCCTACGCCTCCTCCTCTACCACAGCCACCCGCCGACGACTCCCCTCTTCTAGCCATGGTCGCGCTCCGCGTCCGGCCCCCTTTCAGGCCGCCATCACCGCACGCCTCGCAGCCGCGCGTGGCTCACCGCCGCCTCTCACCTCCCCTCTGTATGCCTCCTACAAAGAAGAAGGTTAAGATTTAATTTCTTTTTTTATTGTAAAAATTGCATAGATTTCCTATTTTGTTTTTGTAATTACAAAATAGTCCATGTACATGTCTTCTCTTGTCTGTTTTAATTCTGTTTTGCAATCAGGACCCTATGTTTATGTGTTAATCTGGACCTCAATTAGGCATCATTTGTTTCAACAAAAAATGTCATTGTGTTGAGCAACTAATTGTCTACATTCTGATTATTTTGTAAGCTCTAGACAATTAAGTAAAATTGTTTAAGTGCAAAAGTTCATATTTTACCCAGTCTGGACCCATAAATTCATATCTAACTCATGATTGCTCCATAAATAAAAAAAGGCGATGCCTTAAATTGTGTTTGAATTACTATCCAAATTTCATTCAAAATAGAGTTGTCATGTGCCTGAAATAAATTGTGGAGTGATTTTAATAAATAATTTTTAATTAAATCCACACATCATATTTTTACGAAATTTCAATTCTCTTGGATTCCTTTTATAAATACAATTTTGAGATAATTCATACTTTGAATAAATTGCTATTGTGGATTTATTAGGAATTAATTACTCACTATAACACTGCTTTCACTAAAATATTCATAAAAACTCATATTTTGTCAGAAAATTCCAAAGATATTGCTGTAGTATCCTTGCATCAAGTTTTCATTCCACTATTTTTTTCATGATTTTTGCTTACTGTTTGTGTGAAAAATTGCGAAAAAACCCATAAAAGTGTGCATTTTACCCTTGAAAATTCCAAAAAAATATGTTGCATTCATCATTAGATTAAGTTTACTAGAAAATATAATTGGGCTAAATTGGATTAATTTCATATTAAAATTAATTTGGCTAAGTAGTGTTCTTTCTTATTAACTTAATTCACCCGCATTGTGCATTTTGCATTCTTTTTGCATAAAAAATATAAAAAAATGCATTGAAAATATAGATCTAAGTTTTTGAATTAACTCGACGTTGTTCCTTTGCCTCCCTGTATTCGACCCCGGACTTGCTCGGGATATAAATTAAAGCCGAGACACTCTTCACGGTGATCTTCTCTCGGTTCTGACTGATTTTCTAAGTACGCATACTACAACGTGTGCAAATTATATATCGTATTCAGGGACTCGTAAGTTGGTAGAGCTCATAGGATGGTCAGGTGGAGGTGATGACAAGTGAGTATATCAGAAAAATTAGGAGAAATATGGAAAAAGTGAGGAGGAAGGTACCTCGTCGGAGAGGGCAATCTGGTGGAGGAATGGCAAGTGCTGAATCAAAGAATTCTCGGGGTCATCACCTGGTATAAACGGTCGTGCAGGGATCTCGGTGGTGTCTTGTGGCGCCGCTACATGGCCGAGCAACCATGGATCTCACCGAGAGTTGCTCGGTCGTCTTTGCCGTGGCTTCCGCCCTCCACTGTCACAAGAGGGACGGAGCAAGCTGGGCCGAAGCCCCCTGGATGGTGGATGGCATGAACGGAGGTGGAACGAGTGGCTTTATAGGGGGTGGTCGTCGGTTATGTGGGGGTGGAGGGGGGGCTGAAAGAGGAGTGAAGGCGGGGGAGTAATGGAGGTGGAATAAAGGTTGGCCCGCGAGTATAGGGTGGTAACAGCTACAAGGGGGAGGTGTTAGGGAGCGAAGAGAAGGTCAGAGGTAGTGGTAAAAAATGGAAAGGGGAGAAGGGGCAGCAAGGCGTAATGCCTAGGAGGGGGTGTGCCTGACGTAGGAGAAGTCACTGCGACCGTTGGATATTAATATCCAGCGATCCTCGAAGGGGGTTCGGGTGAAGGGATAGGATCAGATCATAAGCTCTGATGCAGCGGTGGAGGTAGAGGCAGTAAAGGACGGTCCAGATGGAGAGGTGAGATTGATCAAATAGTTGAGAGAAATTGTATGATGTGGTGAGATGAGGGGCGTAGGATGAGAAGGGCATAGTGTGGATAAGAGGCAGGCGGATACAAGTGGTGGGGATCTGATCAGGGTTTAGATTAGATGATGTGGATTGAGCGGGTGATGAGCGGTGAGGATGGAGGCGGGCGGTGGGGATCAGACAGTCCAGGAGGGGTCGGGTGGTGGAAAGAGGAGCGAGCCACGTGGGTGGCCCAGAGGGCGTCACGTGGCCCAATCAGAAAATTAAAAAAGGTAATAATAAGGAAAATATAAAAGAATTAGTTAGTGGAAAAATTAAGAAAAAGTCAAAACATGAAAGTTGTAGATCTCGATGAGAATAACAAATTTCATGTTGGTTAAAAAGCCAAAAGAAGTCATTTGTACAAAAAGTATTTTGGGGGTATTTTTAAAGGGTTAATAATGCTGATTGTATTTTTTAGTTCTTTTGAAGGTTAGGAAAATTATAGACAATTATTTACTATAATTTTTATGGGTTTTTATAATAAAATAATTAATAGTAATTAAATACAATAATTATAGATTACTTATACACAATATAATGCATGATATAATGAGGAATTATTGGTGATGTTTATTGGATTATTTAAGCTAGGGGATTAATGTTTGACTTTTAGTATGATGAATACGAGATTCATCATGACACATCAGACAAAATACCTTCGAATATGGCCAGAAAGTGTGGTTATTAGATGTAAAGCTGAATTTCTTCCCGGGAAAATTGAAAAGCAAATGGACATGGCCGTTTCAAGTTTGAGAAGTACGTGACAATGACAACATTGCAATACCAAAACTGTCTCCTGGCATACAATTTTTTGTCATCAACGGTCAACTACTGAAGCCGTACCTCGAGTATGACACTTTCTTGGCCATTGTTGACTCTATCCAAGTATTCTGCTCCGACGATACATCCACAGCACTGTTAGCACCAAAAGATTTAGATAATGTACCTCAAAAACTTTTCCTTTAAGCTCTTATCTTTTCGTTTTTAGCTTCGTCACGCATTTAAAAAAATAATGTGTAAATGCATAGGTGTATCCTTCCTTTTTATCAGTCTTCTATACTTAGGGCATAGTTTGCCCTAAGTATAGGGGATATACACTCCGATTATCCTCATTATTTGAGCCTCTCCATTATCTCCTCTTCTTACCTATACCTAGGGATATCTTACCCTAAGTATAGGGGGGAGACAGTCTGAGTACGATATGTTCATTCTCACTCTTGACCCTCCTTGCCTTGTGTACAGTCTGCTATACTTAGGATTATTTGATCCTAAGTATATGGGGACGGTCAATTCTCATTCATTCATTCATTTCCTCGTTCATTGATTCTTTGGACTTTTTTTGTATTTAGAACGAGTTATGTCTTCTCTTTTTCTCTTGATCTATGAGGACATAGCTCATGCTAAGTATAGGGGGTCGTATATACTATGTATATACTTTAGCCATAACTCGTACTTTTATATTTTAAATAATACTTATGGCTAAAAATACTGTTAAATTCATTAAAATCTTCTAATAAAAAGATGCTTATCTCTCCTCAAATTCTTTTCATATATACTGATGAATAAATTAGGAAAAAAATATTTTTTGCAAAATAGTTGAAAAATAGTTTGGAAATCTGTTTGAAAAATCATTTGAAAACTGTTCTGGTGTTCAACCTTTGTAAAAATATTTTGTTTGCAAAATTTTATTTTCTTTGTGTGGAATAAAAATTTTGAAAATTGATTTGCAAATGATTTGAAAAATGGTTGCAAAAATATTTGAAAAATCTATATGTACTGTTGGAAAAATCTTTGCAAAATGATTTTCAAATATGTGTAAATCTTTCTAAAAATTATTTGTTAAAACTATTTTAGAATATAATTTTCAAAACTGTTTGTAAAATGATTTTCAAATAAGTTTGAGGAGTATGTACATCATACTAAAAGTCTATATGTATATATATATATATATATATTTCTATAAAAATGATCACTTACCCATTGTACATTCTTCAAAACATAATTCTTGTGAATATAAGATGTACCCCGGTGTAAATATGTGTGCCTAGTTCTTAGCCAAAATCCTTTGCTTTCAAAAATACCGAAAACGTTTGCAAAATCTCTTTGAAAAATACCCAAAAAATAAAAAATACACATGCATTATCATTTAAAAAATCTATAAAAAATCAGAACTTTGAAAAATTGCATCACAAAAATATTTTCTGCATTCTACATAGCATTTACATTGCATAAGCATTCTTTTGTGAATTGAGCTTGATGATTGAACTAGTCCAATAAAGTCGAAGATTGGAGTTTGGTTGGACCTTACTGCACCTAATTGCACTAAAATCTTATGGGAACTATGTTTAAGGTACCTCAGGTCCATTTGAACTTAACTCTTTGAGACTTAGGGTTGGATTCAAGTCACCTCAACTGACTAAATAGAACTTTTTGAGACACACACATGACTCTTGTCGACCGTGACTTAACTTGGACACTTGCGCCTTTCACTTGACTCAACTCAATTGGAGTGGTGAGGGGGTTGTATTTTCCGGTTTGAGATGCACACGAGTGGAAACATTCGTCCTTGTCTAGGGAGGGAAGTGCACCCCAACCTGATCTAGTTACCATGAGGTCTAAAGACATGAGAGTGTGGGTTGCAATAATGCTTCAAAAGAGGGATAGTCTTCTGGTTCAAGAGGAAAAACTCCTTATGTAAATGCTCCATTAAATAGTATTTCAAAAAAAACTCCAAAAAGTGGACAGACCTGATTGAAAAAAAATACCTGTCAGAGTATGTATATATGTTGTATAGTCAATAAGCAAGCTTGAGCATCAAAGTTATGTCATGTGAGCCTGCAGTTGGATGACTTGACTACACTGGTCATGCATTCTAGGATAGGTAGCTACATTAGCTACCGTCCATTATTTTCTTTACCTCCTCCTCTTGAGTTGGATGCCACTTTAACTTAGAAGGGAATACCCCGCTCCTCGTGGAAAGGGTTGCTAGATTGGGGAATCATTGGGTTGTCATTCTGGAGAAGTTAGTTCCTTTGTCATTTCAGTTAGGGAGAGCCACTATCACTTACACTATACAAGTCAGCTTCATAGTCATAAGGGTTTGCATATGATGTAGGCTAGTTTTGACCTGGTTATTGAGGTGGTCTGAATTGAGTTTTGTGACTCTCGAAGGCCGTTGTGTTTTAAATTTGGTTCCCGAACAGGTTCCATACACATTCTCACATCAAGGTCTAACATGAGATCCAAACTTTGATTTTATAGAGACAAATTTAATAATTAAAACCAATTCCATTTATTCTTTCTTTTTCTTTTCTTCTTTATTCTTTTTGTACTTATTGCATAAATGTTTGATAGGGACTAGCAAAGGCAAGTATAGGGGGGTGATGAATCTCCTTTTCATCACCTTTATTATATCATTTTGGCCTTAAAAACCCTAGATAATGCATGTAAATAGCATCATTTTGTACAAAATAACATTCATCAAGTATTGTACTTATTGTGTAAATAATATGGTTGTTAATGCCAAAATTATAGAATAAAGAGAAGAAAAGAAAAATGCATAAAATATCAAAGATATTTTATGACGTTAAACCCCGAGACAAAGTCAAAAAGTGAATTGGTTGACAAGGAATAAAGTAGGGGGAGATAAGCACCAAAAATACAATAAAAATTACATTTGTTCATTCAATAAAGTATTTTTGACACCTATTTTATTATTTATTATTTATGCATCAAATACAGAAACTTTTTACATGAAAGTTGTGGATAATAATGAAAACAAAATTATAAAATTGAGTTTGCACAAAAATAACACAAAGTGTACATTTTATCCAAAAATAAAAAGTCAAAATCCCAATTTCACAGACCCGCATCTTCCAAATACAAACTCAAAATGTATCAATTCTAATTGTATATAACTTTTCATAAGCTATTTAATGGAGGTGGTTTCATATACGTTGGAGTTAAGGTGTAAACGTTAGGTTTTAGACCCTCATTGTACACTATACCCAATTAAAATATTCAATTTATTCATTCTTTATTATTCTTACCACTTTATATTTTTATAATTATGTAATTATTATTTATAACTTGTACACATGTTAAAACCTAAATAAAACCAAAAAGAGAACACAAAATAAAATAAGTCTATGCAAATATATAGATAAAATACCTATGTTAATACTTATAAATAAATAAAAGGGAAATTCATTCTTTGTTATTTGTTCTCATATATTTTTATACTCTTATAAATATTATTTATACTCTATTGAAAATATGAAAAGAAATTAAAACCCAATAAAATACATTAAAAATAAAACAATGCATATAATACATAGATAAAATACATATAAGTATACATATATAATTTAATATACGTATTTATTTAAGTACAGAAAGTATATCAGAAACATATAATAACAATATATTTATACACGTAAAAATGAGTTATAAATATATAAAATAAGAGAATAAAATAATAAAATATACAAATAAAAATAAAATAGCTAAAATATATATGAAAATGCCTATAAAGATACCCCTAAAAAGTAACTACTAATAAATAACTCCAAAAAATAGATAACAATCATAATTAAATACTACATAAAATAATGAACATTTTTTATTTTATAATTTAAAAATTAATAAAATCATTTACTATTTTTAAATAATTATTTTTGAATAAAATGTGCCGTTTTGTCCTGTAGTGACCTGACATGGACCAATCACCTCAGGTCATTCATTGACTCCAAGTCAACTCCCCCTCTAACCGTCCGACTTGAGTGTCAAATCCTGTGATTCCAACCATTTTTCCAGGCGCACTATCACTCACATCGATATGATCTTTCGCTAAAATGACCATTGATCATCCCTAATCCACGCCACTCACTTAGATCTGTTATGTATAGCTTTGATTCGTTCCAATAATCCGATCAATAAGGGTGCATCCTCTTGTGTTTAAATAACCACCCTCGACCTCCATCTCAAATTTGGTCACTCATCCGAGTCTATAAGCCCATGATCTTGAACTAGCGAGTTCCCCCATGATAGGAGGGGCCTTCTCGCGGTGGGGCGGAGCTCCAGGAGGATGGAGGTGCACCTAGGGCAGAGCTTCGGCGACGTCCCTGCTCCCTGGTCTCTGGTTAGGTAAGATTTGCACATTATTCTTTATTTAGGTAGATTTTAATTTAAGAAGTTTAATTTTGAATTTAGTTTAGTTGTTTGACCTTAGATTAGCTTACTGCACCCGATTCGTAGTTCGCCGGAGCGGATCTCCACCATGACCTGCATGTTCTCCGCTACGCCTTCCACCCTCGTCTCGTTCCTCAATGCCTGCTAGTCATCCCACACCTCGTCACTCATGTAAATCTCGCATAGATCGAGTAATCGCTCCCTCCTCCTCTACCGGTCGTCATAGGGACTCCATCTAGCCCATTCCTCACCCATTTCCCCTTTTAAAGGGACGAGCCAATTTGCCCTCATCCCTGGTCATATTCTGTGCAAGTCTAAGGTGCATCAAGGCACTTGGAGGTGACTTTGCCACTCACCGGAGGTACCTAGAGCCCCACTTCTACCCTGAGCTTGTGGTGGCACTCTGGTGACCCTTAGGCCATCCTGAAGCCTCCTGCAGATAGAGGGATTCTCATGCTTCCTTTTGTGAATCTTGGAGCCAAAGAAGCCCGTCAGAATCATGCTGTGGAGATGATCGAAGCTCGCCTTCCACTCAGTTCTTCCCTATTCTTACAAGAGGCTTCAGAGCCGTCAGATCGAGGTTCTCGTCTAGATTCCCCAAGCATCGTTGGATACAACTGCTCCTGATCGTCCAATCGCTCATGGCAATCTAATCTGCCCGTCCAAGATCGAAGCGGTATGGGCTGAAACAATGCCGCCACGTGTTTAAGTAAAGAGTCCAGGCCACCCGATCGCACGCGTTATAGGTAATTTTCATATCATAGCCCGCCTTTTTGTATATTTAATCTTTAGTCCTGTAAATAAATATAACGTATAAAATAAATTGGGAAGTTTGCAGATAGGCCCTTGTACTTTTTTAAATGCATTTGGGTCCATTCCACGTCACCTGACATTCCATCCCACGTAAGGTGGAGAAATTGCATATATGCCCCTGACATTTCTATATTAGTAAATTAGTCTATGAAAATTAAAATTATGTTTTATATTTTTGGCAAAATTACTTTTGATCCCCTAAAGTTTATTTTTATTGCAATTATGCCCCTGCCAAAACATGTATTTTTTTATTTGATGTAATTATGGTAAAAATAAAATAAAAAATACAAAAGAAAAAGCGTTTAATGTGGTGCCCTCAAAGGAGAGCTAACTTGCCCCCCCGCCCCATTTTTTATTTTTTTTAAAAATTTCTTCCATGAATATTCATCACTATATCCCTATATTATGCTATTCAAATTTCATGCAAAATAGAGACTCCTACGGTCTCCATCCATATAATCGTTTTTTTAATGGTAACATAATTGCTAAAAAGAATTTCGTCTGGATGTAGACTGTAGGAGTCTCTATTTCGTACGAAATTTCAATGGCATAATATAGGGATATATTGATGAATATTCACGAAATAAATTTATAAAAAAATAAAAAATAGGGAAAATGGGGCGGAGGAGCCAAGTTAGATCCCCCTCAAGGGGCAGCCCCATTTTACCCAAATAAAAAACCCACAAAAAGATATATGTATATACATAAGAAAAGACTCGGTTGTATTTAAATAATTATAGGCTACTCATTTGCTCTCTATGGTTTGACATCTACATGCTTACGTGTTATGCATTTTATGGTAGAGAACAATAAATTTTAATCCACATTTTTGTTATTCATGGTTTTATTCACTCAAGGATTATCTGCTGACTAATTGGGAATTATCGAGCGGTCAACACACCGACCACAGTTTCGCCTTGTGAAACCGTGCGACACTCTACTTTTTCCCGATTACCAAACATTGGAAGAACTACCACATAAACAACTTGAACGACTCCACCAACAACCCCTTGGTCATAAGAAACCCTCCATCCTTCGAGATAACCCTCATCAAAGAGACATCAAGCCATAGTGCTTCAGCTATTAGCAGGTGAAGTCGAGGGAGGAAGAACCAGTAAGCAACACTTTCCCTCAAACTTCAATCAAAGGGCCCAACTTCCACTCGATCAGTCATCCTTGATCCTTATCAAGGGATTGCCTTGGATGACTTAGATCCACTCCGAGCACGAGTCCCAAGTCTCTAGTTTCGGGAGTCCCTGAAGCAATTAAATATCTGACATGTGGAACTCCGAGACATAAAACTGTCGCCTGAGCATACCACCCCATGTGCACCTCATATGCACGTGGAAGAGTTTCATCCAACCCCCTGTACAATTCTAGAATCCCAAAAGAGTCCCACATCACGTGTCATACTTGTGACCAGGGCAAATTGCAAGAAGATCCTCACAACTTCCATATATTACAAAAAAATCTTGCTAGGTAAATTACAGAAGGAGACCAACAACTTTGGAAAATAGCAGAGACAATCCTACAAGGTCCAATTCGTAAACTTATTTTTTTTATTACAAATAGGTCCATAGAACTATGTTTATTCATTTCTTGAGCTTTATTTATTCGGTTTTGGTGTTCTATATGTTGTTTTGATCTTTGTTTCATTCTCTGTCATCTAGAACATTGAAACATTCATTTTGAGACACTCTTGGACTTCAATTTATTTGAAGAGTTTATTTGTCAATATTGAGCCTTTATATTTTCTATGATTGATATTCACTGCTAATAAATTGTGAAATTTGGGGGAATAAATCTGTAATTAATTGATCATTGGAGAGGCTCATTAGATTGGATTCTCTTCATTATAATTGTGCATTCATATTTCATCACATTATTTCAACATTTAAAAATCATAAAAAATGTATTTATTTATTTACTTATTTTCTTTCACCACAAAACATAACATAATTTCCCTGCATTTAAAACTATTTTGAAATGTCATGCATATTTCTTTTTGTAATTAATTATATCTTTTATACAAAAAAGCATTTATTCTTCTTTGAAAACCTAATTACTTGAATTATTTAACTATTGATTCTATACCTTCATATTACCTCTATGAGTTTGATCTTGGGACCTACTCAAGTAAAATAAATAAATCAATTGCATGGAGATTTAATCTTTTATATTATTCCCTCGATGTAGTAATTTTTGACGAATCTAAAATTATCTGGCTACAATAACTTCAACATTAAATTACAAGGGCAATTTTGGAGTTCATCAAATGGTGTCGTTGTGGAGGTATATGGTTTAGGATTGATTTTTAAGTAGTTAAGATTTTTGGTTTTCCATCTATGGGTAATCTGACCCCCCATTTTTCTTGTATTTATTTCTCTACTCATTTCTTAGCTTTTTTATTTCTTTTATTTTTTTACATATTTTTTATGAATCTCGCTAACATTCGATTTTTCTCTTTTTCATGTGAGGCACCCGATGGACTTGGGCGACTTTCTCGAAAGCTGACGCAACTCAGAGCAACTAGAGGTGGGCAATTTTTTGGACCGAGCCTGTTGAAGAGGCACAAAGAATTTTTTTTAATTTGGAGAAAGAGTGATTTTATTTATTTATTTATTTATGTAATTAATTTTTAATA
This sequence comes from Ottelia alismoides, assembly GCA_037367405.1. NCBI lineage: Eukaryota > Viridiplantae > Streptophyta > Magnoliopsida > Alismatales > Hydrocharitaceae > Ottelia > Ottelia alismoides. Next base: position 1,042,059 of record JAZKJV010010688.1, read on the forward strand.
GGTTCCTATTTCCAGTGGTCTTCGTTTGAAAATTCATGTTTGTATACAGACTAGACACTCAACCTATCAAGCCATATTAGTTGTGATGATTGACGAAGATCTAGGATTGCATGAAAGCTATTAGAGCTACTAGGTTTCATTTATTACGCTCGTAGTCTTAGGTCGACACATTCACAATTAATAGACTAACTATACGTTCTACTTAGACAAATTTAACATGTTCTTTATTGACCAGGCATTTGATGTCCAGAGTTAAGGAAATATGACTCATGACCAGGCCACTACTGAGAATGATTATTACTTGTCTCAAGATTGCATGCTGAAGTCATGGCATGACGAATACGGTGATTCATCTCCATGTCATGAGACGATCTTAGATGGCATAGCTCAGATTAATCAAAGAGCTAATGCATTGACTGAATAACTCGATGATGTCATCCAAAGGGTTAAAAATATTATGAATAACCAAGGAGAAGTAAGGATACCACATTGAAAACCTGAGATAAATTACATGCAATATTTTCAGGCACAAAACCATATATATCTAACCAGTCCACTAACCATTCCACCGAATTTAATAAAAATACCAAAAATTTCAAAAAAAAAAGAAAATTCAAAAAATTGGACAACACCAAAATGGAAGATTTGTTTAAAAGTCCTATATTATAGCTTCCATTAATCAATGCCATAGATTACATACCCAATCTTTAGAGAATTGTGAAGAGTCGATTATCACCTAAGCAGACGAGCAAGAAGAGATCTCGAGCTGAATATCATTTAATCACTATGGTCAGCTATGAACTGCTAAATGCAAGTATTAATAATGATATTTATAGCACGAGCACTTACTGTGTCATACAGAACCAAATTAATGATCTCTATGAAGAGGATTCGGCTTTAGTTTTTAACCTGGGAAGTCTAGGGTCGAATACAGGGATGCAAGCAATTTGTTATAAGTTCTAAATGCAAAATTTTAATATAGCAATTTCTAGGACATAATCATGTGTGGATACACAAATCCCTAACAAGATAGATTTTTAACACATTTTTATGCACTTAATATTAAAAGAAGATAATAATACATAATGAATACGATTATGACAAACACACTATGCTTTGATACACAAAGACAACTTGAATTAAGCACAAAAATACACTTAATCTATTTAATATTAATTAAGGCATCGATTAGGAAAATTTTGGTTTAAGTCTCGAGAGCTATTTGATGAACGCCATTTTCACCACTTTAATTGTTGTCTTTTATCGTAGTATTGGGGGTGAAAATGGTTTAGCAAAAAACACATCTTTGAATATGTGGAAATTATTTTACTTGGCAAGTATACTAAGGTCCAACTCAGGGACACGAGCCTCTTCGTTTATACATCAAATTCTATTATTTAATTTATGTGTGAATATTTTCTAAAGGCTTAGGTATTCATGCATAAGAAAAATAAAATGCAGATAAAATAATGCAAGTAATGATGCATGAAGAGATGCAATTTTTATATTATTTTTTCAATGCAATTATAAGATGATGAATAAACGACATACACTCAATTAGTGCTATGCAAACAAGTATGAAAGACAAGATGTACAAATATGTCCTGAATTAACAAATTGTTGAGCAATGGAATAAGGATCAGTTTCGGAGTCAAATTGCGCAACAATGATAAGTAATGGCATTTAACATAAAAAGTAAGAGACACAGAGTACATATAAATGTAGCCTTTATAATTCAGTGTCAAAACAAGAAATTTATGCCATTAGAAAGAGGATAAATTTAACAATAAAATGAAAATCAAATCATGTGATTTGGAGTTAAAAAGCTCAAGATATGATCAAAACAGTGCAAGGGCATAAGTTTAATAAAAAATGCATTAACAATAAAAAATAAATATTGTAAACATGCCCCTAGAGGGACCCATTTGCAAATACCAAATCTCAGAGGGGCCCTTATGTAAATTCTTCATTTATGTACACGTGCATTTATGCAATTATCAAATCCTAAAGGGCCTCCCTGTAAAAAAACCCAGGCCCGCATGTGAGGCATGCGCCTGGGGACCAAACTATAATTTATATAAATATTGGGGTCTACACTATAAATTACCCAGCCCCACACGTATAAAGCATGCTCGGGGGCTAGGTTCGGGAGGCATCGAGGTTTGGTCGACACGTGGCATCATATGGTGTTCCAGGAGGGGGGCCTGGTTTCTGAGCCTATAGGGTTGGAGATGAGGCTCGGATAACGTTAGTGTTGTCCGATCCAAATGATCGGATGGGGCCTGCATCTTCATGCTCCACCCTTTCTCATCGGAGAGGGTTGTGCTCCGACGAGCCATGAGGAGCTCCTCCGACCTCCTGTTGCTGCTCCAAAGGTCAAGCGACCTTTTGAGGAAGTCCGCGAAGATGGTAGCAGTAATGCAGACCCTCAACGATGGCTAAAAGTCCCAGTTGGTAAAGCATCATTGAAGAAGAGAACCGAGATCGGAGTAGGATCTCAAAGTCCAGCCATTGAAGATGCAGGCACATAGAAGTATTAGAATTAACGAAGTGGAGTGTTTGCATGAGGTGTGAATGGAGTGAGGCGTCCAAGAGTGGAGAAGGCGGGGACCCGATAATGCTCTTCTCCGGCAAGCCAGAAGAGAGATGGAGTGGAGGTGGTGGAGGTTCTGGAAAAAAGGGGAAGGAGATCGGAGTTGTTGGCGAGGGTGCTCGATGGTTGGCGGATGTGGTACGGTGGTTGGGTGATGGTGAAAGTTGATGTAGGTAGCAGGAAAAATTCGAGAAGAATAAAGGAACTAAGGGAGAGGAAGGTACATGATCAGAGAGAACAATTGGCAGAGGAGTCTTCTGTACTGAGAATTCGAAGATGCTCGGGGTCATCGCCTAACGTGCGTGGCTGTGCACGGAGCTCGACGGTGCCTGGGGGCTGCTTCTACATGGGCAGAGAGGCCATGGATCTTAACAGGATCTTACAACCATTGTCGTCTCGACAAGCCACCCTCCGCTGTCACTGGAGGGCGGAGGAAGCTAGGCCGTAGCCCCTTGGTTAGTGGATAAGGGTTACGAGAGTCGGAGGGGGGTATTTGTAGGCGGAGGAGGTCTGGCATTATGATGATGATGGTGAGGTTGCAACGATTGAAATGATGGTGCTGGGGCTCGATCGTGGGGATTTAATTGTTTGACAAGGAAGAGGGGCGTTTGGCTACGTGGGGAGTGAGCCAGGTCATGGAGAGGCTATCAGAGAGAGGAGCTAAAAATAGAAGGGGGTGATGGTGGTTGCATGTGTAACGCCTAGGGATGAGGCATTTAGGGGGTAGAAGATGATTCCCTAGCCATTGGATCTCGTGATCCAATGACTATGGTTGGGGCGTGGATGAGGGGTTTGGATTAGATCAGATGATCTCATCCAGTGGCTGGTGGGGCGGTAGGAGTAGACGGTTGAGATGGAATCGGGGAAGAATCCAACGGTGGGTAGAGAAGAGGCAACAACAGAGTCTCAGTCATCAGATGCAGTGTTAATCATACGGCTGAGATGCAGGCAGGAGCGGGTGGCTGAGATGAGATCAGGAGGGGTCTTATCTAATGATAGAGAAGAAAGGCGTGATGAGTAGTGGAGAGAGGGTGCCTGAAGGAGATCAGACGATCAGAAGAGAGGCTGTGTGACAAAAGAGGAAGCATGCCACATGGACAGCCTAGAGGGCGTGACGAGCCCAATCAAAAAATTTAGAAATTAATTAAATAAAGATAAATAAAAAAGGAATAAGTAGAGGCAAAATTAGGAAAAAGTCAAAACATAAAGTTGTAGACTTGTGATCTACAAGTTTCATGGTGGACAAAAGTTAAAAGAGGTCACTTATACAAAGATAAATTTTTGGGAGCATTTTTAAAAGATAAAAACATTATTTTGAAGGCTTTGAGATTTTTTGTATTTTTAATTTCTTTTAAAAGTCAAGATAATTAAATACAGTATTTACTCTAATTTTTATGGGGTTTTAATAAAAAAAGAAAAGTTAGTAATAAAATACAATAAAAATAGGTTAGCAAATATAGGTTAATTATACACATATAGGTTCATTCTTAAAGATGCGGAATTAATGAAGATTTCTCAAGAAATTCTTATTAATCAAGGATAAAAATAACAAATATTGTTAATCCAGGAGGGACTCATCATATCCCTATACTTAAACTATGCTCGTCTACATCTAAATAATGAAGGAGTTGAATTAATTCTTGACAATGCATGTGAAAATTTCAAGGCTCAATTCATAGAAGACCCTCAATTTAAGTGATCATAACATTCTGAGCTCAACCATTTCATTTCATTGTTTGGCTGTCTCCATTGCTTTTACCAAAAGTTGGCGTACATTGATCGACAATTATTTAGTTTCATCATACCCTGGCACATAGGTCAATATCAAACGATAGCAAACAAACTTGTTCACATATTGGCTAGGATTTTGCTGACACTCAGGTTTCTTGAAGCCTTCATTAACTTTATCCCATCCTCGAGCATCATTAGATCGGCTCTAGATAAATCAATAGTCACAGTTCCTCAAGTGATAACTCAACTCGTCTCATCAATCATGCAGTAGTGAAAGTGATGTGCTGATCATATTCTCTAAAAGGTAGAGATGAAGAGTGCAATATAACACTTAAATCTTCCAAACTAGAGAAGTGCAGATTATTAAGTTCAAAACCCTAATGACTAAGGTTGGTTAACTCAGACTCTCAAGATCTCAAAAATCTAGTGTCTTCAAAATCCTTAAGCCTTGAGTGAAAGTGAAAGTGTCAGGAATATACCAACTCCTCGGTTAGTGAATTTTTGTGATTTTTATCTTTTGAAAATTTTTATGGATTTTAGTTTTCATTTTTTAGAGATATAGTGACTGGCCCATGCTCATATGAATAGTTGCCTCTACTTTCAACCGGTATGGGTGTAAGTACGGACCATTAGATAGACTCACGTTACTTGAGGACAGAGCCATATACAATGTCCTCTAAACCACCCACTCTTCTAAGGGAGACTGAAATTCCCTCACTGAAAAGTAGCTACTTATTTTTAAGTCTAGTAGTCAGAACCTCTACCATTTTTTTTAATTTTTCAGTTTTTATGGATTTTTTTTGAAAAAAATAGATTTTATTTAAAAAAGTTAATCTCTCAATTTTTAATAAAAAAGTTTTTACAACAATTTTTTATAAAAATATGTTCCCAAGTCAACTTAAATCAAGCCCAAAAAGTATTTCAAAAAATTTAAAAATATGAGCTATGGCTAAAGTATATATATAGTAATATACCCCTATACTTAACTTTTGTTATGCCCTCATAGTACAAGTGATATGAAGCCATATCTCTAGTTAAATATACGGTGATATAGCGGAACAGAGGAGGAGGGCCCCCCTATACTTAGGTCGAGAATAGCCTAGTTAAAGGATATGGAATTTGGGCTGAGGGATCCGAGGTTGGTTAGGGTTAGGGGGTGCTTATATACAGATGCATGGAGATGAGGGGGAGTGGGGGGAGGGTGTATTTTCACAGATGGAGATGTAGGAGGGGGAGGAGGGTGTATACATTGTGGTAGATGCACAATGGGGAGGAGTGTGTGAGTGTGGGTATATATACAGAGATGGTAGGGGGGGAGTGGTGAGTGGATATACTGAATGCATGTGTACGTGTATGTGGGGGGGGGGGGTAGATCATCTAGTGATCTACTCTTTTTTCCTTTTCTTTTCTTTATACACGCGGGCCCTTGAACGAGGACCGCTAAAAATGCACAAGGTACAATATGTTTAACAAGAAAATGCATGAACGAAGAGAAGAATAATGTTCCTTGAATCCGTCTTATTATCTTTTGTGGCTCCTCGTAGCGAGAGTTCCCAACTCCACGCTTCCATGGATCTCAAGCGTCCTTGATTTTCATGGGCCCTGCCACAAAAGAACACTGTTAGAAAAATATTAAGAAAAATAATCAACAAATGATGCAAAAATAACACAGTAAGAAGGCCTAAAATTATTGAAAATATTCACATAAATAATATTTCAACAAAATTTGACAAATAAATAAAGGTGAGTTGTGTCCCCGACAATGATGCCATTTGATGAACGCAAAGATCGCCTTGATGAACGCGAAGATTGCCTCTTTAATAATCTATAATTGTCGTACAAGAGACGATCTTCATTTACAAAAAACCGAGTGGTGAAAATGGTTCAACAAAGATCACATCTTCGAATATGTGGAAATTATTTTACTTGGCAAGTATACCAAGGACAAACTCAAGGACACGAGCCTCTCCATCTATTTAACTAATTCTATTATTTAATTGATGTATGAATATTTTCTAAAGGCTTAGGTCTTCATGCAGATGCAAAATAAAATGTAGATAAAACAATGCAAGCAATGATGCATGAAAGAGATGCAATTTTTATTTTATTTTTTCAATGCAATATAAGATGATTAGTGAATGATATGCACTCAGTTAATGTGATTCAAAGAGGTATGAAAGACAAGTTATACAAATATGTTCTAAATTAGCTCTATGCCATTAGAAAGAGGATAAAATTAGCAATACAACAAAACTGAAATCATGTGATTTGGAGTTAAAATGCTCAAGATATGATCAAAACAGTGCAAAGGGCATAAATATAATAAAAATACATTAAAAGTAAAAGATAAATATTGCAAACAAACCATGGAGGGACCCATTTACAAATACCAAAACTCAGAAGGTTCCTTTTGTAAATTTTTTATTTGTGTACAAGGACATTTCTACTATATGATCAAATCTTGGCAGGGCCTCCTTATAAAATACCTAGGCACGCACGTGAATGTGCTTGGGGACCAAACTCTAATTTTTGTAATGTTGGGTCTACACTGCAAACTACCCATCCTCACACATGCGGGGCACACGCGGGGGCTAGGTTTGGGAGGCGTCAAGGTTTGGTGGACACATGGTGCTCGGGGGGGGGGGGGGGGGGCTTGGTTTCTGCTCTAAGATTGGAATCGAGGCTCGGATAACATCATGGGCGTCTGATATAGCAGGGCCTACGTCTTTGTGCTCCACCCTTTCTCACTGGAGAGGGCCGTGCTCCAACGAGACACGAGGAGCTCTTCCAATCTCCTGTTGCTTCTCCAAAGGTCGAGCGACCTTCTAAAGAAGTTTGCAAAGATGACGGCAGTGATGTGGACCCTTGGTGATGGCTAAAAGTCCCAATCGGTGAAGCGTCATCGGAGAAGAGAACCAATATTAGACCAGGAGCTCAAAGTCCAGCCATTGATGATGTGGGCACCAACAAGTGTTAGAATAACCGAATAGGGGTTTTTGCACGAGGTGTGATGGACTGAGGGGTCCAAGAGCAGAGAATGAGGGGACCTGGCGATTCTTTTCTTCGAAGGGCTAGAGGAGAGATGGAGTGGAGGTTATGGATAAAGGGGGAAGGTGATCGGAGATGTTGGTGATGGTGCTCGATGGTTGGCGGAGGTGGTACGGTGGTTGGGTGATGGTGAAAGTGGATATAGGAAGCGGGAAAAATTCAAGAAAAACAAAGGAATTAAGGAAGAGGAAGGTACCTGATCAGAGAGAACAATTGGCGGAGGAGTAGCTTGTGCTGAGCATTAGAAGATGCTCGGGGTTGTTGCCCAGCATGCGCAGCCGTGCACAGAGCTCGGCAATGCTCGGGGGCTGCCTCTACATGGATGGAGAGGACATGGATCTCACCAAGAGATTACATCCGTCGTCGCCTCGACAAGCCACCTTTCTCTATCACTAGAGGACAAAGGAGATATGACATTGTGATGATGATGATGGTGAGGTTGCAACAACTGAAATGATGGTGCTAGGGCTCGGTCGAGGGTATTTAATGTCTTGATGAGGAAGAGGGGTGTTATGGCTACGTGGGGAGTGGGCCAAGTCATGGAGAGGCTGTCGGAGGGCAGAGCTAAAAATAGTAGGGGCTGATGGTGGTTCCAGGCATAACGCCTGGGGACAGGGTGTTTAGGAGGTAGAAGATGATGCCCTAGCCATTGGATCCCACGATCCAACGGCTAAGGTTGGGGCACGGATGAGGGGTCTGGATCACATCAGATGATTTGATCTATCAGCTAGTAGGGATGCGGGAGTACACGACTGAGATGGAATTGGGGAAGAATCCAACGGTGGGTAGAAAAGAGGCAACGTAGTAGAGTCTCAGTCATTGGATGCGGTGTTAATCATACGACTGAGATGCAGGCGGGAGTGGGTGGCTGAGATGAGATAAGGGGTTCTCATCTAACGGTGGGGAAGAAAGGCATGATGAGTGGTGGAGTTGAGGGTGCCTGAAGGAGATCCAACATGCAGAAGAGACATCGTGTGGTAGAAGAGGAAGCGGGCCACGTGAGCAGCCTAGAGGGTGCCATGTGGCCCAATCAGCAAATTCAGAAATTAATTAAATAAAGAGAAATAAAAAGGAATAATTAGAGGCAGAATTAGGAAAAAGTCAAAACATGAAAGTTGTAGATCTCGATGAGATCTACAAGTTTCATGTTGGATAAAAGATCAAAAGAGGTCATTTGTAAAAAGATAAAATTTTGGGAGCATTTTTAGAGTAAAAACACTTTTTTAAGGCTTTGAGATTTTTTTGCATTTTTAATTTCTTTTAAAATCCAAAATAAATATAATATTTACTCTAATTTTATGGGTTTTTAATAAAATAGAAAAATAAAAAAAGTTAGTAATTAAATACAATAAAAATAGGTTAGAAAATATAGGTTAATTCTTAAAGATGCGGAATTAATGAAGATTTGTTAAGAAGTTATTATTAATCGAGGATAAAAATAGTGAATAATATTAATCCAGGAGGGATTCATCACTATCCCAAATGATTTAAACTTTTAATTTCACTTTAATGCTTAATAGTTTCAGCAAGTAATTAAATCAGTTAATAACTTGATGATCATGATTAAGAATAACTAACTTTATTGTTAATTAAAAATTGATATGACTAATAGATTCAATTGTTCACAAAAAGTGCATTTTCAATGATTTTAAAAGATTTGAATGATCACTTAAAATATAGAATAATTAATGCATAGTTTTCCAAATCAAAATTAGCAACAAAATATACTAAGAGATAACATCAAAATGGCTTTCTAAGGAGACCAAAATCACTTCAATTGGATTTATGGATAAAAATTTATTCAAAAGTTAATCCAGGGGCATAAATGTAAACATGGACCAAAATATAAATAAACTAACCGGAGGGGGTATTCTACAATTTTCACTCTACGAAAAGGCTTATATGCAAATAATATGTACTGGAGGATTGATACTGCAATTTTTCCCAATCATGTGTTCTAAACACGTGATTTATCCAGGCTCGAGCTCTGAGGTTCGGTCCATGTTGCCTTTTCTAGTGCTTCGTTCAAGGCTCGGATGTTGGCTTGGTTACCGAGCCTTAGATTTGAATTGTTGCTTTGGATCTGCAACGTGGATGGTTTACAATCGTTAGATCTCGCATAAAACAAAGAGATCGATGGTTACTGCTCTTCAGGCGTTCTTCAGCTCCTCCTTGCACGGTGGAGCTCTAGGCTACACTCCGGTGATAACGTCTTATATCCTCCGTGCTCCTCATCCTATGGTAAGGGTCTATTGACCTTCATGTAAGTTCTGCGAATGAAGTTGATGGCTCAAGAGGAGAATAGCCACCATAGATTTCCCTATCGATGTCGATTATCTGTTGGGAAAAATCGAGACCGGAGGACGGCCATAGATTTCAACTATTGAAGTCTTATGCCATGCAGAGTAATTCTAACACACAAAAACACATAACTGTGCTACTTTAAGGTGAAAATAAGGGTAAACGGAGGCTCTCCAGTTGTGAAAGATTGAGCCCAGAAAAGTCTCTGCTCATTTAGAGGAGAAATGTGAATTGTTGTGGAAACACAGATGAAGAAGCGATTGGGTAAACTAGAAATGCACACGTGAACGATGGATTAATGGTGGAGGCGGATGATGACTCTGACCATAGATAGATCAAGGAAAACATATGCGACAAAATAGGAGAACAATAGAGTAAATTAGGATCATAAAATTTTACCTGGAATGGAAAGATGAAGATGAAGAAACCGAGGTTGAATCTCAGTCAAATAACGAAGATTAAACTTCGTAATCGTCATTTGAAGCTCCTGACGAAGGAGATAAGCTTCAAAAACCATTAATTGAGCTGTAGCTTGGTGTCAAAACAAAGGATCTCGATGGAGTCCTTGAAGGATATTGTGAATCCTTAAGCGCATCACGGAAGCGTGTCGATCGCATCATATGCAATCGGGACAACTAGTCGTACTAGTTGTTAGATGCGGCGGAAATTAAAATTTTTTAAATCTAGTGATGAAACCATATGATCACGAGAACATTTCTCGAATCGTTTCATCGAACCATAAAGTATAAGGAATACCTCTTGGAGCGTGGTTATAATCGTGAGATCCCAAACAAGAGATCCTCCTGTCTTAAGTCCGATCCACGAAGAATGCACTTGTGGGAGCGATGATGAGACGTGATCCTCCCGCAATCCTCGATGAAGATCCAAGCAATCGAATCCCCTGATTTCGTCCAACGAAATCCGTCGTCTTCCTTTAGAGCAAGTAACCCCAAAGAAGAAGGAGATCCTCGAGTCGTCGAAGGCGAAGGCGAGAGACTCTCCTTCTCAATACACAAGATGGTCGGCCACCTTTATATATATATATATATATATAGAGGCGAGAATGTGTATGAGAGAGAGAGTCACTACAAAAAATGGCGAGATTGGCGTGCACATGATGGCTCGTAATGTGCACGCTAAGTGCACGCCATGTGCACGCCCAGGTGATGGGCGAGCACATGTGCTCGTTCATCTCGTGCTCGCTTATAAGAGAGTCGCTCCGGCAGGTGGGAGAGCACAGTGGGACGATATGTGCTCGCCTGCTTCCTGGTGTGCACATTTGTGCACGCCACAATGCTCGCCCCTATTAAGCAGGGCGATCAAACACGGAGCACCTGGCAAGCACATGTGCTCGCCCAAACAGAATTTCAGGAAAATATTTTTACAGGTTTGACGGGGTTTTGATGCCCCGTCGAACCTGTATAGCCTGTCAATAAACCACTGCAGTTGTGCTAAATACTACAAATACTACAAATATACAAGAGCTTAGAAATAAACATTCAAATTTAGACATCTAAATACTACAAATATATGTTCGAAGCAACGACAAGTAAAATTACAACAAGTTATACTTTCAAAGTTCATATAAAAAGGAAGATGTGCTAAAAGTTTACAACACTAGAAGTAAATACCAACAACAATTTACTTCTTCTTTGATCTAAAAAATTTATACATTAAACCCTGCTTTGATTTCTTTTTTTCCTTCTCCTTTTCTTTGAACCTAGCATACATGCATGCCTTTTCTTCAGGGTCATTATCCTCCTCCTCTTCGTTATTGGATTTAATCTCCTCAGGTTGAGATGCACGCCCTTGTGACCTATATTATATATGGAAGATATATACCTGTTACTTGCATTTTGTGGATGTAGAAATATAAAATTATTACTCATTCTAAGTAGAATACTTACATATACACCATGAAATCTTCTCGGATCTTCGTCACTTGGTCCACCATCGTCGCCATCTGCGACTCCATTGGAATTGATGATTGGGACGGATGTGGTTTTGTGTACGATGGCTGGGAGTATGCAGAATAGGAATGACGATGTTCCTCCACATAGTATGGAGGAAGACCACCAAGCGTCTGCTTCCTATTCGCCACAACGTCCCTCTCCTCCAACACCTTGTAAGATTTTCATTATTTAATATGAAATTATAAATCACAAATGAGTATAGTAGTATTGTATTTATCTATACCTGCTTCCAGATTGTTTTATCAAATGGTGGTTGCTCTCGAGTTGGATCACCAGCCCATTTTTCTGCAACTAATGCCAAATAACGATCCTGAAAAAGAAAGTGAAATATATAAAAATGAGTTATAATATATCATTCAGTTGCAAATAAATTGATAAACATACCAACAATTCTCCTGCTTCAAGAGTGGACCATTGCGACTCTCCTTCTTTCCCACTCATGTGGGACCTCGACCACCACTCCTGAAAAGAGGGTTCTCTTTCCAACCTCGCTGCCTGAAAAATAATTTTAAGATTTGATAAGAACATTGCATTATATTAAAATAGATTTCAAAAAAAAATTTATATTGTAATACCATCTTCGATCTAATCTGATTGTGGCTTTTATAGCCACTTGTCGATTTAATCCTTTGTTTTTGGCGGTTTGTCCTTCCCGCCGTGGATCTTTTTCCAAACTCCGCATCCGCAACGAATGCATCACAGAAACCCGCCCATCTGCAAAGAATATGTTATGATTAGTGATTACTTTAAAAAGGTTTGTTATAAATTCTTTAAGAAATACAATACCTATCCTCTGTACACCATGTTGGCGGGAACCACTTCATCTCCTCAAAATCCATCTCCTCGCATCCTGTCTTCGCTTGCGAGTCTCTCCTTGCCTTGAAAAATGTATTGCTCATTCTCTTTTCCGCCAAACGAATAAAGGCTCGACGATAAGCCTCCTTCCCCATACCAGAACCAAGGCGAAACCTACTCTGAAAATTACAACAAAATATCAGATCCAAAAAATTTGAACAAAAATTATATATCACTTATTAGAAATTTTTCTTACCAGAAACATTTCAAACAGTCTCTCCTGTTCTGAAGCAGGGATACGACACCATCTAAATTGCATGCAAGTGAAGTGTGTCTTGATTATATTGGTTATCTCCTTTGCCACCCTGTGCTATTTAAAAAATCCCTGTATTTGGTAAAATTTGTAAATATGAAACAATTTATAAATATTTGGAAACATTTAAATGACAACATTTATTAAAATATTACCTCCCATCCGCTGTAACCTCCAACAAAGGGTGGGACGCCGAAGTCTGTCCAAATGCAGCAGGTAAAGGAACAATGGTGCTTGGACCTCCAGAAGAAGAAGAATCAGAACCCATCGATGTCCGTGCTGGTATGGGGACCGGGAATCCAGTAGGAACAGCTGATGTAGATGGCTCTCCATAGCCACCTACATAAAAGAGAGGTGGAGGATAAACAAGAGACTCGTAGTAGGCTATGACCCGCCGGATCTCGTCGGGTTATGAATCTAAAACATCATCCGAGGTGGGCTGCCTACTGGACGAAGGTGTGTCTGAGGATGATGGTCGATTGGATCGATGTGATCCATGAGCCCCACCACGTCCAAAACTTGCCATGACTGTAATGATAATGTAATAGTTAATTACATAGTTATTACTAAAGATTTTAGATAATTCGATTATAATGTGTATTAGAACTTACAACTAATCTTCATCATTTATTTCGGTGGAATTAAAGGATATTTCTTCGTTTTCTTCATTTTCTGAGTTTTCTGATTCATCATTTCTAGAGTCGGTATCATCTTGCAGGGAAACACTAAGAACTTCATTATCAGCCAATCGAATCGATTCGATGATTTGGACTTCTTCCGTTAGGTCTATTTGTTCATGTATCAGTGTGAATGCTTCATTTATGTCATCTTCATGATGAGTGTAATCATTAGAAATATAACCTCATGAATTTATCTTTACAACAGTTAAAGTTTCGACGCTCTTTCTCTTCTTTGATACTTGTGCGAGATAGCATACTTGATCCGCTTGAGAAGGTAAGACGAATGGTTCGAATCTACGTATAAATTTTCTTGGTACCACATCGACACTGTTATTTCTTCTATCGAGTACTACACCTCCATTGGGTTCATACCAATCACACAAAAAGAGAATTACTTTATTCGGGCCTAGTATACTATATTCCACTTCTAGTATCTCTTTTGAAATTCCATAATAATTCATATGATCTTCCTCATAACAAGATCCACGAACCATCAGTCCATGATTCTGAGTTGTTAAATATTTACCAGAATTTAAGGTATGGAAACGATAACCATTGCTGCAGCAAGAGTTGTAAGATCGGACCTTATAAACAGTCCTTCTCCAAAATATTTTAAAATATGAGAATAAAAATCACCACCGTCCAACTGTTTTGAGCGGTCCTTAAACCAAGCTGGAAATTGATTACTATAAACACCCAGAACTTCGTCATCTGAATACATGGGATGTTTCTCGATAATTTTCTTCCTAAATTCCCTAAAATTAGTAAGAGGAACATCAAAATTATTTGAAATACAATTTGAATTTGTACATAAAATAATACAATTTGAACATTGGAATTTTCTTACTAAACATATGGTGTTATTTCCTCGCAATTGTCTATACGTATAACTCTGCAGCATCCTTCTCCTGTTTCGATAAGAAACGTTCAGTTGCCTTTCCTATGAGCTGAGTGGATGGACGAAAGATACTGATACAAGGTTCTTCCTCAGAGTAAATTGTCTCATTCCTCCTAAATCTGTTGTGAATAGTCTCCACATCTTCTGGAAGATACCTATCGCAGAATGTTGCGACTTCCTCGTATATATATTGCGAACTTATTGATCCTTCGACTTTACTTTTGTTTCGGACCTTTCTTTTAAGAAAGAACATAAACCAACATGGAGACAGGTTAACATTTTGTTGATTTAGTGAAGAATGCAAATTGTGTAAAATACTTATAATTAACTTTAAAATGGATACATCCAACGATATTTTACCGGCCCTCCTACTTTTACTTCATATGGAATATGAATTATCAGATGCTCCATTGAATCAAAGAATGACGACGGAAATATCTTCTCCAAGTTACACATAATTGCAGGAATATTTTCATGAAGATAATCCATCTCCATGCGGTGTATACGTGACGAGTATAAAACCTGGAAAAATCTGCTAACATCTGAAAGAACATCGATAACATTTTTTGGTAACAATCCTCTGAACACTAACGGTAGCAATCTTTCCATAAAAACATGACAGTCATGACTTTTCATTTCCTTAAATGAAAACTTCTTTAAATCGATCAAATTGGAAAAATTTGATGCATATCCATATGGAAACCTTAATTTGATTGTCCATTTGCAGACGAGCTTAACTTGATTTCTATCTAAAGTATACTTCGCTTTAGGAAGTTCAACCCTTCCATTATCATGTTCCTTTATATGCAACTCTGGTCGATTGCATATGATTTGTAAATCACGACGAAACTTTACTGTATCTTTTGATCGACTAATTACATTTACAACAGTATAGAAGATGTTATCAAATACATTTTTCTCTATATGCATAACATTTAAGTTGTGTCGTATCAGTAATTTACTCCAATATGATAACTCCCAAAATATACTCTTCTTAATCCAATTATAGCTGTCACCAAAATTAGGAAGATTTTTTATTTTATCTCCATTCTCTAAGGCTGATTTCTCCAATTCTTCCAAGCTTGATAATATCGTATCACCTGTCTTGAGTGGTGGGGATCTGAAAGATCAGTTGTATTCTTTTTAAATGACTGCTTCTGTCTTCGACATGAATGATTGTTTGGAAGAAACCGTCTGTGACAATCAAAAAAATATGGTTTCTGACCGTGTTGAAGCTGGAATGATTTAGTACTCTCCATACAATATGGACAAATTTTACGTCCATGTGTACTCCATCCAGATAACATTCCATATGCCGGGAAGTCATTTATCGTCCAAAGTAGAGCTACTTTCATGTTAAATGTTTGACTTTTATTAGCATCATATGTATCAACTCCATCGATCCATAACATTTTCAGCTCATCTATAAGAGGACATAAATAAACGTCGATATATTTTCCCGGATGTTTAGGTCCTGGTACCAACAACGAAAGAAATATAAACTGTCGCTTATTACATAACCATGGAGGTAAATTGTATGGTGTTGTCATTACTGGCCAACAAGAGTAATCTTTACTTCTTCCATGAGGATTAAACCCGTCTGTGTATAAACCTATAATGTAATTCCTCTTTTCTTCATTAAATGTAGGAAAAATTGACATCAATACTTTCCAACAATCAGATTCGGAGGGATGCTACATGCACTCATCGACTTTATGTTCCGCGTGCCATGTCATGTACTTCGTCGTTTCTTTGCAATAATATAGTCATTTCAATCTCAGAGTTAACAGGAAATAACGTAAAATCTTTCTCGACATTTTGTCCCACTTTTACTAGTTTCTTGATATCTGGGCTCGCTACATTCAGGACACCGTTGTAAATGCTGATGTTCACCGTAATATAAAATATGGTGATTTATGCAAGAGTCTATTTTAACTTCTGCTAAACCCATCTTCCGCATCATCTTTTTCGTTTTGTAATAATTATCAGTTAATTCTGCATCTTTCGGTAACATTTTCTTGATAATCCTAAGCATTGCATCAAAATTACGATCGGTCATATTATACTCCGTCTTCATCGATAGAAGATCTGAAACCGCAGAAAGTTTTGAATATTTCTTGCAACCCGACCACAATGGCTCTTCCGCTTTTTTCAACAGCTCGTAAAATTCTACATACTCTGCATAGGGTTCCTCATCTTCTAAAAAAGCAGCATTAAAATCTGGACCCGCAACGTCCATAACCATATCTGCAAAAGGATTACTATTGTCAGCGTCTTCCGCATCATTCATCCTGCCCTCGTAATCCTCACCATGCCTCCACCAAATCTGATATCCTTCCATGAAACCCATTTTATAAAGATGTAACTGAGTTTCATCCTTTGATCTCTTCCTCATTAGACGACATTTCTTACACAGACATAAGATAGTTCCATCCGAATCCATGACATGGGAACCTTGTGCGTAAGCAAATTGTATAAATTCCTGAACACCACTCTCTATTACGTCTTTGAAAGGTATCTGCTATACGTCCAACTATTACATGGTTGTACATCCACTCTCTATTTGTCATATTGATCAACCTAAATTAAACAATTTATAATGTCAAATCCAGGAAAATATGTGAGGAATACCTAAACGTATCCGATTATTGAGATAAAAGATGAGAAGAGAAATGTTTTAATTATGTTATCACTTGAGCCCGTCCATAAGGATTCAAACTTACTAAAAGAGGATCGTTGTCACAAGCTTCTTTATTTCTAACGAAAATTCGGCAGCATAACTCTGCACCTCTCCCGTATACCTCATAAATCAATCGCAATCAACTTTCAAAATAATCTTATTAGTGATTATTTCGATAGTAAATTATGATTAATTTGGTATACTGAACAGGAAGGGGTTATGAACCGAATTTCTGTAAGAAATAAATAGCTTGTGACAATGATCACCTTTTAGTAAGTTTGAATCCTTACGGACCCCCTTAGTCCGGGATCTCCGAACTAAGGAAAGCTAACATAAATGTAATACTTTAAGATCGCTTTACGTCAATTACGTAAATTTGGTTGGTTAACGATTGGATAAGTGTGATCCTAATTAAGTGCCTAATACAGTGCTTGGGTCACTAATAGTTGATGGGCACATGCAAAAAATGAATTTTAAACCTGCAAATATCAAAATCCATGACCATTGGTCTGGGATAAATATCCCAAAGTGAGTCCAATAGTGCTGTGAAAAAAAATAAAAAAATATAACACAGTTAGAGGTGATCAAATCCTCCAATGTGTTGCGTACGCCTCCCGTTGTGCAGGGTCACACACCACCTGGTGTGGAGGGACGCACTGTGTGTGAATGATTTTGTGCGATTTTCTAATAATTAATGGATAGTATTTTAGACTTATCATAAACCTAACTATAAGTTAATGTGATATACTTAATCACATTAACTAAAATTTAATGTGATAATAAATTATCACATAAGCGAAATTTTTGTTTATAGTTATAATTATCACGCATCAATAATTTTAACTTAAATAAATGTCTAATTTTACATTCACTAAATAATTCTTATTCCTAAAGGATTTGTACCTCACATTACCTCTTTCAGTGAACCTAATGTTATGAAACTAGAGTTATGGCACTTCTATATATCAACATTCCTAATGTTATTAAACTAGTCTTATGACACTTTTCAATGAACCTAATATATGAGCCTAGTGTTAAACTAATGTATCTCTCATCCCATCTATATCAATATTTACCTACATCACTATTTAAGCACTTTACTTGTTGTGTCATTTAATCAAGTACTTAATATGCGTAAAATATTTCATCTATATTGGAGAAAAATTTACTCAAATCTAAGTAAAACTACATATTAAACAACTATAAGAAGTATAGGCAACAAGATTAACGACTAACGAGAATGAATTTAAGAACAAAAAAATAAAAATATCAAAACCCTAAATCTACTACAACAACTATGAAATCGAATGAAATACGTAAAACAAAGACAAAGGATGATAAGATATACCTAAAGAGGGGTGTATATGCGATAGAATGGTCAAAAGAGAAGGCCTTGACGCGCTACCAATGGAGTTCTCGTCGCCAGAGGGGATGAGACAGGATTTGAGTCACGTAAGAATGAGGGGATAGGGACGCACAACGTTCTGTTTACGGGCGTGGGCGAGCACACTTACGTGCTCGCCCCGTGCTTTTTAAGTGCTCGCCCTTAAAATGACACACACCCTTTTCTCCGCACCGTTAATTTCAACTTGGCGAGCACAATCGGGCGAGCACATGTGCTATTAATGTGCTCGCCTGTTTACTAAAACTTAACCGCACCTCCAGATTCAAATGAGCGATCATGCTGGCGAGCATTTGTGCAGCCTAAGTGCTCGCTAGCCGTTGAGCGAGCACATGTGCTCGCCTAGTGCACGGTAGACTGTGCACGCCAAAAGCACTTTTTTGTAGTGAGTAGTAACCTTTTACAACTCTTAATAATGTACCTTTAAAGGCTAGTTTAGCCCTCCTTTTATATTAGTTTAGGATCCAATGTATCTCAATCCATGGGACACATAGATCCAACGACCAAGTTGGTCTATGTATTAATCAATGGCCAAGATTGTTGGTTAAAAACCAACAACATTAATTTATATTTAAATCAAATATATGTTGAAACATTATCAACATAATTTAATTTAACATAAATTAATTTATCAAGAGATAATAAGATAAAAAGATAATTAGGAGATAAATAAATCCCCCCAAAATAGGAGGCGTCACTCATAGTTGACGCCACCCCTATTTTTGGGGTTATTTTATCTCCCATTTATTTTATCCATTATCTTTTAATTAATTTTGTAGTAAATATTATCACAAAATTTTCCACCAAATTAATTCCAAATTAATTTGTGAATATTTCAATCATGCCATTGATAAATATGCGAATCATATTCAAAACCCAAACTAATTTATAAATTACATTTGTAATTAATTAATTAATGTGAATCCAAACGACATTAATAATTAATAAATGCTATTTACAAAAATTCTCTCTCTTTAATATATGTATATTATAAATCATATTTATAATACACAAATATTATGGATAGTATTATCCACATTTTCTAATCCATGATAATTAAATCCCATTTAATTATCTTGGATAATCATTCTCACAATATGAATCTCATTCATATTATGCTTGATAATTAAATCTCATTTAATCATCAAGTCATTCTTGCTTGGATATGTAGTTCATTAAATGAATTATTCTTGAACTACTTTAAGAACAATGCACTTTCTCTGCAGATACTTGGAGATAAGGACAGGGCGATTGTATTGTTCCACGTATAGCGACTTGGATATTGAGATCTCATCTCAAATCCAGATCTTACGGACCTCCCATAGATGCTTGATTAAATCAAGATCGTAGATC
This sequence comes from Ottelia alismoides, assembly GCA_037367405.1. Classification (NCBI taxonomy): domain Eukaryota; kingdom Viridiplantae; phylum Streptophyta; class Magnoliopsida; order Alismatales; family Hydrocharitaceae; genus Ottelia; species Ottelia alismoides. Next base: position 1,061,826 of record JAZKJV010010688.1, read on the forward strand.
TAATCGTCTCATTGCATCTGAATCTCATTCAGACCAATGTCCAACATTTGGACCAAGATCAGATTGCTTCTCTACTGAGAGGAGTCACTAAAATCCAGACCTGTTTCATCACTCCCTCGGAATGGAAGCGTCATGGTTATACAATCGTTTATGATCACATCACCCTCAGGTATTCCCAATACCTATACATCCTTCATACTGGAAGACCCATGATTATCCTGAAGATTAAGATCAATTTTAGACTGTCTTCTTCAGGGTTTGATCACTAAGTTTCTCAATCTTGGTCATTGAGAGTTTGTATCGATCATATGCTTTCCCAAAGCATATATCATACCTTCAAATTCATGTCATGCTTCCAAAGCACGATGACCATGCATGGAATTTGATCGTTCCTAATACCTCATGAGTGAGCTCATGTCTTCCGGTTCATAAGTGAACCTGTATGATCCCTTTGAGAGATCGTATTGCTCATATGCCCTTGTAAGCACACCAGCTCGCCGATATATAGACCTTGGTTAAGCCATCAACCTACCGGTCTGCCAAATGTATACACTCAGACATATAGCAATACATTTGTCTCTGGTCAGAGGATGCGTGCCTATGCTATGACAGCATTCAACATAGGACTTAGGTTATCTCGATCTCGTTAAGTCAACCTTAATCTGACACCTCCGAATATCTATTCCTATGCAGAGGACTTGCATCAAGAGGTCGGTCAGATATCAACCTATGTGAGAAAGGATTGCCATCTCCTACTCAGGCTGGAGATCATCTCTTAACAATCATTTGACGGTGCTTGATGAGTCCTCTATCTAACTCCTTAGATATTCATCTAAACACCGACCTCTATGATTCGTTTAATGAATAAATAACTATATGATCATAAAGATGTCCATGGTACATAATCCTAATTATACAGAGAGACCTTATAGTGCATTCATTCATTTAGTGTCAGAAAGGGAGTGAAACATCAATAACTTTTATTGATAAACAAATATATATTACAATAACATTTATTGTAAGAATGGTTCGCCCAGGGCTCACATTTCTAACAGTCCTAGCCCTGTCATCGCTAGATCTCAATCTCTATCTTTGTCACCGACAGATCAAAATGGCTCAGGGAGACTCTCACAAGGGGCAAACAACCGGATCCAGTGGCCGGTGTGTTCTTTTTATACGTGAAAAACAATGGAGGTTGTTGTTTTCCAGGCGGTGGTTTCAACTACTGCTAGTTATCGTGGAAGTTTGGGTTAAGTATCAGTGTGATTAATGTGGAAGAGGATAACTAGGATAGGATATTGGTGATGGTTTCAAGGGAAGAGGACGTGTATGGAAGTTGGTGGATATCAGAGAAGTTTCTATGGAATGAAGGGTTGCAATGCTCGGGAAGGATGCTGGAGGTTGAAGGAGATCTCTGGACCATTGGATTAAGATCCAACGACCCATATTTTGGGGCGGATCCAAGGATGTGATCTGATCTTAAGATCAAATCAAAGGGCTAAGAAAAAGGCGCTAATGGACGACGAAGATTGCAATCGATGGGGTTATCAAACAACACAGTAAGAGGTAAGTGGAGATAAATGAAGCGGGTCACTTGGACGACCCAGAAGGTGCCATATGGCCTAATAAGAATTGAAGAAAATCAATAAATCAGATAAAAATAAAAAAGAATTATCTTGAGGATGAATTAGAAAAAGTCATGAACATAAAAGTTGTAGATCTCGATAAGATCTACAACATTCATGTAGAAGTCAAGGAGATTAGAAGTCATTTATATATAGAAAGAAATTAAATACTAATAAAAGGCATATAAAACTATTTTCTCTGATTTTTTTCTTCTGCTTAGTTTTTGTATTTTTATTTTTTATGTTAATTTATTTATGTACAATATTTACTATAATTTTTATTTTATTTTTTATAATACACCATAATATATGTTTAATAGTGTTGATTATATACAACACATAAATTAGTAATTAGTGTTAATTAGTCAATGCATCTTGTGATCAACTTAAGCAGGAGAGATAAATATATTAAATAATGATGATAAATACGGGATTTATCAACCCCATGTACTTTAGCCAAGCTCATCCTCGAGCTAATAAAGAAAGAATTTTCTAGATAGTTAGTTTAATTTGTGATATTCCTGACAAGTGCAAGTGACTATACAAGGCTTGATTTGACTTAGAACACTAGGTTTTAGGAATCCTAAAGCTCTAAGTTGATCCTAGTATTAATCAAAACTGATTCAATTCCTTTAATTGTCAGACTCTCAATGTATACATATAGATAAAAAGTATGACCAAGTGTAGATTGCACCATGAGAGTAGAATCAAAACACCACCAAAAATTCCAATCTCAGAAGCTTTCCCAAGTACCCAACCCTCAAATCTAGGGAATAAATCTAGTCTTGCCTCAATCCACCATCTCTTTTGTTTGTCAGACTTCAAAGGGATAGATGGAAGGTCAGATCATGGAGGATGTAGGATTGTGTACTTATTTTCTCTTCCTCTCCTTGGAACATGGTTCTCTCAAGTGCCAATACTCAACAAAATTTTCATTTTGATTTTTGCTAATCAATGTGTCCATCAAGAGAAGTTAGATTCGTCTGCACTTGTTTTCCTAGGAGTACACTGGGGTCTTCCTTTTTTGAGTATCTAATATACCTTCTACGCCTAGACTTGTAGCTTTTACGGTGTAGAGCCCTTTTTGGGTGCTAGCCCGACTCCTGGACCTATTAGCGATGGTCCAAGTAGATACTTTGAAATGGTTGGGAGTGCTTGCCTTTGGTGGAAGCTCTTTGATATTTGACTTTGTATGATGAGAGTTTATCTTTCATCATTTCTTTCTTTTCTTTGTTTTTGGCTAGCTCCATTGCTTTTCCAGAAGTTGGAGCACACCGATCAACTTATTGATTTAATGTCGTCACACCCTGGCACTTTAGGTAAAACTCAAGAGATAGCATGAGAACATGTCCCATACTGGCCAAAATACTAACACTCAGGTTTGATGAAGTCGTCATTAATTTTATGCCATCCACGACCATCATATAGATCAAGTCCAAAATCAAACTTCTAATCTCAATCACCTTAGTGATACCTTGACTCATCTCAATCATGAATGCAATCATGCATGTGAGTGAAAGTCAAATTCTTTTAAGGGAGATTAAGCATGAAATATAACATGCATATCTTCAAACTAGGAGAGTGTAAACTTTTAAGTCCAAGTCCCTAATGATTCATTCATGATAACTCTAAGTCTAGGGACTCCTTAAACCCAGTGTTAAGGATCATCTCAAGCCTTGAGTGCATAGTGAAAATGTTAGAGAATAACACCAACTAAAAAGTCAGTGTGTTAGTTATCTACAAAAGAGTTATTAATTTTATTAAAACAAGGACAACAGAATGAGAACCCTTGACAAAACAATACACATAATCAACTCAGAGATACACTAAGATGCGCTTACAACAGTACAAACTTCAGCTCCTTAAAAATCGAAATTGTTTTTTCGAGGTCTAAAATCACAAACTACCTTATGTTTAAATTGTTTCTTCCTAATAGAATATACTTCAGAATCTGAACACAAAAGATCTTCATCATATTGGAATATCAACCTCCTAGAATAATGACATTCTTCCTCACAAGTGACATCCATATCTACATGAGAAACCTCAAAATTTTTCATAATCACAGGGAGATGAATCAAACCTTGAAATCCTGCAACAGACTTTTGGGTTTTCCTTAAGAGAGAAAAACTAGACAAAGAAGGGTGACCCCACTTACAAGATAGGTGAGAATCCAAGGACTGAGCATCCTCAAGAAATGGTAAAGGTACTTCCATATCTAATTCTTCTATCAATAAATCATCCTCCTCAATTGGCATCACTCTTTTCAGTGAACTCTTTATAAACTTGATCTTCCAATATATGACATTGAAATCGAGACTTTCCTCCATGTAAAACACCGAAAGACTCTAAGGTGGGAAAACCTTATAAAGGGAAAAAATGAAACATTTCGGTGAACCATTGCGACCTCTGGAAAAATTACAACTCCAAAGGATACTGAAGAGTCACAACAAAATTTATTTTCTGATTTTTATTGGATTTTGAACAGAGTCAATAAGTAAGTCCCATTTATACCCTTAGCTTCGAAAATAATTTTTGAAAACTTTTTGCAAACAAAATAACATAGATATAGGTTTTCAAAACATTTTACAAATGAGTTTACAAACATACCAATCCGAATTTTTACAAATAGTGCAAAACACTTAAAAAGCATGTCAAATATGGATATAGTTTTTAAAAATCATTTCAAATTATTTTATACAAATCTCAGTTCAAAAATGTAATGCGATACCCATAGCCCCAAGAGTTCAAAAATTTTAAAAATATTAGCTATGACTAAAGTATATGTAATATATACGATAGACCCCCTTTACTTAACTTTTGCTATGTCCTCATAGCAAAAAGTGATATGAAGCCATAATTCAACTAAGCATAAAGAATCTATAAGAGCGGAGTCGAAAATAAGACAAGTGTATGAATGAAAAAGAATTAGTCATAATATAAAAGAACAATTCCCTCTATACTTAGGTTTTGGGTAACCTAAGTAAAGATATAAAGATAAATACAAAGGACAAACTATAACACGGGAGAAGGTAAGTACAAAATACCCCCTTAGTCTAAGAACAGCCTAAGTGTAGGTCATATAATGAATAAGAAGTGAATTGAATATACAAGAATAAAATAAGTAGGAATCTTCTAAAAATGAATCTGCTCATGTGAATCTGTCATGATGATCATGTCTTGTCTGAGAAATCTGAAATTGAATTGATAGGCATAAAGTCAATCAGTGCAATAAGAGTTAACCTTTCCTTGGATTCAACAAAATGTATAAGTAATAGCCCGTTAACCAGAAAGGAAGGTTCATTCTCTGAAAGCTCAGAAATCTCTACATTACCATTCGGATGCACTTTCCTTACAATAGAAGGACCCATCCACTTTGACTTAAGTTTTCCATGGAAAATCTTTATCTTTGCATTAAACAACCATATCTTTTGTCTAGGTACAAAGTTCGTGCATCTAATATGCACATCAAGCTACTTCTTAACTTTGTCCTTATAGATCGTGATGTTGTCATATGCTCGGTTACAGATTTCCACTAGTTCATTTAAGTTGAAGTCTCTACACAACTTCCCTAAGTGACAGCTCTACTTAATCCTCTTTATTTCCCATTTAGAGTTGTGTACTAACTCAACGGGTAAATGACATAGCTTGCCATAGATCATCCTGATGGGTGAAGTGCCCAGAGGTGTCTTGTAGGCCGTTCTGTAAGCCCACAAAACTTGGTCCAACAACTAAGACCAATTCTTCCTATCGGGACAAACTAACTTTTGAACAATACTCTTAACCTCTCTATTTGGAACCTCTGCCATGTCGTTCGATTGAGGGTGGTAAGGACTAGATATTCTATGCTCAGATCCATAGCTCTTTTGATGAAGATTTCACCATTCCATCCACAAAATGGCTACCTCCATCAGATATCAAAACATTAAGTACCCTAAACCGTGAAATAATATGATCCTTAATAAACTTGCAAACAGTCCTACCATTTGCGGCTCAACGTTGGGATAACCTCCACCCATATGGACAAGTAATCAACCACTAACAAGAAATATTCAAACCTTGGCTATTAGGGAAGGGACCAATGAAATCTATGCCCTAAGCTTCAAAGACATCACAAAAGATCACAGTTTGCATTGGGCATCTCATCCCTAGAACCAACCGTCCTTCCCATTCTTTGACAAACATGGCACGACCTTACAAAATCTGCAGCATCTCTAAACAAGGTCGACCAAAAGAAACCACGTTGTAACACCTTGTGAGCAGTTCTTTTTCTAGAATGGTGTCCTCTAGCTTCAAATAAATGACAATACATGAAAACATTCTAGTATTCCTCCTAAGGAATACACCTTCTCCAGATACATTTCGGTCCTTCAAAGAAAAGGAACGGATCTTCCCAATGGCATTTCCTTGACTCCGACTCGAGTTGGTCAATATTGCTCCTAGTCCAACCATGGGGAACTTGCTTGGAGACAAGGAAATTCACCATGTTGGCATACCATGGAAGTGAGTCAATAACACAAATAGACTCATATGGAAAGGTTTCTCGAATAGGCTCAGTATCACGGAATCCTTTATTTCAATCCTTGAAAGATGATTATCCACTACATTATTAACCTCAGGTTTATCCTTTATTTCCAAATCAAATTCCTAGAGTAGCAATATCCACCTAAGAAGATGCGCCTTCGCTTCCTTCTTTTCCATGAGATAACTAATGGCTGAATGATCGATATATAATATCACTTTAGATCCTAAAATTACAGACCTAAACTTCTCTAAAGCCCAAACTAATGCAAGCATCTATTTTTTTGTTACTATATAAGTTCTCTATGCTGGATCCAATACTTTGCTTGCATAGTTAATTGCAAATGGAATCCGATCTCGTAGCTACCCAAAACAGCTTTTATCGCAAAATCCGAAGCATTAGTCATGATCTCGAAGGGAAGAGACTAATTAGATTCCTACAGAATCGGCAAGTCACAAATCTTTTTCTTAAGGAGCTCAAAGGCTTCAAGACACTTGTGATATACATAGAACTCGATGTACTTTCCTAAGAGCTCAGTTAGTGGTCGGGCAATCTTTAAAAAATCTTGAATGAATCTTCTATAAAATCCTACATGCCCTGGAAATGACCTTACTGACTTTAATGTTGGTTGGTGGATCATGTTTCTTGATCACGTCCACCTTGACAGAGTCAACCTCCATTCCCTTCTTGGAGATGATGCGCCCCAACACAATACCCTCCTTAACCATAAAATGACTTTTTCCCTAGGAGAGTACCAGATTCACCTCACTACACCTTTGAAGAACTCATTCTAGGTACGCTAAACAAGAATCAAATGAATCACCATGGATCGAGAAATCATACATGAAGACCTCCAGGAAATCTCCAACCATTTCAACAAATACGACAAGCATGCATCTCTGAAAAGTACCTGGGGCATTGCATAGCCCAAAAGGTATGCATCTAAATGCATAAGTGCCGAAAGGACATATAAAAAGTGGTTTTTTCTTAGTCCTCAGTGGCGATGGCTACTTGATTGTAGCCAGTGTACCCATCAAGAAAATAGAAGAACTCTTTCTCCGCTAATCTCTCCAAAATCTGATCAATAAAAGATAAGGGAAAGTGATCTTTCTTGGTCGCATCATTCAAGCACCTATAATCGACAAAGACGTGCCTTGATGTAGGTACTCATGTTGCAATCTCAACTCCATCCTCATTGGTGACCATTTGAATTCCTAATTTTTGGTATAACATGTAAACGGTTCACCCATTTGGAGTTAGAGATTGGGTAAATAAAACCTGCTCCACATAATTTCTTGATTTCCTTCTTAACTACTTCTCGTAGATTTGGATTAAGTCTCCTCTGGAACTCACGTGAAGGTCGAGCGTTATCCTCAACAAAAATATGGTGTGAACAAAGTGCGGATTTATACCCACGAGATTGGACCAAGTCCATCCTATAGCCTTACGTTTTTACTCTAACACTTCTAACAACCTAGCTTCCTGCTCTACAATCAACTTAGAACTAATGATGACATGAAACTTATTCTTTGGTCTTGTAAGGAAGGAATACTTGAGTATAGGAGGTAGTGGCTATAACTCTGGTAATGATGAATCGTCAGATACATCAGGTTGAACTACCACTAAATCTGAATCTGTGCTGTTTAGTGGAGATGATTTGTCTGTAATGTTGTCTGTCATTTGAACCAAAGGATAAATAGTCGGATCACCATAGAAATACGGCAATGCAGCCAAAGCTGCATATGACTCATCATCTATGTCCCTTGATTTTTCCAAAGGAAGAGGAACTGACAAGTCCAAAGAGACTTCTAAGTCATGGAGAGAATAAGGAGATGCAAAACTCAAGAACTTTGTCAACATATCTACTACTTTGTGTTCACTATCCTCTCCAGATGAGAGGGTCTTGATTTGTATTGTTGGGTTATGTGCCCAAATCCCAACTGAGTTAACCCCATCGTAGTCTGCCTCTGAAAAAGAAGAGAACTCTATGCTGGATTCCGAATCAGGTAGCTGCCATTTTGTTTGCTTCACTTATAATTCCACTTCTCCGCATGGAGAATGGAATTTCATCATCCCTGTCTGACAATCAAATGAAGTTCCAATGGTCCTAAGGAAGGATCGTCTAAGGATAATTTGTGAATCTCTCCAATGATTAGGGATATCCATATCAAGGATGGTAAAGTCAACATTGTAGTCTTGTCCCTCAATCAAGATAACGACATTCTTGACCTCACCCTTAGAATTTTTCATTGACTTATCTGCAAACTGAAGTAAAGCTCTAGATTTACGTAAAGGTCCCAACTTCAATTTCTCATATAAATCAAAGTATAATAGGTTGATTGAAGAGCCATTATCGAGGAGAGTGCGTGCAAACGCTTTGTCATCATTATGATTCACAACATTATGTCCACCTAAATATCTCTTCTTTTGTGGCAATTTCTGGTTCTTGAGACAAAATGCGTGGCCACTGATGACGTAGATGTTTAGCTTCTTTCTGCTTACTCTACTAGGTACGCATTTCACCTTCAAGTATTTTTAGAATGTAGGATGAATTGCCACATATTCATCAAATAACACTTTGACCATGAGATTATTGTTGGACATGCGAGCCCACGACGAACCATTATGCAATAAATGTTATTGCAAATATCATTCCCTGATCTGAAATGAAGAATAAATAATTTGCATAATAGGTCCCTTAGTACAATTATGGTTATGTACCATGGCCATCTTGATGATCATACAGCTATTGATGCAACTGTTGAATCATAGATGCTGGTGCTTGGATGAATATCTAAAGAGTTAGATTGAAGACTCATCAAGCATCGTCAAATGATTGTTAAGAGATGATCTCCGCTGAGTATGAGATGGCAATCTTTTCTCATTTAGGTTGATATCTGACCGACCTCTTGATGCAGGTCCTTTGCATAGAAATAGAGATTCGGAGGTGTCAGATTAGTTAGGTCAAAGAGTTGACTTAACAAGATCGAGATAACCAAAGTCCTATATTGTATGCTGTCACGATACATGCACGCATCCTCTGACCGGAGACAAATGTGTTACTATATGTCTAAGTATGTACATCTGGCAGACCAATAGGATGATGACCTACCCATGCTCTATACACCGGCGCACTGGTGTGCATATAAGGGCATATGAGTAATATGATCTCTCAAAGGGATCATACAGGTTCATTTATTGAATCGGAAGGCATAATCTCACTCATGAGATATTGGGAAGAATCAAATTCCATGCGTATGGTCGTCTCTCTTTGGAAGCTTGACTGAATTTGTAGGTTTGATATATACTTTTGGAAAGTATATGATCAATACCTAGGTATGATATACACTTTTTTGGAAAGTATATGGTCGATATCGACTCCCAATGATCGAATGAGAAACTTACTGATAAAACCATGAAGTAGATAGTGTAAAGTTGATCTTATACTTCGGGTTTATTCTGAGTCTTCTAGTATGCAGGATGTATAGGTATTGGGAATACCTGAGGGTGATGTGATCATAAACGATTGTATAACCATGACGCTTCCATTCCTTGGGAGTGATGAAACAGGTCTGGATTTTAGTGACTCCTCTCAGTAGAGAAGTAATCTGATCTCGGTCCAAATGTTGGACATTGATCTGAATGTGATTCAGATGCAATGAGAAGATTAGATTTACGGTCTTGATTTAATCAAGAATCTATGGGAGGCCCACGATCTGGATTTGAGATACGATCTCTATATCCAAGTCACTATACGTAGAACAATACAATTGCCCTATCCTTATCTCTAGGTATTCACGGAGAAAGCGCATTATCCTTGAAGGAGTTCATGGATAATTCTATTGTTGACATATATATATATATATATATATATATATATATATCCGAGCACTGAGAAAATAGATAATTAAATGTGATTTAATTATCATGATTAATATGATTTCGATTCATATTATAAAAAGAGTTGTCTTAGATAATTAAACGTGATTTGATTATCAAAGATGTGAATAATGTAAATGTGATTCATATTATTTGGGCACAAGAGAAAAAGAGATCCAAGATGATTAAATATGATTTGATTATCATGGATGTGAATAATGTGGATAGAAATATCTAATTATTCATAGTATATTATAAATGTGATTTGTAATGTATTAGAGAGAGCTATTTATGATTTATATTTGTTGATTAATTATTAATGTGTATTGGATACACATTGTGTAGTTAATTGAAAATATAAATTATATTTTGTTTTGGGTTGTGAATGTGAATCACAATTTTTCAATGGCAAGATTGCAATATTCTCAAAATTAATTGTGAATTATTTTTGAAGAATAAATCACAATAAAAAGTTGTTGGATAAAAATAATGGAGATTTCCATGGAGATATGCAATCTCATGAAATCTCATGAGATTGCCCTCCCATATGGAATGTGTGGGAGGCACCCAATTCCTACTTGGAATGGGTGGCCGTCCACTTTGAATGTACATGGAGATGTAATCTCCATGTATATTCTCTCCTTATTTGTTGTTGTAATTTAGGATTGATTTATATTTGATTTTGTCAAATATATTTTTATCTAAATTAGATATAAGTTGTTGGCTTTTACCCACAACAATCTTGACCATTGGATTAGACATAGATCAATCTCATCCATTGATTTTATATGTCCCATGGATTGAGATCCATGGATCCCAAAACCCTATAAATAGAGAGGCATACCATGCTCTCTTAAGTGACATGCTATTGGAGAACATCTCTCTCTCTCTCTCTCTCTCTCTCTTTCTCTTCACACGCCTACTCTCTCTCCCTCTCATGTGGCCGTCCACCATGGATTCCTTAGAGAGGTTCTTCATCGTCGTAGTGTCGTCGTTATGCTGTCCGATTATTTGCTCGTTGATCTCCGTCTCCTTCGGTGTTCCTCGCTCGTGAAGAAGACGTCGGATCTCATGTATCGAGATCAGGAGATCCACCGCTTGGATCATCAATATGGATTGCGAGAAGCACGCGGTTCATCCCCGTGCTCGCAAGCGTCTCCTCCGTCAGATCAGACTTGAGACAGGAGGTCTCTTAGTTTAGAGACTTGATCGTAACCACGCTTAAAAAGGTAATCCTATTACTTGTTTGTGGTTTAGACGAAACGATCCGAGAAGTGTTCTTGGATCATGTGGTTTCGTTGCATGAAAATTTTTTAATTTCCGTTGTATAGAACAACTAGTCCGACTAGTCATTCCTCATCGTATTCGATACGACACTCACTCTTTCGTGATGCGCTTGAAGATCTTAACCATATCCTTCAATTATCTCTACATAATCATGCCATTTCTAGATCATCTTTCTGAATCTTATTAATGATGTGCTTTCCTGCTATAAGAGCATGGGGGAAAGGGATGGGCAAAGAATGATGTGAAGACTCAGACTCATAAACAGAAACATGGTCTTTATTATTAAGAGAAACTGAGTTTTTCACACTTGAATCTTTTACAATTGTAATAGCAACTGAATTATCTATTGTAGGATTGGGAATGCTTGTTGAATATGCATTCTCCTTATCTGAAGGTACAAGATCCTTCGTAGATCCCGAATCTGATGTGTGTTGCTCTATTCTTGTATTCCTCCTTGATTTCTTCCTAGAAGTATTCATCATCTGATGGTCCCTATGAAGATGCTTGGCTTTATCCTCTTTTGAAGTCTTCTCAGGTTGAGTTTTAAATTCAGTCCTCTCCACTGTCCCTAGCCCAATCAGGTACAACCACGATCTGTCTGCTTCTGAGAGACATATGATTGACATAATCTGAGTAATATACCTGGTCTAACTGTTGTTACTGAGTTATGTTAAGGCTATTGGGATTAGCCTAACCCTGGGCTGAAATGGATGTAGTAGGGATATTACGTTCATCATGTAAATGGGATGGACGGTTTAAGTCAACTCTAAAAACCTGTACTTCATTTATGTAGGAACGCAACTCCTCTAAGATCTGTCGCTGAAAATCTACTGGACTTGAAGATGAATGTTGTTGCTGGGAAGAAGATGAAGGAAAAGATGAATGTGAAGAATGGCCTTGATGGCCATAAGAATGTTGTTGTTGCTGCTAGGTATCCTGCTGAACTGGTAGGCCCTGTTGGCCCATCTGGTACATCTGTTGACGTCCGTACTATTGTTGCTGTTGTCTTTGTTCCCAGTAAGGAATGATTCAGAGTTTTGTGTTGTTGGAAGGGGTGTAGGAGTAAATGATGTATAATAGAAAATCCGGGAATGCTCATATGAAAAGAGGTCCCCAGAACTCCCCTGTTTAGTAGGGTCATGTGTGTACTACACACCATTTACTTCCCACACTTGGGAAGGCTCCTCTATGACTGTCTCCATAGACGGTGGCTGTTGTTGACAAGAATGGGCTAAAGGCCGGTCCTCTACCCATGGCTGAGGTGGCCCTGATATCTGATGCTTCTGAATATGATGAAATAGGTAAACTGGAGCAACAGATGCATTCACAACAGATACCCTCATCTTGGATACCCTCTCAGTGAGCTCTGCCATCTGTTTAGGTAATTTGGATAAGTTTCTATCAAACTCATCCATTCGTTTATCTGTCCTTTCATCCACTTTGAGTTTATATGTTATCAAGCCCATGTCAAAAGGATCCACTTTAGACTTCACTCCCCCACTAGATGTGAATGGAATGGGGGTTTCTAGCTAAGCTCTGCTTGCGGTATGCACTCTACTTTTCTCGGTCATTTTCTCGAACACCTTCCAAATGGTGTCCGCACCTCGTGACGTAAAGCTGCCTCCACAAGCAACACTAACCAGACCCTGCACATCAGGGTGTAAACCACAATAAACTGATTGAACTAAGATAGTACGCTCCAAACCATGACAAGGACACTTATGTAAAAGATCATTGAATTTCTCCCATGTATCACAGAAGGCTTCATTAGGGAGTTGGGAGAAACTCGTAGTGTGTGAATGCATCAAGTTAGTTCTACTCAATGGGTGGAACATTTTCAGAAAGAGGTCCTTAGATTGTTAGCCACAACTATCCCCAAGTTCTTCATCTAATAGTCTGGTTTGTCCTTTAAGGAAAAAGGGAGGGCTTTGAACCTAATACAATCTTGGCTAACCATAGGATGTCTAAGATAGTACATACCAACTCAAAGTCCCTCAGGAATGCATATGGTTCCTCATGTTCATTCCCATGAAAATATCATAACAGGCTAAGAAACTGTAGCTTTAATTGATATTCCACTTCAGGTTCAACTGGACTTAACCAATTAGTCATTTGATATTTCCTAGGATTATAAGCCGCATCCATTGGTGCATCTCTACCCAACTGTAATTGACCTAATTGTATTCTCATCAGTGCTTGATTTTGTTCGGATTCTGCCAATCTAGCCAGGGGCGGAACTAGTATATACTATGGGGGGCCATGGCCCCCCCATGATTATTATACATCACTTGTCTAATGTATTAAACTTTTAATACGACCCCTTCTTAATTGTATTATAATTAATGTTGTTAGAGAAAGGTTGTAGAATCATTAAATGGTCTAGTGGTTAAATGACATAGCTATTATTTTGGAGACTAGGGTTCAAATATTATCTCTATCAATTTTACTTTCTTTTATATGTTTTTTCCAATCACTTCCATAGTATCAAAATAATTTGATATAAAATTGTATTCGAATTTATTTATCTATCCCATTGTTTTTAGTACTCCTTGTAAATAAAATAATTTTTATTATTTTTTAACCATGAACTTTTTTATTTCAAAATTTCACTTGATAATTTAGCCTTTTAGGATGGATTTAGAGAGTCTTAAATTATTATATTAACCCAATTTTAAAAATAACCATTGAAAATAACAATCTATTTGAAATTCTAACATTATTAATAGATTAAAATTTATGTTTATCAAGATCGAAAGAGGCTTATTTTAAAAATATTAATTCTATTTAAAAATTTGTTCGAAAATACATATATTTTTCCATTTTTGAGCATACATAATAGTTGTATACTCGGCCCCTCCTTGATGAAATTCTTGCTTACGCCGTTGAATCTAGCCAACACAACATGCATAGGATCTTCTCGCTCTTCTTCTTCTCCATTCCCATTCTGTTTTTTAGGAGACATCTTTAAGGTGTTTTCGTCACCTTCATCAAAAAAGGGTCTAAATGATATTTAGATGATGATAACAACATCGAATTGATCTAACTAATGTATTGGTCTTCTTAAGTAAGAAAAGAAGATAAGGGATTGGTTGAGATGTGACCGTCCCCAAGGGGGGAATTGTGATACACTAGTTCGGAAAAAGGATTGTTTCCAAACTGTGATGGTCCAGTTAAAGAAGGGGAAGAAGCGAACTAGACCTATGAAGATGTGATATTTGGATGGTTCAATGATAAGCTCACAAAATTTGAGCAAATATCGGACCAATTATCCCTCTTCGAAGTTCAAGAGATAGGAAATTGGAGCACGCTCGATATACTAAAGAATCTAGTTCTACTGGGCACTTAAATGCGGAGTTACTCACATAAAACAATCAATACAAACCCTTGTAAATTCACTAACTCAATGCTAAAGGCCGAGATGATGGCCTTATTATCTTGTCAATTTTTAATTGGTGATTAAATATAAATCTTGTTAGAGTTACGAGATGTTAGGTGCCTAAATTTCCTTACAAACTAGCCTGATTCCTATGACTAGTTGCATCCACTTGCAGCCAGTATGGAAGTAAGTACGGACTGTATAAATACAACTGCCAGGTCGAGCCTTACACGGTGTCCTCTAAACCTTTCACTCTGTTAAGGAAATCCGGATCGTTTACCAGCTATCTGTATTTCCTCATTGAGGAGCAGCTAATCATTTTTAGAACCAGTAGTTTATACACAAATTCATGGCTTGGATCTATCCTAATGTCATCTCTCTCTCTCTCACTTGATAAGTACCTGCAAACAAATGAGGGCTTTATTCACCCGTAAAACAAGGTTGCTTTTATTCCAATTTATTTGAGTCAACTTGCATCAATTCAATCCTAATTTTAAGAGCTTTGGTTATTGCTTGAATTTAAGTGAAACACAACCATATCCTATCGTACAATCCTTTTTCCTTTATCCTAAAGTTGTTGAAAACTGAGGGAGAAAACGAAAAAATGGAATGCAGTCGGAAATCAATGATGCATGCAGTCATTAGAGATACTTACAATGCTTCTCATAACTCTCCATGTAGATGCAGAACATAATTTTTAAATCTAATTATATGATGCAAATAAAAAACACCTAAACAACAGTTCTATTAGCGATGAAGAATTCAATTAATTTGAATAATTAGAATGTATGCTACACACGTTTATGAATCTTCTAATATTTTTGCAATTGTGAATCTTATGAGATTTGCGTAATTTGTCCTAATTACAAAATAGATCAAGCAAAAATGATCTACGATCTTTCTATTTGGAGTAAAGCATTGATCTCAAACATCACTCAAGTCGAGAAACACTCTTGACACAACCACACACAAGAAAAAATAGGGTTAAACATGCCTTCTTTGTACAAGCGAGATCTCGATCGAGAGTCGCTGTAATTAGGCAATTAATTTACACCATAATTAAATAAATTTCGATTAAGCTAATTAATCTCTCAACTAATTTAATTATCTCATGGACTCTTCAGCAAGTAGCTCCGAGCTCTTTGCTTCTACGTCCCTTTTGAAATTGTTTGCTCCACGGCCTACCACAAAATAATATAACTATATTAGAAAATCCAAGAGAGATTAAAACACTTAATTAAAAAGACATCACAATGCAATATAAAGACAACAATAATTCAACAAGCTCAAAAATAATTGAACCTAAAAATCACTAAATAATTTTTTGACACTAAAAATAATCACAAAATGTACCACGTCCCCGGCAATGGTGCCCTATGATGAACCACTAAATACGTGTATTAATAATGATTCGTTGTAGCACATGCACTTAACGTATCATACAGAACCGAATTAATGATCTAATATGAAGTGGATTCAACATTAATTTTTAACTTGGGAAGTCCAATGTCGAACACAAGGACGTGAGCAATTTGTTATAGATTCTAAGTGAAAATTTTAATATAGCAATTTCTAGGACAAAATCGTGAGCGGATATACAAATCCCTAACAAGATAGATTTTTAACACAATTTTTATGCAGTTAATATTAAATGAAGATAATAATGCACACATAATACTATTATGACAAATACACTCCGCTTTGATACACAAAAGAAAACTTGGATTAAGCACAAAAGTACCCTGAATCTATTTAGTATTAATTAAGGAATTAATTAGGCAAAATGTGGTTTAAGTCTTAAGAGCTATCCAACATGATTTAAACTTTTAATTTCAATTTGATCCTTAATAGTTTCAACAAGCAATTAAATCAGTTAATGATTTAATGATCATGATTAAGAATAACTAACTTAATTGGTTATTAAAAATCATTATGACTAACGGATTCAATTGTTCCCAAAAAATGTATTTTCAATGATTTTTAAAGATATGAATGAACACTTAAAACATAGAATAATTCATGTGTGGTTTTCCAAATCAAAATTAGCAACAAAGTATGCTAAGAGATAGAGCATCAAATGGCTTTCAAACATGACTAAAATCACTTCAATCGGATTTATGGATAAAAAGTTATTCAACAATTAATCCAGGGGCATAAATGTAAAGAAAACTCCAAGTTCTTTTACAAATCAAGACACACATGGAGTAAAACGTAAATAAAATAACCCGCAATATGTATTATGCAATTTTTGAAGGATATGGAAATTATCCTCAAGCGCATCACGAAAGCGTGATCGTCGTATCGGATACGACGAAGAACGACTAGTCGCACTAGTTGTTCGGTGCAGCGGAATTTAAAACTTTTATTCGATGAAACCACATGATCCGAGAACCATTCTCAGATCGTTTCATCTATAACCACAACAAGTATAATGAAATACCTCTTGAAGCGTGGTTGATCGAGTCTCTAAGAGAAGAGACCTCCTGTCTCAAGTCCGATCGTCGACGAGACTACTTGCGAGCGCGGGGATGAACCGCGTTGTCCTCGCAATCCAAGAAGTTGATCCAAGCGTGGTTGCTCCTGATCTCATCACACGATATCTAACGTCTCCTTCGTGGGCGTAGCACAACAAGAAGACGGAGAAACCGAAGAACGTCGAAGCGGCAGCGCGGTGGCGATGGCGACGACGATTCCCTTCTCTAGGGTATGGTGGACGGCCACCAACAAGAGAGGGAGAGAGGGCGGGCGTGTATGAAGAAATGAGGGAGAGAGAGAGAGCTCCAATATTGCAAGTAATTAGAGAGCATAGTATGCCTCTCTATTTATAGGGTTTTGGGATCCATGGATCTCAATCCATGGGACACATAAAATCAATGGGTGAGATTGATTTGTGTCAATCCAATGGCCAAGATTGTTGTTGTCAAAAGCAACAAATTTAGGTCAAAATATATTTGACAAAATCAAATATAATTTATTCCTAAATCAACCCAACAAATAAGGAGAGAAGATACATGGAGATTTCATCTCCATGTACCTTCCAAGTGGACGGCCACACATTCCTTATAGGAATGTTGTGTCGCCCCTTGAGATTGCACGGAGATTGCAATCTCATGGAAATCCATGAGATTGCATATCTCCTTGGAATCTCTCTTATTTATCTGCAACAAATTTATTGGGTTTTATTCTTCAAAAATAATTCACAATTATCTTTGAGAATATTGCATTCTTGCCATGGAAAAATTGTGAATCATATTCACAACCCAAAACAACATATAATTCATATTGTTAATTAATTACACAATGTGTATCCAATACACATAATAATTAACCAACACATATAAATTATAATTAGCTCTCTCTAATACATTATAAATCACATTTATAATATATTATGAATAATTGGATATTCTATCCACATTATTCTTATCCATGATAATTAAATCACATTTAATTATATTGGATAATTTCTTCATACATTAAGATGATTAAATCACATTTAATCATGATCTCTTCATTGCTCAGATCTCATGGAATTATTCCTGAACCCTTCAAGAATAATGCAATCTCTCCGCAAATACTTGGAGATAAGGACAGGGCGATTGTATTGTTCCACGTATAGTGACATGGATATTGAGGTCATATCTCAAATCCAGATCGCGGGCCTCCCATAGATGCTTGATTAAATCAAGACCGTAAATCTAATCTTCTCATTGTATCTGAATCACATTCAGATCAATGTCCAATACTTGGACCAAGATCAGATCACTTCTCTACTGAGAGGAGTCACTAAAATCCAGACCCGTTTCATCACTCCCTAGGAATGGAAGCATCATGGTTATACAATCGTTTATGATCAAATCACCCTCAGGTATTCCCAATACCTGTACATCCTGCATGCTGGAAGACTCAGACTAAACCCGAAGTATCAGATCAACTTTGTACTGTCTACTTCATGGTTTTATCAGTAAGTTTCTCATTCGATCATTGGGAGTTGGTATCAATCATACACTTTCCAAAAGCGTATCTTATACCTAGGTCTTGATCATATAATAAAGTATATATCAAACCTACAAATTCAGTCAAGCTTCCAAAGCGAGATGACCATGCGCATGGAATTTGATTCATCCCAATATCTCATGAGTGAGCTCATGTCTTCCGGTTCAGTAACTGAACCTGTATGATCCCTTTGAGAGATCGTATTACTCATATGCCCTTATGTGCACACCAACGCGCCGGTGTATAGACCTTGATTAAGTCATCAACGTATTGGTCTGCCAAATGTACACATTCAGACATATAGTAACACATCTGTCTCCGATCAGAGGATGCGTGCCTATATCATGACAGCTTACGATATAGGACTTTGTTATCTCGATCTCGCTAAGTCAACTCTTTGACCTAACTAATCTGACACCTCCGAATCTCTATTCCTATGCAGAGGACCTGCATCAAGAGGTCGGTCAGATATCAGCCTTCAGAGATAAGGATTGCCATCTCCTACTCAGGATGGAGATCATCTCTTAATAATTATTTGACTGTGCTTGATGAGTCCTCAATCTAACTCTTTAGATATTCATCCAAGCACCAGCCTCTATGATTCAATAGTTGAATCAACAGCTGCATGATTATTAAGATGGCCATGGTACATAACCTAATTGTACTAAGGGACCTATTATACAAATTATTCATTCTTCATTTCAGATCAGGGAATGATATGTGCAATAACATTTATTGCATAATGGCTCGCCGTGGGCTCGCATTTCCAGCAATCTCCCACTAGCCCAAAGAGCCATTAATGGGCTAATCATTTAAACTCACACTCATGTGACAATCATAGGCTATTTAGAAATTAGCTAGGTAAGCTGATCAGTCACTCTGTTCCCGCGAGACTACGCCAAGTCCTTTTACGGCACTTGCATATCCCCAGTAACAGTGCTCGCATCCAATGCGAATGTTGCATCTTATGCAACTAATACTCAATCTTGTTAGTTATAGTGTCCTTGATACTACAGCTTAACAATTATCATAACCAGTATTTCCATAATCCTTATAAGAATATCCTTATTTCTGGATATCTCTATCTCCTAAGGTATCTTTAGTTAAGACCTTTTAAATCACTATCTATAAAGTCTTAAACTTTTGAAGACAAGACTTTGAGATCACTATCTCAAAAATCTTGTCATCTATGAAGATTTTGTTATTACTGCAACCAAGTGTTTTATTTCCATAGTAGGTTTAGTAACAGTTTACTACTCCCATTGCATGGTAACCATCTGGCTTTTGTACATATCTAGCACACACCCAGCTTCACAGAACTGATGCCCAAGGGCAGGTAGTTCTAGCATCCACTTCCTCAACTCTTTGAGGTGCTATCCCTTTAGATAGGTCAGTACCATATCTTAAGGGATGGAAGCCATTACTGGAATTTTCCATAAAATGGAATATGTCCAAGATGTACTATTAATGTGACAGTCCCAATACCCTCTTCTCTTTGCTCCTGAACAACTTCAGAACTAAGATCTAAGAGGTATCCTTCATATCTCAAGTTATGGAACAACCAGATAATAAACCACTTATTATCATCCTTATATCATTCTAAATGATTAGGATATTATCTACATTTAGCATGATGAACACAAAGGCACTCCCACTAAGCTTCACATGGCTCATTCAGATTCTATCTGAAATCATAACATTTATAATTTCATCAAATCTTATGATCAAACTTTAAGAAGCTTATCTGAGTCCATAGATGGATTCCTTAGCTTGCACACCTTGCTTTCCTCAACCATGAAGCCCTGGGGCTACTTCATGTGAATATCCTCAAAGAGGTATTCGTAGAGGAATGCAATATTGACTTACATCTTGAAGATGCAATAGTCAAGTTGTGTAGCTAAGGTTAGTAATATTCTGATGGTTTCAAGCATGGTCACCGAAAAACAAGTCTCATTGCAAGCAATGTCTTCTCTTCCAGTGTGTAGCTCATGGCTACAAACCGTGCTTTGAAGGTCTCTACCTTCTCATCAGGTTCCCTTTCTCTTGAAGATCCATTTACACCTTTTCAGGTCTTACCCATATAGGTGGATCCTCGAGGGTCCATATACAACACTTGTATATGAAGTCTACATTAGACTTTTATCGCTAACATCCATCTATCCATGCTATGATCTTAGAAGCTTCATCACATGAAGTTCGATCATTGTCAGATTTCTCTGACACATGGAATCCATCCTCAAACTCATTTGAAGAGGTATTGTGTTTCATCTTTAATTGTCCTTTTAGTTTCCAATTTCAGGAGTCTCATTATCTTCTCAAGATTAAATGAGTTCCTATACTTCATTTTATCTTGATTCTCAAGAGTCTCAACCTCTAAGAATCACATTCTCAGAGATGAGATACTTTAAGAATCTCAAGGTCATAAAGTAGGTATCCAATACCATCCTTTATTTTAGTAATGAAGCAACACTCTCAAGTACTAGATTCCAACATACATGGAACCTTATTAAGGATATACATTGTAGTCTCTACTACAATATATATCTGGAAACTAGGGGATAATTATGCTAAAATTCATCATTGATAAGATCATGTCACACATGATCCAATTGTATCTCCCTATAACTCTATTGAGTTAAGGTGTATTAGGAGGATTGAGACAGGAATGATATTCCTTTCTTCATAAGGTATATTATGAATTCATCTAATAGGTACTGATTACCTAGATTAGACCAAATTCGTTTTATCTCCCTTCAAACTTTGGTTCTAAACCAAACTTGTGAAATCTTTGAACTTTTCAAAGGTTTCTAAGTGAAGAGAAGAAATCCCATATCATACATAATCATCAATAGATGTCACATATCCACATTGTTCATTATGATATAGATGATCCACATACATAAATATGCATGAGATCCTGAATACCTCGGCATCTTACACCATTCCCAAAGAAGGGTGTATTGGACATTTTACTTTGAATACAATATTCATAAGTATGTAAGTTTTGAAATTTTAGACATTCTAAAGTTTCATCTCTTACTAGTCTATTGATCAAATCGACAAACAAATGTCCAAGGCTCGATGCTAGATCATTGTCAAATGATCTTCATCCTCCTATTGATCTTATAAAGGTTTTAATTTCAGTATTTAGAAATATTAATGAACCATTCATTAATTTTTCTAATTTAGTGGAGTCCACCAGATTTTAGATTACTATCTGAAATATCTCCATCATAATTCTTTATGATAGTTCTACCTCATAATTCATGTCTATTTCCAACATTTAGAAATAAATAATGAGTGTATTCTAATATCTAGGTCACAGAGATGTTCTCTAAGACTAAGGGCTCTCCCACTGAAATTAACAAGTCTATTAATCCAACAGAGATTGTTGCAACAATTGCATCAATATTCACGTGGATAACTATAAACCTTTAAGATCAAATTTTTCCAGTCTTCTAAAACATATGCAACCTATTGCAAATGTCATCAGAAGATTGAGATACAATTATTTGACTTTATCTTATTCAATAAGTAAGTCAATATCAATGATTTATGTAGATTATTCTGATGCTCCATCCGAGTCCTTTTCTAAGGATTCTAGACAGACTTGATAGTCATACTATCAACACATCAACTTATTGCAGTATTGGCATTCATCCAACTCTTTGGATGTCATATGGAAGTTACAGAAGTCCAGTCAACTCTTTGACTTTCCTTCTTTCTTGGATCCAACCCATGCTTCCATTGCGCTCCCTTTATCTATAAGCAACCATTGCTCAAGATAGAAGATCTCTTATTTTAAATTCAAAAGAATTCAAAGTAAGAGTTTTTCAACATTTATACATGCTTCATTAAATTCATACAATATGAATAGTATGAAGCTTCATGAATGACTAGAGTATAGATAGTAGAATAATGACACTCATCATCTACATCCATCTAAACTCTTAAAACATAGGTTCAGGTAGGTACTCAAACAATTTGAATACATCATCTCTTTATAGAGCTACCATTCTACATGATGTAGAGAACCATGTCATCCATGATTAAATGTCAAGAGCACATATGTATGCCAGAAAATCTTCATTGATTTTATAAGGATTATATGACAATTATGATCATCATCAACATGTCACTTCCAAAGTACATTTTATGATACCAAGACTATAGAGACATACAAACCCTAGGGTTGTAGTCCTATTATCTATTTAATTGTCATTCCTCAATATTATGAGGAAACTTGCACATTGCAACCACATACATTATGTGTCCATTTGCAAGTACAATATCTGGATCATGAGTCCAATCCAAGATATTTCACTGGTTACTATTGAGTATATCATTGAGTGGGTTTTAATGAAGGATTATCTGAAATAAGAAATTTGCATAGATGTATGTATTTATATATACATATTTTACTTTGATTTAGGAATTTTTATATCAAAGTTGTCTTGCCATGTCAACATTGAAAGTTCATTCCCTTAATCACTTTCAATGTAAGAGATATACTTACCATTATATCTCAAGCAAGATCTGGGATCTCCTTCCTTATCTTTGTTGCATTCCAATAATATGAGAACCTACAACTCGGATAAAAAGAAGCGGGAACACATTCTGCCTTGCAAGTCCAACTTGCATCTCCCAATTTGGTCTTTAACACCCGGGCCCACCACCCCTAAGGCAATGTTGACCCGTCATTAATTGAACCAACCGTCAACAGGAATACAACTCGCTATGCGCAATCCAATATCGCCCCAATAATATGAGGACCCGATACTGGGGTCACTGCGCATACGTCCTTACTCTTTCGAGAAGCGACGAGCCCGGTCCAGATGCGCTTGCATACAGGAGCTGTCACTTCGGACAGGCGTCTCCCACATGCAATCCCTGGCGACGGAACCCTCCGCCTTGACGGGAGACCATGGATGTCACTTATGTGATCCTCCATATCATATTCAAATTTTAATTAATTATCGTGAATCACATTCACATAATTAATTCTTCCAAGGGAATTATTAGCTCTAATCATATTAGAGTATTTCAATTGGACATAATCAATTTAATCATATTAAATTAATTATCAATCCAATTCAATCAATCAAACTTGATTATTTTACTTGAATACATATATGGTAATATCTCAAAATACGTATTAATTCGAATTTTAATAATTAGAAAAATACATCTTAATCCCTCGGACATTATCCCGGCCCTACCCGCTGTCATGGCCAGTACCTACGAGAGTGGGACGGACCACATACGTTGCAACCCGCAACCCCAATGCTCTCCGACTAGGCACCATATCCGCCTCGGGAAAGGATAATGCCAAATTGATTAATTTGTACTTGAGATGATCATCGGTTCTTCAACTGAAATTGTACCATATAGTAATAATCAAAACATTTTTGATTATAAGGAAATTTGCTAGACAAATTCTCAAATCCTATTCAAGCATCAAGTTTGAAAAATTGTGGTTTCCAATTATGATTTAGATCATATCTTAATCAATTAATTGGTTGGGCCAAGTCAATTAGGCAAATAATCATGTTTCAATATTTCACAAATATTTTTCAAGATTATTTCACGAAATTAACAATTAATTTCACTAATTGACAATCACTTGGTTCTAGATTAGGAATGTAATTTCAGTAAGGACCCCTACTCCCTAAAATTAACATATCTCAATCAATTTAAATCCAAATTAAGCAAACTCAATTTTCATAGATTGCTAACTTGATTTAGGACAGAACCTAAGTGGAGTTGCACTCATTTCGACGCAGATGATAACAATAATTAACTCTTTAATCATGTTAAAATCTACTGTTCCCGCAACAGTGCATACATGTTCATTAAAACAACCATAACTAGAGCATACGAAATCCGATATACGCAAACTCAGTTCCTATGGTTTCCTTATTTAATGGGGAACAAAATCCAAGTATTAAATTCGTATTTAAACAATTTAAACAGTGCCGAATTTATTTACTAAACAGATCTGCGAAATCAAATGCGATAAAAACTTTCGCGACCTTAACGAACCCAAGTCGTCCTTGGTTTATCGAATCATATTCGAAACCCGTCGACCTAAGGCTCTGATACCACTTGAAGGATATGGAAATTATCATCAAGCGCATCACGGAAGCATGATCGTCGTATCGGATACGACGAAGAACGACTAGTCGCACTAGTTGTTCGGTGCAACGGAATTTAAAATTTTTATTCGATGAAACCACATGATCCGAGAACCATTCTCAGATCGTTTCATCTATAACCACAACAAGTATAATGAAATACCTCGTGAAGCGTGGTTGATCAAGTCTCTAAGAGAAGAGACCTCCTGTCTCAAGTCCGATCGTCGGCGAGACTGCTTACGAGCGCGGGGATGAACCGCGTTGTCCTCGCAATCCAAGAAGTTGATCCAAGCGTGGTTGCTCCTGATCTCGTCACACGAGATCTAACGTCTCCTTCGTGGGCGTAGCATAACAAGAAGACGGAGAAACCGAAGAATGTTGAAGCGGCAGCGCGGTGGCGATGGCGACGACGATTCCCTTCTCTAGGGTATGGTGGACGGCCACCAACAAGAGAGGGAGAGAGGGCTGGCGTGTATGAAGAAATGAGGGAGAGAGAGAGAGAGCTCCAATATTGCAAGTAATTAGAGAGCATAGTATGCCTCTCTATTTATAGGGTTTTGGGATCCATGGATCTCAATCCATGGGACACATAAAATCAATGGGTGAGATTGATTTGTGTCAATCCAATGGCCAAGATTGTTGTTGTCAAAAGCAACAAATTTAGGTCAAAATATATTTGACAAAATCAAATATAATTTATTTCTAAATCAACCCAACAAATAATGAGAGAAGATACATGGAGATTTCATCTCCATGTACCTTCCAAGGGGACGGCCACACATTCCTTATAGGAATGTTGTGCCGCCCCTTGAGATTGCATGGAGATTGCAATCTCATGGAAATCCATGAGATTGCATATCTCCTTGGAATCTCTCTTATTTATCTGCAACAAATTTATTGGGTTTTATTTTTCAACACAATTATCTTTGAGAATATTGCATTCTTGCCATGGAAAAATTGTGAATCATATTCCCAACCCAAAACAACATATAATTCATATTGTTAATTAATTACACAATGTGTATCCAATACACATAATAATTAATCAACACATATAAATTATAATTAGCTCTCTCTAATACATTATAAATCACATTTATAATATATTATGAATAATTGGATATTTCTATCCACATTATTCTTATCCATGATAATTAAATCACATTTAATTATATTGGATAATTTCTTCATACATTAAGATGATTAAATCACATTTAATCATGATCTCTTCATTGCTTAGATCTCATGGAATTATTCCTGAACCCTTCAAGAATAATGCAATCTCTCCGCAAATACTTGGAGATAAGGAGAGGGCGATTGTATTGTTCCACGTATAGTGACATGGATATTGAGATCATATCTCAAATCCAGATCGCGGGCCTCCCATAGATGCTTGATTAAATCAAGATTGTAAATCTAATCTTCTCATTGTATCTGAATCACATTCAGATCAATGTCCAACACTTGGACCAAGATCAGATCACTTCTCTACTGAGAGGAGTCACTAAAATCCAGACCCGTTTCATCACTCCCTAGGAATGGAAGCGTTATGGTTATACAATCGTTTATGATCAAATCACCCTCAGGTATTCCCAATACCTGTACATCCTGCATACTGGAAGACTCAGACTAAACCCGAAGTATCGGATCAACTTTATACTGTCTACTTCATGGTTTTATCAGTAAGTTTCTCATTTGATCATTGGGAGTTGGTATCAATCATACACTTTCCAAAAGCGTTTATTATACCTAGGTCTTGATCATATACTAAAAGTTTATATCAAACCTACAAATTCAGTCAAGCTTCCAAAGCGAGACGACCATGCGCATGGAATTTGATTCATCCCAATATCTCATGAGTGAGCTCATGTCTTCCGGTTCAGTAACTGAACCTGTATGATCCCTTTGAGAGATCGTATTACTCATATGCCCTTATGTGCACACCAGCGCGCCGGTGTATAGACCTTGAGTAAGTCATCAACCTATTGGTCTGCCAAATGTACTCATTCAGACATATAGTAACACATCTGTCTCCGGTCAGAGGATGCGTGCCTATATCATGACAGCTTACAATATAGGACTTTGGTTATCTCGATCTCGTTAAGTCAACTCTTTGACCTAACTAATCTGACACCTCCGAATCTCTATTCCTATGCAGAGGACCTACATCAAGAGGTCAGTCAGATATCAGCCTTCAGAGATAAGGATTGCCATCTCCTACTCAGGCTGGAGATCATCTCTTAATAATTATTTGACGGTGCTTGATGAGTCCTCAATCTAACTCTTTAGATATTCATCCAAGCACCAGCCTCTATGATTCAATAGTTGAATCAACAGCTGCATGATTATTAAGATGGCCATGGTACATAACCCTAATTGTACTAAGGGACCTATTATACAAATTATTCATTCTTCATTTCAGATCAGGGAATGATATGTGCAATAACATTTATTGCATAATGGTTCGCCGTGGGCTCGCATTTCCAACAATTTTCGCTATGTGGGAGAACTTATTTACAAATAATATATACTGGAGGACTGATACTGCAATTTTTCCCAATCACGTGCTCTAAACATGTGATTTGTCCCGGCTCAAGCTTTGAGATTCGATTCATGTTGCCTTTTCTAGTGCTTTGTTTGAGGCTCAGATGTAGGCTTGTTTACCAAGCCTTAGAGTTGAATCGTTGCTTTGGATCTGCAATGTGGCTGGTTTACAGTCGTTAGATCTCGCCTAAATTGGAGAGATCAACAGTGACTGCTCCTCGGGCGTTCTTTAGCTCATCCTTATGTGGTAGAGCTCTGGGCTGCACTCTGGTGATAATGTATTAGCTCCTTCATGCTCCTTAGCCTATTATATTATGTAAGTTATGTGCATGAAGTTGATGGCTCAAGAGAAGAATAGAGTCCACAAATTTCCCTGTCGATGTCGATTATCCGTTGGAAAAGTTGAGACCGGAGGTCGGCCTTAGATTCTGAATATTGAAGTCTTATGTCCTGCAAAGTAATTCTAACACACAAAAAACGCATAGCTGTGCTGCTATTAGGTGAAAATGAGGCGAAACAGAGGCTCTCTAGTTGTGAAAGTTTGATCCCAGAAAAGTCTCTGCTCATTCAGAGTAGAAACGTGAATCATTGTGGAAATTAAGACCCAATGGCTCAGACTTGGGGGCAGATCCAAGGTTGTGATCTGGTCTTAAGATCATATCAAAGGTCTAAGAAAAAGGCAATAACGAATGATAAAGATCACAATCGATGGGGTTATCAATCGACGTAGGAGGAGGCAAGTGGAGACAAATGAAGCGGGTCACGTGGACGGCCCAGAAGCTGCCACGACCCAATAAGAATTGAAGAAAATCAATAAATTAGAGAAAAATAAAGAAGAATTATCTTCAGGATGAATTAAAAAAGTCATGAACATGAAAGTTGTAGATCTTGATGAGATCTACAATTTTCATGTAGAAGTCAAGGAGATCATAGGTCATTTAGACATAGATAAAAATCAAATACTAATAAAAGGTATATAAAACTATTTTCTTTGTTTTTCCTTTTGCTTATTTTTTGTATTTTTATTTTGTTTTATGTTAATTTATTTATGCACAATATTCACTCTAATTTTTATTTGATTTTTAACAATACACCTTAATAAATGTTAAATAGTATTGATTATATACGACACATAAATTAGTAAGTAGTGTTAATTAGTCAATGAATCTTATGATTAACTTAAGCAAGAGAGATAAATATATTAAATAATGATGCTAAATACGAGATTTATCACCAGCTCAATGGTGATGATGAAGAAAAGAAAAAGCCTCAAAGTCAAATAGTTGACTAGGGTTGCTTGTGAGATTGAGAACACCGAGTTTACTCTTATTCTAATAGACGATGACTCCACCCTGAACATCCTCTCAAAGTCTGTATTTGACCAACTCAAACCCGAACTACTCAGAAAGATCAGAGTGATCGTTCAATTTCCAGATCGATCCACCAAAAGATCGAGATGAATTGTTTCCATCATCATGAATTGACAAGGTGTCAAACACAAAGTGGACTTTATTGTCCTGGACATTAAGCACCAATGAGAGTTGTCTAAGTCTCCAATTATTTTGGAAAAGTCGTTCTTAGCCTTTACTAGAGCGACTGTCGATTGTGAGACTCAAGACATAAAATTTCTAAACCAGGGCCATAATGATCAAAATCTCAAGGACACACCTAACTTTGGGACAACCCAAAATGAAACCAACAATCGTGAAAAAGAGGAGACCCATGAGTCAAACACTTCATAAGGACATACCTCTCCATAGATTCTAGGCACAAACTAAGGAGAGGCACCTAAGGATCCAGTTGTCGAGGCTACCCCTGCTTCTACCAAGGGGAATGAGCTTGACCTAGATACAACTAATTCACTGAATTCGGACACAATTATCTCGAACTTCCTTGATCATTACTGTGATCCATCACTTAAGCCAATAAGGACCAATCCAACTCAGAGAGAGATCATATAATCGAAATGTGTACTGGCCTTACAGGAGATGTACAATATACATGGTGACTCATATGATGAAGAACCAATTGCCGGCACCTCACAAACTCTCTTTAGGAGGGCCACATCCTATAATCTGGTTGCTAGTAGAGGGAATAAGTACCCCGGTCTATCTCCAGTCACTGATTCATGTTCTAGCAAATTGACTAAGTACATCACCATAGACATGAATTATTCAGAAGATTCCTCCCCAAGGTATTGTACTCGGACGATGTAATCAGATATGACCAGAAATATACATCTTCACGAGACTATTCATCATCGGAGGTCGAGTTGGTTGACCGTGTGAGAAAACACACATATAAATTAGTTGGAGAGCCTCCACCGAACACTATTATTCTCCTGAGGATGACTCTGATGATGGATGGGAATCTTCTTTACATTGTTCTCATATCCATATTCCCTCCCACCACATGCCCACAAGAAGGTTTGCTAAAAACCTCCTTGAACTTCGGTACATTCTCTCCCGATCCCATTGGTTCCCTTTGTATTTCTTCCATACTTATGAAAAAACTAAGTATAGGGGGAGACTGATGCCCACCCTGTTTATACCCACCTCCACTCCTCTTGTCCTCGACCACCCTATTTTTGCTCTCTTCTATACTTAGGCTGACCAAGAGCCTAAATATAGGGGGGCATCCGACTTCTACCTCCCTAATTTGTTTTCTTTTGCATCCTTCTATACATAGCGTACGCTAAGTATGGGTGAGGGGTGACGTGCCCGCAAAAGCCGCGTTAAGGAGTTGTTTTTAATGTTCGTGCGTTAAAGTGGATTAATGTCGTTCGTTGTAGGCGGCAATCGGAAACAGTCAAGAAATAACCACAAATTTTATTCAATTTCAATCAAGTGAATTTTATATTTATTTTACTTGGGCAAGTCCCAAGGTCGATCACAAGGAGGCAAAGGAACAACTTAGAGTTGTGTCTATCCAATTTTGAGTTCGGTTTTCAAGGCGGTCTTTTTTTTGGAATTTTTCAATGCAATATGAGATGCAAATTTGCAAGTTCGGCCTATATTAGGGACTAAAATGTAAATTTCAATCAAACGATGTCCGAAAAATACGAAACTTGGCCACAATGAAAATGACGATGAAATGAGTGCACTATAATATTTTTGGAATTTTTAGATGCTATATGAATTTTTTATGATTTTTAAGTGCAAACAAATTAATTTTCAATATTTAATTTTAATAAATATTAAACCTTCTTATTTTCGAGAACTAAAATTATCTAAGATCTATCAATAGGTAATGGATCTTAGAAAAATCCTAGACTCTAAAAATGTGGGATTTAATACCTATTAAAAATAAAATAGTGAAATATGCAAAATGATTTTTACAGAGCAAAGTATGCATGTAATTGCAATGATTTTTGGGCACAATGTTAATCAAAGTAATCCCTACGATATTTGATTTTTGGGAATTTTTAGAACAACGGTTAATTTATGAATTTCAGAGCACAAATTGGGCAAAATATTCCAATTTCCACAAAACAATTATTTATTAATCAACCGTAATCACAAAAATGTCCACAGCATGTCAGAATGTAGAGAATTAAAAGATGAACAAAATGCTATTTTTAAATAAATAAAATGATGTGGAGAATAGTTCTAAAATGACTGGAGAATACAGAGGTATACGTGCAATTTAATTAAATAAAATAAATAAAAATAAAAGTGCAGACGGGGCCTACTAGTAATTACCTAAACAACCCCTGGTTGGTTGGGCTGAGGCGCAAATCAGAGGAATTCCAGGGGCTCTGCTTAATTTTCCCACGGTCACGTGCTAAGCACGTGACCTGGGTGACGTTAGCCTGACGTACCCCCCGGGCGCACGTGCCTCGCACGTGCGTGGGGGGTCTCGGGTCGGCCCCCGGCGGCGTGGCGGAGCGAGGTGGAAGGGGCGGAGGCCCGTCTGAAGACGGAGGCGAGCCGGGGCGGAGGAGTCGATGGTAGCGGGAGCGGCGGAGCGGAGACGAGTTGTCGGAGAAGATGAAGCGTTGGTCGGAGAATGTCGATGACGAAGGTCGTTGCTGGGACGCGACCTGTGGCAATGCGGTGGAGGTGTCGAAGACGGTCGGAGAAGACGATGGTTGAAGGCGGAGTCGTAGGCGGTGGCGGTGGTTGGTGAAGAAGTCGGTCGTGGGGCTCGACGGTATCCCGGAGCAGAGCAGTAATGGCTGTAGCCTGCTGCGATGAGGGGCGTGGCCCTCGAATCTCGCCGGCGAGGGCCACGCGGAGCTGTCACCTCCGGTGGCGGTAATGGAGCGCAATCGGCGGATGAAAGGGGGTTAGGGTCGGCGGAGATGTTTATATAGGGGGAAGGCCGGTGATGGGTTGCGGGATTTTAGGAGAGCGGCGGCGCGCGAAGATAGCGGAGGAGGTTGGCGGCTGCGGGGGGGGGGGGGCGGTGGCGAAGGCGGAAAGACCGGGGTTCGTTGGGAGGAGGGAGATGCGCACGGGCCGTTCGATCAGCGGCCCATCGAACGGCCGCGAGTTGGCCACGTGGCGGGGCAAAGAGAAAGGGCGCGCCGCACGTGCGGAGCACGTGCCTGGGGCACGTGCGTCGCACGTGCGGGTGCTTTTTATTGTTATTTTTATTTTTATTTTTAGAAAATCGAAGAAAAGAAAAGGCCAAAAACCACTAACACGTGGCGGCCTCTGAGGCTGCCACGTGTCAGCTCCAGATAAATCGAAAATAAAACCCTTTATAAAATCAAAAAGAAATATCAAATGACCTCGGATCGAAAAAGTTCCTTTACGAAAAATGCTCGTCTCGACGAGATCTACAACTTTCATGAAGACATCAAGCCAAATTCGGTCAAATGTGAAAAGTGAATTTTTGGGGTATCCCATGTACATAGAATACCTTGATTTTTGGGTTTTTCTAATTTTTTTTGTCATTTTTAAACACGATAAAAATCCAGAAAAATATGGAAAAATAAAAGACATCTAAATCTAATTTTTTGGATTTTTAATGATAAAGAGAAAATATATGCATAAAATACAGGTAAAAGCCGCGAAAATATACAAGGTACAAAAGAGGCCCAAAACCCAACTTTTACATACGAACTCCGATTCACTTGAACTTGGTCTTGTTTTTGAAGGTAATTGAATGTGCATTAGTTCAAAAGTGAGTAATCAAATCGGACACTGGATGGGGAAGATATGTGGCTTTTAGTCCCAAAATCCTATAACTAAGGTTTGGGTTTTTGGTCCACTTATTTGGGTTAGTGATTTTTTTGTATTTTTCATTTATGCTTGTGAGTGATATGTACACAAAGGAAGTGGCTTGGATTATTCGGAGTTAGCATGAAGGAGTTAAAAATCTGGGAAGTTAGGTTATTTTACAAGTCAAATTTGGCTTTGATTTTTGGCTCCTATTTTGTGCAGAAATTATGGATAAAATGCCATTTTTATGGAAAACATGCATGAATGCTAATTATGCAGAATAAATGCAAATATGCTGTTGATTTTTAGGGACTTGAGCTTAATAAATGAGATTTAGAGTGATGAATCCGAGATTCATCATCCCCCTATACTTAAACTATGCTCGTCCCTGAGCATCAAAAAGACATGCCATGAAGTTGAAAATGAGACTGGGTTCCATACCAAGACCATGAGCTGAAGGTGAGAATGAACTAAACTCGACCTTTGGATTAGTAGTGTGGCGGAACTTCTGTGAGACTTAGACTTTTAAAATCAACAGCCCTCAAGTTTCTACACATCATTGTTACAGTTTCGGCTCAGAAGTCATCTTAGATCAATCCTTTTCCCAAAGTATACCCTATGAACATTGAATAACCGACTCGTGTGTGTGAAGGGTTTTAGCTCTTCCCATCCAGGATGCCGGACTACCATGCTCCTCTCCTCTCCAGTAACTCGTCCTCGGGGAGTCAGGTATTTCCTTCTAAGGTCTGTCGTGCTGTGTTCACAATCGAAATGGGGGAGAAGTTAGAAGAAAGAGAAAAGAACTGGAGGGGGTGGCCAGTGTAGTCACCTCTTGTGTAGTCACCTCTCCTTGTGAAGATGGCCAGCGTAGCCAAGTCTCCACCAAGATCTGCAGGTTTATTGAAGCTTGGACCTTTTTGGTCGAATTTTTATTTGGTAGACTGCTTCTTTGTATTTGGAATTTTTGGTGGTTCTGCTTGGATCTTGTTTTGCCCCTACGGATATAGCATCTTTTTATTCCGTACATTTTTTGGGGTCTTAGAAAAAATTGTGCCCAGCCGTCCATCCCTTTTCCGAAGCTTTATTTCAACCCGTACTCCGGTCTTTAGATTTCCACGCTACCAGAAAAGAAACTCACATAATCTTCCAACATCCCGTCTGGGTTGAGCTAAGTGCATAGTGCGAGAGTGAGAATTAATTCCCTATTCCAGAGTTGTACCCAGAATGAAGAGACCAGGTTAGACACTAAGAGTCAAACGCTGCACATTGTCATGTGGAACTTAAGGAATTAAGTCAAAAAGACCTGAAGCTCTTAAAATCCTATTTCTCGGTGAAGTTCCTTTGCAAATTAGGTGGATTAAGGTCAAGCCCAAACCACTCTCGGTTTCTGTTCATAACTCGGTTCAAAACCCAATGACTTTTCACAAATGTAAATGCATGTGATGTTGGATGAAGTGCAAATGTGTGAAATGCAGATTTTTTTTGCGTGTGTGTGTGCAAAGATGAAATAAGAAGCCATTTTTTTCAAAAATTTTGGGCAAGTCAGTGTTAGTAGAAAAACTCTTTTTTTTTAAGTTAGTACCCACCCCGTAAATACATATAGACTTACGCGAAAGTACGAGATATGGGTAAAATATATACAAAGTATATATACAGACCCCCCTATACTTAGCGAGTGTTGTGTCCTCAAAGCACAAAAAGCGTAATGAAGACATAGCTCGTGCTAAGCATAAGAGAGTGGAAAATTTATATACAATGGGTTAGGAAGTAGAGCGGACAAGAGTGAGTGAGGAGAGTATATACAGGTGGATGTCGGCTCCCCCTATACTTAGGCTCTGGACAGCCTAAGTATGGAAGAAGGGTGGAAATGGAGCGGTTGGGAGGATGAGAAGGATGGTATAAACAGATGGCATCGATCCCCCCCTATACTTTGGCCTAAGTAGAGGAAGAAGCTGTACAAGAAGACCGATGTGGTCGGGAGGGAGGGTGGGTAGACGAATGATTAAGGCGGTTTTCGGCTGATCTTCTTGTGAGCCTGCGGTGGGAGATCATAATGATGAGGTGAAGATGGAGCATATGATTCCCAACTACAATCAGTGTCATCCTCAGAAAAATCATGATGGATAATAGATGAAGTGTTTGAGTCAGATGAAAGATATCCATCATCAAAGTTATCCTCAGAGGAGTAGTATTTGAAAGTGGACATACTCCAAGTTTGCATATCTTTTTGTTTCTTTAATTGTTTCCTCAGAATTCGTTCCTTCTTGGGGTAAATCAATTTGTCCTCAGATGATTGCTCAGAAGCACCGGTCTCAGTCAGCTCATACGAAAGAATTCCAGTGTACTTGAAGAGGGCAGGAGCATCAGCTTTGGATGAGTAGTAGTTAGGAACGGGAGTTGTCCAATGAGAATTGAATTTTGGATCCTTACGAAGATATGGCTTTAGGGCTGCCGAACAGACTTCACTCATGTAGACTACCTTTTCCGGACCTGATGAGGGACCATCAGACGATACCTCTTCCAGAAGGTCAAAGGTGACTCTCTTTTTATTTCGTCGTGAAGGTGTCGGTTCACTTGAGTATCCAGATGAATAGCCATTTGAATTTTCCTTGGTTGGTGCTCGATCTGCGTGCTTGCTCTTAGTCTCCCGTATGTTTGAGCATTCTCGATTTGGGATGATTTGGTCAAGATATTCAGAGAATGTTGCTCCCGGGTGTGACCATGCATATGTCTCAGGATCGTAGTAGAAAGATTTGTCTATTTTGAGATCCTCGGGGATTTGAATATTGGGGAGAGTCTCTGCATGTTCTTTCTCCATTGATTCGATGTTGGTGCATTCCTGAGTCGAGTTGATGTAATCCATGTAGTCAGAGTAGGTTGACCCAGGGTGTGCCCATGCATAAGTCTCCGGATCATGTGATTTATATACATGATTGTCCATGGTGAGAGCGGCTGGGAATGGAGCAGGGGGGAGATTTTCTAAACCAATAGTCTCATCAACAACCGCTATCTCAGGTGTGGCTGCGGGGTAGGGCTCTTCTACCGCTTCATGGTTACGGTTGTCGGGGACTTCGTGGGTTGCCTCAGAAGATCGTGGTTCCTCAAAGACATGGCCAGATCTAAGTGCTTCCAATACTGTGAAATTGATTTCCCGAGTCTCACAATCAATACTCGCCTTGGCCAATGCCAAGAATGGCTTTCCGGGAATGATTGGAGACTGGGTGAATTCTCCTTGATGCTCAATATCAATGATTGTGAATTCTACTTTGAGCGGAGCACCTTGGAATTTCATGATGACAGAAATGGTTCCTCTCGGCCGTTTTATCGATCGGTCCGCCAATTGAATGATCTCTCGTATCGTTCGAATCGGTCCTAGTTTGAGTTCATGGAATACAGAGGTCGGGAGGATATTAATTGGTGAATCGTCATCAATCCGAGCATGGGTGAAAATTATGTCTTTGAGTACACATTCAAATCTGGGCAACCGCTTCACTATGCGGCTCTTGGTTTTTCTCCTCAACACCAAGGAGGAGGCCATTGACAATATATGTCTCTCGGTTTTTGTTCGAATCCTGCCCGATTTCTTCATCGTTAATTTGTCCAATACAAATCCTTTAAGATCGGGGAAGTGTTCAATGGCCTGTAGAAAGGGAAGTTCAAAAATCAATTTCTTTCCTAATGCTTCCCGTACGGTTGGATCCAAATTCCTCAGATCGTCTTCAGTCTCAATTTTTATGAAATTTTCTAAATTTTCAATTTTTGTGGTTTTCAAATATTTCTATTTTTTGGTATTTTCTGGGTGGTGTGGGGGTGTGGGGTGTTCTTCAGATGGGCTCTGGAGTTCAGGGTGAGGGTCAACGACATAGTCATTTTCAGAATTGTCCATAGGTCCCTGAACATCCGCAAAATTTTCAATCTTAGATCCAATCATTTCCTCATTCATTTTTATATCCGAGCTACTAGAGATTAATCGATCGGCAAGTTCTTGAAATTTATCCTCCATTAAATCAAATTTCTTATTTATCCTCAAAATATTCTCCAAAATCTCTTCTTGGCCAAGTATGAGAGCAGTTGGGGTATGTTTTTGTAATTCAATGTCCTCTTCCATTTTTCTATATGTACTAGGAGAGGGATCTCTGGAAATATCCGATGTACGATCATCATTTTCTGAAAGTATCTCCTCAATAATCATGGAAGGTGGCTGCTCATATGGTCTAGGTAAGTGGAGTTGGTCCAAGGAGAGTTGTGATCTTTTGTGGTCGGCCCAATCCTCTGAATGAGTGAAGAGGGGGTTATTATGTTCAATCCAAGGTAATGATTTTTCTTTGGTGTTCAAGAATGATGGAAGAGGTGAAGAAGTGTTCAATTCGATCATGTGGTTATCTTCTCCCATGAATGATGGATTGACATTTACCGAATATGAGGGGTGAATTGTATGATCAATGTAAAGAGGATTAAATGAAGAAGTAGATCCCTCAATCATTTCTTGGTTTGTCTGCTCTGAATACATAGGGTTGTTATTCATGAAGTAGGTCAGATTAGCAGAAGGAGATGGCTTTATTGGTGGTTGAGGGGGAGGGGTTTTGGGTCTAACCGATACGAATTCATTTTCATAGTATAGTTCTGATGGATTCTCGGATAAACGTTCGGCTATTTTTGAAAGAGCTGAAAGGAATGAGGGGTTGGGTCTGCAAGAATTATTGGACAAGAATTCCATGGTGAATTTTAAATCAAGAAAGGAGAGAGATGATTGCACGGGATAGTCAAGAGAAATCAAATGTGTGGCTATTGATCTTGAAATCGGTTTACGCACACCAATGCAAACACAATTCAAACCCCGGGTTCACCAATGCACACAATGAAGCCGTAAGAGTTCGGCTATTATCTTTTCAATTTTAGTTGGTGATAAATCAATCTTGGCAAAAATTTAGCGAGCTGAGATTTCGGATTTGGGGCTCTAGCCTTAAGTGTCGTCTCTCGCTCACTCAGAAAAATAGAAACACACAAGATCGGGGTTGCTCTCCCGCAGAAATTCTTGATTTTATGGGTTATTTTGATCGGCTATATTTCGCAGTCCCAATTTAATTAGGTGATCACTGAAGAATTTAGATGAGCACAAATACACGTCTACCGTCCAGTCCCAATTTCCTTTAGATTTATGTGACAAAACAAGGGGGAGAAAGTCGGGAAAAGCTGATGCACGCGGAAAACTATGATGAATGCTCAGTTAGAAGACTTACAGTGCCTCCTCGCAATCTCCATGTGGGATGCAATACAGAATTTTAAAAATTATACTAAATGCGTGCAAGCCGATGAAAACCGCACCTAAGCAGAAAGTTCTATTAGCGGGAAGAATTGAGTTGAATTTGGCTAAGTTGAACGATCTAATGTGTGTCTCAGTTAAAGTGCAGTGTGGCTTAAGATTCTACGAGCACAATCAAAAATATAAAAATGCTCTAAGAGCCGTATGTGCAGGTCTATCCTAATCGCCACTCAAGTCGGGCCCCACCCTCTCCGGAGAGTGAAACAGGCCACGACACACCATAGAAAAAGTTCAAGGTCTTTTTTACATGCGCGAGAGTCCAAACGGACACCGCTGTAAATGAGCAGAAATGGAAATTTGCAGAAATTAAAAACCTAGACTCTACGCTCTCTCACGACTCGACTCGATCTTAAATTAATTGTGGCTTCTTCGGTTGTCGGTGAAGATGCGTCGGTTTCTTGAAAAACCGCTCCACGTGCGTCGGGTACCTCGCAAGAAAAATAAGAGAGATGGGTGTAAGAGAGTGACTCAGAAAATAATCAAAAATAAAATAAATGAAATAAATGCTGAAAATAAATACAAGAAATAAAATGGGATTTATAGTGGAAGATTTGGGGGTCAGACTACCCGAATTCGAAAAACCGAACAAAAAATTTTCAAAACACAAAACTAAGCCGTTTGCCTCCCCGGCAACGGCACCATCTGACGTGCCCGCAAAGCCGCGTTAAGGAGTTGTTTTTAATGTTCGTGCGTTAAAGTGATTAATGTCGTTCGTTGTAGGCTGCAATCGGAAACAGTCAAGAAATAACCACAAATTTTATTCAATTTCAATCAAGTGGTTTTTATGTTTATTTTACTTGGGCAAGTCCCAAGGTCGATCACAAGGAGGCAAAGGAACAACCTAGAGTTGTGTCTATCCAATTTTGAGTTCGGTTTTCAAGGCGGTCCTTTTTTTTGGAATTTTCAATGCAATATGAGATGCAAAATGCAAGTTCGGCCTATATTAGGGACTAAAATGTAAATTTCAATCAAACGATGTCCGAAAAATACGAAACTTGGCCACAATGAAAATGACGATGAAATGAGTGCACTGTAATATTTTTGGAATTTTTAGATGCTATATGAATTTTTTATGAATTTTTAAGTGCAAACAAATTAATTTTCAATATTTAATTTTAATAAATATTAAACCTTCTTATTTTCAAGAACTAAAATTATCTAAGATCTATCAATAGGTAATGGATCTTAGAAAAATCCTAGACTCTAAAAATGTGGGATTTAATACCTATTAAAAATAAAATAGTGAAATATGCAAAATGATTTTTACAGAGTAAAGTATGCATGCAAATGCAATGATTTTTGGGCACAATGTTAATCAAAGTAATCCCTACGATATTTGATTTTTGGGGAATTTTCAGAACAACGGTTAATTAACTATGAATTTCAGAGCATAGATTGGGCAAAATATTCCAATTTCCACAAAAACAATTATTTATTAATCAACCGTAAATCACAAAATGTCCACATCATGTCAGAATGTAGAGAATTTAAAAGATGAACAAAATGCTATTTTTAAATAAATAAAATGATGTGGAGAATAGTTCTAAAATGATTGGAGAACACAGGGGTATACGTGCAATTTAATTAAATAAAATAAATAAAAATAAAAGTGCAGACGAGGACCTACTAGTAATTACCCTAACAGGGGGGGGAGATTTTGTAAATTTTACCAGAGGGGCACGTGCCCTGCACGTGCCCCTGGTTGGTTGGGCTGAGGCGGCAAATAAAAGGAATTCCAGGGGCTCTGCTTAATTTTCCCACGGTCACGTGCTAAGCACGTGACTTTGGGTGACGTTAGCCTGACGTACCCCCCCGGGCGCACGTGCCTCGCACGTGCGTGGGGGGTCTCAGGTCGGCCCCCGGCGGCGTGGCGGAGCGAGGTGGAAGGGGCGGAGGCCCGGCTGAAGACGGAGGCGAGCCGGGCGGAGGAGTCGATGGTAGTGGGAGCGGCGGAGCGGAGACGGGTTGTCGGAGAAGATGAAGCGTTGGGTCGGAGAATGTCGATGATGAAGGTCGTTGCTGGGA
Source organism: Ottelia alismoides (assembly GCA_037367405.1). NCBI lineage: Eukaryota > Viridiplantae > Streptophyta > Magnoliopsida > Alismatales > Hydrocharitaceae > Ottelia > Ottelia alismoides. The sequence goes on from JAZKJV010010688.1 coordinate 1,101,705, forward strand.
CGCGACCTGTGGCGATGCGGCGGAGGTGTCGAAGACGGTCGGAGAAGACGATGGTTGAAGGCAGAGTCGTAGGCGGTGGCGGTGGTTGGCGAAGAAGTCGGTCGTGGGGCTCGACGGTATCCTGGAGCAGAGCAGTAATGGCTGTAGCCTGCTGCGACGAGGGGTGTGGCCCTCGGATCTCGCCGGCGAGGGCCACGCGAAGCTGTCACCTACGGTGGCGGTAATGGAGCGCAATCGGCGGATGAAAGGGGGTTAGGGTCGGCGGAGATGTTTATATAGGGGGAAGGCCGGTGATGGGTTGCGGGATTTTAGGAGAGCGGCGGCGCGCGAAGATAGCGGAGGAGGTTGGCGGCTGCGGGGGGGGGGGGGGGGTCGGTGGCGAAGGTGGAAAGACCGGGGTTCGTTGGGAGGAGGGAGATGCGCGCGGGCCGTTCGATCAGCGGCCGATCGAACGGCCGCGAGTTGGCCACGTGGCGGGGCAAGAGAAAGGGCGCGCCGCACGTGCGGAGCACGTGCCTGGGGCACGTGCGTCGCACGTGCGGGTGCTTTTATTTTTTTTATTTTTTTTATTTTTAGAAATCGAAGAAAAGAAAAGGCCAAAAACCACTGACACGTGGCGGCCTCTGAGGCTGCCACGTGTCAGCTCCAGATAAATCGAAAATAAAACCCTTTATAAAATCAAAAAGAAATATCAAATGACCTCGGATCGAAAAGTTCCTTTACGAAAAATGCTCGTCTCGACGAGATCTACAACTTTCATGAAGACATCAAAGCCAAATTCGGTCAAATGTGAAAAGTGAATTTTTGGGGTATCTCATGTACATAGAATACCTTGATTTTTGGTTTTTCTAATTTTTTTTGTCATTTTTAAACACGATAAAAATCCGGAAAAATATGGAAAAATAAAAGACATCTAAATCTAATTTTTTTGGATTTTTAATGATAAAGAGAAAATATATGCATAAAATACAGGTAAAAGCCGCGAAAATATACAAGGTACAAAAGAGGCCCAAAACCCAACTTTCACATACGAACTCCGATTCACTTGAACTTGGTCTTGTTTTGAAGGTAATTGAATGTGCATTAGTTCAAAAGTGAGTAGGATCAAATCGGACACTGGATGGGGAAGATATGTGGCTTTTAGTCCGAAAATCCTATAACTAAGGTTTGGGTTTTTGGTCCACTTATTTGGGTTAGTGATTTTTTTTATTTTTCATTTATGCTTGTGAGTGATATGTACACAAAGGAAGTGGCTTTGGATTATTCGGAGTTAGCATGAAGGAGTTAAAAATATGGGAAGTTAGGTTATTTACAGGTCAAATTTGGCTTTGATTTTTGGCTCTTATTTTGTGCAGAAATTATGGATAAAATGCCATTTTTATGAAAACATGCATGAATGCTAATTATGCAGAATAAATGCAAATATGATGTTGATTTTTAGGGACTTAAGCTTAATAAATGAGATTTAGAGTGATGAATCCGAGATTCATCAAGGGGGTGAGTCACATTTGTGTAAATATCTGCATTGCAACATACTATATTGTATTGTATTTTTGTATATAAAACTAATATGGGATGTGGGTAAGTCTTGTGAAACTTGTAAATTGTACAATACTTGTAAATATGCATAATATGATTAAAAAATCAAATCACAAAAAATTCATAAAATTAAAAAAATGTTCGCACCTCATGCACCTGCACTTCATTCAACATTCATGCTTCGGTATTGGTAAAAAAACCCTTGGGTTCTGAACCGAGTTGTGAGGAGAAATCAAGAGTGCTCTTGACTTGCCTTAAATCCACTTATTTTTCAAAGGAACTTCACTAAGAAATAGGATTTTAGAAGTTTTAGATCTCGGACTTAATTCTCTGAGTTTCATATGATAATGTTCAGACTTGACTCTTAGTGTCTAACATGGCCATCTCATTATGAGTATGACTTCGTAATAAGGAATTAATCTGAACTCTAGAACTATGCACTTAGTCAACTTAGATGGGGTGTTGGAAGACTGTGTGAGTCTCTTTTATGATAGCGTGGACATATAACGACCAGAGTATAGGTTAAATAAAACTTCGAATAAGGAATGGACTACTAGCACAATTTCTCCAAGACCCCGAAACATGGGTGGAACAAAAGATTCTGTATCTGTCAGGGTACATAATATCCATGCAGAGCAACCAAAATCCATACCAAAATAAGCCAACTACTAAATATATAATTAACCATAATGGTTCAAGCTTCAGATAGCCTGCATATCTTGGTGGAAACTCGGTTACACTGACCAAGATTTATAGGAGATGTGACTACACCAATCATACTCCGGTTCTTTTCTATTTCTTCTAAAACCTTCTTTCCCCATTTTTGTTGTGAACTAGCACGGACTTGAACTTAGAAGGAAATACCTGTGTCCCTGCAGATGAGTTACTGGAGGAGAGGTTTGCTTGCTAGTCTGACATTTTAGATGGGAAGAGATAACATCATTCACACACATGAGACAATTGTTCAATGTTCATGTGGTATGCCTTGGGAGGAGGATTGATCTAAGATGACTTCTAAGCCGAACCTGTTACAATGATGTGTAGAAGTTGAAGGTTGTTAATTTTGATACCTTAATTCTCATAGGAGTCCTGCCAAACTATTAATCCAAAGGTCAGGTCTAGCTCCATTTTCACCTTTTGTTCATGGTCTTCGTATGAAACCGATCTCATTTCATCTCTTCATTTTTAGTTGCCTGGGGACAAGCAAGGTTTAAATATAGGGGATTGATGAATCCGTGATTCATCACTCTAATTAGTTGAAAATAGAGCTTCCTTTAGAGAAATTAGGTTCATTCATATGTTAATATCATCAAATTAACTTTCATGCACTTCTAAATACTTTGCACAAATTAGCATTCATTTCTCCATTTATATTCATCTGCATATTTTTACTTAATTTCATACATTTTAAATTAATTCATAATCCAATTGAGATGAATTTGACTTCATTGTTTACATATTACTAACCTTAACCCATGAAAAATTCTAAAAAATACTAACTTGTACATATTGTAATAAACTCAATCCCTAATTTTAGGACAAAAAGCCACAAACATTGATATCTCTCTCATACTGTGTCTAAATGTACTTTACCCACTTTTGAATTAATGTACAATCAAATATCTACCAATCAAGACCAAATTCAAAAGAATCAGAATCCATTTGTGAAAGTTGGGTTTTGGAACCTAACACTACATTATACATTTTTATTGGTTTTGGCCTATAATTTCATGTATATATTTCACTTATTTTGATTATTTCTTTTTCATTTCTTATTCATGTTTTAACTAATTACATAAGTTTAAAATACAAAATCAGGAAAAATAAAGACAAAGACACATGCTGACTTAAGCTGACCCACTAATTCATCTGTATATATCTGACATTTTCTAATATTATTAAGCCACAAATATCCAGAAAATTATATTTGAGTTCATTGCATTACTTCACACCATGTTTGATTTTATATGTATTTATTTTTCTACAAAAAAATAAAAATTTGCAAACTAAAAAAATATTATTTTATGTACAACAACAAAGCCTTTTCCCACAATTAAGTAGGGTCGGCTACATGGATTCTTCGCCTTCATTTAGATCTATCTTGGGCCAATCCCGGGCTTACATCCACAAAACTAAGATCCCTTCGTATGGTCTCTTTCTAACACTTCTTGGTCTGTCCTCGCCCTCTCTTAGCCGGCTCAACATCCCAATACTCGCATCTCCTTACTGGTGCACCAGCTGATCTTATTTGCAAGTGTCCAAACCATCTTAAGCAGTTTTCTCGCATCTTATCCTCGATCGAAGCTACGCCAACTTTCTTTCTGATTGCATCATTCCAAATCCGATCTTTACGTGTGTGTGTCCACACATCCACCTTAGCATTTTTATTTCTGCTACATTCATTCTCTGCACATGTCTATGGTTTACAGGACAACATTCAGATCCATAAACCATAGCAGGTCTCACGGCTGCTTTGTAAAACTTTCCTTTAATCTTTAATAGAATTTTCTTATCACAGAGAACATCAGAGGATCCTCTCCACTTTAGCCAGCATGCATTTATTCTATTAGTAACATCTCCATCAATTTCCCCATCATGTTGCAGAATAGATCCCACATATCTAAAGGAATCTCTCTTCTTAATGTTATTGTCACCAATCTTCACCTTGATTCCTTCACCATTGCTTCCATCAAAGGTGCACTCCATATATTCTGTCTTAGCCCTACTTATATGAAATCCTTTAGTCTCCAACTCATGTCTCCAGACCTCAAGCTTCTCATTTACTCCATCTCTAGTCTCGTCAATTAACACAATATCATCAGCAAATAACATACACCAAGGTAACTCATCCTGAATGTGACTGGTCAATTCGTCCATAATCAAAGTAAAAAAAATGGACTCAAAGCAGAACCTTGATGTAAACCAATGTTGATGTCAAAATATCCAGTCTTCCCAGACGGGGTCCTTACACAAGATAAAGCCCTATCATACATGTCCTTTATGAGGTTAATGTATAGGACATTTATATGTCTCTTCTCCAACACTCTCCACAATATCTCTCGTGGGACAGAATCATAAGCCTTCTCCAAATCAATAAAGATCATGTGGAGGTTCTTCCTTTTAGCTCTATAAATCTCCATTGTTCTCCTCAGCAAATGGATGGCTTCAGTCATTGAGCGACCTGGCATGAATCCGAATTGGTTTTCTTTTATATTGGAAATTTGCCTCAACCTTCTTTTGATCACACGTTCCCAAATTTTCATAGTGTGACACATCAGCTTGATACCTCTATAATTTGAACAATTTTGAATGTCTCCTTTATTCTTATAAAGAGGCACCACGATACTCCTCCTCCAATCTTCAGGCATTTTCTTGCTTCGCCAAATAGCATTTGGGCTCTTCATGGACATGGTAAATCACAATTAGGGCAACATTTTTCATTTAGGTCATTTTTCCATTTGAATCACTTTTCTTTTTTATCTATTTATTACTACATTGTTTGCACTGATCATCATTTCTGGTCTTGGTTTGCGCCACATGTCGCGTACCCTTTGGTCCACCTAGCCTTCTGGTACCCCTGCTTGAGTCAACCCCTTGCCTGCTCACGTACTAGGCACCTGAGCACTCTCCACTGTTGGATCAGGAAGGATCCAATGGTCGCTCCTCTTCTAAACAATCTGCACATGCCAGGCATGTGACACACCCTCACCCTTTACCCATGTGTCAGCACGTGACCATCCCCTTCCCTCCGTAGCATCACCACCGCCACCTCCCTCCTCTGCTCCCCACTGCCTGGCCGAGATCTCGCTCTGACCTTGTACAACTTGCTCCTCTCTTAGCTGACGACCATCTCCTCTTCTCCATCTGAGACCTAAACCCCAAATCCTAACCGCTAATAGAATGACTAAACCACCACGATTCTAACCAACTCTACCATAGAAACCCACCACCTGCATAAATGGTCTAACCTCTACTGTCCTAATCCCAATCTCCTTTGTTCTCGTGTCCGATCAACTGTACCTCATCTTGCAATCTTCCATACGACATGGAGAAACAAACGAAACCCTAGCCAACTTTATCCCCTTCATTCTGTAAACCCAATGACAAAATCCTCGGTTACCATGACTGATCAGACCCGAACCCATAGCATGAATAGCAACCCAAACATCCACGCCTCTATCCAGCTGAGACACAAACCAACCCCTCTAGATCTCTCTTCTATATACATACATCATCCCCAACCTTCATGATAATTCACCAATCCGTTGCGGTTTCCTTCTTTCAGAATCAAGAGTGAAAGGGAGGTAGAGTTGAGAGAAGGGCCGGTGACAGTGACCCTATCTCTGACGCGTAGATACCCCTAGGGCATGATCCCCTACTTCCATTGCCGTGCTTCCCTTCCTCCAGAAAGGGATCCAAGCTTCTCGAGGTTGTCACCAACCTTCGATCGAGACAACCATCAAGAGTCGAGTGACCCTCCTCCATCCTATCAATGAATGTCTCACCCCATCCTATTCTTCATCGCGTATCTCTGCTCGTCCATCATATCATCCTCTCCTTCATCTCTGTTTTTGATCTATTCTCACACCAACACTGACAGACATCCATCCTCTTCGCCCTCCACTTCCCATTCTATCTCCCGCAGACCTCCACCATCCTACTCCCTTCCTCCACCGATCATGGGGGCACTTCATCCACCTTCCCTCATGCATCAAGTCCGACCACCCGTGAGTTGAGCTTATCCTGGACCTGCTGGTACGATCGAGATTTGGAGGAACTACTACACCAACAACTCGAGCGACTCCACTGGCAACCCCTTGGCCATGAGAAAGACCTCCATCCTTCGGGAGAACCCTCATCAGAGAAGCATCAATCCACCATGCTTCAGCTATCAACATGCGGAGTCGAGGGAGGAAAAACCAATGAGCAGGAGTTAACCTCTGATTTTGATTAGAGGGTCCATCTTCGACTCGACCAGTCACCCTTGATCCTTATCAAAGGATTGCCTTGGACGACCCAGATCCACTCCGAGCGTGAGACCCAAGTATCTAGCTTTGGGTGTCCTCAAAGCGATTAAGTACTTGATATGTAGAGCTTCGGGACACACACCGTCACCTGAGTCTGCCACCCCACGTGCGCCTTATGTGCGCGTGAAAAAGTTATGTCCATTCCCCTACACGCATCTAGAATCTCAAATGAGTCCCACATCGCCCTCGTGACTTTCGGATATTACAAAAGACCCATGTCAGGGTATATTACAGAATGAGACCAACGACTTTGGAAAATAGAAGAGACAACTCAGAAGGTCTAATTTGCAACCTTATTATTTATGTTTATTATAGAAAGGTCCCTAGAATTCTGTTGATTCATTTCTTGATCTTTATTTATCTGATTTTAGTGTTTTATATGTCGTTTTGATCTTCATTGCATTCTCTGTCATCTAGAACATTGAAACATTCATTTTGAAACACTCTTGGACTTCAATTTATTTGAGGAGTCTCAATAAATTGTGAAATGCAGGGGAGTTGATCCCTAATTAATTGATTATTGGGGAGGTTCATTGGATTGGATTCTCTGAATTGATATGCTTGGCTTGGCTTGCTGCACATACATTATAATTGTGCCTTCATATTGCATCATATTATTTCAACATTTAACAATAAAAAAAATTGCATTTATTTATCTATTTATTGTCTTTCTCCATATAACATAACACAATTTGCCTGCATTTAAAAGTATTTTTAAAATTCATGTATCATATTTTTTAAGCAATTAAATACATCTCTTATATTAAAAATCAATAAAAAAATATGGAAAATACAAAAAGACAACAAATAATTCTTCTTTGAAAATATTGTATGAATTATTTAATTGTTGATTCTAAACCTTCATATTACCTCATTGAATTCGACCTTGGGACTTTTCTAAGTAAAATAAATAAATCGATTGCATTCAGATTTAATCTTCTATATTATTCTCACGGTGTAGTCATTTTTGATGAATCTAAAATTACCCATCTACAACAACTTCGACGATAAATTACAAGGCCGATTTTGGAGCTTGTCAATCCTCGATTTGTTTTTGCAATTTGGATTTTAAAAATCCATAAGGTTAGATTTTCAAAATCCAAATCGCAAAAAAATGGGATTACAATACCTCTACTTTGATACCCATTACAATAATATAAGATCCTTTTTCCATGTGACAACCTCCATCATCCACTATAGTCCCACCTCGCTAGACATCATAGCTTTCATCAAGGTGCTTCACCAACCGGACCTCGATATCAACGTACCACGATCTCGCTGCACCTGCGCCCTACCGAAGCTTAACCTCAGTCATGGATTCTTTCCCTTCTTCGAAGCTCCTTGGAGATAAAGCTTAGATACATGGGGAAGAACCAGCAGAGACTTGCCTCATATCGACCGTCATCATTGCTTGATCCAGAGGAGATCTGCCACATTAGACCTAAATGCTACTCCTTTGCAACTTGTAGTAAAGTATGTTGTTGAGGTCCTGAGACGAAGAAGGGCAGCCAATACATCCAGTCCCTTGAAGCTGTGCCCCATCTACGCCAATTGATCGAAAGAGGAGACCATATGAACCATTGACGAATAGTATCATCGCCTATGCTAGATCCTCTACATCTAGTTTTCACAGCATCCCGAGTGTTCTTCCAAAGACTAACACGTACTCACTTAGGCAATTTGCAGTCTTCCCTCCATCATTTTACCAATTGTCAAGAGGTGGAAATCGAAACGAACACTCACTCGTGGATCGAAGTGTTCTGCACAATGTTTTTAAAACCGAACCGGACACCGAACCGAAAACCTTGTCAAAATGGTCGGATCGGGTTGAACCATGTAATCAAACCGGTTCAACCGAATGATGACATCATCATTATTTAAAGTCGGATTAAACCGGACCGGTGAAAAAAAAGTGGTTGAACCGGTTAATCAAACCGAAATGAAATAAAAATATATATAATATATACTTAAATATAAATAAAATACATAGACAATGTATATATTTCACACTATACATAAAATATTGTTCATATACACCATCAAATACCATATACATCATATATATTATTTGGACTAGTTACTCTATAACATAATAGTAGTATAATTATATTTAAAATGCAATATATGCAAAAAGTTGTGTTAGTGTAGTTAGTTAAGAATTTGAAATAGGCAATCAAAGGTCATGGGTTCAACTCCCACCACCAGGATTATTTTTAAAAAAATTAAATGCGGTTCAACTTCGGTTGAACCTGATTAAACCGGGTTAAAAAAATAGATTGAACCGGACGGGTTAACCAGAATTTGAATGTTTGAACCGAACCGCTATAAACCGGTTAACCGGACCGGTCCAGGCCCGGTTCACCGATCGGACCGGTCGAACTGGCCGGTCCGGTCCGATTTTCAAAACACTGGTTCTGCATGCACACCTCCTCTAAGTGGTAATAAAATAAGCGTTTTAATTTGTATATTCTTTATTATTTCAAAATTGCAAACATACCCTCTCCTTTGAGCATATGTTTGGGCATCGATTTTTCGCCAAATTGCAAAAACAAAATTATCTCTTTTTTTGTCAATTAGTCATAAAAAATAATCTTTGAATTGTAATTCTATAATATTTGATTGAATTTATAGAATGCCTTAAGTGCAAATCAACGATATTTCGTCCATTCACGAAAATCATATTAAATCGCCCCTTGCTATAGAGCATTCTGGGAAAACCATTACGTGCATGCTTAATTGTGCTTTAATTCTTGACTTCATGAAAAATGGATATGTCTATGGCTTTAAATAAATTATTGATTCTTTGTGTATTTGATTTTTAACCAAGTACATACATTGAGTTTTACCCAAGTTGAAGACATTCTAGATTTGTCATTTCAAGAAAATTTTGAAAATTTTAGTTTGCATTAATTTTGTTTTTATGAATTTATTGAAAACTAATTATCAAAAACCAATGTTATATTTAAAAGTCATAAAATTCAAATAGTATCGGGAAGTTCTAAAAAAAATAGAGTAGTTGCATTTCATTATATTTTAGTTTCTAACCAATTTTCATCATTTTTGGTGTATTGTATATGTCAAGAGAGTGTTTAGTCATATGCACTTGTTTTTCTCGAAATGCACCGGGGTGTGTATATATTGAGTATCTATTACACCTTCATCACCCAGACTTGTATCATTATACAATGAAGAACCCTTTTTGGGTGCTAGCCCTACTAAAAAAAGCTTAAGAGGTTGGTCCAAGTGGGCACTTAAAAGGTTGGGAGAGCTCTCCTTCGGTAGAAGGCCATTGAATTTGACTTTGTAGTGTAAAAGCTTTTCTTTCTCTTTCTCTTTTTTTCTTTTCTTTTTGGCAAGCTCCACTGTTTTACCATGTTGGCACACACTAGTCAATATTTTTAACGATTTCATCATACCTTGGAACTTAGGTCAATATCACAATATAGTACAAGAACTCGTTCTCATACTGGCTAATGTTGTTAACTCTCAAGTTTCAGGAAGTCGTCACTGATTTATCTCATCCTCAAGCATCATAAAATCATATCTAAACTCAAATCTCTCATCTCAGTTCCTCAAGTAAAACCTCAACTCATCTCATCATAACTGCAGTTGTGCTTGTGAGGCGTTGGTCATATAATTTAAGGTAGAGACTAAACATGCAATATAGCACATACATCTTTCAAACTAAGGAAGTGCGAATTATTAAGCCATAGACCCCAGTTTCAAAAGTCAATTAACTCTAAATTAAAGGATCATATGAACTAAGTGTTCCGAACTCTTTAAGCTTTGTGTGAATGTGTAAGTGTCAGGGATACATCCAACTTATATTAGTAAGTGTTTTATGATTTTAATTTTCTTTTTTTAATTTTAAATTTAGAGTAAGATGTATTTACAAAACAAATGGTAGTCTCATTTACATCCTAAAAAAATGAAAATATTTTACAAATCATGTCACATAAATATAATTTGTCCAAATATTTTACAAATGCTTTTCAAAATAAGTCAAATCCTCATTTTTACAAACGAATGTAATTTTTTTTAAAATAAGGTCACATAGTTATAAAAATTTTCAAATCATTTTCTCAATAATTTTACGAAATCAGTTCAAAAGTTACTTTACCCTTAGCCAAAAAAGTTTTGAAAAAATTTAAAATATGAGATATGTTTAAAGTATATATGAAATATACACGGTACACCCTCCTATTCATAGCTTGTGTTATGTCCTCATAAAACTAAATGATATGAAGCCATAGCTCATGTTGAATACAAATTGACATACCGGAACTGACTCGGTGTTCCCCCTTATGCTTAAGTTAAAAATAACCTAAGTATAAGAAGAAGAAAAAAAATAGAGATCAATGGATAAAGAATGGAAGTGGACGGGGACTTGGGTCCCCTCCTATACTTATGCTGAGAAGAGCCTAAGTAAAGATATATAGAGTTAAGATGAAGGACCCTAGGTGAATAATCAGAGAAAAACTTGGCTCCCCTAATACTTAAGCTGAAGAGTAGCCTAGGTACTAGAATATGGAGCTAAAAGATGAAGGGACCGAAACACTAGTAGTTAGGTTAAATTGAATATGTTAAGATGAATTGAATCTATTAGATGAAAATAGAGTCTAAATTATGGAAGGGTTTTTAGAGTCACATCAATCAAGCACAAGCAAACCTTATTGATTCACTAACTCACACATGAATCTCAATACATATCGGTCATTTTTATGGTCATTTTTATTGGTGATAGTCCAAATTTAAGTTCATTACATACATGTATAATTTAGGATTTGGGGATTATACTTATGGATGCACACGCACCTCTCATACATTAATAATGTACCTATCAATAATGTCGGTTTTGCTCTCCCATAATATAAGGCTCAATTATTACTCCATTTTATTTATAGTCAACTTGAATTATCAGTCTCAATTTTTAGAAAACTTGGTTATCACTCTTAATAATGTGAGCATGTAAAGACCATTGTCTATTGAACAATCCCAATTCCATTTTAACTTAAGTTTTGAATCAAAAGAGGAATCGAAAAAAGTTGATCCAAGCAATAAATCATGATGCATGATGAGAGATACTTACAATGCATCCTAGCTCTCTCCATTTCAATGCTAGACTGAATATTAAAATCTATCTATACTAATGCAAGTTTAAAAAGTCGCACCTAAACATGCTTCTATTAGCGAGAATAGAATTTGATTAAATTTGAGCAAGTGAAACGTATTTAAGTGTGTCTAATGAATCTTATTATATTAAGCAAATCTCATGAGATAACTTAATGTATCCTAAACTACGATCAAGCACACATAAGATATATTCTAAATAACGATCTAAGAGCCATGTACATAACCCTAATTTCAAACACTCAAGTTGAGACCCACCTGGTTAGGGATGAAACATGCTCGACACATAAAACAATAAAGTCCATAGTCCATGATTACAATTACGAGTTATCAATCAAAAACCATAGTACATAGATAAATATGACAAATATGCAACAAAAATGAGTCATCTCTTCTATCCTTTAAATATTCTTTTGTGAAACTCCTTTCAGCAGGAGCAACCAGCTCCTTGCCTCCGCGTCTCCCAAGCATCCTCAGTCTCCACGGGCCCTACCACAAAAGAAATGTGAATAGTCCATAATCAAAGAGACAAATGATGACAAGATATAACATATAGAACATCAACACAATGCAACTTTATAAACAAAACAATATAACCTAAATATCATAAAGACCTACTTAACTAAATATTAGAACCTAATTAACTACAAAGAAGAAGCCGTGTCCCGGCAACGGTGCCATCTTATGAATCAGTAAATGGCTTATCTAATTATTGTATGGCATAATATGACTGCTAATCAATTTATCAGAATCGAGTCAAAATATCTTTGTGAAGAGGACTCAATTTAATTTATCATTGACAAGCCCAAGGTTGAACACAGGGACTTGAGCTCTCAATGCAACTACATAGATTCTAACATCTAGATTAATTGATAATTATACTATCTAGGTCAAAAAGTTCACAAAGCATGCATGACACAACATGTGAAACATAATGCATTTTTAGTGTGATTTTTACGCTAGTTGGTTAAACTAGAATGCAACAAAAAAATAAAATGCAAACATGTATTTACAAACACAAATATTCCATAACTAACTAAATAACTTTGGCAACATTTTCAACAAAAATCATGGTCCATTGAGGCATTTAAATGAAGCAATCCTAAGTTAATACGTATATAATATGATGAATAAAACTTTTTGTATCTTCAAGTAATTAATACTGTTCTACATATGAAATCAGAGATCTAAATATGTATTAAAGAGAATAAAATGAGCTTCAAAATGCAATTTGTTTCGCATCAAATGGATTCCATATGAAAAATTTATAATATAAAATGTCTAGGAGCATACCTGAAAGGAAACATCATAAATATATACAAAAACATTACAGTTCTATCCCAAGAAGGGCATCTTTGTAATTTGATAAACCCATAGGGCCTTATCTTTGAATGTTTCAAGTGTTTGGGGATGTATGCGCAATATCAGGAACCCGACAAAGGTGTTCTACAATGACAACACACATGTGGGATGCACAACAAGATTTACCTATAATTTCTAGGATCTGGTTATCATTTGAAGATCACAACAAGATTTAGCTATAATTTCTCCAATCCCTCATGTGTGATGTCGTACAAATGATTGGAATGAGGTATGGACCAATACAGGTGGCTTGGGTCCACGTAGGTGGACCGAGTGACTTAGAATGAGGCTCATACACATCGAGCCTGTAGGTTTTATAGCTAAGGCACGAAAGACAACTGAACCACCCGATCGATATGATCGAACTGTACATGTAATTCGATTGGGCATCATCCACCTCTGTCCCAAGGAGGATATTATGGGATTCGGCGAGGTATCTCTACCTCTTCCGTCGTCCTCTGAAGTCATTGAAGTTCCAAACCTTCACTGACCTCTGGAGAAGGTCAAGAAGATGAGAAGGACCTCTGCTTGAAGTATATGAAAGGGGTCCCTTCATTGGATCATATGCTCTAGATCAGGCCCTCCTCCAAAGCTCCAACCATTGAAGAAGAAGACATGCAAGTGGTGAGTGTGCTCATAGCTGAAGCATGTGAGGTGAAGTGTGAGGTGAGTGAAGTGAGATAAAGGTCGTGTACGTGAAGAAATGAAAGGCCAATGTGGGTTCTTCTAAGTAAATCTGAGGAGAAGGGGTGAGGTTAGTCAGTATGTAGAGAAGGGGATATGGAAGGGGAATCCTCCTGTGAGGATAAATTTTCTTTGGTGAAGGTCATCACCAGCTCAGATTGGAGTGAAGGTTCATGTGCAATGTAGGAAAAATTGAAGAACATCTAAGAAAAGTGAATTGCCCTACCTGTACAATTGAAAAAGACTTGCCCAAGGTGGATGTGGGGCTTGGGATGAGCTTAGTGGAGCTTGGGTCATCACTTGACTTCCCTGACCTTAGGAAAAAGCTTGAACGACCGCTTTCGAGGCATTGTAGCATGACCGGGGGAAATTGGTCTCACCAAACATACTTGTCATGATCATCACTCAATTCATCCATCCCCTATCACAGGAGGAGGCAGAGAAACTGGGGATTCACTCTCATGAAGGTGGAAAACTAGCAACGATAGTCGAAGATGATGTATTTGAAGGAGAGGTAGTAGGTTATCAAGGAAGTTTCAACCACCCACCGGTGGATCTAGTGAGGTGGTTAACAGAGATGGAGATTAGCACAAGTGAAGGGGAGTCAGGATTACATCGAGAAGGTTTCAGTAGGTTGGGAAGTTGGATGGAGATGTTGGTAGAAATCAGGGAAGTTAGGTGGTTGCACAACTTCTTGTCGTTGGTTGAAAGTGTGTGGGAAGTTAGGGACGAAGCTCCCACCATTGGATGGGGCATCCAAGGGCTGAGAGTGAGGCAGCTATGGGCATCTTAGATGGGATATGATGGCGTGATCAAACAGTTGTGGAGCAGGCAGGAAGGAGTGGCTCAGATCAGATCCATCAAGTTGGATCTAACTATTAAGGAAGGGTTCGAGGATTTAAGAAGAGCTAGGTCACGTGACATCTCCAGAAAGAGTCATGCGGTCCAATAAAAATTAGAAATTAAATAAAATAAGGAAAAACTAAAAAAATATTTACAAGCTCCAAATTAACGTGTTCAACATGAAGGTTGTAGATTTTTCCAAGATCTACAACTTTCATGTAGAACTGAAAGTCAATTTACATCATTTGTACATATATATACTTTTGTAAGTATTTAAATAATTAAATATACTCCTTTTATCTTCTTTTGTGATTTTTTGTATTTTTATTCATAAATAAAGTTGAAAAAATGCGTACATCATTACTCTAATTTTATGGGATTTTCGATAATAGGAAAACATATAAAATAAATGCCCATTAGTATGTTTATTTATTTACAATAATTAAGGTTAATTATAAATGCAAGGTGTTAGATATTAATGTTAGTTAACTAATGATGAATCTTATTGATTTATTTAAGTAAGATGGATAATAAATGAAAGATATGATGATAAATCATGGATTTATCAATAACACCCTCATTCAACTGATCTAGTCGCTCTCCACGACGAGCATGTCATGCAATATTACACATCTCGGTTGGGATAACATTAAAATCATCTCAAATGAATGATTTTGAATTGGCTATCCATGAAAGGGGATCCTTAAATGGCATAAACATCTGAAGGGGTTATTTATGAAGATATTGTTTCTTATATTAACACGTGCTTGGTTATGGGATAACGAGTGTCAATGTCTCACACTAAATGATCCAGTCTTGTGATACTTGGTAAGGTTGTTGTCACACTTCTAGCAAATAGCTTATTCAATAAAAATTGTCTTTTATTTTGGCCAAATGATTTCTTTTTAATGCATCATAGGTTGGTAATATGTATATAAAGTTGATAGGTCATCGCTTTCCATCATTCCATCATATCTAAAGATATTATGTGTCAGCTACATTGATTGTCATTAATTGTAATTGTACAAAAAATGCAATGTATTAAACAAGCTATATCTAAGGAAAGAACCATTGTATTTGTTGCACATTATATTTCAGTCTACGTGGAAACAACCATTATATTCATCAGACAATACATTTCAATGTCAAAGATGTTCCCTACCTGAAATTTCAGTTATCGATTTTGTATAATCTCCCAAAGCACAACATATCTTAACAAACATAATTTGCTTCTATCTATTATACCATATCTTTTTTTTTGAAAGAAAAATGGGTGAGATCCCGAGACGGGACTCAGTACAAAAATTCTATTACTATATTATTGTAGAAAAGATGATGGGAGAACAGAATGAATTACTTTATTCATGAGATATAGTGGTTCTTATATAGGCCAAAACCCTAGATAACTCATAACCGGGAAACTACATAAAGAGTTCTAAGGGGTTACAACTAAATAAGATGAAACATAATGCCACCTTTAACACTCCCCCTCAAGTTGGAGCATATCTATCGATCATGCCCAACTTGGAGATTATCCATGATAGGTGATTCTTTGGTAAAGCCTTCATGAATGGATTTGCAAGCAGAAGATAGGTCAAGATGTGGGGAATAGTAATATTCCCTCCTCATATATCATCATGAACAAAGTGACAGTCAATCTCTATGTGCTTGGTCCGCTCATAAAACACATTTTTCATAGAAATGTATGTAGCGGATTTGTCGTCACAATATAGAGGAACAAGAGTAGTGACAAAAATACCAAGCTCCTGTAGAAATTAGAGTAACCAAGTAATCTCACAAGTACCCTGAGCCATCACCATGTATATTGCCTCTGCACTGGATTTGAAGACTACAATATGCTTCTTGCTTCTCCAAGTGATAAGATTTCCTCTTACTATCATAGCGTATCTCTTAGTGGAGCGACGATCCTCAGGTAAACTAGCATAATCTGCATGAGCATATGCAGCTACATCAGTGCATAAATGGGTCCATAGAAGAGGACTCGTCTTGGTGACTCCTTCAAGTAGTGTAGGATCTAAAGAACATCTTGCCAATGAATGTAACATGGTTGTTCCATATGTTGGTTGGTTCTGCTTACAACATAAGATATATTCAACCTAGTGACAGTAAGGTAAAGTTGTTTGCCCAACAGACTTTTGTACCATGCAATATCTTCAAAAATAGGATCATATGAAGTGGAGTGCTTCCTCGAGTCTACATGGATACCAAATGGCTTACATCCAAGTAAGCTATCCTCAGTTAGGATGTCCAAGCAATAGTTCCTCTATGAGAGGTGAAGTCCATATGTAGTGCATATCACTTCTATGCCAAGGAAATAATGAAGATGACCAAGGTCTTTCATGATGAAGACCTTCTGAAGGAAATCCTTGGTCTCTAGTATGCCTTCATCATCATTACCTGTGACAACCATATCATCAACATAAACAATAAGTATAATAGTACAAGTGTGTCATCTTCTGACAAAAATAAAGTCATCAGTATTGTTCTCTGAAAGCCAAGAGTGTTGATTTCATAAGTGAATCTGTCAAACCATGCCATAACTTGCCTTGCAAAGTCAATACATACACTTCTCCTCGACTTCTAACCAGGAGGCTGCATCATGTAAACCTCTTCCTCAAGATTTCCATATAGGAAGGCATTCTTTACATCAAGCTGAAAGATAGGTGATGAATCTTTATTATATTTATTCTATCATTTTGGCCTTAAAAATCCTATTAAATGTGTGTAAATATAATTAATTTAGGCATTTTATCATTCATGCATCAATATGTAAAAAGTGTAAAAAATACGGGTTTTAATGCCAAAATTATTGAATAAAGAAAAGAAAATAAAAATAATAAAATATTGAAAATATTTTATGACCCTAAACCTCGAGACCTAGGCATCTCGATGACTAGGTCGACAAGGAATAAAGTAGGGGGTGATAAGGGCCAAAATACAAATAAAATCCTTTTTATTTTGTTCATTTTCATTCATTTTTGGGACTTATTTTTAGTTACACTTTTTATACTTCAAATAAAGAAACTTTGAACATAAAAGTTTTATATAATAAAATATAGAAAAATACAAAATTGATTTCATACAAAAATAACCTACATATAAAACGTTATGGTCTGAATAAAGTTCCAAAATCCTAACTTCCCATACCCATATCTCTGAAATAAAAACTCAAAATATATCAAAAATCACCTTTAATTGTATATAACTTTTAATAAGCTATTTAATGAAGGTGGTTTATTTTTTGGAGTTAAGATGTGAAAGTTAAGTTTTGGACCTCTATTGTATAGTTATACCGATTAAAATATTCATTTTATTTATTATTCATTATTTTCATAATTTTATATTTTTTATAATTTGGTAAATAATATTTATAATATATGTGTATATTAAAGCAGGAATAAAACAATAAGAAAACATTAAAATAAAATACTTGTTTAAAATGCATAGGTAAAATACCTATATCTATACCTATATAAATAATACATCTATTTAATTAATTATATAAAATACATCAAAAAATAGAAATATATTTAAATCTAAAAAAATAATTTATAAATACATAAAATAATAAACCAAATTAATAAAATCAAAAATACAAAATAAAAATAAATTAGGCAAATACATAGATGAATATACCTATATATAGCGCTTAAAAGGTAACTTATAATTTTAAAACAAAAAAAATAAAAATCATGATAAAATTATACATAAAATAATAAATATTTTTTATTTTATAATGTAAAATTAATAAAATCAATTAATATTTTTTATTGATTTTCTAATCAATTTCTAGCAGGCTTTTTCTTGGTTGGTCTACGTAGACCAACCAAGAGCATCCGAGAGTTGACCGCGGGTCAACTCTCTGACCAGCCTCCACTGCCTTCTGACTCCTTGGTTTTTACCCATCTTCTTGGATTTTTTGAGGCCGCATCTTTCACTATTTGATGTCACGATCTTCTTGGATTTTTCTCCTCGTTTGATGTTTACCTCGAGCATTGCATCGCTGCAACGCTCGATTTTCCTTGTTCTTTGAGCTTATTCACCTCTTGTACAAAATCACACCTTGACCTTCCATTTTGACTTTAAACCCCTTTTGCCCTAGCCGTAACTTACTCTGAGTTGGTTTGGAATCATGCGGGTGACAAGTGCATCCCCATCTACTTGGAGAGAGCTCCGACGAAGTTTTTGGCAGTCTCCACCATCTCCAACGGTCGCCACCATCATGAGGTTCTTCATCCTTGGCTCTGACTAGGTGAGGTGTTTTTCTTGCCCTCTTATTGCATTTCCTAGTTTAGAGTAACCCTAGGTCAATTTCCCTTCTTTATTTTTGCATTTCGCGCTCTAAATCGCCCTCGCTCATAGTGAAGCTCCTTTTCACCCCCACGACCATCTTTCACACTTTTTTGATGATTGGAGGGTCACGGTAGTTTGCCCGCGACCCTCTTGACTCTTTCTTGTAGGTACCTGTAGCTGAAGATACGCTTGGAGGTGATTTTGGACTTCGCCGGAGCGACCCGGAGCTCCTCCTCGACTTCGCCGCTGTGAGAGAGCTCCGGTGAGAGCGAATCCCTTTTGACGCTACCAAGACCTAGAGGACCAATGCAGGAGCATCCCCAGCCTTTTTGGAGCTAGAAGGAGCGCCGAGGAGGAAGATCGGGCTCGGTGAAGTTCACCTCGTTGGAGTTCTTCACCAGTTCATTCTTCGCCCCTCTCCGTCGTCAATTTCGGTCGGGTTCTTGGAGACACGCAGCCACCGTTCGATCTGCCTGTGCCAACAGCCGTCCGATCACTGAGGTGATCTAATCTGAAGCCTTCATCGATGAACCACCATCGCGCGACGTGGGCCTGCCACGTGTAAGTAAACACCTCCCGTCGTTCGATTTGCGCCCTTGCATGGGTATTTTGCGCTATCCACCCCATAGTTTTTGTATTATAATATTATAGTTTTTGTATTATAATATTAGACTATAAACATTCACCTGTAGTATAAATTTATTTTGTAATTTTGTAACTAAGCCCCTGAATTTTATCATAATTACACTTCAGTCCTTACCAGCTCACCTCACGTGGCTGCCCACATGAGGTGGGCATTTTGCAGGCAAGGGCCTAATGTTTTGATTGAACCAGAAAATTTTTTATTGCGTTATATATTTATGTGAAAATCGTTGTTTGATCCTTGGACTTTTATCTATTTACATTAATACCCTTGACAATATTGCATTTTCTTCTTGTTGTCTCTATTTATTTCATACATCTATATTGCTTTAAAAAATCCAAAACAAATAGCTATAGCCTCATGATTGCATCTACTTCCATGTTATATTTTTAATTTGCAATTTTAGGAGTTTAAATATTTCTAAAAAATAAAAAAAAACTATTTTTATCCCTGTTTGTAGAAGAAAATGCATAAAAGTTACGAAACCTTTTTCAAAAATTACAAAAATATATTCCTTATTTACTTACTTATTTTACAACTTTAGATCAAAAATCATTAAAAATATAAAAAAAACTTAAAAATAGCAAAACCCTAAAAACACTTATAAAAATATAAAAAATTCTTTAAAAAATCCCAAATTTTCTATTGATTTTTCTTTATATTATTATCTATATATTAAAATTAATTTGGAGAATTTTCGCTGCTATTTACTATTTTTAATCTCCATTTTAATTTTGGCCATTAGTTTTAAATCTTGATTTTGGGTATTTTTGACTTTTAAAAATATATAAAAATTAGCAAAATTATCAAAAAAATCATAAAAACAATAAAAAATTATCTAAAATCAAAAAATATTTTATTTTCTTATTTTAGATTATTGTATTAACTATTATATCTAATATACCTATATTGTATTAATACTCTATATATAGCTTTATATATATTGAAAGAAAAAGAAAAATATCAAAAAAATACAAAATAAGAAAATTAAAAATCAAAATATAAAAAGATAAAATCAATATATATTATTTAAAACCCATAAAAAGAGCACTTATAGACAAATACATTACATTCACTTTTGTGCATTCATTGCCTCGATCTATCCTGCTTCTTCCTTGTGTTCGACACTCTACATTACTTTCATTGTAGACATCTTTTGTAGAGTTATAATAAATTTTAACTCCGCACTGCTTTTTATTTCTTAATTATCATTGTGGGTTAATTGTTGTCTGAAGTTAGGTTTTGTAAGCAGTCAACACATCGACTGGATTTCTCGCCTTGTAAGATCTCTAGACCCTCACAAAATCCTCTTCAACAATAGGCCATCCCTTGTTTGCAGCTACTGAAAGAATAGTGTGAATATACCCCATTCGCACTATTGGGGAGAAGGTCTCGAAGCAGTGAACCCAATATATTTGTCTAAAACCTTTAGCAATAAGCTTTCAGTCTATCAATGGACCGGTCATGTGACTGTTTGGTCGTGAAGTACCATCTGCAAGCCACAAGTTGAATTCCTATGGGACACGGTAAATGTAACATGTTCTCCTAGATGTAAGAGCAGTGTTCAAAAATGCGGTTCATGCGACCACATATGCAACCACATACACGTATTTGGTCACTTGACCGAATCGCATATACCATATGCGACAATATGCGATCAAAATGCATTGCGATCTAAATATGTGGCATATGCGGCCACATAAATATGCGACCACATATCTGATAGAATTCATGTTAACCCATGACATGTTGGGGACACATTAACTCAAATTTTCCTGAGTAACTCCTATATCACAATTCACATTGATGCATCTTTTCATTATTCTCGTGTATGTAGCTTTTGGGATTATAACCTTAGAGGCCGTTTGAGTAGAGGGTTAATCCCCATTTTGGGGGGGAGGTTTTCCCCAAAACCCATATTTTCTTCTCTCTTGTGGGGGTCCACTCTCTTTTATTTAATGCATTAAACAATTTATTTTTCTTTCATCCATTCTAAAAAAATAATATTATATACCATCTTATCATCTAAAAATTATAAAATACTCAACTTCTGCTCACTTTTTCAAACTTCAATACATTCACATCACAACAAGTACTCATTTTTTCAAACTTCAGTGCAATCACATCACAACAAACCCTCTCAAATCCAAACCCTCTATCCAAACAACAAACCTCAAAAATATGTTACCCACCCCAGGTTATCCTGGGGTAACCCAGCAACCAAACACACCCCTAGTGTATTTTTTCACATATCCTATTTTTCCATTGTTCTCAACACTTACTAATGAGTTGTTTATTGTTTTTTGAATTTTCTATCTAATGAAATCCATTCTAATTATTCAAATAAAACATGAAATAATTGACTAACAGTTTGGCACTTTATATTTTTGTATTTTTTCTATTAAAATTTATATGCAAAAAAATTGCCTCCTATATTGTATGTCAACAAGTTTTGTCCCTTAGATGTGTGTGTCGGGTGTATAATTGTATACATGTGATTATTCTTTATCTTTTATTGTCTATAGGATCTATATATACATTAAAGGTATTCTTATATAATTCATGTGCTCCCTGTTGAATCTTAATATGTATGTATGTATGTATGTATGTATATATATATATATACATATATACATATATACATATATATGTGTGTGTGTGTGCTTTCAATTCAAAATACAAACTAAAAAATAATCAATTTTCAGTATCACGCTTATATATCTTATTTATTGTATTATTTTATTTGAAATTTTTTATTTTAAATTTTTTTAGATCATACCTTTTTTAAATAATCTCATTTTTATTGTTGTATTTTATAATATTTTAAATTAAAATACTATAAATCACATAAATTGCATATACCTTAGTATACTCCTATGCATATCTACTTACTCGCTTTAGACTTCATGACCAAACGAATATTGTATACTGCATTTCTGAACCTTGTGTAAGAGCATATGTTTCCTCATTCATTGTATGTCACCAATTATAATACTGTAAAGCATTGTGATGATATCTGGGAACATAGATAGTCATAAGAGCATCTACATATCTCATATTAGATCATGATAATCTAGCAGTAGAAGTGAAATGAGACACATGGTGAAATATACGTTGCCTCTTAGTTCTGTAGAGAGCGATGGGAAGCTCCTGAGGAGCATCCATGGCAATAGTGATGGGGGTACTTAATGATGGCATGTCACCCTGCAACAAAAGAACATGTAAATACACGGGAGCATGTAAAGATGTACGTTTGCATTTATACACAATTGGTAGAGGAGGAAGATCCACAAGAATATCCGTGACAAACCGTAAAAAGAAGCTAGTATGTTCAAAAAAGGTAACATCTGCAGAAATATAGTATCGGTGCCAAGCAGGGTCGGAGCACCTATAACCCTTCTGAGTATGAGAATAATCAAGGAAGACACATTTGATCCTTTGAGGTGACAATTTACCAGTAATATGAAAATTGTGGATGAAAGCTATACATCCAAAGATTCTCAGAGGTAGTGGGGAGGGTGACTCATTAGGATAGAGTAACACAAAAGGAGTGGAACCTTTTAGGATCGAAGATGAGACCCTGTTGATAAGATGGACATCAGTAAGAGCATCACCCTAGTAGATTTTTGGAATATTCATTTGAGTGAGAAGGGACCAAGCAATGTCAAGAAGATGCCGAAGTTTTTGTTCTGCTACCCAATTTGTTGAGAGGTATACGGAAGAGATGTTTGGTTGATAGTTCCCTAGGAAGTAAAGAAAGTCGTCAAGCCATGCTGTGCGAATTCCAAAGCATTATCAGAATGAAATATTTGAACACCAGTGGAGAAAGAATTTTTGACATACTGAAAGAAATTCTTGATGATTTTTTTATCTCCAAACGTTCATTTAATGAATAGACATGATAGGATCGAACTATAGTCACCAATAAAAACAAAAAATATGTATGTCCACTCACAGTATGAACCAGACATGGTCCCCATATATCGCAATGGACAAGAGAAGAGGAACTTCACGATAAGGATCGATACGTGTAAGGAATGATGCTCGATGTTGTTTCCCGATCTGGCACGTCTCGCACACAAAGGGATTTAACATAGAGAGTTCATGGAACATCATAGAGATAGCCTTGGCATAAGGGTGTCTAAGGCAAATATGTCGGAGAAGAGGATCATTGGATATAGGCACAACACTAATAAAGCCAAAATCAGATAAAACTTCAGGATAACAGAGACCATTCTTCTCATGCTCCCCATCACAAATCTGCCACGCCCGATTATCTTGAAAATAACAACCAAATTCATCAAAAATAACCCTACAGTTAAGCTCAGTACACAACTTCTGAACAAATAATAGACTAAGAGGAAAATCAGGAGCACACAAAACTCCAGTTAGTAGGAATTTGGAGCAAAAATCTACAGTGCCAACAACAATAATAGGGGAATGTGCCTCCATGGCAACCCTAACCCTCTTCACAAAAGTAAAGTGTAGAAAAAGGTAAACAGACTATCTTCTCCTGTCAAATGTGTAGATGCCACTGAGTCAGTAACCCAAGCAGGCCTGGAAGCAGAAACAGAGCTGGCTATTGTACCTGAGGCTATAACCAAACCAATAGTGGGAATAGAAGTAGTACTATCACTAGCGATGGAGCGGGAGTTCTGCAGGACCTGCCTCAGACATAAGTATTTTGAAGCTATTAAAGGTGCATGTGTTCAACCATGGTGTTGATCGAGCATGTCTTCTACTGTATCATAAGATGGTTCATACGAGGTTGTCTCATAGGCATTGTTGGCATTATGTTGTGTGCCAAACATTTCCCAATAGAGCTCAAACGAGCGATTCTAATGCCCAATGTATGCACATTGGATACTAGGAAGCTATAGAATCACGTCCAAGGCCAGGACCAAAGCATGTCCACGTCGTAACTCTTAGCCACAATCACGACCAAAGTCACGGCCTCATCCTCTCTGGAAGCTCTATCGATTTCTTTTCCCAGATGATGCATAGTGATTCATAGTCTCTACAAATGGTCAGATGGAGGGTGTTAGCAATGTGAGCTTGAGGAAAACCATTCCTACAATAAATGTTATTGTAATATTTAATACATCATTAAAATTTATGGGTTTATTTTCACTCCCTATATGAGATTAAATGAACAAATACACTATAAGGTCCCTCAGCACAATTAGGGTTATATACCATGGTTGTCTTGATGATCATACAGTTGTTGATAATTGATTTAATAGGATTAAATAAATTATATCCAATTAATAACACTCTATTGTGAATAGATTTATATTTCCCTTATAAGAATTAAATGTATGATTATGACTCACATTAATTAATTAAAATTTGAATATGAGGTGGAGGATCACATAAATGCCATGCACAATCTCTTGTCAAGGCGAGGGTTCCTTTGCTAGGGATTGTATTTGGGAGATGCATATCCGAAGTGACAACTCCTGCATACAAGCACATCAGGATCGAGCTCTTTGCTCCTTGAAAGAGTAAGACCGCATGCGTAGTGACCTCAATATCAGTTCCTCGTATTATTGGGGTGATATTTGATTGCGTATGATGAGTTCTAATCATGTTGACGGTTGGTTCAATTAACAACAAGTCAACATTGTCTTAGGGGTGGTGGGCCCGGATGTTAAAGATCAAATGGGGAAATGCAAGTTTGAAAGGCGGAATGCGTTCCTGCTTCTCTTTACTCGAGTTACAATTTCTCATATTATTAGTATGTAATTAAGGTAGAAATGGAGATCCCAGTTCTTACTAGAGATATAGCGGTAAGTATATCTCTTGTTTTGAAAGTGATTAAGGGAATGAACTTTCAAAGTTGAAAAGGCAAGACTAATTTGATAAAAAATCCTTAATCAAAGATTTAATATTGGGTATATAATTATTTGTATGTTCTAATATAGTGCATTCTTAATTTCAGACAATGAAGTTCATGAACCCACTCAGTAGGCTCCTAGAGGTCAATCAGTTGACTGGACTAAATTGCTCAGATTGGATCTGTAATTTGGATCTTGTCCTATCTGTGGAGCGCATATCCTATGTGTTGTCCAAGGACAATATTGAAAACCCTAAGACACTGGAAGATATCAAATACAATGACAAACATTATGAAGATCATACATTGGCCTCATATTATATTTTGGGATCTCTATCCTATGTGCTTCAAAAGCAATATGTCAAGATGGAGACCTATAAGGATATAATGCTGAATCTCAAGGAGATGTTCGGTGATGTCAACCACAATCAGCATTATAACGTTATGAAAGAGTTTATTCATTGCAACATGCTTGAAGGGACTTCAGTTAGGGAACATGTACTCAAAATGTTTGGGTACCTGTTTGAACTAAAAACTCTCAGAGCAGATATGGATGCAAATATGCAGTCTGATTTTATTCTGTCGTTTCTACCCAAGACTTTTAATAACTTTATGGTGTAGTTCCACATGAACAAAGATGAATTGGTCTAATGCCGAGCTATTGGCTTCACTAAAGCCTTCAGAAGATGTAATGAAGAAATATAATCCCTTTGGTAGTGAAATGGTTGCATAGGTCAAAGGTGAAGCACAATTGAAAGAAAGGATCTCGGAAGGGCCCAACCCAGAAGAGAAAGAAGAAGAGTCAAAGTATTAGCTCATCCACTATTGCTTCCGCACTAGTGACATAAAAGAAGATCAATGTGTGTCATCACTACAAGAAGCCAAGGCACTGGAAGCGTAACTGCCCAGATTACCTAAAGTCTACTGGCAAAGGTAGTTGGGTCATTGATTCTGGTGCGTCTGTTTATGTATGCAATTTGTTGCATCTATTTCATGAAACTAAGAGTCTTAATGAAGGGGAGATAGTCATCCAGATGGGATCTGATGCAACTGTTGCAGCAGTCGTGTGGAACAATCCTAGCACTTAAAGAACGTCCTTATGTTCCAGATGTCAGAAGGAACTTAATATATGTATCTAAATTAGTTAGAAGTGGATATTCATTTCTATTATGTAATAAATTGTCATAAGTTGTTATTATAAATATACCGCGGATGGTGTTCTGACTTCTGGTGGACTCTATGAATTGTGCATTGATGAAAATGTCGTGAATGCTACTACCACTAATAAAAATCCTATAAGAACTAGGGAGGATGGAAGTCATTCAACTGTGATTTGGCATCAAAGGCTTGATCATTTATTTATTGATAGGATCAATAAATTGATAAAG
Organism: Ottelia alismoides; assembly: GCA_037367405.1. Lineage (NCBI taxonomy): Eukaryota > Viridiplantae > Streptophyta > Magnoliopsida > Alismatales > Hydrocharitaceae > Ottelia > Ottelia alismoides. The sequence continues at coordinate 1,128,471 of JAZKJV010010688.1, forward strand.
GATGAACCCTTAGATTTTTTACTTTTTCAATCTTTGTCTACATTAATATATATGTGGTCCCTTCGTTACCGCAATCCGAAATGGATATCGATATTATTTGATGTTTATTGATGGCCATTCATAATACGGGTTTATCTTCTTATTACGTCAGAAATCTAATACCTTTGAAAAGTTCAAAGAGTTCTTGGATTTGGTTGAGAACCAAATTGATATGAAGATTAAACAGATTTGATCTGATCGAGGTGGTGAGTACCTCTCAGATGAATTCAAGGAATATCTTAAAGAGAATGGAATTGTCTCCAATCTCAATCCTCCTGGAACCCCCCAACTTAATGGTATTGCTGAAAGATGCAATAGGACAATCATGGACATGGTCTGTTCAATAATGAGTAAAGCACATTTACCATTTAATTTCTGGGGATATGCAGTAGAGACTACAATATATATCCTGAATAAGGTTCCTAGCAAATCCATACCTAAGACTCCTCATGAGATTTGGTATGGAACTAAACCTAGTCTTAGACACTTAAGGATTTGGGTTTGTTTGGTTCATGCGAATAACACAGACACAAGTAAGCTAGAATATTGCACTCGTGAGTGCTACTTTATTGGAAATGTTTAAGGATGGTATTGGATACCAGCTTTATGACCTTGAGACTAAGAAGGTATTCGTCTCTAGAGATGTAAAATTTATGAAGGATGATTTCTTTAAGAATCAAGATAAAAATGAAGTAAAGGAACTCATTGAATCCTCTGAGCATACTGAGTTTCCTGAACTAGAAACTAAAGAAGTAAAAGAAGATGAAACACTTGTACCTCCTCAAAGGAGTTCGAGGGTGGTTGCACCACCTGAAAGATACGGATTTCATGTGTCAGGTGACCACTGGCAATGATCTAGCTTCATTTGATGAAGTACCCATGGATCATGAAACGGATAGATAGATCCTAGCAATGAAGTCGGGATTTGACTCCATGCATAAGAATGGTGTATGGATCCTAGAGGATCCACCTAGAGGGGTAAAATCCATTGGGTGTAAATGAGGGAACCTGATGGGAAAGTAGAGACTTTCAAAGTACAGCTCGTAGTCAGGGCTACACATTGAGCATCAACTACGATGAGACATTCCCTCCTATGGCTTTGCTTAAATCCATCAGGGAACTGCTAGCTATAACTACATATCTTGACTACGACATCTGGTAGATGGACATTAAGATGGCTTTCCTCAGTGGATATCTCGAAGACGATATCTATATGGAGCAGCCATAGGGCTTCCTAACCAAGGAAGGTAAAGTATGCAAGATGAAGAAATCCATCTATGGTCTCAAAGAAGCTTCTCGTAGCTGGAACATCAGATTCGATGAAACCATATAGAGTTATGATTTTGTGCAGAATCCTGATGAACCATGTGTGTACAAGAAGCTTAGTGGGAGCACCATTATGATCATTGTGCTTTAAGTAGATGACATCCTTATTATTGAGAATGATACATGGATGATGATCAATGTTAAGATTTGACTATTGCATACCTTCGAGATGAAAGATCTTGGAGAAGCTTCTTACATCTTGGGTATGAAGCTGTTCAGAAATCGAGAAAAGAGGATATTGGGATTGTCACAACATGGGTATATTAAGAACATCTTGGAGCATTTCCATATGGAGAACTCCAATAAAGGTTTCCTTCTCTTAAGACATGGTATCCACCTATCTAAAGGGATGGCTCCTCAAAGTGTCAAGGAAAAGAAAGTCATGGCTGGATGCCCCTACGCATTACCTATAGGAAGCTTAATGTACATCATGATGTGCATAAGGTAAGATATATGCAATGTAGTGGGAGTCATAATACATTACCAATCCTGCTATGGAGAGCAATACTGGAATGCAATGAAGAACATCTTCAAGTATCCAAGACGGACACCAAATTATGTCTTGGTCTATGGAGACAGAGATCTCCAAATATTGGAATACACAGATTCCTACTTCCAGCCTGATATTGATGATCAAAAGTCGCATCAAGGTTTGTGTTCATGTTGAACGGTGGTGTTGTGATCTGGAGAAGCAAGACACTATGACTGATTTAATAACATAAGCCAAATACATTGATGCATCAGATGCTGCAAAGGAGGCGGTGTGGTTGCGTAAGTTCATCTTGGAGCTTGATGTAGTTTCCTCTGATACTCCCATCTCTCTACTATGTGATAACACAAGAGCCATAGCTCAGACGAAGAAACCTAGATGGCATCAAAAGACAATCACGTGGAAACCATATCATTCGAAAGATTCAAAAGCATGGTGACATCATCATCACCAAGGTGGCCTTTGCCGACAACGTTGCTGATCTGCTTACCAATTCTTTGACGCAAAGAATTTTCGACCAGCATGTAGTGAGTATGGGTTTAAGGATTATACCTGAATCGTTCCGAGAGCTAGTGGGCGATTGTTAGCAATGTGAGGGTCAGACGAACCACTCCTGCAATAAATGTTATTGTAGTATTTAATATATCAAAAGTTATTGATTTAACTCCCTGTTTGAGGTTAAATGAATAAATGCACTATAAGGTCCCTCAGTACAATTAGGGTTATGAACCATGTGTTGGACATGCGAGCCCACGACGAGCCATTATGCAATAAATGTTATTGCGAATATCATTCCCTGATCTGAAATGAAGAATGATTAATTTGCATAACAGGTCCCTTAGTACAATTAGGATTATGCACCATGGCCATCTTAATGATCATACAGTTGTTGATTCAATCATAGAGGCTGGTGCTTGGATGAATATCTAAAGATTTAGATTGAGGACTCATCAAGCATCGTCAAATGATTATTAAGATGTGATCTCCAGCCTGAGTAGGAGATGGCAATCCTTATCTCTAAAGGTTGATATCCGACCGACCTCTTTATGTAGGTCCTTTGCATGGGAATAGAGATTCGGAGGTGTCAGATTAGTTAGTTCAAAGAGTTGACTTAACGAGATCGAGATAACCAAAGTCCTACATCATATGTTGTCGCGATATAGGCATACATCCTCTGATCGGAGACAGATGTGTTACTATATGTCTAAGTATGTACATTTGGTAGACCAATAAGTTGATGGTATAATCAAGGTCTATATACTGGCGAGCTGGTGTGCATATAAGGGTATATGAGCAATAGGATCTCTCAAAGGCGTCATACAGGTTCACTTCTGAAGTGGAAGACATGAGCTCACTCATGAGATATTGGGATCGATAAATTCCATGCATGGTCGACTCCCTTATGAAGCTTAACAGAATTTAGAGGTATGATATATGCATTTGGAAAGCATATGATCGATACCAAATCCCAATGATCAAATGAGAATCTTAATGATAAAACTCTGAAGGTGACAGTCTAAAAGAGTTCTATAACTTCGGGTTTATTCAAGGTCTTGCAGTATGCAGGATGTACAGGTATTGAGAATACATGAGGATGATGTGATCATAAATGATTGTATAGCCATGACGCTTCTATTCCGAGGGAGTAATGAAACAGGTCTGGATTTTAGTGACTCCTCTCAATAGAGAAGTAACTTGATCTTAGTCCAAGTGTTGGACATTGATCTGAATGAGATTCAGATGCAATGAGAAGATTAAGTTTACAGACTTGATTTAATCAAGCATCTATTAGAGGTCCGTAAGATCTGGATTTGAGATATGATCTAAATGTCCAAGTCACTATACGTGGAACAATACAATCTCCTTGTCCTTATTTCCAAGTATCTGTGGAGAAAGCACACTATCCTTGAAAGAGTTCAAGAATAATTCCTTTGATGAATTATGTATCCAAGCAACAAGATATTGATATTAAATGAGATTTAATTATCAAGAATAATATTAATGAGATTCATATTATGAGAATGATTATCCATGAAAATTAAATGAGATTTAATTATCAGGGAAATGTAGAATGTGGATAGTACTATCCATGCTATCCATAATATCGATGTATATTATAAATATAATTTATAATATATTGGAGAGAGTACATTTGTAAATGATATTTACTAATTGATTGTTAATGTGAATTGGATTCACATTACTCAAATAATTGGAAATGTAATTTACATTTTGTTTGAGTTGTGAATGTGATTCACATTTTTCAAAGGCATGATTAAAATATTCGCTAACTAATTTGGAATTAATTTAGTGAATATATTTTCAATAAATGTTTTTGCAAATAATTAAAAGATAATGAGATTTTATCTCCTAAAATAGAAGATAAAAAACCCCTAATGGAGAGGTGGCATCACCCATGAATTATTCAAGGGTGATGTCCCATCTTTTTAGGAGGAGGTTTTGATCATCTTTATTATCTTGTGTTAATTAATTTTATTAAGTTAAATCATGTTGATAAAACATATATTTAATTTAATATATATTAATAATTTTTTGTTTTATTAAACAACAATGATCGTGGCCATTGATTAAGAACATAAATCAATCTAACCGTTGATTTTGTGTGTCCCATGGATTGTGATCCATGGACTCCCAAACTACTATATAAGAAAGAGCAATCCTAGCCATTCAGAACACACATTAAGTTTCTCTCTCTCCTTCTCACTCCCCATCTCTCTCTAAGAGTGGCCGTCCACTCTGAGTTCTTGAGAGAACTACAGTCATCGCTATGCTGTCGTGTTGTCGGATGAACGTCTTCCTTCGTGGCTCTAGCAAAAGTAGAAGACGTCGGATTTTGTCTGACGAAATCAGGAGATTCAAGTCTTGGATCTTCATCGTGGATTGCGGGAAGCACACGTCTCATCATCGCACCCGCAAGTGCCATCTTCGTGGATCGGACTTGAGTCAGGAGGATCTCTTGCTTTAGAGATCAAGTGATCGCAACCACGCTTCAAGACGTATTTCTAATACTTTGTGGTTAGATGAAACGATCCAAGAAATGTTCGTAGGATCATGTGGTTTCATCATATGATTTAAAAATTTTAAATTCCACTACACCGAGCAACTAGTACGACTAATCACTTCGATCGCATTGGATGCGATCATTACGCTTCTGTGATGCCCTCAAGGATTTCCCATATCCTTAAGTGGTATTATAGTCAGGTTGGAGGTTTTGGATACGATCCATAAATCTAAGAAGATTTTGGCTCGTTAGGGTTCGTGAAAATTTTATTGCATTTCTATTTTCGCAGCCCTATTTTGTGATAATTTTCAGCCCTTTTTAAAATTTTTAAATCTGAAAATATCACTGGAACAATGTTCTCCATTAGTTAAGAAAACCATGAGATTTGAGTTTGTGTGATTTGGAATCTGATAACTCTAGTTATGCTCATTTTATTGAACATATATCCACTGTTTCGGGGATGGTGGTTAGTGACGTAATTGAAGAGTTAATTACGGGTCCTAAATGCTCGAAAATACATAATTATCACTTGAGTTCTATTTTAAATCAAATTGGCGAACAAAATAAATTTAGTTTGCAATAATTGGATTTAAATTGATCAAGTTATGTTGATTTTAGTGAGTAGGGGGTCACTACTGAAAATTAACAAACTTGATCATGAACCTTATTATTGTCATTCAAATAAATTAATGAAAATTAATTATTAATTTTCTGAAATGATTATTGATAAATATTTGTGAAATATTTAAAGATGATAATTGTTTCCTTGAATGACATTGCACTTACTAAAATGATAAGATAGTTAATCTTGATCACAATTGGTTAATATGAAATCACCAGCAAACATTGTTTTCATGAAAAACTCTAGTTTATCCTACAATAGTTGTAGGACAACTTTCACATGCAAAACCTTGTTGCTTGAGTATGATTGGGGATTTGTTTAGCAAATCTCCTTATAATATTATCAAAATAATTTTGACGGATATTATATGGTATAACTTCAGTTGAAAAATCGATGAGCATCTCAAATACATGATAATCGATTTGACATTATCCTAACCTGAGGCGGATATGGTATCTAGTCGGGGAATGTGATGAATCTGCGATTCATCACTCTAAAAGTTGAAAATAGAGCTTTGTTCCCGAGTAATTAGAGTCATATTTCCACTTATATTGCATAATTAGCATTCATACATGCAAGCATAATATCTGCATTTTAGCATTCATATTTGCATAAAATAAGAAGCCAATTTCACTTGTAAATATTCACATGTATATTAGATAAAATACCCTATTTGTATATATTTTATACTAACTCCAAATCCAATAAAACCAACTCTATTGTGTATATATTACTAACACTAATTAAAGAAAAATATCAAAAAATACTAACTTGCAAAAATGACCAATAAAACCCCAATCCAAGTTTAAAGCTAGGAACCTTAAAATGCAAATATCTCTCTTATATGACCTCCGAATTAGGTCTACTCACTTTTAAAGTAATATACATTCAGAGACCTTCGAAACAAGACCAATTTCACTAAAATCGGAGCTCGTATGCAAAACTTGGGTTTTGGGCCCCTTTTGTATATTGTACAGAATGACCGTTTTACCCCTATATGTTATCGTTTTATTTTCTTCATTACTAAAAATCCAAAAAAATTAGATTAAGTTGTAAATATTCTTTTCATATTTTATCTAACTTTATTTTAATTTTTCTCATTTAAAAAAGACAAAAAAATGCAAAAGACAAAAATGTGGTATTTTATACATATAAGGTATCACCCAAAAATACATTTTATACAGATGATCTCGTTTGATTTTTGACCCTTCACGAAAGTTGTAGATCTCGTCGAGACGAGCAACTTTTGTGTTGACCACTTTTTGATTTAATCCCTTTTGTTATTTCTTTTTTATTTTCTTTACATTTAATCTTTGAATTTTCTAGGAGCGACATGTGGCAGCTCCTGGAGCCGCCACATGTCACCCCAATTTTTATATTTTCGGATTTATTTTTTTATTATTTTCATATTTAATTATTTTATTATTATTATTTTAATTATTATTATTATTTTTAGTAGCCTATTATATTAGTATATTATTTTATTTATTTTAATCCCCTTTTACCTCTTCTCCTTTCTTACCCCCTACTCCAAGCCACATTTTCTCCACTCCCTCCATCTTCTCCACCTCTTTTCTAACTTCCCTTCTCCTCTTTATAATCACATCCACTCCTCCATTCACACTCATCCGCCATTTTCGAGAGAAGTGAGGTCGAGCCCCTTTAACCTTCAGGTGACAGCTGCAGGAGACGAGTCGAGCGACGACAACCTCAAGGCGAGATCCGCGGCTTCACCATTCCCGCGTCGCAAGATCCAATTGGACTTGCTCAGCTTCGAAGGACTCCGCCATCCTTCTCGAGGCCACAACCGGAAGCCGCATTCCGTGGCTAGATTTTCGGCGAATCACAGGTAAGTATTTCTTCTCCTTTTAGTTGTCAATTTTTTATCTCACATTATTTATCTTGTTTGTCACCAAAACAATTCATAAACAATCACATTTTCACCATTATTTCATTCACCACAACCACAATCATACTCATCTCTTCCATTATTCCATCAACACCACACACACCGCCTCTTCATTCCTTCATTTCTGTTTACAAAAATATATACAAAAATTTACAAAAAAAACAAAAAAAAGTAAAGTTGCAGGAAGTGCTTCTTGTTAGCAGCTCCTCCTCGGCCGGCAACCACCTCCGGGCTGACCATCGGGCAGCTCACGCGACCCAGCCGTGTCGTGTCGCGCGCCGCTCCCTCGTTGCTGCAACGTCCCCCCTGCCTTCCTGCCGCAGCCATCTGTGGCATCGCAGCCCCTGGACACCCAGCCGCCCTCCCTCGCCTCTGTGCGCGCACCGCAGCCACCTGCGGCTGCGCGCCCCCTTCAGCCACCTGACCGCCTCGCGCGATCTGCGTGTGGCCTCCAACGCCGGCCGCCTCCCCAAGCAGCGCAAGCCAGCCCGTCGACGCGTCGCCCTGGAACTGCCCTCCACCGGCCTCACGCCGCGATCACCCACCGTCGCCCCATCGCCGCGACCAGCCCCGCGTTAGCCGCCCATCTGCGAGCGCCGCCTAGGCGCACAACCTCCGCGCCCAGCCCTCCGCCGGCCGAGCTTCACCGCTAGTCCCTCGCAGCCGCCCTCGCCGCGCGCAGCCGCGCGCAGGCCTCCTCCGCCACCACACGCCCTCGCCGTTGTCCGCCCGCCCTCCACCGCGCCGCTCTCTTCCAGGCAGTAGCGGCACCGCGGCCGCCCCTCGAGCGGCGCCTCCCTTCACCCGCGCCACCAAGCAGCTCCGCCCCCAGCAGCGCACCCCTCCGCGCACTGCTCCTCTCCGCCAGCGGCCGATCTGCGCCGCCCCACCGCCTCCTCCACGCGCGTGCGCGCAGCTGGATCACCGGCCGCCCTCCCGTCTTGCGCCGCCGCCCGCCAAGCCGCCGCTTGCGCGGACCGCCGCAAGGGTCCGCCCACACCCCATTTCAACCGCACGCAAGATTTGCCCTAGGTCCATTTCCCTACTTTTCATTTATTATATCTTGTGAAACTTGCAAGTTTACCCCTGCATGTTTATGAATTTCCAAAAGCACCCCCGTGCATAGTTAGTTAATTTGTTTTCAATTCTATATTGTACTGACACCCCTGGCTTTGAACATTAATTTGGATAGTCATTTAGCATCTTTTTATTCAATAAAAAATAGCAAGTTATAGAGCAACAAAAACTTTATCCTCTGAATATTTATTTGCTATTTTGTGAGCTTTAGATATTTTATAAAAATCAAAGATTGAAAATCAAGGATATTTTGCCCACTTAAGCTCTGAAATTCGCACATAGTTATTTATTACTCCAAAAATTACGAAAAAATTGTGAATGATGCATCTAAGTGCGCTTTAATTACTGTCCAAGTTTCATCCAATTAGGAGTTGTCGTTTGCACAAAATAAATTCTAGGGTGATTTCTGTAATTGATTTTTAGTTAATTCCACGAATAATATTTTTGAGAAATTTCAAGTCTCCTGGATTCCTTGTTAAAATATCTATTTGAGATAAATCAATCTTTGGATAATTTGATTTCGTGGATTTATTAGAAATTAAATACCTGTAATCACTCTGTTTTCAGTAAAAAATTCATAAAAAATCATAAAGTATCAGAAAATTATAAAAAAATTAGTTAGCTTCATTTCATCATATTTAACTTTCAGTAAATTTTTCATAATTTTTGCATATATTTTGCACGAAAAATTGCATAAAAACCCCAAAAAAGTTTGCATTTTTCATGTGTGCATTTTAAACCCAAAAATCCCAAAAAAATACATTTCGCATTCATCATTGGATTAGGTTTATAGGTTATAACTTGGCTGATTTGAATTAATTTCACATTAAAATGAAATTCGGCTAAGTCGGTCATTTTCTTGTTAACTTAATCCACTTCATATCTTGCATTTGGCATTTTTATTGCATAAAAAATCACAAAAAAATCCCACTTGGAAAACCACAATCTAATCCCTCTAACTTGATCCCGAGTTGTTCCTTTGCCTCCTTGAGTCGACCCTGGGGCTTGCCCAAGCTAAATAAACATACAACCGCATATTAATTTAATTCGATGATTCATCGAGTTGTGCGGTTATTTTTGATCGACGCGGATCTATCTGACTGCAACGCACTAGTCAATTCGACAACTTAAAAGGGTAGGTCGATCTGTGTTCGTCAGAATGCTAGGATCCCAGGTTGCACTGTGTGTGGTCTGGACCACTCCCGTCGATACTGGCCATGACAACGGGTAGGGAAGAGATAATGTTAGAAAGATCATGATCTATTTTTCTAATTATTACAAATCGAATAATACGTATTTTGATATTGTACCATCCATTCAAGTAACAAAAACAAGTTTGTTGGTTGATTAAATTGGATTAATAATTGATTTAATATGATTAAATTAACTATGTGCAATTAAAAGCACTCTATTATGAATAGATGTGCATTCTCTTGGAAGAATTAATTACATGAATAGGATTCATGGTATTTAAATAAATTTTGAATATGAGGAGGAGGATCACATAAGTGACATCCATGGTCTCCCTTCAAGGAGAAGGGTTTCATCGCCAGGGGTTGTATATAGGAGACGCATGTCCGAAGTGACAGCTCTTCATACAAGTTCACCTAAATCAGGCCTTTTGCTTCTCGAAAGGGTAAGGTCATATGCGTGGTGACCCCAGTATCGGTTCCTCATATTATTGGGGTGAAATTAGATTGCACATAGAGAGTATTAAGCCTGTTGAAGGTTGGTTCAATTAACAACGGGTCAACATGACCTTAGAGGTGGTGGGCCCGGGTGTTAAAGACCGAATCGGGAAATACAAGTTGGACTTGTAAGGTGTAATGAGTTTCCGCTTCTTTTTATCTGAGTTGTAGTTTCTCATATTATTGGGATGCAACAATGATAGGAAAGGAGATCCCAGATCTTGCTAGAGATATGATGATAAGAATATCTCTTACATTGAAAGTAATTAAGGGAATGAACTTTCATTGTTGACAATGCAAGACAACTTTGATATAAAAATTCCTAAATCAAAGTAAAACATGTATATATACGTATATTTATGCAAAAGCAGTAAATTATCATGAATTGAATTCATGATCAAGATATTATCCTTGCAATTGGACACATAATGTATGTGGTTGCAATATGCAAGTTTCCTCATCAAAATGAGGAGTGACAATTAAATAAGACAATAAGATATCACCTTAGGGTTCGTATGTCTCTATAGTCTTGATCTTTCATCGACTGTACTTTGCAAGTGACATGTCGATGATGATCGTAATTATCAAATTAATCCTTATAAAATCAAAGAAGATGTTTTGGCATACATATGTGCTCTAGACATTTAATCATGAATGACATGGTTCTCTGCATTATGCAGAATGGTAGCTCAAAAAAAAATAATGTATTCAAAATGTTTGAATATCTGTCTGAACCAAAGTTTTTGAGTTAAGATGGGTGTAGAAATGATGAGTGTCATCATTATACTGTCTATACTCAAGTCATTCATGAAGCTTCATAATTATCATATTGTATAAACTAAATGAAGCATATATAAATGTTTAAATATCTCATTTTGTAATCATTTTGAATTCAACATAAGAGATCCTTCATCTTAAGCAATGGTTGTTTATGATGAAGGGAGCATAGTGGAAGCATGGCTCGGACCCAAGTAAGAAGGAGAGTCAAATATTTGGCTAAACTTCTATGACTTCCATATGACATCCAAAGAATTAGATGAATACCAATACTGCAATAAACCGATGTATTGATAGTATGACTATCTGGACTATCTAGGATCCTTAAAGGACTTGGATAGTGCATCGAAATAATCTACATTTAATAATTGAAATTGACCTTCTTATAAGATAAGATTAAAGTTTAATAATTGTATCTCATTCTTCTAATGACACTTGCAATTGTTGCATATGTTGTAGAAGATTAGTAAATTTGATCTTAAGGAATAATAGTCATCTATATGGGAATTGATACAATTGTTGCAACAATCTCCATAGACTTCATATTTTCAGTGGGAGAGCCCTTGGTCTTAGAGAATGTCTCTATGACCTAGATACAATACATTCATTATTGGAGATGAACATGTACTCTGGAATAAACCTATCATAAAGATTTATGATAGTGGACTCTACTAAATCAGAATATTAATGAAAGGTTCATTAACATTTCTAATACTGAAAATTAAACCTTAATATTTTAATAGGAGGATGAAGATCATTTGACAATGATCTGGCATCGAGTCTTGGACATATGTCTATTGATATAATTGATAGACTAGTGAGATATTGAACTTTAGATTGTCTAAAGGTTCAAATCTTACATACTTGTGAATATTGTATTCAAAGTAAATATGTCCAATACACTCTTCTCTGAGAATTGTGTAAGATGCCAAGGTATTCAATATCTTATACATATTGATACGTGGATCATCTGTATCATAGTAAACGTTGATGATATGATTCGATGATTATTTGTGACTACTTCCTTTCACCTTAGAAACCTTTGAAATGTTCAAAGATTTCACGATTTTAGTTTAGAACCAAAGTTTGAAGGAAGATGAAATGAATTTGATCTAACCTAGGTAGCAAGTACCTATTAGATGAATTCAAGGAATACCTTATGGAGATAGGAATATCATCCCTATCTCACTTATCCTAATACACTAAACTCAATGGAGTTGTAGGGAGATACAATTGGATCATGTGTGACATGATTTGATAAATGATTAATCTTACCATAGTTATCTCTTAGTTTCCAAGGTATATATGTAGTAGAGACTACAAGGTTCCATGCAAGTAAGCTGGAATCTAGCACCAGAGAGTGCTACTTCATAAGGAAAATAAAGAAGGTATTGGATGCCTACTTTATGACCTTGAGATTCTTAATGAATTTCATCTCTAAGAGTATGCTTCTAAGATGATGACCTTCTGAGAATCAAGATGAAAATGAAGAAAAGGAACTCATTGAATCTTGAGAAGATAATGAGGCTTCTTAAGTTGGAAACTAAAAGGACAACTAAAGATGAAACACTAATACCTCTTCAAATGAGTTTGAAGATGAATTACATGTGCCAGATAAGTCTGATAATGATCTGACTTCATATGATGAAGCTTTTGAAGATCATGACATGGAGAGATGGATGTTAGCAGTAAAGTCTAAATGTAGAGTTCATATACAAGTGTTGTATATGGACCCTCGAGGATCCACCTATAATGGTAAGACCCGTTAAGATGTAAATGGATCTTCAAGAGAAAGAGGGAACTTGATGAGAAGGTAAAGACCTTTAAAGCACGGCTCGTATCCACAAGATACACACGAAGAGAAGACATCGCTTCTGATGAGACTTCTTCTTCAATGACCATGCTTAAACCCATTAGAATATTGCTAACTATAGCTGCACAGCTTGACTTTGACATCTTCGAGATGGAAGTCAAGATTGCATTCCTCTATGAATACCTCTTCGAGGATATTCATAAGTAATAGCTCCAAGGCTTCATGGTTGAGGAAAGCAAGGTGTACAAGTTGAATAACTCCATCTATGGACTCAAATAAGCTTCTTGTAGTTGGAACATAAGATTTGATGAAATTATAAATGTTATGATTTCACATAGAATCTTGATGAACCATTGAAGTTTAATGGGAGTACCAATGTGTTCATTGTGCTAAATGTAGAAAATATCCTAATCACTTAGAATGATATAAGGATGATAATAAGTGTTTTATGATCGGGCTATTTCATACCTTGAGATGTGATCTCAAGGATACCTCTCAGATCTTAGTTCTGAAGTTGTTCAGAAGCAAAGAGAAGAGAGAGAATTGTGATTGTCGCATTATTGATACATCCTAGATATATTCTATCCAAGGAAGGCTCCTTTTACTTAAGATTTGATACTGACCAATCTGAAGGGATAGCATATCAAGTGTTGATGATGCAAAAACTGCGTGCCCTTGTGCATCGGTTACTAGAAGCCTGGTATGCGCTAGATATGTACGAAAGCCAGATGTCTGCCATGCAGTGAGAGTAGTAAACTGTTCTAATTCTACTATGGAGATAAAACACTTAGTTGCAGTAATAAAACAATATCTTCAAAGACAACATTAGAGATAATGATCTCAAAGTCTCATCATCAAGAACCTAAGACTTTATAGATAGTGATCTAAAAGGTCTTAACTGCAGATACCTTGAGAGATAGAGATCTCTGGAATACGGGTATTCTGATAAGGATAATTGAAATTACACACTGGTTATAATGATTGTTGAGTTGTAGTGTTAAAGACATTATGACTGCCTCAATATTGAGTATTGGTTGCATAAGATGCAACATTCGCATTGGATGCGAGCACTGTTACTGAGGGATATGCAACTGTCGTAAAAGGACTTGACACAGTCTCTCGAGAATAGAGTGACTAATCAGCTTACCTGACCATATTAAATAGCCTATGATTGTCAGATGAGTATGGGTTTAAATGATTAGCCCATTAATGGCTCTTTAGACTAGTGGGAGATTGTTGGACATGCGAGCCCATGGCGAGCCCTTATGCAATAAATGTTATTGTGAATATCATTCCCGGATCTGAAATGAAGAATGATTAATTTACATAATAGGTCAATTAGTACAATTAGGGTTATGTACCATAGCCATCTTAATGATCATACAGCTGTTGATTCAATCATAAAGGTCGGTTCTTGGATGAATATCTAAAGAGTTATATTGAGGACTCATCAAGCACCATCAAATGATTGTTAAGATGTGATCTCCAGCCTGAGTAGGAGATGGCAATCCTTATCTCTAAAGGTTGATATCTGACCGACCTCTTGATGCAGGTCCTCTGCATAGGAATAGAGATTCGGAGGTGTCAGATTAGTTAGGTCAAAGAGTTGACTTAACGAGATCGAGATAACCAAAGTCCTACATCGTATGCTATTGCGATATAGGCACACATCCTCTGACCGGAGATAGATGTGTTACTATTTGTCTAAGTATGTACATTTGGTAGACCAATAGGTTAATGGTCTAATCAAGGTCTATATACTGGAGAGTTGGTGTCCATATAAGGGCATATGAGTAATACGATCTCTCAAAGGGATCATACAGGTTCACTTCTGAACCGGAAGACATGATCTCACTTATGAGATATTGGGATCGATAAATTCGATGCATGGTCGTCTCAATTATGAAGCTTAACAAAATTTAGATGTATGATATATGCTTTTGAAAAACATATGATCAATACCAAATCCCAATGATCGAATGAGAATCTTAATGATATAACTCTGAAGGTGACAGTCTAAAAGAGATCTATAACTTCGGGTTTATTCAAGGTCTTCCAATATGCAGGATATATAGGTATTGGAAATACCTGAGGGTGATGTGATCATAAACGATTGTATAACCATGACGCTTCCATTCCGAGGGAGTGATGAAACATGTCTGGATTTTAGTGACTCTTCTCAGTAGAGAAGTAACTTGATCTTAGTCCAAGTGTTGGGCATTGATCTGAATGAGATTCAGATGCAATAAGAAGAATAAGTTTGCAGATTTGATTTAATCAAGCATCTATGGGAGGTCCGTAAGATCTGGATTTGAGATATGATCTCAATGTCCAAGTCACTATATGTGGAACAATACAATTGCCCTGTCCTTATCTCCAAGTATCTGCTGAGAAAGCATACTATTCTTGAAAGAGTTCAAGAATAATTCCTTTGATGAATTATGTATCGAAGCAACAAGATATTGATAATTAAATGAGATATAATTATCAAGAATAATATGAATGAGACTCATATTATGAGAATGCTTATCCAAGATAATTAAATGAGATTTAATTTTCAGGGAAATGCAGAATGTGGATAATACTATCCATGCTATCCATAATATCAATGTATATTATAAATATGATTTATAATATATTGGAGAGAGCACATTTGTAAATAATATTTACTAATTGATTGTTAATGTGAATTGGATTCACATTAAGCAAATAATTGGAAATGTAATTTACATTCGTGTTTGGGCTGTGAATGTGATTCACATTTTTTCAGTGACATGCTTGAAATATTCGCTAATTAATTTGGAATTAATTTAGTGAATATATTTGCAATAAATGTTGTTGCAAATAATTAAAAGATGATGGGATTTTATCTCATAAAATAAAGAAGATAAAAAAACCCTTAATGGAGAGGTGGCGTCACCCATGAATTATTCGAGGGTGACGCCCCATCTTTTTTGGAGGAGGTTTTACTCTTTATTATCTTGTGTTAATTAATTTTATTAAGTTAAATTATGTTGATGATAATGCAATATATATTTAATTTAATATAAATTAATAAGTTGTTGTTTTATTAAACAACAATGATCATGGTCATTGATTAAAAACACAAATCAATCTAACTGTTGATTTTGTATGTCCCATGGATTGTGATCCATGAACTCCCAAACGACTATATAAGAGCGGGCAATCCTAGCCATTCAGAACACACATTAAGGTGCTCTCTTTCCTTCTCTCATTCTCACGCCCCATCTCTCTCTAAGAGTGGTCGTCCACTTCGAGTTCTTGAGAGAACTGCAGTCGTCGCTATGCCGTCGTGTTGTCGGATCTCCGTCTTCCTTGGTGGTTCTAGCACAAGTATAAGACATCGGATTTCATTGTAAGAAATTAGGAGATTCAAGGCTTGGATCTTCATCGTGGATTGCATGAAGCACACGTCTCATCATCGCACCCACAAGTACCATCTTCGTGGATCGGACTTGAGTCATGAGGATCTCTTGCTTTAGAGATCAAGTGATCGCAACCAAGAGGTATGTCTAATACTTTGTGGTTAAATGAAACAATCCAACAAATGTTCTTGGTATCATGTGGTTTCATCATATGATTTAAAAATTTTAAATTCCATTGCACCGAGCAACTAGTGTGACTAGTCGCTCCGATCAAATTGGATTCGATCATCACGCTTCCGTGATGCGCTTAAGGATTTTACATATCCTTCACCATGGATGTCTTAATGATCATACATTTGTTTATTTCATTGTTGAATCATAGATGTTGGTGCTTGAATGAATATCTAAAGAGTTAGATTGAGGACTCATCAAGCACCTTCAAATGATTGTTAAGATGTGATCTGTAGCCGGAGCAGGAGATGGTATCTGACCGACCTCTAAATGCAGGTCCTCTGCATAGGAGTAGATATTCAAGGGTGCCAAATAAGTTAGGTCAAAAAGTTGACTTAACGAGATCGAGATAACCAAGTCTTGTGTTGTATACTGCATGATATAGGCATGCATCCTCTGATCGGAGACAGATGTATTGCTATATGTCTAAATATGTACATTTGGTAGACCTATAGGTTGATGGCCTAATAAAGATTTATAAACCGACGAGATGGTGTGTATATAAGGGTATATGAGTAATACAATCTCTCAAAGAGATCATAAAGATTCACTTATGAATCTGAAGCCATGAGCTCCTCATGAAGTATTGGGATCGATCAAATTCTATGCATGTTCATCATTCTTTAGAAGCATGACAATAATTTGTATGTATGATATATGCTTTTGAAAAGCATATGGTCGATGCCAACTCCCAATGACTGAATGAGAAACTTAATGATAAACCCCTAAAGATGACAGTATAAATTGATCTATGTCTACTGGTTTATTACATGTCTTCCAATATGCAAAATGTACAAGTGTTAAGAATATCTGAAGGGTGATGTCATCATAAACGATTGTATAACCATGACACTTCACTCCAAGGGAGTGATGAAACATGTCAGGATTTTAATGACTCCTCTTATCAGAGAAGTGATATGATCTTGGTCCAAATGTTGGACACTGATTTGGACAAGATTTAAATGCAATGAGAAGATTAGATCTACGTTCTTGATTTAATCAAGTATCTATGAGAGGTCCCCGAGATCTGGATTTGAGATATAATCTCAATATCCAAGTCACTAGACGTGGAGCGTATAATCACCCTGTCCTTATCCCCAAGTATCCGCGGAGAAAACACATTATTCTTGAAAGAATTCAAGAATAATTCCATTGTTAAATTATATCAAGCATTGAGATATTGATAATTAAATGTGGTTTAATTATCATGAATAATACGAATACGATTCATATTATTTAAATACCTGAGAATGATGATCCAAGATAATTAAATATGATTTAGTTATCAAAGATATGAATAATGTGGATAGTGCTATCCATATTATTTGTATATATTATAAATATGATTTATAATATATTAGAGAGAGCTTGTTGTAAATAGTATCTTCAAATTAGTTGTTGATGTGAATTGGATTCACATTGAAAACTAATTGGAAATACAATTTACATTTTCTTTTGGATTGTGAATGCGATTCATATTTATTTAATGGCATGATTGCAGTATTCAAAAAATTAATTTGAATTTATTTTTGTGAATTGATTTACAAAAAATTATTGTTAATAATTAAGGGATTATGTGAGATAAATTAATCTCACATAATTGAAAGGGGAACCACCTTCTATATATAGATGGTGGACGACCACCTTGACTTGGTCAAGTGGCCGTCCCACCATATGTGGAAGGTGGGTTGCCACCTTCCTTATCCCTTGATTAATTATTGATTTAATCAAATTAAATTATATTGATTATATCTATATTTAATTTGATTTAAATTAATTATTTGTTGTTGTTTTTCTGCAGTAAAATCATGATCATTGAATAGAAGCACCAATCAATCTCAACCATTGATTTTGTGTTTCATATGGATTGTGGTCCATGGGCTCCCAAAATACTATATTAGAAGAGGCGACCCTAGCTCCTATGGAAACAATTTCTTTAGCAAGTCTCTATATTTCTCATTCTCATCACACGTATCATCTCTCTCTAGTGTGGCTGTCCATACCTGTACTACAAAATCATCACGACGCCATTGTGTTGTCGGATTGACTACTTGAGAATCTCCATCTTCTTTTGGTGCTTCTTGTTCATGAAGAAGACGCCGGATTTTGTGCAACAAAATCATGAGTTCCAGTGCTTGGATCTTCACCTTCGATTGCGAGAAGTCCACGTCTCATCAACGTGTTCGCTAGCATCTTCTTCGTCGGGCTGGACTTGACACAGGAGGTCTCTTAACTTAGAGACTACGATCATAACCACGCTTCAAGAGGTAAACCTACATCTTGCTTGTGGTTTGATGAAATGATCGGAGAAATGTTCTCGGATCATGTGGTTTCATCACTTTAAATTCCACTGCACCGAGCAACAAGTGCGACTAGTAGCTCCAATCGCGTATGATGCGATCATCACGCTTCCGTGAAGCGCTTAAGGATCTATCCATATCCTTCAGTTTGATGCTCAATAGGTGTCTTCATGCAGACGACCAAAGATGGTCTCAATCAACAGCAAGGTGTCAACCATCAGAAACTGGTCCTTTATAGGCTTGTATCGTGGATGCAATCCAGAGAGGAATCAATAGACTTTCCATTCAACACGCTCTCCCACCTATTGATCGCATCATGTTGGCAGGAAAATCAGGAGCTCCTCAAAAAGGATAGTTAGCAACATGTAGTACTTGACAAGATTTGAATATACCTAAGTGGTTGACCTGATCCACATGTAAATATTGGAGAGTTGAGACTTGATTTTCTTCTGGGAGTAGGTTCGAACTAGATTCTTCTGCTTGAATCCTTGTAGTAAATTGTGTTTTTAAGAGTCAACCCCTTATTGAGTTTCTCTAGCAGTAAAATGTGGTTGTAACGCTACAACTCTGCTTCAGCAGGGTCGTTAATGGAGCCCATCGGTCCACGAAGAGCCTAATGGCGCCAAAGGAAGGTGCACAGTGGCCTGGGGAGCTCTGGATGAAGTTGTGATGGCGATGGGTCCTATGCAGCAGGGATGCAGTGGCATGGGGCCCATGCGGTGGGGTTGGGAGCCTTGGGTAAAGTTGCAGTGTGGATGGGGGCATGTGCGGCAGAGCTGCAGTGTCCTGGATGGCCTTACAGTGGGCTGCAGCGACCTGGATGGCCTAGCAACAAAGCCGTGGTGTCTTAGCGGTAGTCATTGCGGCCTGCAGGGGTCGTGTGAGGAGTGACATCGGCCAACAGTGATTGGAGAAGAACCATAAGCGCCTCCTACAGGCCTCACGGAAGCCTAAAGCAACCTCAGTGCCATGCAAGGGGCCTTAGATGCAATAGGAGGACCCACGCACATGCTGGGAGAAGCAGGGGTTGGCGGCGGCATGACCTAGGTCAGAACATTGGTCTAGGACCATTTATCTGATGCTAAGATCCCTAGGGGATCTTATATAGCCCGAAACCCTAGAGCACTTATAAACGGGAAATTACATAAAGAGCCTCTAGGGGTTACAATTAAATAAGATGAAACATAAAACCATCTCTAACAATTAGAAAGTGAGTAAACCTCAACGATCATACAAGGGACCATATCGATAAGTCTAAGTGCATTTTCTGCATAAAATCATTGGCCACGGAAGATATTATCATTTCTAGCACACAAGAGAGTCTATAAAAGAGCGAAAGCCAGTGAAGCATCCTCTTGTATAATAGAGCAAAAACCAGTGAAGCATCCTCCTGAAAATCACCACATGTCAACTTGATTGATCTCCAGAAAGAGACACGGTCATCTATCCTAAGCCTAAGCCATGGAATACTGTCTCTTTCCCATACATGTGTCGGGATTTTGCATTTAAAAAAAAGATGCTCCATATCTTGACAATCCTCACCACATCTACAACATATCCGGTCCCATGTGTGCAATAATACGTCACTTCACATCTTCCTAAGCAAACAACCATATCTGGTAAGCCAAAGAAAAACTATGACCTTCTACTGAATATTACAACTCCAGACAATCTTGAAGTCATGTGCATGATCATCATGGATCAAGTTATGAATACGCGCAAAAAATCGGTAAACTCTCTTCACAACAAACTCACATGTAGCCCAAATAAAATGGTCTCTGCCACTCACGAGACCCTCAATGTCTGTCAAGTCACCAAATAAGGTGATATAATCTTGGAATCTCTGTTCAGAAAATAATGACGAGAAACAAGGGCTCCAAACACCCGATGCTCACATCTCACATACAACATCGTTCTAGTTCTCAGCAAACCCAAAAAGCTATGGGTAAAAATCTTTCAAGTACCGTTGCCATGTCCAATTCTCCAACCAAAATCTAAAAATTTCGCCATTGACAGCCACAGATGTAGCACATCCCCCAATTTGTGGAAGAATCTTCACATGCCTACCCAAAGCTAGGAGGGATATCCCACTGATGTTAGCTCCAGGGTACCATGGATGCCATAATTTTTTCTCAACAACTTGTATACCAAATCCTCCTTCCCCACAATCTTAAAATCCATTTGATTAGTAACACCTTGTCCATGTACTCCAACTTTAAGATCCCTAAGCCCCTCTCTCTCTCTCTCTCTCTCTCTCTCTCTCTCTCTCTCTCTCTCTCTCTCTCTCTCTCTCTCTTCACGTGTGTCATAATTTCCCAGTTAAAAAGGTAGATTCTCCCTCGCTCATGCTTACTATCATACCAAAAAAACCACCTCATTATGCCTTCAATCCTCATACGCACCCCCCGTTGGAAGTAATATGGTGAAGCAGAACAAATTTGGGAATTACAAAGAGCGCGTGCTTAAGTAGAACCAACTACCCGCCATTAAAGAGTAATCTCGCCTTCCAACCTGCAAGTTTGCTTTCCGATTTATTAAGGACCACCTTCCAATCCACTGAACAAAGATGACCTGCAACCAACAAAATGCCAGATGTGTAATTGGGAGATTTCCACTCGAGCATTGTGGAATTTGTGGATCTCCTCAATATCATCTTGGATGAGGCCAAAAGGGGCAAAGGTGGATTTTTCTCTATTAAGTTTAAGGCCATAAATATCCCCAAAAATCTCCATAATACATGACGCCCTCTGCATATGTTGCACTCCCCCACTAATGAAGATCACTGTGTCATCTGCATATTGAAGAATAAGCAAAGATGCATCATCTTTGAGATATCTCGTACACATGCATCCATCCGCGACCAACCTCATCATGATCGCAAGTGCATCAACCTCAATCACAAAAAGGAGGGGTGCCAACGAGCAACCTTGTCTCACCCTACGTGGCTGGAAATAACCATTGGGCAACCATTCACCGGAACTACATAAGAGGTCGTCGTAATGCACTTTTTCATCCAAGCTTCCCATGCATCCAAGAAGACCCTCCTCTCAAAAGATGCACAGAGAAAACGCCAATCCACACAGGTCACAAGCTTTGGAAAATTCTACTTTCCACATTAGCCCTCTGGCCCAATCACTCTTCCAATTATGCACTATCTCAAATGCCAACACCCAACCATCAACCATAAGTCTTCCAGGTACAAATGGAGATTACTCAGATGAAATGATATCACTCAGTATCCCATAGACGGTTGGCAAGCACTTTGGAGATGATAAGGTATATCCCATTGGAGAAAGTAGATAGTCTGAAGTCCTCCATTCTAGTCGGAATATCCATCTTCGGTAAGAAAAATAAAAACGCATTATTCATACGTTCAAAACCATGGTTTCCCTCTTTGAAGACCTGCATCACCCCCACGATATCTTCCTTAATCAGTTCCCAAAATTCCCTATACAAAAACAATCGACAAGCCATCCGAACATGGCACACCATCCGCATTCAACTAAAATGTTGTTCGCTTGATTTCATCCTCAGAAGGGATCAGAGGAGCAGTAGCCTGAGAAGATGTGATCCTCCTGACCCCCTTTCTCCCAACCCCAACCAACATGAGAAACCCCTAGTGAAACTATAGAAATGTTTTTTAAGAGCATGTCCCATTTTTAGCTCCCTATGAACCTTCACCTCATCAATCATGAGATGACAAATGTAGTTACTCCAAAAATGTAGAACCTTCTACGTCTTCTACTACTTGCCATGGAATGGAAGACTCGTGTGTTATTATCGCCCTCTTTAAGCCACTGCTACCTCAATCTTTGTCTCCATTCAGCTTCTTGTTTCATGTCCTCTAAATAAACCTCTTGAAGGTGCTTGTTTCTCAGGTCCACCTCCACAGTCGAATCATGATCATTTTCCAATCAATCCAATCACACAATTTTCTCTTGTGCAAAAATCCTTCTATTACAACACTCCTTGCAAATGGGTTTGTTGTACTCCAGAAGATGCTTGTGAAGTAGGCCAAACTTTGTCGCCAACCTCGCCATCTCCAAACCCTCAGGCCGATAGCTATGCTAAAATGCCCATGTCATGCATTGAAATCATCATCCAAGAGCCATGAAGAAAGTCCTTGGGCATACTTCCTCCCTTGAGGACCAAATGAGAGGAGTATGATCAAAGTAGGTACGCGGTAGATCCTAGGCACAAGCCAACGTGAACACCTGAGTCGTTATAGTGGAGACCAAGAATCGATCAATGCATGATCATCTAGAGTTTCTCCATGTGTACCTACACCTTCCCGTATCAATGATCTCCAGACCAACCTCGTTAATAAAGAGAGATATTTCCTTTCTTTTCCAAGTGAACGAAGAGTAGCAAATCGCTACCATTTATGTAGAGACTTATTTATGTTACGTTTTATTGTTTCGTAATTACTACTTATGCTTTGTAAGACTCTGTAATTTACCCAAGGGTTTTCTCCCTATATAAGAGACCCGAGGGCTCTATGGAATAACACATCAGAGTATTGTTTTACTCTAACATGGTATCAGAGCCCTAACCCTAACCTAGGGTTCTCTCCACCCCCCCCCCCCCCCGCCGCCGACCTCTCGAGCCCCTCCGCCGGCTCCCTCCGCCGGGCCCCAGCCCCTCCGCCTCTCCACCGGGCCCCAGCCCCTCCGCCAACACCCTCCACCGGGCCCCAGCCTCTCCGCCGAGCCCCAGCCCCTCCGCCGCCGGCCCTTCTTCGCCCATTCCCCGGCCTCCAGCCACCGCCGGGGAGTCCTTTCTCTCCGCCCAGCACCCCCAGCCGCTGCTGGGACCTCTCCCAGCCACCGTCTCGAGTTGGTAGAGGCTTCCAAAGCCCCTACTCGCCACCGGGGTACCACTTCTTCACTCGGCCTCGGATAGATGTTGGATTCAAGTGCATAACGTCTACATATGCACTTGAATCCTAAAAGGTCTTGGTAGACAACATTTTCTTGGTCTATCACTAGTTGTTCTTCTCCGACAGTATGTCAGAACAAAAGATCGATATGCCCGCCATAGGTGCCTTCAAGGGTTCGGCACCAATCGTCAAAATGGACGGGACAAATTACGAACTGTGGGCTATGCAGTTCCTCAGTCTCATGAAGTCATGTGGTAAGAAGCATATTCTTACCGAGGATGAACCGCCGGAGAAGACAGGAATATATGCCTCATGGGAGGCCGATGATGCGTATGCCAAGGTTTGGCTCTCAGGAACGCTCACGACGGAGATAGCGAATGATGTCCTCCACCAGCCCACCGCCAAGGCGATGTGGGATATTTTGGCCACGACGTACTCTCAGGTACGCAACGAGACGAAGATGCTCCAGTTGCAGCATGATATCTTTACCACAAAGCAGAACGGGAGGCCTCTACATTCCCTGTACACGTCGCTTCGTGGAATGTTCGAGAAACTCTATAGCACCATTCCGCTCACAGCCACGCCGGAACAGCAGAAGACGTTCCGCAACGCCACTATGGTTGGCGTATTACTCGCTGCCCTTGACCCTGAGTATGAGGCAGCACGCTCTCAGATCCTTGCAGACGCCACCATCCCACCGATGGAAGAAGTATACAGGACGCTCAGTCGTGTACCTGTTCCATCGAATACAGCGACTGCACCTCCATCAGCAATGGCAGTTTCCAGGGGACGTGGTGGTTCGTCCTCATTCCATGGCAGAGGAAGCGGTGGACGTGGCCGAGGAGGTCGCATACGCTCTACGTGCTCATTCTGTCGCCGTACTGGTCACTCGGAGGATACATGTTATTCCAAGCATGGCTTTCCTCCTTCTGCACGTGTCGCTGATCATGTTCAGGGTCCACCAGCATCTACTCCAGATCACAGGTTCGAAGAGCTAGTGGCACGGCTTCGTGATATCATGCCACAGTCATCGTCAGAGGGTGCTGACACCTCTGATATTGCCGCTTCGGCATCTGCCAGTACATCTGCCTCTGCCACTGCCTCAGGTAGTCCTCCGGTCTCATATCATAACCATGATCTCACAGGTTGGATTGTTGATTCTGGAGCCACCCATCATCTATGTCATGATAGAGATATCCTGCAGTCCTATAGAGCTGTTCGGCCTGGTCGCTCTATACTCATTGCTGATGGTACTCATTCCCCGATCGTCGGTCAGGGGGAGACGGATTTGCTGCCCTCTATGCACTTACAGAATGTTTTACGTGCACCAGAATTCTCTATGAATCTATTATCCATTAGTCAGATTACTAGAGAGTTGCATTGTCGTGCTATATTTGATCCATCTTCTGTTATTTTTCAGGACATACTAACGGGCAGGGTGATTGGATGTGGTTCTGAGCACAATGGCCTCTATCGTCTTGTACGGACCTCGTATGCTGGAGTCTCACTACATTCTCAGGGCTCCGTCTCACCATATACCTGGCACCTTCGATTTGGTCACCTGCCACTACAGAAAATGCGCCACCTCCTGCCTCAGATATCTCCGGGTTCGTCTTTTCGTTGTGAAGCATGTCAGTTAGGGAAGCACCATCGGTCCAGCTTCCCCAGTCGTCAGGGTCGGAGCAGTCGCTCCCCATTTGAGTTATTTCACATAGATATTTGGGGTCCCAGTCGTGTCCCAGATCATCAGGGGTACAGGTTTTATTTAGTTGTTGTTGATGATTTTTCTAGAGTGTCCTGGACTTTTCTTCTCAAAAATAAATCAGAAGCAGGAAGTGTTATTCAAAATCTTATCAATGAGGTTCAAAATGTTTTTTCGTCTACTGTTATGTATGTGCGTACTGACAATGCCTTGGAATTTTGCACTCGTTCTCTTGCTCGTTTTCTTTCTTCTAAAGGCATTATTCACCAAACCACATGTGCATACACATCTCAACAAAATGGTGTTGCAGAACGAAAGCATAGACACTTTCTTGACATTGCTCGCACATTACTTATTCAAAGTTCTGCACCCTTATCTTTTTGGGGGGATGCTATCCTTACAGCATGCTATCTGGTTAACCGCATGCCTACAACTGTACTTGGCGAAAAGTCTCCTTTCTCTCTTCTATTTCCTGACAAAGATTTGTTTACACTTACACCTCGGGTCTTTGGTACTGTTGCGTTTGTCCACCGGTTATCTCCAGGACTTGATAAGCTCTCTCCTAGGGCTATCAAGTGTGTTTTTGTGGGCTACTCCAGGACACAGAAAGGATATCGTTGTTATGATCCCATTCATAACAAATACTATGTGAGTGCTTACGTTACCTTTTTCGAACCCGTCATGTACTTCTCCCCTGCAGGTGACAGACTGATCTCCTCCACATCCACGGACTCTCACGTCTATGTACCTCCACCTCCAAGTCTGAGTCAATCCTCTAATCCACCTCCACCACCACCACCTCCAATTATACCATTTCCTAAGTTCTATACAAGGCGAACAGGGCCAGCTCAAGCTACATGCCAACCATCCAGCACGCCTCAGGTATGTTCTGATGTTACCACTAATGATGGATTAGCCAATGCACCGGTGCAGGAGTCTTTACGACAGGAGGAGGATCCGCCAGTCATAGACGATCTTGATCGGCCTATAGCTCAAAGGAAGCCAAGGCGACAGTGTGCTTCGTACCCGCTTGCTTCTCAAGTCTCATTTCATCGTCTCAATGGGGACTTCCAGAAGTTTGTAGCTGTTGTCTCGTCTGTTGAGATTCCACGGACCTATCAAGATGCCATGAAGATTGATTGCTGGCGTCTAGCCATGGAAGAGGAGATGCGTGCTCTGCAGTCTCGAGGGACTTGGTCTCTTGTTCCCATTCCTTCAGGTGCTCCCGTGGTGAGTTGCAAGTGGATCTCTACGGTGAAATATCATGCGGATGGACGTCTTGATAGGTACAAGGCAAGACTTGTAGCACGAGGATTTACCCAGACATATGGGGTAGATTACTTGGATACTTTTTCACCGGTGGCTAGACACTCCACTCTTCGCATCCTCCTATCTGTTGTTGTGGTACGTAACTGGACCATTTTTCAGCTTGACGTCAAGAATGCTTTTTTGTATGGAGACCTACAGGAGGAAGTCTACATGCAGCAGCCACCAGGATTTGCTGCTGAGGGGGAGACTCAGATGGTGTGCAGACTTCATAAGGCTATCTATGGCCTTAAACAAAGTCCCCGAGCATGGTTCCAGAAGTTGTCTCAGCTAATTGAAAAAACAGGGGTTCAGGAGATCAAATGCGGATCATTCATTGTTCATCCAGAAGACCCCTAGAGGTACGGTTGTTGTTATGATATATGTTGATGACATCTTGGTCACAGGAGATGATGCTCAGGGGATTGAGATAACCAAGTCCCTGTTGGGAAACCAGTTCATTACAAAGGATCTGGGCACGATACGATATTTTCTGGGGATAGAGTTTGCACGAAATGCACAAGGAATGGTGATGACTCAAAGAAAATATGTCACGGACTTGCTAGTTGAAGCAGGAATGACTGGATGCAGACCTTCAAGTACACCTATGGACCCAAGTATGAAGATGTACGATGATGATACCGAGGAGGTGGACAAAAGAAGGTACAGAGAGATGGTGGGTAAGCTCTTATATATTACTATAACTCGACCGGATATTGCCTTTGCAGTAAACCGGGTGAGTCAATTTGTGGAGCAGCCAAGGCAAGTTCATATGGATGCCTTGTATATGATATTGAGATATCTGAAGTCTTCCCCAGGCACAGGGTTGCTATTTAGGAAAGATACGGATCTGTCTATTTCAGCTTGTGCAGACGCAGATTATGCAGGGTGTCCAAGGGATCGTAAATCCACTTCTGGATTTGCTATCTTCATAGGAAGCTCCCTAGTTTCTTGGAAAAGCAAGAAACAGACTGTTGTGGCGAGGTCCAGTGCGGAATCCGAATACAGAGCCATGGCACAAGCAACTGCAGAAATGATGTGGGTTAGAGCAGTCTTAGTAGATTTGACTATAGATGTCTCCTTGCCTATGAATCTCCAATGTGACAATCAGGCAGCATTGTTTATTGCCAATAATCCGGCTTTTCACGAGAGAACAAAGCACATCGAGGTGGATTGTCATTTTACTAGAGACATGATTCAGAAGGGCTTCATTTCCACCTCTCATGTCAGTTCAGAGGATCAAACTGCTGACATATTTACCAAGCCACTGCTCAGAGGACCTTTCCAGAGATGTTCTTCCAAGCTGAGCATGATAGATATCTATGCTCCATCTTGAGGAGGAGTGTAGAGACTTATTTATGTTACGTTTTATTGTTTCGTAATTACTACTTATGCTTTGTAAGACTCTGTAATTTACCCAAGGGTTTTCTCCCTATATAAGAGACCCGAGGGCTCTATGGAATAACACATCAGAGTATTGTTTTACTCTAACAATTTATCCCTCCTAACGCTATCCTTCCAAACGAACATAAATAACGTATTAAATCCATTTTCTCTTGTCCTTCTACCAAATAGGGCCGAATAACATCAAACAGCCATCCCGGGCTTTCATAGAAAAAGAGCACTCCTCATACAGTATGAATCGACTTATCTAATTTCTTGCATTTATAGAGGAGGTTGAGAAGGGATCTTCATCCTTGTGCATACATGTGAAAATATCTGACACTAGTGGGAAAAAATCTGTTCCAAGTGGACTAAGCATATAACGTGCTTCTGGCGGAAGAGGAGAAAACGTAGACATCAATTACTATGTGATCTGTCATAGCCTTCGATCATCAAGACAAGTTGGTCAATCAACAAACATAGAACATAGAGAGGGTTCACTTCTCTAGAGATTATAGACCTGTTCAACCAAGCTAGTATTTCCTCGCCTTTGAAAGTTTAATCCATAAACATTGCTACGGTTTATTTGATTGATTCGGGAGTCCATTTAATTTGCTGAAAGATCGCTTAGCTTCACGTCAGTAATAGCTTCCTCTCATCAAGCCAATATATGAAGGAAGAATTTTACATCGTCAATGTCGTTATTGAACTCTGATCCTTCAATATATAACTCCATGCCAGCAGGTTCCAATCTCCCCCACCGCTACTTTCGAGAAAAAATGGGCCTCACAGAGCTTGATTATCAATATGTATCCGTTTACTCACTTTCTTGCTCTGCAGAATAAAAGTGGAACTGGCGTGGACTTAAAAATAAATGAGCTTGATCAACTTGCTCTAATCGGACATACAGGTACATTTATACAAAATTGGACAGTGGACACGAGCATGAAAAGAGAGAGGAGACACCCAACTAAGAAGCATCCTACTTAAAAATGTCAATGGAATTGTAGAACACACACCACATACTTTAGTACATTAGATAAATGCAACTTAAAAAAAGAAAGAAAATGGCTGTTTCTTCAACAACATGGATGCAAGTTAAAGAAGCTAACTACAATGCTTACAAGGAGAGAGATGAACGAGATGATAATAAAAGATAAAACCAAAACTGCCAGGGAGATGCAGAATAAGGACTGGAGGAGTTGGATTTTTACAGTGACGGGCACAACATAAATTACATTAACCTTTTCCTCGGGAACCTGCACGACTGCTTCTAGTTCAGTTCATCATTGCTAAAGGCAAGCCCAGTGGAAGTTGAGTCCAATGAATGTTCACGTTCAGTGGGAAACCGTTTTATTGTACAAAGACAGCTTCTGTGTTGGAGTTTTGCGTGCCAGCGTAAGAAAAATTAGTTTACCTTGCGGATTCCCCCAAAAGCCCAAATCTGCCGAAAATGGTGTCCAATGTCAACGACATTATGTTTGCCCAGGTACATAAAGACAAGTACAAGACTTACCAGGGTAATAAAACATTCACCTGATTAGGATGAATAAATTCAAGCACAACCATGATATCTCTAATACAAAATACATCTGAATTTTTTTGGGGCAAACTAAAAAGGTAGCCATCAAGTTAATTTTCACTAGAAGGGGTCATTGCGGAAAAAAAACGGCAAAGCCTTCTCCCACTACAAGTAGGGTCGGCAACATGGATTTTGCTCAAATTTATGTTGAAAGATTCGACTATTTTTTACGCTGGCTGTCGTACGAAAAGTAAAGATTGTGGTCAGACAAGACATCTCTTAATCCAGACATGCACAATATATTTATACATTTTAGGCATGGAACACCTCCCACGCATTCCAAAAAATGAATAAATAGATAGAATAACAGGTCTTTAGCAACAACACAGTCACCAAAATTACAGATACACCAAAAGAGAGATCCCCCATCCAAACACTTGGACGTAGGATTTTATGTAGTAACCAACCACCTTGCAGCAAACAGAACAAAATATATGAAAGTGTCCGACTTTGAGCCACCGACTAAAACACGGTACAAAATAAAGCCCATGTAAAAAATCTGGATTGATAAGGCTACTTTCAACATAATTGTGTTAGAAAGGAGCCTAAGCGTGCATGAGCATATGGCTATTATGATCTATGTAATGTATTTGGTACATGGATAAGCTGTAAACAACACCTAAGTCATTTCTGTTCACGAGTTCACAAATGTTTACATGGATAAGCTGTAAACGACCCCTGTATTTCACAAATGTTGGCGATTGTAGGCACATCCAAGCTCATGCCAGAGTAGAAAAAGACATCTTTTCTAACTTTAATATGTTTATTATCTAGTTTGCAATTGGTCATTTGGGCTCTCCCTGTATGAAGAGTACCAAGGTTCTATTCTTTAATATATTATAGAAACTTGTTTTAAGATGCTACGAGGGAACGACCTACAATGGCCTCTAGTGATTTCTCAATGATGCTCCCCTTCAGTCTTCATCATGTGCAGTCCATGGAACAAAATACCATGATGCAGTATCGCAAAGGTTGTGGTTTCAATATTATCATGTATACTGAATTCCAGGATATCGGTTGATATCTTGCAAGATATCGGGCATACCGAAGTTGAATCTGGTCGAAATTAGTGGAATTCAGAGTAAATTTTCCCTCGACTGGATCATCTTTAGTACTGATTTCGATGTCATATCATCTAAAAGTCGATTTCTTTGTGATTCTGTTAGTATAGCTACTCCTACTATTAACATAAGTGAAATCTCCTTTTGGAGATGGAGACGATACAATTCTAAACTGATTAAGGGTGAAATATCCTTTGGAGATGGAGATGATACAATTCTAAACTGATTAAGGAATGTTGGCATACATATTTTTACGTGTTACTATATTAATATTTAATAGTTGATGCTTAGTAAGTATTGGTAATCTAGTAGGATGGATCTAGTATTGATTATTTTTAGTTCAGATAGAAAGTTTAGTTTCTAATCTATTTTGATTCATCTACTTTCGTTTAAATGTATGATGTTCTTTATTATATTTATGTTATTATGCCCATTTCTTGCTCGTTTGATTTCTGGTATAGCTGAGCCTTTTGTATACACACAGTATGCAATATATTTTTTGGGGTCTCTGCAATATAATATAATGCTAATATTCTAAATACACCTCCTTTATGTCCATATATTGTTATTGTTCAAATTTAATCATCTCTTTTCTGATATTTCTCAGCAGTCAGCATTGAACAAGGTATTATGTAGTATATGGTAAGTGTGTTGTGTGAGATAAACGTGTATTATGTACTAAATACGTACCCCTTTTGCATATAATATGCATTTGTATGCTATTTATTGTTTTAAGAACTAGGATGATTCTTACTTTACGAGAAAGTCGCTTCTTTGAGCCATTTCTGAGATTTCCATGATATTTGTGATATATCTTGACATATATCTGATGTACCCTTTCTAGACTGAGTGATACGTTATCAATATCTCGAACCATGGTGCAGTAACACGAGGTGCCCCCATCATGACACCTTGCTCAAGCATCGCTCTCCCGTCCATCCTAGAAAATGCACTATTAGTTGGCAGACAAGTTGCAGCACTCCCTTTCCTGGCATGGCTCCATCGCAACTTTGAAAAACATTTCTCCCTTCATGTACTTCCTTTCCACTAGTCGTCAAGGAGTTTGTGCACCGTGGGGATTAACAGCACTCCTTCCACCTATTCATTTACATGCAAGACCAGCCTTTGCGCCATCCTAATGTGCACAGACAGACTCCACATCAGCTTCTTCCCATGCCAACCCTCCTACCTGGACTGGTCCTCATTTTTTGTAGCATTGATCTTCATCAGAGGTTCTAAACATTGATCCCTCAACTAGTCACCATCACCTATCCCTCCTCAAGTGGTTCAATGAGAATGGATCTTCAGACTCCAATCCACTCTCTCTGTCTCTCTCCATCAGACACATCCAACTCTATTGCAAGTCCTAATGCAGTTTTCAAACTCAGAAGAGACACTCCGTCTATTAACTATAACACTTGCAAGAGAAACGATAGATTTCTATAAAGGTGTTCACACACGCGTCAAAACTCATGTCTCCTGTGTACTCCGCATTGTTCATTCATTGAGAACTTTTGAGACTTAAGCTTCAGATATAAGTCCTGAACTTGGTATGTTCAGCTTCATTAGGCAAACCCTAAACTTGTGTGTAGTCATTGCTGTCAATCAAGGTTACCTCTAAAAACTTTTTCAACAACCCGGTACAGGTTTACTCCTAGAAAAGCTTCTCATCAATGTTCAATATAGGATCTCTGGAACAAATGCAATTTTTGCATTCTCCATTTTTCACCAAAATCCAAGACCATCTACTACTTTCTGGTTTGAAGTCTCACATTCAGGGGCAAGTATGGTTCTCTTTTAGTGGCAGCAGCAGCATGTATTGGACCTTCTTCGTGAAAATTAGATGGATGCTAACCAACTTCTGATTCTTTCAACCTGTGAATGACATTTGGGGATTCTGAAATTCCCAACTTCGGGAATGTTAATAAGCAATACAAGTAATGGTAGTAAAGTTAGGTTTCTCGAGTCTCTCTACAATTGCCCGTCCAAACATTGCTGCGGTAGTCCTCATCTAATTAACATAGCAATGCACCGAGGTATATTGGATGGTGCATGCCAGATCCTGAGACATTAAAAATTTTCCTGCAGCAAAGGCAATTCCAAAAAAATAAGGATAACTTGGTGTAATGAGCGAGTCCAATGCGAACTCCAACAGCGGAATCCGCTTATCAACCTTCCCACAAGACTAGTAGGACTAAGCAGTCCCAGCCAACTAGAGCCACTTTTTCTTGGATTTTTTTCTTTTTCCTTTTCTGCCTCTTTTAAAATCAAATTTAATTTAAGATGCTTAATATTTGATTGAAATTCAATTATTTATTTTATTTTATTATAATAGCATAGAAATAATCCACTTAAATGGTCTGGTGGTAGTGTAGTGTGCCAACCACCCAAAAGACCAAGGTTCAAAGCCCCCCTTGTAGGGGTTGCATTAGGTAGTTGACATCCAGCGTAAAAAAGAGTGAAATCTTTCAACATGGATTTGAGCAAGAATCCATGTAGATGATCCTACTTATAGTGGGAGAAGGCTTCACCACCAACCACATGGGTGTGCCCTAAATCACCCCACACTGCGCTGCAACATCCTCAGTTAACCCAAAAGGAATGCATGATTTCGCCCCATTGTTCCGCATGCCCAAAACATTATAAAAGATCTTAAACAGTTTTGAGTAGGGATGCAAGTGATCGGGTACATTTACAGATATAAGAGTTGCCATATCCTTACATGTTTTTAAATACAAATAAGAATGCCGATACGAATATTGACGAGTGTGAAAACTATGTTACTACTTATCACATCCTAAAAAACAGATATAGATATAAATGAATATGTATTGCATGCACATAATAATAATAGAAATACTCTGTAGATTAGTAGCTTAAATATACATGTATTAGATGAATTATACATGATAAAAATATATTAAACGTATTTATTTCGTAACAATTATCTCAAGTATGGTGAAATAAAGGTGCTAATTCATGTTACATATAGTTAAGAAATCTACACCTATATTTATATATGAAAAAAGATTTCCGAATACATAAACATATATTTACGGATATCAAAACCATATACATATATGTATCCATTTTAAAATAGATACAAATACGAATATCAAAATCTGTAAAAAAAGCGGATACAATAGTATTGGATATGGATATGTCCATATCCATTTGTATTCCTAGTGTAGAAAGCCAACTAGCCTCATGGACCCCATCCTCCATGAAGAATAGAGTATCCGACATACTATAAAATAGAAGTGGCGCACTTACTAGAGGGGTAGCCCTTGCAAAAGCCATCTTGAATTGCCAAGATACTAGAGATGGCAAGGGCATTCACCAGTCACCACAATGACAAACAGTATCAAAGCACGGGAACAACACTGCCTGAGACCCCGTTATAGTCGGAAAAAAAACCTCCTAAGACCACATATTGATAAGTATTGGGAATGAAGTAGTGATACATCTCTTCATTCAAGCAACTAATGTATCAAGAGAGCTCCTCTAATGGAACGAGCTCCATTGGAAATTCCAATGCACATATCAATAAGCCTTCAAGAACTCCACCTTCCATATAGGCCTAGCCAGCTTTTCTGTTTTCAATCTGTAATAATCTCTGAGGTCATAGACCTGAAGTTCATCTATGATGAGATGATAATCGAATCCAAGACCCCTTTGATCATGTCGCCAATAGCTTAGCAACAATCAAAGAGATCATATGCAACAATGTAATAGGTCTAAATCCATCAACACCTACAACATCATTCTTCAGTACACGGAAAATCAGTTCTCGATTGAGGCGCTCAAAGAGAGAGTTTCCCTTGTAAAACTCCCTTAACAATTCCAACACGGTCTTTTTCCCTCCTCAGAGAACTCCCTAGTAAGATCCTTCACCAGTTGTGCACCAATCTTGCAAGCCTCCCTCCCAACCACCTTCAAACAAAATCCTATCCTTGCCTACCAAACCTCTTAATGTGTTCAACCATGGCCTTGTCCACCTCTGCTCAATGCCCTGGACCATGGAATTACCTACCCTCACCTCACCAAACTGATCACTCCATCCACTAGCCATAATATGGAAAACAAGTTGTGTTTGCATCAACCTCCTTGATTCAGGTGACCATCCACCAATGCCTCTAGTCAATACATGCTTATTTTCTTCCTCTACAATAGTGTGTTATCCTTACCTTTTTTCAATCTCCTCCAAGCAAAAGGAACTAGAGTCCTCACCTCACCAATATGATTACTCCATCCACTAGCCATAATATGGAAAAAAAGTTGTGTTTGCATCAACCTCCTTGATTCAGGTGACCATCGACCAATGCCTCTAGTCAATACATGCTTATTTTCTTCCACTACAAACAATAGTGTGTTATCCTTACCTTTTTTCAATCTCCAAGAAAAAAGAACTAGAGTCCCCAGTTTAGTCACGTATGCACATATGGCCGCCTCATTTTGGGCATCATGGCACTGCTAGTGACATCTATATCAAACATGCCCACAGAGTACCTTTAAATCACCTCAGACCTAAATAAGCTTGGAAGATATATGCATCGTGGTCGAGTCCTTCGTAAGCCCATCTCCACGATTCTGTCAATTATTCCATGAATCGTGACTTCAATAACCACGATCCCTCGAACTTGAAATAAGATTCATGGCACAAATCCTCGACTCTCAAACAACATTTATAACCTCCAATTGTGATTACCAAAGGAAAATCCAAAAATTGTTGGAACCAAGATCCATTCCACCAGTAGCCCTGAGTTTGTTCAATGTGAGAAGTGTGCAGCTGAAATCATCCCACCGAGCTAATGCAACCGAAGAAACTAGTGCCCCTGATGACAGGGCCCATGGCTAGAGATGCGATGTTTGATCAGGAATTCCTTCCAGCTGATTGGGCCTACATTACCATTATTGATAACCATTTTCACAAGCACCCAAAATCCCTGATGGACGTCTGAAAATCTGTTGAAGGGATGGAGGCATGAAAGGTACAAATGAAGTTAAATTACCGTGCCTTGCTCCAGCCATCTGAGCGATGATGAAGAGGGCCTCCAGCTTTTGCACCATAGCATGCCTTGAGTTGTTTCTGATCACAATTGCATCATGGTCTTATAGAATGTGGCTTCTTTTTAGTTTTCCACTGCAACTTAGAGTTTGAGAACCAATCCTCAAAGCATGCTCAACATTGCATTATGTAGAAGCAACATACAACACTACCTCAGGGTAGTGGCATGTTGGGACCGATGGTCAATGATGTATACAAAAAACCACAGCGAAGTTCGAGAACAAGGAAAACATTGAAATGTTCATGAACCTTGAAAACAATCAATCCCTAGATCAACTTGCTATTATACCATGTCGAAATATGAAATATGGACAGCAATTAGGAACAAGAAGAAAATGAAGATCACGGCCATGGAAGCATCCCCACTCCACGGGAGTATGGATCCTCTATGTCAGATTTTTGTATTAAACTTCTCAAGAAGCAAGCCCCGCCATTAAGAAAAGTGAGACTAAGCATGCCGAGTAGTAATTGGATCTACAATGATGGGCTCAAAAACTAAAAAATCATAGAAAAAATACAACCAACATTTAAACTGAAGAAAAATGAATCAGCTAATAGATTCTGTATGATAAAACTACAGAGACCGCATAGCTAATAAATGGCTTCTGAAAATAACATGCAAGTATGTGGTGGCCTGCCACATACCCATATCATAAATGAAAAAAACCCAACAAATGCAAAAATTGGCCTTTACCATGCCTTGGTGCATGAATAGGTTGAGGAACATCAATGAATAAGCTAATGAAAATAAAAATAGCATGTGAAAGAGTAGAAAACAACCTTCAAAGTTTTATCCCAGCTTCCAGTGCATAATGCACTCCCGTCAGCCGACAAACCCAAACAGCTTATCCGATCATCATGTGAATGTTGTAGATTTCCCAAATTCAGAACCACCTTGATGTTAAATAACCTCAGTCAAAAGACAAATTATAAATCCAACATCTGATAAATCTAAAAACATAAAAAGGTTTCTTTGTTGGACTGAAAGTACAAGTTGATCATACCCGTGCCAAAAGAGTATCATACACATTGCAGTCTCCATTTGAATATCCGGCAAACAACAATCTGCCCGATATGGAGAAAGCAATCGAAGTGACAATAGGGGCACTACCATTATCAGCATGCTGCAGGCCGTAAACTTGAAGCTGGTGACCAGTTCGCATGTCAAACAACCGGCATGTACTGTCATCAGAACCGGTTCCAAACCTCTGGCCATCAGGAAAGAATTTGACAGTATTCACATCACCCTCATGACCATGATATGTCCGAACAGCACGACTGGCAATTCGAGTATCCCACAGTCTAGCAGTTTTGTCACAAGAACCCGAAACAAACATCTTTGGGCTCGAATTATTGATGGAGATGCTGAAAAGGTGGGAATAATAGGCTTCAGATTAATATGTAAACTGATCGCAACACTAAAAAGAGGGGCAACAAGGTTTCGGTAAAACATGCAAAGAACATAAACTAGCATTTATACTTCCAGAGAAACTTCTTATGCATCAGAAAAACTTGTTTAACCATGAGAATTCAGGCCACATATATCCTTGATGAGAATCATTGGTAAATCTTCAGATCAAAATAAAAACTTTTTCTTCAGATCAAACCATGCAGATTTCAAACCATATTATGCAATCTTATATCAAAAACTATCATTCTTTAATTTTTCATGTGTTTACTTGCTAATAAGATAATCTTATATTCAAGATAGTCAAGAGGATGTTTCATAAACTACTGAGACAAATGAGTTGCCAACGAAGGCAAGCTCAAAATAAACTATTTTTTCAATGTAATCTTTACTAAGCAAAAAGAGTAAACTCTAAATGGGGTCACCATTATTATATATAAGGGCATAAAGGAGAGAAGTAGGAGACAAACAGACATGCTAATTACATTTTATTGATAAAAACATACTATGGAAAAAGAGATTCTAAGCCGACATAAAAAATGTATTTTGTTGCCCAAATGCATCTAAAAATGCCTTCATGAAAAAAATGAATTCAAAGGAATTTTGACAAGATTGATAAGGTTTCGCAATAAATTCCACGTAAGAGAGATTCTTTGAATCATGTTATAAGGAATGAGAAACTTGTTTTATTATGAGACCCTATGATCCTCTTATACAAAAGAGAGGGTGATGCAATATTCCCAAATTGACATGTGAAATCGAATTAAAGGACAGTGCTGATTTGGGAATTCTTCAAATTAGAGATTCTCATCCTTAATTAGTTATTTTAAATTAGTTATGTATTTTATTTAAATAAATTGATTGTAATCTCAACGTTTTGGGTAGATAATTTAGTTAAGAGTCAATTAGAATCGATTAGAGTCAATTAGGATCAATTCTGATTCTATTTTGAATTTGATTCACTTTCTATTTTTGTAATCTCACTCCTATAAAAAGAGGATGGTAGGCATTTGTTGGAGAACATTTCGGATTATATGAAAATTGAGTTTATCCCCGTCTCTATCTATCTCTCAACACGATCTTTGCAATTCATCTTCAAAACCCCGCGCAACTGGTGCCTTCTCCTCTTTCTTCCTCTCCTCTCTAAATTTCTTTCACCAAACAATTTTTCACCCTTTGATTTTTTCATCGGCATCATTTGGTATCAGAGCATGGCAACTGAATCGTTCCTACGACTCAACGATCCGATTGAGTATTGGTGCTTGAAGTTCGATTTGAGTCGCCTCTCCCATGGCTCGCATGCGCATTCGCATCAACAAAAGTTCAAGCATCACCTCTTATCAAGTTTCAAAGTTTAAGCATGGTTGGACATGTTAATCGGGGAAAAATCACTCGCCAACGACAAAAATCAGACTGTCGTTTCTTCGATACAACGTGATTTTGATATGAAAAATAAAGGCATTTACTGTTTGGAAGAAGATTTTTATAATACAACTTCGATACAAGAAGAAAAGGAGGACAAAAGGCCCATCTTCGACGATGACTCCATGGATGGCAAAGTTGAAAATCGTGATATGTTCGTGGGTGAACTTGTTGTCCAAGAAGATGTAGAACCAATATACAACGAAAGCATCACAAGGGAGCTTGTTGATCTCCCTGTTGTGGTCCTTTCCGTTGCAAGAAAGGCCCTAAATGTCGATCTCTGTCACCATTTCAAAATCGATCAAAACAGAATTTCGGTGGAATTTCGACCGGAATTTCGGTCATTTTTTGTACCAGGACCCCCATATTTCGGTCATTTCGGTCGAATTTCGATTTCGTCTGGATATCTATATTCAACGGAAATTCAACCAAATTTCACTGTAATTTGAAGCCATTTGCAACCCAGGAGGCACGTGCTTCACCGCTGCCACTGCCGACTGCGCTAAACTCGACCACAACACCGCCACTGAACAATCGATCCTCACCCGCATGTCAGCCTTGCACCCCCTCCCTGAAAGCACCCTCGGTTCAACACTATGAGCCAAGCCGCCTTCCCTGAAGTGATGGTCGAGTTTGCGCCAACCTAAAACCCTTGAAGCCACCGAGCGTGCATCAAGATCGGTCGTCATCAACATCAAATGAACTATTTACACGGTCACCGACGCATCCACGGATATCACAAACCACCGCTGGCCGCATGTGCATCACCTCCACTGCCTACGATGCCGCCTTCGAGGTAATCATCACTGTTGTCGACGACGTGGAACCCTCCCACACCACTGAACGCCTCCTACAATATAACAAACGTCACGAAGCACGCATCCAACCAAGCTGGCCGCCACCGCTCCACGTGCTGATTGTTGCTCCCACCTCAGCGTTGTCGTCGACGTTATTTGAAAAGGGAGAGGAACCCTAACAAGGGTTGGAGATTCCTCTTCAATCGAATCCCCAAAAACAAGGGGTAAGATATTTTGTAAAAGTTACAAGCAACCCCTGCTTCACAAGAGTTTTTATCTAAATAGCTTATTAGAGGGTAAGTTATGTTATGGAATTATTTTAGTTGAAGGGGTAGAACTTTTGTAGCCATGCCCCTCAGTGGAAAGAAATTGCAAATGTAACATTGAAAGAAGTCAAATTTGGCAGATCTGATCCAATCAATTCAGATGGGATGCTCTAACGATGGACCGAAGATCAAGTAATTCGTCAGGAGATGAATTTTTTTCAAGTGGGGGAGAATTGATGCAATATTTCCCAAATTGGCATGTCAAATCAAATTAAAGCGGAGGGTTGATTTGAGGATTTTTCAAATTAAGGGTTGATTTGAGAATTTTTTATTTAAGGATTCTCATCCTTAAATAAATTAAGATTGAACTCAGCCATAGCCGATCCCAAGCCCGGGTAAATGAGGAGGGTTGCGTTAGGTAGCCGACAGCCAGTGTAAAACAATCGGAGACAACTTCCTAAATAATATTTTCTTCAAAAAATATTATTTAGGAAGTTGCCTCATTACAACCGGATCTTTTAAACATGGATTTAAGCAAACATACAGATTTCGTTGGGACGTTCCCTACTTGCAACGCGTTTCATTGCCTGAATGCAATGAAAAATTGGTAAGGGCCGCTACATCGCAGACTGGATGTAGCTCAAAATGTGCAAGGGTTCTCGCATGAGGAACACATGCGGATAATTAAGCAAGTTCCAATGCATCACCGCCCGGATGTAGTCCAAAATTTGCAAGGGTTCTCGCATAATGGACGTATGTGAGTAAAGAAGTTAGTCCAAAAGAGATTGCAACGAAAGTTGCAGATTGGTAGTTGGAATATTGACACTTTAACTAGAAAGTTGATGGAGATTGTGGATACGATGGAAAGAAGGAAGATTAATATATTATGTCTTCAAGAGACTAAATGGGTTGGAGAGAAAGCAAGGGAGATCGAGAAGACTGGCTTTAAACTTTGGTATTCAGGTAAAGATAAGGGTAGAAACGAAGTTGGGTTGGTTGTTCATAAGGATTTGAAGGATTCTGTGATTGAGGTGCAATGATTCGGGGATCAGATTATTCTGCTAAAATGGGTGCTTGAAGAAGGAATTCTGAATATCATCTCAGTTTATGCACCGCAAATTGGTTTAGATGAAAGGATTAAACAAGCTTTTTGGGAGGATCTGGAAAAGATTTTGCAAGGAATCCCACAAAGAGAGATGGTTTGCATAGGTGGAGATCTCAATGGACAAGTGGGAAAAGATGCTTCGGGGTATGTTAGTGTTCATGGAGGACATGGTTTTGGGGATAGAAATGAAGAGGGAAAAGTCATTCTGGATTTTGTAATAGTGTATGATCTTTTCATTGCAAACACTCTCTTCAAGAAGAGGGAGGAGCATTTAATTACTTATAAGAGTGGGCTAACTGGAACACACATAGATTACTTTGCGTTGAGGAGAAGAGATCGGTTGGTGTTGTAAAGACTGCAAAGTAATCCCAGGATAGAGTTCGACAATCAAACATTGCTTGTTAATCTTGGATGTACAATTAAAATGTTTGGTAAAGAAAATGAGAGTTCCTAGGATCACTAGAACTAGATGGTGGAATCTTCCACTGAAGAAATCGAGCTTCAGGGAGAAGGTTTTAGAAGATTTATCTTCAGATTGTAGCGGAAGTGCAGACGAGATGTGAGAGGCAGTAGCATCTTGTATCCGAAAGATAACCAAAGAGATGTTAGGCGAGTTAAAGGGCGGAGCTTCAGGTCAAAAGGAGGCTTGGTGGTGGAATGTAGTGGTGCAAGAAAAGCTAAAAATTAAAAGAGCATGTTTTAAAGCTATGTCTAAGGATAGAACGGAGGAAACTGTCACAAACTAGCGAAGAAGGAAGCAAAGAAGGCTGCAAGCGAAGGTAAGTCAAAAGCTTATGAAGTTTTGTATAAAAATCTTGACTTTAAGGAGGGGTAAAAGGATATATTCAGGTTGGTCAAAGCAAGAGAAAGAAAGACCAAAGACCTTTCTCAAGTGAGATGCATTAAAGACGAGGATGTTCACGTGCTTGTTACTCAGAAGGATATGGAGACTAGATGGGAGCAGTTCTTCCATAAACTTTTCATTGGGGAAGAAATAGAGAGATCATTTTGGATGATCTAGCTAGTAGTGAAAGTTACTTGAATCGTGCAAGCTATAGACGGATACAAAGAAAGGAAGTCGAGGAAGCTTTGAAGGTTATGAGATCTAGGAAAGGTGTAGGATCGGATGACATCCCTGTAGAAGTATGTAGGATTTTAGGTGAGCGTGGTTTGACTTGCCTTACAGATCTATTCAATGTTATTTGGAGAAGCAAGAAAATGCCTGAAGTTTGGAGGAATATTGTGGTGCCTCTTTATAAGAATAAAGGAGACATTCAAAATTATTCAAATTATAGAGGTATCAAGCTAATGAGCAACACTATGAAAATTTGGGAACGTGTGATCGAAAGAAGGTTGAGGCAAGTTTCCAACGTAAAAGAAAATCAATTCGGATTCATGTCGGGTCGCTCAACTATTGAAGCCATCCATTTAGTGAGGAGAACAATGGAGATTTATAGAGCTAAAAGGAAGAACCTCCATATAATCTTTATTGATTTGGAGAAGGTTTATGATTATGTCCCACGAGAGATATTCGAGAGTTTTAGAGAAGAGACAAGTACCTGTCCTATACATTAACCTCATAAAGGACATGTATGATAGGGCTTTATCTTGTGTAAGGACCCTGTCTGGGAAGACTGGCTATTTTGACGTCAACATTGGTTTACATCAAGGTTCAATTTTGAGTCCATTTCTTTTTACTTTGATTATGGACGAGTTGACAAGTCACATTCAGGATGAGTTACCTTGGTGCATGTTATTTGTCGATGATATTGTGTTGACTGACGAGACTAAAGATGGAGTAAATGAGAAGTTTGAGATCAGGAGACATGAGTTGGAGACTAAAGGATTTCGTATAAGTAGGGCTAAGACAGAATATATGAAGTACACCATTGATGGAAGCAATGACGAAGGAATCGATGTGAAGATTGGTGACGATAACATTCAGAAGAGAGATTCTTTCATATATCTGGGATCTATTTTGCAACATGATAGGGAAATTGATGGAGATGTTACTAATAGAATAAATGCAAGATGGCTAAAGTGGACAAGAGCCTCTGTTGTTCTCTGTGATAAGAAAATTCCTTTAAAAATTAAATGAAAGTTTTACAAAGCAATCGTGAGACCTGTTATGCTCTATGGATCTGAATGTTGGCATGTGAACCATAGACATGTGTACAGAATGACTATAGCAGAAATGAAAATGCTAAGGTGGATGTGTGGACACACACACACGTAAAGATCGGATTCAGAATGATGCAAGCAGAAAGAAAGTTGGTGTGGCTCCGATCGAGGATAAGATGCAAGAAAACCTCTTAAGATGGTTTGGTCATTTACAAAGAAGATCGGTTGATGCACCAGTTAGAAGATGCGAGTGTTGGGATGTTGAGCCGGCTAAGAGAGGGCGAAGACGACCCAAGAAGTGTTGGAAAGAGACTATACAAAGAGATCTTAGTTTTTTAGATATAAGCCCGGAATTGACCCAAGATAGATCTGAATGGAGGCGAAGAATCCATGTAGCCGACCCTACTTAATTGTGGGAAAAGGCTTTGTTGTTGTTGTGAAATTAAGACTGTAATCTTGATATTTTTGGTAGATACAATTAGTTAAGAGTCAATTAGAATAGGTTAGAGTCAATTAAGATCAATTAAGATTTTATTCTGAATTTGATTTACTTTTTATTTTTGTAATCCCACCCCTCCTATATAAAGGGGATGATAGGCATTTGTTGGAGTACAGTTCAGATTATATAAAAATTGATTTTATCTTCGTCTGTCTCTCTATCTCTCTCTCAGCGCGATCTCTGTGATTCATCTCCAAAATCCCGTGCAACCGACACGTCCTCCTCTTTATTCCTCTCCTCTCTAAATTTCTCACTAAACAATTTTTCCACCCTTAGATTTTTTCTGTATGTATTGGAGGGGTTCCTGGAGTTGAAGGGAAAATTACATAAATAGTTCAGAAAACAAAGAATAGAAAATACAAATACTACATGGGTAATGCATTATTCTCTCTAACATTTTCCTTCAAGTTAACGTATATAGCACATGCATTACTTATGTCCAACCAGGGAAGAGAGAAAAGAATGTCTCTTTTTGGGAAACGATTTTATGAAGGTGTTCATAAAGTGAACCTCTGAAGTAGTAATTTTCCCTAGTCACATTGTATCTCAAAAAAGGACAATCCATAATAATCTTGAGAAGAACATGGAATATCAGCTTATAGGTGATGTACGTAGTAGATTTTTGTCAAGTTCCCCCATAAAAGACACGACCAAATAAGCTGACATGTGGCTCAAGTCATAGCCCCAAATTCATACTACGCACTAGATCCAGTGGCGACATTCTGCTTCTTGATCCATCATGTGATGAAATTGTCTCCCAACAAAAGTACATACCAAGTAGTAGATCGCATTTCATCTAGAGAACTAGTACAATTTACATCAGGAAAAGAACAAACATCTACATGACCACAATAGGCACAAAGAGCCTTTCCCTAGCAAGTTCGTAAATTAATATAGGATAAAGTAGCACATCTATTATCGATGACTTTCCATATACTCACATTTCCTACTGATAACATAGGAGATATCAGTATAAGTGATTGTATGGTAAAGGAGCTTGCCACCAAACTCATTTATTTTGAGTCCCAAAAATTAATCGTCATTGTGGAAGAAGAATAGGGAATGAATGAGATGTCTTATTCAATGGGCCTAGAGTTTCTTATATAATGTGAAACCCTAAAGATGTGAAACGAGAAAATTAGATAAACACCTAAAAGGGATTACAAGACTCAATAAAGAGAAATGACACATTAACTCTAAGACTTCTCCTCAAGTTGGAGCATATCTATCGATCATTCCCAACTTAAAAATCATCAACGAGAGATATTTCTTCAGTAGCGTCTTCGTGAATATATCTGCAAGCTGAGATCTATAGAGATATGAGTAGTAACCCCCCCTCCCCCGTATTGCATCTCGAA
Organism: Ottelia alismoides; assembly: GCA_037367405.1. NCBI lineage: Eukaryota > Viridiplantae > Streptophyta > Magnoliopsida > Alismatales > Hydrocharitaceae > Ottelia > Ottelia alismoides. The sequence continues at coordinate 1,173,107 of JAZKJV010010688.1, forward strand.
TGAAGTAATAATCAACTTCAATGTGCTTATTCTGCTCATGAAAAACTGGATTGGAGACGATATAAGTAGCAGACTTGTTGTTACAATATAAAGGGACAAGAGTAGCAGTATGAAGTTCAAGTTTCTATAGAAAAGAGACAAGCTAGGTAATCTCACAAGTGGCTTCAACCATCATACGTATTTAGCCTCTGCACTCAATCTAGAAACCATCATTTGCTTTTTGTTATACCATGTAACAAGGTTGCCACCAACAAACATAGCATAGCCTATAGTAGATCGTTGGTCCTCAAGTGAATCGGCATAAGCGGTGACAACAGTATGACCATTAACCTTATAGAAGAGGCCTCGCCCTCGAGATTCCTTCAAATATCGAAGGATCAAAATAACATCCTGCCAATGGCTTTAGAGGGGTCTCTCAATGTGTTGGCTCGTTCTTCTCGAAGCATGCGATATATATAACCTAGTAACAGTAAGGTAAAGCAGTTTGCACTAAGCTTCTATATCGTGTAGTGTTCTCAAACTCAAGATCAATGGATATAGAATGTTTTCACGATTCTGCAAGGACGCCAGACAGTTTGCATCCATGTGGTCCAACCTCTATAAGAATATCTAAGAAAAATTTCTGTTGTGATAGGTGTAATCCCTCTGTAGTGTGCATCACCTCAATGCCAAGAAAGTAGCGGAGTTAACCAAGGTCCTTTGTGATAAACACCTTTTGAAGAATGACATTGATCTATGAAATGTCAGCTTTTCTCATCGTCGGTAATTACCATATTATCAACATAGATGATCAATATAACAGCGCAAGTGGACTGTCGTCTGACAAAATAGAATAATCAGGTGTCGTCCTGGGAAGCCAAGAGAGATGATCTCAATAGTAAGCATGTCAAACCAAGCATATGGACTCTACTTTAGGCCATAAATGGCCTTACAGAGTCGGCATGCATGCTCCCCCTTGATGGAGTAACCCAGTAGCTACGTCATATAAACCTCCACGTTGAGGTCTCCATAGAGAAAAGCATTCATCACATTTAGCTGAAAGATAGGCCAGTTTTTATTAGAAGCAACATAGAGAATATTATGGACAGATCCCATCATGATCACTGGAGAAAAAGTCTCAAAATACTCCATGTTGTCATGAAGACCGATATGCAAGCAACGTGCTTGCTACTAAGGGGGCATGGCAGAAGATCCCACGTACCCATGGATGTGAGTGTGCTTATCTCCTCATCTATGGCCTTTTCCAACCATAGTCCTGCAATGCATTGTGATAATCTCGAGGAATAGAAAGAGCCATCAAAGCATCAATATATTACACGACACAATTAGATAGACTGTCAATGAAAGTAAAATGTGACATGGGATGTATAGTACATTGTCTTTTGATCTGTTGTAGAGCTATATGGAATTATGTTGGAGCATCCGGAACTGCAGTTGTAGGGATACTAGAAGAGGGCACATCCCCTGCAAATAAGGAACATGTAATGGTACAAAGTAAGAATGACTAGTGTGTTTCCTTTTGTAGACAATAAGCGGTGATGGAAGCTCTAAGGGAGCATCACTAACATACTGGGTAAAGTAGCTAATCCATTTAAAAAAGTGATAACAACAGAGATATAGTAACGATAACATGTAGGGTCATAGCACTTGTACCCTTTTTGGTACGAGAATAACTAAGGAAAACATATTTGATAACACGAAGAGACAATCTATCCACAATCTGGAAGTTATGGACAAAGGCAATGCAACTAAAAATCCTTAATTGAAGTGAAAAGGGTTCCTCGTCAAGATATAAGAGTAAGAAAGGAGGTACTCCCTTGAAGACCAAAGACGAAACCCTATTGATGAGATATATAGTAATGAGAATAGCATCCCACAAGTAGATTTTGGGAACCTTCATGTGAGTAAGTAGGTTACGGATAATATTAAAAGGTGGTGAAGTTTCCTTTCCACTACTCCATTCTATTGTGAGGTATATACACATGAGGTCTGGTGAAGTGTTCCATGAGAGGTAAAGAAAGACACCAAATCCTGTTGAGTGAACTCATTGTCAGTCAGTGTAGTATGGATACAAGTAGAGAAAGATGTTTTAATAAGTTGAAAGTATTTGACAATTTTGTTAATATATGATCATTCATTGAGTAAATAGACCCAAAAAGATCTGATATATATAGTCATCCACAAAGACAACAAAATAAATGATCGTCTATGGTACGTACCGAACAAGGACCACAAACATCACATGGAGAATGGACCAAGTAGAAGGATATGAAATGATGTGGCTCGATCCTAGGTGGAAATGAGGCTTGATGATGTCTTCCGAGTGGGCACTCTTCACACTTAAATGGTTTCGGTGAGGATAGTTCGGGAAACATCTAGAAAAAATCTCTACCAAAAGGATGGCCAAACCGCAAATACCATAGGATTGAGTCAGTTGAAATGGAGACTGCACCAGCAAGATCAGGGCAAACAAGGTTTGCAACTACTTTCCTCACTCTTGAAAGCATTCTAGAGAAAAAAAGACAAGTTTAGGCTGATGTTCTCGTCAGATGAATGGAGAAAATGTAAATGCTACAAGACCAAAAAGTGAGAACAAGTGACGTCCACAGTCTTCAGCGCTACTTTTTGGAATCACACCGCACTTGCAATCAAAATTTTTACACCTTTGGTTCGTCTATTGTGTGTGGTTGATGAGGATCGACGATCATCCATGGGCTTTGTTTACTGAGGGCTTGAAGAGGCAAAGAGAGATATAATTGCAGCTTCCAATACCGTAGAGTCATCTTATAATTTTTTTTGTGGACGTCAGTATCTCCAAGACCAAAGGTAGGCTTGACCATGGCCTCAAATTCAACGAAATTCGATCGAGTATCGATATCTTGTCGAAATCGAAATTCGACCGAAATGACCGAAATATGAGGGTCCTACAAAAAATGACGAAATAACCGAAATTTCGATCGAAATTCGACCGAAATTACACCAAAATTCCATTTCGGTCGGTCACCGAAATGGCGACCTAAACCCTAACTTTTTTTTAACTTGCTTATTTTTCCTTCTTTCCTTCAATTACTTCTTTTTTTAGCTATTATAAAATTAAAAATTGCTAAATTTATGCAGATTTATGAGAATATGCGTATAAAAGATAATTCATTTATTTAAAATAATAAAAATATCAAAATTAACTAATGTATGATTAAATCCGATTAGTCGACAGTAGTCAGTGACCCGACCGACTGAGTACTGACTACCAACTTCTGCAACCTTGATGCTATAGATCAAGCCTTAACTATAAGTATGAGATATTGAAAAACAATATAAACACAAAATCCGGTAAAATTAAGACAAACAAATTCGCACAATCAAAATTGGCAAAGCATGGAATAAATTAAAAAGGACAAAATCACAACGGGCTTGCTTAGTGCACCTTAAGACGTCACCAGTGTGCCCAGATGGAAAATCTCCTCCAAACACAGATATTCGTCGACCAGTAGTCACATCCCATAGACCACATGTCTGATCACCAGAGCTGGTAATTATGTGAGTTTCTTCATCTGGAACATACTGACAGGAGGATACGTAGCCTTTATGGCCAGTTAACACCATTGAAACAGGAATATTCCCATCTCTGTCTGCAGGAGAGTTCAAATTGAATATAGAACAGGCACTGTCAAGGCCACCGCAGGCAACAGATTGCCCATTTGTGGAGAAGGCGCATGTCATAACCCATGCACATGGCAATTTAATTGCATGTGTTTTCTGGCTTGTCAAAGCATTCCAAACAATCAGCCTTCCATCTTGTGAAGCACTGACTATTCTGTTCCTTTCTGGTGCCCAGTCCAATGAATATACCTGATAACGAATGAAAGGCAAGCAGCAAATCACTTAAAATGGAAAATCTGATAGTTGCTATATTTTCACTGGCATACACATAACATAAGTCTTAATGCAGCTTAAAAGTCATCTTTGGAAAGAGTAACAAAGTATTTAGCAACTCAAGAATTTAAAGAAAAGCTGTGTTGTGGACTTTCGGCTGTTAAAGTTGGAAATGGATTCTCAAACACAAACATCTTTAGTCGAGACAAAAACATGTTGCATGGAAAAAGTATCTGTCTGTTAGCGTCATAGTCATATTTTTCATAAGCATGAAAATATGCTTCCCACCCATTTATAGAACCTTCTTAATAGTTTTTATTATAAATGTGTCAAAAAAGGTATCAAAGAAAGTGTGGCACAGAAGATAAAAGGATGCAAAAAGTTGCAAACCAATGCCTCAGAGTCTCAGACCTCCAAAAAAATGTATAAATGGATGATACATTGGTTTCAATAACCTACAGTATTTTGGAAAGCAGTTTTCTTTAATCAAAGATTTCTTCTTACCAAAAGTATCAAATTGGTCATGATGCAAGCAGTTAAAATGGCTAAACGCCTCAGCATCAGCACTTGTTTCTATCAATTAATTAATTCCAATAAAGGATCCAATTTGCTAAGGTGGTTGTTATACAGAAAATAACCAATACCAAGCATTTTTCCATGTTATGCTGAGTCATCTGCATGGAATCATATCCTCCAAACAGATCCCAACCAACACTTCTCGCTCATATACCAACCAAAGGCAACCCCAAGTACCTCATAGGCAGAGAAACAAGTCTCCAATATTTCCTTGCACCAAATCACCATATCTGTCCAAATAGAAAAGAACAAAATTGGTCTTACTATTGTTTACCTTCAGGTCAGATGCCTCACCAAAAATATCCAATGCCCTAAGATGAATAGTAAAATTCAAAACACCCTCAAAAAACAAAATGGCATTACCAGTACACTGGAATACAAGCACTTCTCACATGTTCTTGCAAGCTCTCGATGCCCCATTAGCCAACCATCAACACTAATGACAGGAAGCATGGGTGGTAGAGGACAACCTCGTTGAACACCCATTCTCGGCTGAGTCCAGCTCCCTTCTAGTTTTCTGTTGAACAACACTGAAAAAGATGCTATAAACGCACCCCGTTTAATCTAAGAGATCCACAAGCTCGAGAAGTTGCGCTTCCACAAAGAGTTCCAGATATAGTTCCAGTCTAAGTTATCATACGCCTACTTCTAAAAAAAGTTATCATACGCCTTCTCAAAGTTTTCCTTCCAAAACGGACCCTCCACTCCCACCCTTTCCCAATGGTCTACAGTTTCCATGGCAATAACAAAGTTGTCCACCATAGATCTCCCAACACAAAAGCAAACTGCACCGGAGAGACCACGCTGTCCAACATGGTGCATGATCTATTTATCAACACCTTTGTAGCCAAAGATAGATAGCATTAGATAGAACAATAAGCTTATAGTCTTCTATCCTATCTTTTGCACTCTTCTTCGAAAGCAAGAAGAATAAGATATGTTGACTCTGTCATAGCCATACTTCTAACCAGGAATTTCTTCACCACTGCCATCACTAAACCTCCCAGCAAATCCAAGAACTCCTTATAAAATAAACCGCTGAAAACTTTGTAATGTACGTGTGAATGGGAGAACTTTCTACTTAACTTACCATTAACAAGAGACGACCTTTACGAGACCTACCATACACAAATAGAGATGAATTAGGAGAGGAGGTTGCAGCTTAACATCTCTTTCAATTCATCAAGAGAAGAGTGCAAGCTGCAAATATATTAAGTTGGGTCTTTTCCTCCGTTGAAAGAGTGATAGACGGCCACGAAGCCAAGCAGAGAGTGAGGATATTGAACTCGAAGCAAATCAGAGAAGCCAGACACGAGACTAAAGAAGAGCCAACGAGAAGTGAGGCACCTTCCACTTCTATAAAAAAGGAGTTCAAGAGACGAAAGCGGACAAGTCTGTGGTCAAGCCAATCACAGTCCAAGGATGGGGAACAATTTTTATAATCCAAATTTGTTTTTTAATTAGTTGAACCCTGGTTACAAACCACGAGAATTCATATTTTCCCTCAAATGTAGCATTGACATGAAGGAAAAGGTGCGGAGAAGCAAGGTTTTCTGGGGGAGTTTTTTTTTGGGGGGGGGGGGGGGGGAGGAGGGAGGGAATAGAGAAAAAGACTAGAGCCACAAGATATTGCACACACTTAAAGAATGTCTTATCCATCGGCAACTACTACTTCTGCATAATTGGATACTAATCATCCATAGGAAAATAATCTTCCAATGGGATAGGCAACCACCGCTTATAAAGATCCTAACACAATTGATGAGACTCAAAAGAAATCCAACAGAATTATCCTTGGTGAGTTGTTGTTTGGTCCTCATTTCAAACATGTATTAAGAATGTTTTGTATCTAAAGAAATTCAATAGTAAAGGATGAAAGATAAAGGAAATTGTATCAGCTTTCTGTTTGATCATTTTGTTCTATTCCCTCAAAATGTGAACAATGCATATCTGAATATTTCATATTTTGGAGTGATCTGCATCCTGGAACTGAAATTTTTGCATTTATCTAAATTATGTCCTCAAAGGAAATCTTTCAAAATTTTAATTAATGCCAGACATAATTTGGGCTTGTTATACATGAACCTATGAATCTGTGTGTGGAATAGTAGTTCTAAGGCCCATAACTTGCTATGAATAAGATATGGTTTTTATTAAGATACATAATATCTTATATTATGTTATACTAATAGTCAATAAATTGTTATCGTCGGATCTGGGTTCTCATAGCAGGAGTTCTATTTTGTTAGATAATATGGCATGCTTTCAAGAACCAAGTGTTACGATTGTATACCACTTATCTTAAATTGTAAGTCAAGCATAAGAGAATCTCATTTAAGAATTTCGTGAATCACTAAAGCTCTTTAACTATTTGTTAGTGGTCTGAAATTGGAACTGTACCTTTTGAGAGAGATTTAAATTTCAGAATCATTCAAGGTAGTATTGCACTTAAAAAAAATTGAATTTGATATGTAAGTAAGAGAAAATACTCTCGTGGAAGAATGCTACTTTGAATAAGTTGATTAACCATAAAAGGAACTGAATTAACTATATCTATAAGATTGTGTGGTTTATATGTTGTAAAAGCAGTAGGTAGATAGTAGTTAAAATGATACTGAAAAATATAATATGTAATGAAAATACGAGGGAAATGTTTTGTTTAATAAATAGTCTTAAGACTCCTTTAAGTATGGTCGATATATTAGTATAGGACCTTGAGGTAGTTCACTCAAAGTCTAGAACTACAGTACATATTAAGGTTTATCTAAAATAGTTAAAGTTAATATTCTAAATCTTCCATACTCAACTTCATTGTGATCATTCTGTAAAAAAAAATGGGGGGCGAAATCATATACATTCATATGATGATGAATCATTGATACCTGATAATTGTGCCAGTCATGGTGACTTTTGCACCTGATTGTGCGAGAGCGCGGTGACTCTCAACTGGGCGAAGAAAGGAAGCCCAGTTAGGGCAGCGGCCGCCAAGTGCGTGGGTCTAGGATCCCAGTCCCCTTTCGGTTTTTACGCGAGCTCGCAGTGTTTTTACGCCTCATTGGGATCCCGACTTTAGACCATCCGCTGACCCTTAGTTTTAGGATACCCAGGCGGGGGATCCTTGGTTTTCAGTTTTTCGTACGAGCTCGTTTGCCCGTACTAGTCGGGTCATTTTCTAGAGCGACTTTTCCGGGAAGTCTCTCTCACCCGTCTCAGTGGCGTAGTTTGGGAGTAGACCTATCCCTCTATTAGACCGCGCTTCCAATTAGAGGGCGAGACGGAAGAGACCTTTTGTTGGCTTCTTCACCGCTTGAGTTTTTCTTTCGCCAACAGACTTGGCGATTCTACATCCAGATCCTCCATATCTATATCTACATCATCTAGAGTTACATATGAGGTTGTTGCACTGAGGTTTGAAGGGATTGATTTTACATCCAAATCATACATATATATATCTACATCATCTAGAGTTACATCTGAGACAGTTGCACTTGAGGTTTGAAGGGATTACAATCAAAGTCGAGTAAATAGAAGTAACTAGAATCTGAATCGAAATCTCACTAAGCTAGTGGACATGTTGGGAACTTAGTTAGGATGCATTATACAACACCGCATGCCTACGGAGGCACCCCAACCCTAAGACTTTCCCCAAGTCTTAGAGTCATAGTGTGAGGTTTTACACGAACCAAGACCACAGACTATCCACTAGACTTAAGAATCTAAATAAATCAAGAAACTATTCCAATCTCAAACTTTTCCATCATCACTCACAACTATGATTTCTGAAGAAAATGATGATATATATATTTATACTCATATATTCATGAATATTACTTGAATCGTGCATGCTATAGACGAATACAAAGAAAAGAAGTAGAGGAGGCTTTGAAGGTTATGAGACCTGGGAAAGGTGTTGGACCGGATGACATCCCTGTAGAAGTATGGAAAGTTTTAAGGGAGCGTGGTTTGACTTGGCTTACGAATCTATTCAATGTTATTTGGCGAAGCAAGAAAATGCCTGAAGATTGGAGGAGGAGTATCGTGGTGCCTCTTTATAAGAACAAAGGAAACATTCAAAATTGTTCAAATTACAGAGGTATCAAGCTGATGAGTCACAATATGAAAATTTGGGAACGTGTGATCGAAAGAAGGTTGAGGCAAGTTTCCCAAGTAAAAGAAAATCAATTCGGATTCATGCCAGGTCGCTCAACTATTGAAGCCATCCATTTGCTGAGGAGAACAATGGAGATTTATAGAGCTAAAAGGAAGAATCTCCATATGATCTTTATTGATTTGGAGAAGGCTTATGATTCCGTCCTACGAGAGATACTGTGGAGAGTTTTGGAGAAGCGACAAGTACCTGTCCTATACATTAATCTCATAAAGGATATGTATGATAGGGCTTTATCTTGTGTAAGGATCCCGACGGGGAAGACTGACTATTTTGATATCAACATTGGTTTACATCAAGGTTCAGCTTTGAGTCCATTTCTTTTTACTTTGATTATGGACGAGTTGACAAGTCACATTCAGGATGAGTTACCTTGGTGTATGTTATTTGCTGATGATATTGTGTTGATTGACGAGACTATAGATGGAGTAAATGAGAAGCTTGAGGTTTGGAGACATACATTGGAGACTAAAGGTTTTCGTATAAGTAGGGCTAAGACGGAATATATGGAATGCACCTTTGATGGAAGCAATGGTGAAGGATTCGAGGTGAAGATTGGTGACGATAACATTCAGAAGAGAGATTCTTTTAAATATCTGGATCTATTTTGCAACATGATGGGGAAATTGATGAAAGATGTTACCAATAGAATAAATGCAAGGCTGGCTAAAGTGGGAGAAGAGCCTCCGTTGACTCTGTGATAAGAAAATTTCTTTAAAAATTAAAGAAAAGTTTTACAAAGCAGCCGTGAGACCTGCTATGCTTTATGGTTCTAAATGTTGGCATGTGAACCATAGACATGTGCAGAGAATGGCTATAGCAGAAATGAAAATGCTAAGATGGATGTGGGGACATACAGGAAAGATCGGATTCGGAATGATGCAATCAGAAAGAAAGTTGATGTAGCTCCGATCGAGGATAAGATGCGAGAAAACCGCTTAAGATGGTTTGGTCATTTGCAAAGAAGGTCAACTGATGCACCGCTTAGGAGATGCGAGTGTTGGATGTTGAGCCGGCTAACAGAGGGCGAGGACGGCCCAAGAAGTGTTGGAAAGAGATTATACGAAGGGATCTTAGTTTTTTGGATATAAGTACGAGATTGACCCAAGATAGATCTGAATGGAGGCGAAGAATCCATGTAGCCGACCCTACTTAATTGTGGGAAAAGGCTTTGTTGTTGTTGTATAGTCATGAATATTCAACTACAGTATAAATATGTTATATATGGGAAATGTTGGGTAAATGGGCAATCATGATAGATGCTTACAAACAACTTGAACACCTTTTTGCTTACGCAAGTAGATGTAAATTGTATTTGTTCCACCTTTCTACTTGTGACTTTTGAACACTTAAATGCCTGTTGATTTTATATATATATATATAAGCTTATGGGAAGTACCAGCGCCCGTTGATGCTTTTTCTTCCTTGCACGCATGGCAGGCAAGGAGCCTTTAGCTCAGTAGCGGGTTAATGACTCCAAGAGACAGGGTATATACTAGACGATATGGTTTATTTTGTCTCAGTTTTTGTTCGGTTGATAATGTAGTATGTTTCCTTCTCTTTTACTTAAAAATTTTAGGACTACTCTATGTACTGTCAGTCACTGTACATGTTGTAAAATTATATGGAAATTAATGAAATGAGATTTTGGTGTCATTTGTCTCTATTAAATTGTGGTTATGATTGTGGATATAAATGTCATGTGGAAAATTATCCGCGCGAAAAATTTCCCTATTTTTTTGTAAATTGTGCGATCCTGTGTGAATGAAATGCCGTGAAAGTAGCGTAAACGGGTACCCGGATCCTCGGGGGTTCACACATCGGTCGACATTCCAAGTGATGCACCTCATTAATGAACCACGTTGAATCCCAATTATAGAGAATTATCATTCAACGATCATGTACCACACTGCCTGGAACATGTAACCATCCCCAGTTGTGAACTAGAACCACCAGAAGTCCCCTCCCCATGATCAACATCAATCCCAAGTATAGCCTTCTTAACACCACACCCCTCTTCCACCTCCCCTTGATCAACATCAATCCCAAGTATATCCTTCTTAACACCACGCCACTCTTCCACCAAACTCGAAGCTTGAGGGTCATGGCATCATCTCGACGACCACCACCAGAGTCTAACACCAACACCTCCATTTCAACCACCTCCAACAGAGGTCCATCCTTTACCACCTCCTGCAAACACCCAATATCGACTAGCCACCTATTGTATGTTCTTTATTTAACGACCCTTTTGACTTAATGCCAAATTCTGACATTTTGAAACATTAGGTTAATACAAGGGTTATTCCCTAAACGCCCTACGAATTGATCCCAAAAATATTGATCCCTTGATTTCCTCAACTTACACAAGTACTTCCATAAACATTTTGTCCTATCTTATCAAGGGCATAATATTTTTATTATATTTTAATCTATATTCAATATAAAAGTTGAATTAATCCGCACACTATCCCTATTTTATTCGATCTCACTTTCCAAGCATCCAATACCTACATGTTGACCTTCTTTAACCTTTTCCCCACAGATTCATTAAAGTCCTCCCAGTCCACTATGAGATCATACTCGTTAAGTCCATCGACCATTTTTTTACAACTTTCGAATCAAGCACTGACTGATTATTTTTTAAGGTAGTTTACCACCTTCAAAAAGATTCTTTCTTTTTCACTTTACTGGAGCCACGCCAACTCAAAGAGTTATCTTTGAAGGCCGAAATAAAAACACTAAACGAAAATGAAAAGCAAATTAAAGTAATCACAAACCTAATAAACACAACACGTACTTAACTTTACAACGATGTAATGGTCAAAATAGAGTCTTCGACTATGATTTCTTATCAGCAAAACACATTAAGCCATTACAGGGTGGAGGATGCCAACCATGGTAGGAAATATCACGACATATCTGTTATATACCGGTATCAATTGGGAGGGGATATCGATATCAGTTGTGATATCAATTTCCCAAATATCGGTGATACGGTCCCGATATATCGATGATATATCGGGTATCTGTGATATATCGGTGATGGTGACAAAGGAAATCTGCCAGCTCAAATTTCCACCCATATCACCCCATTTCACGCCATTTTGTCCCCATTTCAACCCAAGTCTGCTAGGAACTCCCCTCCAAGGTTCTCCAACGCTCCTTACTTCCTTCTTCAGGTAAACACTAGACCTTCTCCAAATTTTACGTTGAATGAGTGAAATTTCTTAGGAGTTTTGTTCATGTTGGATAGATATTGCATATTCTTGAGTTTTTTATAAGAGTTGAAGTATTTAGTGATGATGATTTTGTTGTCGGACGTGATGGATTTGGTGATGGGGAAACATATTCAGGGGGATCATGGTCAGCAGTATAGAAGGCCATATCGATATTGATATCGTATCGATCCATCCGAAAAATGATATATCGGGATATATCGCCGATATATCGACGATATCGGTAGAAATGTTGGAAATGGCTCAAAACGATATTTTTTGCCATTTTTCAGAAATTAAGATCATTAAGATATAAAAACAAAAAAAATCTACAAATACACACTTACATCACACATATCGGTCATTTATACCCCATATATTACACATACCGGTCATTTTGAACATATCGATGTTAATGTTGATTCCTTGACTTATAGATATTGGAAATAAAGTTCGTCCAAGTTCCTAGAACACTAAATAACTTACGAATATACTCTTAAGTAACACATATCGATCATCTATGACCCTTATATCGTGTATGCCGATCATTTCGAACATATCGTTGGTACTGCTAATTGTTGACCTATTGGAAATGGAGTTTGTCCAATTCTTAGAATACTAAATAACTTATAAATATACTCTTAGATCCCACTTATCGATCATCTATGACCCTTATTTGCATATGTCGATCATATCGAACATATCGTTGATATTGTTGATTGCTAACTTGTGGATATTGGAAACATAGTCCATCCACATTCTTATAACACTAAATAACTTACAAATATACACTTATATCACACATATCGATCATCTAATCTATGACCCTTATATTACACATATATGTCATATTGAGCATATCATTGTTAATGTTGATTGTTGACTTACAGATATTGGAAATGGAGTTTATCCAAGACTTATATTGCATCACATATTATGTATAAACAATATGCTTGAGTTATTTTTGGAATCAAACAAATAAAGCACATAATAGTATTTTTTAGAAAAGACATAATTCATAATAATATTTTCGAAATGGGCAGCGAGCCTGAGGGGGCTAGGGACCCAGGTTAACCCCTTGTGGGGGTCGGGGCGCTGATGTGTTTTAATACTAGGAGTAGCAAAATAAGTTGTGAACTCAAGCTTACAGGATATTATTCATCAATATATAGATATTGTCGAAATTTCAACAATATCGGTCGATATCTAGGATTTTTTTATTGAATCCGGTCATTTTTTATCGATATGGGTCAATATGGCGATATATCACCGATATATGGGGCATATATCGCCGATATCCTGAGAAAGGATATGTACCCTAATATCGACATCTCCTTCCTCTCGATATTGATATATCAGCGATGTATCGCCAATATATCACGATATGGCCTTCTATGTTCGACAGGAGGTAGTCGTGGACCATATGATACAAGATTCGAGGAAGGACTCCATACAGGGCGTGGATATATAGAGTGGCATGGAAATGCACATGGACAATTTGTCCCAAGTTCGAGTTTAGGACCTATGGATTACGAAGCATAGACGTAGCCATCATCCTACGGACAGTTACATGGATGATTTGATATCATTTGTAGGCTCCTTGAGCTGCATGGCCATTGACAGCCCTTATCGCGGAGCAACAACAAGTCCCCTGGGTGGATTGGATCATCACAGATAAGAGATCATTTGGCATCTTCCCAAAATACTTTCATGATCCTCCATGACCTCAGGCGCATACACCTCCATCATATGGGTGCATCGGGTATGATACATTGCTACATTGGTGAAAACTATCAAGTTACCCAGCTCGAGCAGAGCCAGCGCAGCTGTTTTGGTGGTGAGAGTTACAGTATCTTCCCCGACTTCTACACGGTCGTGCCTCCTCCTCTACAGAGATCATCTCCTGCTCTGTCATCATCATCTCGAGGATCTCAAACCAATACTTCGTGATGCGGATTGAAAATTCGTCGACGGATAAAATAATTTTTTTTATCGGTGGATTTTGGTAGAGTAAATGGAGGGATTGAGAAAAGAAAACTCGTCGGGAACACGAGGGGTTTCGGGGAAGAAGAACGTGTAGACCACGGCAAGGGAGAAGGAGAGAGGAGAAAGAGAATAATTCTCAATTTGATAACATACTGAACTGTCTAAAAACAATGGACCCACATCCCTTTATATAGGAGGGATGAGATTATAAAAATAGAAATCAATGACAACTAATTATCCTAAATAGACTCTAACTAATTAACCGACTAATTTCGAAATTCAAATTTCCAACTAATTGAGATCACAGGCGATCTCTATTTTATTTAATTAAAAATTCGACGACTCAAATAAACGTAAATAAAATTAAATAAAAATTTCGACAACTCAAATAAATAAAAATGTGACCCATTTTTCTGTTCCACGCTGCATCAACTCTCCTCCGCTTTTAAAAATTCGTCTCCCGACAAATTGCTGGATCTGTAGGCTTGGAGGTTGAATCCGCGTTCCCAGTCATTTCCTGGAAGAATTGGTGTGGAGCGAATGGCGGAATCCACATGCGGGCGTTGGTGACGCGGCATTCGTGGTGGAAGAACATGTGTGGCGCAAACGGCGGCGTCTTCTTGAATTTTGCCTCCTTATTGTGATGATTGAAAATTTGATGAGGCATGAACAACATGGCCCTTGGAGAATCCATAGTAAAGCAATGACACAAGCAGAGGAGAGAAGGAGATGTGTCCAAGGAATGAAGCCATGGGGCCCTTAAATAGGTGAAACCCATGGTCCTGGTTCTAATAGGATAAGGGAGCCTACCAAGTTTCCTTTTTTCATCCCTCTTCTTTAAATATTTCCGCAGCAGGGGTGTTAGTTGCAATTTTCGTACCCCTTAACTTAAGTTGAAGTCATGGCATAATTCCTCCAAATAAATCTTTTGATAAAAACTTATGGGAGTAGGGGTCTCACTAAAATATACCCACGTCAACTCCCAATCCCTAATTCTATGGGACGGGATTTTCGCAGGAGGGAAAAAAGGGACCCGTGCCTTTTCGGTTCCATCCCTCCACAGCCTTCGGGGGCGTGAAGCCCTAAATATGGGCTTCCAAATGCGGCGGCGCGGAATGTGGACATCGACAACGACGGCACGGTGAACGGTGGCACTGTGAATGTCACTGTGAACGGCGGCACTGGAATCACGGTGGGTTGGTTTGGCTCTAGGTGGAACGGGCTGGGCGTTAAGGATGGTGCATAAATGGGTGGGTCTAGCCTTAGGGTTTGGGCACTCTTCTGCTCGATGTCTCTTCTGATAACATCGGAAACAAGTATCAGGTCCTACGATAGGTCGACTTCCCAAGATGCCTGGTCCAGGGTTGGCAGGAGTTGATGGTTTGGCTTGGGGTTTACCCGTAACGATTGATGGGGAACCTATCGGTTTGGAGGTCGTCATCGGGGTACTTGTGCGAGGGACGGAGTTCACAGAGAAAGACATCTTCCTTGTCTGGGCTTTAGCGAGCTTGGTCTCAGCCCGTTAAGCCTGCTTGTAGGCTTCGTCAACGTCTCGACAGTTGTGGAGGTAGAGTTCATCCTGGATAACTTGGCGGAGTCCTTGCATGTAGCGGGTGACTTCCTGGATAGGAGTCTCCTGCAATCGGTTTCGATGAACGAGGGATTGGAACCCTTCGGTGTATTCCTTCACGCTCATGGTGCCTTGTTTCCATGATTGCAGTCGTGCGTATAGATCTCGTTTGTAATCTTCCGACACTGTTAGAGTAATCGATACTCTGTTGTGTTATTCCATAGAGCCCTCGGGTCTCTTATATAGGGAGAAAACCCTTGGGTAAATTACAGAGTCTTACAAAATAAAAATAGAAATTACGGAACAATAAAACGTAACATATATATAAGTCTCTACACTCCCCCTCAAGATGGAGCATAGATATCTATCATGCTCAGCTTGGAAGAACATCTCTGGAAAGGTCCTCTGAGCAGTGGTTTGGTGAATATGTCAGCCGTCTGATCCTCTGAACTGACATGAGAGGTGGAAATGAAGCCCTTCTGAATCATGTCTCTAGTAAAATGACAATCCACCTCGATGTGCTTTGTTCTCTCGTGAAAAGCCGGATTATTGGCAATAAACAATGCTGCCTGATTGTCACATTGGAGATTCATAGGCAAGGGGACATCTACAGTCAAATCTTCTAAGACTGCTCTAACTCACATCATTTCTGCAGTTGCTTGTGCCATGGCTCTGTACTCGGATTCCGCACTGGACCTCGCCACAACAGTCTGTTTCTTGCTTTTCCAAGAAACTAAAGAGCTTCCTATAAAGATAGCAAATCCAGAAGTGGATTTACGATCCCTTGGACATCCTGCATAATATGCATCTGCACAAGCTGAAATAGATAGATCCGTATCTTTCCTAAATAGCAACCCTGTGCCTGGGGAAGACTTCAGATATCTCAATATCATATACAAGGCATCCATATGAACTTGCCTTGGCTGCTCCACAAATTGACTCACCCGGTTTACTGCAAAGGCAATATCCGGTCGAGTTATAGTAATATATAAGAGCTTACCCACCATCTCTCTGTACCTTCTTTTGTCCACCTCCTCGGTATCATCATCGTACAGCTTCATGCTTGGGTCCATAGGTGTACTTGAAGGTCTGCATCCAGTCATTCATGCTTCAGCTAGCAAGTCCGTGACATATTTTCTTTGAGTCATCACCATTCCTTGTGCATTTCGTGCAAACTCTATCCCCAGAAAATATCGTATCGTGCCCAGATCCTTCGTAATGAACTGGTTTCCCAACAGGGACTTGGTTATCTCAATCCCCTGAGCATCATCTCCTGTGACCAAGATGTCATCAACATATATCATAACAACAACTGTACCTCTAGGGGTCTTCTGGATGAACAATGAATGGTCCGCATTTGATCTCCTGAACCCCTGTTTTTCAATTAGCTGAGACAGCTTCTGGAACCATGCTCGGGGACTTTGTTTAAGGCCATAGATAGCCTTATGAAGTCTGCACACCATCTGAGTCTCCCCCTCAGCAGCAAATCCAGGTGGTTGCTGCATGTAGACTTCCTCTTGTAGGTCTCCATGCAAAAAAGCATTCTTGACGTCAAGCTGAAAAATGATCCAGTTACGTACTACAGCAACAGATAGGAGGATGCGAAGAGTGGAGTGTCTAGCCACTGGTGAAAAAGTATCCAAGTAATCTACCCCATATGTCTGGGTAAATCCCCGTGCTACAAGTCTTGCCTTGTACCTATCAAGACGTCCATCCGCATGATATTTCACCGTAAAGATCCACTTGCAACTCACCACGGGGCCACCTGAAGGAATGGGAACAAGAGACCAAGTCCCTCGAGACTGCAGAGCACGCATCTCCTCTTCCATGGCTAGACGCCAGCAATCAATCTTCATGGCATCTTGATAGGTCCGTGGAATCTCAACAGACGAGACAGCAGCTACAAACTTCTGGAAGTCCCCATTGAGACGATGAAATGAGACTTGAGAAGCAAGCGGGTACGAAGCACACTGTCGCCTTGGCTTCCTTTGAGCTATAGGCCGATCAAGATCATCTATGACTGGCGGATCTTCCTCCTGTTGTAAAGACTCCTGCACCGGTGCATTGGCTAATCCATCATTAGTGGTAACATCAGAACATACCTGAGGCGTGCTGGATGGTTGGCATGTAGCTTGAGCTGGCCCTGTTCGCCTTGTATAGAACTTAGGAAATGGTATAATTGGAGGTGGTGGTGGTGGTGGAGGTGGATTAGAGGATTGACTCAGACTTGGAGGTGGAGGCACATAGACCTGAGAGTCCGTGGATGTGGAGGAGATCAGTCTGTCACCTACAGGGGAGAAGTACATGACTGGTTCGAAAAAGGTAACATCAGCACTCACATAGTATTTGTTATGAATGGGATCATAACAACGATATCCTTTCTGTGTCCTGGAGTAGCCCACAAAAACACACTTGATAGCCCTAGGAGAGAGCTTATCAAGTCCTGGAGATAACCGGTGGACAAACGCAACAGTACCAAAGACCCGAGGTGTAAGTGTAAACAAATCTTTGTCAGGAAATAGAAGAGAGAAAGGAGACTTTTCGCCAAGTACAGTTGTAGGCATGCGGTTAACCAGATAGCATGCTGTAAGGATAGCATCCCCCCAAAAGGATAAGGGTGCGGAACTTTGAATAAGTAATGTGCGAGCAATATCAAGAAAGTGTCTATGCTTTCGTTCTGCAACACTATTTTGTTGAGATGTGTATGCACATGTGGTTTGGTGAATAATACCTTTAGAAGAAAGGAAGCGAGCAAGAGAACGAGTGCAAAATTCCAAGGCATTGTCAGTACGCACATACTTAACAGTAGACGAAAAAACATTTTGAACCTCATTAATAAGATTTTGAATAACACTTCCTGCTTCTGATTTATTTTTGAGAAGAAAAGTCCAGGACACTCTAGAAAAATCATCAACAACAACTAGATAAAACCTGTGCCCCTGATGATCTGGGACACGACTGGGACCCCAAATATCTATGTGAAATAACTCAAATGGAGAGCGACTGCTCCGACCCTGACGACTGGGGAAGCTGGACCGATGGTGCTTCCCTAACTGACATGCTTCACAACGAAAAGACGAACCCGGAGATATCTGAGGCAGGAGGTGGCGCATTTTCTGTAGTGACAGGTGATCAAATCGAAGATGCCAGGTATATGGTGAGACGGAGCCCTGAGAATATAGTGAGACTCCAGCATACGAGGTCCGTACAAGACGATAGAGGCCATTGTGCTCAGAACCACAGCCAATCACCCTGCCCGTTAGTATGTCCTGAAAAATAACAGAAGATGGATCAAATATAGCACGACAATGCAAATCTCTAGTAATCTGACTAATGGATAATAGATTCATAGAGAATTCTGGTGCATGTAAAACATTCTGTAAGTGCAAAGAGGGCAGCAAATCCGTCTCCCCCTGACCGACGATCGGGGAATGAGTACCATCAGCAATGAGTACAGAGCGACCAGGCTGAACAGCTCTATAGGACTGCAGGATATCTCTATCATGACATAGATGATGGGTGGCTCCAGAATCAACAATCCAACCTGTGAGATCATGGTTATGATATGAGACCGGAGGACTACCTGAGGCAGTGGCAGAGGCAGATGTACTGGCAGATGCCGAAGCGGCAATATCAGAGGCGTCAGCACCCTCTGACGATGATTGTGGCATGATATCACGAAGCCGTGCCACTAGCTCCTCGAACCTGTGATCTGGAGTAGATGCTGGTGGACCCTGGACATGATCCGCGACCCGTGCAGAAGGAGGAAAGCCATGCTTAGAATAGCACGTATCCTCTGAATGACCAGTACGACGACAGAATGAGCACGTAGACCGTACACGACCTCCCCGGCCACGTCCACCACTTCCTCTGCCACGAAATGAGGACGAACCACCACGTCCCCTGGAAACTGCCATTGCTGATGGAGGTGCAGTCGCTGTATTCGATGGAACAGGTACACGACTGAGCCTCCTGTATACTTCTTCCATCGGTGGGATGGTAGCATCTGCAAGGATCTGAGAGCGTGCTGCCTCGTACTCAGGGTCAAGGGCAGCGAGTAATACGCCAACCATAGTGGCGTTGCGGAACGTCTTCTGTTGTTCTGGCGTGGCTGTGAGCGAAATGGTGCCATAGAGCTTCTCGAACATTCTACGAAGCGACGTGTACAGTGAATGAAGAGGCCTCCCATTCTGCTTCGTGGTAAAGATATCATGCTGCAACTGGAGCATCTTCGTCTCGCTGCGTACCTGAGAGTACGTCGTGGCCAAAATATCTCACATCGCCTTGGCGGTGGGCTGATGGAGGACATCATTCGCTATCTCCGTCGTGAGCGTTCCTGAGAGCCAAACCTTGGCATACGCATCATCGGCCTCCCATGAGGCATATATTCCTGTCTTCTCCGGCGGTTCATCCTCGGTAAGAATATGCTTCTTACCACACGACTTCATGAGACTGAGGAACTGCATAGCCCACAGTTCGTAGTTTGTCCCGTCCATTTTGACGATTGGTGCCGAACCTTTGAAGGCACCTATGGCGGGCATATCGACCTTTTGTTCTGACATACTGCCGGAGAAGAACAACTAGTGATAAACCAAGAAAATGTTGTCTACCAAGACCTTTGAGGATTCAAGTGCATGTGTAGACGTTATGCACTTGAACCCAACATCTATCCGAGACCGGCCTGAGGGAGAGGCGCCCGGTGGCGAGTAGAGGCTGTGGAGGCCTCTACCGAGGAGAGACGGCGGCTGGGGGGGGGGTCCCGACGGCGGGGCTGGGCGGCGCGGGTGGGTTCCCGGCGGCGACTGGAGGCCGGGGGCGGAGAGAGAGAGCCGGCGGGAGGGCTAGGAGCCCCGCAGGAGGGCTGGAAGAGCCGGCTGGAGGCTGGCGGCTGCGGACTGGGGGTTCGACGGCGGCGGGCTGGGGGGGGCGGCGGGTGGAGAAAACCCTAGGGTTAGGGTTTTGGCTCTGATACCATGTTAGAGTAATCGATACTCTGTTGTATTATTCCATAGAGCCCTCGGGTCTCTTATATAGGGAGAAAATCCTTGGGTAAATTACAGAGTCTTACAAAATAAAAATAGAAATTACGGAACAATAAAACGTAACATATATATAAGTCTCTACAGACACGAATTTTGTTTTCAGTTTAGCCTTCATCTTGCTCCAACTGCGGATCTTACCTTTTCCTTTTCGTTTGCGTTCAGATTGCAAACGGTCCCACCATAACAGAGCATGTCCCTTTAATTTGATTGTGACGAATTGAACTTTTCGTTCGCTAGGCATAAACTTCCACACAAAGAAGTGTTCGACGGTTTGGAGCCAATCCAAAAAGACATCAGGATCTCGTCCTCCGTCAAATTCCGAAACATCGAGACGGATGCCTCGATCCCATCCGTCATCGGGCGTAGGGCCAGGTCGTGGCGGGAATTGATATGCACCAGTAGGTTGTGAAGTGTATCCAGAGGTGTGTGCATCTTGAATATTGGGAGTGAAAAGGGTGTCATTTCTTGGTCCTTCTTCTTCACTTTCTAGGAATGATAATCGCTAACATGTCCATCGGAAGTAGAAGAGCTAGAGTCACGGGAAGTGTTACTCCGGGAGTGCGGTCGACGACTCAAATAAATAAAAATGTGACCCCATTTTTCTGTTCCACGCTGCATCACATTCCTAGGGAGTGATGAAACGGGTCTGGATTTTAGTGACTCCTCTCAGTAGAGAAGTGATCTGATCTTGGTCCAAATGTTGGACATTGATCTAAATGTGATTCAGATGCAATAAGAAGATTAGATTTACGGTCTTGATTTAATCAAGTATCTATGGGAGGCCTGAGATCTGGATTTGAGATATGATCTCAATATCCAAGTCACTATACGTGGAACAATACAATCGCCATGTCCTTATCTCCAAGTATCCGCGGAGAAAGCGCATTATCCTTGAAAGAGTTCATGGATAATTTCATTGTTGATATGTCATATGTGTATCCGAGCATTGAGAAAATTAATAATTAAATATGATTTAATTATCATGAGTAATATGAATTTGATTCATATTATAAGGAGAGTTATCTAAGATAATTAAATGTGATTTAATTATCAAAGACATGAATAATGTGAATGTGATTCATATTATTTGAGAACAAGAGAATAGAGATCCAAGATGATTAAATGTGATCTAATTATCATGGATATTAATAATGTGGATAACAATATCCATATTAGTCATATATATTATAAATGTGATTTATAATATATAAGAGAGAGCTATTTGTAATTTACATTTGATAATTAAATGTTGATGTGAATTGGATTCACATTGGACATTAAATTGAAAATGTAATTTGCTTTTTATTTTGGGCTGTGAATGTGATTCACAAATTTCCAATGGCATGATTGCAATGTTTACAAAGTAAATTGGATTTATTTTTGTGAAATAATTTGCAACAAAAGTTGTTGCAAATATTGGAGAGAATCATGAGATAATGTAATCTCATGTTATATAGAAAGGAGAGCCACCTTCCTCATATAGAGGGTGGACGGCTACAATTCCACCATGGAATATGGTAGCCGTCCACTCCTGTTATGGAAGGAGGCTTGTCTCCTTCCTATTTCTCCAATGACGATTGATTTAATGTAAATCAAATTATATTGAGTATATATTTGATTTCATTAAATTAATTATTGTTGTGTTTTTAACAACAAGATCATGACCATTAAAAGAAACACAAATCAATGTAAGCCATTGGATTTGTGTTGTCCCATGGATTGAGATCCATGGATCCCAAAATATTATAAAAGGAGAGGCATCCCTTGCTCTTCTGGGTTACAAGTGAGACATCAACTCTCTCTCTCTCTACACGCCTACTCTCTCTATCTCTCTCATGTGGCCGTCGACCATGCCATAGAGAGATTGTCCATCGCTGCAGCGTTGTCGGTATGCTACCCGATGGTTTGCTCGTGGATTTCCGTCTACTTCGGTGTGCCTTACTCGTGAAGAAGACGTTGTATCTCATTTGTCGAGATCAGGAGATCCGTGGCTTGGATCTTCAACATGGATTGCGAGAAGCACGTGTTTCATCAACATGCTCGCAAGCGTCTCCTCTGTCGGATCGGACTTGAGACATGATGTCTTTTCATTTAGAGACTCGATCAGAACCACGCTTCAAGAGGTAATCCTATTACTTGTTTGTGGTTTAGACGAAACGATCCGAGAAGTGTTCTTGGATCATATAGTTTCGTCACATAAATTTTTTTATTTCCGCTGCCTCGAGCAACTAGTGCGACTAGTCGCCCCCGATCGCATACGATGCGATTCTCACGCTTCCGTGATGTGCTTAAGAATCTTACCATATCCTTCAGATAGGTGGCAGTGAGGTCGAAGGGCAGTGCTGGGGACACTAGAGGTGGATTGTGCATTGGTGGTGGGTTTGTTGATGGGACTAATGATTGGGACAAAGCGACATGATGTAGTGACTCAGGTTGGACGACAACCTCTAACCTCTGAGAAGGGGGAGAAGGTTCTGGAACCTCCTGGACAACAACTTCGGGGACAAGTAGTGGGACCTTGGTACCTTCTTGTATATCATGGTTTTCTTATACTTCTACCATAAAAATATCTACATAACTAGGAATCCAGCCATTGTTGTACCTTGATGCTCGAATGATGATGTTTTTATCTCTCCTGTCGTGAATGTGACCCATGGCGACAACTCAAGTTGAGCGAAATTCTCCAAAAATTGATAGGGTCTTCGGTTTGCCAAAAAAAATCATTTTCCTCGAAAAGTTGATACAACATGAAATCCAAATTAGGGTGAAATTAGGATTTTTCGTGCATTTGACTTTGGTCCAATTATGATTTTTAGATTAGATTTTTATTTTTCATCAGTTCAGAGTATAGTTAAATTAATTTTATTTATGGTTAATTGAGTATGTCACATTTTTATTTCTAATTAAATAACGAGACCGCATGTGATCTTGAATCAATTAGTTAAATGATTATCTTAATTAGTTGGTCAATTTGAGATAATTGGATCAAAATATTCGAGTTATCGATAGAAAGATATCCATTCAAGGATTCGAATGACGTGCGGAGGACCAAGGCCTTAAATGTCGGTTTCGGTAACCATTTCGGTGAGTGACCAAAACTGAATTTCGGTGGAATTTTGGTCGAAATTCGACCGAAATTTCGGTCATTTCGGTCATTTTTTGTACTAGGGGCCCGATATTTCGGTCATTTCGGCAATTTCGGTCGAATTTTGATTTCGACTGGATATCGATATTCGACAGAAATTCGACCGAATTTCGCTGAAATTTTAGGCCATGCAGAGGACGAAAAATTCATGTCCATTATGCTCCAGTTTCAGTTGGACCGATAAAAGCTTGCCATGGATTTCTAGAATCTGAGAGTCGTTGAATTGCCATCATCGGTACCACAACCCATGCCGACACCCCTGCCAACTCAGGAACCATCGGTCGCAACCCCCGCACTGTCGCTGACCACGGCTCCAGACTCGCTACCACATTTGGATCCTTCACATGTGCTTCCCCTGCCTTCCTTGCAACCTCTCTCCACCACCACCGCCCTGCTGCCATCCCCTCCCGTGGCATGCATACATCTACCAATGCTGCCAACCCCATTGTCACCCCTCCACCCCCCAAATTCACAGCCAGAAAACCCTCACCCAATACTTCCATGGAAACCACCTTTTCCCGTACCCTCTCCACCACCATCACTTATAACAACCCTAAAGCCCGCCCTCATGGCAACCCCACCGACCCTAGCACCGGTGCCCACCACTTTAGCCCCTCACCAATCTCTTTCTCTGCTCCAGTTGCAGCCTCTCTGTGACATCACCATGTCGAGAATTACCTATCACCATCGTCAACTAGCCCCTGTGGGCTGCCATTGCCACCGTCTCATGCCCATCCTCATCCCAACACATCTCCACAACCAACTACCTCCATGCGAGGCATGCCAGTGAGAGCAACATCACTATGCGATGATGCCATCATCATCATTCCATGTCCTCGTCGAACTCCACCATCATCATGTGTACAGTAGCCGCCACCACCTCCTATGTCCACCTTGTCGCCGCCGCCATTGGATGGGAAGGAAGAAAACCCTAACACGAGTTTTTCTTTCCATCTCAATTTCATTCATATCCCATAATAAAAGGGAATTGCATTAGGTGATTTGAAAAGAACTACCCCATACAAAGGTCCTTTATCTAAAGATTAAAGATGGGAAGGATAAAGGAGGGAGAGTTGTTTTAATTAAGGGATAGAAATTTTGCAACCATACCTCTCAGTGGAAAGAAATTACTAGCATAAAATTGAAAAGAAGAAAATTAAGGAAGATTGGATCAACAATGTCGGAGGGAATCTCCCAATGCCAGAATTTGAGATCAAGCAATTCATCAGGAGATGAATTTTTTGAAGCCGCAGAGAGTTGATGCAACAAGAAATCCAAATTAGGGCGAAATTAGGGTTTTCATGCCTTCTATATGATTTTATATTAGTTTTTTCATCCGTTTAATTAGAGTATAGTTAAATTACGACCATGTTAATTTATTTATGGTTAATTGAGTCCGTTGTAAGTTTATTTAAAATTAAATAACGAAATTACATGTGATCTCGAATCAATTAGTTAAATGGTTAGATTAATTAGTTAGCCAATTAGACATAATTAAAACCAATTTAGGATTTAATTTTATTTCTCTATCTATTTTTGTAATTCCACCCCTCTTATATAAATGGGATGGTAGCCTAATGTTTTGAATTATTTCCGAGATAGCAAAATTTGAGATTTATCTCTGTATCTCTTTCTTCTACCTCCAATGACCTTCGTGGTTCTTCCCATCTCTCGCAACTAACGAGTGTTCTCTTCTACCCTCAAATTTCTTCCATCAAATAACATCTCCACCATCCAAAAAATAATTTTCACTATTGGATTTTTCAGTTTGCATCAATATCGAGGTTCCAAATTTCATAATATTTCGACGAAATTTTGCTGAAATTTATGTTTTGACACTTCACCGAAATCGAAATCTCGATATGAACCCTTTACAAATCTAGGCCGATTTTGGCCGAAATGGGTGAAATTTTGAAATTGTTTCGTTTTTTTTGCCAACTAGAAGAGGGAGGAACATTTAATTACTTATAAAAGTGGGCCAACTAGAACACGGATAGATTACTTTACGTTACGGAGAAGAGATAGGTTGTGTTGTAAAGACTGCAAAGAAATCCCAGAAGAGAGTTTGACAACCCAACATCGTTTGTTATTCTTGGATGTACAAATGAAAGGGTTGGTAAAGAAAAGGAGGGTTTCTAAGATAACTAGAACTAGATGGTGGAATCTTCCACTGAAGCAAGCGAGCTTCAGGGAGAAGGTTTTAGAAGATTTATCTTGGAATTGTAGCGGTAGTGCGAATGAGATGTAGGAGGCAGTAGCATGTTGTATCCGAAAGGTAGCCAAAGATATGTTAGGCGAGTCAAAGGGAGGAGCTCCATATCAAAAGGAGGCTTGGTGGTGGAGTGAAGGGGTGCAAGAGAAGCTAAAAATAAAAAGAGCTTGCTTTAAAGCTATGTCTAATGATAGAACAGAGGAAACTGTCACAAACTACAAAATAGCGAAGAAGAAAAGAAGGCTGTAAGCGAAGCTAAGTCAAAAGCTTATGAAGTTTTGTATAAAAATCTCGACTCTAAGGAGGGACAAAAGGATATATTCAGGTTGGCCGAAGAAAGAGAAAGAAAAACGAAAGACCTTTCTCAAGTGAGATGCATTAAGGATGAGGAAGGTCATGTGCTTGTTACTCAGAAGGATATAAAGACTAGATGGGAGCAGTACTTCCATAAACTTTTCATTGGGGAAGGAAATAGAGATATCACTTTGGGTGATCTAGCTTGTAGTGAAAGTTACTTGAATTGTGCATGCTATAGACATATACAAAGAAAGGAAGTAGAGGAGGCTTTGAAGGTTATGAGATCTGGGAAAGGTGTAGGACCGGATGACATCCCTGTAGAAGTATGGAGAGTTTTAGGTGAGCGTGGTTTGACTTGGCTTATCAATCTATTCAAAGTTGTTTGGCGAAGCAAGAAAATGCCTGAAGATTGGAGGAGTATCGTGGTGTCTCTTTATAAGAATAAAGGAGACATTCAAAATTGTTCAAATTATAGAGGTATCAAGCTGATGTGTCACACTATGAAAATTTGGGAACGTGTTATCGAAAGAAGGTTGAGGCAAATTTCTAATGTAAAAGAAAACCAATTCGGATTCATGCCAGGTCGCTCAACAACTGAAACCATCCATTTGTTGAGGAGCACAGTGGAGATTTATAGAGCTAAAAGGAAGAACCTCCACATGATCTTTAATAATCTGGAGAAGGCTTATGATTCTGTCCCACGAGAGATGTTGTGGAGAGTGTTGGAGAAGAGACAAATACCTATCCTATACATTAACCTCATAAAGGACATGTATGATAGGGCTTTATCTTGTGTAAGGACCCCATCTGGGAAGACTGGATATTTTGACATCAACATTGGTTTACATCAAGGTTCTGCTTTGAGTCAATTTCTTTTTACTTTGATTATGGACGAGTTGACCAGTCACATTCAAGATGAGTTACCTTGGTGTATGTTATTTGTTGATGATATTGTGCAAATTGACGAGACTAGAGAGGGAGTAAATGAGAAGCTTGAGGTCTGGAGACATGAGTTGGAGACTAAAGGATTTCGTATAAGTAGGGCCAAGACGGAATATATGGAGTGCACCTTTGATGGAAGTAATGGTGAAGGAATCGAGGTGAAGATTGGTGACGATAACATTCAAAAGAGAGATTCCTTGAGATATCTGGGATGTATTTTGCAACATGATGGGGAAATTGATGGAGATGTTACTAATAGAATAAATGCAGGCTGGCTAAAGTGGAGAGGAGCCCCTGCTGTTCTCTGTGATAAGAAAATTCCTTTAAAGATTAAAGGAAAGTTCTACAAAGCAACCGTGAGACCTGCTATGCTTTATGGATCTGAATGTTGGCCTGTGAACCATAGACATGTGCAGAGAATGAATGTAGCAAAAATGAAAATGCTAAGGTGGATGTGTGGACACACACGTAAAGATCGGATTCGTAATGATGCAATCAGAAAGAAAGTTGGCGTAGCTCCGATCGAGGATAAGATGTGAGAAAATCGCTTAAGATGGTTTGGACATTTGCGCAGAAGATCAGCCGATGCACCGGTTAGGAGATGCGAGTGTTGGGATGTTGAGCCGGCTAAAAGAGGGCGAGGACGGCCCAAGAAGTGTTGGAAAGAGACTATACGAAGGGATCTTGGTTTTGTGGATATAAACCCGGGATTGGCCCAAGATAAATCTGAATGGAGGCGAAGAATCCATGTAGCCGACCCTACTTAATTGTGGAAAAAGGCTTTGTTGTTGTTGTTATTGTTTCGTTTTCTTGCCAATTCGAAATGAATTAAAATCGAGATTTAAAACCTTGAGGTATATAGTTATCTGACATGTACTTATACTAATAAATAGAGATAGGTAGACCTTTCAAAAAACATACAAATCACTGCATCTACGTAGTTTTTACTTTTTAGAACACCCAAAATAATTATGCTAGATTCACACACTTTTTCTAGATTTTCTCGAACGATTTATATAATTATGGATGGTACTACGAGCTTATGCTTATGCTTAAGCCGAAGGAAGAGAGATGTTGATGTACCCGAAGACCAATGGAATAATGCATTAGCTTAACATCCACACTAGAATTTCTTCCACTCAACCAGCTTGACTATGGTAAGACAACTTTCAAAGCAAAGTTAATGTCGTCAGAACCAGGGAATAGAAGGGAACTCACCGCTACCCACTAATAATAGAAGAAAAAGAGAGGGGAGTTAGCAAAGAAGGAAAGAACTAACTTACTTCTAACTGGTTATTGTCGCTTTCCTCGCATGTCCTTGAAACATGAAAGCTACACCCATAAAAATGTGCTAGATGCACACAATTTTTTTTTCTAGATTTTCTATACAAGATCCTCTGTTTCTAGATCAAATCATCATATGGAATTGAGTTGCATCAAATGACATTTTCACATCAAATTCTAAATGCAAAGTTGGCATGCAAGAATGGCGTTCAATTAATAACATAATTAATGCTTTGCCTAAAGTTTTAATGACACTAGTATCCTCCTTTTGCGGGTTTTCCCACATCATCTTGTAGAAAACCTTCCATGCCTCGTGATCCAATCAGGTACCTAATTTGGAACTATATATGCAACCTCTTGAGTAGCCATCAAAAAGATTGGCATCAAGGTGGGAAATATCGATATCGATATCATACCAGTTCGCCCCGAAAAAGGATATACCGAGGATTTATCGGGATATATTGACAATATCGGCGGAAATATCGGAAATGACTCAAAAGCTGTTTTGTTTTTTTTGCAAATTAAGATCATCCGCGTTATTAAAACAACAAATAACCTACAAGTACATATTGCTATCACACATATGAGTCATTTGTACCCCATATATCATACACATCGGTCTTATCGAACATATCTCTGTTAATGTTGATTGTTGACTTATAGATATCAGAAATGGAGTTCATCCAAGTTCTTCAACACTGAATAACTTACAAATATATACTTAGATCACACATCGGTAATCTATGACCCCTATATCGCACATATCGGTCATATTGAACATATCGTTGTTAATGTTGATTGGTGATTAATAAACATTGGAATTGGAATCAAAGTAGCTAAGTTAACAATAATTAGAGTACATGTTTTGTTGATGGAAGACAGTGTATGGCATTGAGATGAGTCATTTGATTCAAAAAATGTAGATAATGATTAATGAGACAATGTTTCTTTCATATAAATAACTTTCGACGATGGACAAGGTCCTACCGTTCTAGTGAAGTAAATAATTAATTACAGACTTATACCAACTAAAGATTTATCTATTTACAAAAATAAATAAAAAATGTAAATTAATGCAATATTATAAAATATATTACTTGGTCGTGAGAGGTTTAGAACTAAGAGTTCTATGGTGGATCTGTATGCCCCCCGCCCTGTTGTCTCTCATAGTGCATCACGGACTCAATGAGCTCGCAGTAGTTCTCCCATGTCGTGTACGAGTACATGGCCTTGTAATCCATCACATATTGTGTGTACTGATGGTCATCGATGCCTATGCGTATCCCGAGACAAGGATAAGCAATACTAGATCCGATATCACGAGGGGAACGACGAAGTTGCGAAGTGATGCAGCGTGGAACAGAAAAATTGGGTCACATTTTTATTTATTTGAGTCGTCGAAATTTTTATTTAATTTTATTTACGTTTATTTGAGTCGTCGAATTTTTAATTAAATAAAATAGAGATCGCCTGTGATCTCAATTAGTTGGAAATTTGAATTTCGAAATTAGTCGGTTAATTAGTTAGAGTTTATTTAGGTAATTAGTTGTCAATTTGAAATTTCATTTCTATTTTTGTAATCTCATCCCTCCTATATAAAGGGATGGGGGTCCATTGTTTTTAGACAGTTCAGTATGTTATCAAATTGAGAATTATTCTCTATCTCCTCTCTCCTCCTCCCTTGCCGTGGTCTACACGTTCTTCTTCCCCAAAACCCCTCGTGTTCCCGACGAGTTTTCTTTTCTCAATCCCTCCATTTACTCTACAAAAATCCACCGATCAAAAAGAATATTATTTTATCCGTCGACGAATTTTCAATCCGCATCATTTGAGCATTCAGGGATTCTAGCGTTAACTCAGTGTGTGGGGTGTAGGCGGTTTTAGAGGAATTAGGTTTGTCGGCCATGGGATTCTTAGGTTTTCTGCTCTCTTTTGTTTTGGGATTTTTTTATGTGCTTTTTTTTGTTTGTTTTGTTGTTTTGTTGGGTTTTTTTTATGCAATGAAACAAATGGAATGCAGGCGAGATGCAGGACCGTTAAGCTCTGATACCAAATTATGCGGATTGAAAATTTGTCGACGGATAAAATAATATTTTTTTTGATCGGTGGATTTTGGTAGAGTAAATGGAGGGATTGAGAAAAGAAAACTCGTTGGGAACACGAGGGGTTTTGGGGAAGAAGAATGTGTAGACCACGGCAAGGGAGAAGGAGAGAGGAGATAGAGAATAATTCTCAATTTGATAACATACTGAACTGTCTAAAAACAATGGACCCCCATCCCTTTATAAAGGAGGGATGAGATTACAAAAATAGAAATCAAATTTCAAATTGACAACTAATTATCCTAAATAGACTCTAACTAATTAACCGACTAATTTCGAAATTCAAATTTCCAGCTAATTGAGATCACAGGCGATCTCTATTTTATTTAATTAAAAATTCGACGACTCAAATAAACGCAAATAAAATTAAATAAAAATTTCGACGACTCAAATAAATAAAAATGTGACCACATTTTTCTGTTTCACGCTGCATCAGAATGGAAGCGTCATGTTTATACAATCGTTTATGATCACATCACCCTCAGGTATTCCCAATACATGTACATCTTGCATACTGGAAGACTCGGAATAAACCCAAAAAACTAGATCAATTTTACATTGTCTACTTCAGGATTTTATCAGTAAGTTTCTCATTTGATCATTGGAAGTCGGTATCGATCATACAATTTCCAAACGCATATATCATACCTAGGTCTTGATCATATACTTTCCAAAAGTATATATCAAACCTACAAATTCAGTCAAGCTTCCGAAGCGAGACGAACGTGCACGGAATTTGATTCTTCCCAATATCTCATGAGTGAGCTCATGTCTTCCGGTTCAGTAACTGAACTTGTATGATCCCTTTGAGAGATTGTATTACTCATATACCCTTACATGCACACCAGCGCGCCGGTGTATAGACCTTGATTAGGTCATCGACCTATTGGTCTGCCAAATGTACATACTCAGATATATAGTAACACATCTGTCTCCGGTCAGAGGATGTGTGCCTATATCATGACAACATATGATATAGGACTTTGGTTACCTCGATCTCGTTAAGTCAACTCTTTTGACTTAACTAATCTAGCATCTCCGAATCTCTATTCCTATGCAGAGGACATGTATCAAGAGGTCGGTTAGATATCAGTCTAACTGAGAAAGGATTGCCATCTCCTGCTCATGCTAGAGATCATCTCTTAACAATCATTTGATAGTGCTTGATGAGTCCTCAATCTAACTCATTAATTATTCATCCAAGCACTAGCCTCAATGATTCAATAATAGAATCAACAGTTGTATGATCATTAAGATGGCCATGGTACATAACCCTAATTGTACTAAGGGACCTATTATGCAAATTAGTTATTCTTCATTTCAGATCAGGGAATGATATTCGCAATAACATTTATTTCATAATGGCTCGTCGTTGGCTCGCATGTCCAACAATCTCCCACTAGCCCAAAGAGCCATTAATGGGCTAGTCATTGAAACCCGCACTCATGTGACAATTATAGGCTATTTAGATAAATAGCTAGGTAAGCTGATCAGTCACTCTGTCCTAAGAGACTATGCCAAGTCCTTTTACGGCACTTGCATATCTCCTATTAACAGTGCTCGCATCCAATGCGAATGTTGCATCTTATGCAACCAATACTCAATCTTGTTAAAGCTATTATAGTGTCCTTGACACTATAGCTTAATAATTGTTATAACTAGAATTTCCATAATCCTTATCAGAATACCATTATTCCTGGAGATCTTTATCTCCTAAGGTATCTACAGTTAAGACCCTTATAGATCACTATCTTACAAGGTCTTAAACTTTTGGAGTTAAGACTTAGAGATCACTATCTCTAAGTTTTTTTCCATCTTTGAAGATATTGCTATTCCTGCAATCAAGTGTTTATCTCCATAGTATGATTAGTAACACTTTACTACTCCCACTGCACGGCAGATATCTGGCTTTTGTACACATCTAGCATACACTCAGCTTCTCGTAACTGATGCACAAGTGCAAGCAGTTCTAACATTCACTTCCTCAACTCTTTGAGGTGTTATCCCTTTAGATAGGTCATTACCATATCTTAATGGAAGGAAGCCTTTCTTGGAATTTTCCATGAATATGGAACATATCCAAGGTGTACCACAAATGTGACAGTCCTAATAGCCTCTTCTCTTTGCTTCTGAACACCTTCAGAACTAAGATCCAAGAGGCATCATTTGAGATCATGTCTCAAGGTATGGAATAGCCAGATCATAAAACAGTTATTATCATCCTTATATCATTCCAAATGATTAGGATATTATCTACATTTAGCATGATGAACACAATGGCACTCCCACTAAGCTTCATATGGTTTATCAAGATTCTATCTGAAATCATAACATTTATAATTTCATCAAATCTTATGTTCCAGCTACAAGAAG
This sequence comes from Ottelia alismoides, assembly GCA_037367405.1. NCBI lineage: Eukaryota > Viridiplantae > Streptophyta > Magnoliopsida > Alismatales > Hydrocharitaceae > Ottelia > Ottelia alismoides. The sequence goes on from JAZKJV010010688.1 coordinate 1,205,895, forward strand.
CTTATTTGAGTCCATAGATGGATTTCTTTAGCTTGCACATCTTGCTTTCCTCTACCATGAAGCCTTGGGGCTACTTCATGTGAATATCCTCAGAGAGGAATGCAATCTTGACTTCCATCTTGAAGATGTCAAAGCCTAGTTGTGTAGCTACAACGAGCAATAATCCAATGGGTTAATCATGGTTATTGAAGAGCAAGTCTCATTGCAATCAATGTCTTCCCTTCCGGTGTGTAGCTCATGGCTGTGAACCGTGCTTTGAAGGTATCTACCTTCTCATCAGATTCCCTCTTTCTCTCGAAGATCCATTTACACCTTAACGGGTCTTACCCTTATAGGTGGATCCTCGAGGGTCCATATGCAACACTTGTATATGAAGTCTACTTTAGACCTTTATTGCTAAAATCCATCTCTCCATGTCATGATCCTCAGGAGTTTCATCACATGAAATCCGATCATTGTCAGACTTAACTGACACATGGAATACATCCTCAAACTCATTTGAAGAAGTATTAGTGTTTCATCTTTAATTATCCTTTTAGTTTCTGATTTCAGGAGCCTAATTATCATCTCAAGATTAAATGAGTTCCTTAACTTCATTTTTATCTTGATTCTCAAGAGAGTCATCCTTTAAGAATCATATTCTTAGAGATGAGATCTTTTAAGAATCTCAAGGTCATAAAGTAGGTATCCAATACCATCCTTTATTTTCCTAATGAAGTAGCACTCTCTAGTGCTAGATTCCGGCTTGCATGCATGGAACCATATTAAGGATATATATTGTAGTCTTACTACATATATACCTGGAAACTAGGAGGTAATTATGCTAAAAATCATCATTGATCAAATCATGTCACACATGATCCAATTGTATCTCCCTATAACTCTATTGAGTTAAGGTGTGTTAGGAGGATTGAGATAGAAATGATATTCATATCTTCATAAGGTATTCTTTGAATTCATCTAATAGGTACATGCTACCTAGATTAGATCAAATTCATTTTATCTTCCTTCAAACTTTAGTTCTAAACCAAAATTATGAAATCTTTGAATATTTCAAAGGTTTCTTAGGTGAAGAGAAGAAATCTCATATCATACATAATCAAATCACATATCCATAATGTTTACTATGATATAGATGATCCACAAACATCAATATGTGTGAGATCCCGAATACCTTGGCATCTTACACCATTCCCAGAGAAGGGTGCATTGGACAATTTTCACTTTTGAATACAATATTCATAAGTATGTAGGTTTTGAAATTTTAGACATTCTAAAGTTTCATCTCTTACTAGTCTATTGATCAAATCAACAGATAAATGTCCAAGGTTTGATGCCAGATTATTGTTAAATGATCTTCATCCTCATATTGATCTTTTAAAGGTTTAATTTCAATATTATAAATTTTAATTAATTTTCTAATTTAGTAGTCTACTAGATGCCAGATTATTATCTGAAATATATCCATCATAACTCATTATAATAGGTTTATTCCAGAATTCATGTTTATTTCCAACACTTGGAAATAAATTATGAGTGTATTCTAATATCCAAGTCATAGAGACATTCTCCAAGACTAAGGGCTCCCACTGAAATAATGAAGTTCGTATATCCAATAGAGATTGTTGCAACAATTGCATCAACATCCATGTAGATGACTATTAAACCTTAAGATCAAATTCCTAATCTTCTAATACATATGCAATCAATTGCAAGTGTCATTAGAAGATTGTGATACAATTATTAGACTTTATTTTATCAAATAAGAAAGTCAATTTCAATGATCAAGTGTAGAAATAGATTATTATGATGCATTATGTGAGTCCTTTTCTAAGGATTCTAGATAGTCATGATAGTCACACTATTAATTAATCAGCTTATTGCAGTATTGGCATTCATCCAACTCTTTAGATGTCATATGGAAGTCATAGAAATAAAGTCAAATCTTTTGACTTTCCTTCCCACATGGGTCAGACCCATGCTTCTACTGCGCTCTCTTCATCTATAAACAACCATTGTTCAAGACAAAGAATCTCTTATGTTGAATTCAAAAGATTTTCAATATAAGAACACTTCAACATTTATACATGCTTCATTCAATTCATACAATATGAATATTGTGAAGCTGCATGAATGACTAGAGTATAGACAGTAGAATGATGACACTCATCGTATCTACATCCATCTAGACTTTTAAGGCAATGGTTCAGGTAGGTATTCAAAAAATTCCGAATACGTCATCTCTTATAGAGCCACCATTCTGCATGATGCAGAGAACCATGTCATTCATGATAAATGTCAAGAGCACAGATGTATGCCAGACTATCTTCTTTGATTTTATAAGAATTATTTGACAATTGCAATCATCATCGACATGCCACTTCCAAAGTACATCCGATGAGAGATCAAGACTATAGAGACATACAAACCCTAGGGTTGTAGTCCTATTATCTATTTAATTGGCATTCATCATTCATATGGGAAACTTGCACATTGCAACCACATACATTATGTGTCCAACTGCAAATACAATATCTGGATCATGGGTCCAATCCATGATAGTATACTGGTTATTATAGAGTATAGAATTGAGTGGGTTTAATGAAGGATTATCTAAAATAAGAATACATAAGTGTATATATTTATATATATACATATTTTACTTTGATTTAGGAGTTTTTTATCAAAGTTGTCTTGCCTTGTCAACAATGAAAGTTCATTCCCTTAATCACTTTCAATGTAAAAGATATACTTACCATTATATTTAAAGCAAGATCTGGGATCTCCTTCCTTATCTTTGTCGCATCCCAATAATATGAGAACATGTGACTCCAATAAAAAGAAGAGGGAACACATTCCGCCTTCTAAGTCCAACTTGCATTTCCCAATTCGGTCTTTAACACCTGAGCCCACCACCCCTAAAGCGATGTTGACCCGTTGTTAATTGAACCAACCGTCAACAGGAATACAGCTCGCTATGCGCAATCCAATATCGTCCCAATAATATGAGGACCTGATGTTGGGGTCACTATGCATACGTCCTTACTCTTTCGAGAAGCGAAGAGCTCGATCCAAATGGATCATATGCAGGAGCTGTCACTTCGGACAGGCATCTCCTACATACAATATCTGGCGACGGAACCCTTCGCCTTGACGGGAGACTATGGATGTCACTTATTTGATCATCCATATCATATTCAAATTCTAATTAATCATTATGAATCACATTCATTATGATCAATTCTTCCAAGGGAGATAACAACTCTATTCATAATAGAGTGTTTTACTTTTAATTGATTCCAATTAGTCTAATCATACTAAATTAATGATTCAATTAATATCCAACAAACATTCTTTGTTGTTAATTAAAATATGGTATTATCTCAAATACGCATTATTTCGAATTTTAATAATTAAAAATACATCATGATTTCTTAAGCATTATACCAACCCTACCTGCTGTCATGGCCAGTACCGACGGGAGTGGGAGAGACCGCACACAGTGCAACTTGCTACCCCATCGAGAAAGGATAATGCAAAATAGATCACTTTGTACTTGAGATGATCATCGGTTCTTCAACTGAAATTATACCATATAATAATAATCAAAACAATTTTGATTAACATTATAATGAGATTTGCTAAACAAATCCCAAATCCTATTCAAGCAACATGTTTGTTGGAATGTAGATCATGTAGATCAAGCAACATGTTTGTTGGAATGTAGATCATGTGACTGTATCATGACAGCATATGGCATAGGACTTTGGTTATCTCAATCTCGTTAAGTCGACTCTTTTGACTTAACTAATCTAACACCTCCGAATCTCTATTCCTATGCAGAGGACATGTATCAAGAGGTCAGTTAGATATTAGCCTAACTGAGAAAGGATTGTCATCTCCTACTCATGCTAGAGATCATCTCTTAATAATCATTTGACGGTGCTTGATGAGTCCTCAATCTAAGTCATTAGATATTCATCCAAGCACCATCCTCTATGATTCAATATAGAATCAACAGCCGTATCGTATGATCATTAAGATGGCCATGGTACATAGCCCTAATTGTAATAAGGGACCTATTATGCAAATTAGTTATTCTTCATTTCAGATCAGGGAATGATATTCGCAATAACATTTATTGCATAATGGCTCGTCGTGGGCTCGTATGTCCAATACTATCCTCACCTCATGAACCCTTTGCTAGAGCCACCAGCCTCGTTACAGCCCCCCTCTACCATCCAAACATACTCTCCAACCCTACCCTACTTCCCCGTCGCCACCGTTGAGCGCCCATAGCAATTTTCCCTTCATCATTGTCGCCTACCACCTGAGAAGCGGTGCCAACACCGCCTTGAGCACGAACATCGCCTGATTTATGAGCACAACCACCAGCATTATCACTTGGAGGAGCTCCCGTATCACCAACATGACTAGACAACAGAGGTTCCAAAAATGGACCTTGGAATCTCATCGTCACCAATGCCCCCTCACCACAACCACTGTCACCATCGCCTGACCTTTATAGGTTGTGCCTACCCTAACTTCAATGGTGGGTGATGCCTCCTTTGGTTCCAAACCCTAGCAAGGATAAGGGAAGAGAGATTCCCATGAATCGAGTGTTTTCGAACAGGGGAAGGGGAAATATCTCGTGGAATTTTTTTAGGGAGGTCCATCGTCCAAAAGGTGTTTATCTCAATGTTAAAGTTGGAGAAAAAGAAGAAGAAGAAATTAGAGAAGATTGTCCCATCAATTTCAGATGAAATCCTCCAATGTTGCAACCACAGATCACGCAACTCATCAGGAAATGAGTTATTTGAAGCGACAGAGGGCTAATGTAGCATGAAACGAATAATTACGACTCAATTAAAATATTTTATCCACCAATTTTATAAATTAGAAATTTTATTTTCCGTATGCTAATTAAAGTCTAATTAATTAGGAATAGATTAAATTTATTTCTTCTAATCGAGTCAGTTGCAGAGTCAATTTTATTTAAAATAATGAGATCGATTGTGATATCCAATTAATTAGTTTGAGATAATTTGACTTCAGATATGGTATATTAGGATTTGAATTTTATTCTATTTCTATTTATGTAATCCCACACTCCTATATAAATGGGATGGTAGTCCTCTGTTTTAAACATTTTAAGTTTAATCAAATTTGGAGTTACTTCATTCATCTCTCTCCCTCTCCCTTCTCCATTGATGTGATCTCCATGATTATTTTTCCCTAAATCCATTGCATCCAACGAGTTTTTCTTCTTCCCCCTCCAAATTCTTCACCAAATAACATTTCCACAGTCAACATTTTTCCACTGTTGAATTTTTCTGTTTGCATCAAATATACATTCTTTCCAAAAACTAGTTAAATTGTAATAATTAATGACTTGTCAATTTTTACCGAAACATGACACAAAGAAGAGAAAGAGGTTTTCGATATCCTTAATAGCTACTACTGACTTTGGTTGATCATAGATCGAAAGCAATAAGCTACACTAAAAATAAAATCAATCTGCAATATGGTTAATCTTATTATATATTTAATTGCAATTTGAAAGATGTTGGTCTAGCCATCAGAGATTTGCGGTAAGTACACTGCTCGTAACTTTGACACAAATGTAGCTCCTAGAAAGCGATGCACACGGAAGAAGTGGAGATTGACACGATGATCAGGTATAGAAAGGAAGGGAATAAGAAAGAGAGAGTGTGTGGGAGGGAGGGAGACAAGGAGAGAATGATAGTAAGAGGGAGGAGATGAGAGCGGATGGGATGGACGAGAGAAAGGGATGAGATGGGAGAGCAGGGGATGGAAATCTCTAATGATGAAGAAGACGGAGACAGAGATCGTTGGTGATGAGGAGGAAGAAGGGGTAAAAGGGCGAGATGAGATGGAAGGTTGGGGGAGAGAGAATGAGAGAGAGATATACTTTGTTGCACTCAAAATGTTTTCTTATTCTTGTTCTTCCATTAACCAAATGCTCTCTTTATAGATGAGCTAAACAACAAGGTAGAAAGTAAGATGTAGAAGATTTTGAACTTGTAGAGAAGAAGATAAAGAGGAGTAATCCCCGAGAGGAAGAGGAAGATGGTTCTAGATCCTTTCTCTTGTTAATTAAAATAAAAATACAAATTGTTGAAGCTATTTGATTATCTTATCTTTATTTTATTTATTAAGTCGTGTAACCTTTCGGGGTCGTTTATGTAATTATCTCCACTTGTATTATAGGGTTTCAGCCCTATATAAGAAACCGCATGCTGTTGAAGCTATTTGATTATCTTCTTTTTATTTTATTTATTGAGTCTTGTAATCACGGTCTCTTATATAATTATCTCTACTTAGGCTCTAGGTTTTCACGATATATAAGAAATCTCATACCTCTTGAATAAATTGCCCCATTCTTTCTCAATTTCTCTCCACACAAACTACAATGGAACTCTTCAAACTTTAGATTTATGGCTAGATCCTTGAAATTTAAAATGTTGTAATAGACTGTAAAATTTTAATGGGTGTTAATTTGTTATATTTGACATTTATATCCTTGAATCTTCCATAAAGTTACTCTATAAGTAAACAAAAAGTTGGTAGTCTCCAGATTAGTTATATCAATTACCAGCCTCTGAGCCTACTAGGAATATAGGAATGCATTAGCATTTGTGACTTTAGATTGTTTATGCAACCAGCACAATGTGTTTTATGATTCTGGGAGTTTTATAAGGTTATGTATGATTACATGGCATGGGTGAAATAAGCATTGCTACTCACATGTAGGCAGGGGGCACAACATGCTCGAAAATGGGGGCACAACCCAACAGGCAGGGAGAGGACCCGCACATAGGCAGGGAAAACTCCAAGAAAATCTAAATTTTACTGACTACTCACTCTTCAATCATCCGTCCTTTGCTGACAAAGTGAGCCTAATTCCAGTGAATTTTGCAATTAACGTGAAAGATTCCTCCCACTTACTACCAGTGAGAGTTAAACCCCATATCTTTTGCACAATAGGAGTGGTGCTCACCAAGTTTGCTGCATTTGGTTTGCAATAAATGTGACTGATGAATTGTGAGAATAATGGTTCCAGAAATATCAAGTTTTTCATCACATAATTTCAAAATCACTACTTGTTCAGCTGAGGAAATAAAAAAACCACCTACATAATGCAATGTTCTCATGTAATCCCACCACATCATCGCGGTAGAGAGAATTCGAAAGAAAAAAAGAAAAATGTAACTTCTCCTCAAATAAGTAACCCGACAAATTCGGAAACCCATAAAGGAAAGCATATCAACGGACGAAGCTGAGAAAAAAACCTCACCCTCCCCGTGTGCCCCTGCAGGTCCCTGCAGCAAACGAGATCCGTCTGGCCGAACGACACCGCCGTCCTGCCCTGGTTCCTCGCGTACGCCGCAACTGCACAACACCCACAAAAACCAAAAACCCTAAAAGACGATCCACATTGACGCGATCGAGATTGGGAGGGGCAAAACTGAGAGATCCTCACTATCGGTGTCAAGCAGCATCATCCTCCGCTGCTTCAGCCGCTCCCGGAGGCTGTTCACCGCCGCGGCGGCGGACGCGTGCTTCTCCTTGAGCTCCGTCAGCGACATTCCAGGCCCTCGCCCACGATGGCGCCTCGAAAAAATCGACTTGCGATTTTGGCGATCGGAGCCCTAATCGGCGGAACTGTTGGCCCCAATTTGGATGAGAATGGGAGAGGGGAGGGGTTTGAAGGTGGGGTGAGGTAACGGGTGAGCCGAGATGGCTATGGGAGTGGAGGACTTGTGAGGGGAAACGGAGGAGGTCAAGTGGAAGCGGGGACCACTGTGGGACCTACTGGCCATGGCGGGGAAGAAAGGGCCGTAACAGCTGTTGGGTGGGCCCGAGAGGCACGTGAGGAAGCTGCTGAACTTTTGATGGGGTGGGGGTCCCCTGCCGCCTACCGTTGGTGGGAGGTGCGGAGGCGCGGAACGCTGCAGTTCGCGTTTTTTCTCGACGATGGAATTGGTTTTTTTTTCCAAAGAGATATCCGATCATTCATGTTGAACTTAATTGAATAATTCAACCTTTTAAAAATAAACAAGTAAACCAAGTATTCCACGAGCATCACTGAAGTAACGGAATAAATTACAGATGAAATCCCACACACCACAAGAGGAGAAAGGGTTATATATTCAAAGATACAGGCAACTTCTAAGATGAGAAGCTTCATATTGTAGGTATGATCCTACTATTGATGCACTCGTGGACGCAGCAATAAAGCGTGCATCTCTCACGAATTCGAGAGCATCCTCCTTTTCCTACACGATCAAAGGGATCCATGTAGATATCATTGTCATCCTCGCAGTGGACATCACTAAATGAAATTCTCCTCTCCAACGTGCAAGGGAGTGGCTTCTCCTTCAAGATACAAAGGGAACTAATGGATAGGTAGAAGCAAAAAGAGGGGATCGGTCTAAAGGGAGAGAACAGAGGAAGAGGAGGTAGCCTTGAATGGGACTCCAACTAGGAGTCCTTCAATTTGTTCATAATTGGGGAGATGTGACTGATAATCGATGAGAATCAACCCAAAGTCGTGTCAATACACAAGGCGGAAGGACAGTCGTTGATGTGACCTCGGATGAAATCCCTCAATTAATCAATAATTAACCCACAATAAGAATAAATCAATTAAATATCAAAAACGTGAAATTAAAATTTATTATAACTCTACAACAGTGTGTATAGCGTGTAAGTATGTGTAGAGGTCAAACACAGAGAGAAAACAGTAGAAGGAGGTAAAATACGATGCTCAAATTTTCTATCTTTTATCTCTTGTCCAATTTATTGTTTTGTGGGTTTTAAATTTATATTTTTTATTTTATTTTTGGATTTATAATTTTGTATTTTCTTTTTATATTTTTCCATTTTTATATTTTTTTTTAAATATAATATATATATATACATATATGTATATGTATAAATACAATATAAAACAGATATGGATACTATATATATATGTGTGTGTAAAATAATAAAAATACATTGAAAATAATATTTTTTATTTTTATGTTTTCTAATTTTTTGTTATTTTTTTGTATTCTAATTTTTATGTATTTTTTAAAGTCAAAAATATCCCAAATAAGGGATTAATAAAATATCTGAAATTGATTGGGATATTAAAAATAGTAAATAGGTCCCAAAATTACCTGAATCAATTTTAATATATAAATATTTATATAATAAAATTATATAATAGGAAAATATATTTTTGGGTTTTTTAAGGATTTTTTAGATTTTTATAAAAGATTTTGGGATTTTTTCAATGTTTAGGCTTTTTGTTTTTCCATTTTTTATGACTTTTGGTCTATAATTAAAATAGGTCAAAATATACTACATATGATTTTTTGGAATTTTTAAAGTTATTTTTATATATTTTTTGGAATTTTATAAGTCAAACAGTACATAAATAGGCTCCATTTTATTTTTAATAAATAGATTAAACATAAAAAATGCAAAATAAAATATGGACGTGAAAGTATAAAGCACAAAGAATTTAATCCTATTTTGTATATTTTTAGGAGAGCATTAGCTATATTTAATAAATAGACAAAACATACACAAAATTAAAAACCCAATAGGGGTATTTTCGTAAATAAAATATAAGAATAGGGGCCTCAGTGCAAATATGTCAAATATATACAATGGAATTAAAATTTTATTGAATAATTTAGCAAATACAAAAATGCCAAGGATCTCTATGTAATTTGACCGTCACGTGGGACTACACGTGACAGCTTGGGAAGGACCAAAATGTAAATATAATAAAGTTCAGGGATCTTCCACCAAAATTCAAAAAAATATACAACGTTATCCACAATTTATTGAACTAGATATAAATACAAAAACTTTCAACGGTGTCCCTACAATTTTCCCAGCTCACGTGGGACGACGCATGAGCTGAGCTGGACTGGACCAAACTGTAATACGTAAAGCTCAGGGTCCTTTTTACAAAATATCCATTTGTTTTTAAATGCTACACTTTATTTACAGAATTAATAAACAAATACAAAAATAGTGGGGTTGGATATGAAAATTACCCCCAAAGAGGCACACATCCAACGGCTGGGTGCCATCCACTTGACACGCGTCGCTCTGTAGTGGCCCGATGACGCTTCGCCGATGATCGATCTGGATCAGATCTTGGATCTTCATCAACGGCTGAAACGTGACAACCACGATCAAATCTAGGGTGCCTCCCCTGATCGAACGGCTGCTGCTTCGCTCGGAGAATAGGGAAGAAGGTCCCTGCCTCCGAGCTTCAATCGTCGATTTCTCTATCCTCTGTCGGTCTTCTTTGATGGTAAGATGCTCTACATGTCTAGGGAGGCGGTCCGCAGCTAATGGTGGTCGCAAGGAGGTCCGAGAGCCCGTGTAGAGACCTGGCGAGCTCGGGAAAAGGAGGGCTCCAAGGACCTGCAGTGAATCTCGAACTTGACCCCAAAGGGGTCCTATGGCCTCCATTACCTACAATAACGTTAAGCACAAGACAAGGAAGGGTCTGGGGGCTTATTTGTGGAGAGGAATGGAAGGTGGAGTCGGGCAGAGATCTCCGGTGAAGGTGGCGGAGTTGGATATCTGATTTCCATATCCACAAGGGATCTGGGTGAGTGAGGGTTAGGGATGAAAACGGTCGAATATGGATACGGATATATGTATAATCACATCCTTATCCATTTTAAAATACGAATATGAATGCGGATACGAATATTGACAGATGTGAAAAATGTATTACCATATCCTTAAAAAACGAATATGAATGTAAAACGAATACGAATCGGATACGAATACTAACAGAAATATTTAATAGATTAATTGAAATATACACGTTTAGGATAATTTACAAATAAAATAGATATACATGATATAATAATTTCATGAAAAATATATCAACAATGATGAATGTACTCTTAAAATGTTGTTACATACAGTTATAAATAAATCCATTACTATACTTCTGTACGAATAATACAAATACAAATGCGAATATTAACAAATGTCAAAGTGATATCCATATTCACATCCATTTTAAAACAAATACGAATGTCAAAATTTGTATAAAACGAGTACGATAGAGGATCAAATACGAATATATTCACATTTGTTTTCATCCCTAGTGATGGTGCCTGGGATGTAGGAGAAGCGAAGGGGAAGGTGCTGAGGTGGAAACAGGGATTGGAGAATAGCGAGGCACGGCGGAAAGGGTTCGCTGGAGCGGAGCTCTGGCTAACTACGAATCGTGGATTTTAAGCTAACACATTATGCTAATTGCTATACTAATGACATAATTAAAATACACTAATAAAAAGCTATCTAAAATAAGAAAAGTACATAGCTCAAACCTGGTAGGACCCAAGGAGCAGGACGATCGCCGGAACACCGCCTGGGTGCACCTCCTTCATCCTTCAGCCTCCTCCAAAGCTCCAGGGAACCTACCCCTATCATGAGGATGCACGCTAGGTCAGAGTCGAGGGGAATTAGGACTTAGAAAGTAACCAAAATTATGAGGAGGATGGAGGCTTTTTATTTATGAACATGAGCGGGCACCCTTATTGGCTGGGCTAAATCAACTAATCGAGCATATATACAGTAGTCCCAGGATCTCTACGCGAATCCTGGATGAATGATGATTATTTTTCGTGAAGGACATGAAGTCGATTGAACGATGGTTCAGCTGGGAAAAAGGCAATAAAATGGGGGAAAATACATTTTTGACACCCTGGAGGTCTGAAGATTGAGTTTACTGGAAGTCAACTCTGGACGCGATGTGATTGGTCCACATCGGTCCGCTAAAAGACAAAACCAATTAATTCAAAATAATTATTTTAAAATAGTAAATGATTTTATTAATTTTTATATATATAAATAAATATGTTTATTATTTAATGTAGTATTTTAATACGATTTTATATTTATTTTTTTAACTTTATTTATTAGTAGTCAATTTTTAACAGTGTATTTATATGGATATTTGCCTATATTTTGTACATTTTTATTTTTATTTTATATATTTTATCTTATTATTTTATTTTCTTATTTTATATATCTATAACATATTTTTATGTATCTAAATATATTTTTATTGTATTTTTATGATGTCATTTGTATACTTAAATAAATAGATGTGTATGTTTTATAGGTATATTCATAGTATTTTACCTATATTTTATATACATCTTTTTATTTTAATGTATTTTATTGGGTTTTATTTTCGTTTTGTATTTTTAATATAATATATACAATATTTACAATATTATAAAAATATAGACGAATAAAGAATAAAAGAATAGGGTCCCCTTTTATTTATATACATGTATAACATAGGTATTTTGTCTATGTATTTATAGACTTATTTATTTTACATTTTCCTTTTAGTTTTATTCTGGTTTTCATATGCACATATGCATAAATAATAATTACAAAATTATAAAAAAATACAAATTTGTAAAAATGATAAGAAATGAATAAAATTGATTATTTTAATCGAGTCTACTATACAATATGGGTCAAAAACCTAATTTTCACATAGTAACTCCAAAAATATAAAACCACCACCACTAAATAGCTTGTGAAAAGTTATATATAATTGTGATTTTGCTATGTTTTGAGTTTTTATTTGAAAGATATGGTTTGTGATGTTGGAATTTTGACTTTTTATTTTGTGCATAAAATGCACATTGTAAATTATTTTTGTACATACTCAATTTTGTATTTTTATTCACATTATTATCTACAACTTTTATGTACAAAGTTTCTTCATTTGATGAATAAAGAATAAAGAATAGAATAGGTGTCAAATTGCATAAAATAATAAATAAATAAATTGAGTTTTTTCTATTTTTGGCCCTTATTCACATTATTATCTACAACTTTTATGTACAAAGTTTCTTCATTTGATGAATAAAGAATAAAGAATAGAATAGGTGTCAAATTGCATAAAATAATAAATAAATAAATTGAGTTTTTTTCTATTTTTGGCCCTTATCTCCCCTTACTTTATTCCTTGTCAACCAACTCAATTCTTGACTTGATCTCAAGGGTTTAGGGTTATAAAATTATTTTTAGTATTTTATTTATTTTTCTTTTCCTCTTTATTCTATAATTTTGGCATTAAAAACCTTATTTTATGTACAAATAATACAATAAATAAGGAATGCTATTATGCACAAATTGATGCTATTTACATGCATTAGCTAGAGTTTTTAAGGCCAAAATGATAGAATAAAGGTGATGAAATTGAGATTCATCAGTGACTGCCCACCCATTATTTATAGAGGAGTGGAGGCACAAAATAAAACTATAGTTAAATCTTAACTCAACCTCTTCCAAACTTTTATAAAAGTTGATTTCAATCGATCAATTAAAAATTGAAATTTGAAATAGACAAATCAAATTTATCAAGAAAATATATGGATCAAATTTACGTAAATTAATCCTCTGTCAAAGAGTTAGCGATACAATGCTATTTCTTACATGTTATCTGGACTCAAATTTTTCGTATGGTGATATCATGGATAGTAATATTCCTCGTCCATGGAAATCTAATTCTCATGATCATTTCATGATTCTGCGATAAGTTAAATATTCTGATTCATAATTTGTGTATCAAAATCTAGGACAACAATATTCGTGGATAAGGATATCCAAATAACATTGGATACTTTTTGAATTATGTAACAACTACAAATTACTTCAACATATTAATAGGTAGATCATATAAGTTGTGTATAATATCTTAATATGAAATTGAATATGATATTAGGGATTACCACATCGTTAGCCAATATGAATTTTTTTATCAATTTTCCAAACATTTTGAACTTAAATTGGTTCATTGAATCATGATTTAGTCCAATTAATCTTATTCAACTTTGTCTCTGAGTGGATTCACAAGAATCCATCATGTTTTATCATTCCCTCAAAGTGGAAGCATCGTGGTATATAATCTACAAAGACCACATCAACCTTAAATATTCCCAATACTTATAGTACCCTAAATATTGGTTTTGAACGGTAAGTCCATTTATTGAAAACCACTTTGACTAATTTGATTACCCCTATGATGATATTGTACAATTATTAGTGTGTTTTTTTCAAACTAGGCTAACTATGGATCGGGCAGGCGAACAAGGGGCATAAACTCCCTGCACCAAGTGTTTGCAAACCACCTCAATTCAAAAGTGCCGATGGAATTACTTAGTGGGGATGGATAAAGTCCGCATTTCCAGCTTTGCCAACAACAAAGCATATGGGAAAACAATCAATACTAAACTAGGGAGCGAGAAAGTGGGAGGTAGAGTAAGAAGGGAGAGATGGTAGGAGGATGAGTGAAATATACCGAGCAAGTTTTGTTGTTGTGATGAGGTGAGCAAGCTAAGAAGACATGGATAACCTAAAGTATATGTTCTCATATTTGTCTGTCTTCCTGTAGAGTTGAGAAAAATCGATCGTAGAACAAGAACATCAATCATAGACTTTACAAAGGTTTATATTGATATTTTGAATTATTATCATATTTCTCGAACATGATAACCACCAATGGAGTTTGCTTTTACCTCAATTTATCAAACTTAAGCAATGTCTCATCGTTTTTATCATATAAATGTTTGCGATTCATTCAAGAGATTATACATCGTATATACTCTTATATGTATAGTAGATTATTGATATATAGACATTGTCAGCTCATCAAGCTGATGGATTATCAAATGTACACACACTCAAATATATGGATACATATATGTCTCATTGAAATGATAAGTACCCTTACAGTGATAGTACATGATACAAATCTTAATCTATCTCAATCTTGTCAGGCTAACTATTTAACTTGACTCATTACAAGAATTTGGATTATTTTGCGAGCACGATTGTAGTCCCAATATGCTCGTATTATAGTCACTATGTGCTTGTAAAAGCCACTTGCTACCACTTGTAGTTGTAATATGTGTGCTCGCATGTTAGGGGGCTACAATCATCATCCAGACCACAACGTGCTCGCAATGTGCTATTAATTTATGACCACAATGGTCCCAAGTGCTCATAATTAGGAGCTATTTACAACCACAATTGTGAGCAAATTTGAGACTACTAGTAGTCTTAAGATCTAATTCCATAACTAAAAACATCAGAAGCATATCACATGTTACCATTCGCCCTTTGACATGCGATTCACATATAAACATGCATAAGATATGCATTCATGCAAGCATCTACATACGTCCATTTATTTGAGCATTCTCAACGGTACATATAAAAAATTATCCATGCTAAAAAAAAGATATGCCTTGAGCAAATTACAATAATCCATGCATATATAATCTGCATTCGAGCATACTTATTCATAGAGGCATCCATTCCGACACACAATGAAGCATAAACAAAATGAAGCATATACACAAATGCTTTTTTTATTTAAACAATAGTAATGAGTTTAATTACTATTACAAGTACTAACATTTGATGAAATGAAAAGAATATAATAAAATAGCATTTTTTTTAAAAAAACTTATAGCATTATTCACTTCTCCCTCTCTCTTTGCTACTTCTTCTACCTTGAAGTATACTCTTCCACTTATCATTTCTTCTCTCCTGTTGGCCTCTCCCTCTCTCTTTGCCATGCATCTCCGTCCCTCTCACACATAATGTTAAATGAAATCATGCAAATATATTCAAAACATGTTAAATTATTGTAAATAATGAACAAATGAGTGAAAAATACAAACTTACCTAGATATACCACAAAGTTAACATAATAATGGGGGGAAATAAAAAATATCAACATATACAAGGCATACTAAATTGTATATGAATCTCCTGCATATATGACATGTTGTATTGCACTACACGTGCTTTACCTGCATATGAAACACCATTACATATTACTTGATTAACATTATAATTTAACCATACAATCTTAATATGAATTGGGAGTCCAGAGAAAGTTCAATGGAAAATTAAAACTAAAAGATAGAGAATAATTAAACCTCACCCAGAATGAACATAATAGGTCAAAGTGATATGCTTTATATTCTTCACAGATGGCGGTCAAAGTGCTCTGCATCATAATATGCACAGATGGTCATGTACACCCTCTAATTGGAGCGTGCTCGCTACCAAGATCTTTTGGATTCCACAAACCTCCTCAGTATCTCACTAACTCTACAATGAAAAAAAGTCACCATATTTAACTGCATAAGAAATAAGTAGAGGGCATACTTATTTGATCATCTAAAAAATTTTCTAAATAAGAGCTTATAAGAGATTTGGATCTCTCACGTTTAGCTCTATAATCAGGTTAACTATTTGCTTAGTACTAAAACTTCATTACATAGTGCATTTGCAAACTTAAAGTTATACACATGATGATATATCAATAAATAGGCCATTAGTAACACACTCTATGTCATGCATTAGGTTATTGACCTTATAAAGTCAGAGCTATCAGTAACCATATGTGATGGATGGCATGTCCATCATGCACAAGCATGCATCCCCATCCTTGATGAGATGCATTATGTACATTATAAAGCATTCTCTACTCAAAGGCATCTCAAGTGTATGGACAATAGTCATGTTTCCTTTGAGAGTTAGGAATCTCTCCTCACACTCACATAAAGTTATTTTAAGCCAATCATGTCAAGGCGGGTGCGATCCTTTTAAATACAAAGATAAAATGCAGGTAGCAACTTGCCACTTCTTGGAATCTCATTACCTTCAAGGGAGTAACTGATGTATTATCAATAGATATTACATATATACAAACCCATACACTCACACACCTATATACCTCTATTTATACATATATACCTACTTACTTACCCATCTGCTTATGTATATAGACATTTGTACTCGCAATTGGGTGGTGGTAAATATACAGTTTTTTATAGTGTTCTACCATTTAGACATTTATTAGAAAGTAAAATGCCAAATAAACTTTTGAGATAAACAAGAGTAAAATTACCTCGAATGAACTAGTAGATACTGCATACTGCATGCACTTTTTAGTCATCCTATACATTATGAAATACTCCATGAAAGTAACCTCCTACGTGCAAACAACTTCATTAGATATAACACCTCCGTCCCCAACACATCCACATTGCAACATGTATTTTAAATAAAATCACAATAAAGTAATGAATTACATGCACTTACCTTAGTGATTTAGTTGCGCATAATGGAACATAATCCATTCCGAAGAGCCTTTCCTAGATACACAAACATCAACACATGGATATTCATGTAGACACATCCGCATACTATGGACATACACATAAATTTACTCCCAAACAAGCACATCCCCACATACACACACTCTCTCCCCCCACACACACATACTCATATATACATCCATGCATATGCATACTTTCTCTATCTCGCACATTCATTCACACGTTCATCCACATATTTACACCGCAAATTTTCAAATATACACAAACATTTGCATACATACACATTAATACACATATATATATGTCACACACATACACATTTGCACATATACACACAATCCATATACATACAAATCCACACTTAAACGTTTACATACACATACTCACTCACTCTCTCTCATTCATATACACATTCCCTTATACACATCCACACACTTTTAAATGTACAAAAACATTTGTAAAAATATGCCACACACATAAAGATTTGTATACACACACATTTATATACATACAATTTCACACACATACACATGCATGCGCACTCGTACACAAATTATCCACACCCATTCAACCCATTTTTCACACACACCATACTACACATTGTACTCATTTACATATGCATACACCCATTTACATACTCATACTCGTACAAATGTGCATGCATATACGCACAAAGAACTAATATATTCACATTCTCGCATTAATACTTCAAATTCTCATAAAAATACTTATTCCCACAACTAAATAGAATAATTATACACAAAATAATTGAAAAGTATTAAAAATTTTGAGATAGGAGGATGACAATATCAAGAACAACATGCTTAAGTAGATGATAATTAGTATAGGTTCCTTAAAAGCATATTAACTAATAGTGCTAGAAAATCCACATATTACTCGATGTACATAACTTTTGAGATAAACATGACTAAATTTACCTCCAATGAACAATTACTTTCTCTCTTAGATACTACTTGCACCTTTAGTCATTCCTCGCACACATGATGGATAAATGTACCATGCTAGCATCCTCATACATGCACAAAGTTTCATTATAGATAATACCTCCATGCCCAACAAAAGTTTATTAAAGGTAAATAATGCATAAGTCAACCCTCGTCAATTAGAGAAGAAGATTGATTTTGATATTCTGTTGATAAGAAAAAAAACCCAAGTTTAGAAATATATTTATAACAAAAAAAACATCTGATATTCAAAGAGCATGTGAGATAAAAGATATATAAATCAAGATGGAAATTCACCATGTCTTTCCACTAAGTGAGCCTTGATGACTATTGAATCCTCAACTAAATTGTGCATGAACCACCTACATATATGACTTGTATGTAACAATATATTAAGTTGTGAACCCTTATACGATGGATATAAAAGTTATTGTGTCTTACCACATCTTTCCACTGAAGCAAGCCTTGATGAGTGTCAAAATCACAATGATAAAAATGAATTTTATCTTGTGCTCTACCAAAGGTAGACGTCCATGCCCTTATATATGAGTCAAATAATTTCTTATACAGAATAGGAATAACTTCTATAAGTTAGATTTTCAAGACATAACTCAATATTTATTAATGGGCAAAAAATGAAATATATAAATTGATTACCTAGTGGTTCATAAAAATGGTAGTTGCTTCTACTTCTGAACATCATACTTCGATCCCATATAAGGTAGGTGAACTGAAGGTACATTTACACTCATGTATAAATATACATACTCCCCTCCCTCTCTCACTCACACATTCATGCATACATTCACTCATTATTGGAGAGGTTTTGCAATAGTCTGTTAATCCAACAATATCAACAATCCATGTGGTGACCAATTGTCTCTCTAATCAACAACAATCAACCCACAACGTGTATCAAAGTGAAATGTGTGTGCGTTAAAATTGAATATCACTCTTCTAAAATGTATATAGGTGTAAGCAGAGAAGAATGTTGAACACAAGGAAGCAAATTTGGGTAGAAATTTATTAATTATTTCTAACTCATAATATTTTTTATTTTTATCTTTTATTATTTTTATGCTTTTGTTTTTAATTATTTTTTTACTTTTTTTATGATATTCAAAATTTTATTATTTTTAAATGTTTTATATTATTTTATATTTTTAATTTTGTAAAATTTTATTTTTTAATTTTGAAATAAATAGTAAATAATATAGTTATACATAATATATATACTATATATATAGAAAATGTCTTTTGAATTTTTTAATTAACTTAAATAAATTTAAGATAAAAATGTAAAATATTTTTTGTATTTTTGATATTTTTCTATATTTTCAAAAATTTTACGATATTTTCTAATTTTATGGATTTTTAAAGTTAAAAATAATCTAATCGATGAATAATAGTAATTCACAATTTGTTGATGATTTTAAAATAGTTATAGTGCTAAAATTAACCCAAAATTATTTTTTTATATAAAATATATATGATAAACAAAATTTAAAATAGAAAGAAAATATTTTTGGATTTTATAGAATGTTTTTTGTTTTTTATAAGATTTTTAGGACTTTGAGATTTTTAGATTTTATATTAGTATTTTTAGTTATTTTTTGGATATTTGATACAATATAATATAATCTAACTAATATATTTTTTGGAATTTTTGGAGACACATTTTAGTTTTTATGGATTTTTCAAGTTCAAACAGGGAAATAATGCATGTTTTTCAATTTTATAAATAGGAAAATTAATTTCAATACTTAGAGAAAAATGTATGTGAAAGATATATACTCCAAGCATCTATCCTAATCTTCCTTTGATTTTTGGCACAAAATATATATTTAATTAAAATAAAATATGAAAAATAAAATGAAACAAAAAATAGGGACCTAAAAACATTTTTACAAAGTTAATATGTATTTTATAACCATTACAAGAAGTTTAGGGGCTAATTACATAAAAATTCCAACATTAAAATATTTAGCGCCTAATAGGGGCATACAAGCAAACATAGAAAGTTCTAGGGTCCTAGATGAAAAAATAAACAAAAGTTTTTTACACGTGATTTTATATTTGTAAGACTAAAAAGAAAATACAAAAAGGTGGAGGTTTGAGTGCGTAAAATACACAATCATGAGGCGTGCGATGTGCATGTGGGGCGCTGCTTGATTTGATGGCTTTCGAGTGCTCACTTAACTTGATCGTCTAGTTGGGGTTGTGTAGCTCTTCAACTCGCTTGAACGGGCCGGATTAGATCTTTTACGTATTCTTGATCTCACAGTTCCTGGCATGGCTTCAAGAACATGGAAGGACACCTAGCATATGCTCCTTCCCCCAGTCGATTATCCTCCCTCTGGACACCAATCTTTCTCAGGGTGGCTAAAAAGTTTCCTGTTACCCTTCTATAATTGTTGGAGGTGTCAGATGCGTCTGGGTCTCATTGAAGGAGGCCAAGAGCTTGGGTTTATTTGGTCAACCATGGAGTGCACTCTTGGGTTGAATCACCTTCCATATGGAACTCACTTGATACTTGCATTAGAAGCTCAGGGGCTCGGGGGCGATACTCCTCAACAAAGGAATGAAGCTGAACACATAGGGAATGGATGGGGCGGAGATATCTGATGATGGAGATCGGGTGCCTTAATTCATGTAGAATCGAAGGGGTCAGAGCATGTGGAAGATGTAGAAATGGTAGGTAAAGATGAAATGGTGGTCAACGCGTTGAAACAAGGGGTTTTTCATGGTGGAACATAGGCCGGGGCCTATTTCTCTGGTGATTTTTTTTATTTTAATGAAAACTAAATGGAATGATGGGAAACTAACTGTAAATCTAATCTACAAATTTAAAAGTAAAAGAAATAAACCTAACTCTCAGCTTGTACTTGGTCAGAAGGCCTGGGAGCATACCTCGCTTCAATGAACTCCAGCGATGTTAAATCTCACTCGTCCGTCCTTCTCCTCTCTTGTAATCAAGGGGCTTACCTACTGTCACTAGGGAGCTCTCCAGCAGGGATTCTAAGGGGTTATTGATGAATATGCATTTCATCATCTTTATTTATTTATTTTTGCTTTAAATCTCTTATAAAATACCTGTATATATTAATAAATCCATATTCTTACTAACATGTATTGTGTGTAAATAATATACATTTATTATTATTTTAACTTAAAAATAAATAAAGAAAGAAATAAAGGGAAAATAAAGAAAATAAAAAGATTATATATATGTAATAGATACATGCTAACCCGAAACCTGGAAAAAGGTCAAGACTTGACCTGATCGATCGGGAATAAAGTAGGGGGAGATAGGATCTTTAATTAGAAAATCCAAAAAAAATATTTATAAATACTTTTCACTCTTTATTTTTGAATTTATTCCGTGTATAATGTATAAAAATTACACTATTTTATTTGTCCATAAATTGACCTCAAATTAATTAATTTTCAAAATGAAAGTTGTAAAAAAAATATTTTCTAAATAATAAAAATAATTGTAAAATAAAATCATGTACAGAATAAAAGTAACCACATTCAAAAAACCGTAAAGCGATAATTGAAAGATCAATTCTGGCTCCATATGAACTCAAATTGAATCAAACTCACTTTCTATGTATTTTAAATTAAATTATCTTTAAAATGGTAGTGGCTTTATAATTTTTGGAGTTACGGTTTGAAAGATGATCTTCTGGGGTGGTTTTTGTAATTTTACCATTTATTTATTGTATATATTTATCCATATTTATTTTTATACATAATGTATTTGTAAATAACTGTAAATATCTTTTAATAATTATTTAAAATAAAATGAAAATAAAAAAATTAAAACATAAAATAAATTAGTTTTCTTATTTAACTAGGTGTATAATGTACCATATGTATACATTATATGTATATTATCAATTTCCCTAAATAACCACACTAAAAAAAATTAAATATTTAACATTTATTATTTAAATTAATAAAGTAATGAAAATAATTTATTTATTTATTTAATATGTAAATAATATACCATGTGTATATAATGTAATTAATTCCTTAATTAACCCACCATTAAAGTGGCTCTTTAAGTTGTTGATATTTATTATTATTTAAATAATTTTGAAAATTATTTATTTATTAATTTAATAAATTTATCTCCACCACTAACAACCTTCCTTATTTTTTCTCCCCATTCAAAATTTGAAATTCAAATTCATTTTTTCTATTTATTTGGCTCATCGTCCCTCATTCCAACTTGATCGATCCTTTGGAGAAAAGCCTAATCTCCAAGAGCCATCTTGTTGTAGAAAGACGCCCAACCACCGATTTGTCTGGTGACAGCGAGGAGATAGTCGTCAAAGCCATAACGATATCCATCCACTCCACGGTGAGATCCACATCATTTTATTCTCAATCTTTTATCTAGATAATTTTAGGTCTAATTTCCAGGTTTGAATTTGTCGTGAATTTTTAAATCTTAATTCGTGAACCTCAATCATAGTTTTAATCCATCAACAAATTTGAATCTAATCCGATTTTCATCTCATACTCTCGATCTATCCATATTCACGTTCCACCTCATGCAACTACTCACCTCCGACCATGCATGGTGACCGGAGATCTGGATCCATCCGTCCACCTCACCGGATCTACTTTTCCATTCACATTTTTATCAATAATTTTTGGACCGAGCTGTCATGCTCAAGTTAGTTTCTATCTGTATTTTATTGCAGGAACAGAATAAAAAAATTACATCTTCTATCTTACAAATAAATTAATAAATAAATAATTGGGCAGTAGAACAACGCCGCATGGAGTCCCCTCTTCCTGCAGCCGTCCTCCGCCGACACCAACCCCCTTCGCCTAGAGCGACACCCGTCCACCGCCCGAATCTGCTGGTCATGCGTCGCCACCGATCGTATCTCCTCTGTAGCCGACCACCATCTAGGGCGGAGCGCCACTGTCTCGTGAATCCTCGACCTCCTCATCTGGTTGCGCATCGCCACCGACACAGTCCAGACTCCTGCCATCATCGCCCTTTGCGCGGGCCGCCCACCATCCATCATTGCCACAGAGATCCAAAGCTCCTCCACTCCGCCTGGGCAGAACAACATCGAACGTCGCTCGAAGGTGACGACGCACCACCATCTCTTCTCAACAGATCGCGTACCTCCTCCGCAACCATCGAGCTCCGGCCGCGCAAAGCCAGCTGCCACCTGTCACTGCTACTCTTCCACGCGCATCTAGATCCGTTGTTACTACCGTTACTTGGCTTTGAGAAGAAACGCAAGCGCCCCTTTGCCCCTTCTTAGGCATCGTAAAACAAAGGAAACCCCAATTGTAAGACCCTATTTTTTTTTGGCTAAATTAAAAGTTCACCCATGGATTTCTGAAAACTGCAAAGAAGCCCCTGCCAGTAGGGTGGAGCATGGGCCGGGCTCGGACCGGGCCCGGCCTAGCCCTGCCCAGGCCCATTTACCAAATTGGGCCCACGGGCCGGGCCCAGGCCCGCTATTTTTCCAAGGGCTGGGCCCAAGCCCGAGCCCAGCCCGACTTATGATGGGTCGGGCCTGGGTCGGGCCGACCCATGAAAGAGGGGAGGCAGTCGGGTTGAGGCTTAGATCCGGGGAGGGAGATGCGCCTGGGATCGCGCGGACGCAGGGGAGGGAGATGCGGCTGGGATTGCGCAGACGCATGGGAGGGAGGGGATCGTGCGGGCGGAGGGGAGGGTGGGGTGGTTGGCGCGGGCTGCGAGTCGCAGCGCGCATGCGGTTTTGCGGGCTGTGGGCGTGGACTGGGGAGGCCGAGAAGGGTGGAGGGGAGGCGCTCGCGGGGGGGGGGGGGGGGGGGGAGGCTCGGTGGAGCGGCCGGCCGGGCCGAGCAGGGGCGGCAGGGCAGGAGGTGGAGGCGCTCACGAGGGGAGTCGGGTGGGATAGGGAGGGAGGGTAGCGGCGGTTGGAAATGAAATTAGGGCTGGGGGCGCCTCATGGAGTGCGATGACCCTAGTTAGGGGGGCGGGCCGCGGGCCTTCAGGCAGGCCGACCGGGCCTGGATGCGGGCTTGAGGTCGGGCCGGCCCGTGGACTAATGGGTTGGGCATTTGCAAGCCCGAGCCCGGCCCGACTTACTAAATGGGCCAATAAATCAGCCCAAGGCCCGCCCATTTACGTAGTGGGCTCGGGCCTGGGTCGGGCTTGTGCGGGCCGGGCAGCGGGCTGGGTCGGGCCGGCCCGGACCCATGCTCCACCCTACCTACCAGCTCCAGAGCACGTGCATTACACACATCATCTTGGATAATTTGTGAAATTCATCCTGCAATTTATTTCTTATTAATTTTTCATGCAAAAATAATGAAAATTCGCATTTCAGTCCCTTTTTATCTAGACTTTAATTTGTTGCCTTTTCTTGTTGAAATAAATATCATTTTTTGTCAACGAATTCTCCAAAATTCAAGTTAGACTCATGTTGTGTTCCTTTTCATAGTGCAATTATATCATTGCCTTTTATTTACATTTGCTATTATTAAAAAAATCAAAAACTTTGCATGTTTACTGTTTGCAATGTGAAAATTCATAAAAATTCAAATATTTCATCAAAAATAAAAAATAAAATAGTTTTAATTTTGTGTATTTTATTTTATATGGAAATATCATACATTAATTATTTTAAAACCCCAAAAAATTGCAAAATATCAAAATATTTATAAAAATCTTAGAAAATTGTATAAAATTCCAAAAATAGTGATTCATCTTTCGTATAATTCACTATAGTTTTAGGAAATTAAATACAATATTTTATTAGTTCATTTTAAATTATTAAATTGCAAAATATTCCTATCTATTCACTGTTTGATTTTTCTCCAGTTTTATTCATTTTAGAAATCCTAAAAATTTCGAAAAAAATCATCCAAAAATCACTAAAACAATAAATATATATTAAAACAAAAAAAATTCTTTTGATCTTTTGGATCATTTTCACTATATTTTGAAAATAAAAAAAATAATATTTCTTTATCTTTATATATATATATATCTTGTTTGAAAATTAGATTTTTGAAAATTAGAAATGTGTAAAACTAAAAACAAAAAAGAATAAAAATTAATAAATATAAAAATATATAAAAATTAAAAGATAAAAATCTTAATAAAAACCAAAATAGTTTGCATTTGAAATTCTTTATTCTTTATCATTGATTTTTTTTATTATTAGAATAACCCTCGGGGTTCGTAGCCTCCCCGATTTCGATCATGTTTGTTATACATGTAAATTAAATAACAAATTCTCTTACTATTTTTTGTGATTAGTTTCGACTTGAGAATCAATAATTTTTTGTTAAGGGACTATTTGGGTTGCAACGACAACATTCACACATATGCACATTTATTCAATAAATAAAAAACCCCAAAATTCCTGCATAGTAGTTATGGTGTCAAAAATCAGAACAAAAATTGGCCGGAGGTTGAAGATGAGACTTTATAGAAGTTCCAAGAGGATGACTTCGCTCATGGATTGCACACATATCAAGGGGGTTGGTGAAACCTAAGATTAGGGTGTGGGAGATCATGATCTGATGAAGGTTTTTAATGAAGGAATCGAGGAGATTAGAGTGATGGATTAAGCATGGTAAATTGGGAGAAGGTTAGGGGTCGAGTAGGTTTGACATGTATGGGGTGGCACCTCGTAAAGAGGTTAAATGGGGGTCAACATTCCCTTGGAATCCTTTTGGTCCACATAGGACCACTACAAGACAAACAATAAATCAAAAAATAAAAGTTAATTTTAAATAAAATAATAAAAGAATTTATTAAAAAAATCTTCAACCATGAAAAATGTTTCTTATTTTCTAAACTATTTTATAATGATTTTTATTTATTTTCACAACTTTATTTAATGTAGTTTATTATTATATACTATTATTTATAGTTATATATATCGGTATAGTGTATATTGTATTTATTTTATTATTTTTATGCATAATACCGTATTTACATATTTTTTATATTTACAAAATTATTTAATAAATATTTATATATATTGATGGTATTTTTATGGTTTTATTTATATGTATAAATGTACAATTATGTATATCATAGATACATTATACCTATGTGTCAAGCTTTATTATTTATTTTTTGCATTTTTAAGTGCTAATAATTTATATTTAAATTTATTTGTATATGTTATATACTATGTACAATTATTAAAAAAATAAAGAAACTAAAATGTAAATAATAAAATAATTTGGTTTTATATACCGATGTACAAGCACCATAGTACCCCAATTAGCTGGCTTTTGCATCTTAGCTCCAAGATGAAACCATCTTCATTTGAAAGATAATTTAATTTTAAATACAATGGAGATGAGCTTGGTTCAATTTGAGTTCATATGGAAAAGATATTGATCAATGAAGTTCTATTTGCGGCTTTTTCAATTGACTGTATCAAATGACTTGTGCATGATTTATTTTAGCTAATAATTTTCTTATTTTCTATCCATTAATATGTACAAGTTTTGTGTTTAACACTTCATTGTTTGAAGTGTATATAATGATAAATAAAATAATGTGAGTTTGAGCTATTTACATAGTATATTTCACTTAAAAGAATTAGCGGTTTCTTCATATTTCTGTATAGTATTTTGCCATATTTCCCTCTACTTTATTCCTGGTCAACCTAGTCAATATTTGACTTGATCTCGGAGTTCAGGGTCAGTCAATATCCTTGATACTTCATTTATTTTTTCTTTTCTTTATTCTATATTTAGGGTTTAAATACATGTATTTATACACTATTTATATTAGTGATATTTATATACATTTAGCTAGGGATTTAAAGACTAAATGAATGAATAAAGGTGAATGAATGGCTATTCATAACTTTCCTGTACTTAGCTTTGCTAGTCCCTAGCAAACACATA
The DNA here is from genome assembly GCA_037367405.1 of Ottelia alismoides. NCBI lineage: Eukaryota > Viridiplantae > Streptophyta > Magnoliopsida > Alismatales > Hydrocharitaceae > Ottelia > Ottelia alismoides. Next base: position 1,232,971 of record JAZKJV010010688.1, read on the forward strand.
TTAGACGAATAAGTGATGAAGAAAAAATAAAGAAAAGGAAAATAAATAACTTAGAATGATTATGATTTTTAAACCTATCTTCATAAAATCAAAGTTTGGAGCTTAGTCATACCTTTGGATTGTTATTTTTTCGAAACCTTATTGGGAGTAGGATTTAAAATTTAACAGCCCTCAAGTTCCACAATCCTCTGTTCAATTCACCTCAATAGTCATGTCAGAATAAGTATTTTCATACACAAACTCTTATGACTATGAGTCTTACTTGTACAATGTATGTGAAATGTATCTCCCAACATTTGAAATGACAAAGAAACATCTTCCTCAGCAAGGTAACCTTAATTCCCCAATCTAGCTACTCTTTCCTCGACGAGCGGGGTATTTCCTTCTAAGTTCAACTACAACCGGCTCAAGAAGAAGGGGTAGAAAGAGAAGAATGGACTACAAACAATGTTGCCAGATATCCTTTGGATCTTAGCCAGTGTAGCAAAGTCTCCAGCTGCAGGCAGTCTTAAAACTTTGACTATGAAGCATACGCCTAGCTTATTGATACATAACTCTAACAAGAGTGGTTTTTCATTGATTTTTTTTCCCGTCTAACTTTTTTGGAGTCTTTATTTCATACTTTTTTTAATATATGTATGTACAATAGCATTTACATAAGGTAATTTTCTTCCTGAGCCAGTAGATCATCCTTCTTTTGAAGCTCTATTACAACCTACAGCATCATGTCTTTAGACATCAACACCATTAGATTAGGTTGGGGTGCACTGACCTCCTATTAGGGTGACATATGTTTCCACACGCATGCTTCTTAAGCTGAAGAATTTTGCCCTTAACCAACTCATAAGAGTTGAGAAGTATGCAGAGTGCTTGTCCAAGTTAGGCCATTGTCAACAAGGGTCATGTGTGTGTTAGGAAATATCCTACCTAGGCTAATCAAGATGACATGTGAACATGGACTCAAATAATTAAGTGACATTGACCTAAAAAATCTTAATTCTAGTTCCTGTAAGATTCATATGAAATTAAGTGGATTAAGGTAAAAACCAAGCTCCAATCTTCAGATTTTATTCCAGACTAGTTCAATTGTCAAAAGCATTCTGAAAAATACGAGTGCAAATGCAAAGATATTTTTGTCTAATATATTTTTATGATTATAAACTTTTTATGTGATTTTTGAAGTTTTTTTGCAAATTTTTATGAATTTTGATTTTTTTAATTTTTAGTTATTTTAAACGATTATTGAATTGCATGTAATTACATGTGTTCACAAAGGTTGTATAATATTCACAAAGGATTTTATACAAGTATATATAATTTTTATGGGTAAAATGGGGCTGCCCCCAGGGAGTAGCCAACTTGGCTACTCCCACCCCTATTTTTTCCTCATTTTTTTATTTTTTTGGAAAATAAAAATTTGTATATTCATCATTATATCCCTCTCACATTCTATTAAAATTTCATCAGAAACAGAGACTCCTAAGCCCTCCATCCAGACGTCATTTTTTTAACAGTCGCAGGATTTTTTAAATCGACCATGTTTGGATGGAGGCCGTAGGAGTCTCTGTTTCTGATGAAATTTTAATAGAATGTGAGAGGGATATAATGATGAATATACAAATTTTTATTTTCCAAAAAAATGAAAAAAAATGAGGGAAAAATAGGGGTGGGAGTAGCCAAGTTGGCTACTCCCTGGGGGCAGCCCCATTTACCTCAATTTTTATACATGTTTTTATTTACGATAAGGTTTTGTTTGGATAATTTTACAACCACTATGTACATGATTTTCAAAACCACTTGAAAACATTTCTGCAAACATTTTACAAACATTTGTTGAGAGATATTTTTCAAAAGTTTATAAATATTTTACAAAGATTTTTCAAAAGATTTTTCAAAAGATTTTTCAAAACATTTTACAAACATTTGTAAAAATCATTGTAGAATATTTTCAAGCCAAGCATTTTAAAAAAGTTTTATACACATTTACAAGAGTTTACTTTTCAATCTCTTGATTTATATAACCTTAACGAATGTATTATAGCCATCTTATTGCAAATACGAGAAAGTACGAGTTATAGACAAAGTATACACACACACACACATGATCCCAGATGCTCATCTTGAATTATGTCCTCATAGTGACCAAGGAGCAATAACAAAAGACATAAGACATGATAAGTATAGAAGAATACTACACTACAATGACCATATAAAAGAATGAGAAGTCAATCATCCTGAAGAATATGGTAAGATCCTTAAGTGCATCACGAAAGCGTGAGAATCACATCGTATGCGATCGGGAACGACTAGTCGTACTAGTGGCTCTGGGCAATGGAATTTTTAAAAAAATTAATTCGATGAAACCACATGATCCAAGAACACTTCTTGGACCGTTTCACCTAAACCATAATTAGATATGAAGGTTACCTCTTGAAGCATGGTTGCGATCGAGTCTCTAAAGAAGAGACCTCCTGTCTCAAGTCCGTTATGATGGAGGGGATGCTTGTGAGTGCGTTGTTGAGATGCGTGCACCTCACAATCCATATTGATGATTAAAGCTGTGAATCTGCTGATCTCGTCACATGAGATCTGACGTCTTTTTCATGAGCGAGGCACTCCGAAGGAGATGGAGATCCATGAGTGAATGATCTGGCAACATAACGACAATGTTGCGGTGAAGGCGACTTACTCTCTAGTATATAGAGGATGGCCACCCAAGGGAGAGATAGATAGATGGCATGTAGAGAATGAGAGAGAGAGAAATTGTCGATCATGTTGTTTGAAGAGCAAGGGGTGCATCTTCTTATATAGGGTTTTGGGAGTCCAGGGATCCCAATCCATGGACATCACACAATCAATGGGTGAGATTGATTTGTGTTTCTTTTAATGGTCATGATGTTGTTGTAAAAAACACAACAATTGATTTAATTTAAATTATTTTATATTGATAAATAAATATAATTAATTTCAAATTCAAATTATTTGACTAGCCTTGAGATAATGAGGAGACTAACCTCATCCCATAAAAAGGGGGACGACCACCCTTCTCCTCATGGAGATAAGTGACCGTCCACTCTCTTGGGGTGGAATTAGTCTATCTCCTCAATTTCTCATGACATCTCATTATCTCATGATATCTCTAAGATTTACAACAACACTTGTTGTAAATAATTTCACAAAAATAATTCATAATTATCTTGTGAATATTGTAATCATGTCATTGGAATTATGTGAATCACATTCACAACCCAAAACAAAATGTAATTATATTTTTAATTAATCATTTAATGTGAATCCAATTCACATATAAAAAAAATATAAATCACAATAGGCTCTCTCTTATATATTTTAAATAACATTTATAATATATCTGAATAATATGGATAGTGCTTCTACATTATTCATATCCATGATAATTAAATCACATTTAATCATCTTGGATCTCTATTCTCATGTGCCCAAATAATATGAATCGCATTCACATTATTCACATCTTTGATAATTAAATTACATTTAATCATCTCATATAATTCTCCTTATAAAATGAATCAAATTCATATTATTCATGATAATCAAATCACATGTAATTATCAATTTCTCAATGCTCGGATATATAATATCAACAACTAAATTATCCATGAACTTTTTCAAGGATAACGCGCTTTCTCTATGAATACTTGGAGATAATGACATGGCGATTGTAGTGTTCCACGTAAAGTGACGTGGATATTGAGATCACATCTCAAATCCTTATCTTGCGGACCTATCATAGATGCTTAATGAATTCAAGACCGCAAATCTAATCTTCTCATTGCATCTGAATCACATTCAGATCAATGCCAATATTTGGACTGAGATCATATCACTTCTCAATTGAGAGGAGTCACTAAAATCCAGTCCAGTTTCATCACTCCCTAGGAATGGAAGCATCATGGTTACACAATCTTTATGTTCACATCACCCTAAGGTATTCCTAATACATGCATATACTTCATACTGGAAGATCCCGAATAAACCCAAGTATTAGATCTCTTTTCACTATCTACTTCAAGGATTTATCATTAAATTTCTCATTCAATCATTGGGAGTCGGTATCGATCATATACTTTCTAAAAGCATATTTCATACCTAAGTGTTGATTATATACTTTCCAAAATAATATATCAAACCCTACAAATTCAGTCAACCTTCCAAAGCGAGATGACCGCGTGCGGAATTTAATTCTTCCCAATATCTCATGAGTGAGGTCATGTCTTCTGGATCAGTAATGGACTTGTATGATCCCTTTGAGATATCACATTACTCATATGCCCTTGCATGCACACCAATGCGCCAATGTATAGACCTTAGTTAGGTCATCAACTTATTGGTCTGCCAAATGTATATACTCAGACATATAGTAACACATTTGTCTCTGATCATAGGATGCGTGCCTATATCGTGACTGCATACGACATAGGTCATCGATTATCTCGATCTTGTTAAGTCAACTCTTTGACCGAACTAATCTGAAACCTCCGAATCTCTATTCTTATGCAAAGGACCTGCATCAAGAGGTCGACCAGATATCAACCTTTAGAGAAAGGATTTCCATCTCCTTCTCAGGCTGGAGATCCTCTCTTAATAATTATTTGATGGTGTTTGATGAGTCCCCAATCTAACTCTTTAGATATTCACCCAAGCACCATCCTCTATGATTCAGTAATTGAATCAACATCTGTACGATCATTAAGATGGCCATGGTACATAACCCTAATTGTACTAAGGGACCTATTATGCAAATTAATTATTCTTCATTTCAAATCAGGGAATGATATTTGCAATACCATTTTTTGCATAATGACTCGCCGTGGGCTCGCATGTCCAACAATCTCCCACTAGCCCAAAGAGCCATTAATGGGCTAATCATTTAAACCCGCACTCTTGTGACAATCATAGGCTATTTAGAAAATAGCTAGGTAAGCTGATCAATCACTTTGTTCCCAAGATACTATGCCAAGTCCTTTTACGGCACTTGCATATCCCTCAGTGGCAGTGCTCACATCAAATGCGAATGTTGCATCTTATGCAACCAATACTCAAATTTGTCATTTATAGTGTCCTTGACACTACAACTCAATAATTATTATAACTAGTATTTCCATAATCCTTAATAGAATACTCATATTCCTGGAGATCTCTATCTCCTAGGGTATCTGCAGTTAAGACCTTTTAGATCACTATCTATAAAGTCTTAAATTCTTGAAGATAAGACTTCGAGATCACTATCTCGAAAGTCTTATCCTCTTTGAATATATTGTTATTACTGCAACTAAGTGTCTTATCTTTATAGTAGAATTAGCAACAGTTTACTACTCCTACTACATGGTAGACATCTAGCTTTTGTACACATTTAGCATACACTTGGCTTCTCATAACTGATGCAAAAGGGCAAGCAGTTCTAGCATTCACTCCCTCAACTCTTTGAGGTGCTATCCCTTCTGATAGATTAGTATCATATCTTATGGGAAGGAAGCCTTCCTTGGGATTTTATAGAAAAATAGAACATGTCCAAGATGTACCACTAATGTGATGGTCCCAATACCCTCTTCTCTGAACACCTTCAGAAATAAGATCGAAGAGGTGCCCTCGAGATCATATCTCAAGATATGGAATAGATAGATTATAAAACACTTATTATTACCCTGATATCATTCCAAATGATTAAGATATCATCTACATTTAGCATGATGAACACAATGATAATCCCACTAAGATTCATATGGTTCGTCAATATTCCATCTGAAATCATAACATTTATAATTTCATCAAATCTTATGTTCCAACTAAGAAGCTTATTTTGAGTCCATAGATGGAGTTTCTTTAGCTTGCACACCTTGATTTCCTCAACCATGAAGCCTTGGAGCTACTTCACGTGAATATCCTTAGAGAGGTATTCATAGAGGAATGCAATTTCAACTTACATCTTGAATATGACATAGTCAAGTTGTGTAGCTACAATTAGCAATATTTTGATGGGTTCAAGCATGGTCAATGAAGAGCAACCTCATTTCAAGAAATATCTTCTCTTTGGTGTGTAGCTCATGGCTACGAGATGTGCTTTGAAGGTTTGTAACTTCTCATCAAGTTCCCTCTTTCTATTAAAGATCCGTTTACACCTTAACGGGTCTTACCCATATAGGTGGATCCTCGAGGGTCCATATACAACATTTGTATATGAAGTCTACGGTTTCTAACATCCATATTTCCATGTCATGATCCTCATAAGCTTCATCGCATGAAGTCAGATCATTGTCAGGTTTAACTAACATATTGAATACATCCTCAAACTCATTTGAAGAGGTATTAGTGTTTCATCTTTAATTATCCTTTTAATTTTCGATATTAGGAGCCTCATTATCTTCTCAAGATTAAATAAATTCCTTCATTTCATTTTCATTTTGATTCTCAAGAATGTCGTCATCTAAGAATTACATTCTCACATATGAAATCTTTTAAGAATCTTAAGGTCATAGAGTAGGTATCCAATACCATCCTTTATTTTCCAATGAAGTAGCACTCTCTGGTGCTAGATTTCAGCTTACTTGCATGGAACCTTATTAAGGATATATATATATATATATATATATATTGTAGTCTCTACTACATATATACCTTAGAAACTAAGAGGTAATTGTGCTAATATTCATCATTGTTCAAATCATGTTACACATGATCAATTGTATCTCCCTACAACTCTATTGAGTTTAGGTTTATTAGGAGGAGTTAGATAGGAATGATATTCCTATCTTCACAAGGTAATCCTTGAATTTATCTAATAGGTATTTGCTACCTAGCTTAGATAAAATTCATTTTATCTTCCCTCAAATTTTGGTTCTAAACCAAAATTGTGAAATCTTTGAACATTTCCAAGCTTTCTTATGTGAAGGGATGAAACCTCATATCACAAATAATCATCGAATTGATATCCCATATAATTAATGTTTATTTTGATATAGATGATCCACATACATCAATATGTATGAGATCTTGAATACCTCAGCCAGCATCAAACACCATTCCCAAAGAAAGGGTTACTGGAAATTTTTACTTTTGGATACAATATTCATAAGTATGTAAGTTTTGAATTTTTAGACACTCTAAAATTTCATCATTTACTAGTCTATTGATCTCATTAACAAATAAATGTCTAAGGCTTGATGTCATATCATTGTCAAATGATCTTCATCCTCCTATTGATCTTTTTAAGGTTTAATTTTCAGTATATAGAATTGTTAACGAGCCACTCATTAATTTTCTTATTTAGTAGAGACCTCTAGAAGTTAAATTACTATCTCAAATATATTCATCATAACTCTTTATGACATGTCTATTCCAAAATTATGTTTATTTCCAACATTTAGGAATAAGTAATGAGTGTATTCTAATATCTAGGTCAGAGAGACATTCTCTAAGACTAAGGGCTCTACCATCGAAAATATGAAGTCTATCTATCCAATAGAGATTGTTGCAATAATTGCACCGATATCTATGTAGATGAATATTAAACCTTAATATCAAATTTTACAGTCTTCTAAAAAATATGCAACCAATCGTAAGTGTTATTAGAAGAATGAGATACAATTATTAGAATTTTATCTTATCAAATAAGAAAGTCAATTTCAATGATGATATGTAGATATAGATTATTCCGATGCACTATCCGAGTTCTTCTCTAAGGATTCTAGATAGACTAGAAAGTCACACTATCAATACATCAGCTTATTGCAGTATTGGCATTCATCCAACACTTTGGATGTCATATGGAAGTCATAGAACTAAACTTAACTCTTTAACTTTCCTTGTTATTTGAGTCAGACCCATGCTTCCACTGTGCTCTCTTTATCTATAAACAACAATTGCTTATGATAAATGATCGCTTATGTTGAATTCAAAATATTTCAGAGTATTTCAACATCTATATATGATTCATTTAATTCATACTATATGAATATTATGAAGCTTCATGAATAACTTAAGCATAGGCAGTAGAATGATGTCACTAATCATATCTACATCCATCTTAACTTTTAAAACATTGGTTCAGATAGGTACTTAAACATTTTGAATACATCATTTCTCATAGAGCTACCAATCTGCATAATGTAGTGAACCATGTCATTCATGATTAAATGTCGAGAGAACATATATATGCCAGAACATCTTCATAGATTTTATAAAGATTATTTGACAATTACGATTGTCATCGACATGCCACTTCCAAAGTACATTCGATGAGAGATCAAGACTATAGAGACATACGAAACCTAGGATTGTAGTCCTATTTTCTATTTAACTATCATTCCTCATTTTTATGAAGAAACTTACACATTTCAATCACATACATTATGTGTCCAACTGCAACAATATATTAATCATGGATCCAATCCATGATATTTTACTGGTTATTATTGAGTACAGTGTTGTGGGTGAAGGATTATCTAAAATAAGAAATTTGCATAAATATAAATATATATATATACACACATACATATTTTACTTTGATTTTGGAATTTTTATATCAAAGTTGTCCTGCCTTGTCAACATTGAAAGTTCATTCCCTTAATCACTTTCAATGTAAGAGATATACTTACCATTATATCTCAAGCAAGATTTGAGACCTCCTTCCTTATCTTTATCACATCCCAATAATATGAGAACATGTAACTCGGATAAAAAGAAGTGGGAACTCATTCTGCCTCCAAGTTCTCCTCAGATAGAGACTTGGCGACGTCTTTTTCCTGTACCCGCACCCGATTAGGTACATAACACCCATGCCCACCACCCCTAAGGTGATGTTGATCCTTCATTAATTGAACCAATAGTCAACAAGAATACAACTCGCTATGCGTAATCCAATATCACCCCAATAATATGAGGACCCGATATTGGGGTCACTATGCATACGTCCTTACTCTTTCGATAAGTAAAGAGCCTGATCCAAGTAGCTTGTATGCAGGAGATGTTACTTTGGACAGACATCTCCTACAAACGATCCCTGGCGACAAAACCCTTTGTCTTGACGGAAGATCATGGGTGTCACTTACATGATCCTCCATATCATGTTCAAATTTAATTAATCCTTATGAATCATATTCACTACGATTAATTCTTCCAAGGGAATTATAAATCTATTCATAACATAATATTTTAATTTTAATTGGATTTCAATTAATATAATCACATTAAATCAATGTTCCAATTAATATCCAACAAACATTCTTTATTGTTACTTGAAATATGGTATTATTTCAAATACGTAGTATTTGAATTTTAATAATTAAAAAAATACATCTTGATCTCTCTAGAATTATACCAACCCTACCCATTGTCATGGCTAGTACCGACGGGAGTGGGACAGACTGCACACGGTGCAACATGCTATCCCAACGCTCCCTGACTAGACACCATATCCGCCTCGGGAAAGGATAATGCAAAATCGATCACTTTGTACTTGAGATGATTATCAGTTTTTCAATTGAAGTTATACCATATAATAATAATAATCAAAACTATTTTGATTATAAGGAAATTTGCTAACAAATTCCCAAACCTATTCAAGCAACATTATCTGTTAAAAGTATATGATGTAAACAATTCAATATCTAGATCACATCAACTCAATTATTGGTTTAGGAAGCATCATTTCAGGAAATAATTATCATCGAATAGTTCAAAAATACTTATCCATAATTATTCCAGGAAATTAACCATTAATTTGACTAATTTCTTAAATGACAATAACAAGGTTCTTAATAAAGATTGCAATTTCCAGCAATGACCCTCACATACTAAAATTAGCATATCTCATTCATTTTAAATCCAAATCATGAAAAATCAGTTTTCAAAGTTTTCTAATTTGATTTGAAATAGAAATCAAGTCATTAGAACACATAGTAACCAACTCCTTAATTATGTCATGATTCGCCATCCCCGAAATAGTGGATATATGTTCATTAAAATGATTATGACTAAAGTTATCGGATTCCAAATCTTGCAAACTCAAGTTCCACAGTTTCCTTATTAGTAGGATTATACCGTGATAATTTCATGTTTAAACATTTTAAAAAGGACCAAAAATATTGATAAAATAGGGCTGTAAAAATGAAATGCGATAAAATTTTCACAAACCCTAATGAACAAAAGTCTTCTTAGGTTTGTGGATCGTATGCAAAACCTCTAACCTAGCTATGATATGACTTGAAGGATATGGTAATATCTTTAAATGCATCACGGAAATGTGAGAATCACATCGTATGTGATCGGGAGTGACTAGTCGTATTAGTCGCTCTAGGCAGCAGAATTTTAAAAAAGATTAATTCGATGAAACCGCATGATCCAAGAACACTTCTTGGATCATTTCATTTGAACCACAATTAGGTATTGTGGTTAACTCTTGAAGCATGGTTGTGATTGAGTCTCTAAACGAAGAAACCTCTTGTCTCAAGTCCAATGCGACAGAGGAGATGCTTGTGAGCATGTTGATGAGACTCATGCTCCTCGCAATCCATGTTGATGATCCAAGCTGTGAATCTCCTGATCTTCTCACACGAGATCCGATGTCTTCTTCATGAGGAGGCGCTCCGAAGGAGATGGAGATCCATGAGTAGACGATTCGACAACATAACGACGATGCTGCGATGATGGCAACTTACTCTATAGTATAGAGAGGATGGCCAAACCAAGGGAGAGAGAGATAGATGGCGTGTAGAGAATGGGAGAGAGAGATTGTCGATCATGTTGTTTGAAGAGCAGGGGGTGCCTCTTCTGATATAGGGTTTTGGGAGTCCATGGAGATCACACAATCAATGGGTGAGATTGATTTGTGTTTCTTTCAATGGCCATGATGTTATTGTAAATAACACAACAAAAATTGATTTAATTTAAATTAATTTATATTTATAAATCAATATAAAATTAATTTCAATTTCAAATCATTTGACTAGTCTTGAGATATTGAGGAGACTAACCTCATCCCCAAAGGGGGGGGGATCACCCTTCTCCTCATGGAGATAAGTGGCCATCCACCCTCTTGGGGTGGAATGAGTCTATCTCCTCAATTTTTCATGAGATCTCATTATCTCATGTTATCTCCAAGATTTACAACAACACTTGTTGTAAATAATTTCACAAAAATAATTCATAGTTATCTTGTGAATATTGCAATCATGCCATTGGAATTATGTGAATCACATTCCACAACCCAAAGCAAAATGTAATTATATTTTTAATTAATCATTCAATGTGAATCCAATTCACATTAATTATTAATCAACAAATATAAATCACAATAGCCACTCTCTTATATATTATAAATCACATTTATAATACATGTGAATAATATGGATAGTGCTATCCACATTATTCATATCCATGATAAGTAAATCACATTTAATCATCTTGGATCTCTATTCTAATGTGCCCAAATAATATGAACTACATTCACATTGTTCTCATCAAAGAAAAGAAAGAAAATGGATTAAGTTTAATTATCAAACTCGTCTTCACAAAATCAAAGTTTGGAGCTTTAGTAGGACCTTTGGATTTTGGGTGCAGGTGGAACCTTAGTGGGAATTGGATTTGAAATCCAACAGCCTTCGAGAGTCCCAAAATTTCGCTCATCTCCTCAATAGCCAGGTCATAATACTTCAACTCATACACAAACCCTTATGACTATGAATCTGACTCGTACAGTATAAGTGATGGTGGCTCTACCCAACTGAAATGACAAAGAGACCGACTTCTCCAGCACAACAACTCAGTGATTCCCCAATCCAGTAACTCCTTCCTTGAGGAGTGGGGTATTCCTTTCTAAGTTCAAGTGACAACCAACTCAAGAGGAGGGGTGATGAATCTGTGATTCATCACTTCAAAAGTCAAAAATAGAGCATTGTTCTCGAGAAAATAGAGGCACATTTCCTTTTAAATTGCATAAATAGCATTCATGCACACATCCATAGTTCATGCATTTTAGCAGCTTATTTGCATTTAAATAAGAAGCCAAAAATCCCTTGTAAAATACCTCGTCACCAAAATAACCTCTTCTCTATAATATACATATATTCCTTAATAATATAGGGAAGAATACCAAAAATCACCCTTGTAAAATAGCCAGAATAGCCTGAGAACCCTTGTACATTAAAACACACATAAAGCCCTCATACAAACCCCGAATTAGGTCTACTCACTCTTAGAATACTACATATTAAAAGACCTTCAAAATGAGACTAATTTCATTGAAATTGGAGTTTGTATGAGAAACTTGGGTTTTTGAGCCATTTTGTATACTACATATGTATATTTATGTATTCTTGTATTTATGTATCATATTTTGACCTCATCTCCGTCTTTGGTCAACATGAAACTTGTAGATCTCATCAAGATCTACAACTTTCATGTTTTGAGTTTTTCCAAATTCGGCTTCCTCTTCTCTCTACACGTGCATCTTATTCCAGCCACTCACAGCAGGCCACGTGGCGCCCTCTGGTTGCGCCACGCGGCCCGCTTCCCCTCGCCTCATCCGCCGGCGTCCTCAGCCGTCGGATCTCACTTCAGATCCAACGGCTCAGCCCTTTCCACGCACCCCCCTTGCCTGGACCATCCGATTACCTCCTGCTCTGATCTACGCCGCACATTAGCGCCCTCACCAGAGCCCTCCACGTGGCAGCATCCACACCGCTTGATCAGGCCCTTGATCGCTCCATCGTGGCCGCCCCTCTCCCAGCGAGTCTCGTCCCTTCGATCATCTCCATCTCCTCATCTAAACCGTCCGCTCGCACCTCGTCCGCAGCCCGCAACGTGGCGTGCTCTCGGCCCATCATCAGCGCGCCTGGATCTCATCCTACTCGTCCCCTACGGTTCGATCGCCACCATTGGATCACAAGATCCAACGGTGGAGACCTCGTCTCCTACCTCCAGGCGCCCCTCTCTCCCACGTCCCTTGCCTTGCGGGAGGGGCGCCCCCTTGCTATTTCCGGCGGCACGTCAGCCACTCTTTCTCATCGCTGACACTCCCACGATGAGCCCCACTCATCCCTCTCCCTCGCAAGCTTCCTCACGCTCCATGATGAATCTGTTATTCATCACTCCAAAAGTCAAAAATAGAGCCTTGTTCCCGAGAAAATAGAGGCATATTTCCTTTTATCTTGCATAAATAACACTCATGCATGCATCCGTAATTCATGCATTTTAGCAGTTCATCTGCATGTAAATAAGAAGCCAAAAATCCCCTGTAAAATACCTCTTCATCAAAATAACTTCTTCTCTATAATATATGTATATATTCCTTAATAGTAGAGGGAAGAATGCCAAAAACCACCCTTGTAAAATAGCCCAAATATCTTGAGAACCCTTGTACATTTAAACATACATAAAGCCCTCATACAAACCCCTAATTAGGTCTACTCACTCTTAGAGTACTACACATTAAAAGACCTTCAAAATGAGACTGATTTCATTGAAATTGGAGCTTGTATGAGAAACTTGGGTTTTTGGATCCTTTTGTATACTACACATGTATATTTATGTATCCTTGTATTTATGTATCATATTTGACCTCATCTCCATTTTTGGTCAACATGAAACTTGTAGATCTCATGAAGATCTACAACTTTCATGTTTTGAGTTTTTCCAAACTCGGCTTCCTCTTCTCTCTACACGTGTTTCTTTCTCCAGCCATTCATAGCAGGCCACGTGGCGCCCTCTGGTTGCGCCACGCGGCCCGCTGCCCATCGCCTCATCCGCCCGCGCCCTCCGCCGTTGGATCTCGCTTTTGATCCAACGGTCCAGTTCTTTCCACGCGCTTCACTTCTCCTTGCCGTCAGATCTCCCCCGCGCTTCATCTGATCCCTCCATTAGCGCCGCGCCCACAGCTTGACACGTGGCGCACTGTGGGTCCTTCGATCGCGCCCTGGATCTCGCATCTTAGCCACTCAACCCACTCATTATCCTCAGCCGTTCGATCACCTTCCACTCTCCATCTTTACCCTCCGTTAGCGCCACGACCACATGACGCCACGTGGCAGCACCCGATTCCATCGATCGCATTGCCTCAGATCTAATCTGGGCCGTCATCTCGCTTTTAGCCCTCCACCGTTGGATCTCCAGATCCAACGGTTGAGCTGCATCGTCAACCTCCGATCGCTCTCTCTCCCACGATCTCGACCTTGCGGAACACGCACCCCCTTCCTATTCTTGGCAGCGCATCTACCACCGCAGACGCCCGCTGACCTCCCCACGACATCCTCCACTCGTCCCTCTCCCTCGCCATCTCCCTCAAACACCACCATCTCCACCATACTCGCCCCACGACGGCCACCAACTTCGCCAGTCCACCAGCTAACCCATCAACTTCTCCCTATAAATACCCAGCCACCGGCACCGTTCACCCCAATCCGCCACTCCAGAGAGATTCCTCGAGCTCCAAGCTACCTATTGGTGACAGCAATTTGTTGAGCTGTCGAGCGAAGACAGGTATTCAACTCCGGCGAGATCCACGGCCGCCACCGCCGTGCCGCAGCCTCCCTCGAGCAGCTGCACGAGCTCGGGACCCTACCGATCCCTCGAGCGACGACCCTGGAACTCCCAGCTGAGCTCCAATTCCCAGGTAACTCCCTCCATCGTTCTCTGATCTTCTTCTTCTTTTTCTTGCTTTTTCTCCGCTTTTATTCGCCGTCGTTGACCATCCTCGCGCCTTCCAATCACCTCGACGAGCTTCGCGTCGAAGCTCTGATTCTCGCAGCACCTTCCGCACGCTCCGACGACGCATACCACATTCCTCCGACCAACAGCTCCGCCATTTGGCCGGAGCTCGTTCGCCGGACCACCTCACTCCACCGTAGGCCTCGCCGGTCACTCACCTCTCCTCCACGAACACCTGCACGCCTCGGCTATACGATTAACCCTTTGCAGGTCCTAAATTATTCATTGGCCGGAACCTCGCCGGAGCTCCCTTCGATCTTCATCGACACCGAGCTCCAGCGCATCTCCAAGGATCTTGAGGCCACCGGAGGCTTCGCCGTGCACTCCCGCTTCTTCTGAGCTACTTGGGAGCTCGAGACGTCCTCCATCTACGCCTGGCGACCGAGGCGGTGCTCCGGTGAGACTGGGCTCGCTCCGCCTCGGTCGCCAGGCGTAGATGGAGGACGTCTCGAGCTCCCAAGTAGCTCAGAAGAAGCGGGAGTGCACGGCGAAGCCTCCGGTGGCCTCAAGATCCTTGGAGATGCGCTGGAGCTCGGTGTCGATGAAGATCGAAGGGAGCTCCGGCGAGGTTCCGGCCAATGAATAATTTAGGACCTGCAAAGGGTTAATCGTATAGCCGAGGCGTGCAGGTGTTCGTGGAGGAGAGGTGAGTGACCGGCGAGGCCTACGGTGGAGTGAGGTGGTCCGGCGAACGAGCTCCAGCCAAATGGCGGAGCTGTTGGTCGGAGGAATGTGGTATGCGTCGTCGGAGCGTGCGGAAGGTGCTGCGAGAATCAGAGCTTCGACGCGAAGCTCGTCGAGGTGATTGGAAGGCGCGAGGATGGTCAACGACGGCGAATAAAAGCGGAGAAAAAGCAAGAAAAAGAAGAAGAAGATCAGAGAACGATGGAGGGAGTTACCTGGGAATTGGAGCTCAGCTGGGAGTTCCAGGGTCGTCGCTCGAGGGATCGGTAGGGTCCCGAGCTCGTGCAGCTGCTCGAGGGAGGCTGCGGCACGGCGGTGGCGGCCGTGGATCTCGCCGGAGTTGAATACCTGTCTTCGCTCGACAGCTCAACAAATTGGTGTCACCAATAGGTAGCTTGGAGCTCGAGGAATCTCTCTGGAGTGGCGGATTGGGGTGAACGGTGCCGGTGGCTGGGTATTTATAGGGAGAAGTTGATGGGTTAGCTGGTGGACTGGCGAAGTTGGTGGCCGTCGTGGGGCGAGTATGGTGGAGATGGTGGTGTTTGAGGGAGATGGCGAGGGAGAGGGACGAGTGGAGGATGTCGTGGGGAGGTCAGCGGGCGTCTGCGGTGGTAGATGCGCTGCCAAGAATAGGAAGGGGGTGCGTGTTCCGCAAGGTCGAGATCGTGGGAGAGAGAGCGATCGGAGGTTGACGATGCAGCTCAACCGTTGGATCTGGAGATCCAACGGTGGAGGGCTAAAAGCGAGATGACGGCCCAGATTAGATCTGAGGCAATGCGATCGATGGAATCGGGTGCTGCCACGTGGCGTCATGTGGTCGCGGCGCTAACGGAGGGTAAAGATGGAGAGTGGAAGGTGATCGAACGGCTGAGGATAATGAGTGGGTTGAGTGGCTAAGATGCGAGATCCAGGGCGCGATCGAAGGACCCACAGTGCGCCACGTGTCAAGCTGTGGGCGCGGCGCTAATGGAGGGATCAGATGAAGCGCGGGGGAGATCTGACGGCAAGGAGAAGTGAAGCGCGTGGAAAGAACTGGACCGTTGGATCAAAAGCGAGATCCAACGGCGGAGGGCGCGGGCGGATGAGGCGATGGGCAGCGGGCCGCGTGGCGCAACCAGAGGGCGCCACGTGGCCTGCTATGAATGGCTGGAGAAAGAAACACGTGTAGAGAGAAGAGGAAGCCGAGTTTGGAAAAACTCAAAACATGAAAGTTGTAGATCTTCATGAGATCTACAAGTTTCATGTTGACCAAAAATGGAGATGAGGTCAAATATGATACATAAATACAAGGATACATAAATATACATGTGTAGTATACAAAAGGATCCAAAAACCCAAGTTTCTCATACAAGCTCCAATTTCAATGAAATCAGTCTCATTTTGAAGGTCTTTTAATGTGTAGTACTCTAAGAGTGAGTAGACCTAATTAGGGGTTTGTATGAGGGCTTTATGTATGTTTAAATGTACAAGGGTTCTCAAGATATTTGGGCTATTTTACAAGGGTGGTTTTTGGCATTCTTCCCTCTACTATTAAGGAATATATACATATATTATAGAGAAGAAGTTATTTTGATGAAGAGGTATTTTACAGGGGATTTTTGGCTTCTTATTTACATGCAGATGAACTGCTAAAATGCATGAATTACGGATGCATGCATGAGTGTTATTTATGCAAGATAAAAGGAAATATGCCTCTATTTTCTCGGGAACAAGGCTCTATTTTTGACTTTTGGAGTGATGAATAACAGATTCATCAACCCCCTATACTTAAACCTTGCTCGTCCCCGAGCAACTAAATGAAATGCAAGAGTGAAATGAAATTGGGTTCCATACCAAGGTCATGAACAAAAAGTTAAAAATAGAGCTAGACTTGACCTTTGGATTAATCATGTGTCGGAACCTTATCGGGATCTGAGTTTAAGACTAAACAGACTTCAAGTTCCACAAGTCTTCTATTCAAGACTCCTCAACTCGCCTAATCAGAACAAGTCTACATACACAAACCCTAATGACCATGAATCCTTTCATGCAGTGTAAGTGATAAATGACTCCCCACCTCAGAAGTAACAAAGAAACAATCTCCCCCAACCTGGTAACTCTAATGCCTCGGTCTAGCAACTCTTTCCTCGAGAAGCGGGGTATTCCCTTCTAAGTTCAAGTTCAACCGACTCAAGAAGAGGAGGAAGAAGTATAGACTTTTGGAAGCTCAGCCAGTGTAGCTAAGTCTCCCGCTGCAAGTAACGTGGTGACCATAAGCTTTTGCTTTTCTTGACTACATATACTCCGGTGGGGTTATTAAATTTTCAATCCGACCCACCACTTTTTTGGAGTTCTTTTTGGCTTTTTTTTTTCAAAAAAAACATGCCTTTGTACATACATGATGCAGCATAGATATAAGAAATTTCCTCTTGAGCCAGTAGACTATCCCTCTTTTGAAGCTTTATTGCAACCCACTGCTTCTGTCTTTAGCCTTCATCACCACTAGTCCAAGTTGAGACGCACTTCCTTCACTAGAAGAAGAAGAGAGGTTCCGCCTAGAAGTACTACCCTCATATGCTACCCCAAGCTAAAGGAAACTGTCTCCTTATCACCTCATCCGTAGAGAGCCATGTGTAAAGTGCTGGTGCATGTTAAGCCATTGTCTCCAAGGAGTCATGTGTGTGTTGTTAAATGCTCTATTCAGGCTTGTCAAGATGACATATGAACATAGACTTGGAGACTTAAAGAATTAAGTCACCTGACCTGAAAAAATCTTAACTCCAGTTCCTATAAGGTTCCTCTGAAATTAGGTGGATTAAGGTCAAATCATTTCCATCCTCAATATCTGCTCACAACTTGGTCCAGAACCCACTAGCTTTTCACTTTGCATAAGCAACTTATGCAAATGAGATGAGATATCATGCTATGAAAATGCAAGACTCTTTTTATTATTATTTTTTATGCAGAGATGATATGCAAGAGTAAATAAGAAGCCTATTTATTAAAGTTTTTTTTCGATTTTACCCACCCGTAATTATTGTAATATATATACAAAAATACGTGAAGTACGAGCTATGGGTAAAGTATATATGTAATATATACACGCCCCCCTATACTTAGCGTGTGCTATGTCCTCAGAGCACTAAGAGCGAGGAAAAGACATAGCTCGTGCTAAGCGTAGGAGAGCCCAAAAGGTATAGAAATCATCTCGCCCCCCCCTATACTTAGGCTATGGAAGCCTAAGTAGAGAAGAAGATCAAAAATGGGGCGGATGCGGAAAGAAGAGAAATGAATGAGTATACAATTGCGGGCATCGGTCCCCCCTATACTTAGGCGAAGGTCAGCCTAAGTATAGGTAGGAAATGAGTATGAGG
This sequence comes from Ottelia alismoides, assembly GCA_037367405.1. Taxonomy (NCBI): domain Eukaryota; kingdom Viridiplantae; phylum Streptophyta; class Magnoliopsida; order Alismatales; family Hydrocharitaceae; genus Ottelia; species Ottelia alismoides. Next base: position 1,251,747 of record JAZKJV010010688.1, read on the forward strand.
ACCAATGTGATCTGGAGAATGTACAGTGAACCGACTTAGGTGACCCTTCCCCCTATACTTAGGATCTGGTTATCCTAAGTATAGTCTAAGATAGTGATCTGATGAGGCGGGGATGGGTTACTAAAGTCGCGGGAGAAAGAGTAGGTTGTACAAGAATGATGATATATACAGATGAATCGGTCTGAATCTTTCGAGATGCTGCGGATGGCTGGAGTTCACTGCTGCAAGGTCTCATACGCGGCTTGATGTGAATCTGCTGTATCTGTCTCGCGCATGAATACAACCTCCTCGACATGGACTAACTGCTCATTAGATTCGACGAAGTGTTTCAACAGCTGCCCATTCACTAGGAATGTCGGTGCGTCATCTGCGAGATCTGAGATCTCGACACATCCACTATCATGCACCGTACGGACGACAAATGGTCCCGTCCACTTAGACTTCAACTTGCCTTGGAAAATCTTCAGCCTAGCATTGAACAACCATACCTTCTGTCCAGGAACAAAGGTCTTTCGTCTGATATATCTATCATGCCAACGCTTCACCTTGTCCTTGTACACCAAACTGTTGTCGTATGCTCGGTTTCTGACTTCCACAAGCTCATTCAGATCCATGTCTCTCTGTTTCTGACCCAGGTGTGTGTTCCAGTTGACCTTCTTTATTGCCCATTCTGATTTGTGAACTAACTCTGCGGGCAAATGGCACGGCTTTCCGAATACCATTCGGAATGGGGAGGTGCCTAACGGTGTCTTGTAAGCCGTCCTATACGCCCAGAGGACTTGATCCAAGATCTGAGACCAGTCCTTCCTGTCCGGGCGGACAAGCTTTTGCAATATGGTTTTCACCTCCCTATTCGACACCTCAGCCATACCATTGGTTTGTGGGTGGTAAGGACTCGCGACACGGTGTTCGATGCCGTAGTCCTTCAGGAGTTTCTTCACCTCCCGATTCGCAAAGTGGCTACCCCCGTCTGATATCATCATTTTGGGGATCCCGAACCTAGAGATTATGTTCTCTCTGATGAATTTACAGACAGTCCTGCTGTCTGCGGCTCGGGTCGGATAGCCTCCACCCATCTGGATAGGTAGTCTACCGCAAGAAGGATGTATTCAAACCCGTGGCTGACAGGGAATGGGCCCATGAAATCGATGCCCCAGGCGTCAAAGACATCACAAATGATGACCGGCTGCATTGGCATCTCATCCTTGGAACCAACGGTTCCTCCCATTCTCTGGCAAACTGGGCACGACTTCGCGAAGGCGGTGGCATCGCGAAACAGAGTCGGCCAGTAGAAGCCACACTGAAGTACCTTCCATGCGGTCCTCTTCCCGGAGTGGTGTCCTCCTGCCTCTAAGCTATGGCATAAAGAAAGGACACTCTGGTATTCCTCCTGAGGAATACAACGTCTCCAGACACAATCCGGTCCTTCAAAGAAAAGGATCGGATCCTCCCAATGGTAGTGTCTAGCGTCCGACTTTAGTCGGTCGATTTGGCTTCTTGGGCCAATCTTCGGGAACTTTCTTGGAGACAAGATAATTCACGATATTGGCGTACCACGGGAGTGAGTCGATAACAAAAATCGACTCGTCAGGGAAGGAGTCTCGAATTGGTGAAACCTCGGAAGTATTAAGATCTTCGAGACGAGAAAGATGATCGGCCACTACGTTCTTCTTACCAGGTTTATCACGGATATCCAAATCAAACTCCTGGATAAGTAAAATCCAACGAAGAAGACGCGCCTTCGCGTCCTTCTTCTCCATCAGGTATCGTAGTGCCGTATGGTCTGTGAACACGGTTACCTTGGATCCGATTAAGTGGGATCTGAATTTGTCCAAGGCAAACACTACCGCAAGCATTTCCTTTTCGGTAACTGTATAGTTACGCTGAGCAGAATCAAGCACTTTGCTAAAATTTGACCTAAGGAGACAGTTGCCTCCCTGAGATCGACCTTGGACTTCACCAAGTAAAAAAAAATTTGCCGCTTGAAGTTAACTCGAATTTAATTAAAGTGGTTTTTGATTAACCTCTCGTATCCGACTGCAACGAACGACTTTAACTTGATTTGGACATTAAATTGACCGAATTAACATAGGGTGCGGGAGCGATATCACTCCACCACTTCCACCATACTCGCCCCACGACGACCACCAACTTCGCTACTCCACCAGCCAACCCACCATCTTCACCTTATAAATACGCCACCACCGGCGACATTCACCCCCATCCGCCACTCCAGAGAGCTTCCCTGAGCTCTGATCTTCCAGTTGGTGACAGCAATTTGGTGATTCATCGAGCGAAGAAGGACATCAGCTCCGGGAGATCCACGGCAGCTCCGCCGTGCTGCAGCCGCTCCTCCGAGTAGTTGCACGAGCTCGGGACCCTACCGATCCCTCAAGCGACGACCCTGGAACTCCAATCCGAGCTCCAATCCCCAGGTAACCTCCTTCATTTCCTCTGATCTTCTTCTTTATTTTCTTGATCTTTTTCTCCGATTTTATTCGGCATCCACGACCACCTTCTCCCTTCCTTTCCATCTCACCGAGCTTCGCGTCGAAGCTCCCATCCCCGCTGACCCCTCCGCACCTTCCGACGACGCACAGCAACCTCCATCGACTTCCATCTCCGCCATTTGACCGGAGCCCCATCTCCAGACGACCTCCGTCACCCTTAGGCCTCGCCGATCACCATAACATCTCCACAAACACACGCACGAGCTCCGGCTCTATCTTTCGCACTTGCAGGTACCCAGCTTCTCATTGAACGGAAGCTCGTCGGAGACACTCTCGAGCTTCATCGCCCTCAACGACAGGACGCTCCCCGACGCTCCTGAGACCACCAGCATCTCCGCCTCAGCCACACATCTTCTGGGATAGCCTCCGATAAGTCGGAGAGCTTCATCGACTCGAGGAAGGACGGGCGGAGCAAAGGCCATTTCGCCGGAGCCCCGCCATCTCCTCCGCAGGCGGCGGAGGATCGTCGGAGCAGACGAGCAGCCACCGTTCGATCACATCGATCGAACGGCCCCACATCACCACGTGTCCTCTCATCGCAGCAGCTCTCCACCGTCGATCGCGCCTCTGATCCAACGCTCCGCAGCGAGCCACGTCTCCGTCTTCATCGAGCCCCAGAGGCCGTTGGATTATCATCGATCCAAAGGTCCGAGTTCACGCCACGCGTCGTCACCGACACCCCTCGGATCAATCTCTATCCGAGGGCCTTCATTACGCCACGTGGCCCAGTCGCCCGAACCTCTTCTCCAAATCTAGGCTCGGGCGACCCAAAGCTACACCGAGCCTAGATCCGAGCCTCTAGAGCGTCCGAGCCTAGATCCGAGCCTCCGTAGTCCACCGAGCCCTAGGCCACCCACGTGAGGAGCACGTGCGGCCCTGGGTAAATTACACAGAGGCCCCTGGAGATTTCCATATTTGCAAAGAGGTCCCTGTGAAGCAGACCCCACGTGAGGAGCACGTGCCCTGTGGAGAATTTGCACAAGAGTTACCCCTCATTATAGGTAATTGCATTTGAGTCCCTGTCTGCATATTTGCTTATTGTAATTTTAATTTCCTGTATTGCATTTACACCCCTGTGTTTGCACGCATTCCTAGATTGCATTTTACATCATTTTGAAATTCTAAAAATTGCATGTTGTTGGAAATTTTGTCCTCTGTCTATTAGTACACGTGTCTGATTTTTATAGGCTTATTCGAATTATTAATGAATTAATTGGTGCATTGTTGACATATTTTGCCCAGTGATGCCTTTTGATTTTTAATTAATTATTTGTGCCTTCAAAAACTTATCAAAAATTCACAGTAGCTTAAGGACATTATTTTTAACATACCATAAAAATTTCACAGCATTTGCACGCATATCGAGGCCTAAATAAATTGTTTAGTGATTTTCTTAAATTAATTTTAATAAATTCATTTCACGGTGAAATTAAGTTCTGTAAATTTTCCTAGGTCCCTGATTATTAGAGCTACCTAGGATAATTTTAGTGCTTGGAAAAATTGTGATTTGATATTTATTAAAAATTAAATTCTAAAAATCACTCTGTCTGTTTATTTAATTCACAGTAAATTCATTTTGAGTCGAAAAATTCCAAAAAAATTATTGTAGGTCATTTTCATCATAAATAACCATCTGGCCAATTTTCATTATTTTTGGACTTCATTTGATACATTAATTAAATTGCACATTACATTGGCCTGCATTGTCTGCATACGTCTGCATAAAAATTAAAAAGACCAAAAATAAAGATATTCCTCGAAACTCAACACTCGAATAATTGCTTTAATTTACCTAAGGAGACAGATGCCTCCCTGAGTTCGACCTTGGACTTCACCAAGTAAAAAAAATTGCCGCTTGAAATTAACTCGAATCTAATTAAAGTGGTTTTTGATTAGCCCTCTCGTATCCGACTGCAACGAACGACATCTAATTACTTTGGACATTAATTTGCCTCGAATTAACTAAGGGTGCGGGACGACTGTCAAGATGGCGCCGTTGCCGGGGAGGCACGGCTTAGGATAATTTTTAGCAAATTTTTGAGTGTTTGATTTTCCTTCTCCGGGTAGTCTGACCCCCGGTTTTTCTTGTGAATATTTCTCTGTCTTGTAAATTTCTGCATTTTTGTGTCGTTCTTGATCTGACCTCAACTTGTTTTTGTGCGAGGGACACCGGAGTCGAAGACGCTTCGAGGAACACGCATTCGAATTTGTTTGAGTGATTTGAGAGAACCTGTAATCTCATTCATTTCCACATATTTTTTCTCGCATCATTTCCAGCGGTTCCCGTTTGGGATCTCGCGTGTGTAAAGATAGTGAAACTGTGTCCCGTGTGCTGTGTGGTGAATTGTAACTTAGCTTGCACTAGCGGCTCCTCGAGCCACTCTAGGACTTGTTTGTGCTCGTAATAAATAGGACCACACAATACACTTAAAAGACGCACCTAGACCGCAGTACTTAGTCCAAATTTAACTGTTCTTCACGCTAATAGAACTGCCTGTCTAGGAGCGGCTTTTCATCGCTTGCATTTGCATGTAGAGTAAAGTTTTCAATTCTGTATTGCATCCCTGCATAAAAAAAGCGGAAGGGATCACTGTAAGTATTCTCTACTCAGCATAGCATCATCAATTTTTTACGTGCATCGGCTTTTTCTCGATTCTCCCTCTGATTTTCTCACTTAAATTAAACAGGAAATTGGGACTGTCCGATAGGCGTGCTTTGTGGTGGACTAATTAAAGTGATAACTTAACTTTAAAATCGGGACTGCTAACAGTATTGACCAAAAAAAGAGAATAAAATCTGAAAATTGTTTGCGGGAGATTAATCCCCGATCTTGTATTCAGGCTGAGTGAGGGTACTTGAGTGTGTGTGAACACCTTAAGGCAGAGCCCAAATCCCCGCCTTCCATATCACGAGCCAACTGATCTTAGCAATTATCACGAGTGGGATACTTTTTAAACTCATTGACAAGTACCAAGTAGCCTCCGCCTTCACAGGTAGATAGGGGCGAACCAGCGGTACTCTGCGACAAGGCCTAAAGCTTTGTCCAGCCTCCGCCTCAGTGCAGGTAGATAGGGGCACGTCATTGAGTCCCACTCCGGATAGGAGCAAAGAAAGGGAGGATCGACTGTATCTTAGGCGACAGGATAAACAGGGAAGACGCATCCGGCTCTAAGCCGACTTTCCTCTAGGCTGCGTAATCCTTGCTATTTTGCTTGAATATCACACTTAATAACTACAAGATAAATTGGACTCAACTTTGAGTCCTTCACTGTGTTGAGTGTGAACCCAGGGTCTTGGATTGTTCTTGTTGCTTGCTTCAGGTAGGAGTAAAATCCTATCTTCTTCCCTCTTCAAGATGAGTGATTGGGGAGATCTCGACGCACTATTTACTGATCTCTCTATGAGTCCCCCAAGTAACTCGTCTTCCTCGGTCCGAGCGCACCTTGGACCACCCAGGACTCATGACCTCTTGAATCCTGGTTCCCACATGCTCAGGGTGGTTACTCTCAAACCAACCCTTTTATCTCCTCCGAGATTACCGAGGAAGATCATTGCCTCGGTAATCCCTTCCTTGATTTGCCCTCTAACACCGATCTTATTTTCCAAACCCCAGAATTAGAGGGACGAGATGCCGCCAAAAGCTCCACCAGATGAGGAACAAATTAAATAGATTCTTGCCCGCCTCGCTGATGCCGAACAGAGGAATGCAGATCTCACGGCGCGGATGGGACGGATCATAGCAGCAGAAGGAATCGACCGACCAATGGTTGATACCTATAACCCGGCGGAGAACGAGATTCAGAACTGGTTGGCACCTGCAGTTCCCGCCCAGGCATTTGAGCTGAAGCCCACTTCCTTAGTCTGCTTCCGAAGTTCAACGGAAACCTTAATGAATGAACCATACACTTTCCTCCGTGACTTCGAGTTGGTGTGCAATAATCTTAGCCATCCCAATGTTGGCCAAGATTATATTCGGCTGAAGGCCACCCCTTTGCCTAGGTGATAAGGCTGCTCATTGGCTGAAAAACTTAGGGGTGGTATGTACTACTTGGATGCAGTTCAAGGACCTTTTTCTTGAAGAAGTTCTACCCTCTCATTAGAACTAATCAGGTGAGAACAAAGATCGCCAGCTTTGCTCAAGGAGCCAGCGAACCGTCCATGAGGCTTGGGACAGGTTCAATGACTTAGTACAGAAATGCCCATGCCACGGCATTTCAAAAGCGATCTTAGTCCAGACCTTGATCTGTGGTTTAACCCCAGAGATGCAGGGGTTGGTCAGTGCAGCCTGTGGAGGAAGCTATCTGAACAAAAACGAGCATGCTGTATGGAAGATCCTAGAGCAGATGGCAGAAACCGGCAGGTCACAGGCCACAAGGGCCTATCAGTTGTCTTCCTCAATCTTATCTAATGAGACAACTAGAAGGACTGTTGCAGGTCTGACTGAGGACCTCATCCCTAGCATGGGGATGATAGCCGACAAGCTTACCATGGTCGAGCAGATCCACAAGAGAGTCGCGGAGATGGAGTCTCTTTCGAGCCTTCCCAAGAAAGTGGAGGAACTCTCTGAAAAGGTAGCTAAGATTAAGCTACCCACCCCTTCTGCACCACCTGTACCTGTACACCGAGTCCATCTTGTACAGGAACAGGCACCGGGGTCTCAGAGTAGCTGGGATCAGACTTATACCCAGCCGAACCATCATGCACCCCCACCAGTGGAAACAGAATATGAGGAGCCTCCGCCTGTATACGAGATTAACGGGCTTTGGTATAGCCGGGACCCGCTAGTCCGGCAAATCGAGATGGGGAAGGATCAGGCACACCGCCCCACCCCAGTTTACCAAGAGACCAGGCCCGTCACAGTCCCGCGATATCAGTCCAGGCCAGATCATGGGTACCAGCCGCAGTAGCGCACCTACCAGCAGGGGTCAGCACCGTCCCACCAGCAGCAGTATCGGCATGGCCAGCAGGGCCAATATAGGACGACATCAACACCGCAGCAAGCCCAGCCCACCGAATTGGAGTCACTCACCTTGGCGATCCAGACCCTGTCTGATAGGGTCCAACAGATACAGAGTGACTACTTGGATATGAGAACCGACATCAATCGGGTTTCTCGTGCCCAGGACCAACAAATGGCGCCAAGGACCCCAATTCCCGCACAGGTTCAGGCCAATCCGAACAGCATACACCAGGGCCAGAACCGACCTCGAGATCAGGTATATTATTCAGATAATTATCTATCTGAACATGAGATCCTTTCGTACGATAATGTTAATCATATGTCCCTCAGGAGCGGAAGGACCGTGACCATACCTGATCGGCACGGGCGCAAAAGGAAGGAACCTCCGAGAATCTACCTGAGGAGAATTCGAGGAAGAAGAGGAGGAGCATCCCCACCACCTCCCCAGCAGAAGAAGAGGACATTTGAGTCCTCGAAGCAGCATTCCCGAAACACTTAGAGTCAGACGACACGATGAGCCCGCACCTCCATCTGAGGAGGACCATCCAGAAGAAGCGGAAGAAGCATCACCGGTTTCGCCTAAGCATTTTCTGTTTGTCAGAGTCCGAGTCAGAGTCTGTGTAAAGTCCAAGTCAGAGTCTTGTTCAGAACTCAGTACAACAGCTAATGAAAATATTTCAGTTCCAGAACCTGAGTTAATAATCCCTTTCCCCCAAGCTCTCAAGGGTGGAAAGAAGAAAATCAAAAAAATCCAAAAGATGACCCTGAGATGGCTGAATTCTGTAATAAACACATCAAGGTCACAATCCCTTTTGACAAGTTCGTGGAAATAACCCCTGCATTCCAAAAATACCTTAAGGTGAGATGCACACCTACTAGGGTAGCAGGAAGACCAAAAGCCGTGTTGAGAAACACGTTCTATCAGTAGCCACGACTTGTGCAATAAAGAACTCGTTTCCTCGGAAACGAAGAGACATGGGTGCACACTATGTAGTGAGTCATGTTGATGACATGCGTTTGCACGCACTCTCCTGGACAATGGTTCCTCGATCAACTTAATGCCCACAGCCCTCTATGAGCGGCTTAATCTCGGACCTCTTAGGAAATCTAGAGCTATTCTGCAGTTTGCTGACAAATCCACTAAGAGGTCCCAAGGAGAGTTAAGGAACATTGTGATCAGAGTCGAGGGGCAAGAATACATGGTGGACTTTACTGTCCTGGATATGGAAACCCCTCGTAATTGGAGAGATTCCCAGATCATTTTAGGTAGGCCCTTCCTCAGAACGCGGGGGCCTTATTTGATTATAAGACTGGGAAGATTCAGTTCCAAACTCCCGGCGGAGATGAGGAACTGGAGATGAAGCAGACGAGATGGCAGAGACCGGACTCCGAATCCAGCACCGAGTACTCTTCTACCGAGACAGACTGTGAACATGTAGACGTAGTTGGGCCATGGAGACAGAACCCAGCCAGCATCAATGCGTCCATCTCCTTTGAAGATGATCCAGTGCATGAGTCAGTCTGCGAGATCCTGAGGAATGAGTACAACTCTGAACCTGCATCGCCCTACATCTTCGATGACGTAGAGGCCCAGTTGGGCCTGTCAGTCCTTACATCCTTAGGACAATTGGAAGATGAGGATGACGAGTCGGACGAGGCGTTTGCCGATTGTATGGAAACTTTTGACGATCCGACTCCAAAGCCGCGCTTGGTGGCAGCTATTACAGAAAATGATCCAGCCCACTTCCAAACACCGACCCAGATCAGATTGAGCCAGACTTATTAGATGATCACACTATTCCTGAGCTCAAACCTCTTCCCACAACACTGAAATATGCCTTCCTTGCGGGCCAAGACAAGAAATTTCCGGTCATTATCAGTTCGCAATTGACCGAGAGAAGGAATCTCGCTTGCTAGAGATCCTGGAGAAAAACCGCAAGGCAATAGGCTGGAGCATTTCCGATCTCCATGAGATAAATCCACGCTCTGTGTCGCACATATTTACTTGGAGAACGAAGCCAAACCCTCTCGTGAATTCCAACGCGGTTGAATCCAAATTTACGAGAAGTTGTGAAAAAAGAGATAGAAAAATGGTGCGCGCGGGTTTCATTTACCCAATCTCCGACTCTAAGTGGGTGGCCCCAATCCATGTTGTCCCGAAAAAGTCGGGAATCCAGACGACCACCAACGAGGAGGAGAGGAGATCGTGATGACGAAATACCCACATCGGGGCGCGTCTGTGTGGATTACAGACGCTTGAATGCCGCGACGAAGAAGGATCATTTCCCTTACCGTTCATTGATCAGACTTGGAAAGAGTAGCAGGGAAAGAATTCTTCTGCTTCCTTGATGGGTTCTCGGGCTACAATCAAGTAGCCATAGCTCCGGAGGACCAGGAAAAGACCACGTTTACATGCCCCTTTGGTACCTATGCTTTCAGGCGCATGCCTTTTGGGCTATGCAATGCTCCAGGTACTTTTCAAGGTGCATGATTGCTGTATTCGCCGAAATGGTCGGCGAATTCCTGGAAGTCTTCATGGATGACTTCTCGGTCCACGGCAGACTCCTTTTGATTCCTGTCTTAGGAATCTGGACCGAGTCCTCAACAGATGTTGTGAGGTCAATCTGGTGCTCTCCTGGGAGAAAAGTCACCTTCATGGTGACGGAGGGCATAGTGTTGGGGCATGTCATCTCCAAGAGAGGAATGGAGGTTGATCCTGCCAAGGTGGACGTGATCAGGCGACTCCAGCCACCAACAAACGTAAAACAGTTGCGGTCGTTCCTCGGGCATGTCGGATTTTATCGAAGATTTATCAAGGATTTTTCCAAGATTGCCCGACCGCCTAACTGAGCTTTTAGGCAAAGACACGGAGTTTATTGTAGATCACAAATGTCTCGAGGCCTTTAAGCTTCTACAAGGAATGATCATGGACGCACCCATCTTACAAGCCCCAGATTGGTCTCTACCTTTTGAGATCATGACGGACGCTCAGACTATGCTGTTGGGGCTGTATTGGGACAAAGAAGAGATGGCGTCCCGTTTGCAATTCCACTACGCAAGCAAGTGCTTGATTCTGCTCAGCGTAACTATACAGTTACCGAAAAGGAAATGCTTGCGGTAGTGTTTGCCTTGGACAAATTCAGATCCCACTTAATCGAATCCAAGGTAACCGTGTTCACAGACCATACGGCACTACGTACCTGATGGGAGAAGAGCGCGAAGGCGCGTCTTCTTCGTTGGATTTTACTTATCCAGAGTTTGATTTGGACATCCGTGATAAACCTGAAAAGAACGTAGTAGCCGATCATCTTTCTCGTCTTGAAGATCTTAATACTTCCGAGGTTCCCCGATTCGAGACTCCTTCCCTGACGAGTCGATTTTTGTTATCGACTCACTCCCATGGTACGCCAATATCGTGAACTATCTTGTCTCCAAGAAAGTTCCCGAGGATTGGCCCAAGAGCCAAATCGACCGACTAAAGTCGGACGCTAGACACTACCATTGGGAGGATCCGATCCTTTTCTTTGAAGGATCGGATTGTGTTCTGGAGACGTTGTATTCCTCAGGAGAATACCAGAGTGTCCTTTCTTTATGCCATAGCTTAGAGCAGGAGGACACCACTCCGGGAAGAGGACCGCATGGAAGGTACTTCAGTGTGGCTTCTACTGGCCGACTCTGTTTCGCGATGCCACCACCTTCGCGAAGTCGTGCCCAGTTTGCCAGAGAATGGGAGGAACCGTTGGTTCCAAGGATGAGATGCCAATGCAGCCGGTCATCATTTGTGATGTCTTTGACGCCTGGGGCATCGATTTCATGGGCCCATTTCCTGTCAGCCACGGGTTTGAATATATCCTCCTTGCGGTAGATTATCTATCCAGATGGGTGGAGGCTATCCCGACCCGAGCCGCAGACAGCAGGACTGTCTGTAAATTCATCAGAGAGAACATAATCTCTAGGTTCGGGATCCCCAAAATAATGATATCAGATGGGGGTAGCCATTTTGTGAATCGGGAGGTGAAGAAACTCCTGAAAGACTACGGCAGGAACACCGTGTCGTGAGCCTTACCACCACAAACCAATGGTATGGCTGAGGTGTCAAATAGGGAGGTAAAACCATATTGCAAAAGCTTGTCCGCCCGGACAGAAAGACTGGTCCTCAGATCTTAGATCAAGTCCTCTGGGCGTATAGGACGGCTTACAAGACACCGTTAGGAACCTCCCCATTCCGAATGGTATTCGGAAAGCCGTGCCATTTGCCCACAGAGTTAGTGCACAAATCAGAATGGGCAATAAAGAAGGTCCAACTGGAACACACACCTGGGTCAGAAACAGAGAGACATGGATCTAAATGAACTTGTGGAAGTCAGAAACCGAGCATACGACAACAGTTTAGTGTACAAGGACAAGGTGAAGCGTTGGCATGATAGATATATCAGACGAAAGACCTTTGTTCCTGGGACAGAAGGTATGGTTGTTCAATGCTAGGCTGAAGATTTTCCAAGGCAAGTTAAAGTCTAAGTGGACGGGACCATTTGTCGTCCGTACGGTGCATGATAGTGGATGTGTCGAGATCTCAGATCTCGTAGAGGACGCACCGACATTCCTAGTAAATGGGCAGCTGTTGAAGCACTTTGTTGAATCCAATGAACAGTTGGTCCATGTAGAGGAGATTGTATTCATGCGCGAGACAGATACAGCAGATACACCTCAAGCCGCGTACGAAACCTGGCAGCACTGAACTCCAGCCATCAGCAGCATCTTCGAAAGATTTAGACCGACTCATCTGTATATATCATTCCCCTGTATATCCTATCCTTTACCCCCACGATTCTAGTAACCCATCCATCCCCACATCATCGAGCATTATCTTGGACTATACTTAGGATGACCAGATCCTAAGTATAGGGGGGAGGGGTCACCCGAGTCGATTCACTGTACATCCTCCAGATCACATGGGTCCTCATACTCATTTCCTACCGATACTTAGGCTGACCTAAGTATAGGGGGGACCGATGCCCGTATTTATACTCATCCATTTCCCATCTTTCCCGCATCCGCCCCATTTTTGATCTTCTTCTATACTTAGGCTGCCATAGCCTAAGTATAGGGGGGCGAGATGACTTCTATACTTTTTTGGCTCTCCTACGCTTAGCACGAGCTATGTCTTTTTCCTCGCTCTTAGTGCTCTGAGGACATAGCACACGCTAAGTATAGGGGGCGTGTATATATTACATATATACTTTACCCTTTACCCATAGCTCGTACTTTCGCGTATTTTTGTATATATTTTACAATAATTACGGGTGGGTAAAAATCGAAAAAAAATCTTTAGTAATAGGCTTCTATTTACTCTTGCATATCATCTCTGCATAGAAAAATAAAAAGAGTCTTGCATTTTCATAACATGACATCTCATCTGCGTACGTTGCTTATGCAAAGTGAAAAGCTAGTGGGTTCTGGACCAAGTTGTGAGCAGATATTGAGAATGGAAATGATTTGACCTTAATCCACCTAATTTCAGAGGAACCTTATAGGAACTGGAGTTAAGATTTTTCAGGTCAGGAGACTTAATTCTTTAAGTCTGCAAGTCTATGTTCATATGTCATCTTGACAAGCCTGAATAGAGCACTTAACAACACACACATGACTCTTAGAGACAATGGCTTGACGTGCACCAGCACTTTACACATGGCTCTCTACGGATGAGGTGATAAGGAGACAGTTTCCTTTAGCTTGGGGTAGCATATGAGGGTAGTACTTCTAGGCGGAACCTCTCTTCTTCTTCTAGTGAAGGAAGTGCGTCTCAACTTGGACTAGTGGTGATGAAGGCTAAAGACAGAAGCAGTGGGTTGCCAATTAAAGCTTCAAAGAGGGATAGTCTACTGGCTCAAGAGGAAAATTCTTGTATCTATGCTGCACCATGTATATATGTTGTACAAAGGCATGTGAAAAAAAAATGCCAAAAGAACTCCAAAAAAAGTGGTGGGTCGGATTGAAAATTTAATAACCCCACCGGAGTATACGTAGTCAAGAAAAGCAAAAGCTTATGGTCACCATGTTACTTGCAGCGGGAGACTTAGCTACAATGGCTGGCTTCCAAAAGTCTATACTTCTTCCTCCTCTTCTTGAGCCGGTTGAACTTGAACTTAGAAGGGAATACCCCGCTTCTCGAGGAAAGAGTTGCTAGACCGAGGCATTAGAGTTACCAGGTTGGGGGAGGTTGTTTCTTTGTTACTTCTGAGGTGGGGAGTCATTTATCACTTACACTGCATGAAAAGATTCATGGTCATTAGAGTTTGTGTATGTAGATTGTTCTGATTAGGTGAGTTGAGGAGTCTTGAATAGAAGACTTGTGGAACTTGAAGTCTGTTAAGTCTTAACTCAGATCCCAATAAGGTTCCGACAAATGATTAATCCAAAGGTCGAGGCATGCTCCATTTTTCAACTTTTGTTCATGACTTTGGTTTGGAACCCAAACCATTTCGCTCTTGCATTTCATTTAGTTGCTCAGGGACGAGCAAGGTTTAAGTATAGGGGGTTGATGAATCTGTGATTCATCACTTCAAAAGTCAAAAATAGAGCCTTGTTCCCGAGAAAATAGAGGCATATTTCCTTTTAAATTGCATAAATAGCATTCATGCACACATCCATGATTTCATGCATTTTAGCAGCTTATTTGCATTTAAATAAGAAGCCAAAAATCCCTTGTAAAATACCTCGTCACCAAAATAACCTCTTCTCTATAATATACATATATTCCTTAATAATATAGGGAAGAATACCAAAAATCACCCTTGTAAAATAGCCAGAATAGCCTGAGAACCCTTGTACATTTAAAACACACATAAAGCCCTCATACAAACCCCGAATTAGTCTACTCACTTTCAAAATGAGACTAATTTCATTGAAATTGGAGTTTGTATGAGAAACTTGGGTTTTTGAGCCATTTTGTATATTACATATGTATATTTATGTATTCTTGTATTTATGTATCATATTTTGACCTCATCTCCGTCTTGGGCAACATGAAACTTGTAGATCTCATCAAGATCTACAACTTTCATGTTTTGAGTTTTTCCAAATTCGGCTTCCTCTTCTCTCTACACGTGCATCTTATTCCAGCCACTCACAGCAGGCCACGTGGCGCCCTCTGGTTGCGCCACGCGGCCCGCTTCCCCTCGCCTCATCCGCCGGCGTCCTCAGCCGTCGGATCTCACTCAGATCCAACGGCTCAGCCCTTTCCACGCACCCCCCTTGCCTGGACCATCCGATTACCTCCTGCTCTGATCTACGCCGCACATTAGCGCCCTCACCAGAGCCCTCCACGTGGCAGCATCCACACCGCTTGATCAGGCCCTTGATCGCTCCATCGTGGCCGCCCCTCTCCCAGCGAGTCTCGTCCCTTCGATCATCTCCATCTCTCATCTAAAACCGTCCGCTCGCACTTCGTCCGCAGCCCGCCACGTGGCGTGCTCTCGGCCCATCATCAGCGCGCCTGGATCTCATCCTACTCGTCCCCTACGGTTCGATCGCCACCGTTGGATCACAAGATCCAACGGTGGAGACCTCGTCTCCTACCTCCAGGCGCCCCTCTCTCCCATGTCCTTGCCTTGCGGGAGGGGCGCCCCCTTGCTATTTCCGGCGGCACGTCAGCCACTCTTTCTCATCGCTGACACTCCCACGATGAGCCCCACTCATCCCTCTCCCCCGCAAGCTTCCTCACGCTCTCACCACTTCCACCATACTCGCCCCACGACGACCACCAACTTCGCTACTCCACCAGCCAACCCACCATCTTCACCTTATAAATACGCCACCACCGGCGACATTCACCCCCATCCGCCACTCCAGAGAGCTTCCTGAGCTCTGATTCTTCCAGTTGGTGACAGCAATTTGGTGATTCATCGAGCGAAGAAGGACATCAGCTCCGGCGAGATCCACGGCAGCTCCGCCGTGCTGCAGCCGCTCCTCCGAGTAGTTGCACGAGCTCGGGACCCTACCGATCCCTCGAGCGACGACCCTGGAACTCCAAATCCGAGCTCCAATCCCCAGGTAACCTCCTTCATTTCCTCTGATCTTCTTCTTTATTTTCTTGATCTTTTTCTCCGATTTTATTCGGCATCCACGACCACCTTTTCCCTTCCTTTCCATCTCGCCGAGCTTCGCGTCGAAGCTCCCGTCCCCGCTGACCCCTCCGCACCTTCCGACGACGCACAACAACCTCCATCGACTTCCAGCTCCGCCATTTGGCCGGAGCCCCATCTCCAGACGACCTCCGTCACCCTTAGGCCTCGCCGATCACCATAACATCTCCACAAACACACAGCCACGAGCTCCGCTCTATCTTTCGCACTTGCAGGTACCCAGCTTCTCATTGAACGGAAGCTCGCCGGAGACACTCTCGAGCTTCATCGCCCTCACGACAGGACGCTCCCCGACGCTCCTGAGACCACCAGCATCTCCGCCTTCACGCCACGCGTCTTCTGGGATAGCTCCGATAAGTCGGAGAGCTTCATCGACTCGAGGAAGGACGGGCAGAGCAAAGGCCATTTCGCCGGAGCCCCGCCATCTCCTCCGCAGGCGGCGGAGGATCGTCGGAGCAGACGAGCAGCCACCGTTCGATCACATCGATCGAACGACCCCCACATCACCACGTGTCCTCTCATCGCAGCAGCTTCTCCACCGTCGATCGCGCCTCTGATCCAGCGGTCCGCAGCGAGCCACGTCTCCGTCTTTATCGAGCCCCAGAGGCCGTTGGATTATCATCGATCCAAAGGTCCGAGTTCACGCCACGCGTTGTCACTGACACCCCTCGGATCAATCTCTATCCGAGGGCCTTCATTACGCCACGTGGCCCAGTCGCCCGAACCTCTTCTCCAAATCTAGGCTCGGGCGACCCGAAGCTACACCGAGCCTAGATCCGAGCCTCCAGAGCGTCCGAGCCTAGATCCGAGCCTCCGCAGTCCACCGAGCCTAGGCCACCCACGTGAGGAGCACGTGCAGCCTGGGTAAATTACCAGAGGCCCCTGGAGATTTCCATATTTGCAAAGAGGTCCCTGTGAAGCAGACCCCACGTGAGGAGCACGTGCCTGTGGAGAATTTGCACAAGAGTTACCCCTCATTATAGGTAATTGCATTTGAGTCCCTGTCTGCATATTTGCTTATTGTAATTTTAATTTCCTGTATTGCATTTACACCCCTGTGTTTGCACGCATCCCTAGATTGCATTTTACATCATTTTGAAATTCTAAAAATTGCATGTTGTTGGAAATTTTTGTCCTCTGTCTATTAGTACACGTGTTTGATTTTTGTAGGCTTATTCGAATTATTAATGAATTAATTGTGCATTGTTGACATATTTTTCCCAGTGATGCCTTTTGATTTTTAATTAATTATTTGTGCCTTCAAAAATTATCAAAAATTCACAGTAGCTTAAGGACATCATTTTTAACATACCATAAAAATTTCACAGCATTTGCACGCATATCGAGGCCTAAATAATTGTTTAGTGATTTTCTTAAATTAATTTTAATAAATTCATTTCACGGTGAAATTAAGTTCTGTAAATTTTCCTAGGTCCCTGATTATTAGAGCTACCTAGGATAATTTTAGTGCTTTGGAAAAATTGTGATTTGATATTTATTAAAAATTAAATTCTAAAAATCACTTGTCTGTTTATTTAATTCACAGTAATTCATTTTGAGTCGAAAAATTCCAAAAAAAGTAGTGTAGGTCATTTTCATCATAAATAACCATCTGGCCAATTTTCATTATTTTTGGACTTCATTTGATACATTAATTAAATTGCACATTACATTGGCCTGCATTGTCTGCATAAAAATTAAAAAGACCAAAAATAAAGATATTCCTCGAAACTCAACACTCGAATAATTGCTTTAATTTACCTAAGGAGACAGATGCCTCCCTGAGTTCGACCTTGGACTTCACCAAGTAAAAAAATTGCCGCTTGAAATTAACTCGAATCTAACTAAAGTGGTTTTGATTAGCCCTCTCGTATCCGACTGCAACGAACGACATCTAATTACTTTGGACATTAATTTGCTCGAATTAACTAAGGGTGCGGGACGACTGTCAAGGGGGTGAATAGAAGAATGGATGGTAGCTAATGTAGCTACCTATCCTAGGATGCAAGACCAATGTAGTCAAGTCATCCAACTGCAGGCTCACATGATTTGACTTTGAAGATCAAGCTTGCTTATTTAATATACAAATATATACACTCCGATAGTCATTTTATTTTTAATCAGGCCTACCCACTTTTTTGGAGTTTTGCCTTTTGCTTTTTTTTGAAATACTATATACAACAGCATTTACATAAGGAGTTTTTCTCTTGAGCCAGTAAACTATCTCTCTTTTGAAGCATTATTGCAACCCACTCTCACCTGTCTTTAGAATTCACTATCATTGGACAGGTTGGGGTGTACTTCCCTCCCTAGAGGAGGACAAATGTCTTCACTGGTGTGCGTCTCATACCATCAAATCCAATCCCCTCATCACTCCAACTGAGTTGAGCCAAGTGAAAGTTGCATGTGTCCAAGTTAGGCCATTATAGACAAAAGCCATGCGTGTGCTCCTAAATACTCTACTTAGGTAGTAAAAAATTCATTGAACCAAGTCCCGTGATCCTCAAAGAATGAAGTCAACGAGATATGAAGTACCTTAATTCCAGTTCCTATAATGTTCCTGTTAATTAGGTAGATTTTAACGTCCAACTAAGCTCCAATCTTCGGATTTTATTTAGACTTGTTCCATTATCAAAACAATCCGAAAAATGTGCATGCTATGTAAATGATATGCAGAATGCAAAAAATATTTTTGTGAAGAAATTTTCAAAGTTTTTGAACTTTTTATGGATTTTTGAAAAAGATGATGTGCAATTTTTTGTATTTTTCAAAACGATTTGTAACTGTTTTTGGTATTTTTAGTTAGCAAATGTTTTTGGAATTTTTGAAAACAAAAGATTTTGGCTAAAAACCAAGTACAAATATTTACAAGGGATGCATCTTATATTTACAAGAGTTAAGTTTTAAGAATTTACAAGGGGTAAGTGCTCAATTTTATAGGTATGTATATACAATTTAATAAAGAATTTTAGTGTGGTGTACATATTCCTCAAACTTATTTGACAATATATTTTATAAACCATTCTGAAAACTATAGTCAAAATATTTTTTACAAACAATTTTACAAAACTTTACACACATTTGAAAATCATTTTGCAAAGGTTTTTCAAATAGTATATATAGATTTTCAAAATATTTTTGCAATCATTTTCAAAACATTTGTAAATAGTTTTTCAAACATTTTATTTCACAAAAAGAAAATAATTTTTCAAACAAAACAATTTTTGCAAAGGTTAAAATATTTTACAAAACATTTTCGAAATAGTTTTCAAAAGATTTTTCAAAAGGATTTTCAAACTATTTTTCAAACATTTTACAAAAAATATTTTTACCTAATTTATTAATCAGTAAATACAAAAGAATTTGAGGAATAATCAACATCTTTTTATTAAGTGATTTGTAGTGTATTTTAAAGGATTATTTAGCCATAATTATTATTAAAAATTTGAAAGTACGAGTTACGACTTAAAGTATATACAGAGTATATACGACCCTCTATGCTTAGCTTGAGTTATGTCCTCATAGATCAGAGAGAAAAGAGAAGACATAACTCGTACTGAGTATAGAAAAGTCCAAAGAATAAATGAATAACGAAATGAATGAACGATTGAGAAGTTGACAGCCCCCCCTAAACTTAGGATCAAACAATCCTAAGTATAACAGACTGTATACAGAGCAGAGAGGGTCAAGGGTGGGAATGAACAGATCGTACTCAGATTGTCTACCCTTATACATAGGGTAAGACAGTGGAGAGGACCAAAGAATGGAAGAAATCGGGGTGCACAAGTATAGAAGGCTGACAAAAAGGGGCAACACCTTTTTGATAAAAGAAAATAGAAAAGGAAAAGAAGAATAGAAGAAAAGAAGAAAAAAAGAAATGAGATCAGAAGATGGAAGAAGCTGTACACACCACTCCCCCTATACTTAGGGTAAAAGAAGCCCTAAGTATAGGCAACAACAGGAGTGATGAAACAGAACGACGAATGAACACTCGGCTCGTCCACCCCCCATACTTAGGACAAAGTATGTCCTAATCAAGGCACACATGAGAATGGGGTGGATGTACATACAGAAGATGGATGGAGGTGAACAAAATCGAATATACAATATGATGGATGTATAAAGATCAAGAAGGTTTACGTCGAACCTACTTGTGGGACAACTGAGGAATAGATTTGATAAGGTACAGGTCGACATCAGTGTCCTCAGATCACACAAACCGATCAGGTTTGACACAGTGAAGGTCCTCAGTGGTCCTAGGGTGTGAAGGGACAGACAGATAAGTGGAAGTAGTATGGCTAGGATTGATCTTGGGTGACTCGCAAATGTCATCATGAAAGGGGATGAACTCATCGTCAGAAGAAGTTAGTCATTGTCGTCCTGCGAGGTCTCATCAAGGTCAAAATTAAAAGGAATGAACTCATTAGTGGAAGTAGTTGAGTCATGTTCGTCCTCAATAGTCTCAATCGGGTCATCACTCTCATCAAAAAGCCTAAATTCTTGAATAAAAGGAACCAAATCAAATTCGGCCTTAGTCTCATCTATATTTGCCCTCCGCTCTAGGGCGTCAATCGTGTAAATCCTGCGGATGTCATCAACACATCACCAAGTCCCAGAAGAAGGAACTCCAAGGTCTATGCTTTATGAGCCTTCCTCCACAGACATGAATTCTCGTGTCTCAATCGAATCCAACATAAAACAAAAGACTGTGAATGTCTCATCAAGGTCATGGTCCTCGGGGTTAGCTAAACTAGGTGAAGGTGCATCAGGTGCATGTTTCTGATCGATAGTAGGTACAATGATGACCACCTCTCTCTTTTCAAGAGGACGGAAGCAAGTCTCTCCTGATCCATAATCAATAACGACCCTCGCAGAGGTGAAGAATGGTCATCCCAGGATGATTGGAGAGTGCTCCCCAGTGGAGTTCTCCATGGACAATACAACAAAATCAACATGGTAGCTCATGCCCTGAATTGAAATGATGACGTTTTCAAGGATACCCTTCGACCTCTTGATAGATCCATTAGCAAAATGAACTATCATCCTGGTTTTCTTGATAGGCCCTAAGTGAAGAGACTGTACCAACAAGAAGGGTATTTTGCTAATCGAAGCACCACCATCAAGGAGAGTGTGATCACATGTATGGTCAGAGATGGTACATCTAATGAAAGGTGTGGCAGTGTTCCTTTTCCTAAAGAGTGGGCAGTGTGTGATGGCATGGGTTGTGGCCATGGTCTGAATGTAACATTCAGATATGCTCCTTTGCTTTCTCTTCTTATGATGAGGAGCATATAATCGAGTCATGGCTTGCTGAAGTGGGACTTGAATGATCTCATGAATGATGGCCACCACTTCGGGTTCAATCAACATTTTTTTTAATTTTTGGACCTCCTCCATACAAGGGAGGATATTGAAATCATCATCTAGACGAGGAATGCCAAGTGCAGTCTGTACAGTGGCATCCTCAGGGTCAAAGGTGGGACAAGATGTGAATGGATGTGTGGTCAAAGGATCTGACAGATGGACACTCTCCTCACAATCTGACTTGATCATGTGTCTCCCGAAATCTTTTTGTATTTTTAAATTTTGTTATTTTTTTGTATTTTGGGCAATTGCAAGCTCTCATAGAAATCCCCAATCAAATCCAAATCATAAGATCACGAAGCATCAATATAGCTCTTATTAGGCAAGTGAGGTCGTCAATCCTTGAATTCATTTGCTCCATGAACTGGGACAAGGTCGCAAGTGTGGAAATCATGAGAGGTGACTCCAACAGATCAGTCTGGGGTGGATGTGAAGGGAAATGTGATAGTGGAGGTGGATAAAAATCCGAGGTATGGATATGTAGTTGATATAAATATGTACACAAGTCAGGAGCAAAGTCCTCCTGGAAAAATGGAGGTGGACCGGATGGAGTATACGAGGAATCCGCAAAATCTGGATAGAAAACGCTTCAGTTAACCATCTTGAAATAAGAGACAATGATCATGAGAGCACGATGGTCGATTCAAGAGAAGTGAGAAAACGACACAAATGTGCATGGACGATCTAGAATGCACACAAACAATCACAAGCAAAGCGCTCACTAAACAAACCCTCAATTCACCTACTCAACTCGTAGAGACCGTGAAAGCGCGATCTTTTTATTTTATATGTTTTAGAGTTAGATGAGAAGTCAAAAAGTTGTGCAAACACTTAGAAGGCTGAATGGGATTTTGGCACTAATCCTTAGTGTGTGCGCTGACAATGTAAAACGAAGACAATGAGGGGATTACTCGCCGCAAGACTTGATTTTTCCTTTTGGTCCTTTTTAGGGTCAAATAATATTAGCAATCCCAATTTTATTTGTTATCACCTTTTTTTGGATTTTTACTGAGAAATGCACATGGCTAACAAGGAATCAATTCTTTTAAGTACCAAGGTTGTCAAAATCAGAAGGAGAGTTGGAAAAAATGCAAGCAACAAATTGATGATGAATGCTAAAGCGTAAATGCCCGCCTTACCTCTTGTACTCTACAAGCAAAGATGCTCAACAAAATTGAAGACTATATTATATGCAAATGCAAGCCGATAAAATCGTCCTAAGTTCAGAAATTGCTATTAGCATGAAGAACCAACACTAATGACTAAGAATATAACTCAAGGGTCCAGACTTGGAGTCTCCTCGGTGCCCACTATAGTGGTCCTGCAAGCGCTGTATGGAGGACTCTCGCGGCGAGGGGTTCAAAGACTGAATGAGAAGCAATTGAAAATTTGACTAGATCCAAACGTAGACTATAGGCACATGCAAATATAATTAGGTCTTTGAACCTTAATCTATTGTCAAGTAACTCCTAAAGCTAAGGTCTCAATCACACAAAAGACATAAAACAAAACCAGGAAACAAAAAATGCGAACAGAACACAAAAAACTGCGGTGAGCCCCCAAGTGAACAAACACTTGGAAATTGGGTCCGAATGTCTAGAGTCCAAAGTACCTGTATTATTATAATTAAAGTCTCTCTCTCATCTAAATTACTCAAATAAATGCACAAAAGTTGTCTTCAAAATTCCCTCCAAGTCCTTGGTGCTAGGTCCAAGCCATTTTACGTGGTTGCGTAGGCGCTCCAAAGAGGTGCTCCTCCTCAATTTGCATTCCTTGCAACAAATCTAAACAAGGAGAGTGATCAGACAATTAAACAATAATATCAAATAAATGAGAAAATAAATAAGGCAAAAATATAGACAAACAACACACTCAAGAAAAAAGCCGATCTATGCGCTATTGCTCCCCCCGCACCGACGCCATTTGTTGAAGAGGATTTTTCACGGGTCAAGTTATGTCTCACACAAGGTGAAGACACAATTGTTGTGGCGACCTGTACGAAACCCAACTTAAAACAACAATTAACCACTATGATGATCAAACAAAGAAAAGCAAGTGCGTAGTTAAAATTTATTATAACTCTACAACAACGATGTGTATAGGTTCAAGTATGCGTAGAGTCTCGAACACATGGAACAAGCATGATAGATCGGGTAAAGAATGCAAAATTGGTGAATGTGTGTGTTTATCTACATGTGTTCTTTTGTGTGGGTTTTAATTTTTAATTTTTTATTTTATTTTTGATTTTATATTTTTATATTTTGACTTTTAATATTTTTATTTTTTTAGTCCTATTAGCTAGCTAGGTCTTAATAATTCATAGGGAGGGTTGTGACTTTATTGATACATGTTTCAATAAGCAATATATATATATAATGTCATAAGATATCAAAAAAGACTTTAAGGAATTCTTTTTGATTTTCCCGAAAAAACCCCACAAAAAGCTACTCCTCACTCAAGTTTCCAGCGGGCCAACCAATATATATATACATACATGAATTTCTTTTATCTTTGACTTTCACTTTCTGAATTACTTATTCAATTAGAACATAAATTCCATGCTCAATTTTGATTTTATATTTTTGTATTTTGATTTTTAATTTTCTGATTTTGTATTTTCTTTTTATATTTTATATTTTTTATATTTTCTTTTTCTTCTAAAAGATATAAAGCTATATTTATGATATATATACACTATAGGCTAGGGTTAATATAAAAAATTAATAAAAATATTCAAAATAAAGAAATTAAAATATTGTTGGGGTTTAGAAAATTTTTACTATTTTTGTGATTTTTAGACAATTTTTTCTAATTTTTATATATTTTTAAAGTCATAAATACCTTAAAACGTGGATAAAATAAATAGTTAAAATTAAGATGGAGGGGAAAAATACCAAACAGTATCAAAATTGATCTAATTAATTTTTAAAATAATAATAATAATGTAAAGAAAATTCAGAAATAAAAAGTATATTTTTTTGAGTTTTTATGATTTTTATGGTTTTTATAATGCTTTTTAGAGTTTTCTTTTTTTCGAGTTTTCTTTTTTTTTCGAGTTTTCTTTTATATTTTTGTGATTTTTGGTCAAGAAGCTAAAATACTTAAATACACAAAATATATTTTTGGGGAAATTTTCATAATGTTTTTATATTTTTATGGGTTTATATTACAAACATGGATAAAAAAATATTTTTTATTTTTTTAATAAATATTTAGAAGTCCTAACATTGTAAATAAAAAATATGTCAAGAAAGTATATGCAATCCGAATGCTATATCTATTTTTTGGATTTTTTAAAGTCTTGTAGCTGTATAAAATAAAAAGATCAACATAGAGAAAATGCAATACTTGTAGGGGTATTAATGTAAATAGATAAAAGTCTGAGGCCAAACTGCAAATTTTCACAAAAAATATATAAGACAATTCAAGTTTCTGGACCAATTACAAAATCTAAGACTCGTATGGGCGTCACTGCAAAAAATGCCAAGCCCACGTGCACGAGCATGTGAGGAACACTAGTAAGGATACAATTGCAAATATAATAAAATTCGAAGGCATGTATGCATTTTTTTCAAAAATTATTAACTGAATGGAAAAGTTTGTGGAGTAAATAGAAATAAGCAAATATCCGGGGGTCCCACTACAAAATGCCCCCTCACGTGATGCGCTTCGTGAGGTAACGTGGCCTGGACCATAAAGTAATTACAGAAAGTTTGGGGGCCTAAATGAAAATTACACAAAAACATTACAATTGTAGACGAAAGTTTGTAATTTGAATATTAAAATACAAAAATTGGCAGGGGCTAAGTTGCAAAATGCCCACCCTTAGGCGCAATCCGACATCTCTAGTTGAGTCACTTGCCACGTGTCGATGTGAGAGCGGTCGATACCCCTTCGTCCTTGAACATCCAAGATTAGATCCTCTAGGAGGCGATCAACGATGCTAGCTTCTCAATCAGATGGAGGCTGTGTGGTCTGGGCGGCTCGCTTGATTTGACAATGGAGAGGCGATTGGGGAAGAACAAGGAAGAAGGTCGATGAAGGCGAGCTTTCCCGCCCCCGATCTCCCTCTTCCGACACTCCGTGAAGCTCCAAAATAGCTATGAGTGATCCTACTGGTGTCCCCTAAGTGCTAGCAATGCCAAAATGCTCCGACGATAACCGGAGCGCCCACAAGAGGTCGACGGAGCGATGGAGCTCCAAGAGCCTCCGACGAACTGTTAAAATCCCCTAGGCGCGAATGGTGCTCCAAGACCTGCACAAAAGAGTTAAGAGGGTCACAGTCAAACTGCCGCAACCCTCCAGCGTGCATGGTGGGCAGAGAATGGCTACGAAAGGGCGAATGTCGATTCGTGGGAGCGGAGCTCCGACGAACTACGGTGAATCAAAGAACGACCAAAACACATAATCAAAGGCTAAAACAAAACAGAAACTAATTATAGAAGCTAAACTAAGCAAATGAAGCAGATAAAAAATAAGCCTCACTGGCCTAGACCAGGAAGAAGTACCTCGATGACGAGCTCACCGGAGGTGGGGGAGGAGACCGCTCTAGGACCACCTAACCGCGCCTCCAAAGAGCTGGAGATCTTGCTGTCACCTCAATCCATCCTGATCAAAGGTGGAGGGACAAAATGAGTCAAAAAGGGGCTAGTGCAGAAAACAAAGGGTATATGGAGGCCTTATTAGCGACGGTGGATGGGCGGTGAATGGTCGTGGGGGGGGGGGGGAGGCAGGCGGCTGTAGCGGAGCTCCAACAAGGGTGTTTGAGCGACTAAATGCGAAAGAAAAGGGCGAGAAGGATCCTAAGGATAAAAATACACTAAAAATGTAAAAATAGAAAATAGAACTCAAGACACAGGAGTGTCGAGATAGGACCTCATGGTGGAGCTCGTCGGAGATGGGTGGAGACGCAACATCTGGCATCGCCTCACCTCGCTCGAAGCAACTGGGGGTGCCTCTGTCACATGCATCGATCAGGAGCTCCAAGTTGAGGGCCAAACTTGGTCAAAGTAGTTCGAATTTGAATGGGAAGTCATAGGGGGCTTACGTACATGTGGTCGACACGACTCAAAGACCAAATGAAATCGAGCGTAGCAGCGAACCAATCCCCGAAGCAAAATCCATGGGCGTGTAATAGGGGTCTTCGAGGAGAAAAAGTTGAGAAGGGCTCAACGTGAAAGGATGCAAGGATCGAGCCCCAAAAAGGGTAGAAGTAGAGGTAAAATGAGGTTCTGACAGGAGGCAGACCTCGGTCAGAGAGTTGACCGAGGTTGACGAGCAGGAGAAGCTGGTTGGTCCACGTGGACCAACCAGAAAAATCCCTAGAAAATATTTAGAAATTTGATTAAAAATATTAAATGAATTTATTAATTTTAAGTTAAAAAATAAAAAATATTTATTATTTTATAAAGTATTTTATTTTGATATTTATTTATTTTTTGAGTTTTATAATTACAAGTTACTTTTTAGGGGTATCTTATAGGTATATTCATCCATGTATTTTGGTATTTTATTTTTATTTTGTATTTTTGATGTTATTAATTTAATTTTTTATTTTATATAATTATAACTTAATTTTATACACATAAATATATTTTTATTTTATTTTTATGATATAATATATAAAGTTAAATAATTAGGTATATTACTTATATAGGTATAGTTATAGTATATTCATCTATAGATTTTATGCACGTATTTTTTTTTTATGTTTTCTTTAATATTTTATTTCAGTTTTAATATTCACATATATTATAAATAATATTTACACAATTATAAAAATATAAATTACAAAATAATGAATAATAAATAAATTGAACATTTTAATCGGTATAATTATACAATAGGGGTCCAAAATCTAACTTTCACCGTAACTCCAAAAAATATGAAACCACCTCCACTAAATAGATTATTATAAGTTATATGTAATTAAAGGTTATTTTGATATATTTTGAGTTTTTTTAGAGATACGGGCCTGGGAAGTTGGGATTTTGGAATCTTATTTAGACTGTATTTTTTACACTGTATATTATTTTTGTACGAAATTAATTTTGTATTTTTCTATATTTTGTTATCTACAACTTCCATGTACAAAGTTTATTTATTTGAAGTATAAAAAGTGGAACTAAAAATAGGTCCCAAAAATGAATAAAAGCGAATTAAGTAGAAAGGGAAATTTATTGTATTTTTGGCCCTTATCTCCCCCTACTTTATTCCTTATCAACCTAGTGATCGAGATGCCTAGGTCTCAGGGTTTAGGGTCATAAAAATATCTTCAATATTTTATTATTTTTTCTTTTCTTTTCTTCATTCTATAATTTTGGAATTAAAAATTGTATTATACACTATTTACAAACAAATGCATGAATTCTAAAATGCCTAAATTAAGGGTATTTACACGCATTTACTAGAGGTTTTAAGGCTAAAATGATATAATAAAGATGATGAAATGGAGATTCATCAGGTATCCACATTTAAGACATTTTAGATCACTATCTATAAATTCTTATGTTCTTGAAGATAAGATTGCACGATCACTATCTCGAAAGTCTTGTCCTCTTTGAATATATTGTCATTACTGCAACTAAGTATTTTATCTCCATAGTAGAATTAGTAACAAGTTCCTACTCCCACTACATGGTATACATCTGGCTTTTGTACACATTTAGCATACACTTGGCTTGTCATAACTGATGCACAAGGTCAAGTAGTTCTAGCATTCACTCCCTCAACTCTTTGAGGTGCTATCCCTTCAGATAGATTAGTATCATATCTTATGGGAAGGAAGACTTCCTTAGTATTTTTTAGAAAAAATGAACATGTCCAAGGTGTACCATTAATGTGATGGTCCCAATGCCATCTTCTCTGAACACCTTCATAAATAATATCCAAGAGGTGTCCATGAGATCATATTTCATGGTATGGAACAGCGAGATTAGAAAACACTTATTATTACCCTTATATCATTCCAAACGATTAGGATATCATCTACATTTAGCACGATGAACACAATGACACTCCCACTAAGCTTCATATGGTTTATCGAGATTCTATTTGAAATCATAACATTTATAATTTCATCAAATCTTATGTTCCAACCAAGAAGATTATTTTGAGTCCTTAGATGGAGTTCTTTAGCTTGCACACCTTGCTTTCTTCAACCCTAAAGCCCTGGGTCATAGAGGAATGCAATCTTGACTTACATCTTGAAGATGACATAGTCAAGTTGTGTAGCTATAGCTAGCAATCATCTGATGAGTTCAAGCATGGTCACTGAAGAGCAAGCCTCATTGCAAGCAATATCTTCTCTTCGGTGTGCACCTCATGGCTATGAGCCGTGTTTTGAAGGTTTTCACCTTCTCATCATGTTCCCTCTTTCTCTTAAAGATCCATTTACACCTTAACGGGTCTTACCCGTATAGGTGGATCCTCGAGGATCCATATACAACATTTGTATATGAAGTCTACTTAGACTTTATTGCTAACATCCATCTTTCCTTGTCAAGATCCTCATAAGCTTCATCACATTAAGTCAGATCATTGCCAGACTTAACTAATATATGGAATACATCCTCAAACTCATTTGAAGAGGTATTAATGTTTCATCTTTAATTGTCCTTTTCATTTCCGATTTCAACAGCCTCATTGTCTTCTCAAGATTAAATGAGTTCCTTCACTTCATTTTCATCTTGATTCTCAAGAGAGCCATCCTCTCAGAATCACATTCTCACATATGAAATCTTTTAAGAATCTCAAGGTCATAAAGTAGGTATCCAATACCATCTTTTATTTTCCTAATGAAGTAGCACTCTTTGATGCTAGATTCGAGCTTACTTGCATGGATCCTTATTAAGGATATATATTGTAGTCTATACTACATATATACCTTTGAAATAAGAGGTAATTGTGCTAATATCTATCATTGATCAAATCATGTCACATATGATCAATTGTATTTCCCTACAACTCTATTGAGTTTATGTTTATTAGAAGGAGTTAGATAGGAATGATATTCCTATATCCATAAGGTATTCCTTGAATTCATCTAATAGGTATTTGTTACTGGCTTAGATAAAATTCATTTTATATTCCTTCAAACTTTTGTTCTAAACCAAAATTGTGAATCTTTGAACATCAAAGCTTTCTAAGGTGAAGGGAAGAAATCTCTTATCATACATAATCATGGAATTGATATCACATATTATTAACATTTATTTTGATATAGATTATCCACATACATCAATACGTATGATATCTTGAATACCTCTGTATATAACACCATTCCGAAAGAAAAGGTGTATTGGAAATTTTTACTTTTAAATACAATATCCTTAAGTATGTAAGTTTTTAAAGTTTAGACCCTCTAAAATTTCATCTCTTTCTAGTCTATCGATTTCACCAACGGACAAATGTCCAACGCTTGATGCCAGATCATTGTTAAATGATCTTCATCCTCCTATTGATCTTTTTAAGATTTAATTTTCAGTATTTAGAAATGTTAATGAACCATTCATTACTTTTATAATTTAGTAGAGACCTCTAGAAGTTAGATTACTATATGAAATATATCCATCATAACTCTTTATGATAGGTGTATTACAAAATTCATGTTTATTTCCAACATTTAGGAATAAACAATGAGTGTATTCTAATATCTAGGTCATAAAGACATTCTCTAAGGCAAAGGGATCTCCGACTGAAAATATGAAGTCTATCTATCCAATAGAGATTGTTGCAATAGTTTCATGAATATCTGTGTAGATGACTATTAAACCTTAAGCTCATATTTGTGGTCTTTTAAAACATATGCAACCAATTGCAAGTGTTATTAGAAGAACGAGGTGCAACTATTAGACTTTTAGCTTATCAAATAAGAAAGTTAATTTCAATGATGATATGTAGATATAGATTATTCTGATGCACTTATCGAGTTCTTCTCTAAGGATTCTTGATAGACTAGACAGTCACACTATCAATACATCAACTTATTGCAGTATTGGCATTCATCGAACACTTTGGATGTTATATTGAAGTCATAGAAGTAAAGTGAAATCTTTGACTTTCCTTCTTATTTGAGTCAGACCCATGCTTCCACTGCGCTCTCTTTATCTATAAACAACCATTTCTTAAGATAAAGGATCTCTTACGTTGAATTCAAAAGATTTCAGAGTATTTCAACATCTACTCATGCTTCATTTAATTCATACAATGTGAATATTATGAAGCTTCATGAATGACTTGACTATAGACAACAGAATGATGACACTCATCATATCTACATCAATCTTAACTTTTAAAGCATTGGTTCAGGTAGGTACTTAAACATTTTGAATACATTATATCTCATAGAGCTACCATTCTACATAATGTAGTGAACCATGTCATTCATGACTAAATGTTGAGAGAACATATGTATGCTAGAATATCTCCATAGATTTTATAAGGATTATTTGACAACTACGATCATCATCGACATGTCACTTCCAAAGTACATTTGTTGAGAGATCAAGACTATAGAGATATACCCACCCTAGGATTGTAGTCCTTTTGTCTATTTAACTGTCATTCCTCGTTGTTATGAAGAAACTTGCACATTGCAACCACATACATTTTGTGTCCAACTGCAAGTATATCTTGATCACGGATCCAATCCATGATATTTTACTGGTTATTATTGAGTATAGTATTGAGTGGGTAAAGGATTATCTGAAATAAGAAATTTGCATAAATATAAATATAAATAAATAAATATATATACATACATATTTTACTTTGATTTAAGAATTTTTATATCAAAGTTTCCTGCCTTGTCAACATTGAATGTTCATTCCCTTAATCACTTTCAATGCAAGAGATATACTTACCATTATATCTCAAGCAAGATCTAGGATCTACTTCCTTATCTTTGTCACATCCCAATAATATGAGAACCTATAACTCAGATAAAAAGAAGCGGGAACCCATTCTGCCTTCAAGTCCAACTTGCATTCCCAATTTGGACTTTAACACTTGGGCCCACCCCCCCAAGTTGATGTTGACCCGTCATTAATTGAAACAAGTGTCAACGTGAATACAACTCGCTATGTGCAATCCAATATCACCTCAATAATATGATGATCCAATATTGGGGTCACTACGCATACGTCCTAACTCTTTCGAGAAGCAAAGAGCCCGATCCAAGTGGCTTGTATGCAGGACCTGTCACTTTGGAAAGGCATACAATCTCTGGCGATGGAACCCTTTGCCTTGACAGGAGACCATGGATGTCACTTACATGATCCTCCATATCATGTTCAAATTTAATTAATCATTATGAATCTATTCATTACGATTAATTCTTCCTTGAATTATAACTCAATTCATAATATAGTGTTTTAATTTTAATTGGATTCTAATTAATCTAATCACATTAAACCAATGATCCAATTAATATCCGACAAACATTCTTTATTATTACTTGAAATATGGTATTATCTCAAATACGTATTATTTGAATTTTAATAATTAAAAAATACATCATGATATCTCTACCATTATACCAACCCTACCCACTATCATGGCCAGTATCGATGGGAGTGGGACAGACCGCACACGATGCAACCTGCTACCCCAATGCTCCCTAGCTAGACACCATATCCGCCTCCGGAAAAGATAATGCAAAATCGATCACTTTGTACTTGAGATGATAATAGATTTTTCAACCAAAGTTATACCATATAATAATAATAAAAACCATTTTTATTATAAGGAAATTTGCTAAAAAAATTCCCAACCTATTCAAGCAACATTGTTTGTTAGAAAGTGTATGATGTAACCAATTCAATATCCAGATCATATCTAATAAATTATTGGTTAAGGTAGCATCATTTAAGGAAATAATTATCATAAAATAGTTTATAAATATTTATCCATAATTCCAGGAAACTAACCATTAATTTCACTAATTTCTTAAATGACAATCACAAGGTTCTTGATAAGGATTGCAGTTTCCAACAGTGACCCTCACGTACTAAAATTAACATATCTCATTCATTTTAATCCAAATCACGTAAAATCAGTTTTCAAAGTTTGCTAATTTTATTTAAAACATAACCCAAGTGATTAGCACTCATTTATAGGCATTTCAGTACAATAACTAACCCCTTAATTAAGTCATGATTCGTCATCCCTTAAACAGTGGATATACGTTCATTAAATGATGATAACTAGAGTTATCAGATTCCAAATCATGCAAGCTCTAATACGGCAATTTCTTTAACTAATGGGGAACATTATCCAAGTGATGATTTCATGTTTAAACATTTTAAAAGGACCTAAAATATTCACAAATCAATGCTGCGAAAATGAAATGTGATAAAATTTTCACAATCCCTAATGAACCCAAGTCTTCTTTGCTTTATGGATCGTATCCAAAACCTCCAACCTAGATCTGATACCACTTGAAGGATATGGTATTATCCTTAAGCGCATCATGGAAGTGTGAGGATCATGTGATTGGGAGCGACTAGTCGTACTAGTTGCTTCGGGAAGAGGAATTTAAAAAAATTAATTCGATGAAACTACATGATCCAAGAACACTTCTTGGATCATTTAATCTAAATTAGTTAGGTATTAAGGTTACCTCTTAATGAGTGGTTGCGATCAAGTCTCTAAACGAAGAGACATTCTGTCTCAAGTTCGATGCAACAAAGGATATGCTTGTGAGCATGTTGATGAGACACGTGCTCCTCACAATCCATGTTGATGATCCAAGTCGTGAATCTCCTGATCTCGTCAAACAAGATCCGACATCTTCTCCATGAATGAGGTGATCTGAAGTATATGGAGATCCATGAGTAGATGATCCAGTAACATAACAACGATGCTGCGGTGATGGCGACTTACTCTCTAGTATAGAGAGGAGGACCACCCAAGGGAGCGAGACATAGATGGCATGTAGAGAATGAGAGAAGGAGATTGTTGATCATGTTGTTTGAAGAGCAAGGGGTTCCTCTTCTTATATAGGATTTTGGGAGTCCATGGATCCCAATCCATGGGAATCACACAATCAATGGGTGAGATTGATTTGTGTTTCTTCAATGGCCATGATGTTGTTGTAAAAAACACATTAACAATTCATTTACTTTAAACTGATTTATATTGATAAATCAATATAATTAGTTTCAAATTCAAATCATTTGACTAGTCTTGATATAATGACGAGACTAACCTCATCCCCTAAAAAGGGGAGGTCAACCACCCTTCTCCTCATGGAGATAAGTGGCTGTCCACCCTCTTGGGGTGGAATGAGTCTATCTCCTCAATTTTTCATGAGATCTCATTATCTCATGATATCTCTAAGATTTAAAACATCACTTGTTGTAAATATTTTCGCAAAAATAGTTCATAATTATCTTGTGAATATTGCAATCATGCCATTGGAATTATTTGAATCACATTCACAACCCAAAACAAAATGTAGTTATATTTTTAATTAATCATTCAATGTGAATCCAATTCACATTAATAATTAATCAACAAATATAAATCACAATAGGCTCTCTCTTATATATTATAAATACCATTTATAATATATCTAAATAATATGGATAGTGCTATCCACATTATTCATATCCGTGATAATTAAATCACATTTCATTATCTTGGATCTCTATTCTCATTTGACTAAATAATATGAACCACATTCACATTATTCTCATCTTTGATAATTGAATCTTATTTAATCATATAAGATAATTCTCCTTATAATATGATTCAAATTCATATTATTCATGATAGTCAAATCACATTTAATTATTAATTTTCTCAATGCTCGGATATATAATATCAACAATGAAATTATCCATGAACTCTTTCAAGGATAATGCAGTTTCTTCGCGGATACTTGGAGATAAGGACATGGCTATATTGTATTGTTCCACGTAAGTGACTTGGGTATTGAAATCACATCTCGAATCGAGATCTTGTGTACTTCTCATAGATGCGTGATTAAATCAAGATCACAAATCTAATCTTCTCATTGCATCTGAATCACGTTCAGATCAATGTCAGATATTCGGACCATGATCAGATCACTTCTCTACTGAGAGGAGTCACTAAAATCTAAACCCGTTTCATCACTCCTCAGGAATGGAAGAATCATGGTTATATAATCATTTATGATCACATCTTAAGTATTAGATCTCTTTTCATTATCTACTTCAGAGATTTATCATTAAGTTCTCATTCAATCATTGGGAATCGGTATCGATCATATACTTTCCAAAAGCATCTATCATAGCTAGGTGTTCATTATATACTTTCCAAAAGAATATATCAAACCCTACAAATTCAGTCAAGCTCCCAAAGCGAGATGACCACACACGGAATTTGATTCTTCCCAATATCTCATGAGTGAGCTCATGTCTTCCGGTTCAGTAATGGACCTGTATGACCCCTTTGAGAGATCGTATACTCATATGCCCTTGCATGAACACCAACACGCCTGTGTATAGACCTTGGTTAGGTCATCAACTTATTGGTATGCCAAACGTACATACTCAGATATATAGTAACATATCTATCTCCGGTCAGAGTATGCGTTCCTATATCGTGACAGTATACGACACAGGTCTTCGGTTATCTCGATCTTGTTAAGTCAATTCTTTGACCTAACTAATCTGACACCTCCGAATCTCTATTCCTATGTAAAGGACCTGCATCAAGAGGTCGGTCAAATATTAGCCTTTAGAGAAAGGATTGCCATCTCCTTCTCAGGCTGGAGATCCTCTCTTGATAATCATTTTACGGTGCTTGATGAGTCCTCAATCTAACTCTTTAGATATTCACCCAAGCATTAACCTCTATGAATCAATAATTGAATCAACAACTGTATCATCATTAAGATGGACATGATACATAACCCAAATTGTACCAAGGGACCTATTATGAAAATTGGTTATTCTTCATTTCAGATCAGGGAATGATATTTACAATAACATTTATTTCATAATGGCTCGTTGTGGGCTTGCATGTCCAACACGTCCCCTATACTTAAGATCAACTAATCATAAATATAATAGACTGAACACTAAGAGGGTATGATTAAGGGTATAAATATACAAAATCAATGACTCAGCTTGTGGACTCTATACTTAGGGTAAATAGTCCCTAAATATAGAGCATAATATGACAAGTTGAGAGACAAGCAATGGAATAAAAAGGAAAAATCAAGTCCTCATCCCCTATATACTTAGGATCTAGTCATCCTAAGTATAACACTGATGAAAATGGATGAACGAATAAAACACAAGAATGAAAGAAATGAAAAAGAAGAAATACCACATCTATTGAGTCGACAATATATAAGAATGTATCATGCTCTAAATACGTCTTCAGTAACTATCCATTGACCATGAATGGATGTGCGTCAGATGATAACTCATATAGAGTGATGTTACCATTGTCACACACAATCTTCATTAGGAAAGATCTAGTCCAGTTGGTTTTTAATTTGCCATGGAATATCTTCAACTTTACATCAAATAGCCAAACCTTTTGACCATGCTCGAACATCTTTCGTCTGATATGCTTGTCATGCCATCATTTGACTTTCTCCTTGTGCATCGGGCTATTATTGTATGCATAGTCTCTGAATTCCAGGAGTCTGTTAAGATCAATATTTCAGTTCTAACCACTTGCTTGTAACTCCAAATTACAGATGCTTACTACCGAAAGATATTTATGAATCATTTCGATAGACAGATGGATCAACTTTCCATACACAAGGCGATAGGGAGACATACCCAATGGAGCCTTGTAGGCAGTCAAATAAGCCCGTAGAACATAATCAAGAAGTTGAGACCAGTTCTTCCTATCTGGTCATAGACGTTTCTGTAGAATAGTTTTGATCTCCCTATTTGAAAGCTCAACCAAGCCATTAGATTATGGGTGGTATGAAGATGCAACACGCTGATTAATGTTGTACTCCTTTACAAGTTTCTTGACATCTCTATTTATGAAATAGCTACCTGATGAATAGCCATCCATCTACCTTTATTCTTTCATTTTGCATTTAAATCCTTATTACAACACATATCAATACAGATAGATTGTACAAATTAACATCCATTATTTGTCAATAAATATCGTACACATACTTGTATTTAAATCTGAAACAACATAATAAAGAAAACAAAATAAATGAAATATCAAAGATACTGAATGGCCCTAAACCCCGAGACTAAGTCAATATTGATTTGGTCGATAAGGAATAAAGTAGGAAGAGACAAGGATCAACACACTACATATAAAACCCTATCAACCATTCTTACTTGATTTTATTCTTCATTTTATATACCTTAAATAATAAAATTATTTACATGAAACTTGTACTTAAAAATACATAGGAAATTAAAAAAATAATTCCCAAGAAAAATAATGCACCGTGTAGATGAGATACACATATAAAAAGCCGTAAACCGAACTTCGTAGATCCATCTCTTCTCCATACAAACTCAAAATTGACTAAACTCACTCTATTGCATTATAAATCAAATTCTCTATCCAATAAAGTTCCATTCAAAATGGAGTTATGGTACAAAAACTGGATTTCTTTGGACCCATTATACTATATACTTGTATATTCATACATTCATTCTTTATATTTTTACATTTCTTATATTTTTAAATAATTTTAATTATTATTTGAAACATATAAAAAATATAAACATAAAATAAAAGCATTTAAAATACATCAAAATAAATACTAATTAAAAAATATATAGGTATACTATACCTATAGTGTACATACATCTATTTATTTAAGATGTGACAAATATATAAACTATATACACATATAAAGTAAAAATAAAAATACAAATAAAAATAAAATACTTAAAATGAAGGTAAATATACCTATGTATATACTTGTAAAATTGTACACCTAATAAATAACGTTGCAAAATTAAATAAAAATGCTCATAAAATATTATATTAAATAAGAAACATTTTCACGTTTTGACTTTTACTTAATCAAATTTGTATATATTTTTAATCGATGTAAAAAGGAATTTGTATATATCTTCTTCCTGATTGGTCCATATGAACCATTTAAGGCTTTTGGACTGTTGACTCCTGGTCAACTGTCCCCATGTACTCTCTGACTTGTCAAAGAGTCACGAGGAAGCCATTTTCTCCCATTTTTCACTCCATATCCATTCATCCCTTCTCCCTCGAGCTCCTCCTCTCTACAAAACCCATTACCATAATCCACTCTAGAACCTAGATTTTACCAACCCTACGCCACCAACATACTATCTCCCTTCGAAGTTCATTGGACCCCATAATCATAAATAAGGCCCCCTGCTTCGTTTTGAAGTTTGATCCCTTTCTTCCTCTAACCCCAATAGGATACCACTGGGTTGAAGTCCTTGGTAACTTCAAGCATTTCCCTATCCTTGTCGGCATGGGGAAGGTGGAGGAGAGGCTGTCCATTCCTCATAGGAGTCCCTCTGGTGGAGCTTTCTCTACTCCCCGATTCTTTCAAGTACGATATGCTAGAATAGGTTTTTCGTTCACATTTTCGTAGTTTAGGATTAATATTAGGTTAGATCGATTCCCTCAATCTTAGATTTAAATCTAATTCAGGCCTAAGCTGGAGTTGCAGGTTCCAACCATTTTTTTCGCTAGGAATCAAACCTTGTTTCGACCTGCTACCATAATCATGTAAAACTTCTCCATCTTCTCCATTAAATGCCCAACTATTCATCTCTGATTTTGCACAAATCAGAGGATCCGAAGCTTATAATTTACCACCGCTTGAAGATTCTTTGCTCACTCCGTTCATATGCATTTCATCTTTAATTTTTGGTCGAGGCTGTTCGCCTCGAGTTGGTGAATTTTTGGTGCAAGAACTAAGGCTCAAAGCAACACCTGGGAGTCAATTTGTGCGAAGAACACACCCTCCAGGTTGTTAGAAATGAAAGAGAACCCAGGCCCCCATCGTTGGAACCTGGAAGCCAATTGAAGCCTCATGTAAATGTTGGTGCCCTCTGATGAGCCAAAAAATCCCACACAATCCGGGTAAAGGTAAACAAGGGTCGTTGCGACCCGGATCTCGGAGAATCGGACTCAACAAGAAAAATCTAAGGAACCACCAAATAAGACAATCAAACAATAAAATCAAGAAGCGGTCCTCGCTATTTTTATTAACCTGGTATAACGACCAGGGTCGAACTTAAGGAGCACGGGATGGCCTTGCGGCCTACGAAGAAGTCAGAGTCGAAAAATAAGGAGAAAAATATTTTTGGTGGATTTTAATTATTTTTAAATGTTTTTGTGTTTTTGATTTTATAAGAAAATGTAAAAATAAGCAACATCAACAATTATTAAAAACACTCAAAAATACACAAAAAATTCCAATGAAAATGTTTTATGTTTTATAGGTTTTTAAGCGTTTTTGGTGAATTTTTCAGAGATATTTAATTTTTATTTGATTTTATAAAAATCAATAAAGGGGAAAAATATGGGCTACTGTGCAGCCAGACTTGAAAGATCAATTAAAAATATAAAATTGATCTATAAAAGTTTGGAGGCAATTTTTGTGAAGAATATATACAAAAACTAAGCTATAGAAAAAGAGTTTATATTTTTTGATTTTTATAGATTTTTTTAACATTTTTATAAGATTTTCAGGGTTTTCCAATTTTTAATGTTTTTATAAATCCAAATAGGACAAAAATTTGACAGAAGCTAGAATACACTAAAAGTAACTATAACTATTTTTTTTAGATTTTGTGACGAAGTTTTATATTTTTCTTTGATTTGTTAATTCAAACAGTAATGAAAATACGTGTTTTTGAATTTTTAAAAATAGTAAAATGCCTAAAAAATGTCCCAAATTTTTGGGAAATTTTTACACTATGGCAAGAGCCATGTATCCAAATTTCACATAATTTGGATTTAATTTGATATTTTATTCAATAAAAATAAGGCACACAGTACACATGGACCTAAATGCAAAGAAACATATTTCCAAGGGCCAGACAGTAACACACAAATAAAGCTCAAGGATCCTTATGCAAAAATCCCAAAACAACACGCGGGAAGCACGTGATTCAGATACAGAGGGGTATAAATGTAATTCCTATTTATAAAAGATCAAACCATAACAGCAAGAAGTTCCAGGAACAAAGGTGCAGTTAACCCAAAATCTCAGGTGTCGATGCACGTGGCTCAATACACAGGGACTAATTTGCAAATAACAGAAACATAGAGGTCCAAACTGCAATTTATCCTAATTAAAAACAATGTACAAAAATATTTACAGGACTAAATAGAAATAACAAAAGGACATGGGCCTAAGGGAAATTACCCCTTTATTATGATCTGATGGACGAGGGGGTGCCACGTGTAGATCCAACGGCTGAAAGTGTCGGGCACCCCTTCGTCGATGGACGTTCCAAATGAGGTCCTCTGGCAATCCGACGGCTGAAAGCTCCTCGCAACTGGACGGACGAGATCTAAACTGGGCGAGGCGCGTCGATCGGACGGTGGCTGAACCTCCTCCAAGAACAGCTCGCCGGTGAAGTTCCATCTCGATACGCGCGGTGGAGAGGTCCGATGAGGCTACTGAGATGTGGGAAAGCTTCGTCACGATGGTCCATAGGTTATTGGCATCTCTGTTGAGGTCGGGAACCACCGGAGTGGCCCGACGACGGCTGAGGCTCGAAGTGGTTGTGCTCAAACCTTTGGACCCTCAGATGGGTTTCTCTGACCTGCAAAATGGCACAACAAGACTTCTGGGTCGAGGGCAAAGTGCCTCGACCCGGTTAGGGGTGGTATGGATTGACAGATGAGGGCGGAGCGGGGTCTCCGGCGAGGTGACGACGGAGGAGACTCGAGTCTTGGTTCCAGGGCGAACCAAGGTGAACGGAGGGGCGTAGAACGTGGATAGGAGTCTCGTGAGTGTGAATCGGGGGTCCGATGATTGAATGGGTGCCCGAGACGATGTGAATTAGCCGATGACTGCCGGTGGCGCTAATTGGGCGTAATCGGAAATTCGGCGAAACTAAGGTGAATCGAGGATACCTGATGGCCGAGGTCGAC
Organism: Ottelia alismoides; assembly: GCA_037367405.1. NCBI lineage: Eukaryota > Viridiplantae > Streptophyta > Magnoliopsida > Alismatales > Hydrocharitaceae > Ottelia > Ottelia alismoides. The sequence continues at coordinate 1,291,811 of JAZKJV010010688.1, forward strand.
TGGGATGAAGCTAAGGAAGCTCCTGGGTCTTCGCCTCAAGGGGTCGATGGGTCCCGAGGCTCAGGCGCACCTCGCGGCGGCGCATGACGAAGAGCTCGCCGGATCAGTGGCTGGGGACTCCTGCTCCTCACTGTGACACCGCCCTTGGCTAGCTGTCACTCTAGGGAAGGTAGTGGAGGTCCTGAGATGGAAGGGCGGGGCCAAAGATGGCCTGGAATGTGCGGCGGAGGCGAGGCTTTATACAGATGGGGATCCGAGAAGATGGAGTTGAACCAGCGAATCGGAGCTTGGATCCCTAGGAATGAACACCGGGCGTGGACCAGGGATGGATCGAGTATAATCAGGGCCCGGGGTTGGGATGAGAGGTGATCGGAGCTGCTCGAAAAAAATGGGCGAAATCGAGTCGAGAACTGGGTCCGAGTAGAAAGTGGTCCAAGGGGGGGAGTTGATCGGGGGTCAACATCCCCCGTGGACCAATTATATAATTCCGATTATTAATTATTTGGAAATTCGATTAAAATTATTAAATGATTTTATTTCGAAAAAGTTAAAACATGAAAAATGTTTATTTATTTTCAAAGTATTTTTAGTGATTTTTATTTATTTTTTTGAAAATATATAACGTATTTACATTATATTATTATTATATACAAGTATATATACATTTGTATTTTTAATTTTTATTTTTGCACAATTATTCCAAATTTATATTTTATTTATTTACAACATAAAATTTTGAATAAGAAGGTATTTTTATTTTATTTTTATGATGTATTTACATGGGTTAAATAAATAGGTTTATGTACATGGTATATATACAAGGTGGGAAAGTGATTTTTATTTTCTTTTATTTTCTGATTTTTCTCTTGATCCAGTAGACTATCCCTCTTTTAAAGCTGTACATGAAGGGAAATCCGAGTGGAAGGATGTACAGGGTCTACCCCCTATACTTAGGGTGAAATATCCCTAAGTATAGGCAGCAAAACAGGGGTACAAAGAATAAATAGAATACCCAAGAGTCCCACACCCCCCTATACTTAGGGTAAAGTACATCCTAAGTATATCATAATCATAAGATGAGAAAGGGGATATGGGACTAAAGAATAGAGTGCTATGGACAACTGTATCTATACAAGTCGGCAGAACAGTGATAATCAGGCGTGAGATGCAATAGATGTGAGTCAAGAGACCACATCTCACGCAAAGTGAATAGGGTCAACATCAACGACCCGCGACCATGTTCCATCACATAGCAAAATCTTATGTTATCCATGTTCCATCACATAAGTATAGTGATTTCTCTTGGTCTGGTGGTTATGAAGTCTAAAGACAGAAGCTGTGGGTTGCAATAAAGCTTTAAAAGAGGGATAGTCTACTGGATCAAGAGGAAAATCTTATGTTATCCAGTCATTATAGCAAGCTGTACATGAAGGGAAATCCGAGTGGAAGGATGTACAGGGTCTACCCCCTATACTTAGGGTGAAATATCCCTAAGTATAGGCAGCAAAACAGGGGTACAAAGAATAAATAGAATACCCAAGAGTCCCACACCCCCCTATACTTAGGGTAAAGTACATCCTAAGTATATCATAATCATAAGATGAGAAAGGGGATATGGGACTTAAGAATAGAGTGCTATGGACAACTGTATCTATACAAGTCGGCAGAACAGTGATAATCAGGCGTGAGATGCAATAGATGTGAGTCAAGAGACCACATCTCACGCAAAGTGAATAGGGTCAACATCAACGACCCGCGACTCATGATCTAGATATGGCTTGAGCCGCTGGCCGTTCAATCGAAAGGTAGCATCAGAAGACAACTCAGATATATCAATACTCCCATTGTCATGTACATTTCTAACCAAATAGGGTCCCTTCCATTTGCTTTGTAGCTTCCCTGGAAATAGACGAAGCCTAGCATCAAACAACCATACTCTATGCTCTGGCTCAAACTGCTTGTGGCTGATATGAGAATCATGCCACTCCTTCACTCTCTCCTTATAATGTAGGCTGTTTGAAAATGCGGTATCACGAAGCTCCTCCAGGGCTGCTAACTCTTCCCTCCTCTGATCTCCTACACTCTCTGGATCCAAAAGTATATCAGTGACTGCCCAAAGTGACCTATGTCTCAGCTCAATAGGTAAATGGCATGGCTTGCCATAAAACGAGGCAAAAGGGAGATGTACCCAAAGGAGTCTTGAAAGACCTCCGATATGCCCATAAGACCGAGTCCAAAAGCTGTGACCAATCCTTTCGGTCAGGGCAGACGACTTTCTGCAATATAGTCTTGATCTCCCAGTTCGACACTTCAGCAAAACCATTCGTCTGAAGGTGGTATGGAGTGGCAACTCGATGGTCTATGTTGAATTCGCTAGCAAGGGCCTTTACCTTGTCGTTGACAAAATGAGACCCCCCCTCAGATATCAACACTCGAGGTACCCCGAACCGTGAAATGATATTCTTCCTCAAAAATCTGCAAACAGTCCTAGCATCTGCGGTTCGGGCGGGGATGGCCTCAACCCAACGACTCACATAATCGACGGCCAGCAGAATGTACTCAAATCCCTGACTCCTAGGGAATGGACCCATGAAATCGATGCCCCATGCGTCAAAAACCTCACAAAAGTGTATGGGCTGCATCGACATCATATCATGCTGTCCACAAGTGCCCATCCTCTGACAGTCAGTACACTTCTTCACGAACTCATCAGAGTCCTTGAAGAGAGTAGGCCACCATAGGCCGGATTGGAGCACTTTCTGTGCCGTTCGAGTGATGTCCTCCCGCCTCAAGCTTGTGGCAGTAAGGACGCTGTGGTGCTCCTCCTGAGGAATGCACCTACGTCAGATACTATCCCCTCCCTCGTGGTAAAGGACGGGATCCTCCCAATGGTGAAACTTGGCCTTCGCGAGGAAGGTCTCAAGTTTCTGCCTGGGCCAATCTTGTGGAACTTTCTTGGCGACAAGATAGTTCACAATATCGACATACCATGGGAGCGAGGCGATAGCAAGGATCGCCTCGTCTGGGAAGGTCTCACAAATAGGCTCAGTCTGCTCAGAATCCTCAAGATACTCCAATGGGAGAGATGACCCGCCACCACATTCTTGACTCCCAGGCTTATCCTTAATCTCTATATCAAACTCCTGGAGTAGAAGGATCCATCTGGTCAATCTAGCTTTGGCATCCTTCTTTGCCATGAGGTACCTGATGGCGGTATGATCAGTAAAAATGGTCACTCTAGATCCAATGATGTAAGATCTGAACTTATATAGGGTAAAAACTACGGCTAGCATCTCTTTCTCAATGACCGTATAGTTTCGCTGCACGGCATCCAATGTACAACTAGCGTAGTGAATAGCAAATGGGACTCCATCCCTCCTCTGTCCCAGCATGGCCCCCACGGCAAAATCGGAGGCGTCCGTCATGATCTCGAATGGGAGAGACCAATCGGGTGGCTAGAGAACAGGAGCCTCTATAACACAGCTCTTGAGAGTCTCAAACGACGATAGACACTTATCATCTATAAGGAACTCAGTGTCTTTCGTCAGCAGATCAGTCAACGGTCGGGCATTCCTGCTGAACTCATAAATGAAGCATTGGTAGAAACCGACGTGCCCCAGAAAAGACTGTAACTACCGCAAGTTGGACGGTGGATTGAGTTTTCTAATGACATCCACCTTGGCCGGATCCACCTCCATGCCCTTGCTGGAGATGATATTGCCAAGCACCGTCCCTTGAGTCACCATGAAGTGACTCTTCTCCAAAGACAACACAAGGTGAACCTCTATGCATCGCTGAAGGACTCGGTTTAGGCAGTCAAGACAAGAATCGAATCCGTCGCTGTAGATCGAGAAATCATCCATGAAGACCTCCAAGCACTCCCCCACCATGTCCGAAAATATGGACAACATGCATATCTAGAATGTCACTGGAGCTTTGCATAATCCAAATGGCATGCGTCTAAAAGCATATGTCCCGAAGGGACAGGTGAAGGTGGTCTTGTCCTGGTCCTCGGGCACGATGGCCACCTGATTATAACCGGAGTACCCATCCAAGAAACAGTAATGGCTCTTCCCTGCCAGCCTCTCAGTAATATGATCAATAAAGGGCAGGGGGAAATGATCCTTCTTGGTGGCCTGATTCAGTCGTCTGTAATCCACATAGACCCACCAAGAAGTGGGTACCCAGGGAGCGATCTCCTCTCCAGACTCACTGATAACTGTAGTGATGCCCGTCTTCTTGGGCACCACATGCAACGGACTGACCCACTTGGAGTTGGAGATGGGGTAGATAAAATCGGCACTCCACCATTTCGCGATCTCCTTCATGACAACATCTCTTAGATTCGGGTTCAGCCGCCGCTGGAACTCACACGATGGCTTTGCCTCATCCTCGAGATAGATATGGTGGGAGCACAGAGTTGGACTGATCCCCTAGAGATCGGCTACACTCCATCCTATCTCCTTGCGGTTCTTTTCAAGAACCCCCATCAGACGGGATTCTTGCTCTCCAGTCAAATCAACGGAGATAATGACTGGGTACATCTCATGCTTACCCGCAAGGAATCTATACTTCAACGATGCTGATAACGGCTTCAGCTCTGGACAAGTAGGTGCTGGCGGATTTGGCTTCTGAAGAATCTGATTGTATGCTGCCAAATCTGCACGGGAGAATGAGAACTCTCGCTCACAAACTGGATCTAGAGAAGGCTGCTCTACTGGTCTATCTCTACTCTGCTCAGAATCAACCTCCTCTCTAGCTGTAGGCTCAGTGTAAGTCAGACATGGTGTCAAATCATCAGACTCTGCCCACTCAGTATCTGACTCCGAGGGACTGTATTGGACTCACAAAAATCTGTCTCGCGATCGAGAACCAAATCTGCTGCCTGAAAAGTATCCTGGACCAGGAATGCGCTCTCCAAGCTCTCCTCTGCTGGCGTCTCTGCATCAGCGAACTCTGAAGGTGAGAGGATGGCCTGTGCGACCGGATCTGCCCAAACTGCCTCGTTATCTGTAATCACAAAGTCACAATCCTGGTGAATGTCTTGCCCTGCCTCTGTCATCTGCTTTGAATCTGTGGTCGGCTCTGAGCAATCTGAATCTCTGGCTCTAGTCTCCTCGACCGTCTCTATTTGTATACTCTCGCCCTCGATGCGAAAGTATACCTTCCCACTATCATGGTCGGACACTGCCTTGGTTGTGGCCAAGAACGGACGTCCTAAACTGATAGGGGTATCAGTCACAGATTCAGGGATCTCCATGTCCAACACAACGAAGTCCACGAGGAATTTCAGGACCTGAATCGTGATGACAACGTCCTTCAGCAACCCCTTTGGTCTCTTGACAGATCGATCAGTAAACTGAAGGACCGTCCTGCTCTATCGGAGAGTGCCCAACTCGAAACGGTCTAGAAGGGTTGTCAGAAGTAGGTTGATCGAAGAACCGCTGTCTAATAGAGTGCAGTCTAACCTCTGCTCATGAATGTGGCATCTGACATATGGGGCTCGTGCATCTGGCCTCTTGGCTGGTAGACGGTTCTATATCGCGAAACAAGTGGCATGAGTAAGCACATGGATCTCAAACTGATGGTTCCTCCTCTTCCTCCTAACTGTGGTCCTGCTCTGAGTGATCTCTTGAGTAGAGGGATGTGCTCCAAGACCTCCTGAAGAGTCATCTGAATATGGAATCGATCTATCATGTGCTGGCTGAACTCTATCTGGTGATTCTTTTTTGGATTTTCAGTTTTCTTCCCCTTTGCCATGTGAAGTGCTCGTGGAAAGGGGATCACGGGGTCCTTCTCAGATGAAGACTAGGAGAGGGCCTGGCATGCTCATGAACAGTAGAATCCACACAAACATCATTAATCAACACATGTGGATCCGAAAAGAACAAACCCTTTCCTTTATTTCCAGAAACGTCTTGAGATACATGTACAAATGGAAAGACAACAGGACTAGCAGAAGTAGAAATGGTGGCCTCAGTACCACCCTCGGCATGTCATCTCGCGACATCAGTCCCACGATCTGGCTCAGCAACTGTGGTGACGTCAGTACCACCTCCTCCATCTGGTGAAACGATGGCCTCAGTACCGTCGGCTGGATCAACGTCTATGGTGGCGTCAGCACCACCACCATCATCTCTCACGACGTCAGTGCCACGCTCCTTGCCTAGCGCTCTGGAAGTGGCGTGGTGTCGTCGCTCAGAGGAGGCGCCGCCTACTGGCATCCTACCGCTCCTAAGTGTAACAAAATCAGCATCAAACTTGTATGCAAATAAATCACCAAATGAATCACTAGGAGTGGTAATCTCTGTGAACTCTACCTGCTCAGACTTCCTCTTCAAATTGTTCAGGTTTGGCTCAATTTGGGCAGGAATGGCGGCCTTCCCTCTCACGATCTCCCGCATCTCCTGGCGGAACTCATCCATCTTCCGTCTGAAGATAGCCTGCTGCTCTATCATGAGGCGGGCTAGATCATCTAAGGCGGGGTTCTCATAGGCTGGCCCGTGAGAACCTGACGGGTGGCCTCGCTGGTGGTGAGGCTGCTGCTGTGGCCGGTGCGGGTGAGAGGGGTACTGCTAGGGATGATACTGCTGAGGCTGCTCTCGCCTCCAAGACTGTCCTAACTGATAGGGACAAGGACCATACTGCTGCTGTGGCTGGGATGACTGCTGCTAGGAGACTGGGGGCTGCTTGGTGCTGCTCTCGCTGATGGCCGTACTGGCCACCCTGAATTGGAGGCTGCTGCTGGGAACTGGTACCTCGGCTGATCAACGGAATCCGGGATGGTCTCATCGAATACCGAGCTGGGGTCGGTCATACCAAATCCCATTGACACCCATCAACGGCTTCGGCTCATAAGAGGGTGGCGGGAGTACTGCCAGGGGCTGATCCGATTGGTAGACCACCATCTGAGTGTCCTGAGATGGTGGTGACTGGTAGTAAGGCTGCGGCTGCTGGTACGACTCCGCCTATACAAGGCGAACCTGTCTAGGCTGACTGGAGCGCTAATATGAGCTGCAGCTGCTGCTCGGATCTCCTCGTGCCTGAAGACGGGGCTGAGAAGCCGTCTGTGCCTCCTGGAGACACATGACATGTGTCTTCATATCATTTAGCATCTGTGCCATCTGATCCATCTGAGATATGCTCTGGCACTGCTTCTTCTCTATCAGCTCCATCCGATCCAGCTTCTCGCTGATGATGCCCATGTCGGTGGCTGTGGACTCGGCCTGTGCGGCTGTTGCTGACGAAGTGGAAGGACCGGCGTCGACCCGTGCTGTCCTCTGAAACTGCATGGTCTGTGGCTGGGGGCGTCCCTGAGTGTAGAGTCGGGTCTGGGACATCACTGTGTAGTTCTCGACCATCTCCTCGTAGATGGACCAGACCTGATCCTCATCCTTGGCGAAGTAAAAACCACCACAAGAAGCTTTCACTAGGCCCTGCAGCTCTGGTGTCAATGTTAGCAATGTGAGCCCCGGGAGAACCATTTCTACAATAAATGTTATTGTAATGAATAAATCATCAATGAAAGTTATTGATTATTTTTCACTCCTTTTCTGAGATTAATGAATGAATGCACTATAGGGTCCCTCTGTACAATAAGGGTTATGTACCATGGCCAACTTAATGATCAAACAACTGTTGATTCATTGGATGAATCATAGAGGTTGATGCTTGGATGAATATCTAAGGAGTTAGATAGAGGACTCATCAAGCATCATCAAATGATTATTAAGTGATGATCTACAACCTGAGTAGAAGATGGCAATCCTATCTCATATGGCTGATATCTGACTGACCTCTTGATGCAGGTCCTCTACATGGGAATAGTGATTCAGAGGTGTCAGGTTAGTTGAGTCAATGAGTTGATTTGACGAGATCGAGATAACCAAAGACCTACGTTGAATACTGTCACAACATAGGCATGCATCCTCTGACCAGAGACAGATGTGTTGCTATATGTCTGAGTATGTACATTTGGTAGACCAATAGGTTGATGACCTAACCAAGGTCTATATACCGGCGAGCTGGTGTGCATGTAAGGACGTACGAGTAATAGGATCTCTCAAAAGGATCATACAGGTTCACTTGTGAACCAGGAGACATGAGCTCACTCATGAGGTATTGGGACTGGACAAATTCCATGTATGGTCATCATGCTTTGGAAGCATGACATGAATTTGAAGGTAAGATATATGCTTTGTGAAAGCATGTGATCTATACCAAATCCCAAATAACCAAGATTGAGAAACTTAAATGACCTAACGCTGAAGATGACCGTGTAAAAGTGATCTTTATCTTCAGAATGATCATAGGTCTTCCAGTATGCAGGATGTACAGGTATTGGGAATACCTGAGGGTGATTTGGTATAACCATGACGCTTCCATTCCGAGGGAGTGATGAAACAGGTTAGGATTTTAGTGACTCCTCTCATTAGAGAAGTGACCTAATCTTAGTCCATGAACTGGACATTGATCTGAATGAAATCCATATGCAATGAGAAGATTAGGTTTACGGTCTTGATTTGATCAAGCATCAGTGGGAGGTCAATGGGATCTGGATTTGAGATACGATCTCAACATCCAAGTCACTATACGTGGAACAATACAATCGCCCTGTCCTTATCTCCAAGTATCTACGGAGAGATTGCATTATTCTTGAAGTGTTCAAAAATAATTCCACAAGATCTAAGCAATGAAGAAATGATGATTAAATGTGATTTAATCATTTTGAAGTATGAAGAAATTATCCAATATAATTAAATGTGATTTAAATATTATGGATAAGAATAATGTGGATATAAATATCCAATTATTCATAATATATTATAAATGTGATTTATAATGTATTAGAGAGAGCTAATTATAATTTATATGTGTTGATTAGTTATTATGTGTATTGGATACATACTGTGTACTTAATTTACATTGTAAATTATATGTTGTTTTGGGTTGTGAATATGATTCACAATTTTTCCATGGCAAGATTGCAATATTCTCAAATATAATTGTGAATTATTTTTGAAGAATAACACCCAACAAATTTTTTGCAAATAAATAAATAGAGATTTCCGTGGAGATATGCAATCTCATGAAATATCATGAGATTGCTCTCCCCATGGAAATAGTGGCCGTCCTCATGGAAGGTGCATGGAGATGAAATCTCCATGTACATTCTCTCCTTATTTATTAGGTTTATTTAGGACTAATTTATATTTGATTTTGTCAAATACATTTTAATCAAAGTTTGTTGGTTTTACCCACAACAATCTTGACCACTGGATTGACATAAATCAATCTCATCCATTGATTTTATATGTCCCATGGATTGAGATCCATGGATCCCAAAACCCTATAAATAGAGAGGCATACCATGATCTCTCTTTACATGCATTTTTGGAGCTCTCTCTCTCTCTCTCTCTCTTTCTTCATACACGACAACCCTCTCTCCCTCTAATATTGATGACCGTCCACCATACCCTAGAGGAGAGAATCATCGACGCTCTCGCCATCGCGCTGCCGCTTCGACGCTCTTCAGTTCTCCGTCTTCTTGGTGTGATACGCCCACGAAGGAGACATTCGATCTCGTGCGACGAGATCAGGAGCAACTACGCTTGGATCAACTTCTTGGATTGCGAGGGCAACACGGTTCATCCCCGCGCTCGCAAGCAGTCTCACCGACGATCGGACTTGAGACAGAAGGTCTCTTCCCTTAGAGACTCGATCAACCATGTTTCAAGAGGTATTGCATTATACCTGTTGTGGTTATAGATGAAACGATCTGAGAATCGTTCTCGGATCAGTGGTTTCATCGAAAGAAAAATTTTAAATTCCGCTGCACCAAACAACTAGTACGACTAGTCGTTCCTCATTGTATCCGATACGATGATCATGCTTCCGTGATGCGCTTGAGGATAATTCAATATCCTTCAAGTGGTATCAGAGCCTTAGATCGACGGTTACAAATATGATTCGAAAATCGAGGACGACTTGGGTTCGTTAAGGTCGTAAAAATTTTTATCGCATTTGATTTCGCAGATCTGTTTAGTAAATAATTTCGGCCATGTTTAAATTGTTTAAGCACGAATTATTTACTTTGATTTTGTTCCCCATTAAATAAGGAAACATATAATTTGAGTTTGCGTAAATCGGATTTCGTATGCTCTAGATATGGTTGTTTTAATGAACATGTATGCACTGTTGCGGGAACAGTAGATTTTAACATGATTAAAGAGTTAATTACTGTTATCATCTGCCTCTAAATGCGTGAAACATCACTTGGCTTCTATCCTAAATCAAGTTAGCAATCTTTGAAAATTGAGTTTGTCTGATTTGGATTTAAATTGATTGAGATATGTTAATTTTAGTGAGTAGTGGTCACTACTAAAATTGCAGTCCTAATCTAGAATCAAGTGATTGTCAATTAGTGAAATTAATTGTTAATTTCATGAAATAATCTTGAAAAATATTTGTGAAATATTGGAAAATGATTATTTACCTAATTGACTTGGCCTCAACCAATAAATTGATTGGATGTGATCCAAATCATAATTGGAAACACAATCTTCAAACTTGATGCTTGAATAAGATAGGGAATTTGTGTAGCAAATTTCCTTATAATAAAAAATGTTTTGATTATTACTATATGGTATAATTTTGGTTGAAAAACCGATGATCATCTCAAATACAAATTGATATATCTGGCATTATGCTTTCCCGAGACGGATATGGTGACTAGTCGGAGAGCATTGGGGTAGCGGGTTGCAACGTATATGGTCCGTCCCACTCTTGTCGGTATTGGCCATGACAGCGGGTAGGGACTGTACAATGCCGGAGAAAATCAAGGTGTATTTTCTAATTATTAAAATTTGAATTAACACGTATTTTAAGATATTACCATATATATATTCAAGTAAAATAATCAAGTTTGTTGATTGAATTGGATTGATAATTAATTTAATATGATTAAATTAATTATGTCCAATTGAGACACTCTATTATGAATATAGTTATTATTTCCCTTGGAAGAATTAATTGTGTGAATGTGATTCATGATAATTAATTAAAATTTGAATATGAAATGGATGATCACATAAGTGACATCCATGGTCTCCCGTCAAGGCGAAGGGTTCCGTCACCAGGGATTGCATGTGGGAGACGCCTGTCCGAAGTGACAGCTCCTGTATGCAAGCGCATCTGGATCAGGCTCTTTGCTTCTCGAAAGAGTAAGGCCGTATGCGTAGTGACCCCAATATCAGATCCTCATATTATTGGGGCGATATTGGATTCCGCATAGCGAGTACTATTCCTGTTGATGGTTGGTTCAATTAACGATGGGTCAACATCACCTTAGGGGTGGTGGGCCCGGGTGTTAAAGACCGAATTGGGAAATGCAAGTTGGACTTGCAAGGCGGAATGTGTTCCCGCTTCTCTTTATTGGAGTCGCAGATTCTCATATTATTGGGATATGACAAAGATAAAGAGGAGATCCCAATTCTTGTTAGAGATATAGCGGTAAGTATATCTCTTTCTTTGAAAGTGATTAAGGGAATGAACTTTCAAAGTCGACAATGCAAGAATAATTTGATTTAAAATACCTTAATCAAATGTTATAAATTTGAATATATATTTTTATATTCTAATATAGTGCATTCTTAATTTCAGAAAATGAAGTCTTTGAACCCACTTAGTAGGCTTCTTGAGGTCAACCAATTGACCGGCCCAAATTACTCAGATTGGATCCGTAATTTGGAGCTTGTTCTCTCCACTGAGCGCATAAGTTATGTGCTCTCCGAGGACAAGCATGAGAACTCTAAATCCAAGGAAGAAAAAGCATTTAATGACAAGTATGATGAAGATCATGTCTTGGCTAGATGCTATATTCTAGGTTCTCTCTCCAATGTTCTGCAGAAGCAACATGTGGAGATGAGTACCTACCAAGAGATAATGCAGAATCTTAAGGACATGTTTGGTGACATTAACCGAACCTAGCGGTACAATGTTATGAAAGACCTCATTTGCTGTAGGATGCAGGAAGGGACTTCGGTCCGTGAACAGGTACTCAAAATGTTTGGGTACTTGTCGGAGCTGGAGACTCTTGGGGCAACAATGGATGCAGACATGCAAGCTGACTTCATTCTGCTGTCGTTGCCCAAATCTTTCAATAACTTTGTAGTGTCATTCCACATGAACAAGCTGGAATTGACAAACGCTGCTCTTCTTGCCGCTTTGAAATCTGCGGAAGATGTAATGAAGAAGGATGGTCCCGCTGGCAGTGCAATGGTTGCACAGGTCAGAGGGATGCACGGTCATAAGCATGGTTCTTGGAAGGGCCCGACCTAGAAGAGAAAGAAGAAGGGACAATGTGTTGGCTCTTCTTCCAATGCATCCCCTCTAATGGCGTCGAAGAAAACTGACGTATGTCACCACTGCAAAAAGCCGGGGCACTGGAGGCGTAACTGTCCAGAATACCTGAAGTCCTCAGACAAAGGTAAAGCCCCAGCAGGTATGAAATCTACTTTCATCATCGAAACTAGCTTTCTCGTCAGATGAGAAGGAAGTTGGGTTGTAGATTCTGGTGCTTCTGTTCATGTATGCAATTTGTTGCATTTGTTTCAGGAAACTAGGAATCTTGAGGAAGGGGAGATAGTCATCCAGATGGGATCTGATGCAAGTGTTGCAGCAGTGGCCGTCGGGACTTTTAGACTATCATTATCTAGTGGTAGAGTCCTTATACTTAAAGAATGTCTTTATGTACCCGAAGTCAGAAGGAACTTGATATCTGTATCTAAGCTTGTTAGAAGCGGATATTCATTCCTGTTCTGTAATAAATTAGTCATAAATTGTTATTATAAATATATTGTGGATGGTGTTTTGACTTCTGATGGACTCTATGAGTTGTGCATTGATAAATGTATCATGAATGTGACAACCACTAATAAAAACCCTAAAAGATCCAGAGAGGATAAAAAAATCTCAAATGAGATTTGGCATCAAAGGCTTGGTCATTTATCTGTTGATAGGATCAATAGATTGATAAAGGATGGACCTCTAGATTTTCTACAGGTTCAACCTTTTCCCACTTGCAAATATTGCATTCAGGGTAAAATGACTAGGATGCCATTCCGTAACAAGGTTACGAGATGCGAAGGTATTATTGACCTAATACATACCGATGTATGTGGTCCCTTCAGTACCACGACTCGAAATGGACATCAATATTATTTGACGTTTATTGATGACAATTCACGATACGGGTTTATCTTCCTACTATGTCATAAGTCTGAAACCTTTGAAAAGTTCAAAGAATTCAAGGCTTTTGTTGAGAACCAAACTGATAGGAATATTAAATGGATTCGATCTGATCGAGGTGGCGATTACCTATCAGATGAATTCAAGGAATACCTTAAGGAGAATGGAATTGTTTCCAATCTCACTCCTCTTGAAACTCTCCAACTTAATGGTGTTGCTGAAAGACGCAACAGGACCACCATGGACATGGTCCATTCAATGATGAGTAAAGCACATTTACCTCTTAGTTTCTGGGGATATGCAGTAGAGACTGCAATATATATCCTGAATAAGATTCCTAGCAAATCTGTACCTAAGACTCCTCATGAGCTCTGGTATTGAATCAAACCTAGTGTTAATCACTTGAGGGTTTGGGGTTGCTTGGTCCATGCGAAGAACGTGGACGCAAGTAAGCTAGAATCTCGCTCTCGTGAGTGTTACTTCATTGGGTATGTTAAAGATGGCATTGGATACCAACTTTATGACCCTGAGACCCAAAAGGTTTTTGTTTCTAGAGATGTGAAGTTTTTGGAGAATGATTTCCTTAAAGGTCAAGACAGTAATGAAGTAGAGGAACTCATTGAATCCCCTAAGGCTGAGCTTCCCAGACCAGAAATTGAAGAGATGAATAAAGATGAAATACCCATACCTCTTCGAAGAAGTTTGAGGGTGGTTGCACCACCTGAAAGGTATGGATTCCATGTGTCAAGTGAAACTGACATTGATCCTACTTCATTTGATGAAGCACTCGCGGATCAAGACATGGATAGATGGATGCTAGCAATGAAGTCAGAAATTGACTCCATGCATAAGAATGGTGTATGGACCCTAGAGGATCCACCTAAAGGGGTAAAACCCATTGGGTGTAATTGGATCTTCAAGAGAAAGAGGGGACCTGATGCGAAAGTAGAGACTTTTAAGGCACGGCTCGTAGCCAAGGGCTACACACAGAGAGAAGGCATCGATTACGATGAGACATTCTCTCCTGTGGCTATGCTTAAATCCATCAGGACACTGCTAGCTATAGATGTATATCTTGACTACGACATCTCGCAGACGGACGTCAAGACGGCTTTCCTCAGTGGATACCTCGAGGAGGATATCTACATGGAGCAGCTCCAGGGCTTCATGACTGAGGATGGCAAAGTGTGCAAGCTGAAGAAATCCATCTATGGGCTCAAACAAGCTTCTCGTAGCTGGAACATCAGATATGACGAAACCATAAAGAGTTATGATTTTGTGCAAAATCCTGATGAACCTTGTGTGTACGAGAAGCTTAGTGGGAGTGCCATTGTGTTCATCGTGCTTTATGTAGATGACATCCTTATCATTGGGAATGATACATGGATGATGACCAGTGTAAAGATTTGGCTATCCCATACCTTTGAGATGAAAGATCTTGGAGAAACCTCTTACATCTTAGGCCTGAAGTTGTTCAGAAACTGAGAAAAGAGGATTTTGAGATTGCCACAACATGGATACATTAAGAAGATTCTTGAACGATTCTGTATGGATAGTTCTAAGAAAGGATTCCTACCCTTAAGACATGGTATCCACCTGTCTAAAGGAATGGCTCCTCAAACTGTTGAGGAGAAGAAGGCCATGGCTGGATGTCCTTATGCATCAGCCATAGGAAGCTTAATGTATGCCATGATGTGTACTAGGCCAGATATCTGCCATGCAGTGGGAGTGGTAAGTCATTACCAATCCTGCTATGGAGAGCAACACTGGAATGCAGTAAAGAACATATTAAAATATCTAAGACGGACGCAAGATTACATCTTGGTCTATGGAGATGGTGATCTCCAAGTCTTGGGATATACAGATTCTGACTTCCAATCGGATGTAGATGATCGAAAGTCGACATCGGGGTTTGTGCTCTTGTTGAATAGTGGTGCTGTGAGTTGGAGAAGCAAGAAGCAGGACACTACTGCAGATTCAACAACAGAAGCCGAATACATTGCCGCATCGGATGTTGCAAAGGAGGCAGTGTGGTTGCGCAAGTTCGTGCTGGAGCTTGACGTAGTTTCCTCTGATACTCCCATCCCGTTACTCTGCGATAACATGGGAGCCATTGCCAAGGCAAAGGAACCTAGATGGCATCAAAAGAGCAAGCACGTGGAAAGGAAATACCACATCATTCGGGAGATACAAAAGCGTGGTGACATCATCATCACCAAGGTAACCTCTGCCGACAATGTTGCTGATCCTCTTACCAAACCTCTGACATAGAAGGTTTTTGACCAGCATGTAATGAGTATGGGTTTAAAGATTGTACCTGAATGGTTCTGAGGGCTAGTGGGAGATTGTTAGCAATGTGAGCCCCAGGCGAACCATTTCTACAATAAATGTTATTGTAATGAATAAATTATCAATGAAAGTTATTGATTATTTTTCACTCCCTTTCTGAGATTAACGAATGAATGCACTATAGGGTCCCTCTGTACAATAAGGGTTATGTACCATGGCCAACTTAATGATCATACAACTGTTGATTCATTGGATGAATCATAGAGGCTGATGCTTGGATGAATATCTAAGGAGTTAGATAGAGGACTCATCAAGCATCATCAAATGATTATTAAGTGATGATCTCCAGCCTGATTAGGAGATGGCTATCCTATCTCATATGGCTGATATCTGACTGACCTCTTGATGCAGGTCCTCTGCATGGGAATAGTAATTCAGAGGTGTCAGGTTAGTTGAGTCAATGAGTTGATTTGATGATATCGAGATAACCAAAGACCTACGTTGAATACTGTCACAACATAGGCATGCATCCTCTGACCAGAGACAGATGTGTTGCTATATGTCTGAGTATGTACATTTGGCAGACCAATAGGTTGATGACCTAACCAAGGTCTATATACCGACGAGCTGGTGTGCATGTAAGGATGTATGAGTAATACCATCTCTCAAAGGGATCATACAGGTTCACTTGTGAACCGGGAGACATGAGCTCACTCATGAGGTATTGGGACTGAACAAATTCCATGCATGGTCGTCATGCTTTGGAAGCATGACATGAATTTGAAGGTAAGATATATGCTTTGTGAAAGCATGTGATCTATACCAAATCCCAAATAACCAAGATCGAGAAACTTAAATGATCTAACCCTGAAGATGACAGTGTAAAAGTAATCTTTATCTTCAGAATGATCATAGGTCTTCCAGTATGCAGGATGTACATGTATTGGGAATACCTGAG
Source organism: Ottelia alismoides (assembly GCA_037367405.1). Lineage (NCBI taxonomy): Eukaryota > Viridiplantae > Streptophyta > Magnoliopsida > Alismatales > Hydrocharitaceae > Ottelia > Ottelia alismoides. The sequence goes on from JAZKJV010010688.1 coordinate 1,308,306, forward strand.
GGTGATTTGATCATATACGATTGTATAACCATGACGCTTCCATTCCGAGGGAGTGATGAAACAGGTTTGGATTTTAGTGACTCCTCTCATTAGAGAAGTGACCTAATCTTAGTCCATGAACTGGACATTGATCTGAATGAGATTCAGATGCAATGAGAATATTAGGTTTACGGTCTTGATTTGATCAAGCATCAGTGGGAGGTCCATGGGATATGGATTTGAGATATGATCTCAACATCCAAGTCACTATATGTGGAACAATACAATCGCCCTGTCCTTATCTCCAAGTAAATGCTCAGAGATTGCATTATTCTTGAAGGGTTCAAGAATACTCCCATAAGATCTAAGCAATGAAGAAATGATGATTAAATGTGATTTAATCATCTTGAAGTATGTAGAAATTATCCAATATAATTAAATGTGATTTAATTATTATGGATAAGAATAATGTGGATATAAATATCCAATTATTCATAATATATTATAAATGTGATTTATAATGTATTAGAGAGAGATAATTATAATTTATATGTGTTGATTAAATATTATGTGTATTGGATACACATTGTGTAATTAATTGACATTGTAAATTATATGTTGTTTTGGGTTGTGAATATGATTCACAATTTTGCCATGGCAAGATTGCAATATTCTCAAATATAATTGTGAATTATTTTTGAAGAATAAAACCCAACAAATTTGTTGCAAATAAATAAAGAGAGATTTCCATGGAGATATGTATTCTCATGAAATATCATGAGATTGCTCTCCCCATGGAAATAGTGGGCTGCATCCTATTCCAAATAGGAAAGGGTGGCCGTCCACATGGAAGGTGCATGGAGATGAAATCTCCATGTACATTCTCTCCTTATTTATTGGGTTGATTTAGGACTAATTTATATTTGATTTTGTCAAATACATTTTAATCCAAATTTGTTGGTTTTACCAACAACAATCTTGACCATTGGATTGACATAATCAATCTCATCCATTGATTTTATATGTCCCATGGATTGAGATCTATGGATCCCAAAACCTTATAAATAGAGAGTCATACCATGCTCTCTCTTTACATGCATTTTTGGAGCTCTCTCTCTTTCTCTCTCTCTCTCTTCATATACGACAGCCCTCTCTCCCTCTAATATTGGCGGTCGTCCACCATATCCTAGAGGAGAGAATCGTCGACACTCTCGCCATTGCGCCGCCGCTTCGACGCTCTTCGGTTCTCCGTCTTCTTGGTGTGCTACACCCACGAAGGAGACGTTCGATCTCGTGCGACGAGATCAGGAGAAACTACACTTGGATCAACTTCTTGGATTGCGAGGACAACGCGGTTCATCCCCGTGCTCGCAAGCGGTCTCACCGACGATCGGACTTGAGAGAGGAGGTCTCTTCTCTTAGAGACTCGATCAACCACGCTTCAATAGGTATTGCATTATACTTTTTGTGGTTATAGATGAAACGATCTGAGAATCGTTCTCGGATCATGTGGTTCATCGAAAGAAAAATTTTAAATTCCACTGCACCGAACGACTAGTACGACTAGTCGTTCCTCGTTATATCCGATACGACGATCACGCTTCCGTGATGTGCTTGAGGATAATTCCATATCCTTCAGTCAACCCACAGAAGAAGCTCTGAACTAGGTTCGGCTTCGTGATGTCGTGGTGCGGGCATCGGTCAGTAAGCTCACGGAACCTCTCCCATGTCTCGTGAAACTGCTCGTTGGGGAGCATGGAGAAGTTGCTGATCAGGGCCCTCGCTGCATTCATCCGCCTGAGTGGATAGTACTTGTTCAAGTATTCAGTGCGGAGCTACTCCCAGGTGTAAACAAACTTCCCCAAATGCTTCAGCCAGGTGGCTGCTCTATCTGCCAGTGAAAAGGGGAAAGCGATCATCCGGATGGTGTCCTCATCCACTTGACGATCGTGGACGGTGCTGCAGATCATCAGAAACTCCTAGAGATGAAGATGGGGCTCCTTAGTGGCGAGCCCGTGGAAGCGGGGAAGAAGCCGAAGTGTGTTCGAGGGGAACTTGAAGTCCCTCACGATCGCCGGAGGTACCACCCAACTGTGTGTCTGAGTCGATTCGGGGTTGTGCAACTCCCGCATCGGTCTCGGCTGCTCTGCTGCTGCTGGCTGATCGGGGTCTCTCCGTCCCTCGTCTCGCGGCTGCTCTCTCTCCTCTCGGAGCCGCTCCGTCTCTCTCCTCATCTCCACCATGAAAGCCCCCTGGTTTTGTATCTGTCTCTGCATCGTCTCAAGGGAGGATAACATGGTGGTGTTGATCGCACCCTGGTCCAGTACATATGTGGTCGTCTCTGGCCTCTGACCCTCGGTGCGATCCTCGCTGTTGGACATGGTCTCTGCAAAGGCAAAAGACCCAAACTCAGGTGCCGAAATATCATCTGTCTGTCGACTCACATCTGGCACGAACATCTCAGGACGGGAAGAAGGGTGGTCAAGGGGGAACAGGGCGGAATCGAACTCGGGTTCGGAGAGCGGGTCTGGGCTCTCACGAACCAACCTAGATGAACGGGTTGGAGTGCTAAAAAGCGGTGCAACTAGAGGCTGCCTAAGAGACCTCCTGCCCATCATCTTGATCTGGCGAGTTAGACGGATGAGATCTTGAAAACAAACAAGATGAGAAAACAAACCCCGGATTCACCTACTCCACGCTGAGCTGAAGACCGTAAGAGCTCGGTCAGTTATCTTGTCGATTTTATTTAGGTGATCATGTCAGGATATCAAAGCGGTTACGTGACCTGATGGGAATCCAATTCGCCAACCAGACTATCCCATATAAAAGGCCGGTAGTCTGATCGGGGCTCATATGTGGCTATAGCCTAGTGTGCGGGTCACTCTCTCGTGCAATCAAACCAGACAATGAGGGGTTGCTCTCCCCAAGACAGATTTTTAGGTGAAGTGTCTTTTAGGGTCAAGTTTGTTTAGCAGTCCCAATTTTATAGTTTTTGTTTTTAGGTATTTTTCAGATCAAACAATGCCTAACGAATTTTTCGATTCTCCTGATTATTTTAAGTCCAAAACAGGGGGAGAAGACGAAAAAGCCGATGCACGGGAATCAATGATGCATGCAGAGTAAGAAATGCGTACCTGACTCCAGCAGTCTACTGATGAATCCATGATTCATTAACTTTTCTGTCGCATTTTGTCTTAAAACCCTTAATAAATACATGTAAATATCCATTGATTTCTATCTTTTAACAAATCACCATTCATGTATAAATACTCACTCTTAACCACTAAAATCATGTAAATAAATAAAGAATAAGAAAAGAAAGAAAAGGCAGATTGAATATATGTAAATATATACAATATGACTTAAAATATAAATATAGCTGTAAGATATATTTATAGCCTCACCCCCGAGACCAAGACAGCATGGATTGGTCGACAAACCAATAAGTAGGGGGAGATAAGGAAAGAAAACCTAAAAAAATAAAATAACACACACATATACACCTTCTACTATTTATAAAATAAATACAAAACTTCAAAGATGTTTAACTAATTCATATGAACATATTTTTCACCAAATCCTTTTCCTAATTATTTCTATATATATATATATAAATATAAAAATAAGTTAAAAATATTATCCTATATATATGCCAAGAAACTCAGCCTGTAAATTGTCAAAATCTCAACTTCCGAACATCATAACTTCCTCATACGAACTCCAATTTCACTCTACTCACATTTAAAGTTCATAAAATAATATTCTCTAATAATAAAGGTGGTTTCATCGAATTGGGAGTCCGTTTGCAAAAAGTCGGTTTTGGGACCAAAAGACAACGGGGTTTCTGGGCTATTTATTTTATGTAGCACATATTATTTATAGTTTTCTTAATTTTATTATTTTTAAATTATTTCATGATCTTGTAGTTTCACCCTAAATTATTTCATAATTTTGGACCTTATTTACTATTTTAATAAAATCAAAAACCCTAAAATATAGGTATAAATGAACTAGAGAACTTGTACCTCTATTTATTAAAATATGCAAATTAACTTATTAAAATCTATAAAAATTCGTATAAACCTTATTTAATATTTTAATAATTAAGAAAATATAAAATTAATTTGTAAAGATATTTATTTATTAAATTAAAAATCTAATACCTATTTATAAATACATATTTATTAATATAATATTTATATCTTGAATAATATTTATTATTTATTAAAGGTAATTATTCCATAAATTAGATAATTAATTTATTTAACTTTCTTGTATTTATACCTAATTAAAATAACTTTATTTACTAATTATTATCTATTTTATAAAGAATTTTCACCTTTGGGCCAACCAGGTGCTGACACGTGTCAGCGCCTGGTTCATCTTCTTCAAGATTCTGTTCAGCCGACTTCTATTCTGACCGGCCAACTTCCATGATTTTTTCCGCGTAACCTTTAACCTCTCCAGATGATCTAAACCCTCGATCCCCTTCTCCTAACTACCCTCTTCAACGCCAGCCCTAGATCTAAACTTGGAGCCCTCGAAACTTCTCTATATAAGCTCCTAAACCTCCGCCATTAACAACCAACTTTCCTAACAAACTGAAACCCAGTTCCAGTTAGTCGACCTCCCATCTTCCAAGCTTCATTCCGTTCAACCTACGGTGGTGACAACACCTTGGACGAGCCCGCGAGGAGGAGGATTCATCGGAGGAGGTTCCAAGGCCGGTCATCGCCTTGCATCGCCGCGCATCGCCGCGTACAGCTCCGGCCAAAGGTCGCCCACCGAGCAACGTTTCCAGGTAATAAACCTAGAATCCCCAGACCTCTTCCTCCATATTCTAGCTTTTTATTTCTCGATTTGCGTGCGTCGATTAGCAACGTTAATTGCATCTTTAGGTAGCTTAACCATCCCTCTTAGGCGCGTAATCAAATTTCATCTCAAACCATTTCAAATTCGCTTCAAATCGCATCTCAAACTCACTGCCATCCTCACGCGTATTTCTTATGGAATCCGTATTTTTTTTCATGATTTGATATTGCAAATCTATCACTCCTCGGCCGATGCTTTGAGAATCGAGCATATATATCATTCATTTGCAGATCAGGCATCATCGCGAGCCATTTCTTCACATCTGGAAGACTTCGATCTTCAGGGAAATCACATTCGAAGACGACGGTATCAACTGACAAACAGACACCATTGCACCAGATCGCCGTCTTCATCGCGCCATCTCTGCCGCTCGGAGCAGCCTCCGCCACCACCCTACCGCGGGCAAGCTCGATGGGTGGAGGAGCCACCCCTCTGGCCCCGCCGGAGTGCCCAAGATACTGTTGGTTGGCCGGAGAAATTCGGAGAAGAGACGTCGTCGCCAAGCTTCGTAACAACCTCAAGAACATTGGGAGTACATGCGCGCAACACGTGGCGCACCCGCATCCGTCCGATCCGCGCCAGCACGTTCTAATCTCAGCCGTCAGTTGCGAAGGGATGTGAAAATTGCATACTTAACCCAGTAAACTTCTCAGATTTAACTCCCGCCCCCAGGTTTTCTATATTTGCATTTAAGTCCCTCCGCAGGGACCTAAATGTAAATATTTGTTACTTTTGTTTACAGAACAGTCCTTACCAAACCTTTTTGCAGAACTTATTATATAGTTTTTTTCGTGCTTATGCCCCTGGGCTGTAGGGCCTGTTTTGACCTCGTTTGACCTTCGTTCTTGACGACCTTTTACGGTAGTTACGCAACTACCCCATCTACTTAGTATTAAGTTTTCGAGAGTTTTTGTGGTGTTTTCATCGTGATTTGATTCTTCGAATTTCGCCTCATTTTGTTTTGGTTTCTTGTGTTGTTCGAGCTCGCTGCTCAACCTACGATCACCCTACTATATTTTACCACTTATATAATATCCACCTATTATATAATAAATAAATATTTTTGAAAAATATCCCTTTTAAAAATTAAATAAAAATTTGAAAAGAATAAAATAAAATAAAAAATATATAATAAAATAAAAAAAGGTGCTCTCTTACTCTGATCTTTTTAAGAAGAGATAAAATAAAATCGCCAACAACAATCTTTTGAAAAATCAACAGCATTCTATTCTGCCTCCTTGAGTTCGACCCAGGTACACTCACCTGGATAAATAATTAGTGTAGGTTTTCTCTTTTGGAAAACCGAATTTGTTTGATAAGTTGAGATCGTTCTTGTTTCGCGGCTTTTTCTACATCGACCACATTACTTTCAAAAAGCTGCGAAACCGATTTTCAGCTTTATCATCTACATGCAGGGTGATCCGCGTATAAAATAAAGACTTAATATAAACTACCTATATGATGCACACGAAAACCGACCCTAAACAAAGCAGTTCTACTCGTGAAGAACGGTAGCCGGGTACTCGAGCCTAGGTCCGGAGTCCTATCTTGGGAGCCACTCGGTGTCTGCCACAACAGATCCTGCACGCGTTGTATGTGACTCCTCAAGGCACGTGGGCCAGAGCTCAAATAATCCGGCTTTTCTTGGTGATTTAATTAATTAAGTCCAATTATCGATCTATATGAACAGGAAGATAATTAGGGATTTGGCCTTAATTAATTACGTCACAATCAAAGAAAACTCCTAAGATAGGGCTAAAACTGCGTAAATCAAATGAGCAGTAAATAAATGGTCAAAAATCTAAAAACCATGAAAAGCCGTGAAAATCTCGGTGAGGTCCTCCGAGCACACCGGTGCTAGGCGAAACAGACCCTGAAATCTACCAAGTGTCCAGGTCTGTCCCTGTATTATTACAAATTAATAAATCTGCAGAAAAATAAACTAATCTAATCTAAACTAAACTACGGTAATTTTGCGGCTATTCCACAGCTCCCGAACTTCGGCTCCTCCTCCTCGCGCTCTCCCGCGGCTTCGTAGAGAAAGAAGCCGCCTCCGACTCCCGCGGTTGCTTCAGCTTTCGAAGAAGCCGCCTCGGTCCTCGGGCCCTCGCAAGAAAGAGAAATAAAAGTGTGCCAGTCCAGAAAATATATAAGATGAATCAGAGAAACAATATATCTACAAATATCTACAAAAATCCGCGAAACGAAAGGTCACGGAAAAATCGAAAACGACTACTAAGTTGTGCTCCCCGGCAACGATGCCATTCTGATGAGCTGAAAGATCCCACACAATTCGGGTAAAGGTAAACATGGGTCGTTGCGACCCAGATATCGGAGAATCGGACTCAACAAGAAAAATCTAAGGAACCACCAAATAAGACAATCAAACAATAAAATCAAGAAGCGGTCCTCGCTATTTTTATTAACCTGATATAGCGATCAGGGTCGAACTCAAGGAGCACAGGATGACCTTGCGGCCTACGAAGTAGTCAGAGTCGAAAAATAAGGAGAAAAATGTTTTTGGTGGATTTTAATTATTTTTAAATGTTTTTGTGTTTTTGATTTTATAAGGAAATGTAAAAACAAGCAACTTCAACAATTATTAAAAACACTAAAAAATACACAGAAAATTCCAATAAAATGTTTTTATGTTTTTTTAGGTTTTTAAGTGTTTTTGGTGAATTTTCCAGAATTTTTTAATTTTTATTTGATTTTATAAAAATCAAGAAAGGGGAAAAATATGGGCTACTGTGCAGCCAGACTAGAAAGATCAATTAAAAATATAAAATTGATATAAAAGTCTGGTGGCAATTTTTATGAAAAATATATACAAAAACTAAGCTAAAGAAAAAGAGTTTGTATTTTTTTGATTTTCATAGAATTTTTTAAAATTTTTATAAGATTTTTAGGGTTTTGCAATTTTTAATGTTTTTATAAATCCAAATAGGCCAAAAATTTGACAGAAGCTAGAATACACTAAAAGTTTATCACTAATTTTTTTAGAATTTTTGAAGAAGTTTTTATATTTTTCTTTGTTTTTTAATTCACAGAGTAATGAAAATACGTGTTTTCGAATTTTTAAAAATAGTAAAAAGCCTAAAAATGTCCCAAAAATTTAGGAAAATTTTTACACTGTGGTAGGAGCCAGATGTCCAAATTTCACCTAATTTGGATTTAATTTGATATTTTATTCAATAAAAACAAGGTACACAATACACAAGGATCTAAATGCAAAGAAGCATATTTCCAAGGGCCAGACAGTAGCACACAAATAAAGCTCAAGGGTCCATATGCAAAAAGCCCAAAACAACACGCGAGAAGCACACGATTCAGATACAGATGGGTATAAATGTAATTCCTATTTATAAAAGATCAAACCATAACAACAAGAAATTCCAGGAACAAACGTGCAATTAACCCAAAATCTCACGTGTCGATGCACGTGGCTCACATACACAGGAACTAATTTGCAAATAACAGAAACATAGAGGTCCAAACTGCAATTTATCCTAATTAAAAACAACATACAAAATATTTACAGGACTAAATAGCAATAACAAAAGAACATGGGCCTAAGGGAAATTACCCCTTTATTATGATCTGATGGACGAGGGCGTGCCACATGTAGATCCAACGGCTGAAAGCGTCGGGCACCCCTTCGCCGATGGACGTTCCAGATGAGGTCCTCTGGCAATCCAATGACTGAAAGCTCCTCGCAACTGGACGGACGAGATCTAAACTGGGCGAGGCACATCGATCGGACGGTGGCTGAACCTCCTCCAAGAACAGCTCGCCGACGAAGTTTGCCGGCTTGATACGCGCGGTGGAGAGGTCCGATGAGGCTGCTGAGATGTGGGAAAGATTTGTCATGATGGTCCGCTGCTGATGGGCATCTCCGATGAGGTCGGGAACCACCGGAGTGGCCCGACGATGGTGGAGGCTCGAAGTGGCTATGCTCGAACCTTTGGACCCTCAGATGGGTCTCTCTGACCTGCAAAATGGCACAACAAGACTCTTGGGTCGAGGGCAAAGTGCCTCGACCCGGTTAGGGGTGGTATGGGTGGTCAGATGAAGGCGGAGCGGGGTCTCCAGCGAGGCGACGACAGAGGAGACTCGATTCTTGGTTCCGGAGCGAACCAAGGTGAACGGAGGGGTGTAGAACGTGGATAGGGGTCTCGTGAGTGTGAATCGGAGGTCCGATGATCGAATGGGTGCCCGAGAAAATGTGAATTAGCCGGCGACTGCCGACGGCGCTAATTGGGCGTAATCGGAAATTCGACGAAACTAAGGTGAATCGGGGATACCTGATGGCCGAGGACGACTGGGCTGAATCTAAGGAAGCTCCTGGGTATTCACCTCTAGGGGTCGTCGGGTCCCGAGGCTCAGGCGCACCTCGTGGCGGCGCATGGCGAAGAACTTGCCGAATCAGTGGCTGGGGACTCCTTCTCCTCACTGCGACACCGCCCTCGTCTAGCTGTCACTCTAGGGAAGGTAGTGGAGGTCCTGGGATGGAAGGGCGGGGCCAAAGATGGCATGGAATATGCGGCAGAGGCGAGGCTTTATACAGATAGGGATCCGAGAAGATGGAGTCGAACCAGCAAATCAGAGCTCGGATCCCTAGGAATGAACACCGGGCGTGGATCAGGGACGGATCGAGTATAATCGGGGCCCGGGGTTCGTATGAGAGGTGATCAGAGCGGCTTGGGAAAAATGTGTGAAATCGGGTCGAGAACTGGGTCCGAGTAGAAAGTGGTCCAGGGTGGGGGGCGGGTTAGTTGATTGGGGGTCAACATCCCCCGTGGACCAATCAGATAATTTCGATTATTAATTATTTGGAAATTCAATTAAAATTATTAAATGATTTTATTTTGAAAAAGTTAAAACATGAAAAATGTTTATTTATTTTCAAAGTATTTTTAGTGATTTTTATTTATTTTTTGGAAAATATATAATGTATTTACATTATATTATTATATACAGGTATATATACATATGTATTTTTAATTTTTATTTTTAATTGTTTATTTTTGCATAATTATTCCAAAATTATATTTTATTTATTTACAACATAAAATTTTGAATAATAAGGTATTTTTATTTTATTTTTATGATGTATTTACATGGGTTAAATAAATAGGTTTATGTACATGGTATATATACAAGGTGGGAAAGTGATTTTTATTTTCTTTTTATTTTCTGATTTTTATTGTAGTTTATTTTCACAAATATGTACAAAATATGAAAAACACTTTTTAATTTTTATTTTGAGAAAAATAAATTTATTTTAATACATAGGATTATATAAACCCATGATTGACCTTATCTCCCTCTACTTGGGTTCTTTTGCGGTCAGGCCCATGCTGAGCCCTCCATTAGGATTAGGTCACTCAATATTTATTCTAAATATTTCCCTATTTTTCTTGTGTTACTTTATTCCTTCATTTTGACACAAAAACATGCTAATTATGCCTATTTACAATATGCATGTGTTTTGGCAATTTATGATATTTACACATATTTACAAGGTATTTTGCTCAAGTTTCTAGCTGAAATAAAGGAATAAAGAGTGATGAATGGGTATTCATCACCCTCCAGGAATGTACTGGGCTTATCAGAGAAGGAGGAGGCGAGCTAACTAAAGAGAAATCAAAGATCGAAGCACCGCCCAAGCGTTGTTCTTGGGAGTTCTTCTAGGACACTCCACCACCGTCTAATGAAGAGAAGAACCCAAATCTAATCTATGATGCTTAATTAAGGCAAAGTGTACACTTCATCGGCTGTTAAATCACCTAAGTGGAGCAACGTGGAGTGCTCCCCACCATCTGATTACATACCTTAAGGGGTAAGTTTTGGCCGAACCCCTCCGATTTTTGTATATTAGCACGACTATTTTATATTTCTGCCCCTTTATAATTTAAAAGTTAAAATTGCTTCGAAGGACCTACACTTTATTGTATTTGTAAAATAATCCTTCCCCCTCATGTGTAGGGGCACATAAGATGTTACAACATTTGCGTACATGACCCTAGACTATTTTACCTGTTATTTAATGGATTAAATGTTTCTATTAATTGAAAATAGGTCCTTGAAAACTCTGGCATTTATTTTTATGAGTATTTGTTCTATACATATTTTTATTAATCCAAAATTATAGGAAATTTTATTTATGTGCATGCTACTGTGCTTGATGACATATATTTTTCGCATTTCATTTTAATTAATTTTCTTATTTATTAAAAATATAAAAAATGCATTTTTGTTTTGTCTAATTATTATAAACCAGAAAAATTATAACAATACTTCTGAAAATTGCAAAAAATATTAGTTATATTATTATATCATCACCCGCATATCAAAAAATCTCTAAAAATTACAAAACATGAAACTTAAAAACCCATAAAACCCTAAAAACCTAATAAAATAAGAAAAAATTAAATAAAAAATCCAAAAATATATCTTTCTATTTGTGAATTTCCATATATTATATACTATATATTAAAAAGTTTATTTTGGACTTATTTATATTTATTCAAACTAAAATAAGTTTGACTAATTAATTTATACATGGTTTTGCTATATTTAATATTTAAAAGTACATAAAAATATCAAAAAATCTTTAAAATTACTTAAATAGAGAAAATATTTTAAAAACACAAAAATATTTTATTCCATATATTTTGAGTATATTCTATGCATATTTTAAGATATAAAACCATATATATGCTATCTATACCTTATATTACTCATATAGTATGTGATATCATTATTATTATATCTATATATTATTTAACAAATAAAAAATAAAAATTTGTAAATGAAAAAGAAAATAAATTTTTAAAATATAAAGATATAAATGATTAAAAGTCCATAAAATCAAATATAATTAAAAATCTACATAAAAAAAGCTAAAATTACAAAGATAATTATTATTAGTTAGCAGTAATTACTACTAATTACCATCATACCTACCAATTTGCTCCCCACTATTTGATACTCTACTACTTGTCCACTATACATATTTTATAGAGTTAAATAAAATAAATGTTGACTCCACATATTTTCACTGCATATATATTGTTGTGGGTTAATTGTTATTGATTATCGCATTGATGAAGTATCGACTGCCGTGAGAGCGGACACCAAATGACCTCCAAGAGCAGACGATAGGTACCTCAAGCAATTCTTGACTAATCAAATGGCGTCGTTGTCGGGGAGTAACACGTTGGATATTTGTGCATATTAGATATATTTATTTTCTATTATTTTCTCTTTTCATTTCAATAATTGTTAATATGTTCTGACCACTCTCTTTTGTTGACTTTTTTGCATGGTCCCGCCAACTAAGGAGTCCTTAGGATGACCTATGTAGACTCATAAGGTGGAGATCAACTTTTCTGGCTAAACTGACAGGAGAGTAGGGAAAAAGACTGAAGACAAGAGCAGATCCGAGAAGAATTAGCTTAGTCTTTATTTCATTTTGTCAGAGAGAGAGAGAGAGAGAGAGACCATATTGTTGTTGTAACAATACAGGGATATACTTTGGACACTTGAACATTACGGTCCTATTTTGGCCCACTCAATTTTCTTGCGTTTTAATCATGTTCTTCATTTTATTTCTCCCTATTTTTCTCTTTGTTTATATTTGTTTCTCGTGATTTATGCTTTCTAACCTTTTTCTATTTTACTTCTTCCATGAATGAGCCCTTAGACATCAGGATTGCTTGATCAATTAATTTAGGTCAAAATCCCTAATTATCTCATGCCTCTATAGTCTTTGATACATTTGGACTTAGATCAAATCAAATATATGCTTCATGATAATAACAACTCCTGCATAGGGTGATTTCATTGATTGCATTTGCATGTAGTGTAATTTCAATTCTTATTTTGCATCCTACATGGAGAGCATTGGGAAGCACTCTGAGTCTTCTTACTAAGCATACACAATTTTTACACGATGATTAGTCTTCCACCAATGTGTTGACTTGCATTGCCTTTTAGTCATATCCCTCTATTTTTTACTCATTTAGGTTTAAAGAAAATAAAAAACTGTGAGACATTTATTATTAAAAAATACTCACAAAATTGAAAATCCAAAAATTAAAATAAGGGGATTGCTAAATAAACTTTGACCTTAATTAAAATATTTAATGGACTCCATTGTTTGGGTTCATAAAGGCCACATTATTTTCAGGTACATTCCAAACATAGTGAGGTATGACCCTAGGAAATAGAGCCAAAATCCTAGCCTGGGTACTGACTTGTTATTGGCTGGATTCATGAAGTATTGGCGCTTCTACCAATGCGTGGGTAAGTAGGGCTTAGTCTGCTTACAAGCTTAGTTTGAAGTACTAAGCATAGGGTAACTACGACAACAGGTCCCCATGTCATCATACCATGGCCGAGTACCCCACAAGAGGCAAGTAACAGTTTCACCTATCAGCTTCCTCCTCTATTCTATGGATGAGTAGTGGATCGAGACCCAATAGCAAGAATTCTCTTACAAAGTTCAGGCTAAAAGTTACAAAGGAAGTGGGAAGTACATGACACTTGTTTGGTAGTACTCACTCTTCTACAGAGTTAGCCGATAAGTACTTGCTATAATATTGCCTGAAAAACAACTAATAAAAACTACAACGATAATAACCAAACTCTTATGGCTTTACTGGTGTTGAGTTGATGAACCCATTTGCTTTGTGATTTGTTTGGATCTAGAGTTAGGTCAAAAATCGTAGTCACGCACACTTGCACCATTTTCTTTTCACTTCTTGTATCATTCCCTTTTGGTCTGCTCATTTGATTCTTTTCTCATTTCCTCCATTTTATTTCTTATATATCTCCGTGCTCATTATTCTTCATCTCAATACCTTTTCCTCTCAAGATGTCACATCTAGGATGGTTTAGTCCGGACTCAACAGACACCTAGATTGACTTCTCGATGCCAACGTACCCAATAATTCATGCAAGTCTAGAGAGATCGATTTGGACTTTACGAGTCGTTCTTAAGACTCCCTATCTTCTTTTTCTCCAATAAACCCGGATCACTTTTATCTCGACATTCCACCTTTGTGGATGGATATCGACTTGTCTCCACGCACATTGCTTGATTCCATAAACTCAGAATTGACCCTAATTCCTACCATCTCTCCACATCTGGTGCACAATTCAAGACTGACCATTATACTTTTCATCATGCTGATTCGCAATCAATTCAGAAGTCAATTCACTCCGAATCCAATTTTATAGATGGCTCCACCAAAGGAGAAGGCATCATAAGTTGAGGAGAATGATGTGAATGCTTAGATGCTTTCCTCTATTCAGGTGATTCAGGCACATCACACTACATAAGTCAATACTCAGGCCGCTGATGAATCCACGATTCATCATCTCAATATATTGATCTTAGCAAAATCCTTGAGTAAAATCTCAAATAAATGTCCATAAAATCAATAAATTAATAAAATGACTCTCATAAATAAAATACACTAATTATTATGTATTATATTGTACAAAATAATATAATAATAAAAAACCGCAAAATAGAGGAGTTTTTTCACCTGTAAATAGCCCAAAAATTCATTTTTAACAAATTCATTTAAACTCCTTTTCAGCTAATTCGTTTTCCAACTTATTTATAAAAATGTATTAAAAATACAAAAATATAAAATAAATTTCACATAAATAAATACTCCTAGAACCCAAAGAGAAAATGCTGTAAACTCTAATTTCCCGACCAAATTCCCGCTCCGTATGAACATCAAATTCACCAAACTCACTTTTAAAGTTCAAGTTAGAAAATTTTTTATCCAATGAAAGTGATTTTATTAAAATAGGAGCTCATTTGTAAAATATGGATTTTGAGACCTAGGTGTACATTGTATATAATGTAAATATTCATTCTTTCTTCAATTTTTATTTACTTTTTTAATTACTAAAAAAATAAAAAAAATCATTATTGTGTTTTATTTTATTCCTAGTATTTTATTTTAATTTTTAGGTTGTAAATATCTTTTATTAAAATATAAAAAATAAAATTAGAATAGTAAAAAAATTGTACATATTGTTTGTCTTTTTTTGTAAATTTCCCACTCTTTTCTTCTCTTTATTTTATTGTATTTTAGTAGCCTACTTTATTTATTTTTTCTTTTATTTAATTCCCTTTCTCTACAATAACTTCTACTATTCCATTAACCTCTATTCAACTCCACCATCAACCTATCTTCCCATTCATCTCCACCATTAACCTAACCTCCCATTCAACTCCACCACCCTTCTAACCTCCATTTCCCATCTCTTTTTATACACAACATTCTTCGCATATTTTCCTTTGATCCACCTTTATGCGAGAGAGAATTGAGAGCTCCAAGGACTCGTCTCGGTGACAGCGAATGACGAATTAGAGTGACGACCGTCCTCCTCTCCGATGAGATTCGTTGGCATTTCTGCCAACATCGCAACCACCTCCGCACGCTGCTCGAGCTCATCACTCGCCGACGATTCGAGCGAAAATCGTGTTTTTTTTGTGAGCACACCACAGATGACTGCTTCCATCGTAGGTATGTCCCATTTTTATTATTCAACATCATTGTCATCTTTGCATTTTTTTATTACATCACATTCACCACCCATACTCCATCGCATTTCATATCATCACCATATTTCATTGTTCTTCTTTATCATACACCTCCATCATCCTCATCATATCACCACCACACCCCCTTTTTTTCTTCGATTCATTCCATGTTTTAAGAAAAAAATTTAAAAAATAAAAAAATATTATCACAATAGAAAAAAATTTAAAAAATCATTTTTTTAAAACTGCATAGTAGCACCACCGCCCCCTTCTTCCTCCACTGCCAGTGGTGCCGCCGCCTGCCATTCGTCATTCCAGCTCCCCTACAATAGGCCACCACCTGCCACCTACATCGCTAGCGTTTGCCGCTTATCACCAGCCCCACCGCTGCAACCCATCGCAGCTGGGCCTCCGCCCCCACGCTGCTCCGCCTTCCAACATGAGGCCTCCTCATCCATCTTCAAATGCTGCCGACACCCTCATCGTCTGTGGTCTCTCCAGCTCCACACGCGACCGCGTGCGGGCCGCTGCCGCCACCTCATTCATCTTCCCAATCCTAGCCGTCTGGAGAAGAAGGTGCAATTTTTTTATTTTTTTGTGTAAAAATTTCATTTTTAGATTTTAAGTTTCTACTCTTATAAAAAGGTCCATGTACATAGTTTTTTGTAAGTTTTTAATTTCTAAATTTGCACAGACACCCCCGTGTTTGCCTCTTAATTTGGATATCAATTTTGCATCATTTTATTCAATGAAAATAGTGTGTTGTTGAGCAACTAATTCTCTAGTATATGACTATTTATTTGTATTTTTTGACTCTAGATAATTAACTAAAATTGTTTAAGTGAAATATTGTGTATTTTACCCACGTCAAGCTCTTAAATTCATATTTAACTCAGGGTTGCTTGCAAATTCTTAAAAACTTAGGAATGCTGCCTTAAAATGTGCTTGAATTACTATCCAAATTTTATCTTAATTTGAGTTGTCATGTGCCTTAAATATATTATAGAGTGATTTTATTAATTGTTTTTTCATTAAATCCACACATATTATTTTGTAAATTTCCAATTCTCCTCGATTGCTTATATAAATACCTTGTTGAGATAAATTTGTTTCTGAATGAATTGATGATGTAGATTTTTAGGGATCAATTACTTGCAGTCACTTTTTCATAAAAATTCATAAAAAATCATATTTTTTTTGTAAAAATTCATAAAAAATGTTATAGTCCCATTTCAACATGTTTTAATTCCAGTACAATTTTCATAATTTTTGCACTGTATTTGTGTGAAAAATTACATAAAAACACATAAAAAGTGTTTATTTATCATTGTTGCACTTTAACCCCTGGAATTCCAAAAAATGTGATTTGCATTCATCATCGGATTAAGTTTCTTGCAAAAATATAATTTAGCTAAATTGGACTTATTTCCTATTAAAATTAAATTGTCTAAGTTTTGTGCTTTCTTATTATTAATTCACCATCATACTGCATTAACATTTATTTTTGCATAAAAATACAAAAAATCCACACTGGAAACCTAGGCCTAAGTTTTTGAATTAACCGAAAGTTGTTCCTTTGTCTCCTTCTGTTCGACCCCGGACTTGCTCGGGTTATAAATTAAAAGCCGGGTCCTCTTCACTAAGACATTGGATTCGGTTCTAAATGATTCGCTAAGTGCCCGTATTACAACGAGTACAAATTATATCACGTATTTAGCGAGCATCAACCGCCTTCCTAGAGATGTTATTGGACTGAGGAGAGACAAAGAGAACAAAGGAGGAGTATGAAAAAAAAATGAAACACAAGCATATGGACCCTGTGGAAGGGAATATGAGGAAAGAGGAGAGGATCCAAAGCCTACATTGAAGGGAACTTACAATATTAGTGCTGGCTAGAAGACAGAGTGGATCTAGATTCGACCAGTCCACAAATATTCGAGCTAAAGCCGCAACTCTCATTTCTTCTTCCCTCCTTCCATAAAAACACAAACAAGGATCCCTATATCCACATCCACTACAAAAAAATATTATTTAGCAACAGATCAGTTTATGACAATTAAGATGATTTGTCTCTAATAATTGACTTTACCAACAAAATAAATTTATTGTCACTATAGCAAATTCTTTAGTTGACGAATTATGTTAGTGTTACAATTATGTCTCACAATTGACTAGATTCTACCCGTCCACAGATATTTCGAGCTGAAGCCACAAATCTTATCTCTTCTTCCCTCCTTCCATAAGAACACAAACTTTGTGGCACAACCTATTACCCTAACATATTGTTAGGTGTAGTCAAGATGACTGTCTTTCTCTTCAACCTTTAGGACAAGGCTCTACACTGAATAAATCATTTGAGAAAGGTAGTGACAACCTGAGAGGAGCTCACGTCAAAATTCCTCCTTGAATTTTAACCACTTGGTCATCTAAATCAGATGCGAGCTCGCATATCAAACTTCTCTTAGGGTCTGCATGAGTCCATCCATGAAGCTTGGGAGAGATATAAAGATCTACAAGAGAAATGTCCCCATCATGATATCCTGAAGACCAGCCTGATCTAACATTTCTTTGGGGGGCTGAATCAAGTTAGCTAGAGGCTGATCTATGCTACATGTGGATGATCTCATTTTAACAAGGATGAAGATGTTATCTGGCAGATCTTTTAAGAAATGGCTGAAGGAGAGGCCGCTTTGTCTTCATCCCATACACACCAAAAGCAGCTACAGATCCACCACAAGCCCGTCAACATGGATGCATCTCGTGGCGAGGATAGGGATGAGAGCTCCAATCTCAACATCATAGAGAGCCACATGTCCAAAGTGGACATCATTGAAAATCGATCACAGGACCTTGGGAAATTATCTGTGATTGAACAAAGAACAAAGAACCTGGACAAATTGGACTGTATCACAAAGCATTTAGAGATCTTGGGTAGCACCATCAACTCTCGCCAGTCCACGAGTGCATCAACTACAACTCCTGTAGAGCCAAAAGAACCATCATCATCATAAAGTCAAAGGCAACCATCTCCCTTCTAGCACGTGTATTACATGTAGGCACTTGACTAGGCACCACCGGCATTGCAGCTGCAGGAGCAGATGATCGCCTATCATCTGGAACCCAACCTTTTGCATAGTCATTGTTCCCACCTCCACCCAAAATTCACGAGGTGAATGGCATTTGGAGTAATCAACAACAACTGAGCCATCTTGGCAGACGTCAATCCGGTGAATCAAATGCCATTCGGTTGTAACACCGATCACATGGTGGGACATTTGTCTATGGACAACCTCAATATCACCAGTATCCACCCCAAGCACAAACATAGAGATAGTCATAACAACAGCCAATGTACCACCATTAACATCCATATCACCATTATACATCTTCTCAATAAAATCAATATCCTCCCCCTCCTTCATATTATCGACAATAGTTTCCTCAACATCATTACTAGAATTACAAGTTACAACCTCTGCAACACCATTACTAGTCTCAACGTGGTTAGCAAGCTGAATTTTTAGAGACCGTGCTCATGAACACCACTTTGGACTGCTTGGCTCAGCTAGCATAGAGATATGAGATAAGATAGAAGTTAGATGCCCTCAATATCACCAAGACAATAATAACATCGTAGGTGAAGGCCAACCCTAATGATTTCAAACAGAAAGAGCATGTAGTCAACAATTAACCATACAAACCCAACGAGTCATGTATCAGTGACTTTATATTATCTAATGAGGAATAATAATTAAATAGATAATAGGACAACCACATATGGTTTGTGTGTCTTTAAAGTCTTGATCTCTCATCGAGTGCGCTTTGGAAGTAGCATATCAGTGATGATCGTAATTGTCAAGATCATTCTTAAAAATCGAAGAAGATGTTTTTGGAAAACATATGTGCTTTTAACATTTAATCATGAATAACATGGTTCTCTACATTATGCAAAATGATGACTCGATAAGAGATGATGTAATCAAAATGTTTGAGTACCTGCTTGAACCTAAGTCTTGTTTTGAGTTAAAATGAGTGTGCATATGATGAATGTCATCATTATACTATCTCTACTCAAGTCTTTCATGATGCACCATATTATTCATATTGTATGAATGAGATGAAGCAAGAATAAATGTTGAAATACTCTTACATTGAAGTCCCTTGAGGACATGTTCAATTTAAGAAATCCTTTTTCTTAAGCAATGGTTGTTTAGGTATTAAGGTAGTGTAATGGAAGCATGGGTCTGACCCATGTAAGGAGAGTCAAAGAATTGATTGTACTTCTGTGGCTTCCATACATATGACATCCAAAGAGTTGGATGAATGCCAATACTGCAATAAGTCGATGTACTGATAATATGATTATCTAGACTACTTGAAATCCTTAGAGAAGGATCTGGATCATGCATCGGGATTTTCTACATCTACATTTCATCATTGAATATTACTTATTAAATAAGATTAAAAGTCTGATAATTGTATCACCTTCTAATAACACTTGCAATTAATTGCACATGTTTCAGAAGTTTAGAAAATTTGATCTTAATGTTTAATAGTCATCCACATGGGAGTTAATGCGATTGTTGCAACAATCTTCATTGGATAAAAATACTACATATTTTCAGTGGGAGAGACATCAGTCCCATAAGATGTCTCTATGACCTAGATATTAGAATACATTCACTCTTTACTTATAAACTTGTTAGAAATAAGCATACATTCTGCAATTGGCCTATCATAAAGAGTTATGATGGATACATTTCAGATAGTAATCTATCATCTAAAGGACTCTACTAAATTAGAATAATAATGATTCATTAACATTTCTAATACTGACATTAAAAGATCAATAGGAGGATGAAGATCATTTGACAATGATCTAACATCAAGCTATGGACATATGTCTATTGATACGACCAATAGACTAGTAAGAGATGGAAGTTTCTAGATTGTCTGAAAGTTCAAATCTTACATGCTTGTGAATATTGTATTCAAAGTTAAGAAGTCTAATGCACCCTTCCTGGGAATGGTGTAAGATGCCGAGGTATTCAAGACCTCGTACATATTGATGTATGTGGGCCCTCTATACCATAATAAACACTAATGATATGTGATATCTATTAATGATTATTCATGACATGAGATTTCTTCCTTTGCCCATTAGAAACCTTTGAAATGTTAAAAAATTTCATGATTTTGGTTAAGAACCAAAGTTAGAAGGAAGATGAAAAGAATTTGATCTCTAACCTAGGTAGCCAATACCTATTCAAGGAATATCTTATAGAGAAATAAATATCGTTCCCATCTCACTCCTCCTAATACACCTCAACTTAATGGAGTTGTAAAGAGATGCAATTGGTTCATGTTAGACATGATCTGATCATGATGACAATTATCAGAATTACCTCTTAGTTTCCAGGTAGATATGTGTTGAGAATCATAATTTCAGGTTTATTTATTTAATGAAAACAGATGTGGAAATACACAATGTGAATGTGGTTGTTGGGCTAAATAGTAATAGAAAATCACAAGTAAATTAACTACAATTATTCCACAAGTCACATGCTCAAGCACATGGACCTGTTCAAGCTGGACTAAAGTGTAAACATAATAACAATAGAGGGTTACAATGCAAGTATTCAAATAACCAACATACACATGTCCATAAAATGATTTATTTACAAATAAATAAAAGACATGGGCTAAGGTGCAAAGATCATCAAATATCTCGTGCATCACTTGTTGAATCTGCCCGTTGATATTCTTTGGAGAAGATTTGATCGAGTGGCTGGAAATTAGGACAGATTGTATGGCTAGGATCGAATCTATCACTTCTATTCTTGATCTAACAATGGAGACCCCGTCTGGAAGAACATGCTTGAAGGAACAAGCTGATGGACTTTGATCAACTGAAATGTGTCCGATATCCATCCGATTCTCCTTCAAACTGTCGCTGAAGAATGCTAATGCTCCTCCGCGTCGAGTGGTGGTGGTGATGGGTTCTAGATCCGATCGATCTGAGATCTGGAGTTTCAGATGTATTGTAGATGAATCTTGAGCTCCAAATATCGGGTTCCAGTCCAGATGAAGCTCCTAGACCCTATAAAGGAGTCACTGCTAGGAGGCAAGGCTCCGGCTACCCTTATTGTTCGAAATTAAGGAGAAATGGAGGAAAACGGAAGACCTCTGGTGGAAATGGTCGGAATAAAGGTGGAATCTGGATCCATGATGGATATGTTATTCAGATATGGGGGAAGTGAATAATGGTGTGGCAAATGTGTGGCGATGGTCGGAAATATGAATACCACACTGGAAGGCTTCCGATTGAGCTGATTAGAGGTATATCAGAGATGATCTGATTTACACTACAATTGAATTGAAAAGGTTGAATTAAAGATAGAAATTAAATGCAATCTAATTTAATTTACCATATGATGAATATGTGATTCATCTAATTAGCTAAAAATAGAGTTTCATCCTGAGAATTTAGGTTTATTTGCATGTTAGCTTCATAAAATTAACTTTCATATACTTATAAATAATTAGCATAAATTAAGACATCATATTGCATTATAATAATCCATACATTTTCACCTAACTTCATGCATTTATTATTAATTCATGCCGACTTAAGTTAACCTTAAACCAACTCCATTATGTATATATTCACTAACCTTAACCAACTAAAAAACCTAAAAAATCATGAAATAACCTCAAACCCTAATCTCAGAAAAGATAGACGAAAATGCCGGTGTCTTGCCCATACAATGTCCAAATGAACTCTAATCACTTTTTAATTAATGTAAGTTCAAATATATACAAATGAAGACCAAATTCAAAAGAATAAGAGTCCATTTGTGAAATTTGGATTTTGGAACGTAACTATAATTATGCATTTTTACCGATTTCGATTCATCATTTCATGTGCATATTTCATTCATTTTAATTATTTCTTTTTTCACTTATTTATTTCATTAAAGGTTTTAATAAAATATAAAAAATCAAAATAAAAAATCATAAAAGCAATAAAGATGACATGTTCTTACTTGAACTTATTCACCTATTCCACTGGTACATAATTAATCTACTTAATGTTCCTGACCTTTTTAAAACCTACTAGAATTACAGAAAATTCACATTTGAGTCCATTGTATCATTACATAGCATGTGGTATTTTTGCATATATTTATTTATTATCATAAAATCAAATAAAAATGTCAATACCAAAAATTGATATTTTATATACATAAAATATCAACAAAGAAATCATATCTTGCATTCTGCATTTCACTAGCACATGAGTCCTTCATGAGAACTGTATAGTATAATTAGAGGCACATTTTTCATGTTGAGCACTTTTGCATCCGAGTCCATTTGCTAATTTTAATCTATTTATTTATGCATTTTCTTTCATTGGTCAAACTTCTAGTCAAAGTCTGTGCCATTTGGCATTCTCACATTAATCCACCGCTAGCTGGTCAACCCACCCTCCTCACGTGCCTAGCATGTAAGTATCTCTCCCAATTTTCCCACGTGTGAGGCATATAACCCTCCAACCTCTTCCTTAAGCCTCGTCACATGCTTGGCACATGACACCAATCTCGCCTCCTCATGTGCCCTGCACATGAGGGTCCTCTTCCTCCTTGCTCTTCGCCGTGCCCAGATGTGTGCCAGCTACACCTCCCTTCCGATCCGTCATCCAACATGACTCCTTCTAAGCCCGTTATCCACCCTATCTCATCCATCCTTGGCTGAGATGCATCCTCCAACGTCTTGCACCCATCTCCGATCATCGAAACCTAAAGGTCGTTACACCGCTCCCTCTATCCCAACACCCAACGACTTGCAACAAACTTCCCCCTCTCTTATCTCCTTCGATGATTCATCCAACCACCCGCCCTTCCTCGTCATTACAACCATTACCCTTAATCGCATTATCCTCCTCTCGATTCGCTGCCTATTTAAAATCCATCATTAACCCTCATGCAAGGGGATCCACTGATTTCTGCCTATTATCTGTTTCTCTACTGTTTGTGACACATTAAAGAGTGAGAGAGAGTCAAGGGTAATGGTCGATGACAGTGCCCACCCATTCCTTAAACAAAGACCTCAAAGGCTGATGAGATTCATGGACGAAAATTCCACGAAACTACAACATGCCCAACACCTGCCGCACAGATTCATAGCTCCATTGTCGGTTACTAAAGCAACGACCGTAGAGAGTCTTTAGCCACTCCACCATCATGCAACTCATACCCCTTTCCTTCATCTTTTCCTCTTAGACTACATCTATACCTCTACTCGTAGATCCTCTTCATGATCACCACTATCTTCTTCCTTTCCATCTTCTTTTCTACCTCATCGCAACCTGCCACCGCCGACTGCTTCGCTCTACTACCTCTCCTAGAGCACCACCACTTCCCTCCTCTAGCAGTATCGCCACGATCATTGCTATTCACAACCACCAGAACAACTAACCCCAGCTGAGTCGAAGAAAACGAACTACACCTCTCGTTCAATCAAGAACGAGGAGCATATAGACCATCCCAAGGTGCCCAAATTACATATGCTAGATAGATCTTTATCAAATGATGCATATCAGACCACGTCCTCCATCCGAGCCAGGTGTCCAAGACTAGCACCTTGAACATTCCCAAAGCGATCCAACACAACCACGTGGAGGCCCGCACTGAACTGCCATTCGAGACTCTCCCCGCATGCACCTGTCATGTGCGGGAGTGGGTAAATTGCAGTGATGCCACCATTGCCCTCCAGATTTCCAAGTAGGACCCTGTACTATACACATCGTGTGATCATGGATCATTTTGCAGAGCTGCCCTCAAGGTCAAGAGGAATTTCACTTGCACCCTAGTGCAGGGTAAAATGTAAGGGAGTGCAACCGGCTTTGGACATTTGCCCAACAGTACTCAAAAGGTCTATTTTGAGACTTATTTATTTATTTTTTTAGAGTTAAGTCCCTGAACTTCAATAATTAATATCTTGAGCATATGTAATCAAATTCTAACATTCTTTGTGTCATTTTTTACCTTGAATTATTCTCTATCATCTAGTCTACCAAGATTTATACTCTGAGATACTTTTGAATGTCAATTTATCTACAATATTATTTGATCTATGTAGCTTATACATATTTATTGTGATTAATTTGATTGCTCATAATTATATTGATTGGGGGAATTTATTTTGGGAATTTAATCAAAGCTTAATTAATAATTATTCAAAACAATTAATTGAATATTATGATATGGGCTTGTTACTTGGTTAGGCCTACTTGGGTTGACATCTCCACATTCATCATTGCATCATTTTTATCATCAATTTAAAATAAAAAAATTACATTTGTTTTTTCCACCACATGGCATTGTTTTCACTGCAATAAAATTATTTTGCAAATTCATGCATCATATTTCTTTTTAAATGAATTACATATTTTATATTAAAAATCTATAAAAGTAGAAGAAGATAAAATATCAAAAATACTCTTCTTCTTTTTTATAATCTTATTTTATCAGTTATTTAATTATTAGTCATGGACCCTCATATTACCTCCCTGAGTTTGACCTTAAGATTTATTGAAGTAAAATAAATAAATTTGGTCGCATTGAGACTTGATTCTTTATATCATTTCTCAATGTGATCATTGTTGACGAATCACTAGGATTCCTGACTATAGTAGCTTCATCATTTTTATCATTAATTTCACAAAATTAACGTAGGGATTTTAGTACTAGTCTAATGGCGCCATTGCAGGGAGATACATATTTTAGGAATAATTTTTAGATAATTTAGATTTTTTGTTTTCCATCCCCGGATAGTCCGACCTTCAGTTTTCTTGTATTTATTTCTTCATTTATTTTATCAACATTTATTTTATTTTATTTATTTATTGTGTATTTTCTTTGAATATCTCTCTAATACCTGATCTCTTATTTTTCGTGCAAGGTACCCGGTGGAATTGGAGTGGCTTTGTCAGAAACGGACACAATTCGAAGTGATTGGAAGCATGTAGAATTTTTATTTATTGAAGAGAGAGTGATTTTATTTTATTTTTGTACTTTGTTTATAATTCTGCATTATTCCAGTGGCCTTAGTTTGAAGACTCGTGCTTGTACCCAGACTGGATAATCGGCCTACCAGACCCTATTTTTGTGGTGATTGACATAGTCCTAGGATAACACCTTGGTTATTAGAGATAATAGGTTTCTTTTATGCTCGTAACACTAGGCCCACACTCCCACTTTGACTAGACACACTAGATCCAATTTCATTTAAACAAATTAAATTATTCTACCACTCACTAATAGAAATTCTTGTTCTAGGAGCGGTTTTAGTGTGCATTCATATAGGTTAAAATTTCAATTCTGTTTGGCATCCTACACGGAGATTGTGAGGGAGCACTGTAAGTATTCTAACTATGCATTCATCATCGTGTTTCCCACTATACAATTTTTTCAATTCTCCAACGATTTTCATCACATAGGATTAAAGGAGATTGGAATACATGTGTAAACGTGTATTGATCTTCACTTAAATTCAAAGTGTTAACTTAATTAAAACAAGTGGACTACTAACATTATTGACTAATTAAAAACCTAATAAATAGAACATTACTGTTTGTGGGAGAGGAACCCCATCATTGTACGTAGAATATATTGTGCTTATTGAGAGGTGAGCACACATCCCTATGATAGTACCCAAAACCCACATTTATTCTTGCATAATTGGACTTATATTTTGTTTTATCACCAATTTAAAACCAAAAATATAATCAATCGAACTTTCACAGCCTTCACTGTGTGAGTTGGTAAATTTTGGGGTTTGTATTAAGTATTGAGTTGGGTATGTTTAAAGACAATGCATTTGCACACATAGATTGAAGTTTTGCTAATCATCTTTACCATCCGCTTCAAAGATGTCAGAATTTTAGAATTCATAACCAAACTCCATGGGTCATGCTCACAAAATAAATTCCCAATATTTATCCCCACTCTCTCTTCAGAGGAACCCCTTCTTGGAAGAGGTTCCTCCTCGACCATCGGTCTTCCCACCTGCACATCCACCTTTGGTTGAGTTGCGATACAATCTGCTCGTAGAACTAAACACACATTATGCATACTCAATGGAGCGAGAAAGTTCGAGGATAAACATGGGCGTAACCGACTTTGACATAAGAATACTATACCCAGTTATGTTTGACAAATCACTATTGGGACCATCCTCTCGAGATGACACTCATCCCAAGTAATTTTACTTTTCCTTTCAACACACACAAGACACCCAGAGTCAAGGAAATTGGACTCATGACTAGACCCCGAACACCAAGAATTCCTACTACTCAACTCAAGATTACATGCCGAAGTCATGACATGATGAATACAGTCACTCATCTTCAAGTCATGAGACGATATCAGATGAAATATCTCAGATAAATTAGAGAATCGACGCTTTGACATAAAGTCTTGATAATATCATCTGAAGAGTACAAAACATGATAAATAACCAAGGAGAATTGAGGACACCATAAAACAAACCTGAGACACATCTCATGCAAAATTTTCACACATACAGACACCAGACACACCTGGTCGGTTCACCGACCATCCTACTGACTCCAACAAACATTCCAAAAAATAAAAAAAACCAGAAAATTAAAAAATGGACAACATAGATATGGAAGCATTTTGTAAAAGTCTAATCTCATAGCTTCCATTAATCAAGGCCATAAAGTATGTACCCGATCTTCAGGGATTTGTGAAGTCGATTGTCACCTAAGAAGATGGGCAAGAAGAGACCTCAAACGAATATCATTTAATCACTATGATCAGTTCATTGGTGCTGAACCAAAATAGCAAAACCACAATGTCAAATGATTAACCAAGGTAACTTGTGAAATTGAGAATACCAATTTTACTCATGTTTGAATTGATGATGGTTCCACCATGAACATCCTCCCGAAGTTTGTGTTTGACCGACTCAAACTTGGACCTCTTAGAAAGACCAGAGTGATAGTTTAATTTCTCGATCAATCCACAAAAAGACTGAGAGGAATTATTATGTCGTCATTATCTTCCAAGATGTCAAACATAGAATGGACTTTATTATCCGGGACATTGAGCATCGAGGAGAGTTATCTGAGTCTCCCATTATTTTGGGAAAGTCGTTCCTTGCCACTATAAGGTCGACTATCGATTCTAAGACTTAAGACATTAGATTCCTTAACCAAATCCAAAATGATCAAAGTCTTGAGGACACACTTTACCTTGAGACAACTGAACATGAAACTGGTAGTCGTGACATAGAGGAGACCATAGAGCTAGACCCTTTACATGAGAAGGCCTCTCCACATACCACAGACACAATCCAAGGATAGACACCTTATGAGATGACTATCAAGGATACAAAGGTGAATGGACCCAACCTAGTAACACCTAATTCACCACATCCAGATACAATTATTTCGGATTTCCTTTGTTATTGATGTGATTCCACACAAGCAAAGCCAAATTGGAGCACCACATACACCATATGCGAGACATCCACTGACTAGGGAAGAATATTACAATGATTATTCATTTGATGAGGACCTGATTGTCAACACACCTCCTGGATCAGCACCAAAAGAGACAATCGGGATCAGATTGACCCATCATGATAAATTAGTTGCATTGTCCTCTAATCGATTATTTGGTAAGAAGAAGAAGATCACTGATTCCTCGAGCTGTTCCCCTGTACAGCTCAAGCTGTATCATTCTCATCTTCTTCTTGATACTTCAAGTTCTAGAAAACTGACTAAGAGAAGTACCTTCGATATATATGGGAAGGAATTTTCTGACGATTCCTCGTCAGGACATGATGAGGAGATCTATAATAGTAAGCCCATTTCAGATGCTCTGGAGCCTTATCGGAGCAAGTAGTCGCATTCCGACCCACGTTGGACTTTCTTCGCCCCTCACTATTATTCTTCTAGGGTTGACTCCACTGGGCCATTCGATACACCAAAACAATTTGTTATGACTAGACTGATACTTGTTCATCAGAGTATTCATCCGAGGATGGATCGATTGACCCTAAGACTAAGCGAACTTTGAGAAAGCAGCTTAAGAAGAGGAATAGTTGGAGTGCCTCCATCTTTTAGTACTATTCTTTTGAGGCAACTCCGACGATGGTGGGGAAACTTCTACTTTGTCTTCGTTCTATAATTATTTCCTTCCACCACATGCTTCCAAAAAGATCGGCCATAACCTCCTTGATCATCGACCATCCTCCCTCCCACACCCATCAGTTCCCTTGTACATCTTCTTCCTATACCTAGGCCAAGGAGTAAGTATGGGGGGCATCGATGCCATCTGTATTTACTCATCATCTTATTGATCATTAATCCATATCACTATTTTATTTTTATTTTCTTTTTCAATCTCTTACGCTTAACTTGAGCCGTCTTCTTTGCGCTTCTTGTGCTCTGAGGACATAACACTCTCAAAGTAGATGGGGTGTATACTTTGTACATATTTTACCCGCAATGCGTAATTTCACATAAGTCTATATTTTATTTATGAGGTGGGTAACAATCTTGAAAAAATCCTCAAAAGCCATAAAATTTGAAAAAAAAATCTTTTCTTTGGTAGAAATTCTAACTACTATGCTTAAAAATTAGTAGCTATTTTCTAGTGAGGGAAGTACGATCTCCCTTAGCAGAATGGGTGGCTAAAAGACAATGCATCTGAGACCATGTTGAAGTAACATGGGTAGACATCTAACGATCTGTACTTACACCCATACTGACTGAAAGGGCATGCACCTATTTATATGAGCTTAGGCAAACCATTATTTCTCTAAAAAAAGAATAAGAAAAAAACTTTTGAAAAAAAGCTTCTTATTCACTTTTTCATATCATCCTTTCATTCAAAAAAAAGTGTTTGCATTCCATACATTTGCACGTCATCCAACATTGCATGCATATGCATTGGTGAAATGCCATTGGGTTTTGAATCGAGTCATGAGAGAAACCAAGAGTGGTCTTGACTTGGCCTTAATCCACTTAATTTTTAGAAGAATTTCACCGAGAAATATGATTTTAGAAGCTTCATGTCTTTGACTTAATTATTCAAGTTCCACATGATAATGTGCAGAGATTGACTCTTAGTGTCTAACCTGGTCACCTCATTATGGGTATGACTTTGGAATGGGGAATTAATATGTACTCTCACACTATGCACTTAGTTCAAATTAGACGGGGGTGTTGGAAGACTGTGCGAGTCTCTTTTTTAGTATCACGGACATCTAAAGATCGGAGTATGTGTTGAAATAAAGCTTTGGATGAGGGATGGACTACTGGCATAATTTTTCTAAGAAATCAAAACATGTGCAGAAAGAAAGATTATATACCGTAGGGGTACAAAAGATTAATGCAAAGAAACCAAAAATCCAAGAAAGAAGAAGCCAATTACCAAATAAATATTTGAACAAAAAGGTCCAAGCTTCAGACAACCTGCATATCTTAGTGAAGACTTGGCCAAACTAGCCGGCTTCACAAGGAGATGTGGCTACACTGGCCATACTCTATTTCTCTTCTCATTCTTCTACCTTCTTCCCCCTTCAACTGTGGACACAATACATACCTGAACTTAGAAGAAAATACCTGTCCCCCTGAGGATGAGTTATCGGAGGAAAGGTTTGCATGGTAGTCTGACATTCTTGATAGGAAGAGCTAACACCCTTCACTCACATGAGACATGTATTCAATGCTCATAAGATATGATTTGGGAGGAGGATAGATCTAAGATGACTTCTGAGATGGAACTGTTACAATGGTGTTAGAACTTGGAGGTTGTTGATTTTAAAAACCCTAATTCTCACAGGAGTTCTGCCAAACTATTAATCCAAAGGTACGCTCTAGATACATTTTCACATTTTGCTCATGATCTTGGTATGGAACCCACTCCCATTTCACCTCTTCATTTCTTCAATTGCTTGGGGATGATCAAGGGTTAAGTACAGGGAGAAATTGATGGAGGAAATCGAAGAAGCTCTAACTTACATATGGAGCTCTGACGAGTGGTTGGATCACGTCTCCCAAGACAAATCAACGCTCTCCGAGCTATGGAAATGTCTCATTGTCACCGTGCCTCTCTCTAGAATCAACCTTGGGTGTAAGAATGGGTAGAAAACGAATCAATGAGCAAGGATAATATCCTGATATTTATAAAGAAATGTTGTAGGTAAATTTTTAAATCGACGGGGCATGCAAACCGAGGTATGAGAGATGAAAATTCTATTTGGGCGAGGTTGTTGATTATTCAGGCAAGAAAATTGAAGAAGGAATTAGGTTGAAATGATGGCTGAATCAAGGGAGAAAAAGAAGAGATGAAGGGTCAGTGACCTAGTTATTCAAGATGACATGGCACAGGAGGGAGTTGACCCGGGTCCGACCAATCAAGACTAGGTCCACTAAAGTCCAAACACAATAGGACAAAACAATGAGAAAACTGAAATACATTTAAAATAGATTAGAAAATTATTTTAAATAAAATTTTATAAAGAAAAATGTTAATAATTAAATAAAATTAATTTATGTGATTTTTAATAATTTAAATAAATTAAATAATAGGTGAAAAGAAATAAAAACCTTTATTTGTAGGTATAAATACACACACACACACATACACACCTATATATATATATACAGCAAGTTGTCTTTTAATTTTTTATAAATAATTATATATGTTATTCACTTACTAAATAATTTAAAGATTTTAAATGCATTTTAATTTATTTTTATGAATTAATTTGTTAAGGTAAATAATTAGGGCTATGTATAATATAGGTATGTGATACCTATACAATATATACATGATTTTATTTTTGGTTCTTTTTGATTTTTTCATTTTTATTTTCATTTTATATGAGTAAGATACAAAATTTATAGACTATTAAAAATACACTATATACAAATATAGAAGAATATAAATAGGATAATAAAAGGCATAGTGTAAAATATTGATAAAATATAAAATTACACTTCAAAAAGCCACTTTTCACATATGAACTTTGATTTTAGTACTTTCGTTTAAAGCTTATTTAATTTTGAATGTTATAAAAGTGAGTTTGGTTTATTTGGATTTGGAGAAGATATTTATCTAACAAGATTAACTTTATAGTTTTTTCAAAGTGTTTTTATTCTTAATTTGTACAATGATTCTTCTTGCAATTATTTTTGATATTTACAACTTATTTTTTACGTACAAGTTCCAAGAAGAAAACATTTTTATTTGGAATATTTTAGTTATAAATAAAATAATAGAAGAAATGTGCATTGTGTGAAACATGTTCAATAATGAATATACAAATGTGAATTATGGTTTTCTTGATTTTTCTATGTACATACACTATCCCCGCTACTTTATTCCTTGTCGATTAGTTCAAACCGTGACCTATTCTCAGGGCTAGGATCAATATGTATTTATTGCTTATATATAGTCTTTTATTTTGTTTGTTTTTCCTTTATTTATTTATTTTATGTTAAAAGAATAATAAATATACAATATTTGCAGAAGTATAAAGATTTATTAAAAAGAGAGATTTATTGATATTTACAGGTGTTTTATAATGGATTTTAAGCTAAAATAAATGCATAAAGATGATGAATTGGTGGTTCATTATCCCCCTATACTTTACCTTTGGTAGTTCCTTATCAAACACTTATTTGAAGAATAAGTGACTAAAAAGAAAAAGAATAAAGGAAAAAGAAAGAACTTAGAACAATTTTGATTTTTAAACTAATCTTCATAAAATCAATGTATGGAGGTCAGCCATACTTGTGAATTATCAATTAGGCGGAACCTTATTGGGAATAGGATTTAAGATTTAACAACCTATAAGTTCCAGAAGTCTCTATTCATGTCACCTCACCCATCAGGTTAGAACAAGTCCTCATAAACAAATTCTGATGACTATGAATCTACTTGTACAATGCAAGTGTAATATAGATCTACACATCAGAAGTGCAAAGAACATCCTTCTCTTATCAAGGTGACCCTAATTCCCTAGTTTATCTACTCTTTCCAAGAGGAGCGAAGTATTTCCTTCTAAGTGCAGGCACGTGTTGTGTCCACAATCGAAGGAGGGAGAAGATAAAAGAATAAGAAAACAACTAGAATGTGGCCAATATAGTCACATATCCTTGCGAAGCCATCTAATATAGACAAGTCTAGACTAAGATCTACAGGTCCAATGAAGCTGAACCATTGTGGTCATTAATCTTTTTTTCTATTTGGTATTTCTCTGGCTTATATTTGGTGGAAAGAATTGTTGTACTGCATTGATCTTATTATGACTAACAGATATAGAGTATTTTTTTGCCCATGTTTTGGGGTCTTAGAAAAATTATGCAAACGGACCATCCCTCATCCGACGCTTTATTTCAACCCACGGATCTCGTATTTAGACGTCCATGCCACTAGACTAGGTTGGGACACACATTCCACTCAAGGTGACTGCGTATGTTTCCATTCACGTGCGTATCTTGCCAGCAGATTCTATCCCTCACCATCTCATAAGTGTAGAGCTATGTATAAAGTGCTTGTACAAGTTAGGTTACTGTCTGAAAGAATCATGCATATTCTACTTAGACCAATCAAGATGACATGTGAACATAGTCTTATGGACCCAAAGAATTAAGTCGCTATGACATGAAAAGTCTCAACTCTAGTTGCTCTAATGCGCCTGTAAAATTAAATGGATTAAGGTCTTAACCATGCTCCATTCTTCATATTTTATTCCAGACTAGTTAGGCATCAATATCATTCTGAAAAATGCAAATGCAAGAAATATACACAGTTTTTAAGTGAAAAGAAAAGAAAAGAATAAACATTTTAAGGGATTTTTAGAGAACATTTAGAAAATTTTATGAATTTTATCTTTTCCAAATTTTATGGAATTTCATCCACAACATGGACACCCACACTTTTGACACTGACTACCTTACATGCAGCAGTAGTCTCACCTTCACACACATTAGAGGCCATCATATTCTTATCACTCTTTTGCTACATATCCACATTATTATCATCACTAGCAACAACAATCTTTTGTTGCACCTTAGAGATCTCTTTGTCCTTATACACCACAACCATAGTAGAGTTCTAGGTAGGAGAGAGTAGAGAACCGGGGACAGACCATT
This sequence comes from Ottelia alismoides, assembly GCA_037367405.1. Classification (NCBI taxonomy): domain Eukaryota; kingdom Viridiplantae; phylum Streptophyta; class Magnoliopsida; order Alismatales; family Hydrocharitaceae; genus Ottelia; species Ottelia alismoides. Next base: position 1,341,929 of record JAZKJV010010688.1, read on the forward strand.
GAGACAAAGATATCCACACAGTCCATGGTACTGAACCAGATCATGGATATGTTGAGTATCCTTCAGGCAACACATAGGACATAGATGGAGTGGGCTAACCATCATCTGGATGAGTTAATTTTGTCTAAAACCACTCTCCCAACACATTCTCAAATAAATCAGAACAACAAGATGTGGCAAATGGATCATATTGATACCACTATGGTAAGGTCACTTTTCCTGATTTTTTTTATCTAACTTCATTTGTCTCAAGAGCGGTGGACATCCATTACCACCTGATGTAGATGAGGAGAGGGCACATGATTTTGAGAAGCGAGCATCTATCCATGATGATGATATATATTCTGATGCTGAGGAGGAGGGTCACCATGAGGACCATCATGATGTATAGGATCATGATAGACATGGGAGTGATGCAGAGATAATTGATATGGACATAGGCTATTTAGGCGATGATATCCTGCTAGGCCATACATACATTCCCAATGATTCTACTTCTTCCTAGTATTTGAGAGTTTTGTACATACTTTTAAGACTCCCGATGTACATGGTGATTCCTTTAATGGTTTAAATAAAAAGGAAAATATTACTTTTCATGAGATTGTTACTTTTCCCGATGCTTTATATGAAAAAGGAAAGAAAAATATTAAAATGAATGATATTACTCCAGAGACCAAACATTTATGGGAAGATTACGTTTTCTTTTAAAGATTCCACGTCATGATGCGTTGGATCATTTTCCTACACTTAAGCAGCAATTGAGGAACAAATGTACAACACATAGAAAAAAGAAGTGAAGAGTTTAGAAACATGTTTTGACCATGTCTACTTCATGTATTATTCATAACAAGGTACCCTAAAAAAGAGAGTTTTGGGTGCTAACTATGTCAGATGCCAGATTTCAGATGCTGTATTCTATCAAACTCTCTTAGATAATGGTTCCTCCATTAATCTGATACCATCTTGCTTAATCAATAACCTCTAGTTAGGTCCTCTTAGCAAGTCACGAGCGTTACTTCAGTTTACAGATCGATCAGTACAAAAACGCAAATGTGTGTTGAGGAACATTATCGTGACCATACATGCTTGCAATTTCTAGTGGACTTTACTATCATAGATATGGACTGTCCTACACAGTTACAACTTACTCCAATCATTCACGGGAGGTCTTTGTTGTAGACCACGAAGGCCCTATTTGATCATGATTATGGGAGAGTATCATTTCGCACTGATAAGGGAGAGGTAGACATTGTGATGGAGGTAGAATGCAACAGTCCAAGATCTATATTGTCAGTCACTTCAGAGAACACCAATTTAACATATGATTGTCAGCTGATGAATGCAAATCTAATCTGCAGTTAATTGAATTATTGATGAAGAACCGTGAAGGCATATTCGATTTATCAAACAAATTTAGGAGTAAAATAGGAGAGAGAGAAACAAATGAACAAATAAGGTTCTCCCCTATTTTAATCCCTTAAACTAATTTTTATCCAGGTAAGTTTCTCTGGGATGAACTCGAGGAGGCAAAATAACTGTACAATGGTTTTCGATGAATGAAAGAAATCCCAAGAATCTTATTATCTTCTTAATTTTACAACATACTCAAGAAAACACTCGAAAATGACATAAAGTTACAAAAATAGAATCGAGAAAAATACACGATGAAAATCAATGAAGAAATACAAGAAATGTCGCTAGGGTAGTTGTGTATCTACCCTAGAAAAATAAAAAAATACAACAAAATAAAGGTTCAAAGTAGCCCTACAACACATGGGTATAAGTGCAAATAAAAAGAAATGGTTCTGTTACATTCAGGTCCTTGGTAGGAATGAAACTTCAAAGAAAATTTAAAGTACTATATTTAGGTCCCTACATGGAACCTAAATGTAATACTGGAAAACTCTGGAGCAATAATTGAATTCAGGAACTCGTTTGGGTTCAGTGTGCGAAGTTTCTACCCCTTCATCTGATAACGGAGATTAAATGTGGGTGGGTGCTCGATCTGAGCCGTCAGATGGGGACATAAGTCATGATTATGTGCTCCCTGGGTTATTCTTGTGTTCTTACCCAATTCGAGCTGCAGCTGGCGGCGTCTTCTTCTTCGAATTTTCCCCGACGAACGATGATGTTCTTTGGCCTATGGTTGGGCCAGGAGGGAGATTCCTTCTCCCTTCGATCTCACCTGTGGGTGAGCTGCTCCAAAGATGTAGGAATGCAGTGGCAGGGCTTCAAAGAAGATGATGACTCGACTATGTCTGGCAGTTGATGAAAGCTTTTCTTTAATTGCTTCTTCTTCAATCTTTAAATCTCTAGATGGTGAATTGATGCTTCAGATAGAATAGAGACCTGCAAATGTTGTTGAAATTCTCGATTCACACTTGAATCGACCGAAATTATTATAGATTTGCAAGATACAAATTATTTCTAGAAACTAAGAGAAATGTAGAGATATGGAATCGGTCTATAATGAATTGAATCGTGTTTGCAATGGGATTAATATGTAGCATCTAAGATGGTTACTTAAGGGTCCTAGTGACACAATTAATATCATTGATACGCACATGATAATCGAGAATCAAACATAAAAGTTGGATGAATTACCTGTGTTTAGTAGAGTATAGGACTCCACTATCTTCTGTTTGACGAGGCGGTCTTCTGGGAGATCTATGTCGTGGTTGTGGTGATGCAAGGCGGAGTTGAATCCATGTAACTCTAATGTGATCTTCCCTCTTCCACACGGGTACCTTGAGGGGGGTTGTCACCTCCGTAGCAAGGATGAGCATAATGGTGAAGGTGGGTTGACAACCAATGAGTTTCTGGAGTTGGGTAATTAGAAGCAATTAGTTGGAAATGGTTGAATTGGAGGGGGTTTTATAGGATGATCGGAAGGAGTGAGTTGATGATCGACGACCAGCGTCTTAGGTGGTGATTAGAAGAAGAAGATCGAGGGTGGAGAACAGAGGAATGAGGTTATGGAATGGTGGGAAAAATTAGTTGAAGGAGGAAGGTTAGAACAGACTCACCTGTCAGCCTTCTTGAAGAATAAGGCCTCAGGTGTTGACATGTGTCAACACCTGGTTGGCCAGTTTGATAAATAACTACTAGATAAGGATTAAATAGTAAATAAGAATATTTTCAATAAGTATAACTATGAAAGTTATAAATAATTAAATTATATAAATTATGGTAATAGTATATTATTTTCATATTTTATTAATTATTAGGATGATAAATAAAGTATGTACAAATTTGTGTAGATATTAATGAATTAATTTAAGTATATTAATAAATATAGATATAAAGTATATAGTTCATTTATACCTATAAATTGGGATTTTTTGATTTATTTAAAATAATAAATAACTCCAAAAAATATGAAATAAATTAGGTTTGGAATGCAATATCAATAAAATAATTTAAAATCATAAAATCATTCAAACAATAAATAGTGTGTTCTATACAAAATAAATAGCCCAAAAACCCAGCTGTGGTTTGCAAATGGGCTCCGATTTTAGTGAAATCACATCCATTACTTAGAGATGTTAATTTATGAACTTTAAAAGTGAGTAGAGTGAAATTGGAGTTTGTATGAGAAAGTTATGATGTTCGGAAGTTGAGATTTTGACAAATTACAAGTTAGATTTCTTGGCTTATATGCAAGGTACTATTTTTAACTTTTTTATATTTTTCTATACATTTTTAGAAATAATAAGGAAAAGATTTTGGTGAAAATAAGTTCATATGAATTAGTTAAAAAATATTTGATGTTTTGGTATTTATTGGATAATTAATGAAGAGTGTCTAGAATGTGGAATTAATTATTTTTATTTGTTTTCTTCTTTATCTCCCCTACTTATTTATTTGTCGACCAATCCATGTTGTCTTGGTCTCGAGGATAAGGTTTATAAATATATCTTTCAGCTATATTTATTTTCTAATTCATATTGCACATATATACATATCTACAATTTGCCTTTATTTTTATTTTTTATTTTTATTCTTTTATTTATTTACATTATTTTAATGCATAAAAGTGCATTTTTATTCATGAGTAGGCTTTTTGTTAAAAAGTGAAATTAATTGATATTTACATGTATTTGTTAAGGGTTCTAAGAGAAAACACAAATAGAATGATCATGAATCATGGATTCATCATCAACACATAGATGAGATGCTTTCTCTTGATCTTAAGAGTGTTTATTTTGATACCCACGATACCCTACATGAGGGCAGTGTAGGTCACATGGAACCTTGTTCTTTATACGATTATTCACACACAGATACAGAGATCGTTTCAGGACCAGATGAGCAATCGGTAGCAATAGGCGTCATAATGCTATAGATTGAGAGTTCATACATTCTAGCATGAGAGCCAATTGTTTACATTTCAAATATTATGCGATCAATTCACCAAAGAGAGTCGTATGGTGTGATGGACACCTCAATAGATACCTTTTGTAGTCTGACACTAGAGACAATTACTACAGTAGAGAGACCTATGCCACATATTGTGTTACGTGCAATGGCATCTCTACTCGACCGCTGCGAGATTGGTACACACTTGCACAACAGATGATTCAGTACGACCGATGTTGAGGTGATCTACTATGTATAGGACTTACGTCTACTGTTCCACTTTATTTTTTCATGTACAGAGTCCTGTGAGCAATTTAGTTTTTTGGAGTATACCACTTGTATATTCGCCTTACACAACCATCCCCGGGGGGGGGGGGGGGGTTGGCAAATGTCTGTTGATTTGCATCTTCAATTTTCCTCTTTTTTGTTTCTTTTTGATTTTCTATTCTTTTACACCAATCACTCATCCCTCATTTTTAGCTACATCCTTTTCTAAACTTAGGATGCATGATAATGAGTATAGGGTGGATCGAGTGATTTCATTTCTTCTTCTTTCTTTTCTTTCATCTGTATATTTCTTCCCCACAGTTACCTCATTTTTGTCTTCCACAATACTTACAATGACCAGATCACAAGTATCGCTAACTTCTATTATTTTATTCCTTTTCATCCACTTTTACTCAGCATGAGTTGTGTCCTTTCACTCTTTTAAAGCTATGCGAACATAACACAAGCTAAGTATAAGTGTGTGTATCCTATATATACTTTTGTCCGTAACTTGTACTTTTATGTATTTTCTATATCTGTAAAATGCGTTAAAGTGTTTAAGGGTTACTTTTATTTAAAATCTATTAATTAGTTATTTATAAAATATTTGTATAAAAGTAAAATATATGTTAAATTCTTGTCTAAATTTCTTAATTTAAAGTTTATATTTAAAATATGTATTTAAATTGTTTAATATTTATTTAAAATCCTATTTATGAAAATATTATAAATAAATTAATATTTTAAAATATTTATATGTAAAACTTGTAAAAAACATTAGTTATTTAATATAAAATTAAATATTAGTAAATTATTTTATAAAATTCATGTAAAGATACTTTTTTATAAAATTTAAGAAATTCATAAAAAATAAAAAGTCCTAAAATCCATAAAAATTACAATATCATTACAATCTATAAAATGAGTAAAATTAAAAAAAACATTTACTTCACAAAAGCATAGTTGCATTTGCATTAGCATTTTTCAGAATAAGTTTGATTTTTCAACTAAATATTAGGAATACTATAAAGGATGGAGCTTTATTATGGACTTTTACTGTCATTGTAAGGAGCATAGCCAGGAACTGGAATTCAGACTCTTCAAGTCCATGACTTAAATCTTTGGGTTCCATGAGACCATGTTCAGAATTCAACTTAAACTTTCCTAAGTAGAAAACTAGGTGTCATCCGTTTAACTTTTCAACAGTGGATCAATCTTGGATACCTACGCTTTGCACTTAGCTCAACTTGCATTGGGTTGCAAAGGGCAGATCATTTTTGTGGTGCATTTTCACCTTGTCTAGTGTTGTAGACGTCTAAAGACAGGAGTTGTGGGTTGAAATAAAGCTTTAGATGAGGGAAGTATCTGCTGGCACATTTTTTTCAAGACCTCAAAAAATGGACGGAAAGAAAAGATTCTATATCCGTTGGGTCACAAAAGGTTGACACAGTTCAAACAACATTATAAATTCTACAAAAAAGAAGCCAACCACCAAATACAAATATGACCAAAATGGTCCAAACTTCCAAAAAGCTTGTACATCTTAGTTAAGACTTAGCTACTCCGGTTGGGCTTCACAAGGAGACATGACTACACTGGTCATTAGGCAGTCAAGATGACATATGAACCAAGTCTTGTGGTCTTAAAGAATTAAGTCTAGAAGACCTGAAGCATCTCAATGCCAGTTACTATAAGGTTCCTGTGCCTGAGTGGATTAAGGTCCAATCAAGATCCAACATTCGGACCTTTACTCCAGACCATTTCAATTGACATTATCAATCTGAAAAATGCAAATGCAATGCAAGAAAATATTTTTGTGAAATTATTTTTTTTCATTCTGACTTTTTATGGGATTTTAAAAGAGTTTTTATAAATTTTTATGTATATTTGAAAATATTTTGGAATTTTTTACGGGTTTTGAAATTTTTAGAATTTTTTAAGGATTTTTTATAAAGGTTAGTGTAAGGTGTATGTACAAATATTTACAGGAGAGCGTGTGCGTATTTACAATGGTTGGGTGTAGAATTTACACCTTATGTTTGAACAGAAGTTAGTTATTATTTACACATTTTATATACAAGGATTATAAAAAATATATAAGTTATCATAATTATATAAATGATTCTCAAATAATTTGAAAGCATTTTTACAAATATTTTGAAAACTTTATTTCGTACATAATTTTTACAGATAATTAACAAATATTTGCACTATTTGAAAATCATTTTATAGAGATTTTTCAAACGTATAGATAGATTTTTCAATATATTTTTGCAACCATTTTCCAAATCATTTGTAAAGTATTTTTCAAAAAAATATTCAAATTGTTGATAGAAAATTTAATCTATTTTCAAAAAGAATTTTACAAATATTTGAAAACATTTAACAAAAGTTTTACAAATGGTTTCAAAAGATTTTTCAAGTAATTTTACAACCATTTTTAAACTCATTTTGCAAAACATTTTTAAACCAATTTATTTTTCATATTTTTGAAGAATTTTGAAAAAAGTTGTACATAATTAAAGTTTATTCTTTACAATTGATTTATTATATATACTAACCCAATATAATATTTTAGCCATATTATTTAAAATACAAAATTACAAGTTATGGCTAAAGTATATACAATGTATATACGACCCATATACTTAGCACGACCTTTATCCTCATAGTGATCAAAAGAAAAAGGAAGACATAAATTGTGCTGAGTATAGGAGAATGTATACTAGGACTCAACAAATAATGATAAGATGATCTTCCCCATATACGTAGGATCAACTTCCCAAGTATAGCAGACGGTATACAAAATAGGGATGTTTGGGGCTGGGAATGTACGAAATCAATCGGCTCAACTTGTTTCCCCTATACTTAGGGTAAAATATTCCTACATATTGATATAATATCAATAAGTTGAGAGATAAGAAGGAGAATAAATAATGAATAATAGAAATACACTAATACCCATGTACTTAGGATAAATCATATCCAAAGTATAACAGAAATGAATGGGATGAATGTGATACGGAAGAATGAAAGAATTGAAAATTGAAATGAAAGGAAGAAAGAAGAAAATCAACCAAAAATGTTTTTATCTGCATTGTCTGAATTTTCCGATGCTGCCGCGGTTGAGAGTTCTTCATCAAATACCACCTGAATAGAATCAACAACGACCAGGGATATAGCATGCTTTAAATACTGCTTCAACAACTGATTGTTGACAATAAATTCTTGTACATCAGATAATAGTTCAGATATTAAAATGCTTCCATTATCACAAACGGTTATGATGATGAGTTTCCATGTCCACTTACTCTTTAACTTTTCGGAAAAATATCCACCTTTGCATCAAAAAACACACTTTCTGTACATGCTCAACGACCTTTCGTACATGTGCCGGTCATGCTAGCATTTGACCTTCTCCTTGTATATCAAGCTATTGTCTTACGTGTAGTCTTAGATTTCCAGGAGATTGTTAAGATCCACTTTTCTATTCTGACCACCTTTCTTTGACTCAAGGTTATAAATAATCATTGCCCAAAGATATTTGTGAATTAATTCTATGAGCAGGTGGCATGGATTTCGGTATACAAGATGGTTGGGTGACATGCCCAAAAGAGACTTGTCGACGGTTTGATAAGCCCATAGAACTGAGTCCAGAAGTTGTAGCAAGTTCTTCCTATTCGGCCTCACAATTTTCCACAAGATCGTCTTGATTTCACTATTTGATAACTCTACCAAGACGTTAGACTGTCGGTGATTGATATCGCATTCTTTGACAAGTTTCTTGACCTCTTTATTTATGAAATGGCTACCCCATCTGAGATGAGAATTTTTGGAATCCCAAATCATGAAATGATGTTATCTTTCAGAAAATGATAAACTTTTTGGCTATCAGTAGAATGAGAAGGGATAACTTCTACCCAACATCTCACATAATCCACGACAAGTAGGAAGTATTCATAACTCTACTTTTAGGAAATATGCCCATGAAATCAATGCCCCAAGCATCTAACACTTTAGAAATCTAAATGAATTTGAGATGCATTGAGTCCTTTGAGTTGATGGTTTTTCCCATCTTCTGACAATCAGTACAGCCTCTGACATATGTTGCGACATGCTTGAATAGTGTGGGCCAACGGAGGCCACACTACAATATTTTTATTGTCATTCTACTTATAGATAGGTGTCAAGCTTATTCAAGCTTTTGACAGTGCTCGAGGACACTAATGTACTAATCCTGAGTAATACACCGATGCCAAATGCAATATGCTCCTCATTTAAACAAGTCTTGACATTCCCACTGGTAAAAATAGATATTGGACATGAACTTGTTCTTCTTGATCCTTGTCCAATCTTAGGAGAAAACCCTAGATACGACTTCACAATATCAACTTACCAAGGGAGGGATGCCTTGCTGAGAATCGATTCATCAGAAAAGGTCTCTATGATCGTTATACTGCTAAGATGTGTATTTAGGAATTCTATTATGGATAAATGATCTGCTACCACATTCTGAACTCTAGGTATATCTTTGATTTCCATGTCAAATTCCTAGAGGAGAAGGATCCATCTAAGTAAGCATGATTTGGCATCATTCTTCTGCTGTAAGTATTGGATAACAGAGTGGTCAGTCTAAACAATGACTTTAGATCCAAGCAAATAGGATCTGTACTACTCCGATGCAAAAACCACTTCCAGCAATCCATTCTCTATAACCGTGTAATTTCTTTATGCAACATATAATGTTTTGCTAGCATAGTGAATGGCATAGGGAAGTTCTCTCTTCTTTGTCTTAAGACAACCCCAACTACAAAATCGGATGCATCCATCATGATCTCGAAAGGAAGATACCAATTGAGTGGATGTAGGATGGGAGACTAAGTAACAATATCTTTCAACTATTAAAATGATTGGAGAACCTTCTGATCAACAATGAAATCAGTCTCCTTGCATAGAAGCTCTATAAAAGGTCGTGCAAGCTTGCTGAAGTCCTTGATAACCCCCACTAAATTTTAGAGATGTATGCTAGCAGTGTTTGCATGCATGGTGTGCAGTTTCCTTAAGGTATTAATGGATGATTTCTTGATCTTTGGAGATAGCTTTGATCAATGCATTAACTATTAGACCGAGTTCTTTAATGCTGATGTGAAGTAAATTTGGTGCTCTCATGGGAGAAAAGTCACTTCATGGTGATTGATGGAATAGTTCTGGTCCATGTCGTCTCCAAGAAAGGCGTGGAGATTGACCCGACTAAGGTGGATGTTATCTCCAAGCTTGAGCGACCTATATCACTAAAGAAGTAAGGTTATTTCTAGGGCATGCAAGCTTTTAAAGAAGATTCATTAATGATTTCAACAAGATTGCCTGACCCATTATAGTGCTTCTAGGAAAGAACATTGAATTTGTTGTAGATAATAGAGTGCTCCAAGCCTTCAATCAGCTAAAAGAGATCATCACCCAAGCTATTGTCCTACAGCTACTGGATTGGTCTATACCGTTCGAGATCATGATGGACGCCTCTGATTATGCTACTGGGGTTGCGTCAGGACAATGACATGAAATATTACCATTTGCGGTTCATTACGCTAGCAGGACACTAGATGATGCACATAAGAACTAAATTTTCACAAATAAAGAATTTCTAGCTATAGTATTTGCACTGGATAAATTCAGGTCACTCCTACTCGAGTCTAAAGATATTGTCTATATTGATCACTCTGCCATAATATACCCACAAAGCAAGAATAATGCATAAGAATATTATGTTAAATCCTTCTACTTGGGGAGTTTCATCTAGAGATACGTGATAAACCTGGAATCAAGAATATTGTGGCAGATCACCTTTCTAGAATCACCAGGATAGAGTGAACTTAATATGAAATCATACCGAGACCTTCTCAGATGAAGCTATCTTGGTAGTCACCTCTCTCCTCTGGTATGCCAATATTGTAAACTACCTTGTCTTCAAGGAAGTTCCACAAGATTGGCCTAAGCTGAAAGTGGACAAGTTTATGTCTAGTACACATGTCTACCAGTGGGAGGATCCACACTTGTTTTAGGACGATGTCGATTGTATCTAGAGAAGATGCATTCCTAAGGAGGAGGTCACAAGTTTCATGAAACTCAAATTAGAAATGAGGACACCATTCTGGAAAGAGTATGGTAGCGAAAGTGCTTCAATACATCCTTTGGTGATCGACTATATTCAAGAATTCTATTGAATATTTTAAAGGTTGTACTGAGTGTCAAAAGATTGGTGACACTATAACTTCACAAGACACCATGCCTCTCAAGTATATTCAGATATAGGATGCCTTCGATGCATGGGGAATCAATTTCATGGGCTCGTTCCCTAACAGTGAGGTCTATGAGTACATCTTAGTTGTTGTCGATTATGTTAGTCGATTGGTGGAGTCTATCCTTGCTCTATCCGTAGATAGTCATGCTGTGTGTGGCTTTCGTAAAGAGAACATCATTACATGGTCCAGGATTTCGAAGATCCTCATATCAAAAGGGCGTAGCCTCTTTATCAACAAGGAAATGAAGAATCTCACTAAGGAGTATGGCATTGAACACATTGTCACATCTCCTTACCACATGCAGGCTAATGCTTGATCGATTGTTCTAATATGGAGATCAAATTTATTCTGTATAAAATTGTATATCTTGACAAAAAGAACCAGTCGCAATTGCTCAAGTCAGTTCTTTGGGCATATTATACAATGTACAAGTCTCCTTTAGAAAGGTCTCCATATCGTCTAGTATATGGAATGTCATGACATTTTCTCATAGAACTCATCCATAAACCATTATGTGTAGTCAGTATATACAACTTGGATATAGGGAAAGCACAAAAGAACATGAAACTTGACCTAAATTGATTATTAGAATTTAGAGACTCCACGTATGATAACAACCTCATATACAAATAGAAATTCAAAAGATGGCATGATAAGCATATAAGATGAAAGAATTTAGATACAAATCATAAAGTGTGGTTGTTTGATGCAAAGCTAAAGCTATTTCCAGGAGAACTGAAATGAAAATGGTCAGGACCCTTTATTGTCATGAATATGCGTGATAATGGCATCATCATCATATTTGAATTGTCAGTTGACACACAATCTTTTGTCAAGAATGGGCAGTTGTTGAAACCATATGTTGATCATGATACATTCTTGTCTGTAGTTTACTCGATACAAGTGGCATTTCAAGATGAAATTCCAGAGATTGAAAGATCAGACACGAAAGCTTCATAAATACTTTTTATTTGCTTCTTTTAATTTCTTTCACTCTGTCATTATCTCATTCATCCCATCATCTATGCAATACATAGGATACACTTAATCCTAAGTATAGGGGATTGAGTGTATTCGAGTTACTCTTCCATTTGTTTTCTCACTTGTCCTCAAACTTGTGGATATTAAGTGTCATTGCTTAGGGATATTTCACCCTAAGTATCAGTCGAACAAGTCGAGTTATGATTCTTCCATACATTCTTATCCTTGATCTTTCCCACATGGTATACAATCTATTATACTTAGGATTAGTTGATCCTAAGTATAGGGGGGATGATCGACTTCTCATTCTTTAGTTATTTTGTCGTTGTAGTATGGACTCTTATATAGTTAGCACGGTTTATGTCTTCCTTTTTCTCTTTTATCACTGTGAGGACATAGCTCAAGCTATGTATAGGGGTCTTATATATATTGTACTTTATCCATAACTCGTACTATCATATTAAATACTTATGGTTAATATACTATAAGGGTAAGGATACACAATTAATCATCTGTAAAGAATACACAATAAATATGTGCACAAATTTTCAAAAATTCATTGTAAATGTGATTAATAAATCAGTTTAAAATATTAAGAAAAATGATTTGAAAAATGGTTGTAAAATGACGAAAAATATTTTCAAGGCTATTTGGAAAACTTTTGTGAAATGTTTTCAAATCGTTGAAAAAAAATCTTTTGTAAATATTTGTAAAATATTTTTTCATTTGTTTATATAAAATTTTCGAAAATTGGTTTGCAAATGATTTGGAAAATGGTTGTAAAAGTATTTTGGGAAATATATACATACTTTTTGAAAATTTTGTGCAAACTACTTTTAAAATTTGTAATTGTTGATGAAATCATTTATGAAAATTATTTGCAAAATGAAGTTTTCAAAGTGATAGTCAAAATATTTTCAAACTATTTTGATAATCTTATACTTAATTATAGTAAATAAAATTCTTTATATATATATATATAAACCATATATATATATAAACATGTAAATAACAAACTAACTATTGTAAAATTACCTTTGTAAATCCTTCACCCATGCTTGTATATATGCACGTACTCCAATGTAAATATCTTCGCATGCTTCCTTTACTAATCTTTATTGAAAGTCCCTAAAAAGATCAAAACTAGAAAATTGCTTCATAAAAATATTTGGCTTGCATTGTACATAGCATCTACAATTTTCAGATGATCGGGACAATTGAACAAGTCCAAAAAGATCTGAAAATTTGAGCTTGGTATAGACATTAATCCAACTAATTTCAGAGGAACCCATCAAGGACTAGAATTGAGATGATTCAAGTCACCATAAATTAATACTTTAGGTTCGATTAGACCATGTTCATGAGTTGATTTACAACTCGTCATGTCATAAGTATGACTCTTGAGACAGTAGCTTGACTAGAAATCACACACCTAGTATTTAGCTCAACCCATATGGAGTTTGAAAGATCTTGGAGTATAAGTCAGGACGATATTATTCTGCTTCGTCAGTGGTGGCTCGGGAACCATTCTTAGGGACTGTAGAAACCCATACTTCAACCCACTACTCATGGCAACATGGACATCTAATGGTTGGAGACTAGATTGAAACAATGCTTTGGATGAGGAATGGTCTGCTAGCACAACTTTTTCTAGGCCACAAAACAGGGACGGACCAAAAAGATTCTATATCTGTTGGGGCAAAACAAGAATGCAAAGAAATGCAAAGCAAAAAAAAATCCAAAAAGAAGACACCAATAAACATTCCAAAAATATTGAGATTCAAGAAAAATTTCGCTTCTTGGTGGAGACTCGGTTACAATGGTCGAGATCCACAAGGGAATGATACTACACTAGTCCATTTCTAATTCTTTTCTCATTCTTATATCTTCTCTCCCCTTTTTCGGCTGTGAACTAATACACACCTGACCTTAGAAGAAAACATCCGTCTCCCTGAGGATGAGTTTCTAGAAGAGGAGACTCCATAATAGTTTTACGGTTTATCTGGGAAGAGATAGAGAATTCACACACTTGGTACTTGTCATTCAAGATTATGAGAATATGCGACTGAGATAATGGTTCTGATCAGATTATGAATTGAACTAGATAATAGGAGTATGGAACCTAAGGGCTGCTGTGTCACACTTCCAAACCATAATGTGGATCCGAACAAACCAAGAATCAAAAGGTCTTAACTAGGCTCCAATCTTTGATGTTATAGAGACAAGTTTAAAAGTAAAAAATTATTCCAAGTTCTTTTTTTTCTTCCTTTTATTTTTTCTGCACTCACTAGCATAAGTATTTGCTAGGGACTAACAAAGGCAATTATAGGGGGTGATGAATCTTCATTTCATCACCTTTATTCTTTCATTTTAGCCTTAAATCTCTAACTAAATGCATATATATATATATATATAACATTAACTTTTACAGAATATCACTCATTAATAGACATGTAAATATTGTATAAATGCATGTATTTAATTCCAAAATAAAATATTGAAGGAAGAAAAAAAGAATGAAGTGTCAGAGACATTGAGTGACCCTAAACCACGAGACCTATTCATCATGATGACTTGGTCGACAGGGAATAAAGTAGGGGGAGATCGGGAAAACCAAGTATATAGAAAATACCTAGAAAACCCTAATTCTTATTCATCAATAATGTTTTGGGAACTATTTTATTTATTTATTATTATTACCTCAAATCAATAAATACTCTATATGAATATTGCACATAAAATTACAAATAAAAATACAAAATTGATTTCATTAAAAAATAATGCATAGTTTGCTCGGGACACACAGATTAAAAAGCTGCAAAGAAAACTTTACGAACATGTATCTTCTCCATACAAATCCAAAATTGATCAAACTCACCTTTATTATTTATAAAATTTAATTGTCTATTTAATGAAGGTGGTTTTACTTAATTTGGAGTTATGATGCAGAAGTTGGCTTTTGGTCCCTTTTATACAATATACATGTATATAATATTCAATATATTTATTCTTTATATTTTCACTTTCTAATATTTTTTTATATTTATAAATATTGTTCAAAATAAAGATAGATAATAAAATTAGAATAGAATAAAAAACTATAATTATAAATAGAGCTATAAAATATATATGTAAATTATACATATATAAGGCATATACGTAATTATTTAATTAAATAAATAAATTCAAAAAATTAACTAAAAATATGAAAAATATGTAGTGAAATAATTTATAAATAAAAAATTTATATATATAAAAGAATAAAATCTAAAATACAAAATAAAAATAAAATATCTCATATATTTGTAACCATACCTATAAGTATACATGTAAATATTAATACATTATTAATTACCTTGTATAAATAAATAAAAATCATAATAAAATACTATAGAAAATAAAAATATTTTCATATTTTAACAAAAAACAATAAAATCATTTATTATTTCCTAGCTATTTAATAAGTGAATTCTGTCTCTTAATTTTCCGATTGGTCCACGTGGACCAACTAAAACCTTTTTGCGTCCTTTTCTCGCTCGATCCACTCATGCTCTAGCTTGGCACGCTGAACAAAAAGTGGAGATTTGATCTCCCTAAGTCACTCCTAAGCTTTAGATCTAATTGATTACCATCGAGCCGCTTGGGATCTTCTCGTCAAGAGGCCCTTCCATTTATGTATAAATAAACACCTCAGGTCCCTTTTGAAGATTGGTCCCCATTTACTCTTTGTAACCATAATTCTTTGTTTGCTTGATCTTGCTGGTGATAGTTGCAAGCTCACGTGAGATTTGACGTAGAGAAGGAGAGGCCAAAGGTGGAGATCTAGCTCGTCGGAGTAGTCAGCAACAAAGCTTCTACTACTCCCTAGAATATCTAGGTAAGAGCTACTTTTCTTTTGTCTTTTGATTTGTTTTCATTCCACGAGCATAGGTTAGTGTTTAGTTTTTCATTTATGCAATAGAATTAGGTAATTTTCAAATCCAACATTTATTGGAGCTTAAGATCCAACTCAAAATCCTCAGTATATGATTGTCGTCAACCTACTATCTCAACACCATTTTGTTCCTCATAATGTTCTCTATCGATTCCCCATCGAATCCCTCATGACCTTGCAAGGATGAGGCATGATTGAGCTCCTTCTGCTGCCTTTCACCAGAGCTCCATCACCCTTCCAGTTCACAGTGTGTAGCCGCTTCCCAATGGGATGAGGGAGTCCCCCTCGAGCCACTTAAACTTTTTATGCAGGGTTTGAAGCTGAACGAGAAACTTGTAAGGGGAATCAGGTCAATAACAGGAGCCATGGGTCTTGAACCTCCATGGCCTGATTGATGGGTCCCAGACTGGTCTAAGCCCTCCTGCGGACGTGTGGTGGCTACATCAAGTTGAAGGACTAGTTAGAGATGGAGGAGCTCGGAGCACGGTGTTAACTCGGATTCCAGCTCTCTAAGGCCAACCTTTTTCCGAGTTCTTCTAACATGCCTCAAAATTATCCAATGAATCCCAACTGTAAGATGTAATCGCTTCCGTCGAATCAAAGCCGAACCAGTGCGTAAGGAGGAGCACATGATCGAACATGCGTCGTGATTAGTGTCATCTGATAGTGTGCTCTTTTGGATAAATTTATTAGTAACCCCCGACACTTCTGTTTTTCCTTTATAGATTTGTAAATATTGAGTGACATTTTAAAACTTGTGTATTTTGTGAAAGGACTCTTGAACTTTCTTATATTCGCATGAAGGTCCATGTCAGATCACCTCACGCGGCGCCCCACATGAAGTGGAAATTTTTCAGCAGAGCCTTCCCAGCTTTATGTATTTATCTTTATTCCTTTAATTCGAATATTAGTATAATATTTTGAGGAATTTTGCACGTAACAAGTACGCTTTTATTTTGATTGCAAAATGACCCATGATAGGTTGTTTATTATTATTTTTGTTTTTCTCTTGTTATTAAATATCACCAATACGTAAAAAAACTAGGGGAAAATTTATGTGAATGCTTTATAATGTGTTCATATTTGCCCAATTTTTTATTTATAATTTTATTGAAATTTTCCATTTATTAAAAAACAATTAGGAATTATTTATTCACTGCTTAGACATAAAAATAAAAATTGTAACCTTGTCTTAAAAATCCAAAAAAATCATATATCACATATTACTATGTAATATCAATCCAGATCAAAAATTACAAAAAAATAAAAAGAAAGCCATAAAGTCGAAAAACCCTAAAAGACTTATAAAATCACTAAAAATTACAAAACATTCTAAAAAAAGTATATTTATATTTTTTATTTTTAATATATATTTTAAATATTTTGGTAATTTTTGAACTATTTATATATTTTTAAACCTAAAACAATCCAGCCTATTTATTATATCTATTATTTTATATATTTAAATCATTTGAAAATACCTAAAAATTAGCAAAAAATATAAGAAAAATCATAAAAACAAAAAAATCAGAAAAATAAAGCAATTTATTTTATAATCTTTTAGTACATATAGTTATATCTGTAAATATAAAACCAAATATATGTTATATATACATAATATTACTTATATACATATTATATTATTGATAATTATATTCACCCAATATGATTCTAAAACCTTTTAAAAATAAAAAAATATTGTTTTTTCTGGATTTTTTGAATTTGCATGTATACAACATATATATACTATTTAAATTATACATACTATATATATATCCTTTCTATATCTTAAAAATAAAAAGAAAAAAACTGTAAAATAATAAAAATTAAAAAATCAAACATATATAATATATATAAATAAATAATCCATAAAAATTAAAAATATTCAAAAACCCACAACAATAATTAGAAACAAACACACACAAAAACATCTATGTAAGCTGCTCATTTTACTCTCTGTGGTTCGACACTCTACACTTTTTCAATATGTGCATGTTTTTTAGAGTTAAAATAAAAAAATTTGACTCACTTTACTTGATTGCTTCATTCATATTGTGCGGGTTGATTATTGTCTGAATCTTGGGATTCAAGTTCAATCACCTCAGTGATGGTGCTCATCAAATTTCTCTTTCAACAAATTCAATTTGGAATGATTAATAATTTATGGGATTAGACATTTCATTAATATAATTAACTTAGACAAATCACCGTGGGATAATTATAAAATTCATCCAATCAAAATTGAATATCAACTTATTATCCCACATAGATCAAATTTATATCGATTTATTTATGTGAATCACATTCACATATATCTTAATCAAATATGAATCACATCCATATTAATATTTATTTTTATGTATCTATCTCCATATTATATAAATGCCAATCCTTTTATTTAATATCTCAATGTACATTCCTAATCCAATTACGATTCATTGCCATTATTTTGCAGACACTTGGATATAATGTCAGCGAGACTATATAGACCTTCTATTGTGACTTGATGATAGACTATATATCGCATCAACCTTGAGCATTTCCAATACTCAAACATCATGTAAAGTGAAATACTTCGATTGAACCCGAAGATCAAAAACATGTTTGACTCTCTGATTAAAGGCCTTACCAATCAATTTCTCAATTGATTACTGAGCGACAATATCAAATCTTGTATTATTTCATAATAGAGATAACCATGGATTGAACTCGCAGTGACTACAATGTCTCATGAGTGAGCTCCATCTCCTTGTTCAGTCAATGGATAGGTGCATGTTCGTGATAGAATATGATATTAGTGTCTTGGACATCAATCTTAAGATAAGATTTCCATGTCTTCTTAGACTGGAGAGCCTTCTTTAATTCAGATAAGGAAATGATTCGCTATGGGTTTACATGTCAAACAACAGAAGACTAATTTGATGGCATGAAGTACTACACTGTGTCTCCTTCGCATGCCTTGTGTGCAATACATTTTTACCCATTATTGTGTAGTCTTACATCTTCAATTGTGAAAATGTAAGTGTTGATTCGTTGAAGAACCTATGTATATGCAGAAAATGAGCAAAAAAATTTCTATGTCGTTTCATCTGTGCACATAACTAAGATTTTCTAATTTTATATAATGTATTGCAATATCATGTTATGATCAATTATTCTTATAATTGACTTAAAGTTAACGCATCCAAATTAAACTAATCATATAGCATGTCATTGCCACTCAACATTAGAGATGTTTAACGATTAATCTTTGATATGGTAGCCGAGTTTATCAAGATGCACAACACATGTATCATCGGTTGTAGATGGAGGGAAAAGGTAATGGATTCCAAGATAAATACGCTATTACATAATTATCATACATCCGTAGATTGGCTTACCTCATATATTTAGTATAACCAGATTTATTTTGGCGAGTACACAACTTCTTATAAGCACGCTACCCACATGAAGCTATCTAGGTCGTGTGTAATCTGCATGTGCTATCCGTCCGCAGATCTGTTTATTTACTATGCACTTTCTTACGATACGCGATGGATGTGCGGAGTTCAACATGCGACGAATTGGTAGTTGACGAACATGTGGCCCATCTGATAGCCATTCTTATCGGTGTCGAGCTGCTGGAACACACCCCAGTCGAGATCCAGTCCTCCATTGGCACACTGGTCCACGATCCTCACCGTCGTTTGTGCACCTGTCCTCCTGTTCGTCACCTGCAATACAAGGTGGGGACTAGATCTTGATACGATAGAAGATGCATGGTTCAACTTCACCTGCGATTACAAAGAGAAGGAAAGTTGCAGGTTACCCTCAGGCATCGACCGCACGACGCTTGACCGGTGGGTCCGACGGGCCCGCAGAAGGCGGTCCAACCGTACTTCTGGCGCCACCATAAGGGCTTGTTGGCATCCCAAGTGGCGCAGTAAGCAGAAGCCCTCAGCAGGTCCCAATTGTTCTGCGCGGGATTGTAATAATGGTATGTGGCTCGCACATTGTAGGCTTGCTGAGCTCCGGTCATGGCCGCGAGGCTCAGCAGCATCGTTACGCAGATCGCAACGCCCTTCGTCTCCATCTTCCAGCTCTCCCTTCTTCTTCTTCTTCTTCTTCTGAATGATTGTGGTGGTTTCATCTTTTCTGTGCTTCGGATATGTTTATAGATATGCTGGAGGGGTTGATTCGGAATTTCATAGCGGCGGATTAGTCACCGCCCTCGTAGTCAAGGAAAAATATCCCTATCAGTTTAATAATTAATTAATCCTACCCGGTTCCTCACGCTCTTCTAAATTTCCACCGTTGGCCAAGTTATAGCGTTGGATTATCATCGCACGCTTGATATTATTAGGAGACCACAGGTCATGCTTGGTCTCTCGAGCTAATGGCAGCCGTTGGGAAATTCCACTATTCTGTAGTGTACCTTCACATGAAGCCTAACAATCGTCACGACGGTCTGGGCCTAGAAGTCCTCGAGCAATCGCCACGTATAGGAAGGAAAATAAATGGCTCTCTTATCTTCAAAGACCTTCAAGCGCTAAGCAATTTGCTTTTGATATCTCTTGTGGTGGTAATTTCTTCTTATGAAATACGTTGAGTTTTCAAGGAAATCTAATTATGTCTAATTCAAAATGATCACTCGCCCGAAAGTGCTTGGGTATGGAGATTTGAGGAAGACATCATAGTGACTAGCGAAGGAGGCATCTCGCAGTTTGGTCAATGTAAGGTTCTGATTTCTTTAAAATACCTTGTTTTCGTTGTTGAAAGAACAAGAAACTACGCAAAAGGAGATATATTTAAGAGGGATCACTATAAAAGTTCTTAGAACTTGTTCTTTTTAGACGAAGTAATTATAGATCTCCAAGCAACCTAATATTTGATATGCCTATAGAATCATAGGATGCCAAGAAAAGAGGAGACATCATGAGGCCTCAAAATTAACCACTTAACTAGATAATGCAAGCTTTTTTCAAAACTATATTTTTTTATTTGGATTTTATAATAACGATATTGATAATAAAGGTACAACAATCTCTGTTGTGGGCCAGGCCACCCATAGTAGAGGATCCACTTGCGAAGCATACTCTCTACTCAGCAGGGGCGATGTGCTCCCATCATTTGTTTTTTGAAAAATCCAATTAAAAAAATCAAGTTTATTGTGAGACCTTTCGTAGTGTGAACCGAACTTGTTGGCAAAACTTCTCTTATCCAATGTCCAATAATTTTTATACAGCATCCATTGCATAGTACTCATCGAGACCTTTTCAACAAGTCCGACAACGCAAAAATCCTTGTTCGGGAGCCCGAGTTACGGTCATTTTAGTGAGTCAGGGTCTGGGTCAAATTCATATCCGCATCAAGATCCGGATCCAAATTTTTCCCCACATAAAAAACCCTAAAACCAACTCTCTTCTTCCAAAAATCCAAACCCAAAAGCAAGAACCCTTCCTCCTCCCTCCCCCTCGTTAGAGCACCACCGGAGCTTTCAAGAGGACATTGGATCGGCCCTTCGAAGACGCCACTATGTAGAAGAGGTCGAGATCATCCTTGTACGTCGATTCTCATCGCCAACAGAGCGCCGAACATGTCTTTCTCCATAGGCGGAGATTATGAGGAAACGATTTATTTTGGTACGACGTCCCCTTTTTCTTAATGTGGTGTCTCCACTAATTTTGATCATATATCTTCCTTATTGTAACCTTTGTTTCAAGTTTTTGTGGTGTGCCTTTGATTGGATATATCTTCTTATCTTTTGACATAAATAACATTTAATTTCACTCCATGGAGCGGTGGGAGATTTCATTCAAAATGGAGTTGAGATACACAAATCGACTTTCTAGGTTCCTATTGTACTATGAAACTGTATATTTTATTCATATATTTATTTTTTATATTTTTACTCTTCTTACATTTTAAAATAATTACAAATATTATTTAAAGATATTAAAAATAAAAAATAAAATAAAACCAAATATACTTAAATAAATAATACATTAAAATAAGGGAATACCACAATCAAGTTTGGGTCCACGCCTCTTCACCTTCCGTATTCAATTCTGGAGGTTGAGACTAAGCATGGGAATACTACAATCAATCTTTCCAACATGTTTCTTTGCCTCTCGCAATCAATTCTAATGATTAAGGCAAAATATAGGAATACCAATCCACGGGAGGGCGGTTACTGGGTACGTGTGATTTTAGAGTAGGGAGTGGGTTCTCTACTGTGGTGCTAAAGTGTTGAAGCGCACTACAACTACTCGATCAAACTCGAGCTTGATCGAGCGGATGTGGTGTACTACAGCATTGCAGCAACACATTAGACGCTCCAAACGCTTTCAGAGCATGGGAATTTATTCGCAATCAATCTTGGGACCCAGACTACGAGGCATCACTTGTAAGAGGAGTGTGAAGAAAGTAGAAGGTCACATGTTAGAGCCAACCAGTCAGTGGTGGATCCCCCTACATATGGGAAGTTGATCATAAACTCAGGTCAGGTAATGATCTCAGGTCAGATTTCAAACGCTACGGGTAAATATGACATGCAGGGGGGGTTCTATATGGGCATGTGAGTAATGCATCAGCTCAAAGAGGGAGTACTCCACACCTAGATGTGGGTCGTGATGGTGAGATAGTGTGATCCCCTTTGGGTGTTGCAGAACCAATACACGAGGTGGAAGGGAAGGACGTTCAAGAAGAGCGCATCAACCTGGTAGTGGAGCTACGGTGAGCTGCGATTGCAGGGCCATATTTAGAATCGGAATGGGGTCTACTACATGAGGTAGCGCGGCCGGAGGGTGAGTCCGTGGAGACCACGGGGTCGTCAGTGGAGTACTCGGTGGGGGAGTAGATGGTGAGACATCAAGGGGTAGAGTCGACATGTGGTGGGTTCGACAGGGTAGTAGGAGTTGATGCAGATGGGCTAAAGTCTGGATCCCCCATTGTTGAGGTGATTGAGATGTTACTTGGGAGGGGGAGGGGGAACCCCCAGGGAGAGTCTGATGCTGAACATGAGATAGGATTTATGCAGGGGATGGCAGAGGGGGTTTTGAATGGGTCGGGGAATGGCGTGGACGATCTAGGCAAGCATTTAAATGGGATGGAGGTGATGCAGCATGGAGCGGTGGGAGAGGTGCAGGGTGCCGGTGGGGGAAGGTTTGGATGGTTTTTTGAAAGGAAGACGCGGGGGAGGGGGAAGAAGTGGAAGAAGAGATTGTTGTTTGAGTCAGGGCAGGAACTGGGAGAAGCGGCAGGTGTACTCTCAAATGTTGAGAAGGTAGGACCGTGTTTGCCTATTAGGAAACCGAGATTCTTCAGTATGCTTGAAAGGAGTTTCGTGAAAAGCTTGGGCATGGTGCTGCCCCGTGGGAAGGGAAAGTGGTCTCCTTAGGAAGATTCTATCATGGAATGTAAGAGGGTTGGGCCGCCCTGAAAAATAGCTAGGGGTTAAAAAACTGGTTTTGGAGGCTCATGCAGATATTGTACTTCTACAAGAGATGAAGGTTTCTAGGTCTATGGGGGAATTGTGGCAAAATCTGAGAGGATGCTCTATTTTTTAATTCTTTGAGATCGAGGCTCACGGAGTAGCTGGTGGGCTACTATCTAGTTGGAGGACAAATGACTTTGAGAAGCTAGCCGAGAGGAGGTCCTTGTACTCCTTATCAATGCATTCCTCAACCATAAAGAGGTATACATTAACTAACATGGTATTTACATCCATATGCCAAATGTCATAGTCAATATTTACAACTACGACTATCAATGCCCTGATGGACTTAAGTATGATCACATGAGAGAATGTCTCATCGTAATCAATGCATTCTCTCTGTGTGTAGCCCTTGGCTATGAGCTATTCCTATAAGGTCTCTACCTTCCTTATCATGTCCTCTCTTTCTCTTCAACATCCATTTATACCCAATGCATTTTACCCCCTTAGGTGGATCCTCTAGGGTCCACACACCATTCTTGTTCATAGAGTCTATTTCATACTACGAAGCTAGCATTAATCTATCCATGTCATGATCCACTAGTGATTCATCATATGAAGTCGGATCATTGTTTGACTCTTCTAATACATGGAATCCATGCCTTTCAGGTGATCTAACCACCTTCAAATTCTTTCAAAGAGGTACTTGGGTTTCTTCTTCAATTATTTCTTTAATTTCTGGTTCATGAATCTCATTATCCTCAAAGAATTATGTGAGTTCCTTTACTTCATTGTTGTCATTAATTTTAAGTAAGTCATCTTCTAAAAACTTTACCTGTCTAGATATAAATACCTTCTGCTTTTCAGGGTCGTAAAGTTGGTATCCAATAACCTCTCTTTACATACCCAATAAAGTAACACTTTCTAGTGTGATATTCCAGCTTACTAGCGTACACATTCTTTGCTTGGATCAAGCAACCCTAATCCCTAAGTGTCTAATGTGCTAGGAATATTTTTAAGGATATACATTGCAGTCTCTACTACATATCACCAAAAATTAAGAGATAATTGTGTTGTACTCGTCATTTATCTGACCATATCCATGATGATCCTATTACATCTTTCAACAACACCATTAGTTGGGAAGTTACAAGAGAAGTGAGATTGCATATAATTCCTCTCTGTTTAATATATTTCTCGAATTTATTTGAGAGGTACTCGCCATCTAGGTTAGATCAAATTCGTTTGATCTTCCTATCAGTTCATATTTGTAATGTAATAGAAAGGCAAAGATGTATTGTGAATGGTCATCAAGAAAAGTCACATAGTAGTGATATCCATTTCGATTTGTGGTACTAAAGGGACCACATATATTAATATGTATTAGGTCAAGTATACCTTTAGATCTTGTACCCTTATTTTGGAAGGGTTCTTTGGTCATTTTACCTTAAATACAATGTTCACAAGTAGGTAAATTTTGGACCTTGAGAAAATCTCGTAGTCCATCTTTCACTAATCTATTGATCCTATCAATAGATAAATGACCAAGACTTTGATATCATATCACAATTAAATGATCTCCATACTCTCTAGATCTCTTTGGGGGTTTTTATAAGTGGTTGTAAAATTCATGGCACATTCATTAATATACTATTCAAAGAATCCACCAAGAGTTAGAAAACCATATACTATATATTTAACAAAATGATTTATGATAATTTTTTTACATAATAGGAATGAATATACATTTCTAACTAATTTATGCACGTGTAATAAGTCCTTCTAACATCCAGAACATCGATATACTCTCTAAGTGTTAAGACTCCCATTAGATAATAGTTGTTTGTACGTCCCGATAGTGACTACTACAATAGTTGCATCAGACCCCATCTGAATGACTATCTACCTATCCTCAAGATTTCTAGTTTCTTGAAATAGATGCAACAAATTCCATAATGAAACTATGCATAAAAATCAATGACCCAACTACCTTTTCATCCTATGAGAAATTAGTTTCAATGACGAATGCAGAATTTATACCTAATGGAGCCATACCTTTACTCTTCTCTATGGTTCTAGTGTCCCGACTTCTTGTAGTGATAGACATCCCTTTTCTTGGATTCCAGAAGTATGGAAGTCTGAGAGGATGAGACAATAGTTTGAATCTTCTTCTTCTTTTTCTAGGTTGAAACCTTCCAAGTCACATGCTTTCGATTGTGTGTCCCTTTGAATCGTGCAACTATTGCATTGAATGTTGGATTTTCCTTCTTCATCATGTCATTTATGGACTTCAAGGAAGATATGAGCTCAACACTTATCAACCTAGACTTATTTATGTGGTACGATACCACAAAATATTGAAAAGGATGTAAATCCAATATAAAAATTATGGATGCAAGATGTATGTAGCATGAACCTAAAATAATTTTTATGGAAATTTTAAAGGTGTTTTGATCAATTTTATTTGATTTTTAATATTCAAAATAAATGCAGACATACAGGAGTATATATGTAGATATTTTAATTTAATAGACTAAACGATAAAAAAATTTAAAAAATGCGGGTTGTATTGTGTACTTTTCCTAAAAATCTTGTGTACATGCACGTATGCCTCGCTTGACTGGACTCAAATGTAAATAAAATATTTTCAGAGTCTAACTAATAATTCACAAAATGCAGACCATTTATTGAAATTAACCTAGAAGGAACGTGCGATACACGTTTGAAGTTCAAATAGGACACAAGTGCAAATAAAATAAAGAGCATGATATAAAATGCAAATGTTCAATTTATTATAAGCAAACACGTGTCCAAAATGAATTATTTAAAAATTATATAAAGATAGGGGATCAGATGCAAATATATATCCTTTATTGATGTGGCAACTTGGACGGTGGTGATGCTCTAAGAGTTGCATCTGACGGTCGTGATTGAAGTGAGCATGGATGGTGTTAGATCTGGAGACTTTAATAAATGGTAGAGCTTTGGGGAAAAATCAACGGCTAGTATTGAAATTGGGTAACCGTTCTTGATCGAGTGGTTCTGAAGGCGTCTGGAAGAACTGCGATGAAGGTATGGGTAGACAAACTTCAATTGGTGATATCTTTCTAAATCTTCGCTTGCTTTCCCTTCAAAGAGTTTATCTTGCTTCTGTGAAGGTCCGGCAGTGATTGGATGTGACGATGGGGTTCGACAACGCCTGCATGAGGATATGGAGGTGGAGATGTCAGAAGCTCCATGTAAGCCTCCTCTCCTCGAATAGAAGCTCCCTCTACATTCCTTGTCCTCATGATCGGAGGTGTCCTCTAGCCAAAATGTTTGATCAAAAGATAGAATAATAGCACAAGAATGGAGTCTTTGGTGGAGGTGGTCGGGTGGGAGATGATCCTCGGATTAGTATGGACCTAAGGGTCATCAGAGGGTACGAGATGGAGAAGGTCGGGAAGAAGGTATGGGTGTAGATGTAATTGGATGAAGGTGGATGGAATCCCTCCCATCTGGTGATCGGAGGTTCGAAGTGAAGATCGGATTTTAACCAAAAACAAAAAATAACTGCGAAATACAAAATTAAATCTAATCTATCTATTGTTACCTATGGGTGAAAAGGAGGTGAGATCTTCCTCGATACGCTATGTCCAATAGAGAGTCGGAACATATTGGAGGACTCTGGTCACATGCTTGGATCATGGGTTTCAAGCCCTCTCGCATTCTCCCTTTTGTTGACCTCATCTTTATTCATCCCCTATCACACCTGATCCCCTTTGGATCATCCCAGATCTAATGTTCCACTCCTACTCCGACCACCCTCATCGGAACCTTCATTCCCTCACCATTTCTTGTGTTTTTAACTTAATAATTTGGATGGAGATGTCTTTCGAGCACCAGCTTTCTATTGCAGGTACCAGATGCGCAATGGGAGTAAATGAAAAAGACTTGGAGGTCCATCTAGAGCTTTAGATGACTTGACCTTTAGAACATGTTCTGATCATCTTTGCGCTTCACCTTCACAAGTGATGCAAGACCCCAAAAGGAACTCATAACTATCTTCCGACGGTGATTCAGAATGAAATCGAGCAAGATTTGCTCGATTGAAGTTCGCCAGAGTTTCCATTCAAGCCAGTTCCTCCAGACACCCTCTAACCCACATGATCAAGGACAAGAGCATTCAATTTGAATCACAACCATTGAAAAAGCCCTAAAATTCAACCGTAGATTCCAGGTCTAGATTAGATCTATGCCATCCAAGCATGCTTCATCATCAACTGTCTGATATGCATTTAGACGCCTCACAACTGTCGATCAGTTCACGTGGATTAAGGATAAAATTGTACCCTTACCCTTGCCATTTTTTATTTTTGTAAATAAGTCCTGTAAGGACACATATCTATGTCGTTATTTGAACATTTGTATTATCATTCCCACTCTTTATTTTAATTGCATTTGAGTCTTGTTTAAACTTTAAAGCATGTGACTATCGAATAAGGGATTTGGGGTTTTAAATCAATGAATTAAAAGTGCAATGTTGTTGCAACCCTATAAATCCACGGACAAAAATTTATTTAATCTCATGGAAAAAAATAAAGAAAATTTAGAAAGAGATATTTGCTATTTAATTTACATGTATAGCGTGTAGTGTCAAACTTAGGGAGGCTACAAAAAACCTGAGGGTAATTCGATTCAATGAAACATCAATAAAAAGAAATAAGGAAGGTCTACAAACACTATGTTTTGCGTTTTTGCTTTTTTATATTTTAACTTTATTTTAATTTTATATTTTTATTTGGTTTTCTAATTTTTGTTTTTTTAATTTTTTGCAAAAATTATTTTTATTTTAAAAACAAATAGTAAGGACTTTTAGAAAAGAAACAAATACATTAAAACAATATTTTTTTATTATTTAATTGTATAAATATTGTTAAAAATGCTACTAAAATTATTTTTAGGTTTTTTTATTTCTACTGTTTTTATGATCAATCTTAGATTTTTTCAAAATTTTAAATATCTTTAAAATAAATAAAAAACAAATAAATTGATAAATATAATGCAATGGAATCTTTTTAAATTTCTAAAATAGCAATCAAAATAAAAATATGATAATATATATACACACAATAAGATTTTTTTATTTTCTAGAGAGGGGTTTTATGACTTTTTGGATTTTAAATGGCTTTATATCAATTTTTTATGTTTTTGAGAGTTCTATGATTTTTATGGATTTTATGATATATAAAAATATCAAAATTGTATAGAAATTAAAATACATCAAAATAAATTGATAGGATTTTTTTAGAATTTTCATGCAATTTTTATATTTTATTGATTTTTAAATGAAAATAAGGTGTGAATTGTTTTTGAATTTTTAGAAATAATAAAATGGACAAAAATGCGAAGTAAAATTATGGATGTTAAATATATGTAACATGAACCTAAAATCATTTTTATGGAATTATGAAAGGTCTTTTTTTAATTTTATTCGATTTTTTCACATTCAAAATAAATACAGACATATAGGGTTATATATGCAAATATTTTAATTTAGCGGACTAAATGATAACAAATGTATAAAACGTGGGTGTATTGTATAATTTCCCAAAAATCTGATGCCCATGCTCTTGAGCCTCGCTGGAAAGTCCTCAAATGTAAATAAATTATTTTTAGGGTCTTAATAATAACTCACAAATGCATACCATTTATTGCAAATAACCCAGAAGGCACATACGATGCACACTTGCAGTTCAAACAGGACACAAGTGCTAATTAAAATAAAGAGTAGGATATAAAATGCAAATGTTCAATTTATTACAAGCAAACACATGTCCAAAAGGACTTATTTAAAAATAAAATAAAGACAGAGGGTTGGATGCATGACGTAGCATCTTGGACGGTGGTGACGCTCTGAGGGTTAGATCTGATTGTCGTGATTGAAATGTGTGTGGATGGCATCGATGAGATAAGGAGGCTTTAATCAACGATAGAGATTTGGGGCAAAATCAACAACCAGGATTGAAATTGGGTGGTTGTTCTTAATTGTGTGGTTCTGAAGGCATCTCGAAGAATTGCAATGAAGGTCTGCATGGACGAATTTCAATCGACAATATCTTGCTCAATCATCACTTGCATTCCCTCAAGAGTGTCTTATCTTGCTCCGACAAAGTTCATACATCGATTGGATGTAACAATGCTATTCGATGACGCATGCGTGAGGATTTGGAGCTGGAGATGTCAGAAGCTCCAGGTGAACCTCCTCTCCTCGAATAGTAACTCCTTCTACATTTCTTGACCCTAAAATGATATTCTCATGCTCGAAGGTGTCCTTCGGCCAACATATTAGAACAAAAGATATGATAACAATGAAAGAATGGAGGCTCCAGCTGAGATGGTCGGAGTGGGAGTCAATCCTTAGATATGGATGGACCTGAGGCTGCTCAGATATGGTATGAGATGGAGAAGGTTGGGGCAAAGGTGTGGGTGTAGAAAAATTGTCTGAAGGTGGACACAATCCCTCTGATATGGTTATTGGTGGTTAGAAGTCAAGATCGAATTTCTAACCTAAAATAAGAATTAACTACGAAATACAAATTGCAAAATTAAATCTAATCTATCTAATGTTACCTATGGGTGAAAAGTAGATGGAGATCATCCTTGATAAGGAGGTGGAGATCATCCTTGATATGCTATGTCTGGTGGAAAATCGGAATGCAACGGAGGACTCCAGCCACAAGCTTGGATCACGAGTTTCAAGACCTCTCGCACTCTCCGAGATGTGAAGATTGAAGCTCTGTCACTGCCTCGACTCCAAGAACCGACCATGGATGGATGAAAGCAAGAAAAATAGGATCAAACTCACGACGGAGGTGAATGATGAATATTTATAAGCTTGGTTCTGATGAGATTTCTAATTTAGAACGAGAACAAATCAAGGCATCATTGATGCTAGCGAGTGAAAGTAGTGAAAAGGCTGAAAGTTCGAAGAAGGAAGCTGGGACTGTTAGTGAGTGAGGCACATGGGAAAATTGGGTAAAGGACATGTGGATGAATGGAAGAGAGGGATTCACATGCAGATCAGGCAGCTGACCTGGGTTAACAAACCCATGTCAACCAATCAGGTTGCGTGCAAAATAGGACAAATTAGATTATGTGACAAAATAGAAAGAAATAATTAAATAAATAAATTAAAAATACAAATGAATTAAAAAATTAAGTAATGTAAATAAAAAGGTTAAGAATAAAATAAACTTAATTTTAGTGATTTTTAATTCATTAAGGAGTATATTGACATGGGTTAAAACAAATATAAAGGATTATTTATAGGTATGTATACCTATATATACAAGAATTTTGATATTTAATTAATTATCTATACAAATATATACATAATTTAAAATTTTGTTTATTTAAAAAATTTTACAATGGTTTGTGGAATTTTCATTTGATTTTTAGAAGTTAATTTATTAGATTAATAATTAGATATATTTACAATATAAACATTATTTATACAATATATATCGGATTATAATTTTGGTTGATTTTTTTTGTGATTTTTATTTGTATTTTATGGACGTTAAGTAAAGTATTCACAACTAATTAAAAATACAATATTCACAAATATGTACAAGGAAATAAATAATTAAATAATGTATATAGTATGTATAGTTATAATATATAACAGTACTCCAATTTGCCACATTTTACACCTTAACTTTGATTTTTATGAAATCACCTCCATTTTAAAGATTATTTAATTTGGAGTACAATTAAAGTGAGTTTGATGAATTTGGAGTTTTGGTGAAGAAGATATTGATCTTGCAATCTGGGCTTTGTGAATTTTTGAGATTTTTGTTATTTACAAAATATATACAAGTTTGTGTTGCAATTATTTTTATTATTTAAAAAAGAATTTTATTCACAACTTTCAAGAAGAAATCATGTATATTTAAAAAGAATTCGTTAATGAATAAATTAAATGGAAGAATGTGTATTATAGACAATATTGCACATATGATGAATGTATACAAGTGACAAATGAATTTGTGGACTTTTTGGTGTTTTTGGACTTATCTCCCCCTACTTCATTCCTTATCGATCAAGTCAAGTCTTGACCTTCTCTCAGGGTCAGTTCAGCTTGTATCTATTACATATATACAATCTTTTATTTTCCTTATTTTTCCTTTATTTATTTATTTATTTATAGGTTAAAATAGTGATAAAGTGACAATATTCATGCAAGAATTAGAGTTATTAAAAAGAGTGAATTTAGTGATATTTACAGGTATTTTATAAGGAAGTTTAAGATAAAATAAATGAATAAAGATGACGGAATGCATG
The DNA here is from genome assembly GCA_037367405.1 of Ottelia alismoides. Lineage (NCBI taxonomy): Eukaryota > Viridiplantae > Streptophyta > Magnoliopsida > Alismatales > Hydrocharitaceae > Ottelia > Ottelia alismoides. Next base: position 1,373,508 of record JAZKJV010010688.1, read on the forward strand.
TTCATCATCCCCCTATGCTTTACCTTTGCTAATCCCTTAGCAATCACTTATTTAAAAGAATAAGTGAATAAAATAAAAAGAATAAAGGGAAATAAAGAATTTAGAACAATATTGAGTGTTAAACTTTTCTTTATAAAATCAAAGCATGGAGCTCTATCAGACCTTTGAATTATTAGTTGGGGTGGAATCTTTGCGGGAAACAAACTTAACACTCAACAACCTCTTGAAATCACACAACTTTGCTCAAATCACCTCAATAGCCAGGTTAGACTAAATCAACTCATACACAAACTCTAAGACTATGAATCTTTCTTATACAGTGTAAGTGATATGTATCTCTCGTCGATTGAAGCGGTAACAACCACTTTTCTCCAACATGGTAACCTTAATTCCCCAATTCAATAACTCTTTCCTCGAGAAGTGAGGTATTCCCTTCTAAGTTTAAATGCAACTAACTCATGCGGATGAGGTGGAGAGAAAAATGGACGGTAACCAATGTAGCAACATATCGTTGGATGCATGATCAGTGTAGCCAAGTCATCTAGCTGCATGCTCATAAATATCTGACTTGGACGCTCAAGAATGCTTGACTATACAAATGTACATACTCCGGCAGACATTTTATTTTCAATCATGTCTGTCAACATTTTTGGAGCTTTTATTTTTGCACATTTTTTAATACATACAAGGTGCAACATGTATATAGGGAGTTTTTCCACTTGAGCCAGTGGACTGTACCTCTTTTGAACCTTTATTGCAATCCAAAACATTCTATCTTTAGACCTCATTGCTACTAGATCCGGTTGAGGTACAATGACAAAAAATGTGTAACTACCAATGTTTCCATTGGTTGTGTCTCATGTCGGCAAATCCATCCCTCAATCAATTCAACTGAGGTGAGCAAATTGTAAGTGCATGTGTGCAAGATAGGTCAATATCGAAAAGAATGTTGCATGTGCTCCAAAGTACTCTACTTGAGCAGTCGAGATGACATTGAACTGATTTTTGTGGTTCCCAAAGAATTAAGTCTATAAACCTGAACAATCTCAATCCCATTTCCTATAAGGTTCCTCTAAAATTTAGTGGATTAAGGTCCAATTAAGCTCCATTCTTCGACTTTATTTCATACTACTTTAATTGTTAATACTATTCTTAAAAATCCATGTAAATGCAAATAATATATACAAAACACATTTTTTTGAAAGATTAAGAAAATAAAGATCAATTGTTTTGAAATGTTTTCCAAAGAGTTTTGCGATTTTTTTCAAAGAAGGAAAAAAGTCAGTGAACTAAATATATATAAACACAAGAACTATACAAAATTTATACAAATTTTACAAGAAGATTTTATGTAAAAGTTTTAGAAACAAGTTTTATACACGAATTTTATCTATAAAGAATTTTTATTTACGGAAAAATGAATAAGGATTTTAAAAACACGTGGATTTTATGCATATATATACATTTCATAATTTACATACCACGTGACAAAATAATTTTACAAACATTCTGCAAACCTTTTCAAAATATTTTACAAATTATTTTTCAAATATTTTCAAAATATTTCGCGAAGGTTTTTCAAAAAAGTACAAACAATTTTGCAAAATATTTTACAAACATTTTTGCAAAACATTTTACAAACTATTTTACAAGAATATTTTTTAAAACATTTTACTTTCAATCATTTTACAAACATTTTGTACAATATACTTAATTTTGATACAAAAAATAATTCTACAATCATTTGACAAATAAAACATTTTTACAAACAATTTTACAAAGATTTGTACAAGAATTTTACAAATATTTTTACAAACATTTTTACGAATATTATTACAAAAGATTTTTGCAAATATTTTTACAGACAGTTTTTGCAAACAATTTTCATAAGATTTTTGCAAATCATTTTACATATTATTTTTCAAATATTTTGTAATAACCATATTAATAAAATAATTAGTAATGGCTAAAGTATATGAGGCCGGGGAGGCTGTTTTGAGTAACAGCCAACATGGCTGTTACACAAGGCAGTTTCCCCTCCTTATTTATTTATTTTTCAATTTTTTTTCATATATATTCATCTATATATCCCTCCTACATGTCATTCAAATTTCATGAGAAACAAAGACTCCTAGGCCCTTCATCTAGAAGGGGTAGATTGCAACAAATTTCAGACCGTTGAAAATTACCCGGTCTAGATGGAGGGCTTAGGAGTCTTTGTTTCTCACGAAATTTGAATGACATGTAGGAGGGATATATAGATGAATATACATGAAAAAAATTTTGAAAAAAAAATAAAAAGAATGGGGGAAACTGCTCCGTGTAACAGCCAAGTTGGCTGTTACACAGAACATCTTCCCTTTTCTCAAAGTATATATACAATATATACGACATCCCCATACTTAGCTCGAACTATATCCTCACAGTTACCAAAGAGCTACAAAGGAATACATAACTTGTGCTAAGTATAGAAAAGTGAAAAGAATCCTATACAACAACGACTCAAAGAATGGGCGAAAAGAATAGAAGTCAGTGATTCACCCTATACTTATGATCAAATAATACTAAGTATAGAAGACTGTACACATGAGGATAACTGAGGAAGAGAATGAAAAAACTCAATGACTCGACTCGTCCTCCCCTATACTTAAGGTAAAAGATCCCTAAGTATAGAAAAATAAAATCAACAAGTTGAAGGAGAAGCGAGAGAATAAAAGGAAATAAAAATACGAAAGAGATAGAATGAACAACATCACTCCCCCTATACATAGGATAAAGGATCCCTAAGTATAAGCAACAACAGGAGTGATAAAACATATCGAATATGAACAACTCAAATCATTCACCCCCTTATACTTAAGATAGAGTACATCTTAAGTATAGCATATACACATATATACACAAAAAAGAGGTGAACGATAAATCAGAAGATCGGAGAAACAAATCAAGACAAAACTTATATATACAAAGTAGTCATTTATGAGGTGCCTCTCAACGAGCACTAGAGTTTACACCCCTAGGTGGGTGCAAAGGCTAGGAAAATGAAGTATCGAGGTTCAGGACGACATCTGTAATCTAAATATCATACAGTCGTTGTCATGTCGGTGCGTGAAGAACAACGAGGACAGTAGTGTAAATAATGACACCCAAATAAGTAATCTGGCGGGTGTCTTCTACTGGAAAAATATAGATGCAAATAAAATCAGGAACCTGTAGCACAAAATAAATCATCGGCTTAGGATAATAATGGAGTAAAATGGTGGAGCTAAAGAAATTGAACATGGAGAAAGAAGGATAAATCATGGAATCCTTCATGCCAATCACCATCTTAGGGAGATATGGAAATTCTACATCATGAGACTCACTGATATCCAATATAAATAATGTAGAGAAATTAGATAAATCATCGAATATCTCAAAGATCGAGTCATCCTCGCAAGGGTCGTCAAGGAGAGACAAATAAGACTTAGAAGAAAAATTAGAAGACCCGGTCTCATGAACTGATAGATCGGATGCACTCCCAGGAGCTCAAACCAAGTATAAAGAACACATCACCCCCAGATAACCCTCGGGAAGGTGGGAAAATTAATGTTGATTTGAGGAAGATAATGAATGATCAAACTTGAATAATGGATTCTCTCTCAAAGTCAGGTAAAAGCCTTCCAATGGATCAATAATATAAGGCTCTAAGAGATCTAGATCAAGATTAAAGAGATCATTGACCTACTAGAATGAAGGGATCTGAGCTTGGGAAATGTTGGACAACCTCTGCCCCTCAGATTGAAGTGTGGGAGGGAGGGTTAAAAGAATGGAAAATAGAATGAAAGGTGGCTACTAAATATGAACGTAACCAACTCACACAAATACATGCAAAGTCAAAGAAATTCCCAGTTTTACCTAATTAAATCAATGATGACTGATAGAGATCAGTCATTAATCATGACAATTTTAAAGTTAGGTGATTAAACACAAAGTTGTACAAACATGAAAGAAGTCTTAACATTGGGGCACTAATCCTTAGTGGGTATGTGACAAATAAAATACAAATACAATGGAGGGGTTTCTCTCCCAAAAGAATGAATTTGTACGTTTCATTTTATGATCAAGTAGTATTAGCAGTCCTAATTTTACATAGTTGTCACTTATTTTGGAGTTTTTCAAAAAATCGACTACCGAATTTCCAATTTCCTTTTCATATTATGTGAGCGAAAATGAGGAAGAAAGTCGGAAAAGCCAATGCGCGATGAAATTCCATGATGCATGCAGAAGATATATGATGCGCACCTTGTTTCCAACACGCTACATGCATGTTAATATTTATAGGAATTAAAAGACAGAAATTAAACTAACCAAAATGATGCACGATAACCATCCTAGAAGAAATTTCTATTAACGGTCAAGAACAAGTTAATGTGACTAAGTCCATGATATGCTCTATTTTATAGGTACATATATTCTTGTTTAGGGGTTTTGGACCTAATTAATTACCTGGCTCAAGCAAGATAATAAAGCCAACTTCTAAGGGCTCAAGCACACAAAATGTGAGAAAACAAAGAAAAAGAAGGCGGTAAAAACAAAACTGGCAAGGTCCCCAAAGTGCACTGGCACTTGGTGAAATAGACCTCGCAAGCATAAGGTATATAGTGTCCTTTACAAGAATTTATATATATAAAATGCTAAAAATAAATCAATAACTGTACATGCAAGATGCTACAAATGCTTGATATCTTCCAAATCTTCTTCTCCCCCTCCTATGCTCTTCTACAACTTGATGGAGAAACAAGTCACCTCCACTTCACTCGGGTGCACCAGCTCTCTTAAGAAAGCCTCCCTCACTCGTCGGGCTCTCGCAAGAAAGAGGAAACACAAGATAATGTTAGAGACACAATTATATAAAGAATATGAGCAAAATTTAATTGATAATATATACAGTGAATTAAGGCAAGAAAATGAGAGAAAAATAAAATAAAGAATATTGACAAGCAAATAATAAAAGGTATATGAAGAAAAAATAAATGAAATAAATAAATGACAATAAATGTATGGAAAGAAATAATGATAGTGAAATTCATAATGAAATGAATGTTAGAAAACTAAAGACAAAAATAAGAAGAAGAAAAACAAGTATAAACAACCAAGAATAGAAGGTCAAGAGAAGAACCTAACTACCCTCACCGTACCTCTCCAGCAACGATGCCATTTGTCGAGCATGGGAATTCGGGATTTTAGATCAATGAATTAAAAGTGCAATGTCATTACAACCCTAAAAATCCATCAATAAAAAATTATTCAATCTCATGCCAAAATAAATAAAATATAGCAAGAGATATTTGCTATTTAATTTACTTGTAAAGCGTATAGGGTTGAACTTAGGGAGGTTACAAAAATCCCGAGGGTTATTCAATTCAATGAAAAATTAGTGAAAAGAAACAAGGATGGTCAATGAACAATGTGCTTGGTTTTAAAATTTTTGAATTTTGTATTTTTATTTAATTTTAAGTTTATTTTTATTTGAATTTCAGATTTTTATATTTTTAATATTGAAGCTCTCTTACAGCCTCAACTCTAGCAACCAACCTCGGAAGCATGAAAGCAAGAAATACTGAATCAAACTCGTGGTGAAGGTGAATGATGAGTATTTATAGGAGTGGTTTCCACCAAGATTTCTAAATTGAAATGAGAACAAATACAGGCGTGATTGGTGGGTCTGAGATGTTGTGGAGTGAAAGGAGTGAATAGGCTTAAAGTTCAGAGAAGGAAGCATGGACTATTAGTGAGTGAGGCGCATGGGAAAATGGATGAAGGACATGTGGACGAATGAAGAGCAGGATTCACATGCATTCATGCAATTGACCCAGTCAACAAACCCGGGTCGACCAATCAGGTTGCACACAAAATAGGACAAATTAGACTATGTGACAAAATAGGAAGAAATAATTAAATAAATCAATTAAAAATTGAAAAATGAGATAAAAATTAAGTAATGTAAATAAAAAAGGTTGAGAATAAAATAAAGTTAATTTTAGTGATTTTTAATTAATTAAATATCGTATTTACAAGGGTTAAATCAAATATAAAATGTCATTTATAGGTACGTATATCTATATATACAAAAATTTTGATATTTAATTAATTATTTATACAACTATATATAATTTAATATTTTTTTGTTTACAAACTTTTATAAGGGTTTTATGAAATTTTTATTTGATTTTTAGAAATTAATTTATTAGGTTAAATAAATAGGTACATGTACAATATATACATAGTGATACTTATACAATACATACATGATTTTATTTTTGGTTTATTTTTATTTTATGATTTTATTGTATTTTATAAAATGTGAATACAATATTCACATTTAATTAAACACATAATATTCACAAATATATATAAGGAAATGAAGAATTGAATAATATACATAGTATATATTGGTATAATATGCAATAGTAACCCAATTTGTCACATTTCACACCTTAACTCTGCCTTTTATTAAATCACTCCATTTTAAAGATTATTTAATTTGGAGTACAATGAAAGTGAGTATGATTAATTTGGAATATTGGTGAAGAAGATATTTATATTGCAATCTCGGCTTTGTGACTTTTTGAGAGTGTTGTTATTTACACAATATATACAAAATTATGTTGCAATTATTTTTATTATTTACAAAAGAATTTTATTCACAATTTTTAATAAGAAATTATTTGGATTTAAAAATAATTTGGTAATGAATAATTAAATAGAAGAATGTGTAGTATAGACCATATTGTACATATGATGAATGTATACAAGTGACATGAATTTATGGACTTTTTGGTGTTCGTCGCTTTATCTCCCCCTAATTTATTCCTTGTCGATGAGGTCAAGTCTTGTCCTTCGCTCGGGGTCAGATTCAGCCTGTATCTATAACATATATATAGTCTTTTATTTTATTTATTTTCCTTTATTTCATTATTTTTTAGGTTAAAATAGATAAATTTCCAATATTCACACAAGAATTAGAGTTAGTAGAAGAATGCATTTGGTGATATTTACAGATATTTTATAATGGATTTTAGTCTAAAATAAATGAATAAAGATGATGAAATGCATGTTCATCACTAACATACATGTTTGGTGTGAAACTTGCAATAAAGATCATACATGATGTTATAATTTAGCCCTTGAAGTTAAAATAATTACATATTGGTCCAATCCAACGCAACTTGCATGCAAGAGCACACAGATTTCTGGACATTTCGCATGTTTCACCCTATACTTTTTAGTTGTTCTATCATTCAACACTTAAACTAAGTCTCTTCGCATATATACTCTTGTGAACCTGCATATTATTTTGCATAGTAAAGTCAATTAAATAATAGAAAAACCTCTTTAAAAATTCATAAAAATCATGTTATCTTCTTGTTAATAAGTGCATGCATCATTAATTTTTATTTTGCATTTAAATAATTTTTATTATTTTTAAAATTCAAAAACTTCCAAAATATACCTTGTTTGCATTTAAAAAACTAATAAAAAAGAGAAATTTTTTAAAAATTCTAAAAAAATATTATCTATTTATTTTTATTTGTTTTAATTACAATATGATTTTCACATTAGTATAACTCATAAAGACCGAAAATGTAATAAAACATTCAAAATAATTAAAATTTTATATAAAACCATATAAAATTCAAAAAAGTACAAAATGACTTTCTGAATAATATAAAAATTCCTCTTTTTGTTAAGTTTCGTTTCACCATTTTTTATTTGATCTTATATTTTAAAAATCCAAAAACATCAACATTATTTTCTGTATTTGTTTTCCTATTTTTGATTTATTTGATATCATTAAAAATTTTGAGATATTATTGAAAAATTCTAAAAACATTATAAATTTGCATAAACCCATAAATAATTTTATTTAATTCTTCTATATTCTAAAAATTCAAAAAGTTGCCATTTACTATTTTATATTTATTTTATTTATATTTAAAATCATTAAAAAATATTTGCAAACTTTAAAATCAATATAAAAATTTAAAAAACAGAAAACTAAAAAAAATATAAAAATAAAATGAAATATAAGATACAAAAAATCAAAAACACAAAAACCAATAGTAGTGTGCGTAGAAATTCTTCCTTTATTTCATTGATTTTTCATTGATTGAATAACCCTCAAGATTTTTGTAGCATTCACGAGTTCGATCATGTACTCTATACAAGTAAATAAATAACACTCATAGTTCTTATGATTACATTCTTTTTCTTGCTTATTTGTTTGAGATGTGAATAAAATACAATAATGTTTGTTGAAGGATTGTTAGGATTGCAATAACATTACAAATAATTCATTAATTTTAAAACCTCAAAATTCCCTTTTCAACAAAAGGTAGAGAATGTAATTTACAGAGTTTATACGGTTCGTGGGGTAAAAATCCATACTTAAAAATATATGGAATTAGTTGAAAATGTACATATGATGATGAATGCAGAAATGAATGTTAAATAATGCAAATTATTTACAAGTGTATGAATGTAAATTTTATGATATTAATAGATGAATGAACCTAATTTCTTCTGACAAAACGTGCTCCTCCCTATACTTAATTTTATGATATTAATAGCTAATTGTGATGAATCACATATTCATCAATCCCATATACTTAAAACTTGCTCCTCCCTAGCAACTAAAAATGAATAAGTGAAATGAGATTGGGTTCCATACGAAGATCATGAGCAAGAGATGAAAATGGAGCTCGACCCGACCTTTCGATTAATAGTTTGATGGAGCTCCTACGATTATAAGGGTTTTAAAATCAACAACCTCCATGTTGTACACATCATTATTACATGTTCATCTCAGGATTCATCTTAGATCAATCCTCCTTCGAACGCATACCCCATGAATATTGAACCTGCCTCATGTGTGTAAATGGTGTTAGTTATTCCCATTTGAAATGCTAGATTACCACATAAACCTCTCTTACAATAACTAGTCCTCAGGGAGTCAGGTATTTCCTTGTAAGTTCACGTACATCCTAGTTCACAATGAATATAAGGGGAGAAGTTTTTAGAAGAAATAGGAAAGAACTAGAGTGTGACCGGTGTAGTCACATCTCCTATGGAGCTTGGACAATGTCACCAAGTATCCACCAAGATATGCAGGCTATCTGAAGCTTGGACCATTGTGGTCAATTATGTATTTGGGATTTGGCTTCTGTTATTATAGATTCTGGTTACTCTACATGGATTTTTATGTGCCCCTACAGATATTGAATCTTTTGTTCCACCCATGTTTTGGGGTCTTAGAAAATTTACGCTACCAGTCTATTCCGCATCTAAAGATTTATTTCAACTCATACTCCAGTCATTAGATGTCCACGCTACCAGAAAATAGGGTCACACAGTCTTACATCACCCCATCTGAGTTGATGTTAGTTGATGAATCCCCATTCATCACTCTTTATTCCTTTATTTTAAGCTAAAAATATTTGCGAAACACGTGTAAATATTTGTAAATATAATAAATTATCAACTTCCATGATTTGTGTAAATAATAATTAGCATGTTTTTGTGCAAAAATAAAGGAATAAAGAAATAAAGAAAAAGAGAGAAATATTTATAATAAATATTGAGTGACTCGAACCCAAGGGAGGGCCAATCATTGGCCTGATCGCAAAATAAAACAAGTAGAGAGAGATAGGGCCATTCATCACTGTACAGATATTCCCCCTTTATTGTATATATTTTATTTTCATAAAATAAAAATATATACGTTTTCTTCATAATTTGTATATATTTCTAAAAATAAAATAAAAAATGAGAAAAGTAAAATAAAGACAAAAATAAATTCTCTCTCTCACCCTTGTATATACCATGTACATATGTACATTCACCTATTTATTTTATCCTTGTAAATAAATAATAAAAAGTAAAATAAAAACTATTTTATATCCTAAAATTTATGTTGTAAATAAATAAAATATAAAATAAGGTTAATTATACAAAAATAAACTAATAAAAAATACCCAGGTATTTATACCTATATATAATAATACATCAAGTATATACATTAATTTATTTTTCAAAAAAATAAATAAAATCACTAAAAATAATTTGAAAAATAATAAACACTTTTATTATTGAAAATATTTTTAAATAAAATCATTTACTATTTTTTATTTAATTTACAAATAATTAATAAATGATGAATTCTCATTTGTCCACGGGGATGTTGACCCCCGGTCAACTCTCCCCCGCGGACCTCTTTTTCGCGGATCCTGTTCGATAGCTCGACTTCTCCAAATTTTCTCGATTTGGCCCGACCTTCATTTGACCAAACCCCGAGCTCCGATTGTAGAGGGCACATCCGCGATCTTCGCCCGATCTTCTTCTTAGGAGTCCGAGCCTCAATTTCCGCGCCTGACTCCCATCTTCTCGGACCCCTACCACTATATAGCATGAGCACCTGCCGCCTTCCTCCGCACCTTTGGCTCCCGTCTTCGACCCAAGTAACCTCCACCTTCCTCCTCTAGTGAGAGCGAGTGATCGAGCGTGTTGCAGCGATTTTTGGAGGAGTTTGCCTTAGGTCCGGTGACCATCATCGTCAAGCTTCGCCACCGACGAAGCCTAAGCCTCTGGAGGCGTCGCTCTATCGAGGCAAAGACCATAGGAGATTCAGCATCTCTCCCACAAACGTTTCCCTCCATCAGGTACCCCTGTTAGCTTCTTTATTGTCGAGTAGATTCGATCTTTTATATTTTGCTCCGCCAGCTCAACCCTAGTGGCCGGAGCTCCATCACCTCATCTTAGCCGTATAGATAGGAGAATCGATCCATCGTCACCCTCCTTCCACGATCTGATCATCTCGATCTTGGCTATCCGAGCCAAGATCAAGTTCGGTCCCTTCCGCCGCCTCCGTTGGGACCCCCCTTCACCAATCCACCTCGCTTCCCTTTACTGTTTATCAAATAACCCTTGCCGGCGTCCTCCTCTGAGAATCAACTTTCATTTGCAGGTGAATAAGCGTGAGTCACCTCCCCAAATCGCCTATCGCAGACCTCATCGGAGAAGCCAGGTCCCTCTTCCTTCGCTGGAGGATCGAACCGTTGGGACCTCCATCGGTCACCACCACCAAATGCGGAGCGATGAGTGCGTCGAAGCCCTCTGATCACCCATTGGACGCGCACAGCCACTTCAGTTCGCAGACAAAGTCCGCTGGGGAGGAGTTCTTCTAGATCTCATCTTCACCGTCGGATTGCACGACATCTCCAGGCTCCATCTAGGACGTCCAGCACCTGACACTGATAGGCCGTTAGATCCCGTATCTAACGGTCTCCGTATAGCCACGTCTACCGCCAGAAGACCACCGTCAGATCTGCCTAAAAATGGCAAAACCCTAAAAATCTTATAAAAATCAACAAATTCTAAAAAAAATGAAAATACAATTTCTTTTCTTGTAGCGTAGTTTTTATTTGTAGTTTCATATAAAATTGTCTCCAGATTTTTATAGGCTATTTATATATTTTTAAATAGCCTTTCAAATCTGGTTGCACATTAGTTCCCTATTTTTTCCTTTTTCTATTATTATAAATCAAAAAAATATATAAAAATCTGAGAAAAATACCAAAAATACTTAAAAAATCACAAAACCCAAAAATATTTTTATTACAATTTTTGGATTTGTTTTTATGTGTTTAATAATTTGTTGAGTGTGTTCCTTTTAGCTTTCTTCTATATTTTCTTCATAATTAAAAATACAAAAAAATTAAAAATACATAAAAACCACCAAAAATATTTTATTCTTTTATTTGATTTTTAGATTACTTTGTAGGCTCTCTAAGCCAATCCGTGATCCTTGTGTTCGAGCCTGGTCCCTATACCAAGTTAATTAAATAGCGAGACCGCTATTCAGATTTTTGTCTGATTCCTTTTATTTGGTGGACTATTTTTCTTGTTGATCGATTTAGAGGGATTGAGGTCACAATGACCCGTGATATTTATCTCTCTTAGTTCCTCGAGATCAATTGGTCCTCAGAATGGCATCGTTGCCAGGGAGCACGGCTTAGTTGTCGATTTTATTTTTGCGGTTTTCTTTTTCACAGCTTTTTACCCATAGTTGTATATACATTTTCCTTCTGATTTATTTGCATATTTTTATAATAATATGGTCTGATACACTCTTGTTTGTTTTCTTGCGAGGGCCCGAGGACAGAGGCGGCTATTTCGGAAGCCGACGCAACCGCGGGAAAGTGGAGGCGACTCTTTTCTGCATAGAGCCGCAGGAGAGCGTGGGGAGCCGAGCAGGAGTGCGGGAGCCGCAAATAACCGTAGAATAGCTGTAGGATAGTTTAGTTTATTTTTTAGCAGAACCTTATTTGTAATAATACAGGGACTTGGACTTGGACTTTATCGGTGACTACCGCGGCCTGTTTTGCCGAGCACCGGTGTGCTCGAGGAACGGTGTTTTTCACCGGTTTTAGTGTTCTCGCATTTTTTATTATTACCGCCTATCTGATTTACGCGTTTTTGGCCTTAGCTTAGGATTTTCTCTTGATTGTGACGTAATTAATTAGGACCCAATCCCTAATTATCTGCATGTTCCTATTAGATTGAAATTAGACCTAATTAATTAATTCACAAGAAAAAGTCAGATTACTTAAACTCTAGTCCAGGAGTTTGAGATGATCTGCAACACCGTCCACGATCGGCAGGTGGACAAGGACACCATTCGGATGATTGCTTTCCCTTTCTCCCTTGTGGACCGAGCAGCTAATTGGCTGAAGTATTTGGGGAGATTTGTGACTACTTGGGAGCAGCTCCACACTGAGAACTTGAAGAAGTACTATCCACTCGGGTGGACCAATGCAGCAAAGGCCCTGATCTGCAACTTCTCCATGCTCTCCAACGAGAAGTTCCATGAGGCATGGGAGAGGTTCAGAGAGCTTGCCTACAGATGCCCGCACCATGATATCTCAAAGCCGAACCTAGTTCAGAGCTTATTTTGCGGACTTACACCATAGCTGCAGGGCTTGGTGAATGCTTCTCGTGGTGGTTCCTACTTATCCAAGGATGAGGATCAGGTCTGGGCCATCAATGAGGAGATGGCCGAGAACTATACTGTGATGTCCCAGACCCGCCTCTACACTCAGGGACGCCCCCAGCCACAGGCCGTGAAGTTTCATAGAATAGCATGGGTCGATGCCGGTTCTTCCACTTCGTCAGTGACAGCCGCACAGACAGAGTCTACATCCATAGACATAGGCATCATCAGCGAGAAGCTGGACCGGATCGAGTTGATTGAGAAGAAGCAGTGCCAGGGCATGAATCAGCTAGATCAGATGGCACAGATGCCGAGTGACCTGAAGACCCAGATCGTGTGTCTCTAGGAGGCAGAGACGGCTTCTCAGCCCCGTCTCAGGTCACAAGAAGACACCGGCAGCAGCAGTTCGGCTCAGCCCTCCGGCTCGTACCGACAGGTCCACCATGTTAAGGCAGAGCCCTACCAGTCGCAACAGCAGTACGTCCAGTCACCACCATCTCAGGACAGCCAGATGGTGGTGTATAAGTCGGACCAGCCCTTGGAAGTACTCTCCCCACCCACCTACGAGCAGGAGTCGTTGATGGATGTCAACGGGATTTGGTATGACCGACCCCAGCCTGGTATCCGAAGAGACCATCCTAAATTCCGTTGGTCGACCGGAGGCACCAGTTCCCAACAACAGCCTCCAGTTCAGGGTGGCGGGTACGGCCAGCAGCGAGAGACTCACCAGCAGCCCCAACCCCCAGTACAACAGCAGAAGTCATCCCACCACGAGCAGTATGGTCCTTGTCCCTATCAGCAGGGACAACTTTAAGGGCGAGAGCAGCCTCAGCAGCAGTATCATCAGTAGTACCCCTGTCACCCTCACCAGCAGCAACAGCCTCACTACCAGCAAGGTCGCTCGTCAGGTTCTCATGGGCCGACCTATGAGAACCCCGTACTTTATGATCTAGCCCACCTCATGTCCAAGCAACATGCTACCTTTCGACAGGAGATGGACGAGTTCCATCAGGAGATGAGGGAGATTGTGAGAGGGAAGGTCGTCATCCCTGCCCAGATCGAGCTGAACCTGAACAACCTCAAGAGGGAGTCTGAGAGGGTAAGGTTCACTGAGATTACCACTCCTAGTGCTTCACTTGGTGATATGTCTGCATACATGTTTGATGCTGATTTTCTTACACTTAGGAGTGGTAGGATGCCTGCAGGAGGCACCTCGTCTGAGCGACGATTCCATACCACTTCAGGAGCGCCAGACGAGGAGGAGAGCGGTGCTGATGCCACTAGAGATGATGACGATGGTGCTGACGCCACCATGGATGTTGATCCCGCCGACGGTAGTGAGGCCATCGATTCATCAATTGGAGGAGGTGGTACTGACGCCACCAGACCAGTTGCTGAGCCAGAGCGCGGTACTGATGCCGCGAGTCTCGATGCCGAGGGTGGTACTGAGGCCACCATTTTCAGTTTTGCTAGTCATGTTGTTTTTCCTTCAGTGCATGTATCTCAGGACATTTCTGCAAATAAAGGAAAGGGTTTATTGTTTTCGGATCCACCTGTGTTGATTGATGATGTATGTGTGGATTCTGTTGTTCATGAGCATTCTGGACTCTCTCCTAGTCCTTCATCTGAGAAGGACCTAGTAGTCCCCTTTCCCCAAGCACTCCACTTGGCAAAGGGGCAGAAAAAAGAAAATCCTAAAAAGAACCACCAGATAGAGTTCAGCCAGTAGATGATGGGCAGATTTCACATACAGCTGACTCTAGAGGAGGCCTTGGAGCACATACCTCTCTTTCAGATATCACTCAGAGACAGGACCACAGTTAGGAGGAAGAGGCGGAACCACTAGTCATAAATCTATATGCTCACTCGTGCCACATGTTTTGCGATCCAGAACCGTCTGCCAGCCAAGAGGCCAGATGCAGGAGCCTCGTATGTCAGATGCCATATCCATGAGCATAGGTTCGATCTCACTCTATTAGACAGCGGTTCTTCGATCAACCTACTTCTAGCATCCCTTCTCAACCGCTTCGAGTTGGGCCCTCTACGATAGAGCATGACGGTCCTTCAGTTTGCTGATCGATCTGTCAAGAGGCCGAAGGGATTTCTAAAGGACGTTGTCGTCACGATTCATGGCCTGAAATTCCACGTGGACTTCATTGTGTTGGACATGGAGATCCCTTAGTCCGTGATTGATACCCCCATCATTTTAGGATGCATGTTCTTGGCCACAGCCATGGCAGTGTTCGACCATGATAGCGAGAAGGTGTACTTTCGCGTCGAGGGCAAGAGTATACCTATAGAGACGGTCGAGGAGACTAGAGCTAGAGATTCAGCCTGCTCAGAGCTGGCTTCCGATACAGAGCAGATGACAGAGGCAGGGCGAGACATCCACCAGGACTGCGATTTTGTGATCACAGATGACGAGGCAACTTGGACAGATCCAGTAGCACAAGCCATCCTCTCACCTTCAGAGTTTGTTGATGCAGAGACGCTGGCAGAGGAGAGCTTGGAGAGCGCATTCCTGGTTCAAGATACATCTCAGGCAGCAGAGCCGGTTCCCGATCGTGAGGTAGATATTTTTTGTGATTCTGATACAGATCCCTCAGAGTTGGATTTAGACTGGGAAGATTTTGATGATTTGATGCCTTGTCTGACTTCCATAGAGTCTACAGCTAGGGAGAAGGCCGATCCCACACCGAGCAGAGACACACTAGCAGAGCAGCCTTCGCCTGATTCAGATTGCAAGCGAGAGTTCTCATTCTACCATGCAGATTTGGCCGCATTCACTCAAACTTTTCAGAGGCCAGATCCACCAGCACCTACTTGTTCAGAGATGAAGCCGCTACCGTCATTGTTGAAGTATAGGTTCCTTGCGGGTGATCATGAGATGTACCCAGTCATTATCTCTGTCGATTTGACTGGAGAGCAGGAATCCTGTCTGATGGGGATTCTTGAAAAGAACCTCAAGGCGATAGGATGAGTGTAGCTGATCTCCAAGGGATAATTCCAGCCATGTGATGCCACCATATCTATCTCGAGGAGGACGCGAAGACGTCACGTGAGTTCCAACGGCGGCTAACCCGAATCTTTGAGATGTTATCATGAAGGAGATATCTAAATGGTGGAGCATCGATTTTATCTACCCCATCTCCGACTCCAAATGGATCAGTCCGTTGCATGTTGTGCCCAAGAAGACGGGCATCACCACAGTTGTTAGTGAGTCCGGAGAGGATATCGCTACCCGGGTACCCACTTCTTGGCGGGTCTGTGTGGACTAAAGACGATTAAACCATGCCACAAAGAAAGATCATTTCCCCCTGCCTTTTATTGATCAGATTATAGAGAGGCTGGCAGGGAAGAACCATTAGTGTTTCTTGGATGGGTACTCCGGATACAATCAGGTGGCCATTGCGCCCGAGGACTGAGACAAGACCACCTTCACCTGTCCCTTCGGGACATATTCTTTCAGACGCATGCCATTTGGATGGTGCAACGCTCCGACGACATTCCAGAGATGCATGTTGTCCATCTTTTCGAACATGGTGGGGGAGTGCTTGGAGATCTTCATGGATGATTTCTCGGTCTACGGTGATGGATTCGATTCTTGTCTTGACTGCCTAGACCGCGTCCTTCAACGATGCATGGAGGTTCACCTTGTGTTGTCTTGGGAGAAGAGTCACTTCATGGTGATTCAAGGGACGGTGCTTGGCCATATCATCTCCAACAAGGGCATAGAGGTTGATTCGGCCAAGATGGATGTCATTAGAAAACTCAATCCATTGTCCAACTTGCGGCAGTTACGGTCTTTTCTGAGGCACGTCAGTTTCTACTGGTGCTTCATTCATGATTTTAGTAGGATTGCCCGACTGTTGACTGATCTTCTGACGAAAGACACCAAGTTCCTTATAGATGATAAGTGTCTATCGTCATTTGAGACTCTCAAGAGTCGTGTTGTAGAGGCTCATGTTCTCCAGCCGCCTGATTGGTCTCTCCCATTCGAGATCATGATGGATGCCTCCGATTTTGCCATGGGAACTATGCTGGGATAGAGGAGGGATGGGGTCCCCTTTGCTATTCACTACGCTAGCCGGACTTTGGATGCCGCTCAGTGGAACTACACCGTCACTGAGAAGGATATGCTAGCCGTAGTCTTCACCCTAGATAAGTTCAGATCTTACATCATTGGATCTAGAGTGACCTTCTATACCGATCATACCGCCATCAGGTACCTCATGGTGAAGAAGGATGCCAAAGCCATATTGAACAGATGGATCCTTCTACTCTAGGAGTTTGATATTGAGATTAAGGATAAGCCTGGAGTCAAGAATGTGGTGGCAGATCATCTCTCTCGATTGGAGTATCTTGAGGATTTTGAGCAGATTGAGCCTATAGGTGAGACCTTCCCAGATGAGGTGATCCTTGCTATTGCCTCTCTCCCATGGTACGCCGATATTGTTAACTATCTTGTCGCCAAGAAAGTTCCACAAGGTTGGCCCAGGTAGAAACTTGAGACCTTCCTAGCGAAGGCCAAGTTTTACCATTAGGAGGATCACGTCCTTTATCATGAAGGAGGGGATAGTATATGGCATCGGTGCATTCCTCAGGAGGAGCACCATAGATTCCTTACTTACTACTACAAGCTTGAGACAGGAGGACATCACTCTGGGAGGATAACGACATAGAAAGGGCTCCAATCTGGCCTATGGTGGCCTACTCTCTTCAAGGACTCTGATGAGTTCGTGAAGAGGTGTACTGACTGTTAGAGGATGGGCACTTGTGGACAGCGTGATATGATGCCGATGCAACCCATTCACTTCTATGAGGTTTTTGACGTATGGGGCATCGATTTCAAGGGTCCATTCCCTAAGAGTCAGGGATTTGAGTACATTCTGTTGGTCATGGATTACGTGAGTCGTTGGGTTGAATCCCCACCCGAACTGCAGATGCTAGAACTGTTTGCAGATTTTTGAGGAAGAATATCATTTCACGGTTCGGGGTACCTCGAGTGTTGATATCTGATGGGGGGTCTCATTCGTCAAAGACATGGTAAAGGCCCTTGCTAGCGAGTTCAGCATAGACCATCGAGTAGCCACTCCATACCACCCTTAAACGAATGGTCTTGCTGAAGTGTCGAACAGGGAGATCAAGACTATATTGCAGAAGGTCGCCCGCTCTGACTGAAAGGATTGGTCACAGCTTTTGGACTTGGTCTTGTGGGCATATAGGACGTCCTTCAAGACTCCTTTTGGTACGTCTCCCTTTCTCCTCATTTATGGCAAGCCCTGCCATTTACTTGTTGAGATAAGACATAGCTCACTTTGGGCAGTTACTGATATATTTTTGGATCTAGTGAGTGTAGGAGATCAGAGGAGGGTAGAGTTAGCAGCCCTGGAGGAGCTTCGTAACACAACCTTTCCGAACAGCCTACAGTATAAGGAGAGAGTGAAGGAGTGGCATGATTCTCATATCAGCCACAAGCAGTTTGAGCCAGGACAAAGAGTATGGTTGTTTGATGCTAGGCTTCGTTTATTTCCAGGGAAGCTACAGAGCAAATGGAAGGAACCCTGTCTGGTCCTAAAGGTGCATGACAATGGGAGTATCGATATATCTGAGTTGTCTTCTGATGCTACCTTTCGTGTTAACGGACAGCAGCTCAAACCATATCTAGATCGTGAGCCGTGGGTCATTGACGTTGCCCCTATTCACTTTGCGTGAGATGTGGTTTTTTGACTCACATCTATTGCATCTCATGCCTGATTATCACTGTTCTTCCAATCTGTATAGATCCAGTAGTCCATATCACTCCATTCTTTAGTCCCACACCCCATCTTTATCTTATGATTCTGTTATACTTAGGGTGTACTTTACCCTAAGTATAGGGGTTGTAGGACTTTCGGGTATTCCATTGATTCTTTCCACCTCTGTTCTGCTGCCTATACTTAGGGATATTTTACCCTAAGTATAGGGGTGGTAGACTCTGTACATCCTTCCACTCGGATTTCCCTTCATGTACATCTTGCTATACTTAGGATTACTTGATCCTAAGTATAGGGGGAAACACTGAGTCCTCTTCGTTCTATTCTTTCATTCGTCTTTGTATATACCATTCCTTTTCACTTCCCTATACTAAGCACGAGTTATGTCTTCTTCATCTCTCTTGATCACTCTGAGGACATCGTTCGAGCTAAGTATAGGGGGTGTCGTATATATTTCATATATACTTTAGCCATAACTAGTACTTTGTGTAAGTGTGTTAATAAATAAAATGGCTAAAAATCCATAAAAATTTTAAAAAATTTCCTTGTACATAAAGTTCTTCGCACATACCTATCTATTTATAAAAATTATTTTTGTACGAAAGATTGTAAAAATGATTTGTGTAAATAGTTTCTAAATATTTTCATATCAAAATTATGTATATAGTACAAAATTTTTGTAAAATGTTCGAAAAACAAAAAGTTTACAAAAACCTTGTGTAAATTTTTGTAAATATTTTGCAAAACTTCACATTCATGCATACATCCATGTTTTCAAACATTTTCCAAAAATTTTGCACATTTGTAAACATTTGTAAAATTGCATCTTTGTAAATATATATACAGTTTTTCCAAATTATAGTTGACATTTAAACTGGTCTAGAATTAAATTGGAAAATGGAGCTTGGTTAAGACCTTAATCCACCTAATTCGAAGAGGAACCTTATAGGGCTTAGGATTAAGACTTTTCAGGTCCATTGGGACTTAATTCTTTAAGTCCACTAGGCTATGAGCATATGTCATCTTGATGAGCCTAAGCACTTAACAACACACACATGACTCTCAGAGACAATGGCTTTACTTGCACCAACAATTTACACATGGCTCTCCACGGATGAGGTGGTGAGGAGGCAGCTTCCTTTGTCTTGGGGTAGCATATGAGGGTAGTACTTCTAGGCGGAACCTCTCTTCTTCTTATAGTGAAGGAAGTGCGTCTAAACTTGGCCTGGTGGTGATGAAGTCTAAAAACAGGAGTTGTGGGTTGCAATAAAGCTTCAAAGAGGGATAGTCTACTGGCTCAAGAGAAAAAACTCCTTATGTATATATGCTGCACCATGTAGATATGTTGTACATATGCACATTAAAAAAATGTGCAAAGAAAGAAAAACTCCAAAAAATGGTGGGTCTGATAGAAAATAAAATACCCACCAGAGTATATAGTCAAATAAAGCAAATCTTATGTTACACATGACCATCTCATGAAGCTTGCAGCGGGAGACTCAGCGACACTGGTTAGAACTCCCAGGGATACATGGCTACACTGGTCATGGTCCATTCTCTTCTTCCCCCCCCCCCCTTCTTGAGCCGGTTGCATTTGAACTTAGAAGGAATACCCCGCTCCTCGAGGAAAGAGTTGCTAGACTGAGGCATTAGAGTTACCGATTTGAGGGAGGTTGTTTCTTTGTCATTTCTGAGGTGGGGAGCTACATTTCACTTACATGGTACAAGGAAAGATTCGTGGTCATTAGAGTTTGTGTATGTAGACTTGCTCTCATCCGGTTTATTGAGTAGTCTTGACCATAGATTGGTGGAACTTGGAGGCTGTTAAGTTTAAGCCTAAGTCCAAATAAGGTTCCGATAAATTAATAATCCTAAGGTCTGAGTGGGCTCCATATTTCAATTTAATGAAGGAAAGTTTAATAACCAACCTTGATTTCCCATCTTTTTCTTTTTCTCTCTTTTTGCACTTCTTTTTCAAATAAGTGTTTACTAAGGGACTAGCAAAAGTAAAGTATAGGGAGGTGGTGAATCCTCATTTATCACTCTTTTTTCCTTTATTTTACGCTAAAAATCTTTGCAAAACACCATGTAAATATTTGTAAATATAATAAATTATCACCTTGCATGCTTTGTATAAATAATAATAATTAGCATATATTTTGTGCAAAAATAAAGGAATAAAGAAATAAAGAAAAGAGTGAAATATTTAGAATAAATATTGAGTGGCCCGAACCCAAGGGAGGCCAATCATTGGCCTGACTGCAAAATAAAACAAGTAGAGAGAGATAGGGCCATACATCACTGTACAGATATTCCCCCTTTATTGTATATATTTTATTTTCATAAAATAAATATATATATATATATATATATATATGTGTTCGTCATAATTTGTATATATTTCTAAAAATAAAATAAAAAATGAGAAAAGTAAAATAAAAACAAAAATAAATTCTCTCTCTCACCCTTGTATATACCATGTACATATGTACAGTCACCTATTTATTTTATCCATGTAAATAAATGATAAAAATCAAATAAAAATTATTTTATATCCCAAATTTTATTTTGTAGATAAATAAAATATAAAATATGTATAATTGTCCAAAAATAAACTAATAAAAATAAAAATACATACCTATATATAATAATACATCATGTATATACATTAATTTATTTTTCAAAAAAATAAATAAAAATCACTAAATAATAATTTAAAAATAATAAACATTTTTCATGTTGAAAATATTTTCAAATAAAATCATTTACTATTTTTTATTTAATTTACAAATAATTAATAAATGTTTTATTCTCATTGGTCCACGGGGGATGTTGAACCCCGGTCAACTCTCCCCCGCGAACCTCTTCTTCGCGGATCCTGTTCGATAGCCTGACTTCTCCGAATTTTTCTGATTTGGCCCGACCTCCATTTGGCCAAACCCCGAGCTCCGATTGTAGAGGGCACGTCCGCGATCTTCGCCCGATCTTCTTCTTAGGGGTCCGAGCCTCGATTCGAGCGCCTGACTCCCATCTTATCGGACCCCTACCACTATATAGCCTGAACATCCACCGCCTTCCTTCGCACCTTTGGCTCCCGTCTTCGACCCTAGTGATCTCCACCTTCCTCCTCGAGTGACAGCAAGTGATCGAGTGTGTTGCAGCGAGTGTTTGGAGGTGTTTTCCTTAGGTCTGGCGACCATCGTCGTCAAGCTCCCCCACCGGCGAAGCCCGAGCCTCTGGAGGCGTCGCTCCATCGAGGCGAAGACCATAGGATATTCATCATCTCTCCCACAGGCGTTTCCATCCATCAGGTACCCATGTTAGCTTCTTGATTGTCGAGTAGATTCGATCTTTTATATCTCGCTCCACCAGCTCTGCCCTAGTGGTCGGAGCTCCATCACCTCATCTTAGCCGTATAGATAGGAGCACCGATCCATCATCACCCTCCTTCCATGATCTGATCATCTCGATCTTGGCTATCCGAGCCACGATCGAGTTCGGTCCCTTCCTCCGCCTCCGTTGGGACCCCCCTTCACCATTCCACCTCGCTTCCCTTTACTATTTATCAAATAACCCATGCCGGAGTCCTCCTCCGAGCATAAACTCTCATTTGTAGGTGAATAAGCGCGAGTCACCCCCCAAATCGCCTATCGCATACCTCGCCGGAGTAGCCCAGGTCCCTCTTCGTTCGCCAGAGGATCGGGCTGTTGGGAGCTCCATCGATCACCACCACCAGACGCGGAGAGACGAGGCGCGTCGAAGCCATCTAGCTGATCACCCATTGGACACACACAACCACTCCAGTTCGCCGACGAAGTCCGCTGGGGAGGAGTTCTTCCAGATCTCCTCTTCACTGTCGGATTGCACGACATCTCCAGGCTCGCTCCATCTGGGACGTCCAGCATCTGCCACTGACAGGTCGTTAGATCCCATATCTAACGGTCTCCGTACAACCACGTCTACCGCCAGAGGACCACCGTCAGATCTGCTAGGAGGCTGGACCAGAGCCGCGCGCCCATCAGCCACTCACTGCTTGACACCTAGCCCCCACGTGCCCCGCACGCGCTTTGGCTGGGTAATTTGTGCCATACCCCCTGCAGTTTATTTCAGTTCTTGTTTAGCCTATTAAATAAGTTAGCACATTTGGACAATTTGCATATTAGTACTTGCTATTTATTGTATTTGCACTTCAGTCCTTATTTTGTGGATGCACGTGCTTCGACACATGAGACTTCAGGCTTTTTGCATGTTTAGGGCTGGGTTTTAAGGATGTTATGAAATGAACTTCATGTTTTGACATTTACATATATACCCCTGTGCATACTAGAATTCGAGAATGTGTCGAATTTAGTGTGAAATTTACAGCTGAACCCCTATACTTTCTGCACGTGTTCCATTGTAGCCCTAAAAATTATTTTTCTTGCATTTAGGTCCATGTGTGCTGTAGCTTGTTTATTGGTTGAATAAAATATCAACTCAACTCCAAAAATTGTGAAATTTGGATACGTGGCTCCTGCTACTATGTAAAAATTTCACTAATTTTTTGAGACATTTTTGTTGCGGTTTTCTATTTTTAAAAATTAAGAAACACATATTTCTGCTACTATTTGAATTGGAAATCAACCAAAAATACTAAAAACCCCCAAAAATTCTAAAAAAATAGGTACTATTTGTTTAGTGTTTATTTGCTTCATTCCGATTTTTGCTTCATTTGGATATATAAAACCACTAAAATTACAAAACCCTAAAAATCTTATAAAAATCAGTAAAAATTCTACAAAAATAAAAAAAATGCAATTTCTTTTCCTGTAGCTTAGTTTTTATTTGTAGTTTCATATAAAATTGTCTCTAGATTTTTAAAGGCTATTTATATATTTTTAAATTGCCTTTCAAATCTGACTGTACATTAGTTCCTTGCTTTTACATTTTTTATTTTTATAAAATCAACAAAAAATATAAAAATCTGAGAAAATTACCAAAAACACTTAAAAATCATAAAACCCAAAAATATTTTTATTACAATTTTTGGATTTGTTTAAATGTGTTTAATAATTTCTTGAGTGTTCCTTTTAGCTTTCTTCTATATTTTCTTCATAATTAAAAATACAAAAAAAATAAAAATACATAAAACCATCAAAAATATTTGATTTTTAGACTACTTCGTAGGCTCTCTAAGCCAATCCGTGCTCCTTGTGTTCGACCATGGTTTCTATACCAGGTTAAATAAATAGCGAGACCGCTATTCGGATTTTTGTCCGATTCCTTTTATTTGGTGGTCTATTTTTCTTGTTGATCGATTTTCGAGGGATTGAGGTCGTAATGACCCGTATTATTTATCTCCCTTAGTTCCTCGCAATCTTTCGGTCATCATAAGTGCATAGTGTTAGAGTACATAATAATTCACTATTCAAAGAGTCGTACCTAGATTGAGGAGATCATGTTAGACACTAAGAGTCAAAGTCTAAACACTGCCGTACAGACTACGAAGAATAAAGTCTAAGACCTGAAGCTTCTAAAATTCTATTTCTTGTTGAATTTCCTATGAAAATTTGGTGGATTAAGGCCAAGTCAAGATCACTCTTGATTTTTATTCACAACTCGTTTTAGATACCAAGGGATTTTCATCAATGTAGATGCCTGAAATGCTTAACGAAGTGTAGATGCATGAAGTGCTGCACACATATTATACATATTTTCAAGTAAAGTACATATTTTACTCATGTTTTACAAGTTTTACAAGAATCGCCCACACCCCACACTAGTTTTATATACAGAAAATACAATACCATATAGTACAATGCAATGCAGAGTATGTACACAATGCAATTTGCCTCCACATATAGAGTATGCTAAGTATAGAAGGATGCAAAATAAGAAAAAGAGTTGTAGTAGTTAGTTGCCCCCCTATACTAAGGCTCTTAGTCAACCTAAGTATAGAAGAGAGAAAAAATAGGGTAGTTGAGGGTATGAGGAAAGAAGGTGGACACAAACAAGGTGGGCATCAATCCCCCACTATACTTAAGTTTTTCCTAAATATAGAAGAAGTACAAAGGGAACCAATGAGATTGGGAGAGAATGTACAAAGGTTCAAGGAGGTTTTTGGCAAGCCTTTTTGCAGGCATGTGGAGGGAGGGAATATGGATATGAAGATTCCCAACCATCGTCGTAGCCATCTTCAGAAGAGTAATAGTGTTCAGTGGAGGCTCTCAAACTAATTTTTATATTCTCTTACTGACATGGTCAACCAACTCGACTTCGGATGATGAATAGTCTCGTGGAGATGTATCCGTCTGGTTATATCTTTTATATCGGTCCGTGTACAATACCCTGGGGATAAGTCCTTAGAGTAATCCACGTCTATAGTTATGTACTTAGTAGGCTTGCTAGAACCTGAAGCAAGGAGAGGAGAAAAACCAGAGTGCTTCTTCCCTACACTAGCAACCACACTAGAGGATGAGGCCCTTCTAAAATTAGTATGTGGTACGTTGGCCATAGGTTCTTCTCATATGAATAATCATGTATATTGTATATCTCATGTAAGGTCAGTAAGCGTTTCAGGTATATGATAGTGGTCAGAGTTAGTTTGGGCTTTGAAGGCTTAGGTGACAGATTACAATAATGATCTATGAAGTCTGGAATGACTATGTTCGGATTCAATGACTTGGATGTATCTAAGTCAAGCTCATTCACCTTTTTAAAAGCATGGGTAGCCTCGTTGGTCAAATCCTCAAGTGTATCTCCTTAAGTTATGTCTGTGGTATGTGGAGAGGTTTGTCCTTGTGAAATAGTTGACTTTGTGGTCTCCTATGTGTCACAACTATCGGTTTCTTGTTCGATTATATCAAGGTCAAGTGCGTCTTAAAGATTTTGATAATTTTGGTCATGGTTTGTAAACTTTATGTCCATAGTCTTACCATCAATAGTTTCTCTAGAAGAGTCTAAGAACAGCTTTCCCGAAATAATGGGAGATCAGACAACTCTCATCGATGATCAAAGTCCATGACAATAAAGTCCACTCTATATTTGACACCTTGGACATTCATGATGTGGAAACAATTCCTCTCGGTCTTATGGAAATTGAATGATCACTCTAGTCTTTCTGAGATATCGAGTTTGAGTCAGTCAAACACAGATTTTTGGGAGGATGTTTAGGGTTGCGTCATAATTTATTTGAACGTGAGTAAACTCGATGTTCTCAAATTTATAGTTAACCTCAATCCACTCTTTGACTCTGCATCTTTTGTTTTTTTTACATCAACATTGAACTTGCCATAATGATTAATTGAAATTTAGTTCTAGATCATTTCTTGCCTATCTTCTTAGGGGATAATTAGCACTTTACAAATCTATGAAAATCGAGTATGTACTCTACGACCTTGATTAATGTAAGCTCTAAGATCCGACTTTGACAAAATGCTTACATTTTAGTGTTGCCCTTTTTTTTAATTTTCCAATTTTTTTTAGCTTTTTTGGTATTTTCATTAAAGTCAGTGGACTTGTTAGTGGATTGATCATATGCTTGTGGTGTACGTGCTTAGAAATTTTTCACATGATTTATCTTGGGTTCGCTTCGTGTAGTCCTCATTTCTCCTTGGTTGTTCATAATTTCTTTTACCATGTGGATGACATTATCAAGTTGTTCAGTCAATGCATCAACTCTTTGATTAGTGTAATCTATGTCATCTGCTATTATCTCATGACTTGGAGAAGAATGACTATACTCGTCATGTTGTGACTCCGGCAAGTAATCTCGAGCCGAGTAATAGTCATTCTCTATGGTCGTTGTCAGGTCATGAATCATATTTCCTTGACTTGGAATCTCAAATGTATGGTCAATGGGAAAATTGGTCATACTCGAGAAGAGAGCCATCCCAAGTAGGGGATGGTTCAAACAGTAAATTCTCAATCATAATCGATAATCGTGTTTCTCTTTAAAATTTGATTACTCTCATGACCATCCTTGAATTCACTCGCTCCAATGTATCCACATAATAAACATTTAATTCTATGAGCAGATCACATCTTACAAGGGAGGAGTGGGGTGATGGAATGAGAGTTAAGTGTATGATGGATGAGGAAGAGCCGCCTCAAAGAGAGGGTTCTTCTGAAATGAGAATGAAGAAAAAGATGGTCAGGATACATTCGTGAAAGCTCGACCAACAGAATCTGGGCATGAATACTAATATTCCGACATGTTCAAAAAAGATGGAGGAGTATGATTCACGAGTCTTGATACATGTATGCAAGTATAAGCCAAATTCACCAACTTTACACAATAAAAGCTGCAAAAGTGTTGATGATTATCTTTTCAATTTTAAATTGGTTATAAAAATATGAGAGTTCGTTACACACGAGTGTGTTGCCCTGATGCCCACATGTAGTTTTATTATTCCTTAATAAAGGAGTAATCTGCCTGGGCTGCCCAGTTATATTACACCCTTAAAGGAGATAGTAGATGAGCACAACCAAAATGTCGACTATGGTCAAAGGCGAGCGCTTGCAACTCCCAAACCCACAAGGGTCGGATCTGGAGACTATGATGCAGGTCTAGGGTTTTGGGCTCTAAAATTATGGGTACATTCTCACTCACTCAAAGTCTAGAGATATGTACATGTGCATAAGGATGGGGTTGCTCTTCCACAAATAACGATTTTCAATTTTTGTACGGTTTTAGTTAGTCAATAATGTTTAGCAGTCTTCTTATTTAATTTGATTATCTCTTTGACTTTTAATGGATATTGAAGTATGTCTACACAGGGTTTCCAAATTCCTTTAAATCTTAGATGAATGAAAATCGAGGGAGAAACAAAAAGCCGTGCAGTGGAAAATACGATGATGAATGCAAAGTCAGAAATACTTACAATGCTTCCTCATAATCTCTGTATGTGATTCTAAACAAAATTAAATTTTCCCTAATAAATATGTCTAATACATGCATGGGAAATCACTCATAGAACATGAATTTCTATTAGTGTGTGATAGAATAGATTACTTTGGATAAGTGAAATATGATGTAAAGTGTATTTAATTAATTGTGAATGTGTGGACCTAGGACCACAAATGTAATAAATGAAACTTAACAACCCTAATAGCCATTATGCAATCCTAAACATATTTCAAGCACCCTAATGATGAATACCCATTCATCACTCTTTATTCTTCTATTTTAGCTACAAAAACCTTTGCAAATACATGTAGATATGTGTAAATACAAATAATTACCAAAAGCATGCATTGTGTAAAAACCTGTAATTAGCATGTTTTTGTGCAAATATAAAAGAATAAAGAGTAAAAAGAAAAAGAGGGAAATATTTAGAATAAATATTGAGCAACCTAACCCAAGGGAGGGCTCAGCATGGACCTGACCGCATAAAAGCCGAAGTAGAGGGAGATAGGAGCTCATGTGTACATACTTTTGTAAATAAATAAAATTATATTTTCCTCACCCAAAAATATGCTTGTACATATTTTGTATATATTTAGAAACTCTTAAAAAAAACAAAACAAAAATCAAATAAAAAAAATACAAAATTAAAAATACAAAAATACATTGTATAGATACCATGTATATAAATGTATACAACTATTTATTTCACCCTTGTGTATACATAATTAAAATAAAATAAAAAATACCATTTTGTTCTTTATTTTATGATAAATAAAATATAAAATGGGCATAAAAATACATAAAAATAACAAATAAAAAAAATCAAAAATTAAAATCTATATAGTGTACATATACCTATATATATAACTACCCTATTTTTATTTCCAAAAATTAATTAAAAATCACCAAAAAATAGAAAAAAATAAAAGAAAAATATTTCATGTTTTGAGTTTTTCTTAATTCGGCCTTTTTCTACCTTAAATTAAATAAACAAAAAATAAAAACGTGGCAGCTCCTGATTGGTCCACGGGGGATTGTTGACCCCGGTCAACTCCCCCGCGGACTCTTTCCTTTTGGGGAGACCCGCGCCCGACCCGACTTCGCCGATTTCTCCACGCGTCTCCAGCCTGTCGCCTCCGCAAACCCCGTGCCCGGATCCTTCGCCAATCATCCATCATCCTCGCCGGACCCTTCGCCGAAGGATCCACGCCTTCCATAGCCGTCTCCACCCAACCCTAATCGGCCCTGTCTCCATATATATCCCGACCTCCGCCGCCTCCGCACCTTATCTTTGGATCCCTACCTTCACTCCCGTGACCTCCATCGTAACCACCGAGGTGACAGCTCGCGTTGGCCCTTGTTGCAGCGAGGAGTAGGTGGCCGGCCATTGATCCGGCAGCTTCACGCCGCCGTTGCTCCGCCACCAGCGTGAGCACCGAGCCTCGGGCCGAGACGACCCTTGAGGCTACGACCAGGAGCACCCCCTGCTCTTCCCCAGTCTCTCCGACCGCCCAGGTAGCATTTTAGCCTTTCCATTTAGCTTAATTTTCAGTTTCGCCCAATTCGTATCTCCGCCGTATTCCGCTGATTCCGGCCATATCGTGTACCTTCCCGATCATCGGAACGCACCGTCACCTTCGTCGTTCCCTCACGCACGTTCTTCACCCCTTCACTCAACCCAGATCGCACAGGATCTGGGAATCGAGCTCCACCGTCCTCCGCTCGCCGGAGCTCGCTCGTCCCGACCCATCGTTCACCCTCACGCCGCTTCATCGGGTCGAGGCACTTTGCCCTCGACCCGCGAAGCTTCTGGTTCATTTTGCAGGTCAAGAAGAGGCCATCTGAGGCCCCCTCACGTCCAGGCCAGGAGCTCGACTCCGTCGACCTCGCCGGAGCCCCTCCAGGGTTCGGTTGGGTCACCGGAGACCACCACCAGCTGCGGGACTCCGACGCCTATCTTCCCCGATCATCAGGAGCAGCTGAGGAGGACTGCAGCTCACGCACGAGGCCGGCAAAGCTCGCCGGTGGAGTGTTCTTCCACCATCCTCCAGCACCGTCCGATCAGCCCCCGCTCCCAGTTTGCATCGTCACCGTCCGTTCTTCGAGGAGCAACATCCGACGATCATCGCTAGGGGCTGATCAGGACCGTTCGAGCAGCGGAGAGAGACACCTGAGGCCATACCCGTTCGATCTTCCACGTGTCCTCTCCAGCACCGTCGATTCGACTCGAGGTCAAACGAAGAGGAGCGCCAGCCATCCAGGACCGACCGATCTTCCACGTGGCGCCTATCCAGCCGTCGGCGAATAAAGGGGTAAATTGCTTAGGCCCCCTCGTAGTTTGAGTCTTTTATTTCTAGTCCTGTAAATAATTTAGGAATTTTATTTACGTTGGGACATTTGCATATTGAACCTCGTACTTTCTCGTATTTGCATTTATACCCCTGCCAGTTGTGGACACGTGCATCGACACGTGATATTTTGGTTTATTTGCAATAGAGACCCCTGTAGTTCTGGATGTTCTTTAGTGAATGAAATCTTTTACTTATTTGCATTTATACCCCTGTGCGTGATTTATTTCCACATGTGCGTTTTATTTTGGGTATTTTGCAGATAAGCCCCTGGACTTTTGGTACTTGTTACCAATAAGCCCTCGGAACTTATTTTTCTTACATTTGGGTCCCTGAGTGCCCCAGACACGTGCCTCGCGCGTGATTTCTTGGGTATTTTGCACCAGACCCCTCAGAACTTTTGGGTATTTGCACTTTGGTCCCTGTGCACAGTGCCCCTCCTTTGTTTTTGAATAAAATATCAAATCACCTCCAAATTCGATGAAAATTTGACACATGGCTCCTGCCATGGTGTAGAATTTTTGTGAATTTTTGAGGACATTTTTGATTTCATTTGTTATTTTTAAAAATTCAAAAACCCATATTTTTGCTACTGTTTAGATTCAAAAACCACAAAAAAATATCAAAACCCTTTTAAAAATTCTAAAAAAATTAGTTACTGTTTATTTGGTGTTCCTTGATTTTCTAGCCAATTTTGGCTATTTTTCATTGAGTAAAACCCCTAAAAATCTAAAAACACCTAAAAACTCATAACAATCATATTAAATAACCTAAAAATCCAAAAACAATAATTTTGGTGCACACATTTTCCTTATTTTCTCTAGAATACAGGAAAATTACCTCCAGGGCCATCTGAGATCCTTAAATATTTTATTTTTGGGTTTTGGGCCTTGCTGGACAGTACCCTTTGTTTTTAGTACTGTTTGATTTTTAGAAAATAAAATACACCTTATAAAAATCCCAAAAATTCACCAAAAACACTTAAAAACCTAAAAAACATAAAAACATTTTTTCTTGAATTTTTGCTTGATTTTTGATGCTTTAAATAAATTGTTCAAGTTAATTGTTTGTGTGCTTTTCCTGTTTTCTTCATATTCCAAAAATTCTAAAAAAAATACAAAAACCCTTAGAAACACTAAAAAAATACTCTCTCGGATTTCTGACTACATCGTAGGCCGCAAGGCCAATCTGTGCTCCTTGTGTTCGACCCTGGGTGCTATACCAGGTTAATCTCATAGTTAGGACCGCTCTCTTTTGTGCTCGATTAGTTTTACATGTTCTGAGTGGTTGATTTTTCTTGATAGACTCAGCCCGAGTGATTGTGGTCGCGACGACCATTTCTTTACCTTTACCTCTGTCGTTCGAGCGGTCATCACCTAACAAATCACAAGTATTCAAATGAAGAACACTGGTAACAGATGATTATTACAAATTAATTACAAAATATAAATAAAACACTCCATCTAATTAAAATGAAAATGTCTTCATGTTTCTTTAGCAGGATTGGTCCACATAATCCTCCGCCTCTGGTCGCTCCGAGCTGTTATCGGGGGATGGAAAACCAAGCAACAATGCCAAATCGTATACCTCCCCAAAAATGACGCCATTTGACAAACATTCAGACTATCATTGCTAATTGATAACAATTATGTCAAAGTTTTTGTAGCCGAGCATTCTAGAGATCTGCAAAAAATGACTAAATTGGGATATAATATATAAGATTAAATCTTGATGTATTCAAGTTATTTATTTTACTTGGATAAGTTCCAAGGTCAAACTCATGGAGGTAATATGAGGACCTAGAAATTAGGAAGGAATATTTTTTTGTGTTTTTGTATTTTTTTCAAGTTCGTATGGGTTTTTAATAGGAGATGTAATTAACTGGTAACTAAAATATTATGCGTGGATTTTAACAAATAATTTTAGCAAGAAAAAATAATGCTATGTTATGCGGGACACGAATTAAATAAATAAAATATTTTTGTGATTTTTAAGCGATTAATGTAATATGAATGCAATGCAAGAGATGATAAGTGCACGTGTAGATACAAACTATCAAGTCAATAATAAGTAGTTAAAATTAAATCCTAGAGCTAAGCAAAATGAATTCAAGAACCCTCCCTCACTAATCAATTAATTATAGAAGTGTGTCATCAATAAATTTCACAATAATTTCTGAAAGACTTCCCCAAAATTCCATAAATTAGTAAGAATTAAGGTATCACTAAATTAAAAGAAATGTGCTCAATATAAGAAATAAATCTTGAATTTAATTGATGTTCAGAAATCTCTCCAAAATAATATCTCATTATTCTAGACGAAATAGGGTCAAATAAGCTTCAAAATGACATTGTGAACATCGAAATCGGACATTAGATGCTCAAGTTATGATAAGTTTATGTTCACAGACTTAATTGTATTAGAATAATAAAATCTTTGCAAATATACACTTGTAGAGACCTTATTGCAAGTTTACTGTATTGATTGGGCCCTTCTACAATTTAACCCTATGCGGCGATATGGGCATGATTGCTAGAAGATGTGAGGACTGGTACGTAAATTTTCCAAATGCACGTGCGTACTTCATGTGACACTGGACTTCTTCGTAATTCTAGAAAGCGAGGAGGTGAAGGTGTAATTTTCCTGCACACATGTGTGTAACGCATGCGTAAGGCTTGGTCAGGTGAGTACTTCATTTACAATCCTACACGTGGTGGGTTCTGGCTAATTTAGATCACCCGAGGTGCTTGGATCGGATGGTAGACTCGAAAGGGATCCACATTGCCAAATGAAAACTTGATCTGATGATCAACTTTTGCATGAGAATGAACGGTTCACATGTGATGCATTCTTGATCGAACATTGTCTACGCATTCTGGAGTCGGCACCTCTTCTTCATTCTTCTTCTTTGCTTAGGTGATGACCTGATGTTGCACAAGCCGAAAGGTGGATGTGGTGGGTGCTTCAGTGGTTGTGAGGGAATGGGGTGGATATAGGGAAGGTTGCTAAGGGTAGAAGAAGAAGATGGAGGGCAAGAAGAATGGAAGTGAGGCAACCTGCGATAACGTGGTTTTAACGGAGGGTAAAGAAGAGGGTTATTTTATTCAAAGCATAAGGAATAAGAATATAAGAAGGAGGTACGAAGGTGTCTAATGTTCGTCTTGGAGTGGAGGAGTGGAGCTCGACTCCTGATTGTGGGTCGATCAGCGTGGTGGAAGCAATGAGAGCTTTGATTGTCTTCACAAGGATGAGCAATAGTAGAGGGAGATGATCCCTTAAACCGCACCTCAAAGGGAGGTCTTCGCACAGGAGACAAGTTGTTGTCATCAAGCTTGTCCTCACGCTCTCTCTCTCTCTCTCTCCTTGCAGATATGTAGATAATGGCGGATGCTGGGAAGGATGACGATGATGGGTTTAAGTAGAGATAGATAAGGAAGTCAGTGCTTGATTAAGGATAAGGGAGTTGGAGATAATGGGGGAGGCATTGGAGGTTATGACAACCGTTCACTAGATGGAGACAAGACAAAGAGATAACGGTGTTTGGGATGGTTTAATGGGATGATCGAGTTGCCGGAGATGCGTAGAAGTTGGGAGAAGGGTTTATTTGGTTCAACAATTGGAAGAAGGGGATAGAGTTGGGTGAGAAGTGAGAAGTAAGAGGAGAATGAATGGTTGGGGAGGAAAAGGGTAGTTGACTCTACCAAAGATAGAGGAGAAGAGGTGATGGTGCAGTCGGCAATTGGGAGGAGGGGGAGAGCGGTTGTGGCTGGAGGTAGGAGGTTAGAGATGAAGAGCAGTGGTCATTGGATCAAAGTTGATCCAACAGCTAGAACATGATCACGTGTCACTCACGTGAGTTGAGAGAGGTTTAGGTGGGATTAATATCGGTCATTGGATCGTGATCGATCCAATGATGTAGATGGGTAGCACTAGAGGACAAACAAGATTGAAATCCATTGACTGGGTGACTTACTATATGCTGAGATGGACCAATAAGTGCATGACACGTGTATATGCCCGTTGACCATGAAATTTGACTAGTGTATGAAATACAAAGATTAATAGATTAAAAATGCTGAATGAACTCATATGTAAAAATGCTCAAAATGAAAAATATATCCCTAAATGTGATCTATAATGTTCTTTAAGGACTCGAATGCTAATGACAACAACTATGCGAGATATGCCTTTTGGTGATATTTTATGTACAAAATATCAATTTTTTGTTTTGTAAATTTTATATGATTTTATATAAATAAATGCACACAGAAATTAAATATGATGTGAAATAATGGAATGGGATCAAATGCTATTTTTTGATATTTTTTTTAGTTAATCAAAAGGTCAGAAAAATTAGGGAAGGGGATTATACAAATGGATTAGGTTAGTAAGCTAAAGTTAGAATTTATATTTTCATTTCTTTTCTGATTTTTTAGATTTTTATTTTTATAAAAATAGTTAAAACATGAACAGAATTGAAGAAAATAAACTTTTAAAAAGAGCGAAATATGTACATTAAATGAAAAGTCGAAATAAGTAAATATGTACTATGCACAGTTAGGTCCCAAAACCCAATTTTAATAAATAGATCTCTAAGTCTTTGAATTTGATCTTGATTTGTAGATATTTGAATGTACAAGAAATCAAAAGGGAGTATCGTAAAATTAGACAGTATATGAGCGAGATATCAATTTCCGTGACCTTTTATCTAGAAATTTGGGCTTGAATTTACTAACAATATATACAAGTCAATATTTGTTTAGGATTTTTCGTCGACTAAGGTTAATTATATGTACAGAATGAAGTTAGTTTCATGTCAATTGGAGTTAGCATTAATTAATTAAAAATGTATGGATATAGGTGAAAATGTTTATATGACGATGGATTTTGAAATGAATGCTAATTTATTCAAATTATTTATAAGTGCATGAATATTAATTTCATGAAATTATATTAATTAAAACTCAAAACATGAAAATATTTATTATTTTTCAAATTATTTTGTGGGTATTTTTATTTATTTTTACAACTTTATTTGTAAGACGTTAATATTTACAAGTATATATATAAATGTATTGATGAATCTACATTTCATCATCTTTATTCATTTATTTTAGCTTAAAATCCCGTATAAAATACATGTATATAATACGAACTCCATGTTCTTACTAACTTGCATATGTTTGTAAATATTGTACATTTATTACTATTTTAACCTAAAATAAGTAAATAAATAAAGAAAGGAAGAATAAAGAAAAGGAAAAAAGATTGTATATATTTAATAGATACAGGCTAACCCAAACCTCGAGAGAAGGTCAAGACTTGACCTGATCGACTATGAATAAAGTAGGAGGAGATAGGGTCTTTAATCAGAAAATCAAAAAAATATGGTGTACATATTTGTATACTTACACTATTTTATTTATACATAAATTGATCTCAAATTAAATAATTTTCAAAACAAAAGTTGTAAAAAATGTTTCTAAATAACATAAATGTTTGCAAAATAAAATCATGTGCAAAGTAAAAGTAACCACATCCGAAAAAATCCATAAAGCGATAATTTAACGACCAATTCTGGCTCCATATGAACTGAAATAAACTCACTTCCATATTCTAAATTAAATTATCTTTAAATGGTTGTGATTTCATATTTTTTTGAGTTACTGTTTGAAGACGGTTTTCTAGGGTGGTTTGTCCAATTTTGCCATTTATTTGTACATATTGTATTTTTAAATAATTGTAAATATTTTCTAATAATTGTTAAAAATAAAAATAAGAATAAAAATAAAAAAATAAAAAAACTAATTCCATTATTTAACTATATATATAATGTACCCCATATGTATATGGTATGCATATATAATCAATTCCCTCAAATAACCATACCAAAAGAAATAAAAAAATAACATTTATTATTCAATTTCATAAAGTGATGAAAATAAAAAAATAATTAAAATTAATTTTTGTAAATAATTTTAACACTAACTTCTTTCTTTATCTTTATCTCATTTCAAATTCTTTCTTATCTCTTTATCTCCATTCAATTTTTAAAAATTCTAATTCTAATTCAATTATCTTTCTATTTAATTGGCTCATCCTCCCTCATTCTCACTTGGTCAATTTTTGGTGAGAGGAGCCTATTCTCCGAGAGCTATCTTGTCATAGAAGGATGCCTAGCCTCTGAGCCGTCTAGTGACAGCGAGTCGCCTCGGCGAGGCGATCATGGTCTTTTATGTTCCTAAGGTGAGATCTATTTTATCTTATTTTTAACCTAGGTTAATCGTTGTTTAATTTTCGAACTTTTATGTTGTTGTCATTTTTTCTAGATCTTAGAATCATATATCACGATTTCATCCAAATCCGATCCGATTTTTCTCCTTCACATCTCGATCTATTCGCGTTCTTATTCTCCCTTACACAATCTTCCAATTCTTTGGGTTGCAATGACAATTGCACATTAATATCATCTTATTGAAATTCGAAAATCCCGTCTTAACAAAATGGCACCTTTGTCAGAGAGGCATAGTGAGAGTAGTTAGGTTTCTCTTTTGACCTGTTTGTAAATATCTGTTTATATTCACTGTATTTATTCTATTTTTCCTGTAAATATTTGATAATTTTATTTCTTACACATTCTCTCTTTTCTTTTTCATGAGGGCCTGCAGATCAAAGGAGGTGATCCTAGGAGAGCCAAAGCACCCAAGCGAAGTGGAGGTGTCTTGATTCTTCACCAAGCCGTAGGAGAGCATGAGAGGAGGAAAAGAAGAACTGAAGGAGGCCCAAAAAATATACTTTGTTCTCTTTATTTGTAGCATTTGAACTCTTGTAAACGGACATTCATTTGTTGCAGAGTGTATTTTACCAAATGTCTATGCACATGGGGGACCTCACCAATTTTATTTTCATCATCTTATTTTTCTTTGTTTCACGTGGATTTCGTGAGCCACTTATTGATTGCTTTAATTATTTGGTTGAACTCGGTAAAACTAAGGACCAAACATCATAATAGAATATATGTTCTTATAGATCATGTTCGAACTTAGTCAAATAAAAAACTAACTTAATTGGATTACAAACCATACGTCGTGAGAAGTCGCATATAGCACTACTGGGGCTCATTGTGGTAGGCAGTGAGCGACTTCCTAAACCAGACTCATGTCTCTCTTCTGATTAGTTAACAACAATTCTTCCCATAATAGAAGATATCATCTAGGATGGTTCACTTTCATCATATAGGTTAGTTTACTTTATCTATTTAAATTCTGCGCAGATCACCCTCCATATACAATGTTGGTGATAAGGTACGCACCTCAAACCCCTGCATGCATCATTGTGTTTAATCATGTATTTCCATTTTTTATTTCCCATCTTGTTTTCACTCACATAAGTTAAAAAGGAAATTGAACACTCGGTGGGCAATTCATTGAAAATATTCAAACTAAGTGATAACTGCCTAAATTTGGGACTGCTAAAGAAAACTCGACCCTAAAATAAACATAACAAAAAATCATTGTTTTGCGGAGAGTATCCCCTCATTGTTTCGTTTTAAATTGCTTGCATACACATTAAGATTAGTGCCCAAATCCCATAACACAACCTGAATGTTTGTAAAATTCTTGTGATTCTAACCTAACTCTAAAATTGACAAGATAAGAGACCGAGCTTTCATGGTCTTTACTAAGTTGAGTTGGTGAATTGGGGTCTTGTATTATGTTTGATTGCTTGTGTGCATACTAGATCCTTTCACGCATATGTGCCTTTGTCTTCACATCTTTTGACTCGACTCTCGTGCTCTCCCAATCATTTTCTCTTATTTTCGAGAAGGCCGACTGGAGTTATTTTAATCCGATCTTCGTGGATCTTTCGCATCCTCCAGCTGATCCACCTTCCTTTTTCCAGGATGACTTTCCTCCTGATTTTTTTGCACATCCACCTAATCCATTATTTCTAGAGTCGGACTTTGATTCTCACCCACCCTCATCCCACTCACCTGATCTTGGAATTTTAGAGTCACCTTTCATGATGTCTACACATGAGACCTTGAACCAGATGATGGAGCATATGAATTCGAGGATTAGCAATCTATTTAACATCAATAAGAGCTAGAATGATGCTCCATTATTTGAGGATATGGATTCACTTGAGGATAATCATGGGATATTGTAATCACCCAAAATACAAAAAATGAGAAAATTTTAAAAATCCAAAAAGATTTCGGGAAACACATTGTTGATTCATCTTGTGATAAGAGGGAACACATGCCAGACTATTTTACACACATTCATTCACCATATGTCCCACTTTGACCCCAAGGATGCCATTGCACTGACTGCTCTTGGCAATCCTTGTGTAAATGATGACTCCGATCTCCTCCCTTGTATGGAGGAGATCCAAAAATTCAAAAAAATGACTAAATCTGAAGTGGTGGCCATTATTCATGAGATCATTAAAGCCCCACTTCAGTAGGCCATGACCCATTTATTTGCTCCTCAACCCAAGAAGACAAAATAGAGGAGTGAATCTAAGCATTACATCATGAACAGGGCCACTGCCTACGCCAACTCTCACCATCCGCATTTTAAGAAAGGGAACGGTGCCACACCTCTTGTTAGTTTCTCTATCTCGAACTATTCTTGTGACAACACTCTCTTTAAAGGTGATCTTCAATCAATGTAATACACTTCTCTATGGTACAATCTCTTCATCTTGGACCTCTCAAGAAAACCAGGATGATAGTTCAATTTACCGATGGATCTATCAAGAGGCCAAAGGGTATTCTAGAAAACATTGTCATTCTTATTCAGGGCATGAACTTCACTTCTGATTTTGTTGTATTTCCCATGGAGACCTTCACCTATGTAGAGCACCTTCCAATCATCATGTGACATCCTTTCCTTGCCTCTATGAGAGCCGTAATTGATTATGGATTAGGAGAGATTCGCTTCCATTCTAATATAGGGAGTAATATGTTAATCACTACACCCATTATTGACCAGAGACGTACATCCCATGAGAGTGTGTCCGTGTTAGCCAACCCCAAGGACTTTGACCCAGATGATACTACTAGAGATTTTTGTTGTATGTTGGATGATATAGAGACCCAAGAATTCCTCTTCGAGGAGGAAGACTTGGAAAGCAGAGACCTTGGAGTTCCCCCTTGTGATATGTGTCAGTGCATTGATGACATCCACAGGATTTACACAATAGACACCCTAGAGTGGACGACAGACTTTGAGACTAGACATGACTGACATGATTTGACTCCTTTCACTGATGAGTTTGTTCTTTTCACCTTGATTTAGATGAGATTGATAAGGTCGGATTTGATTTGATTGCTTTTATAAAGGAATTCAGGCCTTTTAATGAGGGTGATGATCTGGTAGAGGCTCGTCAGGCTGGAATTGGTCTTTCTTTTTCTGATAATGATTTCGAACCTTTTTACTTTGATATTTGCGAGACTTCCCAGACCGGACATGACCACACTACTTCAACTGACTGATTTGTGCATGCACCCTATGAAACCATTGAGGATACATTTCTGGTCAATCCTTATCTGTTTGTGTCTAATGATGACCCTGATATCGACCGACACCTTATCAGATCCATTCCTCAGCGATCTCGCAAGAAGGTCCTCTTTTGACCTTCTTGACATTTGTACATATACTCCTTTTGTATATCCTTTTGTTTCATTCTTTCTTCTCTCGTTTTATCGTTCACCCCTTTCCATGTGTATATATGTTATACTTAGGATGTGTTTTATCCTAAGTATAGGGGTGAATGTTTTGTGTTGTTCATATTCATCTTGTTCATCACACTTGTTGTTGCTTATACTTAGGGATACTCTACCCTTAGTATAGGGGGAGTGATGTTGTTTATATTATTTTTTTGTTTTTCCAATTAGTCTGTACATTATCTTCATCGGTTTTTTTTGCCTTTTGTAAAATCTACTATACTTAGGATTACTTGAACCTAAGTTTAGGGGGATCATCAACTTGTATTTTTTTCATCTTTTCTTTGAGTCATTGTAGCATAGGAGTCTTTTCACTGTTCTATACTTAGCACAAGTTATGTCTTCCTTTGCCGCTCTCTGATCACTATGAGGACATAGTTCAAGCTAAGTATAGGAGGTGTCGAATATATTGTATATATACTTTAGACATAACTCATATTTCTTATATGATTATTTTGGAGATATGTATATAAATTCGTAAAATCCATGTGTATATAGACTTTGGTCACGTTTTTTAAAAAACAAAAAGTACAAAAAATAAAAAATACAAAAAATACAAAAAAACTAGCTTAATAATCAAAAAATCATCTTATATAAAGAAAACAAAATCCTTGTATATACTTGTATATATTTTACTAACCCTTCTTTTAGTTAAAAAACCCCTAAAAACTATAAAACTAAAAAGTCTATAAAAATTGCAAAAAAATCTTTTTTCATGTGTGCATCGCTTTTTTCAACAAAATCCATAAAAAGTTCAAAATGAGAAAATTATTTCAAATAAATGCTTTATTTTTGCATTGTACATATTTGTCTTGCATTTGCATGTGCATTTTTATGGATAATATAAACATTTAAACTATGTCTCGAATAAAATTGAACAATGGAGCTGAGTTGGACCTTAATCCACTTAATTTCAGAGGAACCTTATAAGAATTGGAATTAAGACTTTTCAGGTCCTATTGACATAATTCTTTGAGTCCATAAGACTATGTTCGTATATTGTCTTAATTGGTATAAGTAGAATATTTAACAACACACGCATGATTCTTTTAGAGCGTGGGTTATCTTGGACAAGCACTCTACACGTAGCTCTTCAAGGAGGAGGTAGTGAGGAGGTAGAATCTTTTTGCTTCGGGTAGCATACGAGGGTACTACATCTAGACAAAACCTCTCATCTTCCTCTAGGGAGGGAAGTGCACCTCAACCTGGTCTAGTGGCATTGAAGTCTAAAGACAGGATGTTGTAGGGTTGGAATAATGCTTCAAAAGAGGGATAATCTACTAGCTCAAGAAGAAAAACTCTTTATGTACATGCTGCACCTTGTATATATTTTCTAAAAAAAGGAAGAAAAGAAAAAATGCAGAATCTCCAAAAGTGGACAGGCCAAATTGAAAAGTAAAATGTCTGTCGGAGTTTATATACAAGTGAAAAATAATAATAAGAGTTTCGAAGCCAAATTTTTGTAAGCTTGCAGCAGATGAATTGGCTACACTTGTCATGCATCCAAGGATAGGTAGCTACACTGGTTAGAGTCCATTCTCTTCTCCATCCCCTCTTCTTGAACTAGTTGTACTTGAACTTAGAAGGGAATATCTCTGCTCCTCGAGGAAATAGTTGCTAGATGGGAGGACTAGAGTTACCTTGTTGAGAGTGGTTGTTTCTTCGCTACATTTGAGATGGGGAGATTTAATTCACTTACACTATACAAGTAAAGACTCATAGTCATAAGAATTTATGTATGTAGACCTATTCTGACCTGACTGTTGAGGAGACTTGAATAGGAATCTTGTGGAACTTAGAGGTTGTTAGGTTATAAATCCATTTCCCATTAAGGTTCTGCCACACTAATAATCCAAAGGTCTGACGGAGCTCCGTACTACAATTTTCCTTTCTTTTTCTTTTATTCACTTATTCGTTGAAATAAGTTTTTGCTAAGGGACTAACAAAAGTAAAGCATTGGGGGATGATTAATCTGCATTTCATCATCTTTATTTATTTATTTATTTTAGTTTAAAATCCCTTATAAAACACATGTATATAACACTATCTTAATATTCTTACTAACTTGCATCTGTGTGTAAATATTGTACATTTATTACTATTTTAACCTAAAATAAATAAGGGATATTTACCCAGCAGACCCTGAAATCTTTCGAAATTACCTCTACGACCTTTGAAACATCGTAATTCCTCCCACGACCTCGTAATCTTGCTAACTCTTACCCAACAGACCCTGTGGTTAACTCACATCCATTAAGCCGTTAAATTTAACCAGATTCTGTTATCTTCTTGTACATTATGCCTATTTTATCTATCATATTTACCATGAGTGCCACTCCGTCTCCCTCCCCCTGCTTAGCCTCCATTGCTCCCCCCTCCGTCTCAACCCACTGCCCTCGGCAGCCAACCCAGCACTCCCCCCGCCCCCGGAACTTCCACTCCAGCCTGCTCACGTCGATCACCGGCGCCCCGTCGACCTTCACCTTCATCTCGGAGGTGCGTCCCCCGACCTCCACGGCGACGTCGTAAGTCGAGTTTGGTCCAAAGGCGCCGCCTTGTTGGTTAAGGTCTCTCCTTTTGCTCATGCGGGTGCTTCTGCTGGCGCATCAGCTTGATCTGGAAGATTTGGGTTGTGGGTTTCTTTGTTGAAAGGCGTGGGTCCTTTGAGGCGAGGTTCTTGGAAATGTGCTCGGAAGTTGTGTTTCTCGGGTCTGAGGTGGAGTAAATCGGGGGATGAGGTTGGATTCTTAGCTGCGACCCGTCCGGTGAGGAGAGCGGTTGACCCGTTTTGGTTGCTGGCAGAGGAGTGAAGAGCCATGAAGTTGCCATGCTGCTCGGTTTGCCACTCGAGGTACGACGAGGATGAGAGGGTCCCGCTTCTTCTCCACTGCGGCCATGGCTTCTGCAAGGCATGCCTATCCAGGATGTTGTCGGCTTGTGCAGAGACGACGCTTGCATGCCCACGCTGCCGGCACCCGACCAATGTGGGCAACATCATTCAGGGTCTAAGGAAGAACTTCCCTATACTGGCACTCCTCCAGTCATCGATTTCCTCTCCATCTTTCGAGTGTGAGTTCACGGAGGATGAGGATGACGACGACGAAGATTCCAAGGGTGGTGTTGCAGCGGAAGATGACTTCTTTAATTCTCCTCGTCGGCACCCGAGCCGACCTGGTGTGGTTGTCCCTGATTGTTGCTCCAGCAATGGGGCAGTCTCCGGTATCGATCTTGCCCCAACGATGGAGTTCCCCGGCCGCCGCCGCATTGCCCCACCCTCGCGCTGGGTCCCCCTCCACTGTCGGCATCCGGATTTTTATTTTTTTCTTATTCTTTTTATTACGGCTAATCCTAACCGTTAGATGGTAAATTGGTTAGGTTAACTCAAGAGTAACCCAAGTCTTTGACTCAAATATAGTTAAAATTGACGGCAGGGTTTATTGGGTAAGACGGAGCAAGATTACGGGGTCGTGGGAGGAATTACAATGTTTCAAAGGTCGTAGAGGTAATTTCGAAAGATTTCAGGGTCTGCTGGGTAAATATCCCAATAAATAAAGAAAGAAAGAAAGGAAAAATAAAGAAAATAAAAAAGACTATATATATGTAATAGATACAAGCTAACCTGAACCATAAGAGAAGGTCAAGACTTGACCTGATAGACCGGGAATAAAGTAGGGGGAGATACAGTCCTTAATCAGACAATTAAAAAATGTGTTGTAAATATTTGTATACTTACACTATTTTATTTATACACAAATTAAATAATTTTTAAATAAAAGTTATAAATAAAAATATTTTCTAAATAATAAAAATGTTTGCAAAATAAATCGTGTGTAAAATAAAAGTAACCACATCAGAAAAAAGCCATAAAGCGATAATTGAAAGACCAATTTCAGCTCCATATGAACTCAAATTGAACCAAACTCAAATCCATTGTATTCTAAATTAAACTATCTTTAAAATGGTTGTAGTTTTATAATTTTTAGAGTTACAGTTTGAAGAAAGTTTTCTGGGTGGTTTGTGCAATTTTGCTATTTATTTGTACATATTATATTTGTAAATAATTGTAGATATTTTTGAATAATTATTGAAAAATAAAAATAAGAATAAAAAATAATAAAATTTTTAAAACAAAAAAACTAATTCCCTTATTTAACTATGTATATAATGTACTCCATATATATAGTATATGTATATATATTCAATTCCCTTAAATAAATACACCAAAAAAAAATAAATTAACATTTATTATTCAATTTCATAAAGTGATGAAAATATAAAATTAAAAATTAATTTTTGTAAATAATTTTAACACTAATTGCTTTCTTTATCTTTATCTCATTTCAAGTTC
Organism: Ottelia alismoides; assembly: GCA_037367405.1. Classification (NCBI taxonomy): domain Eukaryota; kingdom Viridiplantae; phylum Streptophyta; class Magnoliopsida; order Alismatales; family Hydrocharitaceae; genus Ottelia; species Ottelia alismoides. The sequence continues at coordinate 1,417,610 of JAZKJV010010688.1, forward strand.
TTTCTTATCTCTTTATCTCCATTCAATTTTTAAAAATTTAAATTCAAATTCAATTATATTTCTATTTAATTGGCTCCTCCTCCCTCATTCTCACTTGATCAATATTTCGTAAGCGGAGCCTATTCTCCGAGAGCAATCTTGTCGCAGAAGGGTGCCTAGCCTCTGAGCCATTCGGTGACAGCGAGTCAGCCTTCGTCGAGGCGATCACGGTCTTTTTCACTCCTAAGGTGAGATCCATTTTCTCTTATTTTTAACCTAGGTTAACCATAGTTCAATTTTCAATTTTTTTTCGTACTTATTTTTTTCTAGATCTTAGAATCATACATCACGATTTGATCCAAATCCGATCCTATTTGTCTCCTTTACATCTCGATCTATTCGCGTTCTTATTCTACCACACACAATCTTCCAACTCGGGCCATATATGGTGGTCAAAGACAATGATCCATTCCTCATTTTTCATTGGTTCCTCGTTCACGTATTTTGCTTTGATTTTGGGATTGAGTCGTTGTGCTCGCATCCTAATTTATTTATAAATGAAAAATAAAAAAACAAAAATAAATGTAGTTTTCTTTCTAACATTTATTCTAGATGAATAAAAAAGATTAAAAAATAAAAATAAAAAAATAAAAATATTTCTGTAGTTTCCATTTAAAAAAATATAAAAAAAGTTTCTGTTTCTTTCTGTTTCTGTTTTACAAAAAACAAAAAAAATAAATTTCACAAAAACCAAGATAGTTTGCATTCGAGTTCCCTTTTTCTTTTAGTTGATTTTTTAATTACTAGATAACTCTTGGGATTTGTAGCCTTCCTGAGTTCGATCATGTTTGCTATACAACTTAATTAAATAGGAAAAGATTCTCTTACTCACATTATTTTTTATAATTTATTTCAGCTTGAGAAGAAAAAGTAATAAATTTAATTCAATAATTTAAAAACCCGAGAAAAGCATATTAACAGGTATATTTACCTGTACTTTGGGGATTTATTTTTTTTGTTTTTTAATTTATATTATCTTGTGTACATATTTTATATATTTATAATATAATTAAATACATATTTTATCTTTTATATTATTTTTCAGATTTAATTCTCATATAAATAACTGTATATATACAATATAGATACAATATATATTTTAATGTATTATTTATTTAAGTATATTTGGTTTTATTTTATTTTTTTATTTTTAAGATCTTTTGAATAATATTTTAAATTATTTAAAAATGTAATAACAGTAAAAATATAAAAAATAAATATATGAATAAAATATACAGTTTCATAATACAATGGGAACCTAGAAAGCCAGTTCGTGCATCTCAACTCCATTTTGAATGAAATCACATTCATTAGAGAGATAATTTGATTTTAAATACAATGGAGGTAAGTCTAGTGTATTTTGAGTTCACATGTAAAATATATTGATATGTGCTTTTTCATTTATATGTCCCAATTGCACAATGCATTATTTTTTTAATTTTCTATGTATTTTTATGTACAAGTTTCATGGAGATCATTTTAATATATGAGGTGTATAAAATGATGAATAAAATAGTGTAAAAATAAGTATTTTGAAGGTAAAAATCAGGGTTTCATTATAACATATAGACCATTCTCTCCCCTGCTTCATTCTTTGTCGACCAAGTCAATATTGACATAGACTCGGGGTTTAGGGTTATTCAGTATCTTTCATACTTCATTCATTTTCCGTTTTTTTCTTTATTCTTTATTTTGGATTTCAACACAATTATTTGTATAGTAATTAGATGCTAAATACAGATGAATAATGAATGCTAATTTGCATAAGTTAGTTGTATTTACATACGTTTAGATGAGGATTTAAAGATAAAATGAAAGAATAAAGGTATATGAATGGCTATTCATCACCTTGTATTGTATCTTCTACATGTGAAGAACGACCATCAGGTTTCAAATTAAAGGGTCGAGAATGGGGCACCTATTGCTTGAGGACGAACAACCACCAAAGTGTAAAACTTGAACTATACTCTAAACTCCAAAGCATCTCATGTAGGGAACATGGAGTGAAATTAAATGTTATTTATGTCAAAAGATAAGAAGATATATCCAATCAAAGGCACACCACAAAAACTTGAAACAAAGGTTACAATAAGGAAGATATATGATCAAAATTAGTGGAGACACCACATTAAGAAAAAGGGGACGTCGTACCAAAATAAATCGTTTCCTCATAATCTCCGCCTGTGGAGAAAGACATGTTCGACGCTCTGTTGGCGATGAGAATCGACGTACAAGGATGATCTCGACCTCTTCTACATAGTGGCGTCTTCGGAGGGCCGATCCAATGTCCTCTTGAAAGCTCCGGTGGTGCTCTAACGAGGGGGGGGGGGAGGAGGAAGGTTTCTTGCTTTTGGGTTTGGATTTTTGGAAGAGGAGAGTTGGTTTTAGGGTTTTTTATGTGGGGAAATTTTAGATCCGGATCTTGATGCGGATATGAATTTGAACCAGACCCCGACTCACTAAAATGACCGTAACTCGGGCTCCCGAACAAGGATTTTTGCGTTGTCGGACTCGTTGAAAAGGTCTCGATGAGTACTATGCAATAGATGCTGTATAAAAATTATTGGACATTGGATAAGAGAAGTTTTGCCAACAAGTTCGGTTCACACTACGAGAGGTCTCACAATAAACTTGATTTTTTTAATTGTATTTTTCAAAAAACAAATGATGGGAGCACAGCGCCCCTGCTGAGTAGAGAGTATGCTTCACAAGTGGATCCTCTACTATGGGTGGACTGGCCCACAACAGAGATTGTTGTACCTTTATTATCAATATCGTTATTATAAAATCCAAATAAAAAAATATAGTTTTGAAAAAAGCTTGCATTATCTAGTTAAGTGGTTAATTTTGAGGCCTCATGATGTCTCCTCTTTTCTTGGCATCCTATGATTCTATAGGCATATCAAATATTAGGTTTCTTGGAGATCTATAATTACTTCGTCTAAAAAGAACAAGTTCTAAGAACTTTTATAGTGATCCCTCTTAAATATATCTCCTTTTGCGTAGTTTCTTGTTCTTTCAACAACGAAAACAAGGTATTTTAAAGAAATCAGAACCTTACATTGACCAAACTGCGAGATGCCTCCTTCGCTAGTCACTATGATGTCTTCCTCAAATCTCCATACCCAAGCTCTTTCGGGCGAGTGATCATTTTGAATTAGACATAATTAGATTTCCTTGAAAACTCAACGTATTTCATAAGAAGAAATTACCACCACAAGAGATATCAAAAGCAAATTGCTTAGCGCTTGAAGGTCTTTGAAGATAAGAGAGCCATTTATTTTCCTTCCTATACGTGGCGATTGCTCGAGGACTTCTAGGCCCAGACCGTCGTGACGATTGTTAGGCTTCATGTGAAGGTACACTACAGAATAGTGGAATTTCCCAACGGCTGCCATTAGCTCGAGAGACCAAGCATGACCTGTGGTCTCCTAATAATATCAAGCGTGCGATGATAATCCAACGCTATAACTTGGCCAACGGTGGAAATTTAGAAGAGCGTGAGGAACCGGGTAGGATTAATTAATTATTAAACTGATAGGGATATTTTTCCTTGACTACGAGGGCGGTGACTAATCCGCCGCTATGAAATTCCGAATCAACCCCTCCAGCATATCTATAAACATATCCGAAGCACAGAAAAGATGAAACCACCACAATCATTCAGAAGAAGAAGAAGAAGAAGAAGGGAGAGCTGGAAGATGGAGACGAAGGGCGTTGCGATCTGCGTAACGATGCTGCTGAGCCTCGCGGCCATGACCGGAGCTCAGCAAGCCTACAATGTGCGAGCCACATACCATTATTACAATCCCGCGCAGAACAATTGGGACCTGCTGAGGGCTTCTGCTTACTGCGCCACTTGGGATGCCAACAAGCCCTTATGGTGGCGCCAGAAGTACGGTTGGACCGCCTTCTGCGGGCCCGTCGGACCCACCGGTCAAGCGTCGTGTGGTCGATGCCTGAGGGTAACCTGCAACTTTCCTTCTCTTTGTAATCGCAGGTGAAGTTGAACCATGCATCTTCTATCGTATCAAGATCTAGTCCCCACCTTGTATTGCAGGTGACGAACAGGAGGACAGGTGCACAAACGACGGTGAGGATCGTGGACCAGTGTGCCAATGGAGGACTGGATCTCGACTGGGGTGTGTTCCAGCAGCTCGACACCGATAAGAATGGCTATCAGATGGGCCACATGTTCGTCAACTACCAATTCGTCGCATGTTGAACTCCGCACATCCATCGCGTATCGTAAGAAAGTGCATAGTAAATAAACAGATCTGCGGACGGATAGCACATGCAGATTACACACGACCTAGATAGCTTCATGTGGGTAGCGTGCTTATAAGAAGTTGTGTACTCGCCAAAATAAATCTGGTTATACTAAATATATGAGGTAAGCCAATCTACGGATGTATGATAATTATGTAATAGCGTATTTATCTTGGAATCCATTACCTTTTCCCTCCATCTACAACCGATGATACATGTGTTGTGCATCTTGATAAACTCGGCTACCATATCAAAGATTAATCGTTAAACATCTCTAATGTTGAGTGGCAATGACATGCTATATGATTAGTTTAATTTGGATGCGTTAACTTTAAGTCAATTATAAGAATAATTGATCATAACATGATATTGCAATACATTATATAAAATTAGAAAATCTTAGTTATGTGCACAGATGAAACGACATAGAAATTTTTTTGCTCATTTTCTGCATATACATAGGTTCTTCAACGAATCAACACTTACATTTTCACAATTGAAGATGTAAGACTACACAATAATGGGTAAAAATGTATTGCACACAAGGCATGCGAAGGAGACACAGTGTAGTACTTCATGCCATCAAATTAGTCTTCTGTTGTTTGACATGTAAACAAATGGCAAGTCATTATACAATAAAAAGTTATTGCGAATCATTTCCTTATCTGAATTAAAGAATAAATTGTGTTTGCACTTATAAAATCCCTTAGTACAATTCACTATGATCATCTTGATACCATACATATGTTGATCTAAAGTGTTAGACCATAGGGGATAGTGCAATGTTGTATATCTAAATAGTTAGTTTGAGGACACAACCGACACCAACAAGTGATATTCAAGATGGATCTCCAGTCTAAAGATTGATATCCAAGATACTAATATCATACTATCACAAATAGGCACATATCCATTGACTGAAGACATATACATCTATACGTCCAAGTATGCACATTTAAAAGATTAATAGGTTGATGGATTGACAATGTCTATATATCAACATGTTGGTGTCCATCTAAGGAAATATAAGATGTATCATCTCTCGAAGGAATTATACAAGTTCATACTTTCCAAACAGGGAGATGCAACTAACTCATGAGACATTGTAGTCACTGCGATTTCAGTTCATCGTCATCTGGCTTATGAAATAAGTTAAGATTTCAAGAAAATTAATATATGGTTTTGAAAACCATGTGATTTGATATTCTCGATCAATAATCAATTGAGAAATTGGTTGGCAAGCCCTTTAATCAGACAAGCAAAAATGGGATTGAACTTCGGGTTTAATCAAAGTATTTCACTTTTATAAGATGCTCCAGTATTAGGAATACTTTAGGTTGATGCGATCAGAATAGATTATTACCTCGGTACTTACCTATCTAGGAAATAATGAAATCAAACCCACTTTAGTGATTCCACATTGAGGCTAAATGATGACGATTAATTGGATTAAATCTCAATCCATTTAGTACTAATTTCTAGATAAAAAGAGTTGTCATTCATTTCGAAATGGTTTGCAGTCAATTGGAGAAATGGTTTGAAAAGTATTCAAATGGAATTGCTCGTAGTAGTTCAAAACCTGATATCATATGCAAATTTAATTATCAAGTCACAATACAAGGTCTATATATTCTCCCTTACATTATCTCCATGTGTCTGCAACATAATGGCAATGAATCATAATTGGATTAAGAATGTACATTGAGATATTAAATATAAGGACTGACATTTATATAATATGAGATAGATACATAAAAATAAATATTAATATGGATGTGATTCATATTTGATTAATATATATGTGAATGTGATTCACATAAATAAATCGATATAAATTTGATCTACATTTAATTGTGGGATAATAAATTGAAATTCAATTTTGATTGGATGATTTTTATAATTATCCATAGTCATTTGTGGAAGTTAATTATTTGAATGAAATAAATAATTCCATAAATTATTAATCAATTAAAATTGAATTTGTTGAAAGAGAAATTTGATGAGATAATTACTCTTCAATTTCTCATGGTAGACAATTATTGAACATGGGTTTGAGTCGATCTGGTGTTCCACACAAGGTGAGAGCTCCATCATTTACACGAACCCCAAGATTCAGACAATAATTAACCCACACAATATGAATGAAGCAATCAAAGTAAAGTGAGTAAAAGTTTATTTTATTTTAACTCTAAAAAACATGCTCATAGTGAACAAGTGTAGAGTGTCAAACCATAGAGAGCAAAATGGAATAAAGAAAAATGAGCAGCTTACTTAGGTGTTTTGTGTGTGTTTGTTTCTAATTTTTTGTGGATTTTGAGTATTTTATCTTTGTAGAATTTTTATTTGTATATATTATATATGTCTGGTTTTTAAAATTTTATTTTCTTTATTTTCCAATTTTCATTTTCCTTTTATTTTTAAGATATAGAAAGGAAATATATGTAATATGTATAATATAAATAGTATATATATGTTTTATACATAAAAATTCCAAAAAATCCAAAAGAAAAACAATACTTTTTAAAGGTTTTAGAATCATATTGCATAAATAAATATAATTATTAATAATAATATATGTAGATAAGTAATATTATGCATATATAACAAATATATGGTTTTATATATATAGATATAACTATATGTACTAAAAAATTATAAAATAAATTGTTTTTATTTTTTTTATTTTTCTATATTTTATGATTTTTATTATATTTGTTTGCCATTTTTAAGGTATTTTCAAATTATCTAAATATACAAAACAGTAGATATAATAAATATACTGGATTATTTTATGTTTAAAAATAGATAAATTTTTTAAAAATTCAGAAAATATATAAAATATATATTATAAATAAAATAAAAAGGAAATATAATTTTTAAAATTTTTGGAGTTTTTAATGATTTTATAAGTCTTTTAGGGTTTCTCGACTTTAGGGCTTTCTTTTTATTTTATTTTTTTTGAATTTTTGATCTGGATTGATATTATATGGTAATATGTGATATATAATTTTTTGGATTTTTTAAATAAGGTTTACAATTTTTTGTATTTTTATGTATAAGTAGGGAATAAATAGCTCCTAATTGATTTTTAATAAATTGAAAATGCAATAAAATTATAAATAAAAAATTGGGCAAATATACACATTATCAAGCATTCATATGAATTGTCCCCTAATTTTTTACGTATTGGAGATATTTAATAACAAGAAAAAAGCAAAAATAATTATAAACAACCTAGCTTGGGTCTTTTTACAATCAAAATAAAAGCGTAGGTGTACCATGCAAAATTCTCCAAAATATCACACTAATATTCGAATTAAAGTACTAAAGATAAATATAATAAGCTAGGAAGGCTCTGCAGAAAAATATCCACCTCACGTGGGGCGCTACGTAAGGTGATATGGACCTCGATACAAATATAAGAAAGTTCAGGGGTCCTTTCACAAAATACACACAAGATTTGAAATCTCACTCAATATTTACATGCCTATAAAGAGAATGCAAAGCGTAGGGGTTACACTTATATATATATATATATCTAATAGAGCGCTATCATATGACACTAAGCACGACGCATGTTCGATTATGTGTTCCTCCTTGCGTAATGGTTCGGCTTTGATTCGACGGAGGTGACTACATCTGGCAGTTTGGATTCATCGGATATTTTTGAGGCACATTAGAAGAACTCAAAAAAGGTTGACCTTGGAGAGCTAGAATATAAGTTAACACCATCCTTCGAGCTCCTCCTTCATCTCTGACTAGTCCTTCAGCTTGATGTAGCCACCACACATCCGCAGGAGGACTTGGACAATGGGACCCTGACGAATCACAAATAATGCCCTTTAAGGGTGCAGAATTAGCACTTAAGAACGTTGCATCTAGCTGGATTCGGTCCATCAAAGACAATCTCATTTGGATATGCATATGAAATCGGATGGTCATGAGTTTATTTTACTTGGTAAGAAACCAAGGTCGAACTCAGGGACACGAGCCTCTCTCATGATTATTCAGACTTTCATTTATTAATTAAGTGTTGAGTTACAGATCAATAGGCCAATAAATGAAAAAGACAAGACAATGCACAAAGCAAATATAGTTTATGCATTATTTTATTTTATTTTTATTCGTGCAAATATATGCGATGCTATGCAAAAATACTACGCTCTAGATCAGAGTAAAATGATGAGCAAATTTAACAATGAGTCAATTCGAGTTTAAGTTAAATGACAAGCTTGATGGACGAATTGAACAAGGCATAAGCATAAGCAATAAGAGACACCTGGCTACTAAAATAATACATCAAAATTAATGTGTCCAAAATAAGAAATGTGCATGCCATTAGAAAGTTCATCAAACAAGCTTCGAAATGAAACTGAAATCGACTGAAACAGAGTTACGATGCTCAAGATATGCATAAAAGAAGACAAGGGCATAAATGAAAGAAAACATGAAAGATAACTACAAAAATGTCCCTAGGAGGGACTAAAATGTAAATACAAGAAAGTTCGAGACCTTCCCTGTAAATGACCCACGTAAGAGGTATTTTTGCAATTACGAAAACGTACGAGGGTATTAATGCAAAATTACCACTATGCACGTGGTTCGCACGTGATCCAGGACATGTCTGCATATTTAAAGAAGTCTGGGGGCCTCTGTGCAAATTGCCCAGGTCGCACGTGACCGACACGTGCTCTTCCAGGCTCGGGGAGACTTAGAGGCTCGGGCGGCTTCTGCTAGGCTTGGATTGGACGAGCCTCTAGGCTTAGGCTCGGATGAGACTTGGTGTGGCTCGGGATATCCTAGCCTAGAGCTCTGGTGCTGCGGCTCGGATGTGCTCTGGGGTTCACACGTGGCTGGTCGATCATCGTTAGATCTCGAGGATCCAACGACACCTGGAGATGGCGTTCGTTGGTGACGTGGACGCTCCTGCACCGTTGGATGTGCTCCGAAGAGGAGCATCCAACGATGCCTGATGAATCTGTGATTCATCACTCATAAAGTTGAAAATAAAGCTTTGACCCCGGGTATTTAGCATCATATTTCCCTTTATCTTGCATTAATAGCATTCATGCACCAATCCACAAAACTTGCATTTTAGCATCCATTTTTGCATTTAAATAAGAACCCCATCCTTGTGTGCAATCCATTTGTAAAACATCCACCTAATTACTTGTATTTTATCCCCTCCAAAAATAAAATAACACCTCCCGTAAAAGTGTACACTATTAGTTAATAACATGAGGAAGAAAGTCAGAGTCCCCTCTTGAAAAATACCCAATGAAGCCCTAAACTCCTGGACCTCAGAAGGCCCATAGCTTTCCCTTACCAAACTCCAAATTAGGTCTACTCAACTTCAGATGAATATACATCCAGAGACCTTTAAAATGAGACTAATTCCATTCAATTCGGAGCTCGAGGGCAAAAGATGGATTTCTGGGCCTCCTTGTATACTATATGTATATATATTTGTATTTCTGTATTTTTGTATCATATTTGACCTCATCTCCATTTTTGGTCAACATGAAACTTGTAAATCTCATCGAGATCTACAATTTTCATGTTTGAGTTTCTCCAAATTCAGCCTCCTTTTCCCTCTAATTTCACTTCTCCTTTCATCCACTCACAGCTGGCCACGTGGCGCCTTCTGATTGCGCCACGCGGCCCGGCCTCTTTGTCTCATCCGCCCTCGTCAGGGCCGTTGGATCTTTTCTTGACACAACGGCCCGATGAGATCCACGTATGCGCTCCCTTTCCCGTCGCCTGATCATCTCCAGACCCCATCTCCGCCACTCGTTCGAGCCCCAACCATATCCCGCCACGTGGCGCCTTCTGCACCATTCGATTACGCCTTCATCTCTCCATTTTAACCACTCCATTCACTTAATATTTTCAGCCCATTGATCTGCACTTCCATCGCATCTCAGCCACCCGCTTCCGCTTGCCCGTACACCCGACATGTGGCGACCTCTTGGCCCTTCGATCGCGTCGATTCAGATTATATCCACACCGCCTTTTTACGCCCAAACCCTAGTCGTTGGATCTCACAATCCAACGGCAAGGGCTTCATCATCAACCTCCCGCAACTCCTCTCTCCCACATTCTCAATTTTGCGTAGCACCCGCCCCCTTTCTATTTTCGAGTCCACGATGACCACCTTCTCCGATCACCATCGCCACCACGATGGAGCCTACTCATCCCTCATCCTCGCCAGCTCCCTCGCTCTTCACGACTACCACCAGAGTCGCCCCACGACGTCCACGAACTTCACCTCCCCGCCTTCCCTGCCGTCACCCTCGTCCTATAAATCAACCACCTCCAACCACTTCCATCCCCATCCGTCGTTCTACGAGTGAGATAGGTTCTAGCTCCGTCAAAGCCGTGAGGTAACAACTCCTTCTTCGACGTCGAGCGACGACAAACCGAAGGCAAGATCCGAGGTGGAGAGATCGACCTCGTCACAGCCGCATCCAAGCTGCATAGCTTCTCCAAATTTTTGCCGAGTCGGATCGAGGCGACGATGATGGAAGTCGCACGACACGGCTCCATCTGGCAAAACTGCAGGTAAGTTGTTCCCTCCTTTTCCTTGTCGTTGTATTTTGATCTAATATATTTTTTTGTTGCTATTCTACATCATTTATCACCACACACCACCATTCATCATCATCACCATCATCACATTACATCACCACAATCACAACACTTGTTGTTTCCTATTTACATTAAAAAAAAGACAACAAAAAAATTGCAAAACAAAAAAAGGTTGCAGGTTCTCTCAGGCCGCAACATCCTTCCCACCGTCCTCCAGGCAGCGTGCCCTCCAACCCCGCCTTCCAGTACACGATCACCCGCCGTCCACCTGCACGGCCTGCGGCCACCGCGCCCCACATCCTGCCATCACCGCCGACATCTGAGCCAAGTCCGAGGCTCCGAAATACTCCGAGCCTAAGGACCCCACGTGTTCCGCACTGCATCCTGGGCAAATTACATTGAGTCCCCTGAAGGTTTTCAATATTGCACTTCAGCCCCTACCAGGAGATCCCATGTGAGGAGCCCGTGTTCCGTGGAGAAATTGTCCACCCCCTGTATTATAGGTAATTGCATAATTGTCCTTGTCAGCACCTTTTTTCAGCAATTTAAATTCTTGTAAATGCATTTATACCCCCGTCTTTGCACGCATATTTAGGCATGCACATTAATTCATTTTTCAAATTGGAAAATTGCATTGTGTAGCGTACACTGTCCTCTTCATTATGTGATGCTTGGCATATTTTTGTAATATCAGCGGATTTTCTATTAACTAATTGGTTCAATCTTGCTATATTTTGCCTAACTTCACCTTTTAATTGATAGTGATTTCTCTGTGACTCCAAAAATTCCTAAAAAATCATACTAGATCTAGGATAAGTAGCTCTACTTTGCATAAAAATTTCATCTCATTTGCACGTATCTCGAGGCTAAATAAATCATTTAGTGATTTGATTAATTGATTTTTAATAGGTCCATTTCACATAGAAATTTAGGTTGATTAATTTTCTTGGATTCTTCGCACTTAGATCTATCTAGGATAATTTTGATATCTAAAAATAGTTTGATTTGTATTTACTAAAATTAAATTAGTTAAAATCACCTTGCATTCATTTTTAATTCATAGTTAGTTCATTTAGTGTCAGAAACTTCAAAAAAAAATTAGTGTAGCTTAATTTCATCATATGGCCAAGTTTCATAAAGTTTGGAATTAATTTGACTACATTTTTTAATTAACTTGTAAACTTGCCCGATTTTGCATTTGTCTTTTCCTTCTCGCATAAAATATATTGAAAAAGACCAAAAATATTAAGAAATCCAAAAATCCAAAAATCCTTTAGGAGTCATTAGTGACTACTAAGCCCAATTAAGTAGCCGTGTTCAGTGAGGGTTCACCCTTAGCAGATTGGATGGCTAATATCTCTTAAAAAAATTGTTTCTGAATGAAGGAGTTGGGTTAATCCTCTACTTTTACACTTCTCCCCAGGATCTGAAATGTTCAAGGAAGCTTGATTTGTGAGGTCTTTAGATTTTAGGTTAACCAGCCTTAGCCATCAGGGTCAGACTTAATCACCCATATTCCCCTAGTTCTCTAGATTTATATGCTATATTTCATGCTTAGTCTCAGACCATTAAGAATATGATCAGCACATCACATACATGATTGCGGTTTCGATGAGATGAGTTGTTTTTTCACTTGAGGGATTGGGATGTGGGATTCGAGTCTGGACTTGATCTAATGATGCTCGAGGATGGGATAAAATCCTTGGAGGCTTCATGAAACCTGAGTGTCAACAATATTAGCCAGTATGAGAACTTGATTCTTATACTAATCTCTTGACATTGACCTAAGTGCCAGGGTGTGAAATAAAGAAAAAATGTTGATCAGTGTGCGCCAACTCTTGGTAAAAGCAGTGGAGCTAGCCAAAATACTACAAATAAATGAAATGTCAAAGAAAAACTCTCATACCACAAAGTTACTTATCAAATAGCTTCCACCAAAGGCGAGCGCTCCCAAACTTTTCAAAGTGTCCACTTGGACCACTGCTATTAGGACAAGGAGTCGGGCTTGCACCAAAAAAGGGCTCTGCATCGTAAATGCTACAAGTCTGGGTGTCGAAGGTACGATAGGTACTCAAAAAAGACACACCCCGGTGTACTCCCAGGAAAACAAGTGCAGACGGCTCCAACTTCTCTTGACGAACACACTAATCAACACCAAAAATATGTGTTGCGTAAAAAGGCACTAGAGAGAATCCTTGTTCCAATGAGAGGGAGAGAAGAAATGACACAATCCCATACCCTCCATTACTAGCCTTCCATCTACATTTTCTAAGTCTGTCAACTAAAGAGACGGTGAATTGGATGCAAGAGTTGATTTATTCCCTAATGTTGAGGATTGGGTCCTTAGGAGAATTTCTTGGACCAAGACTTTGGGTGACGATTTGACTCTACTCTTAGAATCGTAGTCAACACTAAATGTCATATCCTTAATGTATATGTACATCAGAGAGAGTCTAGATAATTAGGAATTGGGTACCTCTTGATTAAGGCTGGGTTGAACTCTAGAATTTTGGACCTCTAAAGTTGAGTAGACTTGAACAAATTGGATCCTGTACTCACATGCACAAGGGGGTTAATCCAGCTTATTCATTCTCTTTGATGCTCGAGGACGAGCATAGTTCAAGTATAGGGGGTGATGAAACCTGATTTCATCATCATAATTTCCCATTATTAACCCCCTTGCTTAAATATATGTCAATAAAATACAGATAAAGTCATGTAATCATCAGAGTCTTGAATAAATTAAAAATCACAAAAAAATGGAAAAAAATTCGTGGTATTTTTAGCCCTAAAAATACCCTCAAAAATATTTTGTATCCACAGACGACCTCATCTCCACTTTTGGTCAACATGAAACTTGTAGATCTCATCGAGATCTACAACTTTCATGTTTTCAGTTTTATCAAATTTGGCTGTATAGACCCCCAAAAATCAAAATTACTTTTGCAATAATCTGTTTGGGCCACGTGGCCCTCTCTGGTTGAGCCATGTGGCCCGGCCTCTTTGTCTCATCCGCCCCCATCTCCAGCCATTGGATCCCTTCTCGAATCCAACAGCCAGAATATCTCCACGTCCGCTCTTTTCCATCACCGTCTGATCTCCCTCAGGCCTTGATCATCGCCATCCGCGGGCGCATCAATCATAACTCGCCACATGGCGAATTATGCACCATTTGATCACGCCTGTGGTATCTTGATCTCCACCGTCCACGGTCGCTTCAATCTCAACCACCAGATTAAGCCTTGATTCTCATCTCCACCGCCCGTACCTGCTTGTCCCGCCTTTCGCCACGTGTCGCAGCCGTCGCCATCCGATCAGGGTCTGGAGTCCAATCCCCACCATCCAAATCCACGACTTATTCCAACCCGCCGATCTATCCCTTACTCTAATCGGAGTCTTCCACTTCCGCTGGCCCTTGTGCTCAACACGTGGCACATTGAGAGCCCTGCGATGATCCCCAACTGATCATATACACGCCGCTCCTTAGCGCTTCCCTGACTGCCGTTGGATCTCACGATCCAACGGCTAGGGTATCGTCATCAACCTCCGACCCTTCCTCTTTCACACATTCCCCACCTCGCACACATGCTTTCCCCTTTCCATTATCCCGTTGTCTCCGGCCATCCTCTCCACTCTCTAACCACCCCACGATCGAGCCCATTCATCCATGATCCTCGCGCATGTCTCCACTAACCACAATCCCCTCTCATTGCTCCATGATCCCCAGTCAAACCTTGCCCATCACCACCTAGACCCGTCACCCTCACCTTCAAATACCTCGCCCCCTCCGCCTGCCATCGATGTCCACCTTTACGCGGGAGGAGGCCCGGCCCTCCTCCTCCTCCCTGTGACAGGGGGAGGAGCGAGGATAGAGCAATGACGACTATCCTCCCCGATGAGACCCTCCGCCGAACAAAGCAGTACTGCGGTGCCCAGTGCCCGCTCGAGCTGCCCTAAGTTGGTGACGGGTCCAGGGACGACCCAGGGCTTGAATCGAACCCCAGCCCAAGCTTTCGCTCCGCCCGACGACCAGGTAAGTTCTCTCAGACCACCTCTGTGCTTTCGTCTTGTTTTACGTAATTATCTAGGCCGCTTCACTCATCCTCGACCTCCATAGATCATCTCCTGAGCTTTGCCAACACTCACCCGTTCACGCTAGTCCCTCCGATCATCATTTATCCATTCTTCGCCTCTGATCACTTTCACCTCATCTCCTCTCCGACTCACCGGAGATGGAGCTCCGGTCTCCCATCGCGACACCCACACGAGACCCCATCTTGCTCGCACACACATTTCCCCACGCTTCGGCTATGTTCCTAACGATGCAGGTTCTCAAAGCTCGCAATGGCCGGAGCCCCATCGGAGCCAACTTCGTCGACCATGAAGCAGTCACCAGAGCTCCGAGGAACCGCTCTAGAAGCTCCTGGACCTTCCCCGAACTCCCAGCTACCTCGACGACAGTCCAAGGAGCTCCGGGGAGGTCTGTCGTTTCCGAGATAGAGCGGCGGAGGAGGAGCCCTTTCACTGGAGCTCTGATTCTGCCGCCAACTAAAGAGGAGGAAGACAGAGCAGATGCCATTGGATGTTAATCTCCGGCGATCATCTAACGGTCCAGATGAGGCCATGCCCACGACTTCATATACCATTGGATCTCCGAAGATCTGACGGTTATCAGCCGTCCACGTGTCATCGCAAGACTAACCCCGAGCCGCAGCATCAGACCGGAGGCTTGGAAATCCTGGGCCTCATCCGAACCTTATCCGAGCCAGAAGCAGTAGCCAAAGCACCCCGAGCCTCCTCTGAACCTACTAGCTGTCCTGAGCCTAGAGAGCACGTGCAGAGCACGTGTTGTCTGGGAAATTTACAAGGAGGCCCTATCATCTTCTTTAATTTGCAACTAGGTCCTAGATTACGTGCAACTCATGCATCTCTTGGGTATTTTGCAATCATACCCTCGCGGGTTTCGAAAATTGCAAAAATGCCCCTGTGCGTGTGGGTATTTTACAAGGAAGGTCTCAAACCTTTTCCTAATTACATTTTAGTCCAACCCAGGGACCTTTTTATAGTTATCTTTCATGTTTTCTTTCAGTTATGCCCTTGCTTTCTTTCATGCATATCTTGAGCTCCGTATTTCCAATTGAGTTGATTTCAGTTTCATTTTAAAGCTTGTTTGATGAACTTTCTAATGGCATGTTTATTTTATATGATGGACACATTAAATTTTGATGTATTCTTTTGATCGCCATGTGTCTCTTATTACTTAATTTATGCCTTGTTCAAATCAAGTTTGTCATCTCAATTAAATTTGAAATTGATTCATTGTTTAATTGGCTCATTACTCTTATTTAGGGCATATTTTCATTGCATCTCATTGCATTCATTTGCATGAAAAAAATTAAAATAAAAAATGCATGTTTACTTTTGTTTTAATGCATTGTCTTAGTCTTGTTGCATACTTTGACCTATTTGTTCTTTAATTCATCGCTTAATTGATAAGTAAAAATCTGGATAATTCAAGAGAGGCTCATGGACCTGAGTTCGACCTTGGTTTCTTTCCAAGTAAAATAAAAAAATTTGACCATCTGCCTCTTATTGAAATATAAATTAGATGGTCTTTGATAGACCAATTCGGCCCGACTGCAATGATACATCAAGTGTTAAAACAACACTATTAAAGATCCGAATTTGCGGTTCATTAAATGGCGCCGTTGCCGGGGATACGACTCATTTTTTATATTATTTGGAATTTTGTTTATTTAATTAAGTGTTTCATTGTATAGGTCAACTTGTTCATTTATGTTGCATTTTGTCTTGCACTATAAAATTTTCTTTTCGATTGATCTCTAACCATTGATTCTGTGGCAGGGCCCTTGGTGTTCAAGGAGGCGAGGAGCAGGATGCTACCCGCTGTGAGGAGCCGCAGAAGCGTGCTTGGAGTACATCGAGAAGAAAGAAAAAAAATGTGTCATTTTGCATAATATTTTATCATGTAATATTCGTCTTTTACAACGGACTTCGATCGAAGACTCGCGAGTGTTCGAACGAATGTGGTTGTGTGGGGATCATCCCCACTTGAATGTCGACCTAGGACCTGGCACGCGGCTCTCCGAGCTTATTCTATTTTCCATTTTTTGCGTGCTTGCTCGTAGGTAGGACACACTAATATATAGACGCACACAATCTCGCCTCACTTAGCCAAAATTCAATAGACATTCTTCTCGCTAATAGAAGCATGATTAGGTACGGCTTTATGATCGACATGCATACATAAGTTTTAGTTTTCAAAACTGCCCAGTTTTCACGTATTGCTGCATGATTTCTCGCTTAGCTTAGATCATGGTTTTTATCGAATACATGGTTTTTCTCGATTTCCCCTCCTAGCTTGATCACCTAGGTTAATGGAAAATGGGAATGAATGGTAGACGATGAATGCTTGGTTTATGTGCTCATCTTTAATCAATGACAACCTTAAGAGAAATTGGGACTGTTAATTGCAAGTCAACCTAAAATGCAGTAAAATTTTGGTTTTGGGAGAGCAACACCCTCGTTTACGCATTGATTTTCACTTAACATTTTTTCTCCGCGTAAACATCAAATGTTTCATCACCAATAAAACCGACAATATAATAAACCAACCTCGGTTGGTTTCATGTGTAAGTTGGTGAAATTGAGGGTCTTGCTTGCTTGATTGAGCCATGTTTGCTTCGATACACTCCCCAGATCCTTAAACACTCCATTTATCTCCGCAGATTCATCCGATCACTTGTACATCCATCCTTCTTCTTCGTTCACCTTGGGTCTCTTCCAACATCAAATCTCTCCTTTATACTTAGGCTAATCTCAACCTATGTATAGGGGGGACCCGAGTCCCCGTGATTTTCTCTACTCTCCTTTCCTTGCCTTTATACTTAGGTTATTTCTAACCTAAGTATAGGGAGAGCCCCTCTTAGCTCCCATATATTTCTCTTTATTTAAATGGACCTATGGACTTGTATCATCTAGTGCTATGAGGACATAACAAAGTTTAAGTATAAGGGGGTATACCGTATATACAATAGACTTACTTTAGCTATAATCTGAAAATTTTGAAAAATTTAAAACTTTTTGGCTAAAGTAAAATTCCTTGAACTAAGCAAACTCAAGTGTTTTTCATGGCTTTTTCTATACTATGTTACACTATTTTGATAAAAATATTTTCGAAAATAATTTGAAAAATGAGTTTCTCTTATTTTAAAAAATCCTTTGAAAATGTTTTGAAAATCTTTTATTTGTGTGACATGGTTTTAAAAGCTTCTTTCTCTTTTCAAGGAAAGTAGAGTTTAACAAGTGTTCTAACCTTCTATTTAAAATCCATAAAAATGAGAAAATCCAAAAATCCTTTAGGAGTCATTAGTGACTACTAAGCCCAATTAAGTAGCCGCATTTAGTGAGGGTTCACCCGTAGCAGATTGGAAGGTTTAGAGGACATTGCGTAAGGCCCCGTCCTCAAGCAACGGGCTTCGGCCTGTACTTACATCCATACTGGCTGAATACATATGCTTAATTGAGTTTAGGCAGTCCTAATATCTCTTAAAAAATTGTTTCTGAATGTAGGAGTTGGATTAATCCTCTACTTTTACACTTCCACCCATGGTCTGAAATGTTCAAGGAAGCTTGATTTGTGAGATCTTGAGATTTTAGGTTAACCAGCCTTAGCCATCAGGGTCTTAGACTTAATCACCCATATTCCCTAGTTCTCTAGATTTGCATGCTATATTTCATTCTTAGTCTCAGACCATTAAGAACATGATCAGCACATCACATACACGACTGCTGTTTCGATGAGATGAGTTGATTTTTCACTTGAGGGATTGGGATGTGGGATTCGAGTCTGGACTTGATCTAATGATGCTCGAGGATGGGATAAAATCCTTGGAGGCTTCATGAAACCTGAGTGTCAGCAATATTAGCCAGTATGATAGCTTGATTCTTATACTAATCTCTTGACATTGACCTAAGTGCCAGGGTGTGAAATAAAAAAAATGTTGATCAGTGTGCGCCAACTCTTGGTAAAAGCAGTGGAGCTAGCCAAAATACTACAAATAAATGAAATGTCAAAGAAAAGCTTTCATTCCACAAAGTTACTTATCAAAGAGCTTCCACCAAACGCGAGCGCTCCCAAACTTTTCAAAGTGTCCACTTGGACCACCGCTATTAGGACCAGGAGTCGGGCTTGCACCAAAAAAGGGCTCTGCATCGTAAATGTTACAAGTCTAGGTGTTGAAGGTACGATAGGTACTCAAAAAATACACACCCCGGTGTACTCCCAGGAAAACAAGTGCAGACGGCTCCAACGTCTCTTGACGGACGCACTGATCAACACCAAAAATATGTGTGCATAAAAAGGCACTAGAGAGAATCCTTGTTCCAATGAGAGGGAGAGAAGAAATGACACAATCCCATACCCTTCATTACTGGCCTTCCATCTAAATTTTCTAAGTCCGACAACTAAAGAGACGGTGGATTGGATACAAGAGTTGATTTATTCCCTAGTGTTGAGGATTGGGTCCTTAGGAGAATTTCTTGGACCAAGACTTTTGGTGACGATTTGACTCTACTCTCAGAATCGCAGTTAACACTAAATGTCATATCCTTAGTGTATTTGTACATCAGAGAGAGTCTAGATAATTAGAGGAATTGGGTACCTCTTGATTAAGGCTGGGTTGAACTCTAGAATTTTGGACCTCTAAAGTTGAGTAGACTTGAACAAATTGGATCATGTACTCACATGCACAAGGGGGTTAATCTACCTTATTCATTCTCTTTGATGCTCGAGGATGAGCATATTTAAGTATGGGGGGGGGTGATGAAACCCGATTAAATCATCATAATTTCCCATTATTAACCCCCTTGCTTAAATATATGTCGATAAAATCCAGATAAAGTCCTGTAATTATCAGAGTCTTTAATAAATTAAAATCACAAAAAATGGCAAAAGAAAAATTCGTGGTATTTTTAGCCCTAAAAATACCCTCAAAAATACTTTGTATCTACATACGACCTCATCTCACTTTTGGTCAACATGAAACTTGTAGAACTCATCGAGATCTACAACTTTCATGTTTTGAGTTTTCTCAAATTCGGTCGTTTAGACCCTCAAAAATCTAAATTACTTTTGCAATAATCTGATTGGGCAACGTGGCCGTCTCTGTTTGAGCCACGTGGCCCGACCTCTTTGTCTCATTCACCCCCAACTCCAGCTGTTGGATCCCTTCTCGAATCCTACGTCCAGAATATCTCCACGTCCACTCTTTTCCCTCACCGTCTGATCTCCCACGGGCCTTGATCATCGCCATCCGCGGGCGCCTCAATCATAACTCACCACATGGCGCATTATGCGCCATTTGATCACTCCCGTGGTGTCTTGATCTCCACCGTCCACGGTCGCTTCAATCTCAACCACCAGATTAAGCCTTGATTCTCATCTCCACCGCCCGTACCCGCTTGTCCCGCCTTTCGCCACGTGTCGCAGCCGCCGCCATCCGATCAGGGTCTGGAGCCCAATCCTCACCATCCAAATCCATGACTGATTCCAACCCACCGATCTATCCCTTAGTCTAATCTGAGTCGTCCTCATCCACCGGCCCTTTTGCTCAACATGTGGCGCATTGAGAGCCCTTCGATGATCCCCAACTGATCATATCCACGGCGCTCCTTAGTGCTTCGCTGACAGCCGTTGGATCTCACATTCCAACGGCTAGGGTATCGTCATCAACCTCCGACCCTTCCTCTTTCACACGTTCCCCACCTCGCACACATGCTTGCCCCTTTCCATTATCCCGTCGTCTCCGTCCATCCTCTCCACTCTCTAACCACCCCACGACCGAGCCCATTCATCCATGATACTCACGCATGTCTCCATTAACCACGATACCCTCTCATTGCTCCACGATCCCCAGTCAAACCTTGCTATCACCACCTGTACCCGTCACCCTCACCTTCAAATACCTCGCCCCCTCCGCCTTCCATCGATGTCCACCTTTATGCGGGAGGAGGCCCAGCCCTCCTCCTCCTCCCTGTGACAGGGGGAGGAGCGAGGATAGAGCAATGATGACTATCCTCCCCGGTGCGACCCTCCGCTGAACAAGGCGGTGCTGTGGTGCCCAGTGCCCGCTCGAGCTGCCCCGAGTTGCTGACGGGGTCCAACGACGACCCGGGGCTTGAATCAAGCCCCAGCCCAGGCTTTCACTCTGCTCGACGACCAGGTAAGTTCTCTCAGACCACCTCTGTGCTTTTGTCTTGTTTTACGTAATTATCTAGGCTGCTTCACTCATCCTCGACCTTCATAGATCATCTCCCGAGCTCCGCCAACACTCACCTGTTCACGCCAGTCCCTCCGATCATCATTCATCCATTCTTCGCCTCCGATCACTTTCGCCTCATCTCCTCTCTGACTCACCGAAGATGGAGCTCCGGTCTCCCATCTCGACGCCCGCACGAGACCCCATCTCGCTCTCTCACACATTCCCCCACGCTTCGGTTATGTTCCTAACGACGCAGGTTCTCAAAGCTTGCAATGGTCGGAGCCCCGTCGGATCCAACTTCATCGACCATGAAGCAGTCACCAGACCTCCGAGGAAGTGCTCTAGAAGCTCCTGGACCTTCCCCGAACTCCCAGCTTCCTCAACGACAGTCCAAGGAGCTCTGGGGAGGTCTGTGGTTTCTGAGATAGAGCGGCGAAGGAGGAGCCCTTTCGCCGGAGCTCTGATTCCGCCGCTAGCTAAAGAGGAGGAAGACAAAGCAGATGCCGTTGGATGTTAATCTCCGACGATCATCCAACGGTCCAGATGAGGCCACACCCACGACTTCAGATACCATTGGATCTCCGAAGATCTGATGGTTGTCAGCCAGCCACGTGTCATCGCCAGACTAACCCTGAGTCGCAGAATCAGACCGGAGGCTTGGAAATCCTGGGCCTCATCCGAACCTTATCCGAGCCAAAAGCAGTAGCCGAAGCACCCCGAGCCTCCTCCGAACCTACTAGTTGTCCCGAGCTTAGAGAGCACATGCAGAGCACGTGTTGTTTGGGAAATTTACAAGGAGGCCCTATCGTCTTCTTCAATTTGCAATCAGGTCCTAGATCACGTGCAACTCATGCGTGTCTTGGGTATTTTGCAATCATACCCTCGCGGGTTTTGAACATTGAAAAAATACCCCCATACGTGTGGGTATTTTATAGGGAAGGTCTCGAACGTTTCCCTAATTACATTTTAGTCCCTCCCAAGGGACCTTTTTGTAGTTATCTTTCATGTTTTCTTTTAGTTATGCCCTTACTTTCTTCCATGCATATCTTGAGCTCCGTATTTCCGATTGAGTTTATTTCAATTTCATTTTAAAGCTTGTTTGATGAACTTTCTAATGGCATGTTTATTTTATATGATGGACACATTCAATTTTATGTATTATTTTGATCGCCATGTGTCTCTTATTACTTAATTTATGCCTTGTGAAATCAAGTTTGTCATCTCAATTAAATCTGAAATTGATTCAATGTTTAATTGGCTCATTACTCTTATTTAGGGCATATTTTCATTGCATCTCATTGCATTCATTTGCATGATAAAAATTAAAATGAAAAATGCATGTTCACTTTTGTTTTAATGCATTGTCTTCGTCTTGTTGCATACTTTGACCTATTTGTTCTTTAATTCATCTCTTAATTGATAAGTAGAAATCTGGATAATTCAAGAGAGGCTCGTGTCCCTGAGTTCGACCTTGGTTTCTTGCCAAGTAAAATAAAAAAAATTGACCATATGATTCTTATTGAAATATCAATTAGATGGTCTTTTATTGACCAATTTGGCCCGACTGCAATGATACATCAAGTGTTAAAACAACACTATTAAAGGGTCGAATTTGCGGTTCATCAGTGGGGTCCTTAGGCTCAGAGAATTTCGGAGGCTCGGACTTGGCTCGGAAGGAGGCTCGGCTTGCTTCGGTGGATCCGAGCCTAATGGTCGGGGAGGAGCCTCGGATCAGGTTACGTGACTCAATCGGGGTCGTGGATCCAGTTAAGATCCGACGATTGGTGATTGATGAAGACGTGGCGTGTCTGGATCCGTTCGATCTATGGAAGATCAACGGCGGATGGCCTCCCTCCAGAGGTGACATCGTGGTAGATCAGTGACCGTTGGATCGAGATTGATCCAACGGTATCTGGAGCACGGATTTGGCTGTAGCGTGGCATGATCTGGAGCGTAGGATCTTCCTGATCCTACAGGTGCGGGGCGAGGTGACGTGGATGGCTCCTAGCCATTCGATCTGTTGAAGATCAAAGGTTGTGGGCTGTCGTCCCCAACGCCCCTCTGCCTCCGACGGCGGAGAGGGCTGGGCTGTGGCGAGGCTGGGCTAGCTCCGCCCCACCCTCCCTTCGTCTATAGAGGTTGCTATAGGCTCTGAGGGAGCCCCGGAGATCCGTTGATGTCTGGTGAAGCGTCCGGTGATCTTCGGAGTGGAGGAGATGCTCTGGAGCGCGATGGCGGAGGAATTCAAGTGCAGCTCCGACGAACCTCCAACCAATCCATGACATAGAACCTGCAGTACGTTAGCAGATAGCCGAAGCGTGCGTGGTGACCGTGGAGTGACGCAGAGTGAAACGCAAGGCCTGTAGAGGAGTGGGGATGGCCGGTGAGCGAGCTCCGCCGAGGTGCCGGAGCTGGCATCATGTGAAGATGAAGTGCGTCGTTTGAGGAAGCTAGAGGTCACATGATGATCAGTGCTCCGTCGTGGAGCTCGGAGGATGGACGGTGGAGCAAGAAGATGGTTGTGGAGGGCGAATGTAATAGGAGAAAACAAAGGAAAAATAAGAAGAAGATCAGGGGATCGATGGAGGATTCTACCTAGGATTAGAAGCTCCGGGGAGGCTTCCGGGTCTTCGCTCGAAGGTCGGTAGGAGGCCTGAGCTCGTGCAGCTCACGGAGGTAGCTGCAGCACGACGGAGTTGGCGTAGATCTCGCCAGAGGAATTTCAGCCGTCGTTGCTCTATTTCTTGCTGAATTGCTGTCACCAATAAGAAGATTGGAGCTAGGGGAATCGCTCCTTAGTGGCGGATGATGAAAAATGGAGGAAGTTAGGAGAATATAAAGAGGAGGGGGAAGTTAGAAAAGAGGTGGAGAAGATGGAGGGATGGTGGAGGGAGCGGTAACTTGGAGTGGAAGGCAAGTAGAGAAATGGTACAAGGGGGAATAAAATGTATTATTAATAAAATCATATAGTAGGCTACTAAAAATAATTAAAATAATAATAGTAAAATAATAATAATAATAATAAATCCGAAAATAATAAGATAAATCCGAAATTAATAAAATAATAAAAAATGAGATGACACGTGGTGGCTCCAGGAGCTGCCACATGTCGCTCCTAGAAATTTCAAAAATTAAATGTAAAGAAAATTAAAAAGAAATAACGAAAGGGATTAAATCAAAAAGTGGTCAACACGAAAGTTGCTCGTCTCGACGAGATCTATAACTTTCGTGAAGGGCTGAAAATCAAATGAGATCATCTGTAAAAGGGTAGGTCCGCAACGCCATTTTGAAACGCATCCCACTACCCTTATTAATTCGAGCAGATTAATGGTCAAATTAATTAATAATGTCGTTCGTTGCAGTCGGATAATGAGAGCAGATCAAAAACCACTTTGAATTAATGTCAAGTTAATTAGATGTGGCAATCTTTTTCTTGGTTGGAAGTCCAAGGTTGAACTCAGGGAGGCAGTTGTCTCCTTAAGTAGATTTTTAGCAAAGTCCAAGGGTTGATTTTCAGGGGATAATATTTTTGGTCTTTCTCAATATATTTTATGCGAGAAGGAAAAGACAAATGCAAAATCGGGTAAGTTTACAAGCTTATTCAAAAATGTAGTCAAATTAATTCCAAAAATTATAAAACTTGGCTAAATGATGAAATATGATGAAATTAAGCTACACTAATTTTTTCGGAAATTTCTGACACTAAATGAATTAACTATGAATTGAAAATGAATGCAAGGTGATTTTGACTAATTTAATTTTAATAAATACCAAATCACACTATTTTTAGATATCAAAATTATCCTAGATAGATCTAAATGTGAAGAATCCAGGAAACTTAATCAACCTAAATTTCTATGTGAAATGGACCTATTAAAAATAAATTAATCAAATCACTAAATGATTTATTTAGGTCTCAAGATATGTGAAAATGAAATGAAATTTTTATGCAAAGTAGAGCTAATTATCTTAGATGTACTGCGATTTTTGGGGAATTTTTGAAGTCACAGAGAAATCACTATCAATTAAAACGTGTAGTTGGGAAAAATATAGCGAGATTGAACCAATTAATTAATAGAAAAATCCACTGATATTACAAAAATATGCCAAGCATCACATAATGAAGAGGACAATGTACGCTACACAATGCAATTTTCTATCTTGAAAAATGAATTAGTGCATACCTAAATGTACGTGCAAAGACATGGGTATAAATGCAATTAAGGGAATTTAAACTGCTGAAAATAAAATATGCTGGCAAGGACGATTATGTAATTACCAATATTGCAGGGGGGTGGATGCAATTTCTCCACGGAACACGGGATCCTCACGTGGGATCTCCTGGTAGGGACTGAAGTGCAATACTAAAAACCTTCAAGGGCCTCGATGCAATTTGCCCAAGACGCACGTGCGGAACACGTGGGGTCCTTAGGCGCGGAGTATTTCGGAGGCTCGGACTTGGCTCGGAAGGAGGCTCAGCTAACTTCGATGGATCCGAGCCTAATGGTCGGGGAGGAGTCTCGGATCAGGTTACGTGGCTCAATCGGGGCCGTGAATCCAGTTAAGATCCGACGGTTGGTGATTGATGAAGATGTGGCGTGTCTAGATCTGTTCGATCATTGGAATATCAATGGCAGATGGCCTCTCTCCTGAGGTGACAACATGGTAGATCAGTGACCGTTGTATCTAGATTGATCCAATGGTATCTGGAGCACGGATCTGGCTGTAGCGTGGCACGATCTGGAGCGTAGGGTCCGCATGATCCTACGGGTGCGGGACGAGGTAACGTGGATGGCTCCTAGCCGTTCGATTTGTTGAAGATCAAAGGCTGTGGGTTGTAATCCCCACCGCCCCTCTGCCTCCGGCGGCGGAGAGGGCTGGGCTCCGGCGAGGCTGGGCTAGCTCCACCCCACCCTCCCTTCGTCGATGAAGGTTGTTGTAGGCTCTGACGGAGCCCGGGAGATCCGTTGATAGCTGGCAAAGCGTCCAGTGATCTTCGGAGTGGAGGAGACGCTCTAGAGCGCGATCGCGGAGGAACTCAAGTGCAGCTTCGACGAACCTCCGGCCAATCAATGAGATAGAACCTGCAGTACGTTAGCAGATAGACGAAACATGTGTGGTGACCGTGGAGTGACGCAGAGTGAAACGCAAGGCCTATAGAGGAGTGGGGATGGCCGGTGAGCGAGCTCCGTCGAGGTGGTGGAGCAGGCGTTGTGTGAAGGTGAAGTGCGTCGTTTGATGAAGCTAGAGGTCACGCGATGATCAGTGATCCGTCGCGGAGCTCGGAGGATGGACGGTGGAGCAAGAAGATGGTTGTTGAGGGTGAATCTAATAGGAGAAAATAAAGGAAAAATAAGAAGAAGATTAGAGGATCGATGGAGGATTCTACATGGGATTAGAAGCTCCGGGGAGGCTTCCGGGTCTTCGCTCGAAGGTCGGTAGGAGGCCTGAGCTCCTGTAGCTCACGGAGGTAGCTGCAGCACGGCGGAGTTGGTCGTGGATCTCGCCAGAGAAATTTCAGCCCTCGTCGCACTATTTCTTTCTGAATTGCTGTCAACAGTAGGAAGATTGGATCTAGGGGAATCCTCCATAGTGGCGGATGATGAAAAGTGGAGGAGGGGAGGAGAATATAAAGAGGAGGGGGAAGTTAGAAAAGAGTTGGAGAAGATGGAGGGATGGTGGAGGGAGTGGCGACTTGGAGTGGAAGGCAAGTAGATAAATGGTAAAAGGGGGAATAAAATGAAATATTAATAAAATAAAATAGTAAGCTACTAAAAATAATTAAAATAATAATAGTAAAATAATAATAATAATAATAATAAATTCGAAAACAATAAGATAAATCCAAAACTAATAAAATAATAAAAAATGGGGAGACATGTGGCGACTCCAAGAGCTGCCACATGTCGCTCCAAGAAAATTCAAAAATTAAATGTAAAGAAAATTAAAAAGAAATAACAAAAGGGATAAAATCAAAAAGTGGTCAACACGAAAGTTGCTCGTCTCAACGAGATCTACAACTTTCGTGAAGGGTCGAAAATCAAATGAGATCATCTGTAAAAGGGTAGGTCCGCAGCGCCATTTTGAAAGGCGTCCCACTACCCTTATAAATTTGAGCAGATTAGTGGTCAAATTAATTAATAATGTCGTTCGTTGCAGTCGGATAATAGAGCAGATCAAAAACCACTTTGAATTAATGTCAAGTTAATTAGATGTGGCAATTTTTTTACTTGGTTGGAAGTCCAAGGTCGAACTCAGGGAGGCAGCTGTCTCCTTAGGTAGATTTTTAGCAAAGACCAAGGGTTGATTTTCAGGGGATAATATTTTTGGTCTTTTTCAATATATTTTGTGCGAGAAGGAAAAGACAAATGCAAAATCATGCAAGTTTACAAGTTAATTCAAAAATGTAGCCAAATTAATTCCAAAAATTTTGAAACTTGGGCAGATGATGAAATATGATGAAATTAAGCTACACTAATTTTTTTGCAATTTTCTGACACTAAATGAATTAACTATGAATTAAAAATGAATGCAAGGTGATTTTGACTAATTTAATTTTAATAAATACCAAATCACACTATTTTCGGATATCAAAATTATCCTAGATAGATCTAAGTGTGAAGAATCCAAGAAACTTAATCAACCTAAATTTCTATGTGAAATGACCTATTAAAAATAAATTAATCAAATCACTAAATGATTTATTTAGGCCTCGAGATACGTGCAAATGAGATGAAATTTTTATGCAAAGTAGAGCAAATTATGTTAGATCTACTGTGATTTTTGGGGAATTTTTGGAGTCACAGAGAAATCACTGTCAATTAAAAGGTAAAGTTGGGCAAAATATAGCAAGATTGAACCAATTAATTAATAGAAAAATCCACTGATATTACAAAAATATGTCAAGCGTCACATAATGAAGAGGACAATGTAGGCTACACAATGCAATTTTCCAATTTGAAAAATGAATTAGTGCATGCCTAAATATGCGTGCAAAGGCAGGGGTATAAATGAAATTACATGAATTTAAATTGTTGAAAATAAAACGTGCTAACAAGGACGATTATGCAATTACCTATAATGCAGGGGGTGGATGCAATTTCTCCATGGAACACGGGATCCTCATGTGGGATCTGCTGGCAGGAACTGAAGTGCAATATTGAAAACCTTCAGGGGCCTCAATGCAATTTGCCCAGGATGCACGTGCGGAACACATGGGGTCCTTAGGCTTGGAGTATTTCAGAGGCTCAAACTTGGCTCGGAAGGAGGCTATGCTAGCTTCGGTGGATCTGAGCCTAATGGTCGGGGAGGAGGCTCGGATCAGGTTACGTGGCTCAATCGGGGTCGTAAATCCAGTTAAGATCCGACGGTTGGTGATTGATAAAGACATGGCGTGTCTGGATCTGTTCGATCTATGGAAGATCAACGGTGGATGGCCTCGCTCCTGAGGTGACAACGTGGTAGATCAGTGACCGTTGGATCCAGATTGATCCAACGGTATCTGGAGCACGGATCGGGATGTAGCGTGGCGCGATCTGGAGCGTAGGATCCGCCTGATCCTACGGGTGTGGGGCAAGGTGACGTGGATGGCTCCTAGTTGTTCGATCTGTTAAAGATCAAGGGCTGTGGGTTGTCATCCCCAATGCCCCTCAGCCTCCGGCGGTGGAGATGGCTGGGCTCCGGCGAGGCCGGGCGAGCTCCGCCCCGCCCTCCCTTCGTCGATGAAGGTTGCTATAGGCTCTAAGGGAGCCCGAGAGATCCGTTGATGGATGGCGAAGCGTCTGGTGATCTTCGGAGTGGAGGAGACGCTCTGGAGCACGGTGGTGGAGGAACTCAAGTGCAGCTCCGACGAACCTCCGGCCAATCAATGAGATAGAACTTGTAGTACGTTAGCAGATAGCCGAAGTGTGCGAGGTGACCGTGGAGTGTTGCATAGTGAAACGCAAGGCCTGTGGAGGAGTGGGGATGGCCAGTGAGCAAGCTCCGCCGAGATGCCAGAGCTGGCATCGTGTGAAGGTGAAGTGCGTCGTTTGATGAAGCTAGAGGTCACGCGATGATCAGTGCTCCGTTGCGGAGCTCGAAGGATGGACGGTGGAGCAAGAAGATGGTTGTGGAGGGCGAATTTAGTAGGAGAAAACAAAGGAAAAATAAGAAGAAGATCAGGGGATCGATGGAGGATTCTACCTGGGATTAGAAGCTCCGGGGAGGCTTCCGGGTCTTCGCTTGAAGGTCGATAGGAGGCCTGAGCTCGTGCAGCTCACAGAGGTAGCTGCACCATGGCAGAGTTGGCCGTAGATCTCGTCGGAGGAATTTCAGCCGTTGTCGCTCTATTTCTTGCCGAATTGTTGTCACCAATAAGAAGATTGGAGCTATAGGAATCCTTCCGTAGTGGCGGATGATGAAAAATGGAGGAGGGGAGGAGAATATAAAGAGGAGGGGAAGTTAGAAAAGAGGTGGAGAAGATGGAGGGATGGTGGAGGAAGTGGTGACTTGGAGTGGAAGGCAAGTAGAGAAATGGTAAAAGGGGAATAAAATTAATTATTAATAAAATAATATAGTAGGCTACTAAAAATAATTAAAATAATAATATAAATAATAATAATAAATATGAAAATAATAAGATAAATCTGAAATTAATAAAATAATAAAAAGTGGGGTGATACGTGGCGGCTCCAGGAGCTGCCACATGTCGCTCCTAGAAAATTCAAAAATTAAATGTAAAGAAAATTAAAAAGAAATAACAAAAGGGATTAAATCAAAAAGTTGTCAACACGAAAGTTGCTCGTCTCGACGAGATCTACAACTTTCATGAAGGGTCGAAAATCAAATGAGATAATCTGTAGAAGGGTAGGTTCGCAGCGCCATTTTGAAACACATCCCACTACCCTTATTAATTCGAGCATATTAATGGTAAAATTAATTAATAATGTCGTTCGTTGCAGTCAGGTAATGAGAGCAGATCAAAAACCACTTTGAATTAATGTCAAGTTAATTAGATGTGGCAAATTTTTTTACTTGGCTAGAAGTCCAAGGTCGAACTCAGGGAGGCACTTGTCTCCTTAGGTAGATTTTTAGCAAAGTCCAAGGGTTGATTTTCAGGGGGGATAATATTTTTTGTCTTTTTCAATGTATTTTATGCGAGAAGGAAAAGACAAATGCAAAATCTGGCAAGTATACAAGTTAATTAAAAAATGTAGTCAAAATAATTCCAAAAATTATGAAACTTGGCCAGATAATGAAATATGATGAAATTAAGCTACACTAATTTTTTTGGAATTTTCTGACACTAAATGAATTAACTATGAATTAAAAATTAATGCAAAGTGATTTTGACTAATTCAATTTTAATAAATACAAATCAAACTATTTTCAGATATCAAAAATATCCTAGATAGATCTAAGTGTGAAGAATCGAGGAAACTTAATCAACCTAAATTTCTATCTGAAATGGACCTATTAAATATTAATTAATCAAATCACTAAATGATTTATTTAGGCCTCGAGATACGTGCAAATGAGATGAAATTTTTACGCAAAGTAGAGCTAATTATCTTAGATCTATTGTGATTTTTGGGGAATTTTTGGAGTCACAAAGAAATCACTATCAATTAAAAGGTAAAGTTGGGCAAAATATAGCAAGATTGAACCAATTATCTAATAGAAAAATCCAGTGATATTACAAAAATATGCCAAGCATCACATAATGAAGATGAAAATGTAGGCTACACAATGCAATTTTCCAATTTGAAAAATGAATTAGTGCATGCCTAAATATACGTGCAAAGACAGGGGTATAAATGCAATAACAGGAATTTAAATTGCTGAAAATAAAATGTGCTGACAAGGACAATTATGCAATTACCTATAATGCAAGGGGGTGGATGCAATTTCTCCACGGAACACGGGATCCTCACGTGAAATCTCCTGGCAGGAACTGAAGTGCAATATTGAAAACCTTTAGGGGCCTCGATGAAATTTGCCCAGGACGCACGTGCGGAACATGTGGGGTCCTTAGGCTCGGAGTATTTTGGAGGCTCAGACTTGGCTCGGAAGGTGTCTCAGCTAGCTTCGGTGGATCCGAGCCTAATGGTCGGGGAGGAGGCTCGGATCAGGTTACGTGGCTCAATCGGGGCCGTGAATCCAGTTAAGATCCGACGTTGGTCATTGATGAAGATATGGCGTGTCTGGATCCGTTCGATCTATGGAAGATCAACGACGGATGGCCTCTCTCCTGAGGTAACTGCGTGGTCGGTCAGTGACCGTTGGATCCAGATTGATCCAATGGTATCTGGAGCACGGATCTGGCTGTAGTGTGGCGCGATCTGGAGCGTAGGATCTGCCTGATCCTACGGGTGAGGGACGAGGTGACGTGGATGGCTCCTAGCCGTTTGATTTGTTGAAAATCAAAGGCTGTGGGCTGTCATCCCAACGCCCCTCCGCCTCCGGCGGCAGAGAGGGCTGGGCTCCGGCGAGGCTGGGCTAGCTCCGCCCCGCCCTCCCTTCGTCGATGAAGGTTGTTGTAGGCTCTGAGGGAGCCCGGGAGATCCGTTGATGGATGGCGAAGCGTTCGGTGATCTTCGGAGTGGAGGAGACGCTCTGGAGCACGATGGAGGAGGAACTCAAGTGCAGCTCCGACGAACCTCCGACCAATCAATGAGATAGAACTTGTAGTACGTTAGCAGATAGTCGAAGCGTGCATGGTGACTGTGGAGTAACGTAGAGTGAAACGCAAGGCCTTTGGAGGAGTGGGGATGGATGGTGAGCGAGCTCCTCCAAGGTGGCGGAGCTGGCATTGGGTGAAGGTGAAGTGCATCGTTTGATGAAGGTAGAGGTCGCGTGATGATCAGTGCTCCGTCGCGGAGCTCGGAGGATGGATGGTGGAGCAAGAAGATGGTTATAGAGGGCGAATTTAATCGGAGAAAACAAAGGAAAAATAAGAAGAAGATCAGGGGATCGATGGAGGATTCTACCTAGGATTATAAGCTCCGGGGAGGCTTCCGGGTCTTCGCTCGAAGGTCGGTAGGAGGCCTGAGCTCGTGTAGCTCACGGAGGTAGCTGCAGCACGACGGAGTTGGCTGTGGATTTCGCTGGAGGAATTTCAGCCGTCGTCGCTTTATTTCTTGCCGAATGGCTGTCACCAATAGGAAGATTGGAGCTAGGGGAATCCCTCCGTAGTGGCGGAGGAGGGAGCGGCGATCAGCCGCGGTGGTCGTGGGTTGTACGCACGCCGGCGCGTGTGAGGACAACGCTGGAGGAGTGCGGCGACGGTGCTGGTGGGCTGGATGGCGGGCAGCGGCTGTGGTGCACGGTGGATGGCTGTGAGATGGAGGCTGCGGGCGGCAGGGGCCGACCGTGGAGAACCTGCAACTTTTTGTTTTTTTTGCATTTTTTTGTTTTTTTATATTTTGTAAATAGGAAATAAAATGTGAATAGACATGTGGATTTTGATGGTATTGGTGATAATGAAATAAAATGAGGATGTTGAATGATGGTGGTTTTTGTATGATGATTTGTGTGTGATGTCTGGTGAAAAATGTGGTGATAAAGATCACGATGTGGTGATCAACAAGGAAAAAATGTTAGATAAAAAAAATGTAGAAGATAGAGAAAGAGAAATTACCTGTGTTTTTCGTCGGATTGTGGAGCCGTGTCGTGCGGCTTTCGGTTGTGGCCTCGATCCGGTTCGACGAAAAATCGGAGAAGCTTTACGATCTTGACGGAATGTTCGCTACGCGGAGATTAACCGCAGATCTCGCCTGCAGGTTGTCGTCACTCAACGTCTAAGGGGGAGCTGTCACCCCACGACTTAAACGGGGATCGAACCTCACGTCTTATGGGCATATAGGACAGCTTACAAGACACTGTTAGGAACCTCCCCATTTCGAATGGTATTCGGAAAGCCGCGCCATTTGCCCGCAGAGTTAGTGCATAAATCAGAATGGGCAATCAAGAAGGTCAACTGGAACACACACCTTGGGCAAAAGCAGAGAGAAATGGATCTGAATGTGCTTGTGGAAGTCAGAAACTGCGCATATGACAATAGTTTGGTGTACAAGGATATGGTTAAGCGTTGGTACGATAGATATATCAGACGAAAGACCTTTGTTCCTAGACAGAAGGTATGGTTGTTTAATCTAGGCTGAAGATCTTCCAAGCCAAGTTGAAGTCCAAGTGGACAGACCCATTTGTCGTCTGTACGGTGCATGATAGTGGATGTGTCGAGATCTCTGATCTCGCAGATGACGCACCGACATTCCTAGTGAATGGAAAACTGTTAAAGCACGTCGTCGAATCCAATGAGCAGCTAGTCCATGTTGAGGAGATTGTATTCATGCGCGAGACAAATTCAGCAGATACACCTTGAGCCGCGCATGGGGCCTTGCAGCAGTGAGCTATAGCCATCAGCAGCATCTTGAAAGATTCAGACCGACTCACCTGTATATACCATCACTCCTGTACATTCTGCCCTTCCTCCCGCGACTCTAGTAACTCATCCCAGCTTCATCTATCTCTATCTTGGACTATACTTAGGATGACCAGATCCTATGTATAGGGGGGATGAGCCACCTGAGTTTGTTCTCTGTAAATCCTCCAGATCACATCGGTACTCATACTCACTCCTGTCCTATACTTAGGCTGACCAGAGCCTAAGTAAAGGGGGGACCGATGCCCGCCATGTAGATACCCATCTATTTCCCATCTTGCCCTCGTCCGCCCCATTTTTTTGATCTTCTTCTACACTTAGGCTGCCAGAGCCTAAGTATAGGGGGGCAGAGCGACTTCTATACCTTTTGTAATTTTAGCTCTCCTACGCTTAGCCCGAGCTATGTCTTTTTCATCGCTTTTCGTGCTCTGAGGACATAACACACGCTAAGTATAGGGGGGCATGTATATATTACATATATACTTTACCCATGGCTCGTACTTTCACGTATTTTCACGTGTTTTTGTATATATTATGCAATAATTACGGGGTGGGTACTAATTGAAAAAAATTGTATAATTTTGTGCTATATGTATAATACTTGTATAAAAAGTTGTAAAATTCTTGTAAAACATACTTTTGTAAAATTTGTTGTAAAATAGGATGTATACCAGTAAAAAATTTTCATGTATACTATGTATATTATGTACAAGTTATATAAAGTAAAAATTTTTGTAAAAAAATAATAAAATTTGTTGTATACCAAAAAAATGTGTTGAAAATAAGGCCTCTTATTTACTCTTGCACATCATCTCTGCATCTGAAAAGAAAAATAGTCTTGCATTCCATTCATATACATAGCATGTCATCTACCTCTCATCTGCATATCTTGCATATGCAAGGTGAAAAGCTAGTGGGTTTTGAACCAAGTTATGAGTAGATATTGAGGATGGGCTTGATTTGACCTTAATCCACCTAATTTCAGAGGAACCTTATAGGAACTGGAGTTAAGATTTCTGAGGTCAAGTGACTTAATTCTTTGAGTCCACAAGTCTATGTTCAGATGTCATCTTGATTAGTCTAAGTAGAATAACTCGTGCACACGCATGATTCTTTTAGACAGTGACCTAACTTGGATAAGCACAATGCTCGTAGCTCTTCATTGATGAGGTAGTGAGGAGGTAGAATCCTTTAGCTTGGAGTAGCACATGGGTGGAAACATTCGTCCTCCTCTAGGGAGGGTAGTGCATCTCAACCTAGTCTGGTGGTGTTGAAGTCTGAGGACAGGATGTTGTGGGTTGCAATAATGCTTCAAAAGAGGGATAGTCTACTAGATCAAGAGGAAAAAAACTCCTGATGTACATGCTACACCTTGTATATAGCTATAAAAAATTGCCTGTCGGAGTTTGTATATTAGCAAGATGTCTGCAGCTGGATGACTTGGCTACACTGGTCAGGCATCCCGAGATAGGTAACTACGCTGGCTACCGTCCATCCTTTTCTCTACCCCCTCCTCTTGAGCTGGTCACACTTGAACTTAGAAGGGAATACCCTGCTCCTCGAGGAAAGAGTTACTAGACCGGGTTATTTGAGTTACCTTGTTAGAGGAGGCTGGTTCTGAGCCATTTCTGATGTGGAGAGCTATTTTACACTTACATAGTACAAGTAAGAATCATAGTCATCAGAAATTTGCGTATAAGGATTTGTTTTGACCTGACTGTTGAGGCGTCTTGAATAGAAGATTTGTGGAACTTGAAGTCTATTAGGTCTTAAGTTCATATCCCAATAAGGTTCCGCCACACAATTAATCCAAAGGTCGCGTTAAGCTCCATTTTCAGCTTTTGTTCATGACCTTGGTATGGAACCCGATCTCATTTCACTCTTGCATTTCATTTTAGTTGCTCGGGGACGAGCAAGGTTTAAGTATAGGGGGTTGATGAATCTGTGATTCATCACACTTAAAGTTGAAAATAGAGCTTTGTCCCCAGGTATTTAGCATCATATTTCCCTTTATCTTGCATAAATAGCATTCATGCATCAATCCACAAAACTTGCATTTTAGCATCCATCTTTACATTTAAATAGGAAGCCCATCCTTGTGTGCAACCAATTTGTAAAACATCCACCTAATTACTTGTATTTTATCCCCTCCAAAAATAAAATAACACCTCCCGTAAAAATGTACACTATTAGTTAATAACACGAGGAAGAAAGTCAGAGTCCCCTCTTGAAGAATACCCAATGAAGCCCTAAACCCCTGGACCTCAGAAGGCCCATAGCTCTCCCTTAACAAACTCCAAATTAGGTCTACTCAACTTCAGATGAATACACACCCAGAGACCTTTAAAATGAGACTAATTTCATTCAATTCGGAGCTCGTAGTCAAAAGATGGGTTTTTGGGCCTCCTTGTATACAATATGTATATATATTTGTATATTTATCATATTTGACCTCATCTCCATTTTTGGTCAACATGAAACTTGTAGATCTCATCGAGATATACAACTTTCATGTTTTGAGTTTCTCCCAATTCGGCATCCTTTTCCCTCTAATTTCACTTCTCCTTTCAACCACTCACAGCTGGCCACGTGGCGCCTTCTGATTGCGCCATGCGGCCCGGCCTCTTTGTCTCATCCGCCCTCGCCAGGGCTGTTGGATATTTTCTTTATCCAACGGCCCGATGAGATCCTTCCCGCCGCCTGATCATCTCCAGACCCCATCTCCTCCACTCGTTCGAGCCCCAACCATATCCTGCCACGTGGCGCCTTCTGCACCATTCGATCGCGCCTTCACCTCTCCATCTTAACCGCTCCATTCACTTAATATTTTCAGCCCTTTGATATGCACTTCCATCGCATCTCAGCCGCCCGCTTCCGCTTGCCCGTACACCCAACACGTGGCGACCTCTTGGCCCTTCGATCGCGTCGCTTAAGATTATATCCACACCGCCCTTTTACGCCCAAACCCTAGATGTTGGATCTCACGATCCAACGACCAGCGCTTCGTCATCAACCTCCCGCAGCTCCTCTCTCCCACGTTCTCAATTTTGCACAGCACCCACCCCCTTTCTATTTTCGACTCTACAATGACCACGTTCTCCAATCACCAACGCCACCACGATGGAGCCTACTCATCCCTCATCCTCGCTAGCTCCCTCGCTCTTCACGACTACCACCAGAGTCGCCCCACAACGTCCATGAACTTCACCTCCCCGTCATCCCTACCATCACCCTCGTCCTCTAAATCAACCACCTCCATCCACTTCCATCCCCATCCGCCGTTCTACGAGTGAGATAGGTTCTAGCTCCGTCAAAGCCGTGAGGTGACATCTCCTTCTTCGACGTCGAGCGACGACAAGCCGAAGGCGAGATACGAGGTGGAGATATCGACCTCGTCACAACCGCATCCAAGCTGCATAGCTTCTTTGAATTTTTGCCGAGTCGGATCGAGGCGACGGCGACGGAAGCCGCACGACGCGGCTCCATCTGGCGAAACCGCAGGTAAGTTGTTCCCTCTTTTTCCTTGTCATTTTATTTTGATCTAATATTTTTTTGTTGCTATTCTACATCATTTATCACCACACACCACTATTCATCATCATCACCATCATCACATCACCACAATCACAACACTTTTATTTCCTGTTTACATTTAAAAAAAGACAACAAAAAAATTGCAAAAAAAGGTTGTAGGTTCTCTCAGGCCGCCGTCCTCCAGGCCGCGTGCCCTCCAGCCCCGCCTTCCAGCACGCGCTCACCCGCCGTCCACCTGCGAGACCTGCGGCCGCCGTGCCTCGCATCCCGCCATCGCCGCCGACTTTCGAGCGAAGTCCGAGCCTCCGAAATACTCCGAGCCCAAGGACCCCATGTGTTCCACACGTGTGTCCTGGGCAAATTGCATCGAGGCCCCTGAAGGTTTTCAATATTGCACTTTAGTCCCTGCCAGGAGATCCCACGTGAGGAGCTCGTGTTCTGTGGAGAAATTGCATCCACCCCCCTGTATTATAGGTAATTGCGTAATCGTCCTTGTCAGCATGTTTTATTTTCAGCAATTTAAATTCCTGTAATTGCAATACCCCTGTCTTTAAACACATATTTAGGCATGCACATTAATTCATTTTTCAAATTGGAAAATTGCATTGTGTAGCGTACATTGTCCTCTTCATTATGTGATGCTTGGCATATTTTTGTAATATCAGTGGATTTTTCTATTAATTAATTGGTTCAATCTTGCTATATTTTGCCTAACTTAACCTTTTAATTGATAGTGATTTCTCTGTGACTCCAAAAATTTTCAAAAATCACAGTAGATCTAGGATAAGTAGCTCTACTTCGCATAAAAATTTCATCTCATTTGTACGCATCTCGAGGCCTAAATAAATCATTTAGTGACTTGATTAATTGATTTTTAATAGGCCCATTTCACATAGAAATTTAGGTTGATTAATTTTCCTACATTCCTCATACTCAGATCTATCTAGATAATTTTGATATCTGAAAATAGTGTGATTTGGTATTTATTAAAATTAAATTAGTCAAAATCACCTTGCATTAATTTTTAATTCATAGTTAATTGATTTAGTGTCAGAAAATTCCAAAAAACTTAATGTATCTTAATTTCATCATATTTCATCGTCTGGCCAAGTTTCATAATTTTTGGAATTAATTTGACTATATTTTTGAATTAACTTGTAAACTTGCCCTATTTTGCATTTGTCATTTCCTTCTCAAATAAAATATATTGAAAAAGACCAAAAATATTATCCCCTGAAAACCAACCCTTGGACTTTGCTAAAAATCTACCTAAGGAGACAGCTGCCTCCCTGAGTTCGACCTTGGACTTCCAACCAAGTAAAAAAATTTGCCACATCTGATTAACTTGACATTAATTCAAAGTGGTTTTTGATCTGCTCTCATTATCCGACTGCAACGAACGACATTATTAATTAATTTTACCATTAATCTGCTCAAATTAATAAGGGCAGTGGGACGCGTTTCAATGCCTGTACCTTCATCTTCGGCTATAGCTGGCGGCGAAGTTCGAGCTCTGGCGAAGGAGCCCAAGCTCCGCCGCTCTTCTCTTGCTCCAGTGAAGGTCCCCAGCCGCTCTTGACCACCTGGAGAGAAACCTTGAAGCTCGGCGAAGCACCTGCCATGTCTGGATGAGGATGGCGAAGCAAGTAGGTCGGAAACAAGAGTAGCGGAGAAGCTCTGGCGATGACTTCCGACCATTGAAAGATCGAGTACCTACAACGTTAATTGAATAGCCGAAGCAAAGGACTTGCGGATGCGAGTGAAATGGATGGAACGTGAGTGAAGGGAGGTGGAGCCTGAGGAATACTAATTCATCACTCTTTATTCCTTTATTTTAGCTAGAAACCTTAGCCAAATACCATGTAAATATGTGTAAATATCATAAGTTGTCAAAACACATGCATCATGTAAATGTGCATAATTAGCATGTTTTTGTGTGAAAATAAAGGAATAAAGGAACACAAGAAAAAGAGGGAAATATTTAGAATAAATATTGAGTGACCTAATCCCAAGGGAGGGCCCAACATGGGCCTGACCGCAAAAGAATCCAAGTAGAGAGAGATAAGGTCAATCATACTTGTACATAACCCTATGTATATAAATAATTTCTATTTTCCTCAACATAAAAATAAAAAGTGTTTCTCATATTTTGAACATATTTATAAAAAATAAAATAAAAATCAGAAAAATTCAAATAAAAAGAAAAATAATAAAAATTACTTTCCACCTTGTATATATACCATGTACATATGTATATTAACCTATTTATTTAACTCGTGTAAATAAATCATAAAAATAAAATAAAAATACCTTTTTATTCCACATTTTATGTTGTAAATAAATAAAATACAAAATGGAAATAATTGTACAAAAATAAACATTTAAAAATAAAAATCAAAATACATATGTGTATATACTTATATATAATAATATAATGTAAATACGTTATTTATTTTTCAAAAAAAAAAATAAAAATCACTAAAAAATAATTTGAAAAATAATAAACATTTTTCATGTTTAAACTTTTTCAAAATAAAATCATTTACTAATTTTAATTGAATTTTCAAATATTTAATAAATGGAGGCTTTTGATTGGTCCACGGGGGATGTTGATCCCCGGTCAACTCCCCCCCTGGACCACTCGACTCGGACCCCTTCACCCCGAATCGATTTCTCAGAATTTTCGTGAGCTGATCCGCCTCCCACTCGCCTAAACCCCATGCTCCATTTGACTATCATTGATATGAGACCCTCGCCCGATCATCTGCCTAGGGGTCTGTGCTTCACCGTGCCCTGCCTGATCCCATCGTCTCGGACCTACACCTGTATATAACATCTTCTTCCCCCGCCATTAGCCGCATCTTTGGCCTTCGTTTTCTAATCCCAGGAGCTCCATTCTTCTCCCCCTAGAGTGACAACTATCTGAGGAGAGTGTCGCAACGAGGAGGGGAGAGTTGTAGCCACTGATCTGGCGACTTGCGCCGTCGTGCTCCACCACCGAGCGAGCCGAGCCTCTGGCCCCGACGAGCCATCGAGGAGACGATCCCAGGAGCTTTCTGAGCCCGAGCTCAGTCGATTGCAGCCACCAGGTACCCCCGATTCACCATAGGTTTGCTTAATTTCCATTTTTGCCCAATTTGCGCCGCCGGCCTTTGCCGGCTGATGCACTCCGATCCAGTCATCCTTCCGATGATTAGACCCCCGATTCATCTTCACAAGAATCCTCTACATCTTCTCCGCAACTCCAATCACCTTGGTTTGCCTTGGAACCAAAGCTCGGGTCTCCATCGCCTCGCCTCACCGGAGACCTCCGCTCCGCCTCACCAGACCACCCCCTTTGCCCGCTAACGGGTCGAGGCACTTTGCCCTCGACCCATCATTCTTCCTATGCAGGTAGCCTCGAAGAAGGACCCCATCTGGGGGTCCAACAGTCGAAGAACAGGAGCTCCGCGCCGCCTTCGTCGCCGGAGCTCTCCAGAGCTCCTCATCCTCATCGGAGCATACTAGGAGCTACGGACCATCGTGACCGATCTCTTACACACCTCAGCAGCCTCATCAGAGCCCTCCACTACATGGATTAGGCCGGCGAACTTCGTCGGCGGCTTGTTCTTGGAGGAGCACCAAATACCGTTTGATGGAGACTCTCGCCCAGTTTTGATCTTCTTGACCATCCATTCGCGGGAGCTGACGACCGTTGGATCGAGCCAAGATTGCATCTGGAGCGTCGATCAATGAAGGGGTACCCGCAGCTCTCCATCGTCCAATCAGCACGTGGACTCCCCTCGTCCGTCAGATCTAAATAATACGGGTAATTTCACTTAGGCCTCTCCTTTTTCTGCATTTATAGAATAATCTTGTAAATATTTAGTGTAGATGTTTTATTTTGGATAAATTGCACTATGGACCCTATGTTTTTATCTATTTGCATTGTAGTCCCTGCCTGTGTGAGACACGTACTTTGTCACATGCTATTTTGGACAAATTGCATGTATGGGCTTTGGTTTCTACTGTATTATGAAATGAAATTTTGATTTCCATATTTGCAGTTATACCCCTATGCATGATTTAATTGAGCATGTGTTGATTTGTTTGGGATTTTTGCGCATTCAACCCTAAGGTTTTGCGCGTGTTCCATTTAATCCCTCCGAACTATGTTTTCTTACATTTAGGTCCATGTGTGCTGTAGCTCTTTTATTGGTTGGATAAAATAGCAAATAAACTCCAAATCTAGTGAAATTAGGAAAGCTGGCTCCTGCCAATGTGTAAAAACATCCCTAAAATTTTGGGACATTTTTCTTGCTTTTTGATATTTTAAAAAATCAAAAACACATATTTTTGTTACTGTTTGAATTGAAAAATCAAAGAAAAATATAAAAATTCAAAAAAAGCAAACTCTTTTTCTGTAGCTTAGTTTTTGCACATATTTTTCATAAAAATTGTCTCCAGATTTTTATAAACCAATTATATATTTTTAATTGGTCTTTCAAGTCTGGCTGCACAATAACCCATATTTTTCCTCTTTCTTGATTTTTAGAAAATCAAATAAAAATTGAAAATTCTGAAAAATTCACAAAAACACATAAAAACATAAAAAAACACAAAAATAATTTTATTTCATTTTTTGAGCATTTTTGAGTGTTTTGATAAATGGTTGAACTTTCTTGTGCTTACATTTTCTTACAAAATTAAAAATACAAAAAAATTAAAAAGAATTAAAATCCACCAAAATATATTTTATTCTTTATTTTCGAATTTACCTACTTCGTAGGCCGTCTCGGCCATCCCGTGCTCCCTGAGTCCAACCCTGGTCGATATACCAGGTTAATAAAATTAGCAAGGACCGCTACTTGATTTCCTTATTTTATCTTCCGATTGGTGGTTCTTTTTTTTCTTGATTGACAGAGTCTTCTCTATCCGGGTCGCAACAACCCGAGAGTGATTTTTACCTCACCCGGATCTTAAGAATGATTGCATTCGCGGTCATCAGAATGGCGCCATTGCCGGGGAGCACAACTTAGTATTCTTTTTCGATTTTTCGCGGTTTTCATTTCAACGGTTTTTCTGTAGATATTTGTATATATTTTTTATCTGATTGATTTATATATTTTCCTGGACTGACACACTTCTGTTTCTTTTTCTTCGGGGGCCCGAGGACCGTGGCAGCTTTTTCGGAAGCCGAAGCAACTGCGGAATTCGGAGGTGGCTTCCTTCTGTATGAAGCCGTAGGAGAGCGCGATGAGGAGGGTCGAAGTGCGGGAGCAGCAGAATAGCTGAGAAATAACTGCGAAATAACCATAGTTTAGATTAGAATTAGTTTAGATTTATTTTCTGCAAACCATTTTATTGTAATAATACAAGACTCAGACACTTTGGACACTTAGGTGATATCAAGGTTTGTTTCGCCGAGCACCGGTGTGCTTGGGGGACCTCACCGCAGTTTCGTCGATTTTGATTTCTGACCGTTTATTTACTGCTTATTTGATTTATGTGGTTTTAGCCCTAGCTTAGGATTTTCTGTGATTGTGACGTAATTGGTTAGGATCCAAACACCTAATTATCTGCCTGTGCCTATAGCTCGATAATTGGACCTAATTAATTAAATCACAAAGAAAAAGTCGGATTATTTAAGCTCTAGTCCACGTGCCTTGAGGAGTCACATACAACGCGTGCAGGATCCGTTGTGGCGGACACCGAGTGGCTCCCAAGATAGGACTCCGAACGTAGGCTTGAGTACCCGGCTACTGTGCTTACGTGTAGAAATTGCTTTGTCTAGGGCCGAATTCTCGTGCATCATATAGGTAATTTATATTCTGTCTTTTTTTTATGCGCGGATCATTTTGCATGTAGACTGCTGGAGTCAGGTACGCATTTCTTACTTTGCATGCATCATTGATTTTCGTACATCGGCTTTTTCATCTTCTCCCCCCAGTTTTTGGACTTAAAATAATTAGGAGAACCGAAAATTTGTTAAGCATTGTTTGATATAAAAAATACCTAAAAACAAAAACTATAAAATTGGGACTGCTAAACACACTTGACCCTAAAAGACACCTTACCTAAAAATTTGTCTTGGGGAGAGCAACCCCCTCATTGTATGGTTTGAATGCGCGAGAGAGTGACCCGCACACTAGGCTAGAGCCATATCCAAGCCCCGATCAGACTACCGATCTTTTATATGGGACAGTCTGGTAGGCAGATTGGATATCTATCAGGTCA
The DNA here is from genome assembly GCA_037367405.1 of Ottelia alismoides. Taxonomy (NCBI): domain Eukaryota; kingdom Viridiplantae; phylum Streptophyta; class Magnoliopsida; order Alismatales; family Hydrocharitaceae; genus Ottelia; species Ottelia alismoides. Next base: position 1,460,963 of record JAZKJV010010688.1, read on the forward strand.
CGTAACCGCTTTGATATCCTGACATGGTCACCTAAATAAAATTGACAAGATATTTGACCGAGCTCTTACGGTCTTCAGCTCAGCGTGGAGTAGGTGAACCCGAGGTTTGTTTTCTCATCTTGTGTGTTTCCAAATCTCATCCGCCCGACTCGCCAGATCAAGATGATGGGCAGGAGGTCCCTTAGGCAGCCTCTGGCTGCACCGCTTCTTAGCACTCCAACCCGTTCATCTAGGTTGGTTTGTGAGAGCCCAATCCCGCTTCCGAACCCGAGTTCGATTCCACCCTGTTCCCCCCTTGACCACCCTTCTTCTATTCCTGAGTTACCACTGCCAGCTGTGAGACAGCAGACAAATGTTATTTCGGCACCTGAGTTTGGGTCTTTTGCCTTTGCAGAGACCATGGCCAACAGCGAAGAGCGCACCGATGGTCAGAGGCCTGAGACGACCACATACATTCTGGACCAAGGTGCGATCAACAAAACCATGTTAGCTTCCCTCGAGACCATGCAGAGACAGATACAAGATCAGGGGGCTTTCATGGTAGAGATGAGGAGAGAGATGGAGCGGCTGAGGACCACACGTGAGCAGCCGTAAGCCGAGGGGCGGAGACAGCCAGAGGAGCTAGCAGCAGCAGCAGAGCAGCCGAGACCGATGCGGGAGTTGCACAACGCCGGATCGACTCTGACACATCGTTGGGTGGTTCTTCCGGCTATCGTGGGGGACTTCAAGTTCCCCCTGAACACACTTCAGCTACTCCCCCGCTTCCACGGGCTCGCCACTGAGGAGCCCCATCTTCATCTCATAGAGTTCGAGATGATCTGCAGTATAGTCCACGATCGTCAGGTGGACGAGGACACCATCTGGATGATTGCTTTTCCTTTCTCCCTGGCCGACAGAGCAACCAACTGGCTGAAGCACTTAGGGAGATTTGTGTATACTTGGGAGCAGCTCCGCACCGAGTACTTGAACAAGTACTATCCACTCGGGCGGACCAATACAGTGAGGGCCCTAATCAGCAACTTCTCCATGCTCTCCAACGAGCAATTCCATGAGGCATGGGAGAGGTTCCGTGAGCTTACCGACAGATGCCCACACCACGACATCACAAAGCCGAACCTAGTTCAGAGCTTCTTCTGCGGGTTGACACCAGAGCTGCAGGGCCTGGTGAACGCTTCTTGTGGCGGTTCCTACTTCACCAAGGATGAGGATCAGGTCTAGACCATCTACGAGGAGATGGCCGAGAACTATACAGTGATGTCCTAGACCAGACTTTACACTTAGGGACGCCCACAGCCACAGATCGTGCTGTTTTAGAGGATAGCACGGGTCGATGTCGGTCCTTCCACTTCATCCGCGGCAGCCGCACAGGCCGAGTCCACAGTTGCGGACATGGGCATCATCAGCGAGAAGCTGGACCGGATCGAGCTGATAGAGAAGAAGCAGTGTCAGGGTATATCTCAGATGGATCAAATGGCACAGATGCTGAGTGACCTGAAGACACAGCTCTTGTGTCTGCAGGAGGCACAGATGGCTTCTCATCCCCATCTTCAGGCACGAGCAGTAGTGGTAGCTCGTCCTAGCGCTCCAGTCAGCCTAGACAGGTTCACCTTGTACAGGCGGGACCGTACTAGCAGCCACAGCCGTACTACCAGCCACCACCATCTCAAGACACGCAGATGGTGGTCTACCAGCCGGATCAGCCCCTGGCAGTACTCCCACCGCCCTCCTACGAGTCGGAGATGTTGATGGATGTCAACGGGATTTGGTACAACCGACCCCAGCCCGGTATCTGACGAGACCATCCCGAATTCCGTTGGTCAGCCGAAGGTGCCAGTTCCCAGCAGCAGCCTCCAGTTCAGGGTGGCCAGTACGGCCATCAGCAAGAGCACCAGCAGCCCTAGCCCCCAGTACACCAGCAACAGCAACATTCATCCCAGTATGGCCCTCATCCCTACCAGCAGGGACAACCGGGGAGGCGAGATCAGCCTCCACAGCAGCAGTATCATCTACAACAATACCCCTCTCACCCGCACCAGCAGCAACAACCTCATTAACAGCGAGGCCACCCGTCAAGTTCTCATGGGCCAACCTATGAGAACCCTGCCTTAGACGACCTAGCCCGCCTCATGACAGAGCAACAGGCTATGTTTAGATGGGAGATGGATGAGTTCTGCCAGGAGATGCGGGAGATCGTGAGAGGGAAGGCCGCCATCCCAGCCCAGATTGAGCTGAATCCGAACAACCTGAAGAGGAAGTCTGAGCGGGTAGAGTTCACAGAGATTACCACTCCTAGTGATTCATTTGGTGATTTTTCTACATACATGTTTGATGCTGATTTTGTTACACTTAGGAGCGGTAGGATGCCAGCAAGCGGCGCCTCGTCTGAGCGACGACCCCACACCACTTTTAGAGCGCCAGGCGAGGAGGAGCGCGGTATTGAGGCCGCGAGAGATGATGACGGTGGTGCTGATGCCACCATAGATGTTGATCCAGATGATGGTACTGAGGTCGTCGTTTCACCAGTTGGAGGATGTGGTACTGACTCCACCACAGTTGCTGAGCCAGAGCACGGTACTGATGCCGCGAGTCGACATGCCGAGGGTGGTATTGAGGCCACCATTTCTACTTCTGCTAGTCCTGTTGTCTTTCCATCTGTACATGTATCTCAGGATGTTTCTGGAAATAAAGGAAAGGGTTTGTTATTTTCGGATCCACATGTGTTCATTGATGATGTTTGTGTGGATTCCGTTGTTCATGAGCATGCCATGCCCTCTCCTAGTCCTTCATCTGAGAAGGACCCCATGATCCCCTTTCCACGAGCACTTCACATGGCAAAGGGGAAGAAAATAGTAAATAAAAAAGAATCATCAGATAGAGTTCAGCCAGCAGATGATAGATCGATTCCATATACATCTGACTCTTCAAGAGGCCTTGGAGCACATCCCTCTACTCCAGAGATCACTCAGAGACAGGACCACAGTCAGGAGGAAGAGGAGGAACCATCAGTCTGAGATCCATGTGCTTACTCGTGCCACGTGTTTCGCGATTCAGAACCGTCTGCCGGCCAAGAGGCCAGATGCGGGAGCCCCGTATGTCAGATGCCACATCCATGAGCAGAGGTTCGACCGCACTCTATTAGACAGCGGTTCTTCGATCAACCTACTTCCGGCAGCCCTTCTCGACCACTTCGAGTTGGGCACTCTCCGACAGAGCATGAAGGTCCTTCAGTTTGCTCATCGATCTGTCAAGAGGTCAAAGGGGTTGCTGAAGGATGTTGTCGTCACAATTTAGGGCCTGAAATTCCCCATGGACTTCGTTGTGTTGGACATGGAGATCCTTGAGTCGGTGACCGATACCCTGATCATTCTAGGATGCCCGTTCTTAGACACAGCCAAGGTAGTGTCTGACCATGATAGCAGGAAGGTGTACTTTCGCGTCGAGGGCGAGAGTATACAAATAGAGACGATCGAGGAGACTAGAGCCAGAGATTCAGCTTGCTTAGAGCCGACTTCCGATTCAGAGCAGATGATAGAGGCAGGGCAAGACATCCACCAGGACTGCGATTTTGTGATTACATATGACGAGGCAGTTTGGGCAGATCTAGTTGCACAAGCCATCCTCTCACCTTCATAGTTCGCTGATGCAGAGATGCCAACATAGGAGAGCGTGGAAAGCGCATTTCTGGTCCAGGATACTTCTCAGACAGCAGACCCGGTCCCGATCGCAAGATAGAGTTTTGTGATTCAGATATAGATCCCTCAGAGTCAGACGTTGACTGGGCAGAGTTCGATGATCCGATACCATGTCTGACTTCCACTGAGTCTACAGCTAGGGAGGAGGCTGATCCCATGCAGAGCAGAGACAGTCCAGCAGAGCAGCCTTTTCCAGATTCAGATTGTGAGCGAGAGTTCTCATTCTCCCATGCATATTTGGCAGCATTCACTCAGACCTTTCAGAGGCCAGATTTTCCAGCACCTACTTGTCCAGAGCTGATGTCGCTACCAGCGTCGTTGAAGTATAGGTTCCTTGCGGGTAAGCATGAGATGTACCCAGACATTATCTCAACCGCTTTGACTGGAGAGCAGGAATCACGTCTGATGGGGGTTCTTGAAAAGAATCGCAAGGCGATAGGATGGAGTGTAGCCGATCTCTAGGGGATCAGTCCGGCTCTGTGCTCCCACCATATCTATCTCGAGGAGGAGGCAAAGCCGTCGTGTGAGTTCCAGCGGTGACTGAACCCGAATCTTTGAGAGGTAGTCATGAAGGAGATCTCGAAATGGTGGAGCGCCGATTTTATCTACCCCATCTTCGACTCCAAGTGGGTTAGTCCATTGCATGTGGTGCCCAAGAAGATGGGCATCACCACAGTTGTCAGTGAGTCTGGAGAGGAGATTGCTACCTGGGTACCCACTTCTTGGCGGGTATGTGTGGACTACAGACGATTGAACCATGCCACCAAGAAGGATCACTTCCCCCTGCCCTTTATTGATCAGATTATTGAGAGGCTGGTAGGGAAGAGCCATTACTGTTTCTTGGATGGGTACTCTGGATATAATCAGGTGGCCATCGCGCCCGAAGACCAGGACAAGACCACCTTCACCTGTCCCTTCGGGACATATGATTTCAGACGTATGCCATTTGGATTGTGCAACGCTCCGGCGACATTCCAAAGATGCATGATGTCTATTTTTTCAGACATGGTGGGGGAGTGCTTGGAGGTTTTCATGGATGATTTCTCGGTCTACGACGACGGATTCGATTCTTATCTTGATTGCCTAGACCGAGTCCTTCAGTGATGCATTGAGGTTCACCTTGTGTTGTCTTGGGAGAAGAGTCAATTCATGGTGACTCAGGGGACGGTGCTTGGCCATATCATCTCCAACAGGGGCATGGAGATCGATCCGGCCAAGGTGGATGTCATTAGAAAACTCAATCCACCATCCAACTTGCGGCAGTTACTGTCTTTTCTGAGGCACGCCAGTTTCTACTGACGCTTCATTCATGATTTCAGCAGGATTGCCCGACCGTTGATTGATCTGCTGATGAAAGACATCGAGTTCCTTGTTGATGATAAGTGTCTATCGTCATTTGAGACTCTCAAGAGCTGTGTTGTAGAGGCTCTTGTTCTCCAGCCACCCGATTGGTCTCTCCCATTCGAGATCATGACAGACGCCTCCGATTTTGCCATAGGGGCCATGCTGGGACAGAGGAGGGATGGAGTCCCATTTGCTATTCACTACGCTAGCCGTATAGTGGATGCTGCGCAGCGGAACTATACAGTCACTGAGAAGGAGATGCTAGCCGTAGTATTTGCCCTAGATAAGTTCAGATCTTACATCATTGGATCTAGAGTGACCATCTACACTGATCATACCGCCATCAGGTACCTCATGGCAAAGAAGGATACCAAAGCTAGATTGACCAGATGGATCCTTCTACTCCAGGAGTTTGATATAGAAATTAGGAATAAGCCTGGAATAAAAAATATGGTGGTGGATCATCTCTCCCGATTGGAGTATCTTGAGGATTCTGAGCAGATTGAGCCTATTTGTGAGACCTTCCCAGATGAGGCAATCCTTGCTATCGCCTCACTCCCATGATATGCCGATATTGTGAACTATCTTGTCGCCAAGAAAGTTCAACAAGATTGGCCCAGACATAAACTTGAGACCTTTATCGCGAAGGCCAAGTTTTACCATTGGGAGGATCCCGTCCTTTACCATGAGGGCGGGGATAGTATCTGGCGTCGGTGTATTCCTCAGGAGGAGCACCACAACGTCCTTACTTACTGCCACAAGCTTGAGGCAGGGGGACATCACTCTGGGAGGAGAACGACACAGAAAGTGCTCCAATCCGGCGTATGGTGGCCTACTCTCTTCAAGGACTCTGATGAGTTCGTGAAGAGGTGTACTGACTGTTAGAGGATAGGAACTTGTGGACAACGTGATATGATGCCGATGTAGCCCATACACTTCTGTGAGGTTTTTGATGCATGGGGCATCGATTTCATGGGTCCATTCCCTAGGAGTCAGGGATTCGAGTACATTCTGTTAGCCGTGGATTATGTGAGTCGTTGGGTTAAGGCCATCCCCGCCCGATCCGCAGATGGTAGGACTGTTTGCAGATTTTTGAGGAGGAATATTATTTCACGGTTCGGGGTCCCTCGAGTGTTGATATCTGACGGGGGGTCTCATTTCGTCAATTACAAGGTAAAGGTCCTTGCTAGCGAGTTCAGCATAGACCATTGAGTTGCCACTTCATACCACCCTCAGACGAATGGTCTTGCTGATGTCGAACAGGGAGATCAAGACTATATTGCAGAAAGTCATCCGCCCTGACTGAAAGGATTGGTCACAGCTTTTGGACTCGGTCTTGTAGGCATATAGGACAACTTTCAAGACTCCTTTGGGTACATCTCCCTTTCGCCTCGTTTATGGCAAGCCCTGCCATTTACCTGTTGAGCTGAGACATAGGTCACTTTGGGTTGTTACAGATATACTTTTGGATTCAGAGAGTGCAGGAGATCAGAGGAGGGTAGAGTTAGCAGCCCTGGAGGAGCTTCGTGATACCGCCTTTTCAAACAGCCTACATTACAAGGAGAGAGTGAAGGAGTGGCATGATTCTCATATTAGCCACAAGCAGTTTAAGCCAAGACAGAGAGTATGGTTGTTTGATGCTAGGCTTCGTCTATTTCCAGGAAAGATACAGAGCAAATGGAAGGGACCGTATTTTGTTAGAAAGGTACATGACAATAGAAGTATTGATATATCTGAGTTTTCTTCTGATGTTACCTCTCGTGTGAACGGCCAGCGGCTCAAGCCATATCTAGATCATGAGCCGCGGGTCGTTGATGTTGCCCCGATTCACTTTCCGTGAGATGTGGTCTCTTGACTCACATCTATTGCATCTCACGCCTGATTATCACTGTTCTTTCGACTTGTATAGATCTAGTTGTCCATATCACTCTATTCTTTAGTCCCACACCCCTTTTCTCATCTTATGATTATGCTATACTTAGGGTGTATTACCCTATGTATAGGGGGTGTAGGACTCTCGGGTATTCTATTGATTCTTTCTAACCCAGTTTTGCTGCCTATACTTAGGGATATTTCGCCCTAAGTATAGAGGGGTAGACCCTGTACATCTTTCCACTTAGATTTCCCTTCATGTACAACTTGTTATACTTAGGATTACTTGATCCTAAGTATAGGGGGAACACCGAGTCCTCTTCATTGTATTCTTCGATTCGTCATTGTATATACCCATTCTTTTCACTTCCCTATACTAAGCATGAGTTATGTCTTCTTCATCGCTCTTGATCACTCTGAGGACATCGTTCGAGCTAAGTATAGGGGGGTGTCGTATATATTGCATATATACTTTAGCCATAACTCGTACTTTGTGTGAGTGTGTTAATAAATAAAATGGCTAAAATCCAAAAAAAATTAAAAAAATCCCTTGTACATAAAATTCTTCTTGCACATTCCTATTTATGTATAAAAGTTATTTTTGTACAAATGATTGTAAAATCTTTTTGTTAAATAGTTTATAAATATTTTCCTATCAAAATTATGTATATAGTACAAAATTTTGTAAAATGTTTGGAAAACAAAAAGTTTGCAAAAACCTTGTGTAAATTTTTGTAAATATTTTGCAAAACTTGGCATTCATGCATACATCCATGTTTTCAAACATTTTTCAAAATTTTGCATATGTGTAAATATTTGTAAAATTACATCTTTGTAAATACTTGTATAGTTTTTCTAAATCATAGTTGATATTTAAACTAGCCTGGAATTAAATTGACAAATGGAGCTTGGTTAAGACCTTAATCCACCTAATTATAAGAGGAACCTTATAGGGCTTAGGATTGAGACTTTTCAGGTCATTTGGGACTTAATTCTTTAAGTCCACTAGGCTATGTGCATATGTCGTCTTGATGAACCTAAGTAGAGCACTTAAAAACACACGCATGGCTCTCAGAGATAATGGTTTACTTGCACCAGCACTTTACACATAGCTCTCCACGGATGAGGTGGTGAGGAGGCAGTTTCCTTTGGCTTGGGGTAGCATATGAGGGTAGTACTTCTGGGCGGAACCTCTCTTCTTCTTATAGTGAAGGAAGTGCGTCTCAACTTGGTCTGGTGGTTATGAAGTCTTAAGACAGAAGCTGTGGGTTGCAATAAAGCTTCAAAAGAGGGATAGTCTACTAGCTCAAGAGGAAAAACTCCTTCTATATATACTGCACCATGTAGATATGTTGAACAGATGCACACAAAAAAATGTGCAAAAAGAAAAGAACTCCAAAAAAGTGGTGGGTCCGATTGAAAATTTAATAATCCCACCGGAGTGTATATAGTAAAATAAAGCAAAAGCTTATGTTATACATGACCATCTCATGAAGCTTGCAACGGGAGACTCAGCTACACTGGTTAGAGATCCCAATGGTACATGGCTACACTGGTCATGGTCCATTCTCTTCCTCCCCCTCTTCTTGAGTCGGTTGCACTTGAACTTAGAAGGGAATACCCCGCTTCTCGAGGAAAGAGTTGCTAGACCGAGGCATTAGAGTTACCAGGTTGAGGGAGGTTATTTCTTTATTACTTCTGAGGTGGGGTGCTACATATCACTTACACCGTACAAGGAAAGATTCATAGTCATTAGAGTTTGTCTATGTAGACTTGTTCTGATCTGGTTTATTGAGGAGTCTTGACCATAGATTGGTGGAACTTAGAGGCTTTCAAGTTTTAAGATTAAGTCCAAATAAGGTTCCGACAAATTAATAATTTAAAGGTCTGACTGAGCTCCATATTTCAATTTAATGAAGGAAACTTTAATAATCAACCTTGATTTCCTCTCTTTTTCTTTTTCTTTCTCTTTTGTACTTCTTTTTCAAATAAGTGTTTGCTAAGGGACTAGTAAAAGTAAAGTATAGTGGGGTGATGAATCCCAATTCATCACTCTTTATTCCTTTATTTTAGCTAGAAACCTTAGCCAAATACCATGTAAATATGTGTAAATATCATAAGTTGTCAAAACACATGCATCATGTAAATGTGCATAATTAGCATGTTTTTGTGTGAAAATAAAGGAATAAAGGAACACAAGAAAAAGAGGGAAATATTTAGAATAAATATTGAGTGACCTAATCCCAAGGGAGGGCTCAACATGGGCCTGACCGCAAAAGAATCCAAGTAGAGAGAGATAAGGTCAGTCATATTTGTACATAACCCTATGTATATAAATAATTTCTATTTTCCTCAAAATAAAAATAAAAAGTGTTTCTCATATTTTGAACATATTTATACAAATAAAATAAAAATCAGAAAAATTAAAATAAAAAGAAAAATAATAAAAAATACTTTCCACCTTGTATATATACCATGTACGTATATGTATATAAACCTATTTATTTAAATCATGTAAATAAATCATAAAAATAAAATAAAAATACCTTTTTATTTCAAATTTTATGTTGTAAATAAATAAAATAGAAAATGGAAATAATTATACAAAAATAAACAATTAAAAATAAAAATCAAAATACATATGTGTATATACCTATATATAATAACAATATAATGTAAATACATTATTTATTTTTCAAAAAAATAAATAAAAATCACTAAAAAATAAGTTGAAAAATAATAAACAATTTTCATGTTTAAAATTTTTCAAAATAAAATAATTTACTAAATTTAATTGAATTTTCAAATATTTAATAAATGGAGGCTTCTGATTGGTCCACGAGGGATGTTGACCCCCAGTCAACTCCCCCCTTGGACCACTCGACCTGGACCCCTTCACCCCGATCGGATTTCTCAGAATTTTAGCAAGCTGATCCGCCTCCCATTCGCCTAAACCCCATGCTCCATTTGACGATCATTGATCCGAGACCCTCGCCCGATCATCCACCTAGCGGTCCGTGCTTCACCGTGCCCAGCCCGATCCCATCTTCTCGGACCTGCAACTGTATATAACATCTTCTTCCCCCGCCATTAGCCGCATCTTTGGCCTTCGTTGTCCAATCCCAGGAGCTCCATTCTTCTCCCTAGAGTGACAGCTATCGGAGGAGAGTGTCGCAGTGAGGTGGGGAGAGTTGTAGCCACTAATCCGGCGACTTGCGCCGCTGTGCTCCGCCACCGAGCGAGCCAAGCCTCTGGCCCCAACAAGCAATCGAGGTGACGATCCCAGGAGTTTCCTGAGCCCTAGCCCAGTCGATTGCAGCCACCAGGTACCCCCGATTCACCCTAGGTTCGCTTAATTTCCATTTTTGCCCAATTTGCACCGCCGCTTCGCCGGCTGATTCACTCCGATCCAGTCACCCTTCCGATCAACGGACCCCCCATTCACCTTCACGAGACTCCTCTACATCTTCTCCGCACCTCCAATCACCTTGGTTCGCCCCGGAACCAAGGCTCGGGTCTCCATCGCCGTCGCCTCACCGGAGACCTCTGCTCCGCCTCACCAGACCACCCCCTTCGCCCGCTAACAGGTCGAGGCACTTTGCCCTCGTCCCAGCATTCTTCCTGTGCAGGTAGCGCCGAAGAAGGACCCCATCTGGGGGTCCAACAATCGAAGAACAGGAGCTTCGTGCCGCCTTCGTCGCCGGATCTCCACAGAGCTCCTCAGCCTCATCGGAGCATACTAGGAGCTGCGGACCATCGTGACCGATCTCTTCCACACCTCAGCAGCCTCATCGGAGCCCTCCACTGTACGGATTAGGACGGCGAACTTTGTCGGCGGCTTGTTCTTGGAGGAGCTCCAGATACCGTTCGATGGAGACTCTCACCCAGTTTTGATCTTGACCATCCATTCACGAGAGCTAATGACCGTTGGATCGAGCCAAGATTGCATCTAGAGCGTCGATCAATGAAGGGGTACCCGCAACTCTCCACCGTCCGATCAGCACGTGGACACCCCTCGTTCGTAAGATCTAAATAATATGTGTAATTTCACTTAGGCCCCTCCTTTTTCTGCATTTATAGAATAGTCTTGTAAATATTTAGTATAGTTGTTTTTATTTTGGATAAATTGCACCGTGGACCCTATATTTTATCTATTTGCATTTTAGTCCCTGCCTGTGTGAGACATGTGCTTTGTCACGTGCTATTTTGGACAAATTGCATGTTTGGGCTTTGGTTTCTGCTGTGTTATGAAATGAAATTTTGATTTCCATGTTTGCAGTTATACCCCTGTGCGTGATTTAATTGAGCACGTGCTGATTTGTTTTCGATTTTTGCGCATTCAACCCTAAGGCTTTCGCACGTGTTCCATTTAAGCCCTCTGAACTATGTTTTCTTACATTAAGGTCCCTGTGTAATGTAGCTCTTTTATTGGTCGGATAAAATAGCAAATAAACTCCAAATCTAGTGAAATTTGATGTGGCTTCTGCCACTGTGTAAAAATTTCCCTAATTTTTTGGGACATTTTTATTGCCTTTCGATATTTTAAAAAAATCAAAAACACGTATTTTTGTTACTATTTGAATTGAAATATCAAAGAAAAATATAAAAACTTCTCTACAAATTCTAAAAAAATTAGGAATAGTTAGTTTTATTGTTTTCTACCTTCTGTCCAATTTTTGGCCTATTTGGATTTATAAAACCCATAAAAAATGAAATACCCTAAAAATCTTATAAAAATCAGTAAAAATTCTATAAAATTAAAAAAAAATGCAAATTCTTTTCATGTAGCTTAGGTTTTGCACATATTGTTCATAAAAATTGTCTCCAGATTTTTATAGACCAATTATATATTTTTAATTGGCCTTGCAAGTCTAGCCGCAGAATAACCCATATTTTTTCCTCTTTCTTGATTTTTAGAAAATCAAATAAAAATTGAAAAATTCTGAAAAATTCATCAAAAACACATAAAGACATAAAAAACATAAAAATAATTTTATTTCATTTTTTGAGCATTTTTAGTGTTTTAATAAATTGTTGAACTTGCTTGTGCTTACATTTTCTTACAAAATTAAAAATACAAAAAAATTAAAAAGAATTAAAATCCAACGAAAAATATTTTATTCTTTTTTTCGAATTTGACTACTTCATAAGCCGTCTCAGCCATCCCGTGCTCCTTGAGTCCAACCCTGGTCGCTATACCAGGTTACTAAAATTAGCAAGGACCGCTACTTGATTTCCTTGTTTTATCTTCCGATTGGTGGTTCTTATTTTTCTTGATTGACCGAGTCTTCTTGATCCGGGTCGCAATGACCCAAGAGTGATTTTCACCTCACCCGGATCTTGGGAGTGATTGATTTTCACGGTTATCAGAGCCCTGGTGTTCTTCATCTCCGCCAAAGGGGGATGAAAGGGGGAGGAGATGTTCAGGTAGTGGAGAAAGGGGGAAGGTGTTCAGAATGTAGCACGTGGAGGGTGGATTTGAGGTGAAGCTCGAAGGATGAATAATGAGGGATGATGACTACTGTAGCGACCTAATAAATTACGAGAAGAAAAAGGAAAAATACAAAAGGGAGTCGGAGGGACTTACCTGGTCGGCGATGGAGCGACGACGGCTTGGGATGAGTGCCAAAGGCACTCCGGTCATCGCCGGACTCCCCCAACCATGGGGAGCAGCTTGGCGGGCTTGAAGCACCGCAACTCCGCCATGGAGAGCAGCGGGTCGACACCGGAGACGGTGGCCCTCTTCGCTCGATCCTGCCACCTCCCCCTATCACAGGGAGATGGAGGAGTGCTAGGCCTCGCCCCACATAAAGGTGGACCATCTGATTTGGTGGCGACGATGGAGTATTTAAGGTTTGAAGGTGGTAGCTTCGGAGGTGGGCGACGTGACTTGAGTGGGAGATTTGAAGTGACTAAGAGGACGTCATGGATTGAAGGAGGACACGCGAGGATGATGGATGAGTGGGGAAGACCATGAAACGGTTAGCGAGAGAAGAGGGCGTCGGAAATGGTGGAGGAAATGGGTAGGGGGAGGTTGCTATGCAAGGTGAAGACGTGCGATAGAGCGGGAATCAGATGTTGATGATGAAGATTCAACCGTTGGATTTTGCGATCCAACGGTCGAGAAGAAGGTGCCATCGAGCGTCTGCGATCTGATCAAGGGCGACATGATCGAAGGGCCAGGATATTGCCATGTGGTGTACTGGAGGCAGAGGCGACAACGGGCGGTGGAGATGGACTCAGGGGTTTGATCGAATGGCTGAGATAATGAAGTGTTTGAGCAGTTACGATAGAGTAGATCGGGTGGATGAGATGTTGCCACGTGGAGGGAGCAGGATGAGGTGCTGGTGGAAGGCTGTGATGGCGTCCATGCTTTGATCGGACGGTTGATATTGACTGTGGGATGGACGGAGGGGATCAAGACTCCCAGGCATTCATCCAACGGTGGCTGGGCGTGAGCGGCATGGCGCGAGGATATGCGGCCACATGGCTTAACCAGGGATCAAGACTCCCAGGCATTCATCCAACGGTGGCTGGGCGCGAGCGGCATGGCGCGAGGATATGCAACCACGTGGCTCAACCAGAATGAGTCACGTGGTCCAATCAATTATTCAGAGAAAGATGGTGAGATATGAAGGAGCAAATGGCCGAATTTGAGAAAACTCAAAACATGAAAGGTATAGATCTTGATGAGATCTACAAGTTTCATGTTGACCAAAAACAGAGATCAGGTAAAATATAGACACCAAATATTTGTGAGGGTATTTTCAAGGCTAAAACACCACGATTTTTAATTTTGACATTTTTTGTGTTTTTAATTTATTCAATGACTCTGATAATTACAAGACTTGATCTTGTTTTTATTTACATATATTTAAGCAAGGGGCTTAAAAAATGTAAATTAAGATGATGAAATCGTGATTCATCAGACCCATCGATCGGGGCATGGAGGTTCAAGACCATGGATCGTATTATTGACCTAATTCCACTTACAAGTTGCTCGTTCAGCCTCAAACCCTGCACAAAAAGTTTAAAGGGGCTCGAGGGGGACTCCCTCACCCCATTGGGAAGTTGCTACACATTGTGAACTGGAACGGTGATGGAGCTCTGGTGGAAGGTAGTAGAAGGAGCTAGTTCATGCCTCGTCCTTGAAAGATCATGAGGGATTCGATGGGGAATTGATGGAGAACATGACGAGGAACAAAATGGTGGTGAGATAGCAGGTTGAGGACAGACAGATACTGATGATTTTGAGCCGGAACTTAAGCTCCAACAAATGATGGATTTGAAAATTACCTAAACCTATTGTGCATAAATGACAAAACTAAACACTAACCTACGCTAGTGGAATGAAAACAAATCAAACTACAAAAGAAAAGTACCTCTTAACTAGATATTCTAGGGAGTAGTAGAAGCTTCATTGGAGACTACTCCGACAAGCTAGATCTCCACATTCGACCTCTCCTTCTCCATGTCAAAGCTCCCGTGAACTTGCAACTATCACCACCAAGCTCAAGCAATCGAAGAATTGTGGTTAAACAGAGTAAATGAGGTCTAAACTTCAAAAGGGATTTGGAGGTGTTTATTTATGCATAAATGGAAGGGCCTCTTGTCGAGAAGATCCCAAACGACTCTATGGTGATTGATTAGATCCAAAGCTTAGGTGTGACTTAGGGAGATCAAAGCTTCACTTTCTGTTCAGCATGTCGAGCAAGAGCATGAGTGGTTCGAGTGAGAAAAAGGATGCAAAAAGGTTCTAGTTGGTCCATGTCGACCAACCAGAAAATTAAGGGTCGGAATTCACTGATTAAGTAGCTAGGAAATTATAAAATATTTTTTTTTATTTTTTGTCAAAATATGAAAAATATTTATTTTCAATAGTTTTTTATTATGATTTGTATTTATTTACACAAGGTAATTAATAATGTAGTAATATTTACATGTATACTTATAGGTATCCTTACATATATATGAGGTATTTTATTTTTATTTTGTATTTTAAATTTTATTCTTATATATATAGGGGTGGATGGGGCTTCCCCTTGGGGGTAGCCAACATGGCTTCCCCGCCCTATTTTTGGGCAAATATTTTTATTTCTTTTGAAAAATATCGTCATGTACATTCATCCCTATATCCCTCCTATATGCCATTTGAATTTCATCAGAAACAGAGACTCCTATGGCCTCCATCCAAATAGGGTCGATTTAAAAATCCTGCGACCATTAAAAAAATGACGTATGGATGGAGGCCGTAGGAGTCTCTATTTTTGACGAAATTAGAATGACATATAATATGGATATAGGGAAGAATATACATGGTGATATTTTTCCAAAAAAAAAATTTTGCGAAAAATGGGGTGGGGGCAACCATGTTGACTACCCCTAGGGGGAGCCCCATTTTTCCCATATATATAATTTATGTATTTATAAAGTATTTCAATACATATTTTTCATATTTCTAGTTAATTTTTCCGAATATATTTATTTAATTAAATAATTATGTATATGCATTATATAGGTATAATTTACCTATATATTTTATAGTTCTATTTATTATTATAGTTTTTCTATTTTATTCTAATTTTATTATCTACATGTATTTTTTAATAATATTTACAAATATATAAAAATATAAGAAAGTGAAAAAAAATAAAAAATATATTGAATATTATATATATATTTATATTATATAAAAGGGATCAAAAGCCAAGTTTTGTATCTTAACTCCAAATTAAATGAAACCACCTTAATTAAATAGACAATTATATTTTATGAACAATAAATGTGAGTTTGGTCAATTTTGGATTTGTATGGAGAAGACACGTGTTTGTAAAGTTTTCTTTGCAGCTTTTTAGTCTGTTTGTCCCGAGCACACTATGCATTATTTTTGAATGAAATTAATTTTGTATTTTTCTTTGTAATTTTATGTACAATATATAGAGTATTTGTTGATATGAGGTAATAATAATAAATAAATAAAATACTTCCCAAAACATAATTATTGATGAATAAAAAATAGGGTTTTCTAGGTATTTTCTATATACTTGGTTTGCCCTATCTCCCCCTACTTTATTCCATGTCGACCATGTCATCATGATGAATGGGTCTCGTGGTTTAGGGTAACTCAATGTCTTTGACACTTCATTCTTTTCTTTTCTTCCTTCATTATTTTTTTGGAATTAAATGCATGTATTTATACAATATTTACGTGTCTATTAATGAGTGTTATTCTGAACAAATTAATGATATATATATATATGCATTTAGTTAGGGATTTAAGGCTAAAATGAAATAATAAATGTGATGAAATGAATATTCCTCACCCCTTATAATTGCCTTTGCTAGTCCCTGGCAAATACTTATGCTAGTGAATACAGAAAAATAAAAGAAAGAAAAAAAACTTGAAATATTTTTTACTTTTAAACTTGTCTTTATAACATCAAAGTTTGGATCCTAGTTAAGACCTTTTGATTTTTGGTTTGTTTGGATCCACATTAAGGTCTAGAAGTGTGATACACCATCCCTTAGCTTCCATACTCCTATTATATAGTTCAATTCATAGTTTGGTTAGAACCATTATCTCAGTGGCATATTCTCGTAACCTTGAAATGACAAGTACCAAGTGTGTGATTTGCTAGCTCTTTCCAGATAAACCCCAAAACTATTGAGTCTCCTCCTATGGAAACTCATCCTCACAGAAATGGATATTTCCTTCTAAGGTTAGGTGTGTATTAGTTCACAGCCGAAAAGTGGAGAGAGGCTATAATAATGGGAAAAGAACTAGAAATGGACTAGTGTAGTATTGTTCCCTTGTGGATCTTGGCCAGTGTAACTGAGTCTATATGAAAAAGCGAATTTTTTTCTAAAAGCTCACTATTTGTGGAATTTTTATTGTAGGCTTCTTTTTGGATATTTTTTCCTTTCCATTGCTTTGCATTCTTGTTTTTCCCCAATAGATATAAAATCTTTTGGTCCGCCCCTGTTTTGTGGTCTGAGAAAAGTTGTGCTAGCAGACCATTCCTCATCGAAAGCATTGTTTCAATCTAGTCTCTAGCCATTAGATGTCCATGCGACCAGAAGAAGTGGGTTGAAGTATGGTTTCTACAGTCCCTAAGAATGGTTCCCAAGCAACCACTGACATAGCAGAATAATATCATCCCAACTTATACTCCAAGATCTTTCAAAACTCCATCTGGGTTGAGCTAAATGCTAACTTTGAGATTTCTAGTCAACCCACGTCTCAAGAGTCATACATATGACATGAAGAGTTTTAAATCAACTCATGAACATAGACTAATGGACATAGAGAATTAATTCATGGTTACATGAATCATCTCAGTTCCAGTCCTTGATGGGTTCCTCTGAAATTAGTTGGGTTAATGTCTACACCAAGCTCCAATTTTCATACTTTATTTGGATTTGTTCAATTGTACTGATCATCTGAAAAATGCAGATGCTATGTACAATGCAAGCCAAATATTTTTATGAAGTTATTTTCTGGTTTTGATCTTTTCAGGGATTTTTGATAAAGATCAGTGAAAGAAGCATGCAAAGATATTTACACTAGAGTGCGTGCATATTTACAAGCATGGGTAAAGGATTTACAAAGGTAATTTTACAGTAGTTAATTTGTTATTTACATGTTTTTTTAATATATATGGTTTATATATATTTATAAAGAATTATATTTACTATAATTAACTATAAGATTATCAAAATAGTTTGAAAATATTTTGACTATCATTTGAAAACTTCGTTTTGCAAATAATTTTTATAAATAATTTTGTAAACATTTACAAAATTTTAAAATCATTTTGCAGAAGATTTTTCAAAAATTATGTATATATTTCTCAAATACTTTACAACCATTTTCCAAATCATTTGCAAATCAATTTTTCAAAAATTTTATATTAATAAATGGAAAAAATATTTTACAAATATTATTAAAGATTTTTACAACGATTTGAAAACATTTCACAAAATTTTCCAAATAGCCTTGAAAATATTTTTCAAGTAATTTTACAACCAATTTTCAAATAATTTTTCTAAATATTTTAAATTAATTTATTAAAAATATTTACAGTGAATTTTTTTAAAAAGTGTTTACATATTTGTAGTGTATTCTTCATAGTTGATTAATTGTGTATCCTTACCCTTATAGTTTATTAACCATAATTATTGAAAATATGAAAGTGCGAGTTATGGATAAGGTATATACAATGTATATAGGACCCACTATACTTAGCTTGAGCTATATCCTCATAGTGATTAAAGAGAAAAAGGAAGACATAACATGTGCTAACTATAGGAAAGTCCATACTACAATGACGAAATAAATAAAGAATGAGAAGTCGATCATCTCCATATACTTAGGATCAAGTAATCCTAAGTATAACGGATTGTATACCATGTGGGGATGATTTAGGATGAGAATGTATGGAAGAATCATGACTTGACTTGTCCCCACTATACTTAGGGTGAAATATCCCTCAGCAAAGACGCTTAATATCAACAGGTTTGAGGATAAGTGAGAGAACAAAAGGAAGAGTAACTCGAATACAATCATTCCCCTATACTTAGGATTAAGTATATCATGTGTATTGCACAAATGAATGAGATGAATGAGATAACAACAGACTGAAACAAATGAAAAGAAGCAAATAAAAAGTATTTGTGAAGCTTTTGTGTCTGATCATTCTCTCTGGATTTTCATCTTGAAATACCACTTGTATCGAGTAAACTACACACAAGAACGTGTCGTGATCAACATATGGTTTCAACAACTGCCCATTCATGACAAAAGATTTTGCGTCAACTAATAATCCAAATATGACAATGCTGCCATTATAACACATATTCTTGATAATAAAGGGTCCTTACCATTTTCGTTTCAGTTTTCCTGTAAATAGTTTTAGCTCTGCAGCGAGCAACCGCACTTTATGATGTGTATCGGAAGTCTTTCATCTGATATGCTTATCACGCCATCTTTTGAATTTCTCTTTGTACATGAGGTTGTTATCATACATGGAGTATCTAAATTCTAATAATCAATTTAGGTCAAGCTTCATGTTCTTTTGTGCTTTCTTTCTATCTAAGTTGTATATACCGACTGCCCATAATGGTTTATGGATGAGTTTCATGGGAAAATGTCATGGCATGCCATATACTAGACGATATGGAGACATTCCTAAAGGAGACTTGTACGTTGTACAATATGCTCAAAGAACTGACTTGAGCAACTAGGACCAATTCTTTATATCAAGATATACAAGTTCATACAGAATAGATTTGATCTCCCTAATAGAACAATCGGTCAAGCATTAGTCTGCGTGTGGTAATGAGATGTGACAATGTGTTTAATGCCATACTCCATAGTGAGCTTCTTCATTTATTTGTTGATAAAGAGGCTACCCCCTTTTGATATGAGGATCCTCGAAATCCCGGACAATGTAATGATGTTATCTTTAAGGAAGCCACACACAGCATGACTATCTACAGATAGAGCAGGGATAACCTCCACCCATCGACTAACATAATCGACAACAAGTAGGATGTACTCATAGCCCTCACTAATAGGGAAAGAACCCATGAAATTGATTCCTCATGCATCAAAGACATCCTATATCTAAATATACTTGAGAGGCATGGTTTCTCGTGAATTGGTAGTGTCGTCCATCTTTTGACACTTAATACAACCTTTAAAATATTCAGTAGCATCCTTAAATATAGTCGATCACCAAAGGATATATTGAAGCACTTTCTCTACCGTACTCTTTCCAGAATGGTGTCCTCAAGATTCTAATTTGTAACTATGATTAATGAAATTCGTGAACTCCTCCTTAAGAATGCATCTTCGCTAGATACAATCGACACCGTCCTAAAACAAGTGCGGATCCTCCCACTGGTAGACATGTATACTGGACATAAACTTGTACACTTTCAGCTTAGGACAATCTTGTGGAACTTCCTTGGAGACAAGGTAGTTTACAATATTGGCATACCAGGGGAGAGAGGTGACTACCATGATAGATTCATCTGAGAAGGTCTTGGTGATCGGGATGATTTCATATTAAGGTGATTCTATCTTGGTGACTCTAGAAAGGTGATCAGCCACAATATTCTTGATCTAGGTTTATCACATATCTCTAAATGAAACTCCCGGAGTAGAAGGATCCAATGCAATATTCTTGTGCATCGTTCTTGCTTTTTAGGTATCTTATGGAAGAGTGATCAATATACACAATATGTTTGGACTCGAGCAGGTGTGACCTGAATTTCTCTAATGCAAATACTTTAGTTAGCAATGCTTTCTTTATGACAATGTAGTTCTTCTGTGCATCATCTAGTGTCCTGATAGCATAATGAATTTCAAATGGTAATATGTCATGTTATTGTCCTGACGTAACCCTAGTAGCATGATCAGAAATTTTCATCATGATTTCGAATGATAGATACCAATCCAGTGGTTGTAGGATAGGAGCTTGGGTGATGTTCTCTTTTAGCTAATTGAAGGCTTGGAGCACTATATCATCTACAATGAATTCGATGATCTTTCTTAGAAGCTCTATCAGTGGTCAGACAATCTTGCTAAAATCTTTATCGCGTACCCTAGAAATAACCTTACTTGCTTCAGTGATATAGGTAGCTCGACCTTGGAGATAACCTCCACATTGGTTGGGTCAATCTCCATTCCTTTCTTGGAGACAAAATGGCCCAACACTATTCCATCGATCACCATGAAGTCACTTTTCTCCCATGAGAGCACCAAATTTACTTCACATCAACAATAAAGAACTCAGTCTAATAGTTCATGCATTGATCAAAGCTATCTCCAAAGATCAAGAAATAATACATGAATACCTTAAGGAAACTACACACCATGCATGCAAACACTACTAGCATACATCTCTAAAATGTAGTGGGGGTTATAAAGGACTTCATCAAGCTTGCACGACCTATTATAGAGCTTTTATGCAAGGAGACTGATTTCATTGTTGATCAGAAGATTCTCCAATCATTTTAATAAATGAAAATTATTGTCACTTAGTCTCCCATCCTACATCCACTTGATAGGTCTCTTCCTTTTGAGATCATGATGGATGCATCCCATTTTACAGTTGGAGTTGTCTTAGAACAAAGAAGAGAGAACTGCCCTATCTCATTCACTACGCTAGCAAAACATTAGACGATGCATAGAGAAACTACACAGTTATAGAGAAAGAATTGCTGGAAGTGGTTTTCACATCGAAGTAGCACATATCCTATTTGCTTGGATATAAAGTCATTGCTTAGACTGACCACTCTGTTATACGATACTTGCAACAGAAGAATGATGCCAAATCATGCTTACTTAAATGGATCCTTCTCCTCTAGGAATTTAAGTTGGAAATAAAAGACATACCTAGAGTTCAGAATGTGGTAGCAGATCATTTCTCCATAATAGAATTCCCAAATACTCATCTTAGTAGTACAAAGATAATAATGACATTTCCTGATGAATCGATTCTCAATAAGGACTCCCTCCCCTGGTAAGATGATATTGTGAACTACCTCGTATCTAGGGTTTTACCCTAAGATTGGACAAGAATTAAGAAGGACAAGTTCATGTCCGATATCCATTTTTACCTGTGGGAAGATCAATATTTGTTGAAGGGAGGAGCATGTTGCATTTGGCATCGGTGTATTACTCAGGAGGAGTACATTAGTGTCCTCGAGCACTATCATAAGCTCGAATATGGTTGACACCATTCTATAAGTAGAACGACAACAATAATATTGTAGTATGGCCTCTGGTGGACCACACTATTCCATCATGTTTCTACATATGTCAAAGGCTACATTGATTGTCAGGAGATGAGAAAAACCCTCAGCTCAAAGGACTCCATGCCTCTCAAATTCATTCAGATTTCTGACGTGTTAGATGCTTGGGGCATTGATTCCATGGTCATATTTCCTAACAGTAGGGTTATGAATACTTCTTGTTTGTCGTGGATTATGCGAGTTGTTGGGTAGAAGTTATCCTTTCTTGTTCTGCTGATAACCAAAAATTTTGTCGCTTTTTGAAAGATAACATCATTTCATGATTTGGGATTCCAAAAATTCTCATCTCAGATGGGGTAGCCATTTCATAAATAAAGAGGGCAAGAAACTTGTCAAAAAGTAGACATCAATCACCGACAGTCTAACGTCTTGACAGAGTTATCAAATAGTGAAATCAAGACGATCTTGTGGAAAATTGTGAGGTAGAATAGGAAGAACTAGCTACAACTTCTGGACTCAGTTCTATGAGCTTCTTGAGCTGTCAACAAGTCTCTTTTGGGCATGTCACCCTACCATATTGTATATCAAAATCCATGCCACCTACTCGTAGAATTAATTCACAAATCTCATTGGGCTATGATTATTTACAACCTTGACTCACAGAAAGGTGGCCAGAATAGAAAAGTGGATCTTAACAAGCTCCTGGAAATATGAGATTACACGTACAACAATAGCTTGATGTATAAGGAGAAGGTCAAATGCTAGAATGACTAGAACATCATATGAAAGACCGTTGAGCATGTACAAAAAGTGTGGTTGTTTGATGCAAAGGTAAATATCTTTCTGTATAATTAAAGAGTAAGTGGACATGGCAACTCATCATCATAAGTGTACGTGACAATGGAAGCATTTTGATTTCTTAAGAGTCAACTGATGTACGAGCATTTATTGCCAACAGTCAGATGTTGAAGCAGTATTTAAAGCATGCTATATTCCTGGCCGTTGTTGAATCTATTCAAATGGTATTCGATGAAGAACTCTTAACCGCAGCAGCATCGGAAGATTTTGTGACCCGACGGATATAGCATCTTTTCTTTCCGTCCATTTTTTTAGGTCTTGAAAAAATTATGCCAACATATCCTTCCCCCAATCGAAGCTTTATTTTAACCCTGCAACTCATGTCTTTAGACGTCTGCACCACTAGACAAGGATGAAAATACACCACAAAAATGATCTGCCCTTTGCAACCCCATGCAAGTCGAGCTAAGTGCAAAGAGTAGGTGTCCAAGATTGATCCACTTTTGAAGAGTTAAACAGATGACACCTAGATTTATACTTAAAAAAGTTTAAGTTGAATTCCGAACATGGTCTCATGGAACCCAAAGATTTAAGTTAGATACCTGAAGAGTCTAAATTCCAGTTCCTTGCTATGCTCCTTACCATCAAAGTAAACGGCCATAATAAAGCTCCATCCTTTAGACTATTCCTCATCTTTAGTTCGAGAAATTAAACATATTCTGAAAAATGCTAATGCAAATGCAACTATGTTTTTGTCAAGTACATTTTTTAAATTTTACTCATTTTATGGATTGTAATGATTTTGTAATTTTTATGGATTTTAGTACTTTGTATTTTTTATGAATTTCATAATTTTTATAAAAAATATTTACATGAATTTTACAAGATAATTTACTAATATTTTATTTTATATTATATAACTAATTTATATTTACAATTTTTATGTACAAAGATTTTAAAAGATTAATTTATTTATACATGTATTAACAATAAGGATTTTAAATAAGTATTATACGAGTTAAAAACATATTTTAAGTACAAACTTTGAATTAATAAAATTAAATAAGACTTTAGCATATATTTTACTTTTATTCAAATATTTTATAAATAACTAATAAATAGATTTTAAATAAAATTAACCCTTAACCACATTTATGCATTTTAAAGATATATAAAATACATATACGAGTTGCGAACAAAAGTATATGTCGGACACCCCCCCCATACATAGCTTGTTTTATGTTCGCATAGCTTGAAAATAGTAAAAGGAGGACACAACTCGTGTTGAGTAAAATTGGGTGAAAAGGAATAAAATAATAGAAGTCAATCACTCCCCTATACTTACGATATGGTCATCATAAGTATAGTGAAAGACAAAAGTGAGGCAACTGAGGGGAAGAAATTTACAAACAAAAGAAAAGAAAGAAGAAGAAGAAACGAAATCACTCGATCTGGTCTATACTTATGATTAGGCATCCTAAGTTTATAAAATAATGTAGCCAAAATTGAGGGATGAGTGATTGGTGTAGAACGAAAATCAAAAGGAAATTAAAAGGAAGAAAATTGAAGATGCAAATCAACGGACATTTGGTCCCCCCGATACATAGGATCTGGTATCCTTAGTATAATGATGAGAAAAAATGGGGATGGATGGGTAAGGTGAATATACAAGTGGTATACTCCAAAAAAACAAATTGCTCACAGGATTTTACATGACAAAATGAAGTGGAAGATTAGACGTAAGTCCTGTACAAAGTAGATCACCTCAACATGGGTCGTACCGAATCATATGTTGTGCAATTGTGTACCAATCCCTCGATGGCCGAGTAGAGATGCCACTGCAAGTAAACACAATACGTGGCATAGGTCTCTCTACTCTAGTAACTGTCTCTATAGTCGGACTCCAGAAGGTGTCTATTCATGTGTCCATCACACCATACAACTCTCTTTGGTGAATTGATCACAAGATATCTGAAATATAATCAACCGGCTCTCGTGTTGGAATGTATGAACTCTCAATCTATGGCACTGTGATGTCTACTGCTACCAACTGTTGTATTTGTATGTGAATAATTATCTGAAGAACAAGGTAGCATGTGACCTACCCCATCCTCATGTAGCGTATCGTGGGTATCAAAGTAAACACTCTCAAGATCAAGAGAAAGCATCTTATCTATGTGCTGATGATGAGTCAGTGATTCATTAACATTCTATTTGTATTTTTTCTTAAAATGCTTAACAAATACACGTGAATATCCATTAATTTCTACTTTTTAACAAAAGCCTACTCATGAATAAAAATGCACTTTTATGCATTAAAATCATGTAAATAAATAAAAGAATAAAAATAAGAAAATAAAAATAAAGGCAAATTGTAGATATGTATATATGTACAATATGACATAGAAAATAAATATAGCTGAAATATATATATATATATATAGAAACCTAATCCCCAAGAACAAGAAAACATGGATTGGTCGAAAAATAAATAATTAGGGGGAGATAAAGAAGAAAACAAAAATAATAATTAATTACACATTCTAGAAATTCTTGATTAATTATACAATAAATACAAAACTTCTAAGATTTTTAATTAATTCATATGAACTTATTTTTCACCAAACTCTTTTCCTAATTATTTCTAAAAATGTGTAAAAAAATATCAAAATAAATTAAAAATATTAGCTTGTACATATGCCAAGAAATCCAACTTGTAATTTATCAAAATCTCAACTTCCAAACATCATAACTTCGTCATACAAAATCCAATTTCACTCTACTTACATTTAATGTTCACAAAAAAATATTCTCTAAATAATGGAGGTGATTTCACTAAAATCGATTCCGTTCGTAAGAAGTCGGTTTTGGGAACAAACCACAATTGGGTTTCCGGGCTATTTATTTTATATAGAATATACTATTTATTATTTGATTGATTTTATAATTTATAAATATTTTCTTGATCTTGTATTTCAACCCCATTTTATCTCATAATGTTCAGAGTTTACTTATTATTTTAAATAAATTTAAAATCCTAATTTATTGGTATAAATGAACTATATACTTCATATCTATATTTATTAATATACTTAAATTAATTCATTGAAATCTACACAAATTCGTACATACTTTATTTATCATTCTAATAATTAATAAAAATATTAAAATAATATACTATTTATTAATTTATCCAATTGAAAATCCAAATCCTCTTTATTAAGTATTTATATACCTATTTATTAATATAATATTTATATTTAGTAAAATTATTTTTATTTATTAAAACTAATTATGCCATAATTTATAAAATTAATTATTTACAACTTTCATTGTTATACTTATTTAAAACACCCTTATTTACTATTTAATCCTTATTTATTAAGTTATTTATCAAACTGGCCAACCATGTGTTGACACGGGTCAACAACTGGTGCCTTCTTCTTCAAGAAGGTCGGTCGATCAGTCTATCTAACCTCCATCCTTCAACTAATTTCACCTGCCATTCCATAACCTATTCCTCCGATCTCCACCCTCGATCTTCTTCTCCTAACCACCACCTAAGATGTCGATCGTCGATCATCAACTCACTCCTTCTGATCATCCTATAAAACCCCCTCCAAGTCAGCCATTTCCAACTAACTGCTCCTAACTACCTGGCTCCAGCAACCCTCTTGCCGTCACCCCACCTTCACTGTTATGCCCAGCCTTGCTCCAGAGGTAACAACTCCCCTCAAGGTACCCACACGGAAGAGGGAAGATCAGAGGAGAGTTCCAGGGCTTCAACTCCGCCTTGCATCAATCCAGCCACAACGTAGAACTCCGAGAAGACCGCCTCGTCGAGCAGAAGTCAATGAAGTCATATACTCCACTAGACATAGGTCATTCATCCATCTTGATGTTTTGTTTCTCGATTATCATGTACGTATCAGTGACACTAATTGCATCATGAGGACCCTTAGATATCTATCTTAGACGCTACATATTAATCCCTTTTAAAACTCGATTCAACTCGTTCTAAACCGATTCCATATCTGCCCCATTTCTCGTAGTTTTGGAAATAATTTGTATCTTACGAATCCGTAATAATTTTGACCGATTCAAGTGCGAATCGAGCATTTCAACA
The DNA here is from genome assembly GCA_037367405.1 of Ottelia alismoides. Taxonomy (NCBI): domain Eukaryota; kingdom Viridiplantae; phylum Streptophyta; class Magnoliopsida; order Alismatales; family Hydrocharitaceae; genus Ottelia; species Ottelia alismoides. Next base: position 1,487,555 of record JAZKJV010010688.1, read on the forward strand.
ACATTTGAAGGTCTTTATTATATTTGAAGCATCAATCAATTCAAGAAAAACTTTCATGAACTGCTAGACATAGCTGAGCCATCGTCTTCTTTGAAGCCTCACCACCACATTCCTACACCTTTGAAGCAGCTCACTTGTAGGAGAGATCAGAGGGAGAAGGAGTCTCCCTCCTGGCCCTGTTGGAGGACAAAGAACGTCGTCATTCCTTGGGGATAATTTGGAGAATAAGACGCCACCCTCTACATCTTGAATTGGAAAAGAACACAAGAACAACCCAGTGGGCACAGAATCGTGACACACGTCCCCATCAGACGGCTCAGATCGAGCACCCACTTTTAATCTCCGCCCGTCCGATGAATTGGTAGAAATTTTGCACCCTAAACCAAGACGAGTTCCTGAATTCAATTCCCACTCCAAAGATTTCTAGGAATTACATTTAGGTCCCCACGTAGTGACCTAAATGTAGTACAGTTTCGTCCCTACTAGGGACCTGAATGTAACAGATCATTTCTTTTTCTTTGCACTTATACCTATGTGTTATAGGGATACTTTGGACCTTTATTTTGTTGGATTTTTCTAGGAAAGATACATAACTACCCTAGCAACAATTCTTGTATTTTTCGTTGATTTTCATCACGTACGATTCAGTTTTTTAACTTCGTGTCATTTTCGAGTGTTTTCTTGAGTATATTGTAAAATCAATAAGATAATAAGATTCTCGAGATTTCTTTCGTTCATCGAAAACCGTTGTACGGTTATTCTGCCTCCTCGAGTTCGACCCATGGGAACTTACCTGGATAAAAATTAGTTCAAGGGATTAAAATAGGAGAGAACCTTATTTGTTCAGCTTGTTTCTCTCTCTCCTATTTTACTCATGAATTTGTTTGATAAATCGAATTTGCCGTCAGGGTTCTTCTAATCGACAATTCAATTAATCGTGGGTTGGATTTACATTCATCACCTGAAAATCATATGCTAAATTGGTGTTCTCTAAAGTGACTGACAATACAGATTATGAACTGTTGCATTCTACCACCATCTCAATGTCTACCTCTCCATTGTTAGTGCGAAATGATACTCTCCCAGAATCATAATCAAATAGGTCCTTCATGGTCTACAAGAAAGGCATCCATGAATGATTGGAGTTACTTGAAACTGTGTAGAACACTCCATATCTAGGATAGTAAAGTCCACTAGAAACTGCAAGCATGTATGGTCACGATAATGTTCCTCAACACACCTTTGGGTTTCTGTACCGATCAATCTGCAAACTGAAGTAACGCTCATGACTTGATAAGAGTACCTAACTAGAGGTTATCAAGTTAGTAAGATGGTATCAAATTAATGGAGGAACCATTATCTAAGAGAGTTTGATCAAATGCAGCATATGAAAGTTGGCATCTGACGCAATGAGCACCGGAATTTCTCTTTTTTTCTAGGACATCTTGTTCTGAATAACAGATGAAGTAGACATGGTCAAAACATGTTTCTCAACTCTTCACTTCCTTTTCCTATGAGTTGTACATTCGTTCCTCAATTGCTTCTTAAGTATAGGAAAATGATCCAAGGCATCATGAAGTGGAATCATTAAAAAACACGATCTTCCCATAATTTTTTGGTCTAGGGAGTAATATCATTCATTTTAATCTTTTTCTGTCCTTTTCTATATAAAGCATCGGGAAAAGTAACAATCTCGTAAAAAATAACATTTTCCTTTTTATTTAAATGATTAAAGGAATCAACATGTACATCGAGAGTCTCAGAAGTATGTACAAAACTCTCGAATATTAGGAAGAAGTAGAATCATTGGTAGTGTTTGTATGGCCTAGCATGATATCATCGCCTAAATATAGACTATGTCCATATCAATTATCTCTACATCACTCCCAAGTCTAGCATGATACTGTACATCATGATGGTCCTCGTGGTGATCCTCCTCTTCATCATCAAAATGTATATCATCATCATCATCATCATCATGGATAGGTGCTCGCTTCTCATAATCATCTGCCCCCTCATCATCTACATTAGGTAGTAATGGATGTCTATCGCTCTTTAGATAAATGAAGTTAGATAAAAAAATTAGGAAAAATGACCTTACCTATAGTGGTATCGATCTGATCCATTTGCCACATCATGTTGTTTGGGTTTATCTGAGAATGTGTTGGGAGAGTGGTCTTAGGCACAATTAACTCATCCAGATGATGGTTAGCCCACTTCATCTATGTCCTATGTGGTTCCTGAAGGATGCTCAACATATCCATGATCTGGTTCAATACCAAGGACTGTGTAGATATCTTTGTCTCAGTGGTCTGTCCTAGCTCTCTACTTTCCTACCTAGAACTCTACTACAGTTGTGGTGTATAAGGTTGAAGAGATCTCTAAGGTGTAACAAAGATTGTTGTTGCTGGTGATGATAAGAATGTGGATGTATAGAAGGAGAGTGATAAGAATATGATGGTCTCTGATGTGTGTAATGTTGAGACTACTGCTACGTGTAAGGTTGTCGGTGTTGAAAGTGTGGACGTCCATGTTGTGGATGAATTTGCTATTGTTGGTATATGCTCTGAGGTGTAGACTGATACTAAAGAGGAACGTACCATATACTGTTGATCTCAAGAGTAGAGGAATGATCAATATCATCAAATGTAGGTCTCGTGATCTGACTCTAGTTGGTAGTGGAGGAATCCTCATGCCAATCCAACTGTACAGGATCAACAAAACATGATGTCTTTCTCTGAACATAATGAATCTGATAGGTAGAAGGAGCTGGCAAAGACCTCCATGCAGGCTGAGAAGAAGAAAAAAGCGACTGTTAGTACTATAACTACAAATCAGTCAACTTCTTCATCAGATCGCTTAACTGTTGTGGTAATGATGAGAGTTTCTCCAACTCTCACAGCTACTGCAAGTCCCGTACTTTCTTCTGAATCACATCGACTAATGTAAGTTTATCATTAATAAAGCCCATGTAATATTGTGAATGAGAATCAGAAATGTATGCCGCCTTGTGATGATTTCGCTGGTGTGGTGGCTGTGGGGTCTTCTAGAATGCATGAGTAGAATCTACAACTCATGAGTTCTCTACCATCCCCTCAAGATGGACCAAATAGACTCAACATCCCTATTGAAATAGCTAACACCACATGTAGCACTCACTAAACCCTGAATATCCGGATGGAGTTCTTGGCTTATGCTCTCAGCACAGTGATCTCATCTCTTAACTCATCCTTGACTCTACACTGATCTCTTCTCTGTATCCTCATCTACTAAAGTGTGTCTAAAATCCCTGTTGTAATATCGGTAGCTAGATCAAGCCTCTCATATGAATGTCTCTCCTCAACTGCTCACTCCTCAACAACTTTCTCCTCAACTTGTCCCTTCCCTATAGCCATGATGTATGTTAAATCCTCTGGGAAGGAAAAAGTCTCATAAGTACTCAGTGAACGTGCAGGAGAAACATATGATAAATTGAGGTGAGGGTCTGCCTCGACTAAAGGTTTGGGTGGTGAGGGAGTCTGGGTTTGCCCACCTCATGAATAAGTGGTACTGACTCGGGAAGAGGGTCATCTAGAGTCTATGAAGATGTATGTGAGATGATGAAAGATTGAAGGTTCACGTGGTCCAAGAGTAAAAATTGTCTAAATTTCATCCTCGATGTCAAGAGAATACATAAGTGGAATATGATGTCAAGACAAGAACACGAGTCTGAAGGCATATAAGACACTAAAAAATGTACACCTCGCAAACAAACACAATGCAAACTTCCAATTCAACAACTTAACATGTAGAAGACTATAAGAGTTCAATCTTTTATCTTTTCAATTTTACTTAGGTGATCAAGAAGTTTATTAAGCTGACTCACATGTGGTATCACCCTAATGCCCAACGTATGTCCTCACAATTCCTAAACAGTAGAACCATCTGCTCGGGTTGCTGGGTTATTTAAGGCCTAAAGGGAATAATCAGGAGGAGTCAACCTAAACGACTCTCAATGGTCGAGGCAAGTTCTTGTAGTTTCAACCACATACCGAAGAGTGGTACACAAGTACTTATGGAAAAAATCTAGGGATTTTTGGCTCTATCCTTAGGGCTACATCCTCACCTACTCTGTCTGGAGTTTACTACCTGCAATAATGAGGGGTTTGCTCTCCAATATAATTAAGTCCCAATTTTTTATTTTTGGGTTAAAGTTTCAAAAGGGAATTTTTTATTTTTAGTCTTTTCACTTTTTTGGATATTTTCAAAAATATTTAATGGTGATATGATTTCCTTTATTTTTGAAAAATGTGTCTCACAGAGGGGGAAATCACATAATAGGGTGGAAAATGATGATGCACACAGGGATATAAACGATACCTTACTCCAACTCTCTATGTGCAAAATGTTCAGCGCAAGAAATTGTAAACATAAGCTAATGAATGAAAAAGCAATAAAAAATGTTTCCTAATCAGCTGCTCTAACGTAAGAACAAATTAATTTTCCAAGTGATTTACAACTAAGTGTGGATTTGGGTAGTCCATTCCACTTTTACTTGTCTATCAAACATGCATTCACCCCTAGGTTTTGATGAAGTCATGTGAAACAAGTAAAAATAATCAGAAAATAAAACACCTTTGTGAAGACACAGAAGTGCGCTGAGACTTGGTGAAATAGACCCTGAGAAGAAATAAGTATGGGTGTCCAGTCTACTAGTCAGGATGCCCTCAATTGGCCCCTTGCTATAAAATAAAAACGGGAAAGTGCCTCTTCTTCTCTCACCAAAAACAAAAAATGGACAAATGCCCTAAACTCTCAAAAGAAAATAGAAAACATGTACTGTCTCTGAAAAAAATTCAAAACATCTATTGTTAGACCGGTGCTTCTCCTCTACAACCAGCTCATAGAAGAACGAGCCAATATGTTCATTCTCAATTAGTTCGGCTTCTTAGGAAGCGAGCTAATCCTACAGGCCTTATAACATAGGTTTGCACAGAGAGATAAAAAATCAAACAAAAACTCAAGCAAAATCAAAAGAAAGAACTCGAAAATTGAGAAGAAAATCAACAATAAAAACTGATAAAAATCGAAAAAAGAAAAAGAATGAGAGAAAAACAAACAAAAATCTAGAAAAAACAAAGAGGAAAAACCAAAGAAAACAAGAGAAAAAGAAAACTTAGAAAACCTAGAAAAATCAAACAATTGAAAATCGTGAAAAACTGAGAAAAATCAATAGAAAATCGAGAAGAGAAGAAAGAGAAAAAATACAAAGAAAAAACTACTCAAAAATCAAGCACTATAACGCCTCCACGGAAACAACACCATTTTGATAACTAGATTCGACTAGCAGTTAAAATTGATGTTAGTTCTAGAACATCTGAGATGAATCTAATTATCAAACAAAAGACACCAAAATCAGGGGTGAGAGAGAGAGAACAAATAAAAGAAGCTCGTCTCAAAATTTTAGCGTTTCACTATTTTATTTAACCTGGCAAGTGTTCCTGGGTCGAACATAAGGAGGTCGAAAGTCGTGCTTTAGTTTTTGAATGAAGAAATTTTTTTGTAATCTTTTTCTTGTTTCATTTCTTCTTTGACAAAACTCTTTTTTGGACGGTTTTAGTTCTTATTTTTTATTTGATTTTTAATTTCCAATTTTTATTTTATTGTTAAAAAGGATATTATTCAAATAAAGGTGATCAACAATATTGTATTACGTGGTAAAAATATGTATAGTGATACTATATAGTAGATCAACAAAAAGATTCTTGAGCAACGGGCTTGAAAATCTACACAAGATGAAACAAAATAGAGCTATAATTCAAAGATTAAACCTCGATCAAATCGTAATTACAAACCTCAAAATTCAACTCAAAAATAAAATGGTAAAAAAGGTGATCAAAATAATGTATATAAGTGTACACATGTTAAAAAAATTTATATAACAATGTAAAAAATACATCAATTAGGTCCTTGGTCAGGGACCTTATTGTAAGATAAACTCTAGGAAATTGGACTTAGGTCCCCGTATAGGGACCTAAATACAATAACAGAATCTTCTAGAGGCGGGATTGGATTTCTGAAGTGTTCAAGGGCTTTTGTCAAATTTCCTCACTGATTCACAACTAATGGCCATGTTTAAAAGGGACGTGATAAATCTTGGTCGTACATTGAGGACATATGTTGCCAAACTATAGAGCGTGTTCTTGATCTTGTTCTTCCCCAAACGATAGGTGGCAGCAGCAGATCCTCGATTCCCTTGAGTCTCCGGTGAAGGCGACAATCGCAATCAGTCTCTTGTAGGGCCAAAAGGTGGCTTTTCCCCTTCGAGCCCTCTCACGGTGGTGGCAGTTTAAAGAAGGAAACAACGAAGTGAAGGTCAGCTACTAGGGCTTGGACTTCTAAAATGAATGTTGCTTCCTATTAATCGAATCAACAACGAAGAAGAAGTAGATGCTCCATATGTTGAAGTTAAAGGGGGATGCACTCCAGAACATGAGAGGACCTACAATTGAAGATGATATTCCTTGATTTCTCAAGGAAATCGACCACAAGTTAAGAGTTTGTTGTTCTAAATGGTACGAGGAACAATGATGTATCAGATGAAAATTAGAGCGAATTTGAGACGAATCTAATGGGGTTTTTTATTGATGATTGAGAGGGTATTTAAGAGGATAAATATGTGTGATTAGTATGCTAATTTTAGCATGAAATCTAATGAAATTGAATGGAAGAAATGGAGGTACCTGGTACTAAAAAGGTATATGACTTTCAAGTTCTTGCTCGACGGGATGGTATACTCGGTGTTGTACGCTGCCCGAGGCAGCGATGCAAAGTCGCGATGGCCTTGGAACCCTCCTCCGTCGACCCTACTTCCACGTGGATTAGACACCAATCCCTGTCCCAGCCGGAGGTGGGAAGCACATGTTGGAGAAGTTAGGTTGTTACCATTGGATATGCAGTTAAGAAGAAGTTTCGATGTGTTAGTTTGAACAACTGATCATGGTTGCGTTAAATAGAGCGATCAAAGGAGAGCTATGAATGATCAGAAGGTTGGCATGCAAGATGGTTGTTAGGACGATAGGATGGACATATTAGATTAAAGAATGTATGAAGAAGGAAGGCATAATAAATCCGTGAAGTGGAATTGTTGGGCAGAAGCTCCAACAAAATCTTGGGAAGAAGATGGTTGTGGTGGTGAGACGTGTTAGTACCATAGTGGTCCATTCATAAATAGTTTATAGAATCGATATTAAATAGCAAATTACATTATTTCAAAAAGTTATAAAAACAAAATAAATATATCTTAATAAATATACTTAATAAATAGGTTGTTCATTTTCAATTCGATATCTTAATAAATATATATTATTTTTATATTTTATTAATTAATATAATAATAAATATAAGTAGTGTGAATTTATGGTTTTTATAACTTGGTTTCTATATATATTTATAAATACATATATGTATTCCTCGATTCAATTTCATCTATAATTTAGGGTGTTTGAATTATTTAAAATATTAAGTAAAGTTTTAATTTGTGAAATTAATTATAGACAAACCACAAGATCAAGAAAATAATTAAAAATTATAAAATCAATGATATTGTACATAATATGTACATAATAAATCAAATAGCCTAGAAATCCAATTGAATTAGGTCGCAGAACTGACTTTTTGCGGATGAACTATTATTTTAGTGAAATTACCTTAATTAATTAGATAATATTATTTTAAGAACTTTAATGAGTAGAATGAAATTGGAGTTCATATGAAAAAGTTATGAGGTTGGGATGTTGAGAAATTCACAATTTGAAAATCATATTTTTTGGCATATTTACAAGTTACGATTTTTATGATTTATGTAATTATATATATATATATATATATATGAATACAAAGAAAAGAGTTTGGTGAAAAATATGAACAAATGATTTTTTAAATTATTTGAAGTTAGATAGATAATGAATAAATAAGAATTAATGTGTGATGTACAATGTTAGTTATTTTTGTTGTT